>OZ012737.1:73842584-75229655 GCA_963859935.3 Lathyrus sativus
GAAAGAGAGTAAGGAACCAAATAAAGGTGTTAACTCCGAGGGGAATGTGGTATATTAACTGATAAACAATGGTTAAATGAGAAAAAAGATAAAGGGAGTGGTTTTAACCAGTAGACGGTGATCAACCAAGAAAACGGGTGTGGAACCAACAAAGGTTGTGACCTAAAGAACGATACGCTAACTGAACAAACCGCAATCTACCAAAGGGAAGAGTATTCAAACCAAACAAAGGTTACTAACCCAAAGCCGAAAGTATTTGAACCAAAGAATGGTTGCTAACTGCAAGGGACTCGATATCTACCAGACGGACTGTGATTGACCAAAAAGAATGAGTGATTAACCAAGAGAAGGTGATTAACTCAAAAGGGACCCAGTATGTTAACAGGCGAGCTATGATCAACTGAGGAAAAATGTGATTAACCAAGATAAGGTGATTAACCCAAAGAAAAAACTGGTTTTAACGGACAAACCATGACCAACCAAAGAACAAGTGATTAACCCAAAGAAAATTCAGTGTTAATAGACAAACTATGATTAACTAAGGAAAGGAAAATGGTGTTTAACAGACAGGCAGTGATTAACCATAGAGGAAGGAAAGAGAACCAAGAGAAGGTTCCAAACTCTGATGTGGACTAGGTTTTAACAGAAAGATTGTTAAACCGAAGAGAAAAGGTCAACTTCACTAGGGAAAAAGACAAACAGGTTTTAACCGAAGGACGACTGACCAACCAAACAAGGATTTTGAATAGAAATCTCAGGGGAAACCAAGGATGGTGACAACCACAAGAGAAAAGAGTGTTGAATCCAGAAGAGGAATTCCAGCCAAGAGACAAAAGTTAGGATGCAAGTGATCGAGGATCGACTCAGACGGGGAAATGAGGAAACTATAGTAAGGAGATATAGGTGACTATTCCAGGCATAGGGTTATTCGTCCCCTACCCAAAATAGACAGAATGAGTGTAGGAATTCTCCACTCCCATTCCTTCTTTAAAACCAAAGTGCGGTGCGAGAAGCGAAACGGACAACACAACGGCGCAAAAATTGTATAGTGCCCCAATGCGTTGCAAATCTTCAACTCCACGTGGGAAAAGAGAGAACAAAGCTCAAGAAGATCCAAAGGAGGAAAAAAGGGGAAGATCGACTAATCAAAACGAAGTTTCGATTAATTAATCAAAGGGAAAATATGTGGTAACAATTTTCCAAAGAAATGAAAAATTGTTAAAGCAAAAGGGAAAATTATTGATTATACAAGATTTAGTTTATTCCCAAGGGAACGATCTTATTGAAAACATGAACAAAAGTATAAAAAAGTACCAAAATTGATTAGCATGCCTCACAAACCAAGTAATCATGTGATAAAATATTAGGCAAAAATTAACATGATTGTACAATGCCAAAAATGAAAACAAATGTAAAATTGATAAAATCGGGCATTGGAAAATGCACAAGCATGCTTCAAATAGAAGTTAAAACATCTACAAGAATAAAAAATATCAATTCATTGGAGTTGAAAGAGGAAGAAATGCCAAACATACTTGAAAAATGCACAAAAATGGTCTTCTATATAAGTGTTAATCGATTAACACTTTTCCTGTGCAAAAATGTTAATTGTTTGACACTTTTAAAACAGGAAATTTTTGCTAAAGAGTACATGGTTAATCAATTAACACTTTGCTAGAGCCAAAGTTTTGGGAGAATGATTGGCTTCTTTGTGAAATGGTGATGATTTTCTTATGTAGAGTTTTGCTTCGAAGTTGCTAGGTTTGGAGTGAGCTTTGGATGTAGTCTTGGAACTAGCCTTGGAGTTAGTTAGCCTCAACTCACTGAGTTGGAGGTTAAATCAGTTAGTTAGGTAGTTGACTCGGTAACCATCCCAATGGAAACTTGAATAAGGGCTCACATGCTTGGAAATCAAGCAACATGGTGGTCTTAATCCAAATTAATGTATTGGAGCAAATGCCTTGAAGTGTTTAGAAATGTCTTGAAGTGTCTAGAGTTCTCTAGAATGTTCCACACACTGCTATAACAATGTAGACCCTAATATTGAGAAGTGGAAGTTGCTGTCTTGAAAATGCAGCAAATTCTGCAAATTTTATAAGGGTTAATCGATTAACCCATTTGCACTAGCAAATGGTTAATCGATTAACCAGGCTAAAACTTGCCCAATTTTTCCTGAAAAATGATGTTGTGGTTATGGCTCTGATTTTTGACCTCTTGCTCTGATGAATAGGTATGGAAACCTTTACTTTGTGCTTTTTTTGATGTTGTGATATCTTTGGGAGGATGTGATTAATCGGGCTTGAAAAACCTGAAAGTTCCTACAACAAAGATCATAGAGAAAAAGCAAATGTGTATGCCAGCGATGCAAATACACATGCTTATGCAAAGGCAAGAAGAAGAGGTCAAATTTCGGGTTACGACAGCTGCCCCTATTTAATCTTCTTGGACCTGAATGTTCGAATTGCGTTGGCTCTTCGATTTTTCGAGGTGGAAAAGGATTAAATAAAAGAGTAGCTCGAAAGATTTGGCTGACGGAGACTGATGGGAAAAGTAAAGAGAAACTCAAAAAAGGTTAGGCTGAGATCTATTGGGGAGATAAACCAGTCAAAGGGAAATATGCTATGATGCATATGCTATGATGCTTAATAGATCACATGATGCTTGATATCATGCTATGCGGAGGAAGAGGTTAAGATACGGTTTTGTAGGTAAATAGAGATTGTAGCAAAACGAACTCGACATCCTCAGCAGGGGAACTCGCCAATTCTGCTGGGGAAAGAGCTTAGAAATCTCAGACTTCCAAACTATTACCAACACTGCTGCTGGAGAGAAATGAACTTTCTAACCATAGATAACCCTGACTGGAGAATGAAGGAATCATGGCTGATCTTCAACTAACCGACTCTTCATGGGGAAAAAAATTCAAGATGATCAAAACGAAACTGTTGCACCCCAAAATTTGCCCAACCTTTTTCTGTACCTAACTTATGTTTCATTGCATTTCATATAGCATTAGCATTTGCATACCATCATTCATATGCAGGGGATTGAGAGAGTTGTGTTTATCAAGATGAGGTTATAAAGGCCCAAGCTAATCAAGAGGCTTCATTCAAGCATGTAAGGGTTTATCATCCTCATCAAGTCATCAGAGAAGGTCAAAGCTTATTGAAGAAGTGAATGGTTGAAATGGTTATATCTCCTATCTGGAGGATCAATTGAAAATCATCAGAGGATTGAAAGTCCATGGATATGAATTTAGAACATTATAGGAGCTCATTGGAGGTCTTGAGAGTCATTATGGACCTCATCCAGGCCATTATGCAAAGTACAAAAGGCCACAGTCAAAGTTGGTGCAAATAGGGTTTTCTCCTGGTCAACCCTGAGTCAACTGTGAGTCTTGAGGAGATTAAGACTCAATTCCAAGCAACTATTATCATTAAATGTTGTGTTGAGACACCCAAGGGATGATTCCAAGACCAACTCATCAATAATCAAGAGTGTGAGAAGTTCCTTGGCTAGGGTTTCTAAGCTTGATAGTGTAAAATCCCCTAGTTTAGTGCCTAACTTCAAGACCACATAACTCAAGATAAAAGTTGCATCTCATCTTGAAATCAACATGAGACTTGTAGAGCATGTTCTTAGCTTTATTTTGAGTACTAGAAGTCCTTGATTGGATTTATAGAACTCAAGTTATGAAGCAGACAAGTTACAGGTCATTAGATGAATGTGATTTTGGTACTTGAAAGTCAACCAACTTCCATGCCATTTTTGACCTAGAAGCAGATATCTCCTATCCTTGTCCCAAACATGAATGTTGTTCCTTATCCTCTTAGATTTCCAAAGAGTACTAGAAGTCCTTGATTGTATTTGTAGAACGCAAGATATGAAGCTTGCAAGGCAAGGGTATTTTGGGAAACTTGGATTATAGGTCCATTTCACCACTTTGCATACCTCAAATGCAAATTTGTCCAACTTGAAAGTTGCTCAAATGGGGTTATTTTCTCAATCAAACACCAAGGATCCATTGATATGGGTTGGATTGAAGATTGGTTGAAGAAAGTTTCATGAAAAAAGCTTTAAAGGCCATTAAAAGTCAAAAATTCAAATAAATTCAAGATGAACCATTTCAAGAAATATGAGTGCATTTTTTGAGTCTCCAATACATTCTAAAAACAATGAAATTTCCACATTTGAGATTTGAAGTCATTTACATGGAAAATTTCAAGGTTACTTAAACTTGAAGAAAACATGATCCACATCAACCATTGATCCAAAACAAGGAAGCAATCCTATCCATTCATGATCACCGCCTTACCAGCAAGTGAATTGAAGATTTGGGCAAGAGATTTGGCTCTATTTTCGTGCACATTGAGAAGCTTTAAAGTGAGGATTTTGGATTTTTCATTGGGCCAAACCAACCACAATTGGGCTTCATATCCATTCTAGATTGATTCTATATAAACACTAGAGCATTTCCATGATCAGATTGATGAAGTTTTGTGGCAGTTAGAGCAGTTGCAGTTGCAACACACTCAAGAGAAGAGCAAAATCAGATTTCAAGATTGAAACACTTTCCAAGTAAATTGATCATTCAAGAAGCTTCCTCAGGGATCATTGAAGCTTCTGCATCGGTTTGATCAAGAATTGTCATCTGAATCCAACTCTGTGCAAGCTTCTATACAAGTTTCTTTCTCTCAGAATTTCTCTTGATTTATGGAGAATTATTATGTAATATGCATGTGGTTAGGATCCTGGTAACTCTTAGATGAATTTAGGATAAGTTAGAGGACTGACTACGACAATCTTTGACATGGCATGATTTGTTTAAGCGTTCGGTTTGGTTGATTCTTGAGAGAAAATTGAATTTTGAACCTAGAATAATGATGTACGTGGTATAACGAAGAGATTGATATGAATAAATCCATGTTTCATTAACTTCTGATGACTGGTACGGTGGCGTCCCACCGGAGAAGACGACCGAAGTCTTCTCTGGCCACCACTGGTTCATTCCCTCCTTGTGGCCAATATAAATTATCAGATGAGATGTCAGCCCTTAGATCTGGGCGAATCCTTGACCTATTCCGTTGATCCAACGGTTGTGGCTTGATTCAGTTGGGTTTTGGAATTTTAAATAACGTGGCAGCGTGTAAAGCGTAGGATCTGGCTACTTAATGAGTTGATGGTGGAGATTAAGACGTAGCGTGTTCCCTAGTTGACTGCAGCACAGGAGATCCATCAGGTTTCTTAAAACGTGGATTGGACCTGGGCCTGTTATCTCTATTTGCACCCCCTTTCTGAGGCCCATTGGATTTATAACTGGTCATTTCTGCTATTTTCCACGCTGGTTTTTCTTTTTTTCATTTTATTTTCTTATTTTTATGTTTTGAAGCATGATTGTTTTAATCCGTTAAAAATAGTAAAAAGCATCCATAATTTCTGATTTTTCCCCTCTGATTCCTTAATGTGTTAAGTGATTTTACATGCTATTGGATTAATTTTTGAGCTTTTTTTCAATTTAATTGCATATTTTCCATGTTATGGGCTTTTAATAAATATGAAATTGACATGTTCATCTTGCTGATTTTATTTCTTGATAGATACTTCAAATGAATGTCTAATTTTTTGTATGCTAATTCTAGACACATTGTATGATGTTGTAGTATTTTTCTCCTAATTTTTAGGAGCTGTTTGATTAGGGTTTAAGGTAGATTTTTAGAACCTTTCCCATTTGCATTCTCCCTAGCACATATCAAGGTTTTGGCCCCTGTTAGTGTACCTAGACTTAGAATCTTGACCTCAAATTTTAACCATAGATTTATAACCTATTGAGGAGACCTTAGGAATTTTATTAGGATTTTAGGACTTATTTTCCTATTTTTCATAGGTTTTACATTCTGGCTGATGTTAGGGTGTTCCCAATTTAGCATTCCACCTAGTTTTGCCTTTAAGTGATCTTTTAGCAAATCTTAAGCACTCAATAATTACATGAGCCCATAGTACATAGGTTGAGACCTTTGTAGGTTAATTTTCAAGCCTTTAATAGGTCATTAGATCCCTTAGGATGGACTTCCTTTAGAGCTTAACTATTAGGGTTTTTGTAGAAGCTTTAAGTGCTTGATTTCTCCTTCTCCCCATGCTTTATCCTGTGATTTAGGATTCCTTTGTGGAAGCCTAGTCCTTCCTTTGGAAGGACTAAAGGCATACTGTGAATGGTAAAACCATTGAGGATACAATCTTTGAGATGATTGGTAGAGTGCCATGGTGGATTCCTTTGGTCTTCCCATGCTTCCCATCATCATTCATATCTCTGTCTATTGATCTGAGGATCTCTCTTGTGAGAGCCTAAACTTCCCTTTGGGAAGTCTAATGTGCATTCCATAAAGAGGTTGAGCCTCAGAGGACTCTTGTGTTGATACACAATGAACCTAAAACCCTAGTTGTTCATTAGGTTCCACCAATCATAATCTTTGTCCATTGATCTGAGGATCCCTCTTGTGAGAGCCTGGTCCTCCCTTTGGGAGGTCTAATGTGCATTCCATAAAGAGGTTGAGCCTCAGAGGACTCCTGTGTTGATACACATTAACCAGAGACCTTAGATTGGCATCTAGGTTCCACCATTATCATATGTCCTACATTCTGAGGATCCCTCTTGTGAGAGCCTGGTCTTTCCTTTGGAAGGTCTAATGTGCATTCCATAAAGAGGTTGAGCCTTAGATGGACCCTTGCGTTGACACACATCTAAACCTGATGTAGCCTTGGGATGATTTCCTTGTTGCTCATCTGGTTTATCTCTCTCCTGATGGATTGATTGATTGAGTGTTTGCTGTGATGCATTAGGATAAACTTGCATGTGTAGATACCCTTAGACTTAGGTGCATGTTTGCATTAAAGGTTGAGCTAGTCTCCCTTTGCTTGTCTGTTTCTTTTCTTTTTTATCATGTTTGCATTAAAGGTTGAGCTAGTCTCCCTTTGCTTGGTTGTTTCTTTTCTTTTTTATTATGTTTGCATTAAAGGTTGAGTTTGTCTCCCTTTGCTTGTGTGCTTTCTCTGTGCATCGCTGTTTGCATCCTGTTTGCATTGAAGGTTGAGCTTGTCTCCCTTGCTTGTACTATTGCATTGCATCTGTATCCAGTCATTTACATTTCATCTGTGTAGTGCTTGATAGCTTTCTTTTGTTTCCCTTGGCATGTTCCCTTAGGAATCTTACTTCCTTGTTTAAGGACTGATGATAGAACTTTAGGTTGAATCCTTTGCATGATAACATATAGGGTAGATTCCCTTTCAAACTCAACACTAAGGCCATATTGTATGACAATAGTAGGATGCTTGATAGTTTCCCCTGTAGAGTCCTTTTCTCCTTTCCCATCTTCAAACCACAGTAAAACACGTAATAAAGGATAATGAATGCCGTACGTTACGAGCCTTAAGCTACTTAGGAAATGGTTATTGGAGGGTTTCCTTTCAGTAATCAGGATGTTTAGTGTGGTACCCTTTGGGTGACATGCGACGCATTCACTCGTCTATAGTGCGATATGAATTACAAACATTCATCAAAACACTTCTCCGATAAAAGACTAAAAACAAACATCAAACCTAATTTTTCCCTTTGGGGCTCCCTTTAATAAGAAAATCTTTTCAGATAAAAGAGTGTTGTTAACTCTTAGTTCTACTGCAAACAGGCGTTGTCCTTAACTGCTAGAACTATCTGTTAACCTTACTCGGTTAAAAAACAGATGAACAAGCCTGTGTTCTGTTTTATCCCGAACTACGTTTGCTCTGATCTCTCATACCTGTTGAGAGTACGTAGGCACAAGACGCGATGTCTTGGCGAGCAACCTTTCCCCTTCAACCGTAGTTAGCCGAACTACGTTGACTCTGACTTTCCCATTGCACGAGGGAATACGTAGGCCCAGATTTGCGAAGTTCTATCGAGTCCTTTTCCTTTTCCTTTTCTTTTGAACCAGCCTTGATAGGTAGATAGTTAAACAACCCTTTTAGATAAACAAACAAGCATGGATCTCATCGAGTACGACGGATGTGAGGGGTGCTAATACCTTCCCCTTGCGTAACCAACTCCCGAACCCAGAGATTTGGTTGTGATGACCGATCTTATCCCTTTTCTCTAGGTTTTTCATGATTGTTTCCTTTCCCTCCTTTGGGGTAAATAACGATAGATGGCGACTCTTCTGTCTTTGCCGACACCTTTTTTCGCAGTAGCGACAGAAACGAAGCACCATCACTGTTGGTGAATGACAACCTCAATCTGTTAGGGGTGTTGTGAGAGATTCTACTCTTACTGGTGAAAAGTAAACAAGTCTCTACTTAGGGAATACGGTCCTGCTGAGGATATGAAAGATGAATCCCTTCGAAGAACCAAACTGATGCCCGTTGGTGAAATTATGACTCTGCTGGGGAGAGGAGAGGTAAACAAACCTTCCAAAGAACCAAATCAGTACTTGCTGAGGGAAAAAGAACACAGTCAACATTCTTAACCAATCATGATATTGTTCATCAAGAATCAAGCTTATACAGGGAAACTACCAATCTTCCCTTGATGATTTCCAGTCAAGCATGCAAGGCATAGAGTGTTCCTGGTTGATTTTAAATTTTTGTTATTCTTAACGCTTTATAGAATTATGTGATCATAAATAATTATTTAATTTGCAAACAACATACTGAAAAAGACAGATGGAAAATCAAAGGATGAAAAAGTCAAAGGATGAACTTTATTGAATATGAAAGTAATTGGTACATAAGATGTGTACAAGGATGTAAAAATCCTTGATGAAGAAATTTACAATAAAATTTAAAAACAAAGAAAATGGCAATGGGAAATTTGACTTTGCATTGATTACAACATTGGCTACCATCCCCTGTAAGTCCGGGTTTCAACATTGTGCGTCAGTTGATGATGATTTGACTGATCCTTTACCGTCTGAGGTCTAGCTATGACAAAGATAGGCTTAAGTATTCATATTTATATATATTTTTTCGTCTACCGGGATACCCATTTTTTCCTAAGTCTCCCTTTCGGGTTTTCAACTTAGCGGGCTATTATTGTTTATTTTTAGTCCCTAACTTTTGCATGGACATTTCTTTTCTTTGTTCCATCGGGACACCCATTTTTGCCTAGATTTCCCTTGCAGGTGCCAATCTAGCGGGATTTTTATTCATCATTTTTTTCAGGCATAATATTTTTTGACTGTGTCGGAGTTCACGAGATGTGGCAACTCCTCCCATCCATGGTGGTGAGGATTAAGGCTCCGCCTGAGAAGGATTTCTTGACAATAAAAGGTCCTTCGTAATTGGTAGTCCACTTGCCATGTGGATCCAAATGAACAGGAGAATACCTCTTGAGCACGAGTTCGCCCGCGTGGAACACTCAAGGAAGAACTTGTCAAAAGCTCGCTTGAGACGTCTCTAATACAATTGACCGTGGAAAACGGCTGCCAGGCGCTTTTCTTCAATGAGATTCAACTGGTTGTATCTGGATTGAACCCATTCAGCTTCACCAAGATTTTCTTCCATGATGACTCTGAGTGAGGGAATTTTGACTTCAATGGATAGAAAAACCTCCATACCATACACAAGCGAATACGAAGTTGCCCTAGTAGAAGTACAAACTAAAGTTATGTAGCCATGCAATGCGAAAGGAAGCATTTCATGCCAATCTTTGTAAGTCTTGACCATCTTCTGGCCAATCCTCTTGATGTTTTTGTTTGCTGCTTCGACGACTCCATTCATCTTGGGACGATATGTTGAAAGGTTGTGGTGCTCGATTTTGAATTCTTGACACAACTCCTTCATCATCTTGTTGTTCAGGTTGTATGCATTGCCAATGATAATGTTGCTAGGAATACCATAGCGACAAATTATCTCTTTGTTGATGAATCTGGCAACCACTTGGCGTGTAACATTTACGTAAGAAGCAACTTCAACCCACTTGGTGAAGTAGTCGATGGCAACTAAAATGAATTGATGACTTTGTCTCGACCATTTCAATCATATCAATACCCCACATAGAGAAGGGCCAAGGAGAAGTCAGAACATTCAATGGAGTTAGTGGCACGTGGATATTGTCACCATAGATTTGGCACTTGTGACATCCTTTGGCAATGTTGTAATAATCTACCTCAATTATTGTCTAGTAATACCCAACTCGAAGGATCCTCTTAGCCATGGCAGGCCCTTTGGCATGTACACCATCACAACTTTCATGTATGGACCTTATGGTTGTGTTTACTTCGTGTCTATCCACGCATCTGAGCAACCCAAAATCATAATTCCTCTTGTACAATACACCACCACTCAAGAAATACTTGGCGCAGGGAAAAGAAAGGTGACTCGATAGAGCGTCGCTGCTCTGGGCCTACGTATTCCTCTTGAATTATTTTCAATTAAAAATGGAATTTAACATTGGAAGTGTTTTATTTGACCTAAATCTTGACATGTATTGGTTTTTATTTTATTTCTCTCATTTCCTTTTGATCCAATGCGTAAGATTCAATCCTCATATCAATTATGAGTTAATGAAATTTTGAGGACCATTTAGCCCCTGTTGGTTAACTTTTGAGTTGACTTTTGATGCACTTCATTTGACCCTTAACAATCCTCATTCACAATGGAACACCCTTGTGAATCAATTTCTTTGGTGGTGTTGTGAAGTGACTTTGATTGTAATCTTTTGGCCTCTGGTTGCCAACATGTTTATGAGCTTCTTGCATTTTATTTGGTTATTTTTTAATCATTTTCCTATTTTTAGAGTAACTTGCAAGTCAAGCTACCCCAAAGGGAGGTTCATACAAACACATTGACCTAGTTTGCTTTGGATATGACATTTATGGATCCTTTGAGCCTTCAATGCCTATTGATTCATGTTTCTAACATGTTATGGATGATGTTTGCTCATTTTTAGGTCATTATATTGTGTTTTTCTTGTGCATTTGATTGCTTGCTTTTGAGTTTCCAATTAGGGTTTCTATGTGAAACATGCTTGCTTTCCTTTGGGAATTTTCTTGCATATCCTTGTGGTTTACTTGCTTTTGCTTTTGAGCACTTTTATTTCATTCCCCTTGCTGTACAAGGACTTTGGAACACCATTTAGGCTTTTCTATTCTTTCCTTTGGAGGTATTTGAAACATGACTTGAATAGTGAGCCATGAGGACACTTTTGTAGCATCTTTTGCACAAATCATGATGATGCTTTGGTTGAAGGATATTTGGGGAATGCCTTGCTGTTTTCTTCTATTGCTCTAACCCCTCTTTGAGTTAGGATTCATTTCTTTTCTCTTTTCATGTTGTTTGCTTTGTGGCATTGTGGTTGATGTTTGAATGGCTTAGGCCATTTCATCCCATTTTAGTGCACTTGTATGTTTCTTTTGGTGCATTTCCTTTCTTTACATATCTTGCATTTAGCATATTGTTGCTTGAGGTTGAGATGAGTTTGTGGAGGCTATGGCCCCACACCAATTTCCTCCCTCATTTGCATTCCATGTTTGCATCCTTGCATGTTTATGTTGTTTCTTGTTCCTCTTTTGGCTCCTTTCCCTTTGGATCTCTAATTTCTCTTGGGAGGTTATGATATACATTAGGATTTTAACCATGTATGATAACATTAGGTAGTCCCCTTTTGAATCTCAATCTTAGGATTACCATTACCTGACAACTTTAGGTATGTGTTAGTCCCCCTTTAGTTTGTCCCTTCTCTTCTCATCTTCATACCCTCTTAACACACTTAATAAAGATAATGGATGTTGTGCCATGAGCCTTATACTTGGGAAATGGTGATTGAGGGGCCTCCTCTCAATTGCCTAGAGTGTTTAGTATACGTCCTTAGGACGATATGCGACGCGTTCGATCCTAGGTTTTAGACTTTAGTACAACATGCATTATAAACACTCCAATTCAAAACACTTCTTCTCTAAAAAACACAAAAACACTTCAAACCTTTTTTCATCCTTCAGGATCTTAATCAGGAAAATATTTTCGGATAAAAAGAGTGTCGTTAACTTTTAGTTCTACCGAAAACAGTAACGCCTAAGTCTCCAATGGTCGAGCTGTATACACTAAACTGCTAGAACTACTTGTTAACCCTACTCGGGCCTAAAAAAACTCTTGAACCAACCTATGTTCCCTTTTATCCCAAACTATGTTTGCTTTGATCTTTCATACTAGATGAAAGTACGTAGGCACAAGACGCGATGTCTTGGCGAGCAACCTTCCCCCCTTTCACCCGTAGTTAGCCGAACTACGTTGACTCTGACTTCTCACTTCAGATGAGATACGTAGGCACAGAGCGTCGTTGCTTTGCCGAGTCACTTCTTTTTCTTTTGTCCTTCAGCCAGTAGTTAGATAGTCTCAATCACCCTTTTAGATATACAACAAGCATGGATCCCGTCGAGTACGACAGACGTGAGGGGTGCTAACACCTTCCCCTTGCGTAACCGACTCCCGAACCCGAGATTTGGTTGCGATGACCGATCTTATCCCTCTTTTCGTCAGGTTTTCTCTGAGCGTTTCCTTTCCCTCTCTTGGGATAAATAACGCACGATGGCGACTCTTCTATCTTTGTCGGCCTCGATTTTCGTAGTAGCGACACTGATCAGTCAAGGTTTTGGATTGATCTTCTACATATCAAGTCTTCACATAATCAAGAGGTTCATATCCTACAAAGAACAAGTGCTATTTGAGGTTGTTACCAAGAGAATTGAAGTAGTGCTGTGCAAAACCCTGATAAGGGTTTCCAGTTGAAAAAGTTAACTGTAGTTTGACTTTTGGTTTAAATGGGTTTCCAAACATTAAACCATGTTACATGATGTTTATATTAATTATTGAAGTCCCCTCAAGAAGTATTAAAGGTTCAAAAATACCCAGAACACTAAGGATCGATCCTGAAGATTTCAACTGTTCGGTTCGTCTGTCTGGAAAGTCAACTCTTTGACTTTTAGGGTTTTGAACCCAAATTGAAGCAATCAAGGTTTCCAACATCATGTTATGCCCAACTAGTGAGCTTGGTGAATATTTAATCAAGAATTGATGGATAACTTGTGAATCAAGATATTAGGGTTTATGAAAAACCCTAATTACAAGCTTATTTGAAATGGTCATAACTCTCAAACCACACTTCCAAATTGAGTGGTCCAAAGCTGGTTTGAAAGCTCTTGAGAAATACTACAACGGTATCCTAGAGGGTTGACATCAAAAAATGAATAGTTTTTGAGTTATGAGCTCATCAAGTTGTGAAGGATTTCCACTCTTAAAAAATTTCTTGTTTTTTAGAATTGTAAGTCATGTTTTGCAGCCAACTTCATGAAGATGTTTGACCTAGTTCCCTTTGGAATATGAACTTTGGACAAACATGAACATTGTAGATCATATTTGGGGCTTTTTAAAAAGCACAAGATCATGTTAGGAATTTTTCATCTCACAACACCAAGTTCAGCACTTGCATTTTGATGCATAAACCACTCAAACCTCTTCTAATCACTTGTTTAACTCATTATCTGATGTTAGGAATTAATTGATAAGATAACAATGGATTACCACTAGTAAAAACCAGAGGTTGGATTAAATAATTTGTTTATTTAAGCAAGTGGATGCAAGTGGCAAGGAGACATAGACGTTTTGCATTTTCTGCTACACCTCAGCTACTGCATCAACTACTCTCTTTCCTTCACTTCATGTAAATTATTTGTAGGATATTGGTGATGGTTAAACACATAGAAAGGTTTCTCATGCTCAGAAAAGAAATCCCAAGTTAGACTTGCTCATTTTGCCTCCAAAAAGGGCAAAACTTGGCAAGTTGGCACAATCTGCCCATACCTCTCATTCTACAAGCTTGCCTATAAATAGAACATACTCCTAACATCCAAAAAAACACCAGAATCAACTAGAAACCAACTTGAATCTCTCTCACTTCTCTGATCGCCATCTTCTTGCAAGTGGTAGAAGTTGCTTCCTTGTGAAGAAAAATCTGCCTTGCAAAAAAATCTGCCACAACTCGATACAACCATCAAACACTTGAACCAACATCTTAAACACATCAAACATGATGCATTGAAGCCTTCCAAACCCTCACATTCACCAGAATACCTCACATTCCAAAAGTCAACTCTCATACATTAAAAATTTGACTTTTCTACATCTTCATAGACAAGAACCAAACCATCCCTTTTCCAATCATTCTAACACTTCAAAAACTCTCCATATAAGTCTTTTGAACTGTCCATGGCATCATAAAAGTTCTGTAACACCATTTCCTATAGTTTCACTTTGAAGCTTTTGGTGTTTTCTTGCATAAGAAGGCATTATGTCAAGGCAAGTTGGCACAATCTTGGAGGAGTTCTCATTCTATCAAGGCATATATGATTGGTGTTTGTAAACATCATTTATAGGTCATATGTGATATGCTTGATCATTTAGTTGATGCTGATTTGGTACATTTATGTATGTTGCTTTGCTCTTGCACAAGCTTGCTATTTTTGCCACTACACATGCCATCTGTTGAATTGGATTATCTATTGATGTATGATGCTTGTAAGAACTCCCTATATGTCTCACATGTTGTTTTTGAATCATTGCTTGCTGCTTAGAACATGTGCATTGGACTGTCACATTGCTCTTGCACATAACTTGCTTTTTTCAATGATGCTATCAAGTTTTTCACATGATATGATCTGAGAAAACCAACACCACATTGGATTCCTTGTGAAAAAATACACAATTTTATTTTTTATTTCATCCAATTTGATTAAGTTTTGAGTGAGTTATGACCCTTCTTGCAAATCTGCCTTGCCTTGGTTTTGCTTGCCTTGTTTTGTCCTAGTTGCCTAGTTTTCAAATGTGCATAACTTCTTTAATTTTTATCATTTTGATACCATTATTTTTGTACTATTCTCCTTAATATGTATAGTTTCAATATGTGAAGAAATAATTCAAAAACTGTTATTTTTGAAACACGTTGGTCCACTTGAATGACATGGTCATTTTTAGGGTTTTCTTTGGTTTTCATGAACTTTCTTGTCCTAGTAATTATTTTTTCTTATAATATAGATCTTATATTAATCATTTTTGAATGCCTAACATGTTTATATGTTTTAAAACACTTGGCTCTTTTGCTTTACCATGATTATACTTGCCTTTGTGAATGCATGAATGTGAAGAGTATGCCTTGAAACTTCTTTGTGAACCATGATATGTTTCTTGATGTTGTAACCTCATGAACAAGATCCTTCACCCCCCATATTACTTGTTTATATGTATTGTTAGAACCATAACATGTTTATGGTTGTTTCTTGTCTTGAAAGTTACCAAGAATCTTGTTTATCTTTCCCTTTGTGAAGTTTGAATCCATGGTTGAACTGTTGTTACTTTTCTTGCCTATCCATGATTGATTATCATCAATATGTCTTGAATATGATTAAATGTGTTACATTTGTCTTTAATTGATTCATATACCATGTTTGATTCAAGTTGTAACTTGTTTTCATGAGTTTTTGTTTGAATACCATTGATGAAAATGTTGTTGTTACACATGTTTCATGCTTGCCCTTGTTGGTTGTTACCTTCATGATCTTTGAAAATTGTAATGTTAAATCATAAAACCTTGGTTGTTACCATGTTTTTTTTTTCGATTTGTTAATTTATCCTACTTTTTTACCTTTATCTTTATCTTTATCAAGTTTGTTTCCCTAGTGATGGAACTTGTCAGTTCTCATCAAGTTGCCTTGTTATCATCTTTGTTTAATATTGTCACAGGCTTGCCCATAACTTTCTTGGTTGTTACCATGACTTTATATCTTCATCATGTTTGAATGAATGCATATGTGTGTTTAGGCTTTGTTAAGTTCCCCCAAGTGATGTAGCTTGTTAGCTCTCATCTAGTTGCCTTGTTATCCCTTATTCCAAAGGAATATTTCTCTATTGACTTCACTGTCATAGATAGCTCATTACCCCTCCCCTTGAGTTGGTTAAGTCATTAGGTCCTTTAACTTAGTTAAGTTAGAACCTATATCCATTAGAATTTGCTTTAAGTCTAAAGACCTACCCCTTTTTAGGAGTATCATTCAATTAGAACTTTAAGATAGAGTTTGTTAACTCTATGTAAGGATCATTGTCATGATTACTTACTCCCCTCTTGGGTTTTGTCAAAGTCAATCCCCTTGAGTGTTAAACTTAGATCTAGAGAGTTTTGTCAAACTCTATACAAACATTGTTATGTTTGTTCCCCCTTGGAGTCTTGACCATATTCAAGTATTCCTCAACCTTAGTGAGGTGAACTATGGTTGCTCTGATTCCATCCTAGTAAGGATACGTAGGCATAAGATACGATATCTTTGCGAGCAAACTTAGAACCATCCTTAGGTATTTACCTAAAATTTACCTCAACCTTGACCCCACGAACCTCGCAAACAACAACTTAGATAACTCAGAATACATATACACAGAAGGTTCCTGTAGAGTACTACAGATGTTTAGGATGTGAATAACTACCCTAGGCATAACCAACCCCCAATCCCTGAAACTCTAGTGTTGTTGTTAAATCGCGCAAAAGGTTTTTATTTCTTTAACCTTTGCTTTGGATAAATCAAAGCTAGGTGGTGAATTTCAATGAATTAAGATTCAAGTTAATCAATAGCTTGATACTTGATTCTCACCGCAACAGAAATGGCGACTTAATTGGGGAATAGATTGAGGGTTTAACCTACTTTGGGTGCTTGTATGCTATATCTCTGTATGTTTGCATATACAAGTATATTCGTAAATGTATAACTATGTGTTTGCATTGGATCATTTGGGTGATATCTTGAGTGGTGAGATAAGTCCTAACATGGACTTGAGCGTATACATATGATAGGATGTGGTATGATCAATAGTTGACTGTTGGGAGTAGTCCTAACATGTTTGACATATAATGTAACCATTCTCAGTTAAGACCTCCTTGAGATAATTGATGGTGTATGAGTAGTCATGCATTTCATTAGTTATTTCAACCTGAGAGTCCATGAAACTGAGGATCTTTAGTTACCCACTTAGCCTTTTTAGGACGTAGTGCGGTGACTATGAGGGAGTAGTCCCGAAATAGTTGTTACGCGATACTACACTCAGAATAGTTTATCCCAAGAATATTTTTGACCCACGTGAGTAGTCATGTTAGTTGATAATATCCGAAGGATTTATCTATGACTCTGGGAACTCTTGATAGAACTCGTTATACAGGTATAATGAACACCTTAGTACATGTCCTTTGGGAGGGTATACCCTGGCTTCATGCTCATAACCCCGAACCTAGGACCCTTTCTTGTTAGCATATGCATTTGTGCATTGTGTATACTTGTATATGAGCTATGTATGCATCATGTCATCATATCATCATGGTACCTCATCTTGTTGCACTGGTTTTGTGAAACTCAGTTGTCTTCTTTTTGCAAAACCCTAGATATCATGGATTTTGGGAAAAGAAACACTAAGAAATACAAATTCAAGAAATGTGATACAACGAAGTTGAGAGATCTAGGAATGTTGGTATCCAAAGATTTTGGGAAAACGTACGGGAAACTCATGAGTATTGTGAAGACTAGAATGGAAGAAGGGATTCCTAGGACTTTGGTTCAGTTCTACAATCCGCTATACCACTGCTTCACCTTCCCGGATTACCAATTGATTCCGACACTGGAAGAATACTCTTACTTCATTTGAATCCATGTGACAGATAAGAAACCGTTCAGCGGTTTGAAGAAGTTACCCTCGCCGAAAGAGATTGCTGATGCACTTCATCTAGAAGTATCCGAGATCAAAGCCAATTATGCTTCAAAGAATGGAGTTAAAGGTTTTCATTCTGATTACTTATTGGAGAAGACTACTTACCTTGCCAAGGAGTGTAGAATGGACGCATTTGAAGTGGTTTTGGCTCTATTGATATATGGGTTGGTGTTGTTACCTGAGATAGAAGAATTTGTCAATTCAACTGCTATCACTGTATTCTTGAATGGTAATCCGATACCCACTTTGCTAGGTGATGTTTATCATTTCATTCATCATAGGACTCTTCATGGAAGAGGAACTATTCTCTGTTGTGCACCCTTGTTGTACAAATGGTTTATCAATCATTTACCAAGGACGTACGCTTTCAAGGAAAATCCTAATGGTTAGAGATGGTCTCAAAAGGTTATGTCTCTAGCTCAAGAAGATATTCATTGTTACGATCCCGCCTATGATCGAGGGGTCTACATTGACAGATGTGGTTTTTTTTCCAAATGTACCACTTCTGGGAGTACAAGGGGGAATCAACTACAATCCCGCTTTGGCCAGACGTCAATTTGGATTCCGAATGAAGGATAAACCTAGCAACATCCTATTGTCTGGTTTCTTCTACCTTAACGCTAAAGCAGGGGAGAGTTCAAGGAATAGTATGATTAACGCTTGGGAGAACATCCAGAAGAAAACTAAAGTTGACCTTGGGAAAAGGAATTGTGTAGCCTTTGAGCCATTCACTCAATGGGTTCAATCTAGAGTCCGTGATCTCAAGATGCCCTACGTTCCTAAAAATAATATGTAGATTGTTATCGCATCATCTTCTGCCATCCTTATTGAAAAGAAGGAAAAATACCAAGAGATCCTTGAGAGAACCAAGCTTGAAAGGGACACTTGGGAGGGCAAGTACCATACTCTTCATTCTGAGACGACGGAATTGAAGAGAGAGCTAAAAGACAAGGATGAGTTGATTGAGTGGCTCGAAAGTCAGTTGATTGGTGAAGATATGATGCAAGAGAATTTATTTTTCTCTAGATTCAAGCCTACGCAAAGTACTCATGAGTATTCAAATATCCCACCAACTTCTGGCGTCTGGAAAGGAATAATAGATGAATTGATGATGGAGAACATTGTGCTGAGAAGACTGAAGAGGACGCGCGGATAGGACTCTTGTCAGATTTCTTGACCATAGGGCCTAGTTTTCTCCTTTTATGTAACCTCATGTTTCTTGTATTGTATTTCAAAAGTTGTAACTTTTCCCAATATAAATGAAATGAGGGTTTTGCTTCAATTTTATCTTTTGAGTTTTGTAAAACCAGTTGCATCTAGAATCTTTGCATTTTATTTTGCATCTTGCTAACCATTCAAGGAATTAAAAATCTTTTTTGCAGACATAGTAATGGATCAAAGAAACAGGTTCACATTCTCTAGCCTGAGGTTGGACAACTTGAGGATCTTAAGAGGCCTAGTAAGGAACTCTGATGCTTCCGTTGCCAAGTATGGAGACCTGTTATCTTTACTGGACATGCAAGTAAATGGGGAAATGCTGCTAGCTCTCATAAAGTTTTATGATCCTCTTTACCATTGCTTTATATTTTCAGACTTTCAGTTGCTGCTGACTTTGGAAGAATACTCTGTGCATCTGAAGATTCCCATGACTTTTACACCTCACTATGGAAGGGAGAGAAGACCAAACATGAGAGATGTTACTGAGGCTCTACACCTGGAACCTACCAACCTTCCAACCCGTTTGAATATTAGAGGTGGATCTACTGGAATGGAAGCAAGACCATTTATGAAAAAGGCTGAGTTTCATTATGATTATGGAAATATGGGAACCTTTGAAGCTATATTGGCTTTCTTAATTTATGGCTTATATTTGTTTCCAAGTAGCCCTGAGCTCATCAGCTTAGAAGCCATCAAGTTATTCATTGTCAAAAATCCCGCTCCTACATTATTGGCTAATACCTATTACACCATTCATCGGTGGAGGGTGTGTGATCTCGAACAATTTTCTTGATGTACGACACTCTTAAGCAAGTGGTTTATTTCACATTTTCCTAGGACGTTCTCTCTATGGAACCTAGAAGACAATGATGCATGGGTTACAAAGTTGGATTTCAGTCTCTCAGTATGACATCAACTTGTATGATCTTGCTCACGGAGGAATAGTAATGATACATAGCTACGGGGTTTTCCAAACGTACTTCTGATCGACACCAAAGGATGTATCAACTACAACCCTATCCTGGCCCACCACCAGTTAGGATATCACACTGAGGAAGAACCAAATCCAGCCTTGTTAGAGACTTGCTTCTATGAAAAAGGTAGTGACCCGGATTTCTAAGCACAAGTCATATTTGCCTGGCGTCATCCCAACTTACAAGGAATGACTGCCGTGGAAAACCCAAGTGGTCTCGCTTCAAAGGCATATCTGCTTTGGTCAAAAGAGATAGCACAGAAAATGTTCTACACCCACTCTTATGACATTTCGCCAGTCCCGGAAGAACTTTTGTCTAGAGGAGATTTGAGGTTCGCTTTAGTCAAAGCCGAATGAGAAAATGAAGAACTCTGGGAGCTGCTTCGTTAAGACCAGAGGAGGACAAGGCTGTAAGAAGGAGAAGGATCATCTTGTTAGAAGATCTTGGCCTTTTAAGTTCCTTTTGTTTAGTTTGTACCTCTAGCTTTTAGGAATGTGTAACCTTCATTTTGTAAAATGTTGTAAAAGTTTCATTCGTTAATGAAAACTTTATGCTTGTGAGACTCCATTTGTTAATGAGAATTTGGTTAAGCTTTCATTTGTTAATGATAAACATCATGTTGTTACGTGTTGATCCATTAATTTTTTTCGTAAATAAACCTTTTGGTTTTCCTTGAATGTGTGTCTTGCTTTTATATCTGCATCCTGCATTTCATTTGTATTGCATTGCATTGGTTCTCTGGCTTATCCTATGATCTGTTGCTGTCAGAAATCATGTTGAATACACAATGATATAATACTAGAGACAACGCTTAAAGAAGAATGGTTGATCAAGATCAAAGAATCGATCCAATTGGCAACAACCTCAAGGGGTTACGCGGTGACGTTAGCCAGATTATAGAAGTCCTTCAAGTGATAAAAGAAAAAATGGACACGCAGATTACAATGGTATCTGAAATCAATGCAACGGCAGAAAATCCTCCTCCGATAGTGACCTCAACAACTAAACATCTGTTTGGTATCACCAGGGATTTCATGCCATCATTCCGTAATGCCCAGCAAATCAACCTTCGGTGGTGCTCTAATCCGCAGACTGTTCCGTTAATGACGGAATTCCAAAATCCTATCTACACTCAGTCAGGTGCTCAGGCACAGGTCCGACCAGTCTTTAACAATCATCAGCAGATATTTGATATACCCAACGGGTCTGAGGTCGAAGATGAGAAACACGAAAAATTAAGGGTTGAGATGGATATAATGGTAAGACAGATGAAGGCCATAGAAGGAAACAAAGTCTTTGGTTCCGATGCTAAGGACATGTGCCTGGTTTCAAGTTTAGTATTTCTTCCTAAGTTCATGATGCCCACATTTGAAAAATATGAAGGAGCGACCTGCCCAAAGATTCACTTGATCATGTATTGTCGGTGTATGGTCGTGCACATTGAAAATAACAAATTATTAATCCACTGCTTCCAGGACAGTCTTAAGGGTGCCTCTGCCAAATGGTACCTAAGTCTAGACTAGTCAAAAATCCATTGCTTCCAAGACTTGTCCGACACATTCATCCAAAAATACAAGTACAACATAAACTTGACGCCAGACCGTCATCAGCTCCTCAACATGACACAGAAGAGCTTGGAATCTTTTAAAGAGTACGCATAGAGATGGCGCGAAACTGCCGCTCAGGTGAAACCTCCCCTGACAGAGAAAGAATTGGCTGATTGGTTCGTAGATACAGTCAGGCCCGAATTCTACGAGAGGATGATTAGTAACGTCACAACGAGCTTTTCCGATATTGTGGCCATAAGTGTGAAAGTGGAGGCAGGTTTGAAGAATGGCAAAGTACCAGCACTAGCACAACGAAGAAGCCACCGAGAAATTTCCATAAGAAAAAAGAAGGGGAAACTAATGATGTAATGTGTGACAGGAGGGTTCAGAGTAGAAGGAATCGCCTATAAAATCAACAACTAACTCTTCTACAACCACAACAAAATTATCAGCAGTACCAACAATAGCAATATATGGCTGCGGTCACGCCAGTTTTTCAACCTTGGCCAAATCAACAAAACTTTCAACAACAGGCGCCCAACGCCTACCAACAAGCACAGCAGCAACAAAGAGCTCCAACTCCGAGGCCTGCTTTCCAGAATAGAAGGCCAAGGATTCAGCCCATTTCTATGAGTTACCTTGAGTTGTACCGCTTAATGGTGCGACAAGGCCTGATTCAAACAAGGAAATTGAGTCCTCCTCCAAATCCGTTTCCATATTTCTACAATCCAAATGCACGTTATGCCTTTCATGAAAATGCTGTGGGACATGACTTTGAAGGTTGTATAACACTTCAGCATATTGTGCACGAGTTGATTGAAAAGAAGATTCTCTTCTTTGAGGATAATCAACCCAATGTGGAAAGATGTCCTTTACCAAACCATGGTGGTGTCCATGCTGTAGAGGAAACTTCTGATATGAGAGTGATTTCCAGGGTTTCTGAAGTTAAAACTCCATTGACCGAGTTACACAAGAAATTGATAAAGGCATGTCTGATCAAAGACTCTCATGAAGACTGCAGTAATTGTTATCATAATTCGCAATGTTGTGACTTAGTGCTGAGGAATATTCAGTCGATGATTGACGAGGGTCTACTACAGATATATGGGAAAAAGAGAAAAGAAGATATCTCGGTGATTGAACCTATATTCAATTTACCAAAGAAGTCTGAAAAAGTGTCGGTATTCAATACTGTAAATAGCAAGTCCGCTTCTCCTGCTGCTGTTAGGCTTGTATTCTGCAACAACCCAGTACCGACGGTTGGCCAGCCTAAGCCAAGTTCTGATCCAAGAAGAGGACCAGGTCCCAATCTAAAGGCTGTATCCTGGAAATATGACTATTCCTGGTATGATATGAAAGTTGGGAGAAAGCATGAGGATGTAACAAATATTGTTGGGGCAAGAAAAATGACCCGCAGTAGTCGTATATATCAACCCAAAGCAACTGTTACCATTCCCAAGGAAACTATTCCTAAGGAAATCATCTCAAAAGAACCTGTTATTATTGAGAAGTCAAAAGGAAAAAAAGTCACGAAGGAAGATGAAGAAGAGTTCTTGAGAATAATCCGTTAGAGTGACTACAGGGTAGTAGACCAACTCAATCAGACATCGTCAAAAAGCTCAGTCATGTCTCTGCTGCTAAGTTCTCCTGCTCACCGACAAGCATTGCTGAAAATACTAACACTGGCCCACGTAACAAAAGATATCACTGTGAGACAGTTCGATTCCATTATTTCTAACATCATGGCTTGCAATACGCTGAGCTTCAACAATGATGACTTAACCTCTGAAGGTCGCAAGCACAATCGTGCCTTGCACGTATCTATCAAATGTGAAGATGATACTCTCGCCAGAGTACTTTTTAATACTGGGTCATCTCTTAATATGATGCCCAAGAGAACATTGACCAAGTTGGCATATAAAGGAGTTGTGATAAGAGCCATATCTCTGATCGTAAAAGCCTTCGACGGATCAAGAAGAACAGTAATTGGAGAAGTTGATTTGCCAATTATGGTGGGACCACAGGTCTTTGAGGTCACTTTTCAAGTAATGGATATAAATTCGGCATACAGTTTTTTATTGGGAAGACTGTGGATACATGCAGCGGGCGCTGTCACATCGATATTACATCAAAAAATGAAGTTTATTACTGAAGATTAGTTGGTCATAGTACACAGCGAAGAAGATTTAATGATGAGAAATCTATCATCCTTCTGGTACATCGAAGCCGATGATGATGCATTGGAAATAGCTTTCCAAGCATTGGAAATTGCACACGATGTATTGGTTGAGGATGCTGTTGTCACACGCAAGCCATCTTTCGTCTCTATCCAGAGTATCAAAAGTGTCATGAAGGAAGGTCTTCCTCAAGGTTGGGGAGAACTAATTGAGGTCAACGCTCGAGCAAAGAATAAACGACAATGGTTGTGTTACAAACCAACTCTAGATGAAGGATCAGAGATTGACGGAAAGCGCCTAAAAGGGTTGAAAGAAACCTTTGTGAGCGGTGGCATTCAAATAAATGAGATCGAAGAAGACACCTAAGTTAGATGTATTGATAATCTGGTATTCCGAGATGAAGTCGTTTTGTGCAATTGGGAGGCTGTTGAAGTTCCCATCATGTTACCACTCTTAGAGTAATATGTTTGTCTTGCTTGTTAGCTTTTTCTCTGTTTAAAATCCATGGTCACGCCCGAGGCCAGTGGATCAATTTGTATGAGTCACACTTTTGCAGTTAAAGATCAATCAATGAATGAGTGTTTCGTTAAACTTCCATTTGTTGCTCATTGTTTTTTTTTCTCATTTCCACTCTTTAAAAAAAAGGAAAATGGCAATATTTCGAAAACCTAGAAAGAAGTCATCATCTGCATCTCTTTGTGTGTGTTTAATCATTTTAACCCGTTAACAAATACAAAGAACCTCCATCACCCGTTAAATTCGACGATCGTCCAGTTCTTTCTGTCTTTGGCTTACCTGTAATCCAAGCTGAAGATGAGAGTGATGAGGATTTTGAAATTCCTGAAGATATGATAAAGATGACTGAGTATGAGGATCCCTATCTTCAACCTTACAAAGAATAGATCGAAATTATCAACTTGGGCTCTGAAGAAGTAAAAAGAGAGGTCAAGATTGGGGCATCTCTTGGGGCAGAGGTTAGAGACAGATTGGTAAGGCTTCTCAAAGATTATGCGGATGTGTTTGCTTGGTCCTACCAAGATATGCCTGGGTTGGACACCGACATTGTAGTTCACAAGCTCCCTCTTAAGCTTGAGTGCCCTCCAGTTAAGCAAAAACTTCGAAGATCCAGACCCGACATGACTCTCAAAATCAGAGATGAGGTTAAAAAGCATATCGACGCAGGCTTTCTGGCAGTTTCTAAATACCCTTAGTGGGTGGTTAATATTGTACCAGTACCTAAGAAGGATAGAAAAGTTAGAATGTGTGTACATTACAGGGATCTTAACAAAGCTAGTCTGAAGGACGATTTCCCTCTGCCACATATCGATAGTTTGGTGGACAATATAACTAACTTTGCAGTATTTTCATTCATGGATGGCTTCTCCAGCTATAATCAGATAAGAATGGACCCAACTGATATGGAAAGACAACCTTCACCCCATCCTGGGGTACTTATTGTTATAAAGTTATGCCTTTTGGTTCGAAAAATTCTAAAGCCACATACTAACGAGCCACGGTGGAATTATTTCATGACATGATGCACCAAGAAATTGAGGTTTACGTTGATGATATGTGTAACCCGGTGAACTGACTTTAAACAATGTTGCGGATAGCAAGAGTCGCCACCGACTTTTATTTTATCCATAAGGAAAGGTTATAAAAGAACAGGAAAGACCTTAGTGAATATTTTGGGTCCGGGGGGTAGGTTATGAAAAGGGAAGGTATTAGCATCCTTTTCATCCATGGTTATCCATGGGCTCTTAGGTACTTAAGCTCACTTTTGAATTGTTTTGAAATTGTAGTGTGTGAATAGAAAATTTTCAGAATAGTTAATAAATAATCCATGTAAGGATGTGTTAAGAACTTGTTTGAAAACTTGTTGAAAATTTGTTTAAGTGCGAAACAATTTTGAAGTGAGCAAGCACCTAGGAGTAACCTACCCTAATGTTTAAAGGTCTTTCTTATTCTTCATTCTTTCCTTTAGTAAGACTATCCCTACTATAATGGAGTAAGTAGTCCTTACTTTGGATGTTAAGGGACATGTGAGGGACAATTTGACTTTGAAGGCCATTGTGGGATGTAATAAGCACATATAAGGGACCATCATCATTTTTCGAAAGGGACTCGATTCGTAAAGGCAACCATAAGGGACTTTGATGATTTTTCTATTTGAGGGACTTGCTTTATACACCCCACTTAACCATTATTCGTAGGCAACTTGAGGGATATCCTTAGGAAGTGAGACGGCGATTAAAATCGACTTACGTGTGTGACGTGTTTATTTTAATTATCTTTATTTAAAAGTGATCTAAATTTATTTTAATATTACATACATGTTATTACACTCCCTAATTACTAACCATAATAATAATTAAATAATTAAACAACTTTACATCCAAGAAACAATTACAAAATAATAAGCAAAATAATTAAATAGCAAAGATAAATAAAATATAAATAAGCAATAATAAATAATAAAGGGGGTTAATTCTAAGTTTACTCGGCAAGACATCGCATCTTGTGCCTACGTATCCTTACGGGAGTGGAATCAGAGTAATCGTAGTTCCCCTCAATAGGGAGGTTAGAAACTTCTTGACTGTGGTCAAGGTCTCAAGGGGAATAAACGCATCTTAAGGACACGCTTACGTGGAGTGTAGAAACTCCAAATCTCTACGTTGAAATGTTAAGTTGTAATTAGGGTTAAATTAGGGATTCCACGGCGGGAAACCCTAAAATGAGCGCGGCGGCTCTTTGACCTAATGCTAAGGGTAAAATTGTAATTTTGCCTGCGGCGAGGCATTTGTGAAAATTAGGGTTTGTAGTTTGTAGTTTTGAGGATTTGAAATTGAATGTGTGAAGTTTTACGGACTATTGGCGCGGCGGCCAAACAGTTAGACCTAACCTTTGGATGTGTGCAATGTGACAGAAATAATGGTAAACGCGTGAGATAATTGAATCATGCAAACAGAGAGATAATGTCATAATTTAAACCATGCAAGCAGAAATTTAAAGGCAGAATTTAAAGAGCGATTGTTAAGTTCGCGAGGTTACATGAGAGGAGCAGATACAATATGATAATGAAATTTGAATTGAACAATAATAAAATAAAATAAATAACGGTTCTAGTTATTATTTTAAAAAAAAGATTTTAGTTATTATTTTAAATTTATCTAAAAAAAAGTTTTTCTTAAAAATAATAGGTTTTCATATTAATTTGGAAAAGATGTTAATGTTATTTATTTTAAAAAACAGATTTTTATATTATAACAAATTTTAATAAATTAATGATAACAATAATAATAATAATGGTAATAATAATGATAATAATGATAATAATAATAAATAATGATGATAATAATAATAATAATAATAATAATAATAATAATAATAATAATAATAAAGCAATAATGAATTTTAAATGTGCCAAATAACCCAACAATGTTGCTAACGCAGAAATGCGCTCATCGCAACCAGATCTAAATCGGACGAAACAAAATTTATCGCAAAGAAAAAGAAATTAAGCAAAAAATAGTATTATTGCTCACACAAAAATGCGATCATCGCAACCAGATCGAACTAACACAAATGTCACGCGTCATGCACACAAATGTGCAAACATCGTATCGACATAATTCGATCAAAAATCTTATATATATAAACTCTAACAATTTAAAAATTATATATATATATAAACGTAACAGTAATAGATAAAGAAAAAGAAATAACGGTAATAGATGAAGAAAAAGAAATAACGGTAAAAGATGAAGAAAAAGAAACAACAGTAATAGATGAAGGAAAAGAAATAACGGTAAACGATGAAGAAAAAGAAACAATAGTAATGGATGAAGAAGAAAACTAAATAACGGCAAACGGCACTCACTCCTCTTAGTTTTTTTTCATTCTCCCCTCTTTTCCAACAAGGCAACACATGTATATATAGGGAACAAATTAGGGTTAACATCAAATTGTCAATAATGTCCCTAAAGCCCATTTTAAAGCCCAAACTAAATAATTAGTTAAGAAAAAATAAAATTTAAATAATTTAAAATAATTAAAATAAACTTAAAATAAAAACTAATAATCCTATTGATTCCTAAAATAAAAAATATTATAAAAAGAACAAAATTTTTTCAATATTTTTTATTTTATGATTTTTTGGATATTTTTATGAATAATTTAGAAAAAAGTGAAAAAAATAATATTTTAAAAAATGATTTAATTAAAATACGAAAATAATAATTAAATAATAATAAAAAACTATTTTTGTTATTTTTTTAATGAAAGATAGAAAAATTTAGAGTAAAAATAATAAAAACAAAAAAAAAGTGACAAAGGTGAGATTCGAACTCTCAACCTCTCACACTCATAACTCCTTACACATGTCCTCCTGCCAATTGTGCCATTTTTACTTTTTAGGAAAAAAATGCATGCCATATGATATTTACCTGCAAAAAGTCAAACGACTACACAAATTTGTTAGTAATTGATTAAATGCAATGAAATGCGACGACAAATCTTAGGGAAAAATTTGGGGTATTACAGTTATTATGATAATATTTCTCACCCAACCTCTCTTTGATGTTGGCAAAAAAAATCATGAAGTTTGACTTTGGTTTGACCACAGTTGACCTCAGTTTGACCTTTTAACTGCATTGACTGCTTTTGACTTATCTGATCATCTGACTGAGCAAACTTTTGAGAAAAGTCTTGAAACTTGACATGGGGGTTCTTATACACATATAAGATGTTATGAAGCTCACTTGAAGTCTTGGAAGTCCATTTAGCCTGATTAAAGTCAAAACCCTAGTTTTGGATGCACTGCTTAGGAGGTGCATTGTCTGAGGGAATTGTCAACTCTTCTGACCAATTGTGAACTTTGTGAACCTTGTGAACCTTCTTGGAACACAAAGTCTTGTATTGTGAGGGCAAATTTTGGGGTGCAACAGCTGCCCCTGTTCAATTTTCTGAAACCTGAGGGGTTGGATTGGTATATTTGCCAGTCGTAACCTGGAAGGTTGAAGGGGATTGAACACAAAAGCCCAAAAATTTGCACTCACCAGTGCATGGAGTGATATTGATGGTTGGTTGAACATGATTGAGTGGGCTTAAAGATGCCACTAGGGGAAAGTTCTTCAATAGTATAATGAGAACTGTCAGGAGTCTGGAGTAATACTGATGTAACAGCATGTCTTCATGAGGATAGAGCAATCAATAATGATAACCCTAAAGCAGTCTTGAAGTGATAAATCTGACCTCAGGAGGATAGAGCAATCAATAGCTCTAAAGCAGTCTTGAAGTAATAATGGCTTCAGGAGGATAGAGCAATCAACAGCTCTAAAGCAGTCTTGTGATATGTCTTCAGGAGGATAGAGCAATCAATAGCTCTAAAGCAGTCTTGAAGTAATGATTTCAGGAGGATAGAGCAATGGATAGCTCTAAAGCAGTCTTGAAATAATAATGTAATTTCAGGAGGATAGAGCAATGGATAACTCTAAAGCAGTCTTGAAATAATTAGATGGCTTCAGGAGGATAGAGCAATGAATAGCTCTAAAGCAGTCTTGAAGTAGTAATATGACCTCATGAGGATAGAGCAATGAATAGCTCTAAAGCAGTCTTGAAGTAATAGGATGATTTCAGGAGGATAGAGCAATCAGTAGCTCTAAAGCAGTCTTGAAGTCATGAGAGGCTATCAGGAGGATAAAATAACCCTGAGGTTACAATAAAGCAGTCCCAAAGTAAATAAGAAGCTCATCAGGAGGATAAAGTAACCCTGAGGTTACAATAAAGCAGTCCCAAAGATCATAAGCTTGTTTGTTGGATAATTAACCTGAAAACAAGGTAGCATTCTGTATAACAACATTAGTTTATGCTTTATGTATGCATGTATGACATGATGCACTTAGGTAATGTACTATAGACATATATGTTATGGTATGATGTAAATGATGTATGTATGATATGACACTGCTGGAAGTGTCTGGATATCCTTGTATAACAACTGCTGGCCAAGGAAAATAAATCCCGATTTGTTGAAGAATATATAACCCTCCGTCTGCTGGGGATAACAAGGTATAGATAACCTCCCGTTGTTGGGGATAACAAGGTATAGATAACCTCCCGTTGTTGGGGATAGTAGGGTATAGATAACCTTCGTTTTCGTTTGATAGTAGGATAAGTATAACATCCCGTCTTCGTTCATCGTGCCCTTATTGGAAAGTAATTTCCCGTATATCCGTATGAGGATAAAAGAGATGGATATAAATTCCAGGGGAGATTAGACTTTGTGAAAATGGATTAGTCCTACTGATGGTTTGTAACTGTCTTGTAAAGATGAACCGGCGAAGCTTCGTTGAAATCCTTCCCTCGTTCGTCCTTAGTAAATACTATTACTGTATTTTCATGCATTTCTGGTAAACATCAATCATATTAAAAGCATACATGCATTTCTGGTAAACATCAATCATATTCAAAGGCATACATACATTCAAACACAACCAATGGACGTTTCGCTTATGTAAATAGGGTAAAAGTAAATCTGGATTCAAAAGATGGAATTTATTTATATCAAAAGTGACCCATACACGGGTAAGTTTGTACAAGGAGACATAAACCCTAGTAAGAGAATTTTGTCATGAAGTTTTACAAAAAGAATCAGCTATGTGGGAAATAATCCTATTGAGTTTCAATTCTACTATTGCCACTCAAGTATCTCATCTTCTTGCTGTTGAGACGGAAACGATTGGATTGAGCTTTATCTGTTTGAGCTTGAGTAAGTAGTACAACTGGTTGCAGTTTCATGAGTGATCCAAACGAGACATAGTCATACGCTTTAATCCCTAACTTTTGCCTGGATTGCCCTTTCAGGTTTTCAATCCACCGGGATACCCTTTTTTGCCCAAGCCGCCTTTTCAGGTTTTCGACTTGCCGGGTGTACATCTTTTTATATATATATCCCTAATTTTTGCCTAAACCCTTTTGGTTTGCCGGGATGCCCTTATTTTTGCCTAGGCCTGTCAACCTAGTGGGTCTCTTTTTATGCGTAGTATTTTTTAACTATGTCTGCGTTTACAGGTTGTGGGAAGTCTTCACCATCCATTGTAGTCAGTATCATGGCACCTCCTGAGAACACTGTCTTGACTACAAATGGTCCCTCATATGTTGGAGTCCACTTGCCCCTAGGATCACCCTGTGGTAATATGATACGCTTGATTACCAAGTCACCAGCCTGATATACCTTTGGCTTAACCTTCTTGTTAAAAGCTTTGATCATCCGTTTCTGGTACATCTGGCCATGACAAACTGCTGCTAACCTTTTCTCATCAATCAAATTTATCTGGTCAAATCGAGTCTGAATCCACTCATCTTCATCCAAGCCTGCATCCTTCATAATTCTCAAGGAGGGGATCTGAACTTCAATAGGCAGAACTGCTTCCATACCATAGACTAAGGAGAATGGGGTTGCCCCTGTTGAAGTACGTATTGTAGGGAACTCAAAATTCATTGACTGGTAATCATCTACTGCTTGATGAGCCAAATGATCAGCAACAACACTCCCCTTAATGGCCTTCTGAGTAGTATACTGTATATCATATTCCGTCAAGATCATTTGCCATCTTGCAATTCTTCCGGAAAGAGCAGGTTTCTCAAATATGTACTTGATTGGATCCATCTTCGAAATCAACAAGGTAGTATGGGTCAACATATACTGTCTTAGTCGGCGAGCAGCCCATGCCAAAGCGCAGCAAGTTTTCTCGAGCAGTGAGTATCTTGTTTCACAGTCGGTAAACTTTTTGCTAAGGTAGTATATTGCCTGCTCTTTTCGACCAGACTCGTCATGTTGCCCCAATACACACCCCATTGAGTTGTCTAATACTGTTAAATACATAATCAAGGGTCTTCCATCAACTGGTGGCATTAAAATTGGAGGTTCTAGCAAATATCTCTTGATTTCATCAAAGGCAGTCTGGCACTCATCATTCCATTCCATCACCTGATCTTTCTTCAACAACTTGAAGATTGGCTCACAGATGGTAGTTAATTGGGAAATAAATCTTGCAATGTAGTTCAATCGTCCCAAGAAACCTCTAACTTCCTTCTCAGTACGGGGAGCTGGCATCTCTCGTATAGCTTTCACTTTTGCAGGATCCACTTCAATACCTTTTCCACTGACAATGAAACCCAAGAGTTTTCCAGATCTAACTCCAAAAGTACACTTGTTTGGGTTCAATCTCAACTTGTATTTCTTCAACCTCTCAAACAACTTGTGCAGATGATCAAGATGTTGCTCTTCATTCTGAGATCTGGCTATCATATCATCCACATATACCTCTATCTCATGATGAATCATATCATGAAACAAAGCCACCATAGCACGCTGATATGTTGCCCCTGCATTCTTCAAACCAAATGGCATTACCTTATAGCAAAAAGTGCCCCACTGTGTCACAAATGTTGTCTTCTCCATATCTTCAGGTGCCATCTTGATTTGATTGTAACCAGAGAAACCATCCATAAAAGAGAATACCTTATGCTGAGCAGTGTTGTCTACCAGAATATCAATATGAGGAAGTGGAAAGTCATCTTTAGGGCTAGCCTTGTTCAGATCTCTGTAGTCTACACACATACGTACCTTACCATCTTTCTTAGGAACTGGTACCACATTTGCAACCCACTGAGGATAAGAAGTTACGGCCAAGAACCCTGCATTGAACTGTTTCATTACCTCTGCTTTGATCTTTTCTGACATTTCAGGACGCATACGGCGAACCTTCTGCTTCTTTGGACGACAATCTTCTTTCACTGGCAAAAGGTGAACCACAATGTCCGTATCCAACCCTGGCATATCTTCATAAGACCAAGCAAAGATCTCCACATAGTCACGTAGCATCTGAATCAACCTGCTCTTGACACTGTCCTCTAAATCAGCCCCTATCTTGACCTCTTTTCTGTTTTCTCCAGTTCCCAGATTCACAACTTCGACTGGCTCTTCATGTGGCTGTATAGCTTTCTCTTCTTGTTGTAACAACCTAGCAAGCTCTACAGGTATTTCACAATCGTCCTCGTTTCCGTCTTCAGTTTGATAGATCGGATTCTCGAAATTGTAATTGGCAATAGTAGAACTGTTATCAACTGGATCCAGAGTGGATGAGGATCTGCATTTTAGTGACGTGGGTGTGTGTAAGAACACATAGCTGATAAAGCAAAAATAAAAGAGAAAGAAAGACAAGGAACACAATATTTACGAAAACGAAACGTCCACTGATTTTATTGAATGAAGTATGCAAATGAAATGACGACCCGTAACAAGCACACCATTGTGCCCCGGGTAAGGCACATGGCTTGAAAGTTTTAATTGTTCCAGAAATTATAAATTTAAAAACATAACACAGTAATAGTATTTACTCCTGACTAAAGGAGATAGGGATAACATCTTCAGCTGTCCAATTATTGAGTCCAGCACCCACAGTAGGAAAAATCCATGCCTCCAAGTTGTAGTCTTCACCTTGATCTCTCACAGCATTGATAACCCCTTGATTGGTGATACGAACAGCACGAGCACGACGAACAGCCTTCTGGGACTCTACAGTGAAACCCAAACCAAACTTGTCAGACTTGTATGGAATATCAGGAAGTTGACCCCAAATAGTACAACCACCTTCTTCCACCACAGCTTTTGCATCATTGAGGGAGGCCATTGCCATTGTTGGAGGGTTTCTGATGACCACAGGAACCTTCTTCACAGCAGGAGGAGTCACACAATCCTTAACAGCCCAGGGAACCACTTCAAATGACTGACATGGAGTTTCAATGTATTCACCTTCTACTTCCAGATACTTGAAAGTGTTTACATGGCTGACAAAGTATTCTTCCTCTCCAAAGACAGTAACAACTTTTCCATTCACCGGATATCTCAACTTTTGATGTAATGTGGAGGTCACAGCACCTGCCCCATGGATCCAGGGACGACCAAGCAGACATGAGTACGAAGGACGAATATCCATCACATAGAATGTAGCAGTAAACACCTGAGAGCCAACCTTGATTGGAAGATCAATTTCCCCATGCACTACTCTTCTAGAACCATCAAAAGCCTTTACCACAATATTACTGGGCTTCAATACCGTATCTTCAGGACTCAGCTTGTTCAGGACTTCCTTAGGCAACACATTCAGAGAGGAACCATTGTCTATCAGCACATGAGACAGGGTGGTGCCCCTGCATTCAATTGAAATATGCAAGGCCCTGTTATGATCCCTCTTGGCAGGGGTCAAGTCAGCATCAGAAAATCCTAACCCGTTGTCATAGGTCAGGTGAGCAACACAATTCTCAAACTGGTCCACAGAAATTGCACTGGGTACATGAGCCATCTTTAGAAACTTGATCAATGACTTGGCATGAGCCTCAGAACATAATAACAGGGAGAGCATAGAAATCTTTGAGGGAGTATGCCCCAGCTGATCAACAATATCATAATCACTCTTGCGAATGATTTTCAATACTTCTTCCATCTGCTTAAAGAGGTCATCAGCAGCTGGCACATTAGTAGATACAGGCTCAATAACAGGACCCTTGCCCCGAGCATCAGTGGTGGAAGTAACGGCAGGAGTAACTGCACTCTTAGAAGCAACTGGAGGAGAGAAGACTCTTCCACTACGAGTGATCTTGCTAGATCCAGCAATATTATCAATGTCAACAGGCATATCAGGTAAAGGCTCCTGCTTGACACCATGGATGTAAACATCAGACCCATAGTGCCAAGGCACAGCTTTGTCAGATGTATAAGGAATAGGACCAGGAGTGGTAATGATCAGAGGAGCTACTCTGGCTTCAGCAACAACTTTCACAGGACCTTCAGCAGTAATCTTGATTAGGCCCTGATGAGTGATTTTAATGGGACCCTTTGAAGTGATTCTTAGTGGTACTTTGTCAACCATGTCAACCTCTTCAATCTTCTTACCCTGAGTCAGATGATCCACCATACTTTCTACAGATGCTGGTCTTCTTTCAAACACTATAGTATATTTATCCATGAGACGTTGAATCCCATCTCTCAAAATGAAGCAACTATCCGGCTTATAGGTACAATATAGACAATCTTCATGACAACCTGGAAAGATCCCAGCTTGTACTAGCCTCTTTTTGATAACAGACAATGGTGTGCTCAACTCCATAACTGAATAGACATGCAGATCAATATCTTCATCAATGGCGTTGACAGTCTTCTCGTGATTTGGCATTGGAGCTATAATCACATTTGGAGTACCTGGTGGATCAAACTCAATTTCTCCAGCATCAATCATATCCTGAATTTTGTTCTTCAAGACCCAGCAGTTATTAGTATCATGTCCTGGACAGTTTGAATGATATGCACATCGTGCATTGGGATTGTACTTGGGAGAGGTAACATTGGGATTCTGAGGGGCCTCCCTCAGGGTAATAAGTTCAGCTTTCAACAAGTGTTGCAATGCCTGAGCCATTGACATGTTGATCTTCGTGAACTGTCTTCTAGCCCTTTGTTGGTTGCCTTGAGGCTGCTCTGTTGTTGCAGGAGTTGGATTTGAAATATGAACTGCACTAACAGACTGATGCCTTCTGTTACGATCAGGCTGACCATACACAGCATTAGATTCTTTCTTCCCAGTGGGAGGCTTCTTTGCAGCACCTGATGAAGAAGTGCCCACTTGGATCTTACCACTCTTGATACCATTCTCTACTCGCTCTCCTGTCATGATCAACTCAGTGAAGCCAGATGATGAGCTTCCAATGAGATGACTGTAAAACGGACCATTCAGCGTACACATGAACATATCAACCAACTCCCTATCAGTCAAAGGGGGTTGAACTCTTCCAGCTAAGTCTCTCCACTTCTGAGCATACTCCTTAAAGCTTTCTTTGGCACCCATAGACATGCTTTGAAGCTGCATGCGAGTGGGGGCTAAGTCAGCGTTGTATTGATACTGCTTGTAGAAAGCTTCAGCAAGGTCATTCCAATCTCTGATGTTGACACTCTCCAACTGATAATACCACTCTAGCTGAGCTCCAGATAAACTCTCTTGAAAGAAATGGATCCACAACTTTTTATCAGCAGTGTGGGGTTGCATTCTTCTGACATAAGACCTCAGATGCAATTTGGGACAAGAGACCCCATCATAGACAACAAATGTAGGAACTTTGAACCCAATGGGTATGACCACCCCAGATATCAAGCTCAAATCCTCAAAATCCAGCCCAGATGATTTCTGTAATTCCATAGCATCCATTCTATCCACCAGCATCTTGAATTTGTCTTCGTTAGGCTCATGGTAGTAGTTAGCCTCAGAATCAGAGTCCCCCATAGTGTTGTGGAGACTGCCTCTCTCCTGCTCAGATTCTTCAGATTCATAGTCTTCAACCTGTTCCTTGGTCTTGGCAGGACCTTTGAACCTTCTTCCCATGTTGAGCAACCCAGCAGACCTTCTAGCTTTCTTAGTCTTCTTGGCCAGCAGTGTCTTCAATTCATCCTGCCCCTTGGATAGGTTCAGGATCAGCTCTTGGAACTGTGCATTCTGTGCCTGGAGATCCTTAACTGATTGTTCAAGAGCCATTGCTGAAATAAACAGCGAGAAGATGAGAAACCTGTGCACAATTATAAACCTGTGATGCAATGATATGGGAATGCATATGCAATGTTTTCAAGGACCGCAGGATTTAAATTTGCTTAAACAAACAAGAAAGTAACTTTTTATTAGTAATAACTTGTTTTGCCTTTTAGGCTTACAAAAAATGAAAACGAAATAAGTACAAAAGATGGGGTTTTAAGTCTCCCATGGACGTTTCCTCTTGGTGTTGAGGTATGAGTTGAGGTTTCGTTCCTCATGAAGTAGCTTTGTTAGCTCTAGGATCCTTGCTTGGCTTGCTTTGTAATGAACCTCGAAAGTATCCCTTTGCTCTTTCAGTTGGATCCATGATCTCTGCAAGTCTTCCATATCAGTAGGCATGTCTGGGTGAAGGATGGTATAAGCTGTGTCTCCTTCAGCAACAGGTTCCATGGTAACTGGTAGGATGGCAGGATATGGCATCATGAGTGTCTGAGCACGAGATCGTACCCATCTGAGATAAGCCTCCATAGGAATAGTGTACTTAGGCTCCAGTGTCTTGCTGTCAATCCTGTTTACCTTTCCCCAAGCTCGGATGAATCTCTGACGGTAACCCTGAAGATCGTTGTCGTAATCAAACACAATGCCCTGAATCAACATGTCATGTGGACCATCGCTCCGGGCGTAACCAAACTGTCGTAAAGCTAGAGATGGGTTGTAGGTGATGCCTCCTCTTATGCCTAGAAGTGGCACATTAGGAAACTCCCCACAACGGTCAATGATGGTGACATTCTCCATAGATCTGGAGCACCAATGGATGTCTGAGTGAGAAAGTGACATGATCCTCTTGGACCATCTGAACCCTTGCTCATTCTTCATTACTGAGCGAGGAAGGTGAGAAATAAACCACCTAGAAAGTAAAGGTATGCAGCACATCAAAGTTCCTCTTGCCCTTGTAGTACGGGTGTGAAGAGAATGTAGGATGTCTCCAAGTAAGGTAGGCACTGGATTGTGACTCAGGAATATGTTGATGGCATGAACGTCTATGAACTGATCAGGATTGGGGAACAACACTAAGCCATAAATCAATAAGGCTAAGATCTCCTCAACAGCATCGTAGCTCATAGCCTTCAAGAACATTTGAGCTTTATCCACTAATACCTTGGCAAGAATACCTTTAACTCCACTTCTCGTCTCTAGAACAATGTCAGACTTCTTCAGATGTGGAGCTGCAGCAATAACTTCTGGTTTAAGCTCCTTCTCTAAGCCTGTGAATGGCTTCTGATCAAGAACAGGTATACCCAGAAGTTTAGAGAACTCCTCCATGGTTGGAACCAGCTGATAATCAGGAAATGTAAAGCAATGGTGCTTAGGGTCAAAGAACTGAAACAGCACACTCATCATGTCTTCACTGAACCCTGAAGTAACTAGGTCCAATAAGTGACCATGTCTCTTGTTGAACTGGGAATGATCAGGCACTAGGGAAACCAACTCCTTGAGCTTAGCAGGTATCCCTACAAAGTTGATCCTGATGGTGTTTCTACGAGCAGAAGCCATGACCTGCAACAAAGAACAAAGATAAATCCTTTGGTCCTTGAAATGGTTAGGGAAAATGATATGCTTATGATGCATGATGATGTCATGATGTCATGCTCAATCACAAACATGTGGCACACACAAACAAGTCACACCATAGCCCTAGGTTTAAAGGCTTGCATGAGGTTCAAAGGCAAGTACCCTCCCCTGAAGTTAGATGGTTCATCCTGTCCTACAAAAGTAACCAGGTTCTAAGGGATCTCAATATCATTGATCCTTCACAAGGGTGGTTGTTCAGAAGGCAACTTACTTGCCAGCCAAAACCCTCCAAGTTTAAGATCTCAATGAGCGTAGTATCGAGTGTCAACCAATTTCAGTCTGCACCAAAGCCGGTTACCTCACTACTTTCTAAAGGCCAAGATGAGTTAACTAGGGTTCTAAAAGTCAGTTAGTGCATTGACAACATATGGCAGCCTCAATATTATCCTCAACTTGACTTAAGGAATATAAGCACCAACCAAGAAGTCGCACTAACTATGGCCACCAGATCAACCGTATCGATATACGTCGTACAGTTTCCTTGGTCTATTGCCATTTACCTAAGGTACACTAGATCCGGGTTAGGACCTTTCACACATAAGAGCACCCCCAACAATATAATAATAAAGCAAACAAGGCAAACAATTTAAAGTGATCTTAATTCCTAAGGGTACCCCTCTTAAATAGGTCCCCAGCAGAGTCGCCAGTTCTGTAACCCGGTGAACTGACTTTAAACAATGTTGCGGATAGCAAGAGTCGCCACCGACTTTTATTTTATCCATAAGGAAAGGTTATAAAAGAACAGGAAAGACCTTAGTGAATATTTTGGGTCCAGGGGGTAGGTTATGAAAAGGGAAGGTATTAGCATCCTTTTCATCCATGGTTATCCATGGGCTCTTAGGTACTTAAGCTCACTTTTGAATTGTTTTGAAATTGTAGTGTGTGAATAGAAAATTTTCAGAATAGTTAATAAATAATCCATGTAAGGATGTGTTAAGAACTTGTTTGAAAACTTGTTGAAAATTTGTTTAAGTGCGAAACAATTTTGAAGTGAGCAAGCACCTAGGAGTAACCTACCCTAATGTTTAAAGGTCTTTCTTATTCTTCATTCTTTCCTTTAGTAAGACTATCCCTACTATAATGGAGTAGGTAGTCCTTACTTTGGATGTTAAGGGACATGTGAGGGACAATTTGACTTTGAAGGCCATTGTGGGATGTAATAAGCACATATAAGGGACCATCATCATTTTTCGAAAGGGACTCGATTCGTAAAGGCAACCATAAGGGACTTTGATGATTTTTCTATTTGAGGGACTTGCTTTATACACCCCACTTAACCATTATTCGTAGGCAACTTGAGGGATATCCTTAGGAAGTGAGACGGCGATTAAAATCGACTTACGTGTGTGACGTGTTTATTTTAATTATCTTTATTTAAAAGTGATCTAAATTTATTTTAATATTACATACATGTTGTTACACTCCCTAATTACTAACCATAATAATAATTAAATAATTAAACAACTTTACATCCAAGAAACAATTACAAAATAATAAGCAAAATAATTAAATAGCAAAGATAAATAAAATATAAATAAGCAATAATAAATAATAAAGGGGGTTAATTCTAAGTTTACTCGGCAAGACATCGCATCTTGTGCCTACGTATCCTTACGGGAGTGGAATCAGAGTAATCGTAGTTCCCCTCAATAGGGAGGTTAGAAACTTCTTGACTGTGGTCAAGGTCTCAAGGGGAATAAACGCATCTTAAGGACACGCTTACGTGGAGTGTAGAAACTCCAAATCTCTACGTTGAAATGTTAAGTTGTAATTAGGGTTAAATTAGGGATTCCACGGCGGGAAACCCTAAAATGAGCGCGGCGGCTCTTTGACCTAATGCTAAGGGTAAAATTGTAATTTTGCCTGCGGCGAGGCATTTGTGAAAATTAGGGTTTGTAGTTTGTAGTTTTGAGGATTTGAAATTGAATGTGTGAAGTTTTATGGACTATTGGCGCGGCGGCCAAACAGTTAGACCTAACCTTCGGATGTGTGCAATGTGACAGAAATAATGGTAAACGTGTGAGATAATTGAATCATGCAAACAGAGAGATAATGTCATAATTTAAACCATGCAAGCAGAAATTTAAAGGCAGAATTTAAAGAGCGATTGTTAAGTTCGCGAGGTTACATGAGAGGAGCAGATACAATATGATAATGAAATTTGAATTGAACAATAATAAAATAAAATAAATAACGGTTCTAGTTATTATTTTAAAAAAAAGATTTTAGTTATTATTTTAAATTTATCTAAAAAAAAGTTTTTCTTAAAAATAATAGGTTTTCATATTAATTTGGAAAAGATGTTAATGTTATTTATTTTAAAAAACAGATTTTTATATTATAACAAATTTTAATAAATTAATGATAACAATAATAATAATAATGGTAATAATAATGATAATAATGATAATAATAATAAATAATAATAATAATAATAATAATAATAATAATAATAATAATAATAATAAAGCAATAATGAATTTTAAATGTGCCAAATAACCCAACAATGTTGCTAACGCAGAAATGCGCTCATCGCAACCAGATCTAAATCGGACGAAACAAAATTTATCGCAAAGAAAAAGAAATTAAGCAAAAAATAGTATTATTGCTCACACAAAAATGCGATCATCGCAACCAGATCGAACTAACACAAATGTCACACGTCATGCACACAAATGTGCAAACATCGTATCGACATAATTCGATCAAAAATCTTATATATATAAACTCTAACAATTTAAAAATTATATATATATATATAAACGTAACAGTAATAGATAAAGAAAAAGAAATAACGGTAATAGATGAAGAAAAAGAAATAACGGTAAAAGATGAAGAAAAAGAAACAACAGTAATAGATGAAGGAAAAGAAATAACGGTAAACGATGAAGAAAAAGAAACAATAGTAATGGATGAAGAAGAAAACTAAATAACGGCAAACGGCACTCACTCCTCTTAGTTTTTTTTCATTCTCCCCTCTTTTCCAACAAGGCAACACATGTATATATAGGGAACAAATTAGGGTTAACACCAAATTGTCAATAATGTCCCTAAAGCCCATTTTAAAGCCCAAACTAAATAATTAGTTAAGAAAAAATAAAATTTAAATAATTTAAAATAATTAAAATAAACTTAAAATAAAAACTAATAATCCTATTGATTCCTAAAATAAAAAATATTATAAAAAGAACAAAATTTTTTCAATATTTTTTATTTTATGATTTTTTGGATATTTTTATGAATAATTTAGAAAAAAGTGAAAAAAATAATATTTTAAAAAATGATTTAATTAAAATACGAAAATAATAATTAAATAATAATAAAAAACTATTTTTGTTATTTTTTTAATGAAAGATAGAAAAATTTAGAGTAAAAATAATAAAAACAAAAAAAAAGTGACAAAGGTGAGATTCGAACTCTCAACCTCTCACACTCATAACTCCTTACACATGTCCTCCTGCCAATTGTGCCATTTTTACTTTTTAGGAAAAAAATGCATGCCATATGATATTTACCTGCAAAAAGTCAAACGACTACACAAATTTGTTAGTAATTGATTAAATGCAATGAAATGCGACGACAAATCTTAGGGCAAAATTTGGGGTATTACAGTTATTATGATAATATTTCTCACCCAACCTCTCTTTGATGTTGGCAAAAAAAATCATGAAGTTTGACTTTGGTTTGACCACAGTTGACCTCAGTTTGACCTTTTAACTGCATTGACTGCTTTTGACTTATCTGATCATCTGACTGAGCAAACTTTTGAGAAAAGTCTTGAAACTTGACATGGGGGTTCTTATACACATATAAGATGTTATGAAGCTCACTTGAAGTCTTGGAAGTCCATTTAGCCTGATTAAAGTCAAAACCCTAGTTTTGGATGCACTGCTTAGGAGGTGCATTGTCTGAGGGAATTGTCAACTCTTCTGACCAATTGTGAACTTTGTGAACCTTGTGAACCTTCTTGGAACACAAAGTCTTGTATTGTGAGGGCAAATTTTGGGGTGCAACAATATGATTTCCAAGTCTCAGAGCGAAGAAGATCTCCTTGATCATTTGTTGAAGCTATTTAAAAGACTCGGGAAGTATCAATTGAGACTAAATCTTGCCAAATGTACCTTCGGAGTCAGATCTGGAAAACTACTCGGCTTCATTGTTAGTCAATGTTGAATCGAGGTAGATTCGGAAAAGGTACGAGCCATTCAAGAAATGCCTGCTCCACAAACTGAGAACCAGATCATAGGTTTCCTTGGAAAATTAAATTATATCTTCAGGTTTATCTCCAACTTGACTCCTACTTGCACGCCGATCTTTAAGTTGCTACGGAAAGATTAAGTAGTTGTATGGAACGAGGATTTCCAGTCGGCATTTTAAAAGATCAAAGGATACCTCCAAGAGCCTCCAATAGTGATCCCTCCTATGCCTGGAAGGCCTCTCTTCATGTACATGATTGTGCTCGAGGAATCGATGGGTTGTGTCTTGGGCCAAACGGATGAGTCAGGGAAGAAGGAGCATTTTATTTACTACTTGAGCAAGAAATTCACCGATTGTGAAAGTCGTTACTCTCTATTAGAAAAAGCTTGCTGCGCTCTGGCCATGGGTAGCCAAACATTTGAGGCAGTACATGATTTGTCACACTACTCTGTTGATATCCAAAATGGATCTGATAAAGTACATATTTGAAAAACTTGCTAGAAGGGAAGACTTGCAAGATGGCACATGCTCTTATAAGAGTATGACATTCAATATGTTGCTCAGAAGTCAATAAAAGGAAGCATCTTGTCAGACTACCTTGTTGATCAACCTGTTGAAGATTATCAACCGCTTAAACTTGACTTCCCCGACGAAGATATCATGCTTCTTTATAAAGCCAAAGAAGAGTCTGGCCCCAAGGAGGGTCCTGAACCTGGTTCCCGTTGGAAAATGATGTTCGACGGTGCATCCAACAAAAGAGGCCATGGTGTTGGTGCTATTCTGGAAAATCCAACTGGTGGCTACACTGTTGTTACTGCAAGATTGTGCTTCAAATGTACGAACAACGTAGCTGAGTATGAAGCATGCATCCTAGGTCTTGAAGCTGCCATTGACCATCGTATTGAGATTCTGGAAGTAATTGGCGACTCTGCCTTGGTCATTTATCAGCTCAAGGGTGAATGGGAGACCCGAGATGAAAAATTGATTCCTTAGAAAGACTATATATTTTAGATGGTCGAGTATTTTGATGAAATCACTTTCAAACATGTCCTAAGATTCGAAAACCACATAGGAGATGCTCTATGACAGTTTCAAGATTGGACATCACAACTCTTCACCTTACCGGCCCAAGATGAATGGAGCTGTTGAAGTTGCAACTAAAAACATTAAAAAGATTGTGCAGAAAAAGGTAGTAACTTACAAAGATTGGCATGAAATGCTACCATTTGCTTTACAAGGATACCGAACATTTGTTCGCACTTCAACAGGGGCAACCCCTTTCTTCCTAGTGAAGATGTGAAAAATACACAAGAAAGGGGGGGGGGTTGAATTGGGTATTTGCTTTATTAAAACTTTTTCTATTTTCTTCACTTGTTTCTTTCTATAGAGTTCTTTAAGATGCATTGCGGAAGCATATATAATAAAGCATAACACAAGTAAAGAACACATGATATATCCTGGTTCACTTGAGCAACTCTCAAGCTAATCCAGTCCACCCTTCCAAGGTGATTTTGCCTCACTCAAGCAAGGACTTAATCCACTATAACCAAACTGATTACAGTTGCACAAGCTAACTGCAGGTGACTAACAAGTAGACAATGACACGTTCAGGGATCCCTTAGGATATAACGTTCATGGACACCTAATAGAATTCGATCAATTAAGATCTCCTATTAGTTACCACAAATGACAATTGTCGCATCGCTGCGAAGAGGGGCCGGCAATGACGGAAGAGTCGCCACCGTTCGTTATTTATCCCAAAGAGAGGGAAAGGAAATGATCGGAGAAAACCTACGAAAAGGGAATAAGACAGGTCATCGCAACCATATCTCGGGTTCGGGAGTCGGTTACGCAAGGGGAAGGTATTAGCACCCCTCACGTCCGTCGTACTCGACGGGATCCACGCTTTGTTGTCTAGTCTATAAGGGTGTAAATCTATTTATGCTAAAGGCTCACGGGGACGAAAGAAAAGAAAAGTGACTCGATAGTGCGTCGCCGCTCTATGCCTACGTATTCCCTCGTGCAATGGGAAAGTCAGAGTCAACGTAGTTCAGAAAACTACGGGTGAAGGTGGGGAAGGTTGCTCGCCAAGACATCGTCGTCTTGTGCCTACGTATCCTCGTCTGGTACGAGAAATTAGAGCAAACATAGTTCGGGCTGACACGACCACGGATTGGTTCAAGTGTTTTAACTCGAGTAGGGTTAAACAGTGATCCCAACAGTTAGGGACGACGCCTGTTTGTGGTAGAATATAAGCTTAACAAAACTCTTTCTGAAAATGGTTTTCCAATTAAGATCCCGAAGGATAAAAAGATTTGATGTTTTTGTTTTTGTGTTTTTTAAGACAAGAAGTGGATTGAGTTATGGTTTGGAACTCATGTCGCACTAAAGACTATGACTCGAGAGCGAATGCATCGCATATCGCCCAAAGAGCATACGCTAAACACTCTAGACAATTGAGAGGAGGCCCCCCAACCATCATTCCTCGACTACTTAAGGCTCGTAGCGTACGACACAAATCTTTCTTTATTAGGTGTTTTGAAATGTTTAGGAGATGAGAAGAGAAAGACTCAAACTAAGGGGAAACTGGACCCTAAAGTTATCATGCACAATGCTCCTAAAGTCGGGATGAAAGGGAATGAAACTATCCTAATGTTATCATGCAAAGGATTGAACACTTAATGTCTCTCCTACTTCGATCCTAAACGGAGGGACTAGGAATTCTAGGGGGATCATGGCACAAGGCCAAGTAAACACTAAATAAATTCACTCACAAATGAAATGAAAAAGAAGAGAAATGAAATTGTAGATTAAAAAATAAAAATAATAAAATAAAATGAAAAATGAAATAAAATAAAAATGATGGAAAATGAATTAGCACATAAAAAATATAAAGATATGATTTTTTGTTTTTTTTTTAATATTTAAAGCTAGTTTTAAATAAATAAATAAAAACAAGAAAAGAATATAATAAAAAGGAAAAAGGAAAACAAGTGCTAATACATCCGTGTATTAATGCCACCCGATAAATATATAACTTGAAACAGGCATGATTTATGGGCAAAGCTAGGCAAGATCAAGACAAAACAACCAAAATGCGCTTTCGACACAACTCCCTCAATTCTTCACCAAATTTCATGAAACAAAAGTCCATCTCACTTGAAATTTCACAAGGATCACAAAGGTGCTGTTAGTTTTTCCAAATTATGCACACAGTAAAAAAATGATGGCTTATGCAACTGAAGGTTTTGAAATGCATTTTCAAAGTCAAAATTCAAAATAGAGGCAAACAGAAGCAGGTGAGGGTTTAAGCAAGTTGTAAACATGACATGGGATGATCTCCAACAGAAAATTTGGTTTAAAAATGCACCAGAGCAAGAAATGGTATTCGAGTCATAAATGGTGAAATGGCTTAAACTGAATCTTGTGCATACACAATGCTAAGGTAAAAATCCATGACAGCCACTGCTATCAGTCCTCATTGCGCCAGGTTATGGATCTCACACACAAATTGCAATGGTTGAAGTGAGGTTTAAAGAAAACAAGGGTTTAGAAACCTTAAGGAAAAAATCGACAGTGCATAATCAAGGTAACAACTTAATTAAAAACAACCTACAGCCATGCACCCAAATACATACCAATGCACAATTAATATTAAGAGGTTTTCCAATGACAACAAACTTCAAGCTAACAACACAGTGGCAAATACTAACAGACAAAAACTGAGATTGAGGCTATCAAACCAATGACCGTTGGTCCTCAACAGAAAAACAAGCATCAAAGTCAAAGGCCTTTGATGGTCAAAAATCTATGGTGCTAACAAGCAGATCAAGGCAGACCCCAAACCTGATGATAAAGGCATACATAAGATTATGCTCAAAGTAGTTGGCAATTCTAAAACTCAAAAAAAGATTGAGGGCAATTGGATGATAATATGACCCTAACCAATAGGCATATCAGTAGGCATCGACACCCACCCAATGTATCCACTAAGTCAATATCCTATGTTTTCAAGGATTCTCATGGCAGTCCTAAATGATCTAAACAAAAACAACTTTAAACCCCCAAGATGACCTTTGCTCATCCCTCCAACTCTGCTCCAAACCAAGGCTCTCATGTAAAACCTAAACTCCTAACCAACTGATGGCAACTCCACCAGAGTTGACAAATTCAGGTCTCAAGCATACACACTTTTAATAGAAACCAATACTGCACCAAGTCACAATCCTACTTAAATCAATCCATTGAAACTTAAGCAGCCTGGAGATGCTAAACCAACACTAAGAAAGCAAGAATCTGATATCACACTCAAGGCTAGATGCAAACCACATGAAGGGTCAATAACCCTATGCATTACCAATAGAGGTGGTGGATCCATCCTCTAACAGCAGTCTTTAATCAAAAGGCTCAAATGACAGTCCCAAGGTCTGATGATAGTTTCAGTTACATAAGCAAAGCAAAGAAGAGTATACTGACAACCATGTGAAATATCCAACTCAAACAAAAGAAAACTGATTTCGACAGAACCAAAAAACAAATTGAACATGATCGTGTTGGTGTTGTCCAAAGATCTATTAATATGCACTTCTAACCAAAAGATTGCATCCTTAAAACCAATATGTAAGAACAAAGCTTGAAAAAGTTTAAATGGCTCAATAACAATGCAATGCTTATCGGTCTAAAGATGCAACAGATCATGAGTTCTATACATATTGCAATGACCAAAAAAGGAACTTGATGGTATTAGAGGCTAAGAACCTCAAGGCATGGAGTGACAGCCAGATTTTAGTGTTTCAATCAATATTGATTGATGAATTCCAACCATAGTTGTATCAGTAGCTCATAGAAGATAGAAATATCCAACATGAGTATTTTGTTAGCAAACATAAAAAAGAACAACAATTTGACATGGTTAGAAGTGATAGTTTGTTGCAACAGTTGTTCATAAAAATCAGATTCAAAACAGAAGCAACCACATGTCTTGCATTAGCATACCAAATCTAACAAAGAATAGTCCAATGCCTTACAATAATTGACATGACCATGTTAAATCCTACTACATCAAACAGAAACTAAACATGTATGCAAAACTGTAAATGATGGATTGGTGTTGATGAACTCTTTGAATCTAATCAATGATAAAGGACATGTCCAACACTAGTGGCATCAATGCAAAACAGATCCCGACATTAAGCATGACAGAGTTCAAATCCAAACTAAACCTCTTCAATACTAATGCCAGCAGGTTTTGGTGGTGATTTCTCATGGTGAGGATCTAAAGCAGCACTACGCCAACCTAGACCAACCAATGCTGATCAACAGCAAGCTGAGAAACAAGACTAGGCCTGAGTTTACACAACCAAGCAGTACTTAAACACTCCAGGTTTGCTAGAAAAGTCTCAAAAATGAAACTGATGGATGAGTAAGCTAACAAGCCTAGACAACAGGCCTAATGCCTCATGTATCAAACATCACTCACTAAAGGTTTCAACAGAAATGCTAGAGCAACACATAAGCTCACATATCAAACAAATCCAAACTGGACAACAGCTATGACATGGATAAGATCAACACTAACTGAGATTGGGTGAAAGGTTAAGTTGGCAGACCCCAACATCAACAAATTTAAACAAACAGACTTCAAAAGCCAAAGTTTCAAAGGTGGAAAACATCTTAAACAAACCTGAATCTACCAATAGTGTGTTGCCAAGACTGAAGCAAACATCCTTTGATAACCAAAAATGAATCAGCCTACTTAAACCAACAACAATCCCTGGCAGAACAAAGCAAATCCACCAAGCTAATGCTCTTAAAGGCCCAGCTGAACAACAGTCACAGCAGCAGCAGGTTTACTTGTTTCAATCACTATGCCTTAAGCCTAGGTCTCAAACAGATATTCACAAATCCAACAGCACCCTCAAGACAGCATAGTCACAAACCAAACATCAAAGACATTTACAGCCTACAACAGTTGGAGAATTTGAACCCAAAAGGCTTGATAGAACTAAAGTAGATTTCTATGAAAACAACCTCCCCTTTACTTCACTGTATTGGCAAAGAAAAAACCAACTGAAGCTTGAACCCTCAAGTTCACTATCCTGCTAAAACCTAACCCATTCACTAATGGTTAACAAGCAGCCAGAATTCCACACAAACTCCTTCAACCAGCCACACAAACAGACTGTCTGCAAGGACCTAAACAGAATTGGGGGCACACAACAGTTTTGAACTTCCATGACAGCTCTCTCTCTAATGATGAATTTATGCACCTTCCAAATGCTAGACTGATCCAAATACACTAAGTTGAGTTTACAACAGAAAGTAACATTGCTGAGATCAGAGCACTAAACCTAGGCCTGAGGTCAATCTCCAAGAAAAACAAACTAATCACTAGGTAAAACCAAAATAAGCTTAATGGCGCCCCAAACAAAAGAGTCAACAAAACTCAATGGTAAGACAACATGGATACAAATCCAAACGCACATAGCTAGCAGTAGCCTTCAAAGAAGACAGTCATCAAAATCACATCCTATGCAAGCTAGACAGATCCAGTATCATCATCATTTAAAGTAACCCTAAACAAGATAATGTTGAGCAACAAACAAACAACTTAACTCAATGCATATTTCTCACACAAAGAGCTTGCAAATCCACATAGCAACATGGTACATCCAACCACAGTAGGCTTGTCATCACAATAATAAAGTAATATTTCACAAGAGAGTTAAACAACTCCGAGAACACAAACAAACTCAAACATGTTTTAATGACACTAATACATATAGAATAGAGTGTTTATAAATACTTACCTCTTGCAAACTCCAAAGTAAGCTAGCAACAGACACACAGTACCTCCTTTGAGCTTTCTTCTTTTTTCATCAAACAAGTGACTTTTTTATATATGAAATTTTAGACTGGTTTACAGGTTTGAACACCTTCAAAAGGTCATTTGTGGGTTGTGTGGATGATTTTTTAAGGTGATTGGGTGGTTGAATGGGCTGCTGGTATGTAGTTTTCAACAGGCAGTTTTTTAGGTTTTGGAAGATTTGAAAAATGGTTCACAAACTCTGGTTTCTCTTGCAATAATGGAGGCTAGGGTTTTGCCCAGCTGCTAGTTAGCTTAAATAGGATGTGAAAAGGGGATTTTGGGGGATTTTACTGTGGTGAAAGATCAATGGATAGATTTGCACAATTTCAGAATTCCCTTCATCAATGGTGGGTGATGAACAAGGACAAGAGCATGCTTGTCTTGGAGGTGGTTCTGTTGGAGTGGGAAGAGCAGCATATGTTGGGGCTGCAAAGGTCAGAATGAGGGTGGCTTGTCTCTTTCTTGTTTGGGCAAAGGATTCAAAATAGTGCACAAATGGTACAAGTTTGTGTTGGTTCATTTTGGAAAGTGCTTGGTGTGCTCAAAGTGTAAATTCATGCGCATGGTTTGTGAAGGCAACAGGCTGTATGATGAAAATACAAGGTTATGCCAAAGTGCTATACAATATGAGTCTTGGAAACATGCCCAATCCACCAACTTTGAGTAATGATATCTTTGTGCACACGACTCCATTTGCTTACTTCTTGTGCTCAAATGAAAGAGGGCATGGAGTAGAAAAAATTTCATGTTGGAGTCATTTTGATTTGAGGATTGGAAGACCATGAAAAATGATGTTGAAAATCATACCAAGCAAGTTATCCAGAAATAACTTAGAAAAATTCTAAGTTATGGTTTTGGCTTATTTTCCCTCAACTTTGCACATCCATAACTTGAGCTTCACAAATCATATTGAGGACTTCTTGGACTCTTTGGAAGGATTGTAACATGCTCTACAACTTTCATTTGGGACAATTTTTCATTTGACATCAAGATCTTGATGGAATTTGGCTTGCAAAGTGGTGCAAAAATCTGTCCAAACTTGACAGTTTTGAAATCATTGAAATCCCCAACTTTGATTGATCATAACTTGAGCTCCAAATATCATATGATTATGAATTGGTACTCAAACGAAAGCTTGAGATACAAAGAACAACTTTGATGTTGGCCAAAGGTTCATTTGAAACCTTGATCATGAAGAAAAATTGCTTTGAAGATGGTTGTTCCAAACATAAACCTTCCAAAAATGGAAAGTTTCTAAAACCCTAATTCCCAAAATGGAAACTTTCAACAACCTTTGATTTTTCATGATTCCCTTGACTTTTCTTGATCAAATTCCACCCATTGATCATATTGAAATTAAGGATCATGATCTTGACCTCAAAAAGTCAGGAGTTGACTTTTTCACTACACAGTTGACTTTTCTCTAAATCTTTTGATTTTCAATCAACTGATCAATTAAAGTTCCTCTGATTAAAATCGATGGTCAATCGCCCATCCTCAAACACCTTAGGACATATGGAATACCATGGAAACAAGTTTTTTCTCCAAAAACAAGTTTATCCTGATTAAAAAATGAAACCCTAATCTCTCCATTTTTTTGCCTAGGCATTATTTAGATGAACTGAGTGACCATTTCCACTCCACCATGACCTCTAAGGTATTCAACAAACTTCTACCTCATGTTCACACTAATTATAAAAACCTTATGGACCCCTTGACAACATTCTGATGGTTTGTACCAGTGCCTTTGCTTGAGCTTGAAACCAATAAAGACTTTCCTCTTGGATGATACACAAGCAAACACTTGATCCCCTGTAAGAACTATGTTATGCGAATGCAAAAAAATGTTAAAATGCAATGAAACATAAGCCAAATATTAAGAAAAAGGTTGGTCAAATTTTGGGGTACAACAACAACTGTCACTTTTCATCTCAAGTATTCTGATTTTCACAAGATTACTTGAGGAGCCACTAATTCTAAAATGAATTTGTGTTGCCGGAGATTACATGAGTGCTTCTTGTCAAGAAAATTACTCCTAATTAAGTACAAGGCAAGTATTGAGCAACAAATCCTTGTTCCTAATACAAAAACTAATCTAAGGATAAATCTCTATGAGATTATAAGAACATTAGTTTCCATATGCTTAAAACCTTTTCTTATGTGAGCACTAAGGCTTCTTTTCATTAAGCTTTTCTTTATCTTTCTCTGTTTGCCACATGCTTTCTAGCATGTTAGTGTTGCTTTTCTTTAGCAGCTCCAGCTACGTAACTCACTCAATAGCAGCACCATTTGAAATAATCAAATGATCTTCTTTTATAGTGCAGCTTTGTGAGGGTAGAAATGTCATCTCTAATTCCAACGGTTATATCCCAACGGATAGAATAAGCTCACGCGTTGGAACAATGACCTTTGCTTGTAACTTTAATATCTCAACATTGGAAACCACGCTTATGAATAATACCAACGTCTTTGTTATAGTGAAATGTTTGCATGCGTTGTATTGTAGTCTTCTTGAATTGGTTATTCTGATGATTCATCTGATGAGTAGTTCAGAAACTACTTTGGTATGAAAGCTTCAGCATCAGAGTTGTTTAAGCACATGTTTATCATATTTAATAGCAACAGCTTATCTGATGAGTAATACGCCTCTGTCTGGGTGAATCTTCTTCTGACACAATTTTCAACTTCAGAATCCAGTCTTCAGCATTCCAAGATCTAAGTTTCCTCTAAAACAGTCTTGAGAAACTTCGTGAATGATTCTTCAGAAATCATGTCTTCAGAATCTTCAGAGTCTTAATCTTCAGTACAAGTCTTCAGAGTCTTTCTGCACTTGGTCTTCAGAGCCTTCAGTCTTCAGAACTTCAAGTCATCAGAGTCTTCAGAGGACTATATCTTCAGAGTCTTGAGCTTCAGAACAAGTCTTCAAAGTCTTTCTGCACTTGGTCTTCAGAGCCTTCAGCCTTCAGAACTTCAAGTCATCAGAGTCTTCAGAGTAGTTCTTCAGAGGACTATATCTTCAGAGTCTTCAGAGTCTTGAGCTTCAGAACCTTTAAGTCTTCAGAGTCTTTCTGCACTTGGTCTTCAGAGCCTTCAGCCTTTAGAACTTCAAGTAATCAGAGTCTTCAGCACTTAGTTCTTCAGAGGACTCACTCTTTAGATATGCTTGTTAGCTTCTAGATCAGATGCACTTCTCATAACAAAATCCACAAGAGCATTGCAACTGCAATATCCAGCATCCTTGGATCTTTCTGATTGTGACCAGATACAGATGCATACTTGCTTCTTCAATATGCTTTGTTTGCTTTCAGGTCAGATGCACTACTTCAAATCAGAATCCACGGGAGCATTGCAACTGCAATATCCAGTGTCCTTGGATCTCTCTGATCGTGATCAGATGCATAAGCAAACTAGCTTCTCCCATAAGCGCTTTATGATACGTCACACATAGTAACTCTCATATTGTATTAGCTGCACACGTTCATGTTGTTTGTTTGATCTTATATATTTAATTGTCATGATCTGCACATAATAAACATTAGAACATAAAATGGTTCTTTCACAAATACTTAATTGTTATCATCAAAACATAGAGATAATCTTGTAGAGACAAATCTTGCTCTTACACCTAGTTTATAGGATGGATGTAGTACTACCTATTGAGGTTAAGATACCTTTATTAAGGGTCTTAATGGAAATCGAGCTCGAAAAAGCTGAGTGGGTGAAAGAAAGATTTAATACACTGAATCTCATTAATGAGAAAAGGATAACGACAATGTGCCACAGTCAGCTATATCAAAAGAGAGTTAAAAGAGCCTTCGACAAAAGAGTCCAGGTCAAAGAATATAAAGAGGGTGAGTTGGTACTCAAGAAGATTCTACTGGTGCAACGAGACATTTGTGGAAAATGGATGCCAAACTATGATGGCCTATTTGTTGTGAAGACGGTTTTTTCTTGAGGCTCTCTTATCCTTGCGATGATGGACGGTGAACAACTCCAACATCCCGTGAACTCAGATGCAGTAAGAAAATATTAAGCCTAAAAAACCTACTAAGTTGAAAACCTAGAAAGGCAACTTAGGGGAAAAAAAGGGGCATCCTGGTGGATCATAACCTATGAAGGAGACCCGAGCAAAAATTAGGGATAAAAGAAAGAAAAGCTCGCTAAGTCGAAAACCTGAAAAGGTGGCTTAGACAAAAATGAGCGTCCCGGTGAATTGAAAACCCGAAAGGGCGATTCAGACAAAAGTTAGGGACAAAGGCATTTCACTGCATCAGGAGTTGTCACTATTGCAGAAGGTCGTCAAAGAGGCTCACTTTCCTCTACTCTCATTAGAGGAAGCGATTCAGACAGACTCTTAGCTAGTTAGTACTGGATTATCGTTGGATTTTGCAACCTTTTCCCATATTACCCTTTTTCTAAATTGTAAATGTTCCATGGAACTTTCCCTTTTGCAAGTCTCCGTCTTTGAATGAAATCAGATTTAGACCAATCTTTGTTTATGCTCTATTGATCGCCCTACTTTTTTGTTATGCAAAAGCATCACTTATTCGCTAATAATAATTTTTAAAGGCAAAAGTTTTTTTTAAAGCAAAAATTGTTTTGGAGAAAGTTAATTAACAAGCAAGTTGTAACTTTGATTGTGACATGACGGTGTAAATATTAGACTCCTCTCATAAGGACAGAATGGTTGAAACCTTGATACCATCATTTCAGCAATATGAGGTCTATAGACATTTCTTTCCTCATGTCGCCGTGTTATGAAGTTTCGATATCTCTGATTAGTTATTTTTTCCGCTATATTAAATTTGTGACCTCTCTCCAGAAAGTTTGCAAGAACAGGGATCATTTCCTCTCCAGAGGATTAAGACCATTCTCCAGCGTTGGGATTTAGTGTGATTCTTTTTGCCTTCGGTTTGATAGATCGTTATCTATGTTTTGTTTCCTTCTCTTGCGGGGTCGTTCGACATTGCATTTGCCTCATACCTTTAGCATATGCATTTTTTAGCATACCACTTATTTTAGTTTGTTATGGCTATGGACATTATGATCTAGTTGAACGATTTCTTTGTCAAGAATCTGTCGGGTGTTCCTTCCCTAGTAGTTACTGGATACCATCTTGAGATCCTTTGGTCGTTACCAAACTCCTTTGCTTCAGACCTATTGTCACGGGCTTACCTTTTGCTTGTTACCTTAACTTTGTCAAGTTATCCAGGTTTAGGTATTATTGTGATAAATACTTATATCCCCGGGAAGTCTAGTTGTGACTAGCAATGCCCTTATCTGATACTGCTAATTGGTGGTTACCAAATTTTAGTTGTTATTAATGTTGCAGCTTATCCTTAAGATTTGGTGTTTAATTGAATCTATCCCCCTAGTTGATGTCTCAGTTGTTAACCAACTCTATTGAAAGTCTAGTAGTTATTGGGGTTTTTTAATCCAATCATTATTGGTATCGTTGATTTAGCCGTCACTATATCTGCTAAAATTCCAGTAGTTACTAGCATTTTTTTTAAATCCAATCGTTATTGGTATCGTTGATTTGGTCATCACCATATCCACTGAAAGTCCAGTAGTTACTGGCATTTTTTTAAAAAAAATCCAATCGTTATTGGTATCACTATTTGGTTGTCACCATATCCTCTTGGAAGTCCAGTAGTTACTGGCATTTCTTAAAATACAATTGTTATTGGTATCATTGATTTGGTCATCGCCATATCTGCTGAAAGTCCAGTAGTTACTGGCATTGCTTAAAATCCAATCATTATTGGTATCGTTGATTTGGTCGTCACCACATCTATTGAAAGTCCAATAGTTACTGGCGTTGCTTAAATCTAACCGTTATTGGTATCACTGATTTGGTTGTCACCATATCCCCTTGGAAGTCTAGTAGTTACTGGCGTTGCTTAAAATCCAATCATTATTGGTATCACTGATTTGGTTATCACTATATCCTCTTAGAAGTCCAGTAGTTGTTGGCATTGTTTAAAATCCAATTGTTATTGGTATCACTGTTTTGGTTGTCACCAATCCCTAATAAAGTCCAGTAGTTACTAGCATTAATTGAAAAACCATTTTTATTGATAGTGGAGTGTTTGGTCGTTACCTGTCTCCTCTCAGAAGTCCAAGGGTTACTGACATTGTTAAGTCCAATGGTTATTGACAATTTCATCCAACTATGTTGTGTTCTTTAATTGTTGGTTGTTACCAATATCTCCCCATGAAGTCCAGTAGTTACTGGCACTGTCTAACACCCAATTATCATTGGAATATAGTTGTAACCTACATCATTTTTCCCCTGTAAGTCCAGTGGTTACTGACGTTAATTGATAATTCAAATTGTTATTGGCATGTAGTTAGGTTGTCACCAATCCCCGGGAAACACCAGTGGTTACTGTCATCGTTTGAAACCCAATGGTCATTGGTAGGTTGTGGTTGTCACCCATCCCTTTTGAAAGCCCAATGGTTATTGGCAGGTTTTTTTGGTACTTTTTAGGATAGTTGTTTGTGACCAACATCCTTAGATGTCCCCAGAAGGTCTTGGTGGTCTAGTAGTCATTAGCATCCCTGGTGAGTCTGGTCTTGTTTCTAGTCTTTTCCCGAAGATCCCGTTTGAACTCTTCGTTGAAAGGAAAGTCCCCATCTGGGTTGTCCCCTAATAGGGACCGTGTCTCTTGTCTTTTGAATCCCCAGTTGGAGTCTGAGCCTGTTGACTTTTGTTCCCCTGTGTGGCTTCTCATCCTTGTCTCTCTAATGCATCTTCCGGCTAGATTTGCATTTCCCTAGTGGAGATTTATCTTCCTCGGTGGAGTTTTTGTCCCCTGTATGGAGGATCTCCTTGAAGTACCTTCATTAGTCACGTCTGAACTATTGGTTGGTATGCTTTGGATCGCTCCCTAGTGTGTCTGTGTTCCCAGTGAATGGTTACTCGTTATTTTATTTTTCTTTTTTCTTTTCCTTATGTGTCAGCATTTTCTTGCACTCAAGCATCATAAAGCATCATTCCTAGAACTTATTTCATGATCATCATTTGTCTTTTTGCATACCATCGTATCTAAAGGCAAAATTTTTGGTTTGCTATATTTAAATATCGTTCACCTTGATTCTATGGAGATCGGTATCTCTCATTGCCATATGGTAAATATATTTAAATAGGGGAAACTATCATACCACAAATTTTTACCCCTAGATTCCATTATAATGCTAGGTGCATCAAGCATGTGTTATCTAACCCTAACCTCTTTCAAGTTAGTCTTTGCCAAGATGCAGATGAATTAGGGTTTCACACTATTAAAAGCAAGAATCATATGGACTGGTCAGTCAAGGTTTTATATTGATCTTCTACATATAGTATTCACATCATCAAGAGGTTCATATCCTACCAAGAACAAGTGTTATTTGAGGTTGTTACCAAGAGAATTGAAGTAGTGTTGTGCAAAACCTTGATTAGGGTTTCTAGTTGAAAAAGTCAACTGTAGTTTGAATTTTGGTCTAAATGGGTTTTCAAAGCTTGAACCATGGTCCATGATGTTTCTATGACTTATTGAATTCCCCTCAAGAAGTATGAATGGTTCAAAAAAAAACCAAAAACACTAAGGATCGATCCTGAAGATTTCAATTGTTCGGTTCGTGTGTCTGGAAAGTTAACTCTTTGGCTTTTAGGGTTTTGAACCAAAATTAAAGCAATCAAGGTTTCCAACGTCATGTTATGCCCAACTAGTGAGTTTGGTAAATATTTAATCAAGAATTGATGGATAACTTGTGAATCAAGAAATTAGGGTTTATGAAAAACCCTAATTGCAAGCATATTTGGAATGGTCATAACTCTCAAACCACACATCCAAATTGAGTGGTCCAAAGCTGGTTGGAAAGCTCTTGAGAAATCCTACAATGTTTTCTTAGAAGGTTGATGTTCAAAAATTTATAGATTTTGAGTTATGAGCTCATCAAGTTGTGAAGGATTTCCACACTTCATTATGATTGTAAGTTAAGTTTTGCAGCCAACTTCATTATGATTTTTGACCTAGTTCCCTTTGGAATCTGAACTTTGGACAAACATAAACATTGTAGATCATATTTGGGGCTTTTTTAAAAGTACAAGAGCATTCTCACAGACTTTGTGGTTATGGAGAATCGAAGAGAGCAAGTTAGAGATTTTTCATGTCACAAAACCAAGTTCAACACTTGCATTTGATGCATAAACCACTCAAATCTCTTCTAATCACTTGTTTAACTCATTCTCTGACGTTTAAGGACTTAATTGATGAGATTACGATGGATTACAATGAGCAAAAACCAGATATTGTATTATATGATTTGTTTATTCAAGCAAGTGGATGCAAGTGGCAAGGTGAGAGAAACGTTTTGCATTTTCTGCTACACCACAACTATTGCATCAGCTGCTCTCTTTCCTTCACTTCATGTCAACTATTTTCAGGCTATTGGTGATGTTGAAAAACATAGGAAGGTTGCTCATTCTCAGAAAAGAAATCCCAAGTTGGATCTGCTCATTTTGCCTCCAAAAAGGGCAAATTTTGCAACTTGACACAGTCTGCCCATATCTTTCATTCTCCAAACTTGCCTATAAATGAAACACACTACTAACATCCAAACAACACCAGAATAAACTAGAAACTAAGTTGAATCTCTCTCATTTCTCTGATCACCATCTTCTTGCAAGTGGTAGAAGTTGCTTCCTTGTGAAGAAAAATCTACCTTGCAAAAAACTCTGCCACAATTCATTACAACCATCAAACACTTGAACCAACACCTCAAACACATAACACGTCATGCATTGAAGCTATCAAAACCCTCACATTCACCAAAAAACCTCACATTTCAAAAGTCAACTCTCATACCTTGAAAATTTGACTTTTCTGCATCTTCATATACCAGAACCAAACCGGCCCTTTTCCAATCATTCTAACACTTCAAAAACTCTCCATATAAGTTGTTTTAAATGTCCGTGGCATCATAAAATTTCTATAACACCATTTCCTAGAGTTTCACTTTGAAGCTTTTGGTGTTTTCTTGCATAAGAAGGCAATATGTCAAGGCAGTGATCTTGGAGGAATTCTCATCATTTGAACACCTTATTTGGAACATATTGAAGTTGCTTGGATCATCATCCATCAACTGGTTTTCTTATTTGGTGCATTGACTTGAAAAGGCTACAAGAGGTAAGTGTTCCAACTTACTACTTTTAAGATCATGCTGAATATTGATGTACACTGATTATGAACATGCTAGATACAATTTATAGGTCATGTTTGAACCATTTCTTGTTCATAAACTTGGGTATTCATGATTGTCCCTTTGGTTTGGCTTGTTAGTTTACTTTAAGTGTTATTCTAATATGCAACTTGTTGATTCTGGTTAGGCATAGATGATTTGTGTTTGTAAACATCATTTATAGGTCATATGTGATATGTTTGATCATTTAGTTGATGCTGAATTCGTACATTTTTGTCTGTTGCTTTGCTCTTGCACAAGCCTGATATTTTTTCCATTACACATGTCATCTATTTAATTATCTTGTCTATTAATGTATGATGCTTGTAAGCATTCTCTATATGTCTCACATGTTGTATTTGAATCATTGCTTGCTGCTTAGAACATGTACATTGGACTGTCACATTGCTCTTGCACATAACTTGCTTTTTTTAATGATGCTATTGCGTTTTTCACATGATGCATGATTTGAGAAAACCACCACCACCATTGGATTCCTTTGAAAAAATACACAATTTTATTTTTTATTTCATCCAATTTGATTAAGTTTTGAGTGAGTTATGACCTATCTTGCAAATCTGCCTTACCTTTGTTTTGTTTGCCCTAGTTGCCTAGTTTTCAAATGTGCATAACTTCTTTGATTTTTATCATTTTGAAGCCACTATTTTTTCATTATGCTCCTTAATATGTCTAGTTTCAATGTGAGAAGAAATCATTCAAAAATTGTTATTTTTTAAACACTTTGGTCCATTTGAATGATGTGGTCCTTTTTAGGGTTTTCTTTGGTTTTCATGAACTTTCTTGACCTGGTACTTATTTTTTTCTTGTAAGATTGATCTTGTACGAGTCATTGTTAAATGCATGAATATGAAGAGTATGTCTTGAAACTTCTTTGTGAACCATGATATGTTTCTTGATGTTGTAACCTAATGAACATGATCCTTCACCCCCTATATTACTTGTTTATGTGTCTTATTAGAACCATGACATGTTTAGGGTTATTTCTTGCCTTGAAAGTTTCCATGAATCTTGTTTATCTTTCCCTTTGTGAAGTTTGAATCCATGGTTGAACTGTTGTTACTTTTCTTTCCTATCCATGATTGATTGTCATCAATATGTATTTAATATGATTAAATGTGTTATATTTGTCTTTAATTGCTTCATATACCATGTTTGATTCAAGTTGTAACTTTTTTGCATGAGTTTTTGTTTGAATACCATTGATGAAAATGTTGTTGTTACACATGTTTCTGCTTTCCCTTGTTGGTTGTTTCCTTCATGATCTTTGAACATTATAATGTTAAATCATAAAACCTTGGTTGTCACCATGCTCTTTGTGTTCAATTTGTTAATTGATTCTACTTGTTTATCTTTATCTTTATCAAGTTTGTTTCCCCAGTAATGGAACTTGTCAGTTCTCATCAAGTTGCCTTGTTATCATTTTTACTTAATGTTGTCACAGACTTGCCCTTATCTTTCTTAGTTGTTACCATGAATTTATATCTTCATCATGTTTGAATGAATGCATATGTGTTTTTAGGCTTTGTTAAGTTTCCCTAAGTGATGTAGCTTGTTAGCTCTCATCCATTTGCCTTGTTATCCCTTATTCCATAGGAAAGTCTCTCTATTGACTTCACTGTCATAGATAGCTAATTACCCCTCCCCTTGACTTGGTTAAGTCATTAGGTCCTTTAACTTAGTTAAGTTAGACCCTATATCCATTAGAATTTGCTTTAAGTCTAAAGACCTACCCCTTGTTAGAAGTATCCTTCAATTAGATCTTTAAGATATATTTTGTTATTTCTATGTAAGGATCATTGTCATGATTACTTACTCCCCTCTTGGATTTTGTCAAAGTCAATCCCCTTGAGTGTTAAACTTAGATCTGGAGAGTTTTGTCAAACTCTATACAAACATTGTTATGTTTGTTCCCCCTTGGAGTCTTGACCATAGTCAAGTATTCCTCAACCTTAGTGAGGTGAACTACGGTTGCTCTAATTCCATCCTAGTAGGGATAAATGGGCGTAAGATGCAATATCTTTGCGAGCAAACTTAGAACTATCCTTAGGTATTTACCTAAACTTTACCTCAACCTTGACCCCATGAACCTAGCAAACAACAACTTAGATAACTTAGCATATATATACACGGAAGGTTCCTTTAGAGTACTACAGATGTTAAGGATGTGAATAACTACCTTAGGCATGACCAACCCTCGATCCCCAAAACTCTAGCGTTCTTGTTAAATCGCGCAAAAGGTTTTTCTTTCTTTAACCTTTCCTTTGGATAAATCAAAGCTCGGTGGTGAATTTCAATGAATTAAGATTCATGTTAATCAAAATATTGAAATCCAATTCTCACTGCAATACCCTTGTTGCACAACAGAAGTTGTTGAAGCAGATTTCTCTTTAGGAGGAACAACAGTTGGAACTTGCACTGGCTTAGATACGACTTTCGGAGTAAACACTCGTCTGCTACGAGTCATCCCTCTAGTGGCAGTTACGTTGACAATTTCAGATTCTGAGAACTGAATTTCTCAACCCCCAGAAAACACAGTCGAACTATACTTCCAAGGAACCTCTTTTGAATTTTGATGCAGGAATGGCTTAGGAATATAGACAGTGATATGTGAAGGTGAGATAATACTTAGAAGGGGGTTGAATAAGTATGAAAGATTAAGACTTAAAAAATAATGACACAATTATTTTTATCCTAGTTCGTTGAAATCAACTACTCCAGTCCACCCTTCCTAGAGTGATTTGCCTTTCTCAACAAGGACTTAATCCACTATTTAATCAAACAGATTACAATAGTAACACCTAAGAACAACTGTTCTTAGTCTTCTCATGAGCTACTGATTCCAACTGAATCCTCTTAAGGAAAACCTTTACAATCAATGTAAATCAAATACAAGAGTATTAATGCTTCTAAAAAGCTTTTATCACAATAGTGATTTTTCTCTTAAGTTTAAGTACAAGAAATTCTAAGAAGAATATGAAAGAATGAGAGCTTTGAATATTATGAATTCTTTTCAGCAAATTGTGTCACTGAAGAATTTGGTGGAGTCTTCCTTTTATAGGCAGCTGATCCAAGGATGTTGAGCGTTGAAAAGAGAGTCCTAAAAAGGTCTGAGCCTTTTTGTCTTTACATCAAGTGACCTTTCCTAGAAGTAGAAAGCACAGAAAAATCCTTTTTGTCTGTGTTCTTGTGTCTAGCACAAATGAGGAAAGAGACGTTTGATTTACTCCAACGGATATAATCTTTGAATATTCCTTCTTCAGTTTTTAGCAAGTTCTTCAGAATCTGATTGAATCAGAGTCTTCTAATGAAGTTCAGAACCTTGCTGTATCAGAGTCTTCTGCAACATGTGTGCTTTCAGCGTGTTGATCATCAGAGCATATTTGACACAGAACTTCAGTACTTGGCAGCGTTAGTACTTTCAGAAACTTCTGTAGAAACTATGCTTTGAGAAACTCTTCATACAATATTCTTCTTTGCTTCAGATGCTTTTGACTAGCTTCAGAATCTTCTGGAGCTTCTTGCTTCAGATCCTTCTGGAGACTACGCTCAGGATCTTCTGTAAACAGCAATCAGAATCTTCTAATGAATGCATCTGGCGCTTCAGAGTCAAGATAACTTCTTGTATATAATTCAGATTTGCTTCTAGAGAGTTAATTTCATTTCAATCTGCAGTAAAACTCTCAAACAAATTTTAGAGTAAATAATTCTTAAATATAAAATTTCCTAACAGTTATCATCAAAACAAAGAGATATTATTAAGAACCAATCTGTGTTCTAACAATATGATGTATCTTCTTCTTAGTAGCTTCCACAGGAACCTTCCTATACACGATTTTGAATGGCTCGATAGTAGTTACTTCTTCTATAGACTTGGCTCTGGCGAACTGAACTACACCTCGGTTCATCAAAATTTGAACGCAGCCTTTCAATCGTCGACACTGATTGGGGTTATCGTCACAAATCTGACACTTTCCATGAAGACCTTTCAATAACCCTTGTTCTTTCAGCTTCTTCATCACTACAGTCATCGGATTTTCCACTTCGTTGACATCTCTAATCAACTCAGCCCCTTGATCGTCCTCAATCATATTAACCACATGTCTACCATGATTAGGCAAGGGATTAGTTTGTATATTGGGGCGTTCTTTAGAAAATGTCAGGATTTTCTGGACGATAAGCTCTAGCCTTAAGAACAATGCAATCTTCGGTATCATGTCCTATGTATCCAACATGGTAAGCATAAGATTCATTCGGATTATGTTTCCGACCAAAAGGAGGAATTGCAGGTGCAATATCTTTGGGAACAATTGCCCCTTGATGAATGAGATAAGGAAATAACTCTGTATAAGGCAACAAAATTCTGTCAAAATTCATCTGCTTACAGTTGTTCTGATTGTTGTTATTCTGTTTGTTTTGATGCTAATTTTTGTTGTTTTTCTAAGACTGTTGGTGTTGAGGTTGATTCTTATTTTGAGAATTTTGAACTTGAGGATGATACTGATACGACAGTTGTTGATACTGAGTAGTATCAACATAAGGATAAGGATAATATGGCATGGGAGCCATAGGAACCTGATACTAAGGAGAGGCTTTTTGCCATTACAACATTCGCTTCACATGCCTTCTTCTTGGAATGATTTCTGTGAGGTTTCCTGGTTGGTTGTTGAACAACAGTACTAGCAATCCTACCAATTTTCAACCCATTCTCAATTCTTTCACCAATAGTCACGATATTAGTGAAGTTTGAAGAAGAACTACCCACCATTTTCTCATAGTACAACCCTTGCAAAGTGCCCATGAAAATGTCAACCAATTCATTTTTTAGAAAGAGAAAGTTGCACACGAGAAGCCATCTCACGCCAACTTTGTGCATATTCTTTGAATGTTCCAGTTGTACGTTGCGACTGATTTTGCAACTGCAATCTAGTAGGAGCCAAAACAAGATTGTATTTGTATTGCTTCAAGAATTCTTCTGATAGGTCTCTCCACGAGCGAATCTTGCTACGTTCCAAACCCATATACCAATCCAAAGAAGCTTCAGACAAGCTATCTTGGAAGCAATGAACCATCAACTCATCTTTGTTAATATAGGACGCCATTTTCCTACAGTACATGGTCCCATGACTACAGGGACAACTCAAACCTTTGTACTTAGGTAGCTCTGAAATCTTGAACTTCTACGTTAGGAACCAAACACAAGCCTTTGGCTTCCATGCCAAAAGCAGAATAACCTTCGATAGCTCAGATTCTCTCATCCAACAATCTATACTCATCAGGTCTGTTATAATCAGCAGGTCTGACAAGAATCTGAGGATTTGGAAGCTGTGATGCGGCTGGAGCAGGTATCTATGGAGAAGAAAACCATATGGATAACCGGGAGGAAGTACCGCAACAGCAGAAGATGCCCCAGGGTAGGGCATTCCAGCATGAACATTCTGAACAATAGTTTGGGCAGGTTGAGACAAAACCGAAACATGAATAGGAGGACCCCTGTACACATGCTCTTCTTCATCATGAGCTTCAACATCAATGGACACAGGACTCTGGAGAAACTGCGTTTGAGGAATCTCGTGATCATCATGATTTACCACAGAAGGTGGAATTGGAGTAGGCATGCACCCAGGATAAGCAGTAGAATTAAGATTCGGCATGGGTGCAACTAAAGGTTGATACGAAACAAAAGCACTACCACTGGCAATTTGAGGAGTGAAATTTGAAGGCATTCCCCATGGGAAAGCAGCATGCATTCTATTCAAACCAGGTTGAACAGAAGACAGATTGGCATAAGGCTGAACAACAGTCTCATCTAGCGCATCGATAGTAGCGGGAGAGGAAGTGACGACAGAAGGAAGGATCACCACATGAGTGACGACAATAGAATCAGTAATAGTTGCAACAACAGTAGTAATAGTAATGTTCTTCTGATCACGAAGGAACTTCATAATAACATCTATTTTAGTCTGGAACTGATCCATTCGGCCTTGAAATTGAGCCAAACTCTCCTTGTAGGTGGCGTTCTCTTGTTCAATATCAACCATGATCTTGGACTTGTTTGAGCGAGTGAAATAGCGATGCCGAGTCATTGTCTTGCTATAAGGCGGAGACAGACATTCTAAGCATGTAGGTTTTCTGGATGAAGGATATGCATATGAATATGACTTAATGCAATGTATGCAAAAATAAATTTTTGAATTCCAAGAATTAGTGAGCATTACCTTTGTTAGCAATAATCATAAAGCATATAAGTAAAGGCACAAAAAAAATAGAAAGGAAAACCTCTTCATTAAATCCATGAGATAGATAAATACAAGCTCGAATACAAATCAAATATCTGCCTTTTGGGCTACAACAAGATCAACACGAATCCTATCAAAGACAACCCTACAAACAGACAAGAAATGAAAGATAGTCCAAGGAGTTTGGTGTGGCAGCACATCAACATATGCATCCCTCGACAACCCTGGTAGATCCTCCACTTCACGCTCAACAAATCTGGCTAGACGACTGTAAAGAATGATTAGGTCCTTGAAGAAGATCCTGGAGAAATGCCTCTTTCTGATCCAAAAGGACTTGCAGATGGCGGCTTTGACCCTCCCAATGAGTACTCTCCAAGTGAGACTGACTAATCTCCTCTCAGCTTTAATGTACCTGATCCTGCAGCTTCTAAATATCACCGAAGACTTTGTCAAGCTCGGCTTGACATTGAGAAAGGTCTTTCATCAACTGGTCAATACGATCCTGCTCACTCTACATCTTTGTCTTGTACTCTGATAACTTTGCTCGAATATCTGCAAGTTGCTTCTTGTAGCTCAACTCATCCTTATGGGCTTAATACTAAGTATCAAAAAAATGTCTCTTCTTCGAGGCAAGTCCTTCGAAAGTGCTTTTCAAAGCATCACCTACTTTCCTACGCTTGTTCTTCTCAAACTCCACCTTTTTACACATGAGTTCCCTCTTCTGGAAAAGATCCATCTGTAAACTCTCCTTCTCGAATGTGACTCTATTAAGATTGAAACAAAGATCGACATTCTCCTTCTTTAACTTCTCAATAATTTTCTTGAGCTGATCGACTTCTGAAGGAGGGACAATGGCAAGTTCAGGAAGCTTGACATTCATGGAAGGTTTGAAAGGAAATCATAGCAAGGTCGCTCGAACTCATTCCTTAACCCATTGTGTGTAGGATTTTTTCGCAATACAATTCTTCTTACCCAACTCATCTCTACCTTCGCGATGAATGTGTACCCATGCAACACTAAATCTCTTCAACAAACCCATGTCATCAACTCCTTCATGAAAGATAAACTCTTCCACTACCTCAGGATCTGGTTTGTCAAGCATTGAATATCCCAACTGATGGAAGGCAAGCCACGAATTGTAGTTAATTCGACCCTTTATACCTAAGAGAGGTACATTGGAGAATTTACCACAACGAAGAATGATCTTGGTGTGAAGGCAAAGTATCTACCAACACAAGCGTGCCTCTGGTTTTTGATGATGACAACTTGCTAAGAGATATCCTTCTTTCGTTTAAATCATTCACGCTACTTATGATTCAATTTTTACAATGACGTAATGCACAAAAAGCTGTAGAAATTTATGGTTTTGCAGATTTTTGAACCATGAGCCGACCATACCGTCAGCACACAGTTTCATTCAGTTCACACGGCTCAGCGCATGAAGGTCATGCGTCGACCGTTAACTTGGCGCATGCAGGTTTAAGAATCAGACGGCTCAGCGCATGAAGATCATGCGTCGACCGCTGACTCGGCGCATGACAGTTTGAGTGTCACACGGCTCAGCGCACGCCGACCCTATGGTCGACCGTTCGCGCGCAGAAACAGAAATTCTGCTATGTTTCATTGATCTGTCAACTGTCTGTTTTGTATATTACTATAAATAGCTGTCTTTTCAATTTTAACAAAGAACATTTTTGAAAGCATTGTGAGAAAGTGTTCAGGTCAAGAAACGTGAAAGAGGTGCATCAGTGTTCTTCATCTTCATCGTTCAATCAACTCACAAATCCTCAAATTACAGATAATCAATTTTTTGCTGCGGTTTGTGGTTTGCTCGACGGTGATAAGGTTCGAACGCGTGATTGAAGATCCGGTTCGAGTGGAAGCTGGTGCAGGTGTTTCTTGGGAGAAAACCTTTGAGGTTTTACCTATCAAGACTACAGGTTTTGAAGGCTTTTGTTACGGAATCGTCGGTTCAACAATCAAGCGAGTGCGAAGGTGGTTGATTAGCGGAAGGTTGATCAATCTAGTAGCTAGGGCGTTGAAAGGTTGAAGACGTTCCGGGTTCAATTTGGGTGTGTCTAAGATCAGCCGTGCCGAAGGTTTGATCAACGGAAGAGTTGTCAATAAGGTGGCTGCAATCGGAGGTCATTCACATCAAATTGGAGGACTTGATTCATCTTGAATCAAGGGGCAAGAAGTGGTAGAAATTATCAGCAACATTGAGATTGTTTGTATCAATTGTCTATCGATTCTTGTGTATAACTGTTCTACCAAACAGGTGATATCTATTCAATACATATCTCAATTCTCATTGTAGAATTGAGGGCAGACGTACCCCAACGCGAGGACGACTGGGGGAACTGCCTCATCAAATCTTGTGTTCCTTTATTTTCTGCATTTTCAATTACAGCTTAAAAATTAAGTGATTCTAGAATAAGTGATTTTGTCAAATTGTAGTATTGATTGAGTGAGTTGGTGAAACACTGTTTTTTAACTACTAAGTACAATAGAAATACTGTACTAAGGCTTTTTCAATCACTCATTCAACACAAATATCATTTAAGGTATTTGTGCACACCAACTGTTCGACAAAAGTGCTGAACTAAAATTGCCTTAATTTTGCTGCTAGTTTTGGTGTAATTTTTTATCATTGGAATAAGGAAATAGTACGAGTGAATCACATCTGAGTTTTGCATAAAAGTGTGTAGTGATTTACTATCCGTTATCGTCTTAAATTCATCTGCTTGACGCATATCCGGCTCTCCAATAGTTGTTCGTTTTAGACTATATTTTCCAAGGCCGCTTCCGCATTTGAAAACAATTTTGAAAACCAATTTTAGTGGTAGCGCCACTCAAATTTTTAAAAGGGATCTATTCAACCCCCCCTTCTAGATCCGTGCCTTAGTCTAACAAGTGGTATCAAGAGCTCCGGTTCTCCGGTGCTTCAAATACAACATTGATAGAATAATGGCTAACGAACCAAAAGGGGCGTACAATAGAGCTCCCGTTTTTAACGGTGAAAATTATAGCTATTGGAAAGACTGTATGCGGGTGCACATTAATTCCATAGATAGAAAGATATGGAACGTTATTCTCAATGGTCCGATTGAAATAACCATGACAAATGAGAATAACGAAGTTGTGCCAAAGCCCGAAGCACAATGGACCGACGACGATGAGCGAAAGTATAATTACGATTGGAAAGCTAAGAACATTCTAATCTCCTCATTAGGTGTAGATGAATACTACCGTGTATCCCATTGCCCTACGGCTAAGACTATGTGGGATGCACTACAAATTGCCCATGAGGGGACAAACGATGTTAAGTTGGCTCGAATCAACACTCTTATACAAGAGTTTGATCTTTTTTTCATGGAGCAAGGGGAAACCATTGCTGACATGCAAAAGAGATTTACTCATCTCATAAACAGATTACATTCACTAGGAAGACCTATTTCCAATGATCTTGCTACTAATAAAGTTTTGAGATGTCTTAGCAGGGAATGGCAGCCGAAAGTGACCGCCATCAAAGAGGCAAATGATCTTACGGTATTAGACCTGACTACATTGTTTGGCAAACTACAAGAGCATGAACAGGTACTCTTGAGTCTTGACCAACATGAAAGGAAAGAAAAGAAGGACAAAGTAAAGATGAGTGAAAAGAAGTCCATAGCTCTTAAGGCTTCTTCCTCGAAGTCTAAAGCAAAAGAGCAAAGTGATTATTCTTCAAGCGACGACGAAGAAGAAGACATAAATGAGGACATGGGGCTGTTCGTTAAACGGTATAACCGGTACGTGAGAAAGAACGGCATCCAACATTCGGAGAAGAACCTGGTAAATTTCCGAAGGCAATCAAGGTTCTCCAAAGATGACAATCAAAAAGGCAAAAAGACTAGAGGAACGTGCTATAAATGTGGAAAGCCCGGTCACTACAAACCGGACTGTCCAATGAACAACAAGGGAAAAGAAAAGGAACAATCGAAGTCACATAAGAGAGCATCAAAGCCTAGGAGGGCGTACATCGCGTGGGAAAGCGACAGTGATTCTTCCTCCTCTAATGAAAGCTCTAGTGATGAAGAAGAGTCCGTGAATCTATGTCTCTCCGCAAATCAGAAAAAGAAAAAGAAACAGGTACGTCACTCTAGATATAATATGTCATCTAATATGTCTCATTCCGAATTACAAACCGCATTCGATGTTTTACACAAGGAAGCAACTGAAGCCTTTAAGAAACTTGCTTCTAATAGAAGAATTTTTACATATTTAGAGCACAAAGTCTTAGAGTCCGAAAAGAAATTAGAGGACCTTAAGGCTTCCATTGTGAAAGATAATGAATCGGATTGTAAGGACAATAGTAATCCTTTCAACTTTGGTTGTGATACTTGTCATATTTGGCAAGGTGAGGTTAGAAACCTTAAGGCCAAATTAGACAAGGCACTTGAACCTAAAATTACATTTGCAATCGATAAAAATGATTTTAGAAAAAGTATGATAAACCCATATCAAAAATATGCATATGTAATTAGGGATCAAGCAAGTGAAAGTGATTCTAATGTCGACTTTGTATGCTTTTACTGTTGCAAGAAAGGCCACTCCATTGGTAAATGTCGATTTAGGAGATTTCTTGTTCCTAAAGGCATCTACCAATGGTTGCCCAAACGCAACCGTCTTGTCGCTAACCTATTAGGACCCAATATGCCATTGGGTACCTCCCTTTTCTAAGTTATATTTTGACAGGTGAAATGTGTCGAGTCCACCGAGAGAAGATGGGTTCTTGATAGTGGGTGCTCAAGGCACATGTCTGGAGACATATCCTTATTCATAGACTTCGTGGCTAAGAAGAAAGGGTATGTAACATACGGTGATAACAACCGCGGAGCGATACTAGGTAAAGGTAGTATAGGTAATCCCTCCTCTACTACAATTTCCGATGTGTTGCTTGTCGAAAACCTTAAACATAATCTCCTTAGCATTAGCCAATTATGCGACAAAGGTTACAATGTTTCCTTTTCAAAAGATTGCTGCAAAATTGTGCATGAAAGTGATAAGAAGAATGTGTTTATTGGTTTTAGAGTAAACAATGTGTATATGCTTGACTTGAATGTGGTATCCCCAACAAGCGATCAATGTCTCATATCTATGAGTGAAGACTCATGGCTATGGCATAGGCGCTTAGCGCATGTCAACTTTGACTTACTCAATAAGATTGTCTCAAAAGATCTAGTACTAGGACTTCCCAAAATTAAGTTCACCAAGGATCACCTTTGTGATGCTTGTCAAAAAGGAAAACAAACGAGGATCTCCTTTAAATCCAAAAAGATTATTTCAACAACGAGACCTCTTGAACTACTTCATATGGACTTGTTTGGGCCGTCTAGGATCAAAAGTCTAGGAGGAAACTATTACGGATTCGTAATAGTGGACGACTTTTCTAGGTTCTGTTGGACCATCTTCTTAGTGAGTAAAAGTGACACGTTTGCCGCTTTTGAGAGATTTGCCAAGCTCTCCCAAAATAAGTTAAATACAAACATTGTGTCAATAAGAAGTGACCACGGAGGTGAATTTGAAAATCATTTATTTGAAGAATATTGCGGTAACCATGGCATCGATCATAACTTCTCGGCTCCACGAACTCCTCAACAAAATGGGGTTGTGGAGCGTAAAAACAGAATTTTAGAAGAATTGGGAAGAACAATGATTAATGATAGTGGTTTACCAAAATACTTTTGGGCCGACGCCATTAGTACGGCATGTTATGTTTTGAATAGGGTACTCATCCGCCCCATTCTAAACAAAACTCCGTATGAACTTTTAAAAGGGCGAAAGCCTAATGTTTCTCACCTTCATGTTTTTGGATGCAAGTGCTTTGTATTAAACAATGGAAAGGAAAACTTGGGCAAGTTTGATTCAAAAGCCGATGAAGGCATTTTTCTAGGGTACTCGCAATCAAGTAAAGCATATAGGATTTATAATAAAAGATTACTAGCTGTTGAAGAGTCTGTGCACGTTACGTTTGATGAGTCCTATCCGAGAAATGTCGGAAAGGATAGTGTTGTTCATGGTGCAGGTACATCCACAGAAGACATACTCAAAGGTGGCGAAACGGGGATTGATCAACCCGATAGAGTCAAAATTGAGGAGGATAAGGATGCACACCATAAGGTAACTGAGGAAGCTCATCCGCCTACAAACGATGATCTCCCTCAAGCTTGGAAGTCGTGTAAAGATCATCCAATTGACAATATTCTCGGAGACATCACAAAGGGAGTCACCACTCGATCTAAGCTAAGTAACTTTTGTTATCACTTCGCTTTCGTTTCACAAATAGAGCCTAAAAACCCCAAAGAGGCCCTACTCGATGAGCACTGGTTTTTATCGATGCAAGAGGAACTAAATCAGTTTAAAAGAAACGAGGTATGGGACCTTGTCCCTCCTCCGCGAGGCCATCGAGTAATCGGCACCCGATGGGTGTTTAGGAACAAGTTGGACGAAAACGGGGTAATAACCCGTAATAAAGCGAGATTGGTCGCTCAAGGGTATAACCAAGAGGAAGGCATCGACTATGAGGAAACTTATGCGCCGGTTTCCCGACTCGAGGCTATACGCCTTTTACTCGCCTTTGCATGTGCAAAGGATTTTAAGTTATTTCAAATGGATGTTAAAAGTGCGTTCCTTAACGGTCACATAAATGAAGAAGTATATGTGTCTCAACCTCCCGGTTTTGAATCTCATGAATACCCTGAACATGTTTACAAGTTAAAAAGAGCTTTATATGGTCTCAAACAAGCTCCTAGAGCTTGGTATGAGCGACTAAGTAAGTTTTTACTTAATCAGGGGTACTCACGAGGAAAGGTTGACACTACACTCTTCATTAAACGTCAAGGAAAGCACTTGATTTTGGTGCAAATCTATGTTGACGATATTATATTTGGATCCACTAACATGAATCTCGTGAGAGAGTTTTCTGACCTCATGCAGGGCGAATTCGAGATGAGTATGATGGGGGAGCTCACATACTTCCTCGGCCTGCAAATTAAACAACTCCAAGAAGGGACATTCGTGAGCCAAACAAAATATTGTTTGGACTTGATCAAGAGATTTGACATGGCAAAATCCAAGGCCATAGACACCCCAATGCCTACATGCGTAAATTTGGATAAAGATGAAAATGGCAAGGACGTAGAGGTAAAACGATATAGAGGTATGATTGGTTCACTTCTCTATCTTACTGCGTCACGTCCTGATATTATGTTTAGTGTGTGCATGTGTGCACGATACCAATCATGTCCCAAAGAATCCCACCTAAAAGCTGTTAAACGAATTCTTCGATACCTGTCAGGTACCCCGAAGTATGGATTGTGGTATTCTAAGGGTAGTGATTGCTCGTTGGTAGGTTACTCCGATTCCGACTTTGCCGGGTGCAAATCGGATAGGAAAAGCACTAGTGGTACATGTCATTTGTTTTCAAACTCCTTGGTTAGTTGGCATAGCAAGAAACAAGTTTCAGTTGCTTTATCAACGGCCGAGGCGGAATACGTTGCCGCTGGTAGTTGTTGTGCTCAAATTCTGTGGATTAAGCAACAACTACTAGATTTCAATCTTAAACTTGAACGTATTCCTATCCTATGTGACAACACTAGCGCTATTAACCTTACCAAAAATCCCGTATTACACTCTCGCACTAAACATATAGAAATTCGACACCATTTTCTTAGGGACCATGTTGAGAAAGGTGATGTTGTATTTGAACACGTTGACACTAAAAACCAACTAGCGGACATTTTCACAAAGCCGCTAGCAACGGAACCTTTCTTTCATATCCGCCGAGAACTTGGCATCCTCGACATTTCGGAACGGGAATAATATTTGCTGATGTTATCTTATTTCATTCAAATAATCATGCTGTTGTACTTCTAACAATTTGATATTCGTGTAAGTATAAGTATGTTGTGTATCAAGCAAATCAGGCATCAAGGTGATATTGTTCTTTCTCTCTCTCTCTTTGTTTGATAATCCTGTTGATCTCAAATCATATCGCTTATACTACGCTAAATTTGTATGACATCTACTGCATATGTATATAGATATTTTTTTCTTATATGTCATGACATCATTTTTGCATAGCATGTACCTCTGAATATGGTAAAATACAAAAATCTGCTGTTTGTTGCATATTGAGTCGACCATAACAGGGCAGCGGTCACATAACATGACATCAGTTCAAAGGTCTTTGCTATGATGGGATATGTGTGGGATCAGTCGCTCAAAAAGTACAGATTTTATCGGCGCTCAACCATGGCTGCAGCTGCCTCCTCGAGTGAAGAAAGTGCTGATGAGTCAGAGGGTGGAGAAGATGAAGAAGCAGAAGGAAGCTCAAGTGAAGATGAAGACAATCAAGGTGACAATGCAGGAGAGGCACAAGAAACCGCTGATGAGACTCAGCTGGACCACGATATTAATGAAGGTCATCAACCATACGTGCCTTCTGAAAACTATCAACAAACATATCAAGATGACAATCAACACAATAACTGGTCTGCCTACTCAAACCAACAGGAAAATGAGGATGAGGAGAATAACCAAGGCTGGGGTGAATGGCAATACACCGGGTGGACCACCCTTGGCAAATTCTATCAGCCGTATCAACCAAGCACTGCAGACCCACCTTCTCCTCAACAACCGTCAAACAATTCGGAGATTTTAGAAATGATGCAGTCGATGCAGTTGGAACAGCGAAATTTTATGACCAATATGCAGGAACAACAGCAAAAATTCATGAGGGATCAAAATGAAAGAATGGCACAAATTCGTTCTGAACTGCATAACCAAAATGAACGGATCAGTGGAATGTCGACTCAGCTGGACGCTCGATTCGAGACTCTAACTCACTGTCATCAAGCTGAAGAGCGCGCCATTGTCGACAGTCTTGACTTTTTGAATAACATCATAGAAGAATTTACTGATCTAGCTCATCCCCAACGCCATCCTCATTACTATGACAGGCGTGGTCGTGGTCGCGGACGTGGACGGGGCTATTAGCATGCGCTCATATGTCATTTGTTGTTTCCTGTTTTGGCTTGCATTCATTGTGTTTGTTGTGTTTTGCTTTTCTGCCCAAACTCACTATGATTGTTGCTTACTTCTATGTTGCTATCATGACATTTTTGTGGTTCTGTAATCTATTAACTGTTATCTCCATCGTATGTATAACTGTTGTTTACTTCTCATCTGTTGGTATCTCATTTATGCATGATTCAATGTGTTGTTATTGTGTCACGAGTTTACCTCTTTTTGATGTTGTCAAAGGGGGAGAACCGAGCAGTAGATAGACGATGATTACGACCGCTATAATTGTAAAAGAAAGGGGGAGCATACCTATACCTATCACGTGTTGCGTAACAGTAGGTTGCCATCATCAAAAAGGGGGAGAATGTGAAGGCAAAGTATCTACCAACACAAGCGTGCCTCTGGTTTTTGATGATGACAACTTGCTAAGAGATATCCTTCTTTCGTTTAAATCATTCACGCTACTTATGATTCAATTTTTACAATGACGTAATGCACAAAAAGCTGTAGAAATTTATGGTTTTGCAGATTTTTGAACCATGAGCCGACCATACCGTCAGCACACAGTTTCATTCAGTTCACACGGCTCAGCGCATGAAGGTCATGCGTCGACCGTTAACTTGGCGCATGCAGGTTTAAGAATCAGACGGCTCAGCGCATGAAGATCATGCGTCGACCGCTGACTCGGCGCATGACAGTTTGAGTGTCACACGGCTCAGCGCACGCCGACCCTATGGTCGACCGTTCGCGCGCAGAAACAGAAATTCTGCTATGTTTCATTGATCTGTCAACTGTCTGTTTTGTATATTACTATAAATAGCTGTCTTTTCAATTTTAACAAAGAACATTTTTGAAAGCATTGTGAGAAAGTGTTCAGGTCAAGAAACGTGAAAGAGGTGCATCAGTGTTCTTCATCTTCATCGTTCAATCAACTCACAAATCCTCAAATTACAGATAATCAATTTTTTGCTGCGGTTTGTGGTTTGCTCGACGGTGATAAGGTTCGAACGCGTGATTGAAGATCCGGTTCGAGTGGAAGCTGGTGCAGGTGTTTCTTGGGAGAAAACCTTTGAGGTTTTACCTATCAAGACTACAGGTTTTGAAGGCTTTTGTTACGGAATCGTCGGTTCAACAATCAAGCGAGTGCGAAGGTGGTTGATTAGCGGAAGGTTGATCAATCTAGTAGCTAGGGCGTTGAAAGGTTGAAGACGTTCCGGGTTCAATTTGGGTGTGTCTAAGATCAGCCGTGCCGAAGGTTTGATCAACGGAAGAGTTGTCAATAAGGTGGCTGCAATCGGAGGTCATTCACATCAAATTGGAGGACTTGATTCATCTTGAATCAAGGGGCAAGAAGTGGTAGAAATTATCAGCAACATTGAGATTGTTTGTATCAATTGTCTATCGATTCTTGTGTATAACTGTTCTACCAAACAGGTGATATCTATTCAATACATATCTCAATTCTCATTGTAGAATTGAGGGCAGACGTACCCCAACGCGAGGACGACTGGGGGAACTGCCTCATCAAATCTTGTGTTCCTTTATTTTCTGCATTTTCAATTACAGCTTAAAAATTAAGTGATTCTAGAATAAGTGATTTTGTCAAATTGTAGTATTGATTGAGTGAGTTGGTGAAACACTGTTTTTTAACTACTAAGTACAATAGAAATACTGTACTAAGGCTTTTTCAATCACTCATTCAACACAAATATCATTTAAGGTATTTGTGCACACCAACTGTTCGACAAAAGTGCTGAACTAAAATTGCCTTAATTTTGCTGCTAGTTTTGGTGTAATTTTTTATCATTGGAATAAGGAAATAGTACGAGTGAATCACATCTGAGTTTTGCATAAAAGTGTGTAGTGATTTACTATCCGTTATCGTCTTAAATTCATCTGCTTGACGCATATCCGGCTCTCCAATAGTTGTTCGTTTTAGACTATATTTTCCAAGGCCGCTTCCGCATTTGAAAACAATTTTGAAAACCAATTTTAGTGGTAGCGCCACTCAAATTTTTAAAAGGGATCTATTCAACCCCCCCTTCTAGATCCGTGCCTTAGTCTAACACTTGGTTCCGTCGTAGGCTCGAGAATACCAAGAAATGTCACCAGCAGTCAGAGACATGGTCCTCTGAGACCACTTGAGATTCTCACTATTCTCTACAAAAGGACCCTTCTGCGGAAGATGAGACATGAACCATTGATACAACATTGGAGTATAACATATGGTAGTTCCTTTCTTTTTCTCATTCCGAGAATGAATAGAATAATAGGTATCTGCAAGAAGTGTAGGAACCAGATTCCAGAACAAGAATATATTGGTGGAAGCCTGATTAATGAAATCCTCCATGTTCGGAAACAAGACGATCCCATATATCAGTAAAGAAAACACGGAATTGAATGCCTTCCAATTTCCAGCTTCGGCAAAAGAAACGGCCTTGTCTAGTAGAAACTTCAAAGCGAACCCTCAAATACTCTTTCCTTTAGTCTTGAGATTATCTTCCACATCCTTCTTACTAAGGCCAAAAGCTTCAGCAATAAGAGGAAACTTCGGACAACTGTTGGTGTAAACGAAAGGAACCTGGCTCTTGATCTCAAGCCCCAAGATATGGGAGTATTCCTCAACTGTAGGTGCTAGCTGATAATCCTGAAATGTGAAACACCTTAGTGGTGGATCATAAAACTGAACAAGTGTATGAATAGCAGTAATGTTGACTTCAGTGTTGAGAATGACCAAAAGATTTCCATAATCATCTCTAAAAACACCCATGTTATCTTCAACCAGACAAAATGCCAAACCCCTCAAAGCCTTCAGCTTAGGCTCCACAAACTTGTAACTGAAGATACCCCTGCAACCATTACTCATCGTCTATGACTATGCCAACAAAGAATAAGCTCTTGATTAACCTGGAAAATGCATATGCAAAAATGTTAATGGTTATGATGAAATGGCATGCAACACAAGAATCACGAAGCCAAGCACAAGTCCGAACAATCAAATCTGCATAATCTGAATACTCAAATCTACATAATCTGAATATCTGTATATAATTATGTGTTCGTGCAAAAATTTGATGTGCATGAGAGAACAAAAGATATGAAGAGTCTTGGTTTCCTGCAAAAAAAAACAATATCCCTCTCACATGTGTGATCTAGACACAACAATTTGGTCCATAAAAAGGTCTCACAAACCATAGGACTAAATTGAAACCCCCCACCCCACTGTAGTGAATTCTGACAGGACGAAATTATTCTCAAACGAATCACAATCTGGGATATGGCTCTCGTGAGAACCCACGCGTAAAACATAGGCGTCACGACTATCCGCGTTCTAGCTTATGTGTATGCTCAAGCCTGATGTTAGGACTTATCTCTCCAATAGTATCTATCCATCCCAACAATAGGAGAATATGGCAGATATCCAGAATATGCAGCATATAAATATTTAAAGCAGTAAAGAAATGCAGTAAATACCATAAAGATAAAACAAGTAAAGCAAATAGATAAACACCCAAATAAGTAAGAAAAGCAAACAAAACAATGAGAGACACCAACTCGCAAGCGCAAGGACTCCCCCAGCAATCTTGCCAGCTAAAGCTAGCGGGATTATACCTGAGTGAATCGCACACTCAAAGATACAACAGAGTCGCCAACAAACTTTATTTAGTCCCAAAGGGCAGGGAAAATATCGATAAAACCCAAAGGGAAGAGAAACGAGAAAGGGGGTCAGTTATGCGAAAGGAAAGTAATAGCATCTTAAGCATTCATCGTACCCGACGGGAACCATTTCCCTTGCTTCTAGGCATGGATGAGTTATCTATCTAAAGGCTTCTAGTTAAAAGAAAGAAAGAGAGAGAGATAAAAGAGAGAAAGAACATGCTCACAGAGGATTAGGGCCTCCGTGCCTACGTACCCTCATAGTGCAATGAGGAAGTCAGAGTCTACGTAGTTTAAGGAACCGAGAAAAGAAAAGGATCTGGGTGGACCAGAGAGACAGAAGAAGACGACAAAGGAAGGTGGATTGCCAATATTTCGCAATCTTGTGCCTACATACCCTCATAGTTCAATGAGGAAATCAGAGTCTACGTAGTTCGGGGAACCCACGCTAAAAAAAGGGAAAGGAAAAGGAACATCGTTAAAGCCAAGAGTGAAAAGGAGAAAGAAAGACCCAATAGGGGGAATGCAAGAGAAATGGTGTCAAAACCAAGAGAAAAAAAAAAGATAACTCTGTTGAGGAACTCAAAACAGAAGTGACAGCTCCACTGGGGAACATTGAAGAATAGGGATGACTCCACTGAGGAAAAAACAAAAGAATGGTAAAATTTCTGGGGAAAAAAGGACAAGAAAAAAGATAAAAGATAAGATCTATAGAGGACTCAGTGCATTAACTGGCAGGCAGGGATTAATCAAAGAAAAACAAGAGAAAGATTTTGTGGGGACATCAAAAAGATTGGTGTAAACAAACAGATTGCAATGAACCAGAAAAAAGAGAGTAAGGAACCAATGAAAGGTGTTAACTTCGAGGGGATTATGGTATATTAACTGATAAACAGTGGTTAACTGAGAAAAAAAGAAAGGAAATGGTTTTAACAGGTAGACGGTGATCAACCAAGAAAATAGGTGTGGAACCAACAAAGGTTGTGACCTAAAAAGCGGTACACTGACTGAACAAACAACACTCTACCGAAGGGAAGGGTATTCGAACCGAACAAAGGTTACTAACCCAAAGCTAGGAGTATTTGAAATAAAGAAAGGTTGCTAACTACAAGGGACTCGGTATCTACTAGAAGGAGTGTGATTGACCGAAAAGAGTGAGTGATTAACCAAGAGAAGGTGATTAACTCAAAAGGGACTCAATATGTTGACAGGAGGAATGTGATCAACGGGAAAGGGGGTTGGTTATGCAAAAAGAAGGTACTAGCACCTTAAGCATCTGTCGTACCCGACGGGAACCATTTCACTTGCTTCTAGGCTTGGATGGGTTATCAATCTAAAGGATTCTAGCTAAAAAGGAGAGAAGAGAGAGAGAGAGAGAGAGAGAGAGAGAGAGAGAGAGAGAGAGAGAGAGAGAGAGAGAGAGAGAGAGAGAGAGAGAGAGAGAGAGAGAGAGAGAGAGAGAGGAAGAAAGAAAGCGATCACGGAGGATTGGGGCCCTCATGCCTACGTACCCTCATAGTGCAATGAGGAAGTCAGAGCTCCGTAGTTCAAGGAACTAAGGAAAAGAAAAGGGAATTTGGATGGACCAGAGAGACAGAAGAATGGAAGAAGACGGAGGAAGGTGGCTTGTCAAGATTTCGCAATATTGTACCTACGTACCCTCATAGTGCAATGAGGAAATTAGAACCTACGTAGTTCGGGGAACCAACGCTAAAGGAAAAAAGAAAAAAGGAACAAAATCAAAGCCTAGAACGAAAAGAGCTAAAAGGGGAAAGCAAAACCCTACTGGGAATGTAAGAGGAATGATGTCAAAACCAAGAAAGAAAGGCAAAGGAAAACTCTGCTGAGGAAAGGAAAAGCAAGGTAAGAACTCTATTGGGGAATGCAGAAGAAAATAGATGACTCTATTGGGGAGAAAAACAAAAGAATAACGACAGACCCAAGAGAAAAACGGAGTAAAGGACAAGAATCAAAATAAAGGTAATATCCATGGGGGATTCGGTGCATTGACTGGTAAGCTGTGATTAACCGAAGAAAGATAAAGGTAAAACTTTATGGGGGAAAAGCAAAAAGGTTGGTGTCAACAGATGGAATGCGATGAACCAGGAGAAAGAAAGTATTGAACCAAAGGGAGGTGTTTGATTCTAAGGGGAAATTGGTATATTAACTGATAAATAGTGGTTAACCTGAAGGAGAAAGGTGTTGGTTTTAACCGATAAATGATGATCAACCAACAGACGGTTGTGGAACCAAGAAAAAGTTGTGACCCAAAGAACGGATGGGGAACCAAGCGAAGGTTGTGACCCAAAGAATGGTACATTGACTAAACAAACAACACCTGACCAAAGGAAAGGGCATTTGAACCGAAAAAAGGTTACTAACCCAAAATTGATAGTATTTGAACCAAATAAAGGTTGCTAACTGCAGGGGGTTCGGTGCTTAAGAAAAGGACTGTGATTAATCAAAAAGAATGAGTGATTAACTGAAAGAAGGTGATTAACTCAAATGAAACTCAGTATCTTAACAACCAGACTGTGGTTAACTGATGAAAAGGGCGATTGGTTCAAACAGGCAGACTGTGATTGACCAAAAGGTGGGTGATTAACCAAGAGAAGATGATTAACCCAAAGAAAAGTTGGTTTTAACGGGCAGACCGTGAATAACTAAAGATCAAGTGATTAGCCAGAAATAGGCGATTAACCCAAAGAAAGATTAGTATTAATAGATGGACTATGATCAACTAAGGCAAAGATGACTGGTGTTTAACTGACAGGCAGTGATTAACCAAACAAGAGGGATAGAGAACTATAAAAGGTTAAGAACTTTAATGGGGATTAGGTTTTAACAAGAAGCATGTGTTAACCAAAGAAGAAAGATTGATTTCCCTGAAGAAGAGAATTTGAATTTAACCGAAGAATTGTTGATCAACCAAGGAAAAAACTGACTACAAGACTCTGGGTGAACCGAGAATGGACTGGGTTAAAGAGAAAAGAGTGTTGAATTGAAGGGAGGAAGTTACTTCCAAAGAGGAGGTAAGGGTGCAAGTGATCAAGGATTGACTCGACTGGAGAAAGCAGGGATACTACAGTAAGGAGATAAAGGTGACTATTCTAAGCACAATGTCATTAGTCTCTTACTCGAAATAGTCAGAATGAGTGTAATAATTCTCCACTCTCATTCCTTCTCTAACACCAAAGTGCGGTGCAAGAAACGAACGCATAGCATAACGACGCCAACTTTGTACAGTGCTCCAATGTGTTGTGAGTCTTCAACTCTGTGGGGGAAAAGAGAGGAAAAAGCTCTAGAAGATCCAAAGGAGAATAAAAAAGGAAGGATCGACTAATCAAAACAAAGTTTCGATTAATCAATCAAAAGGGGAAAATGCTAACAATTTCCCAAAGGGATGAAAAATTGTCGAAGCAAAGGATGAATTATTGATTGTACAAGATTAAGTTCATTCCAATGAGGAACAAACTTAATGCTAACATGAATGGGATTGCAAAACAGTACCAAAACAAATAGTATGCAACGCAAATCATGTAGTATGTGATCAAAGAATGTGCTAGAAAGACCATGATCATACAATGTCAAAAATGAAAATAATCGAGAATCAACAGATCGCACATTGAAATTTTGCATACATGCTTCAAACAAAAGGTGAACAACTCATAAAACATCCACAAATACCAAGCATATCAGGCCATGGAAGTTAGATGAGGAAAGAATAGCAAACAAGCTTGAAAATAGGAAAAAATGGCATTTTGTCACTGTGGTAACCAATTACCACATGCAGGTAATCGATTACCTACTTTAAAATGGCAAAGTTACGTGAAAATTGGGCAAGGTAACCAATTACCACATATAGGTAACCGGTTACCACTGTAACTGTGGCAGAAACAACTTTTGAAAAAGCACTTTCAGCAGCCAAAACACTTATCCAATCATCCATATGCCATGATTAACATTTGAGCACGAAAAATGAAGTTCAAAATCACTTAGGCATTAATTAAACATCAATTGAAAGCATTAAAAATGATTATCAAAGATCAAACAATGACATGATCAATCAACAATGAAAAATGATCGAGCTACATCGTAAACGTGCGAAAATGATCAAAACAATAAATCAAGTGCGAATTACCAACCTACAAGGAGTTATCGATTTCCTTGGTGATTGTTTCTATTGATATGTGATGAGCAATAAGCAAAGAAAACTAGAGAATTTCAAGATTGAGATCAAACCGTAGCGAAATCGATAAAAATGTAATACGTGCTCCAAATATCGATTTGCAACGAAGAAGCTTTTAGATGATTTCTTGAAGTGGAGAAGAACTACTGTAAATCCAAAAATCCAAGTAGGAATATGGTGGAAGGAGGTTTAGCTCAAGAGAATAACAATTTCGATGTGAAGATTGTTACACTCTAATGGTGGAAATTGAGCTTTTGTGAGGGTTTTTGGGAGAGGATGAAGATGAATGTGAAAATGTTATAGATAATCCAGAGAGAATTTGAGACAATTGGGAGTGAAGAATGTAGAAATTGAGAAAATGATTGAACCCCCTTGTGAAATGGTGGTAATTTTCTTATATAGACTTTTGCTTCGGAGTTGCTAGGTTCGAAGTGAGCTTTGGATGCAGCCTTGGAACTAGCCTTGGAGTTAGTTAGCCTTAACTCATTGAGTTGGAGGTTAACTCAGTTTGTTAGGTAGTTGAATCAGTAAACATCCCAATGCAAACTTGAATCTAAGGGCTTACATGCTTGGGAATGAAGCAACATGGCGGTCTTAATCCAAATCGATGTATTGGAGAAAATGCTTTGAAGTGTTTAGAAAGGTCTTGAATTGTCTAGAGATGTCTAGAATGTTCCACACAATGGTAGAACAATGTAGACCTTAAAATGTAGAGTGAAAGTGGTTGTCACAAAGAATGCAGCAAAAACTGTAGTTTTTCCCAACTGGTTACCCTAAAATGGTAACCGATTACCACAGGAAAAATTTACATATTTTCCTTGCAAAATTGTGTTGTGGTCACGATTTAGATTTCGACCTTTTGCTTTGATTAATGGGCATAAAAACCTTCATTTTGTGCTTGTTTTAGTGATTTGATATCTTGGAGAGGATGTGATTAATCGGGCTTGGAAAACCTGAATGTTCCTGCAATAAAAATCATAGAGAAAAAGTGTGAATGCGTATGTTAATGAAGAGAATGCACATGCTTATGCAAAAGGCAAAAGGGGAGGTTAAATTACAGGTTACGATAGCTGCCCCTATTTAATCTTTTTGGACATGAATATTCGAATTGCACCAGCTTTTCGACTATTCGAGGTGGAAGGAGATTAAATAAAAGAGTAGCTCGGAAGATTTTCCCGACGGCAACTGATGGGGGAAAAAGATAAAGATTTACTCAAGAGCAAGGTTTGGTTGGGATCCGCTGGGGAGATAAGTCAGTCAAAGGGAAGTATGTTATGATGCATATGTCATGATGTTCAACATGATGCTTGATATCATGCTATGCAGTGAGAAAGGTTGAGATGTGGTTTCTCCGACGAACAGAGATTGTAGCAAAACGAACTCGACATCCTCAGTTGGGGAATTTGAAGATGTTGCTGGGGAAAGAGCTTAGAAATCTCAGACTTCCAAACTATTACCAACATTGCTGCTGGAGAAAAAGGAACTTTCTAACCATAGCTGACCATGGCTGAAGAATGAAGGAATCATGGATGATTTTCATCTAACCAACTCTTCCTGTGGAGGAATAAAGTCAAGATGATAAAAAAGAAGCACCATCACCGCTGGGGAATGACAATCTCGATCTGCTGGGGTGTTGCAAGAAATTATGCTTCTATTGGGAAAAAGCAAACAAGTCTCTACTTGGGGAATATGGCTCTCCTGAGGAAATGAAGGATAAATCCTTCCCCAGAACCAAACTGATGCATGTTGGTGAAATTTTTGCTCCGTTGGGGAGAGGAAAGGTACACAAACCTTCCAAAGAACCAAACTGGTACTTGCTGGAGAAAAGGAACACAATCAGCATCCTTAACCAATCATGATATTGTTCACCGGGAATCAAGTTTAAAAAGGAAAACTACCAATCTTCCTTCAATAATTTCCGGTAAAGCATGCAATTCATAATGTTTTCTTGGTTGATTTTAGCTTTTATGTTTCTCAACGCTTTATAAAATTATGTGATCACAAATAATTGTTCAATTTTCAAACAAAATGCTGGAAAGAGACAAATGAGAAATCAAAGGATGAAAATTTTATTGAATGTAAAAAACTTTTGTACATAAGATGTGTACAAGGATGTAAAAATCCTTGATGAGGAAATTTACAATAAAAATTGAAAAAAAGTAAATGGAAATGGGAAATTTGACTTTGCATTGATTACCATATTGGCTACCATCCCCTGCAAGTCACGGGTTCCAACACTGTGTGTCTGTTGACGATGATTTAACTTATCATTTCCCGTCTAAGGTCTATCCATGACGAAGATAGGCTCAAGTGTTCATAGTCAAATGCCTTTATCCCTAAATTTTTCCTGAACATTTCTATTTTTTCGTCCACTGGGATACCCATTTTTGCCTAAGTCGCCCTTTCGGGTTTTCAACTTAGCGGGCTATTATTATTTTTTTGCTTTGTCCCTAACTTTTGCATGGACATTTTTCTTTTGGTCCATCGGGACGCCCATTTTTCCTAGATTTCCCTTGCGAATGTCAATCTAGCGGGCTTTTTATCCACCATTTTTTTAGGCATAATATTTTTTGACTGTGAGTTCACAGGATGCGACAACTCCTCCCCATCCATGGTGGTGAGGATCAGGGCTCCGCCTAAGAATGCTTTCTTGACAACGAAAGGTCCATCGTAATTGGGAGTCCACTTGCCGCGTGGACTCGAATGAACAATAGAATACCTCTTGAGCATGATTTCTCCTGTGTGGAATGCTCAAGGAAGAAATTTCTTGTCAAAATCTCGCTTGAGACGTCTCTAATACAACTGGTCGTGTTAAACAACTGTCAACCGCTTCTCTTCGATGAGATTCAGCTGGTTGTATCTAGATTGAACCAATTCAGCTTCATCAAGATCTGCTTCCATGATGACCCTGAGAGACAAAATTTCGACTTCAATGGGTAGAACACCCTCCATAACATATACAAGCGAATACGGAGTTGCCCCAATAGAAGTACGAACTGAAGTTCTATAGCCATGTAGTACAAAGGAAGCATTTCATGCCAATCCTTGTAAGTAATGACCGATTTCTATACAATCCTCTTGATTTTTTGTATGCTGCTTCAACGACGCCATTCATCTTGGGCCGATATGGTGAAGAGTTGTGGTACTCGATCTTAAATTCTTGAAACAAATCTTGCATCATCTTGTTGTTTAAATTGCTTGCATTATCAGTGATAATATTGCTAGAAATACCGTAGCGACAAATTATCTCTTTCTTGATGAACTTGGCAACCACTTGGCGTGTGACATTTGCATAAGAAGCAACTTTGACCCATTTGGTGAAATAATCGATAGCAACTAGAATGAAACAATGACCGTTGGAAGCCTTCGGCTCGATCATTCCAATCATATCAATACCCCACATAGAGAAGGTCCAAGAAGAAGTCAGAACATTCAATGGGGTTGGTGGCATATGGATCTGTCACCGTAGATTTGGCACTTATGGCATCTTTTGGCAAAGTTATAACAATATACCTCCATTGTTGTCCAATAATACCCAACTCGAAGGATTTTTTAGCCATAGCAGGACCTTTGGCATGTAAACCCTCACAACCTTCATGTATGGACCTTATGATTGGGTCTGCTTCGTGTCTATCCACGCATCGGAGCAATACAGAATCATAATTCCTGTTGTACAGTACACCACCACTCAAGAAGAACTTGGCGCATAGTCGTATGATAGCTTTCTTATCAATGATGGTGATACCCTCAGGATATTCCTGTTTTTTCAGATATCTTTTTATGTCATAGAACCAAGGCTTATCATCATACTCTTCCTCGATTGCTAAACAGTGTGCTGGTTCATTCAAATGATCAATGCGGATAGAAGGAGCTTCGTTCTTCCACTTGACTTTGAACATGGATGTCAGGGTGGCAAGAGCATCAACTAGTTGATTCTCCTCCCTAGAAATATGATGAAAAAAGATTTCACCAAAGTAGGAAATCAATTTCGCGATGTGTTTTTCGTACGGAACCAGTTTGGAATCCCAGGTTATAAAGTTCCTTCTGACTTGGCCAATCACCAGGGCAGAATCTCCATAGACCTCGAGAATCTTGATTCTCATGTCAATTGCTGCTTCAATACCAGAGATACATGTTTCGTACTCAACCATATTGTTGGTGCATTCAAAGTATAATCTAGAGGTGAAAGGAAGATGAAAACCAGTCAGGGAGATGAGGATATCACCAATTCCACGACCTTTAACATTGGAAGCACCGTCGAACACGAGCGTTCATCACGCCCCTGGTTCTTGTACTATATCAGGGTCTGGAGTCTCATAATCTCTGATGAACAGAACATCCTCATCAGGAAAGTCAAACTTCATCTGTTGGTATCCTTCCATAGGATGATGAGCAAGGTAGTCAGATAAGATGCTCCATTTTATTGCTTTATGGGTAACATGTTAGATATCATACTCAGTCAGCAGCATTTGCCACCGAGCAATTCGTCCAGAGACATTAGGCTTTTCGAAAATGTACTTTATCGGATCCATCTTGGATATTAATAAAGTGGTATGGCAAATCATGTATTGTCTCAGGCGTCGAGAAACCCAAGTCAGAGCACACCAAGTTTATCCAATAGTGAGTATCTAGTCTCACAATCATTGAACTGCTTGCTTAGATTGTAAATTGCATGTTTTTTTTTGCTAGTGTCATCATGATGACCTAATACACATCCCATTGCTTCATCGAGAACAGCGAGATACATGATTAAAGGCCTACCAGGAACCGGAGGTATTAAGATCGGTGGTTCTTGCAAATATTTTTTTATTTTGTCAAAAGCTTCTTGACAATCATTGTTCCATTCAACTGATTGATTCTATCTTAGTAATTTTAAAGTTGGTTCACAGGTAGCCGTCAGATGAGAAATGAATATGGAAATGTAATTAAGTCAGCCTAGAAAGCTACAGACTTCTTTTTCTGTTTTAGGAGGCGACATTTTCTGAATTACCCGAACCTTGTCAGGATCAATTTTGATGCCCTTCCGACTTAGAATAAAACCCAACAGTTTTCCAGATCAAACTCCAAAAATGAATTTTTCCAGATTCAATTATAATCCAAATTTTTGGAGTCTGTCAAACAACTTCTTCAGATGGTCCAGATGATCATCTTCATTTATGGATTTGGAAATCATATCGTGTATGTAAACCTCGATCTCTTTATGGATCATATCATGAAAGAGGGTTGTCATGGCACGTTGGTATGTTACCCCCGCATTTTCAAACCAAATGGCATGGCTTTTTAGAAATATGTACCCCAAGGCATGATGAAAGTAGTCTTCTCCATATCAGTCGGGGACATCTTAATTTGATTATATCGAGGCATCTGCTTTTTTCTTATCTTGTGGTTTTGCTTTGATCCCTTTTGTGTTTATTGGCATTTCAATAGGTATTAATCCTAGAAGAAAAGAGGCTTAGGCACCAATTTTTAGCAAGTTGAAAAGAAGGTAGCGGTGTGGCATAATAGTTCTATCTATTGGAGGTAAAGTGGTCCTTTTAATTTCCTGTTATTCAATATTTCAATCTTCTTCTTCTCTTTCTATAAGGTTCCCAAGATAGTTATTAATGAGACAATCAAGATTCAAAGATCATTTTTTTTTGGAGGGGGTGATGAAGTGAAGAAGGTTTGTCGGGTGAGTTGGGACACCATTTATTTGCCGAAAAAGGAGGGGGGTCTTAGATTTAAACATTGTGGTATGTTTAATTTTTCATTACTTTCTAAGTGGAAATGAAGAATCTTAAATGATGAACCTTCCTTGTGGGCCGATTTGCTTGTGTCTCATTATGGGGATGTTAAGAGTGTGGTGTTGGATGGTTAGACATATTTTAAGAAAGCCTCTTTGTGGTGGAGGGAATTATGTTATTTAGAGGATTAAATTGATATTGCTCCTCAATCAAATTGGTTTTCTTCTTATATTTATCTTAAGCTTGGTAATAATAAGTCTTTAGATTTTCGGAGACACAATTGGTGTGGTCCTTCCTCCTTTATAGATTTATTTCCTTCTTTACATATGATGAATCTTTTGTCTTGTTCCAAAGTGGCCGAGGCGGGGTATTGGATTAATAATTCTTGGGCGTGGAACTTGTATCTCAATGGGAGGACTTTAGGGTGAAGATGATGTGTTGTTATTAGATGAACTATTATCGATTTTGAATAGGGTGAAGCCTAAGCCAGATGAAGAGGACCGTTTTGTTTGGTGAAGATATACAGATGGTTTTTAGGTTAAAGAATGCTACAAGAGGATTCAAGAGTCTTGTTTGGTGGAGCATACTTTGGATCCTATCGAAGATAAATCGCTTGATAAATTATTGAAGTCCAAAAATTCCAAGTAAAATTCTTATTTTTGGATGGCGGTTAATTCTCAAGAAGTTTCCTACGAGAATGGATTTGGCAAAAAGGGGCACTATTTGAGGAGCACATAATGTGGTTTTCCCATTGTGTTTTTGGAAGATGAAGATGTTGAGCATTTGTTTTGTTCTTCTTCCTTTTCCAACTTCTTATGGAACAAGTTTTGTTTATGGATTGGGGTAGATTTTCTGGCTCTAGGTGGTATAATTTTATATAGACTTATTTATCTTAATTCTTCCTATTCTTTTTGGTTGTTTTTTCTTGTGTTTTGTTGGTCTATTTGGTCATGCCAAAACTCGATTCTTTTTAAAGGTTATGTCCTTGTTAAGTTGAAAGTGTTGAGTTTTATGAAGACATTATCTTAGGATTGGTTTATGGCTTTTCATAGAAAATGGAGGAATGTTTCTCGGTTCGAATGGTATAATAACCCGGTAAGTGTTGGGTGTAGTTTTTTTCCTTTTAAAGTTTCTCTCCAGAAATTTCGGGATTGTGTTTGGGTTTATTGTGGGTGTAGTTTTTATGGAGTGTTCCTCTTAATTTCTTGATTGTATAAGGGTGAGCATCCCTGATGCTCATTTTTAATTCCAAGTTTTCTCTTGTTTTTTACAAATATAATAGATGTAAGTTCAACTTATTATAAGCGAAATAAAATATAAAAATAGTTTTGAAAAATATGAAGAAGAAATTTATGCACAAGTAAAAGTACAATAATATAAATAAAGTGAAAATTACAAGTGATAAATTTTGACACACGCATTATTAGTACAAACTATAATTCAACATCAAAATAATAACAAAAAAATTACAGAGTGTGCCTTACAACCTCTCCTATACCTCCTCTGCCTCCTCGACCATCATCCATAACCCCGTCCTCCAGTGATGTCTACGGTACAACAGTGCCCCATGTACCTCCGCCAAAATGGCATCTAGGACTCGCTTGACAACAGACCCCTTAGGGAAGATACCTTTGTGGATGTCTTCTCGTGCAATCTCCATTATGCAACTACAACGAGGTAAGATATCCTCAGCACGATCAAGCTGAGCCTGCTGCTCCTTTAGAATATCTTAATGAGCTGGTCTCAACGAATCTCCTAGAGCAGTCAACACCATGTACAAATGTGATACCCTAACCACCTAATGTATTCGTCGATGTAGCTCCGGTCATTCGGTGCTATAGTAGCCCGAGCCTCCTCCAGTACTAGGTGACCCTGATAATTAGCAAAATCTCCACTATCTGTCTATGAGATAAGGCAGGAGGAGCTGAGACGACAAGGTGCCTGAGGATGGTTTGGGTGTACCCGAACTGCCGCATTACGTACTCGGGAAGATGAGAAGCAGTGAACATGATCCGTAGGCCAACTATCCGGAGTATAGAGATATGTCATCAAATGCTCACGCCTGACGATGATCCACATAGCTGTTGAAGTGGATGTCCTCAACAACTAAGCGATTAAGATAGACTCTGAAAGGCTCGACTACCTGGTTCCCTCTCAGTGTGATAAAATCATATGCATGGGGCATGTCCTCAATGTAGTCATCCACACTCGCTCGGCCATCGATGTGCGAGAAGTGCTGGAGGATCCAAGCATGAAATGAAAATAAAAATAAAAAGAATTCATGGATCAACAATTATCGGCAATGGTTTCACAAATATGAAATGAAAAAGATAAGATAAAAAAAACATTCAAGGATAAAAAATTATTACCACCAGTAGTGTCGTGCTGTCAGTGACCTGCTTCGTCCTCTATCGACATCTATCTCTCAACTTTGAATACAGATAGGCTAGGAAAGTTTACCTCTAGTTATACTCATGGATTCGAGTGAGATCCAAGAAGTACCGAAGGTATGGAACGTCAATATAAGTGGCACTCGTGCCCACAAAAATGCAAGTGCCAACCAAAAAAATATGCCCTAAAAGCACGGGCCCTGTGTATCGCCACCTGCTCAAGATCACCATCAGCCACCTCTGCAGCAAATATCTCCTCATCATATATCTTTTTTAGGAAATCAAACCTAGCATGAGCACCCATGATTCTATCCATCTCAACAATCTCCTTCCATGGATCAGTCCCCAGATGCTCCACTATCATCTTGACTGCCTCGTCTTTGGTCATCCTACCACGATCGAGGAACTTCCCTCTGATCGTAATATGTAATAAACACGAGACATCGTCTAGTGTGATAGACATATCACCATGCAGGAGATGAAAACAAGATGTCTCAGAATGTCATCTCTCCACGAATGCATTAAGCATCCCGTGGTTGACCAGTGTGTAATCGGTCATGCATAGGTCACTCAACCCAGATATGGTCAGAACAGACTGAAACCAATCCTCATCTAGATGACCTAAGCCTTGAATCTTCCTCCCATGGTTCAGAAACTTTTGGGGATCACGCACCTGTCATTTTCCAGAAACAAATAATGCCATTAATAGTTAGTGTTAGAAATAATCAATGTCAACAATTTAAATTAACATAAAAAGTAATTCAAAAATCAGACTAATGCTACCTTTCTATCTCATATATGTCTGGCAGTGTGGTCTAGATACATAGGAAGTAAGGACACATTAGATGAACCTCCTCTGAATCCCTCTGGCTCAGCATCCTCAACAACCTCACCCTCTAGAGGTGTCACTAGATCAGCTGGATCATCAGCGGGGGATGGCATCGAATCAGTAGGAGGTGGCATTGGTGCATCCTAACACCTGCGGGAGGAAGGTGGAAGTGACACATTAACTGGTGAATCATGTCTCCTATGGGAAGAAGAATAAGAAGAAGATGAAGTGGTCTGAGATAGGTGGAGTGGCTTGAGATGAAGGTGGAGTGGCCTGAGGTAAAGGTCAAACCATAGGAGTAGACTACGCCCTTGAAGTCGACGCCTCTGCCTAACCAGATGTATCTGCTGCCTCTAGAACATGTTGGCTCTGCTCCCGCCGAACGGATGCATGCTAGGCAACCCGACTATGTCTCAGCCTGTCGACCCTGTCAGCCATAATACATGTAAGGTAAATTACACCGTATCATTTGTGCATACAACACAAACAAACAAGAAAAAAAAAACAAAAGAAAAAACAGTCTGTAGGATATTCTAGAGTTACATCTCTAGAAAACACCTTAAATTTTTTTTACGTTGAATGCTTCCTGAGATGCATCTCTAGAATATCTCAGACGCTGAATAATTTCGAAGATGTATTTCCAGAATATTTTGTAATTCAGAGGTCGCGACAATGGCATCCTCTGCTACTTGCATTGTGAAAAATAGACATTTGATCGTCCATTTGAGCCAACAAATAATGCATACTCCTAACAATTGATTCCTACTCGTTTATACTATAACTCAAATATTTATTGGAAAGTCAAAAAACATACTCGAAATTTATGATTTGGATGTTGTTGAATGATGAAATGGATGATGCTTGTTGTTTCTTGAGCCTCCTATTTGTAGCACCCCAAAACTTGCCCTCTCTTTCTCTAACTCTAACTGGCTTATGCTTCATTCATTTGCATTATTAATCATATCATTGCATTGGTCTCCTAAGACACGGGATCAAAGGATTTTCTTGTTAATGGTGTTTTCCCTATTCAGAGGATTTTCTTGTTTTATATTCTTATTTAGATTTTAATTTTATTTTAGTTTAGAATTAGAATTAGATTTTAGTTTTTAGAAGTTAATTTTGATTTAACTTAGGATTCACCTTTGATTAGGATTTAATCAATTAAACTTTGATTTTGATTTTAGTTAAACGTTTTTTAGGAGCTTATTCTACTTTGTCATTTATTCTCGAGTGCATTTGTGAATATTTCTTTGACGACACTTGTATATATTTGCTTTGATGACTGATATGGCTTTGATCTTGTATATTTACTTGAGTTTGGGTGCTTGATGTTGTTTATGATTGTGATGCTTCGTGTTTACCTGTTGATTACTTAGGATTCCTAACTCCACTTAATTTCTGATTAAGTTCGAGGTAAGAGAGACATTAGGTTTTCAATTCAAGCATGACAACATTAGGTAGACTTCCCTTCTAATCCTGGCCTTAGGGCCACATTGTATGATAACAGTTAGGATTCAGTTTCCCCTATACCTTCTATGTGTTTATCTCTTCTTTCTCAAAACAATAATCAAAACACTTAATGAATATGATGAGTATTGTGCGCCATGAGGCTTAAGTACATGGAAAATGACGAGAGAATGGTCTCTCCTTGCTTGTCTAGAGTGTTTAGCGTATGCCTCGTGGACGATATGCGACACATTCGCTCCTATGTCATAGACTTTAGTGCAGTACACATCTCAAACAAAGTCAATTCACTTCTGTTAAGGCGTTTCAGGCCCAGAAACTTTTCTCTCGCCCCCGTGCGATCGAGATCCCGTTTTCCTGTAGTAGCGTGAACTACGGATGCTCTGATTTCTTATTCCATAATGAGGATACGTAGGCACGAGGATTTCTATCCTTGGCGAGCACACTAACAACTAAATTCCATTTTCTCTCGCCCCATTGCGATCGAGACCAACCTGTTAATTCAAACCTTTTCTCTCACACTTGTGTGATCGAGACCTTGTCCTGTAGTTATCCAAACTACGCTTGCTCTGACTTCTCATACCAGATGAGGATACGTACGCACAAGACGACGATGTCTTGGCGAGCAACCTTCCCCCATCACCCGTAGTTTTTCGAACTACGTGACTCTGACTTAAATTTAGTGTGTTCGTAAATATTCTCAAAAATTAAACAACACTTTTAAAAATTAAGATAGCATAGAAGAAATACGTAGAGTAAAAAAAAATTCTCTAATTTTTTTTTTCTTTTTGATGTAACCCATCTCCACAATAATGTTTTTCTTAAAAGAAAGACCGCCATAATATAATTATCTCTCTTTAAGAAGAAAAGTCTCCTGCCGTTTTTCATTAGTTCCCCCTTTTACGCGTTCTCTCATATGTGATGTATATGCATTGACATTTGACTTGTTTAGTATATATATGTGAGTAGAGGCAAAATTCCAAGTACACAGAAAGCAAATAAATACATCAAATTATGGGAACCCAACAAGCACCACCCAGAGATGTAAGTCTCTCTCTTTCTTTATCTCTTTCCTTGTTATTACTCTAACTCATACAACCATGTTATATTTATTTGCTTGCAATTGTGTTTCATATACTACTCTCTGTCTACAAATCCTATTCATGATCATCTCTTTTGTTTTCTTTTCTTCAAAATCCTATTCATGATCATCTCTTAGTATTTTTTAAACTACTTAGCATAGACACCTCTAAAAAAAATATGTCAGTATTAAACACTTGCACCATTATGTTTAATTTGTTTATTTTTTTCAAATTATCACCTATATCATCATATTATTATTAAGATTTTAAGTAATTTGGAAAATTAGAGAGAGATTAAACTTTAAAATGTACATCTACGAGATATCCGTGATAGGCTTTAACGTAAACTTGAAAGTCACCCATAACTAACTAAACATTGCATTAATTGCACCGATTATCTTTACAATTTACTTTTGTTTCTTATGCTATTTCAACGGCAAGACTTTTATAATTAATAAATAAACATATTTTAATATTTATACGGCAACATGGCCAGACTTGTGACTAGTTCAGAGATATTCTTATAATAGTAGTAAATTGCAATATTATATATTTCTCACACTTGTAATCACAGACTTAAATACAAATATGTGTTCCAAGATTTTTAACTTACAATTATGATTATTTGATAGTAATACCTATTAATTAAAAACATTATAGTTTTTTTCTTTGAATAAGTCACACTTTGACAGCTAGAAATAGTCATTTTATTTGATGAATCTAAGCATGTTCCCATCACTAGTCAACTAGTACATAGATATTATGTAGACTAGATATTTATTTTAACTTTGATTAATTTCTTTCGAAAAAAACTTTGATTAATAGTATAAAAAAATTGGTTAAATTGGTGGGATGCACAAAAGTCATGATAAGATAAAGATAGGCACTAGTACCTAATAGTACAACTTTTGTATGAAATTTCCAACAAGTTTGGAAGCTACTATTTGTGTTCCACTTGCCCCTGTTGGTGCCCATCAAATGAAAAAGACAAATTTGTTGATTCACTCATTTGGAAAAAATCAGATATTTTTGTGTTGCTATTAATGAACCAGATTGATGAAGAATTAAAGAGGCAGAAAGCAATTGATGACTGGCTTCCAATTAGTTCTTCAAGAAATGCAAAATGGTGGTACTCTGCTTTTCATAATGTTACTGCCATGGTTGGTGCTGGTGTTCTTAGTCTCCCTTATGCCATGTCTCAACTTGGATGGTATATTTTTTTTATTTCATTATTTATCATTAATTTTTAATAGAGTTTAATTGGCACGAGTCAAATTTTGTTTCATGTCATATTGTTAATTTAAAAATTACAGTATATCGGTATATACAATTAAATTTTTTTAATTTATGTTTCTTGACTTGAGAATCACAATATTGTTTCAGGGGTCCTGGGGTGACAATACTAGTCCTCTCTTGGTTCATCACACTCTACACACTATGGCAAATGGTGGAGATGCATGAAATGGTTCCAGGAAAACGTTTTGATAGATATCATGAACTGGGTCAATACGCTTTCGGCGAAAAGTTGGGGCTTTATATTGTGGTTCCACAACAACTTATCGTTGAAGTTGGGGTTAACATTGTATACATGGTGACCGGAGGAAAATCTTTGCAGAAGTTTCATGATACTGTGTGTCACGACTGTAAAAAGATTAAGTTAACATATTTCATTATGATTTTTGCCTCGGTTCACTTTGTCTTGTCTCATCTACCCAACTTGAACTCTATTTCTGGTGTCTCTTTGGCTGCTGCAGTCATGTCCTTGAGGTACAACTGAGTTTCAATTAAATATAGTATATAATATATGTAAATCAATAAATTAACTAAAAAAATTTAACAAATCACGGATTATAACTAACTTTGGTGTTTGTGTGAGTTCGGGAAAATATAACTTTCACATTTATGTTTATTTTCCTTGCAGTTACTCTACAATTGCTTGGTCAGCTTCTGCGCATAAAGGTGTTATAGAAAATGTTGAATATGGTTACAGAGCTACGACTAAACCAGGAACCGTCTTTGGCTTCTTCAATGCTCTTGGTGATGTGGCTTTTGCCTATGCCGGACACAACGTAGTACTAGAAATTCAAGCAACAATTCCATCCACGCCAGAAAAGCCATCCAAAGGTCCTATGTGGAGAGGAGTGATTGTTGCCTACATAGTTGTAGCTTTGTGCTACTTTCCGGTTGCTCTAATCGGTTATTGGATGTTTGGTAATACCGTTGATGACAACATACTCGTCACCTTAGAGAAACCAAAATGGCTTATTGCGATGGCAAACATGTTTGTTGTTATCCATGTTATTGGAAGTTATCAGGTGAACTCACTCATTTTTAATCTTTCGTAATTGTTCAAAAACGTTTATATGTAAGATTTCGTTAAGATTAATGGTGTTTTGTAAATGTAGATTTATGCAATGCCCGTGTTTGACATGATTGAAACTCTGATGGTGAAAAAGTTAAATTTCAAACCTAGCACGATACTTCGATTTATAGTTCGAAATGTGTATGTTGGTAAGTACATTATCTTAATCAAAACAATTTTTGATGTAATGTAGTTGAATTCTTTTTGTAGCTCCAATATGCATTGACATAAAATTCTTTGTTTTTGCAGCATTTACAATGTTTATTGCTATTACCTTTCCGTTTTTTGGTGGTCTACTTGGATTTTTTGGAGGATTTGCTTTTGCTCCAACAACATACTTCGTAAGCTATAAAATTAGTGAAAGTTTGATATTCTAAAAGTTTTTATGATAAAATCAATTCAATGAATGGTTTATATTTCTGTTATATTTCCAGCTACCATGCATCATGTGGCTAGCAATCTACAAACCAAGAAGATTCAGCTTGTCTTGGTGTTGTAACTATGTATGTTTGATTTTTGTTATCATTTTAAATACTCTTGCTTAAATTAATTTTGTTTTAACATTGTTTCGTTGATTGCTTATAGATTTGCATTGCCCTTGGCCTATGTTTGATGATTTTATCACCAATTGGAGGATTGAGGACAATCATACTTAATGCCAAGACTTATAAGTTCTATTCTTAAATCCATTCATTCTCCAAAGAAACAATGATGACAAAGGCAGGAAAGGAATCAAATTCTATGAAATAACTTGGTTATCATCTAACGGAAATTACATGTATTTTCTTTGAATCATCCACAATATGGATATTAGTGGAGAAAAATCGGCAAAACAAATTAAAAGGGGTTTAATAGTTTCCTTTTTTTTTTTATTCTCAATGTATACTACTTTCTCATGTTTTGGTCTACATGATTGTTATAATTAGACGTGTTCTTAAATTTTAGTCAATGTTTTTTATTTTATAATTACTTATTCTTAGACTTAGACTTAAAGAATATCATAGGTGTTTATGTGATTTTAAAACATAGTAAAATATTTTTTTAATACGTCGGTCATGTTCCGTTCACATTGTATGGTCAGAGGTAACGTGTGTTTGATACACAACAATATTGAGTCGTGGGCGTTAATTATGTTTCCTGAATATCAGAGAATCAATTATCCATTTCCTATGAGATTGCTATTTCAAGGATGCCTTTGATCTATGCATAACGTGGCTATAAATACCTCAACATCACACTTGAGAAACAAGTTAACTCGAATATGGAAATACATGTGTATAATACTTCTCACCCCTACGTGAGCTAGCTCTCAATCCCACTAAAAACCTTAAAGTTTTTGACAACCCTTAATCACTAAGAATTGTCACACATTTGTATTTTCAGCAAGTACAATTGACACCTACCATGAGACCTCGGTAAAACTAACCTGGAACACACTCATTATTACTCACTATTACATCATATTAGAGATACAAAATGTAAAGAGTAATAACTCTACCCTTATGTAAAGCTTGGGTATATATAGGGTACCCCATTGTGTATATTGGTCAATAACAATAATATAATTCATTCATTCTTTTCCTTCTCTTTTCCTCTCAATCTCTTCTTCTTCTTCCTCACAAACTGTAACATAATTCTATTACAAGATGAACCTCCTGTTGGTGTAAGCCCTAGAGGCCAATACTTTTTGGTACTTGTATCGGATTATTCGTTTAATAATAAAAGGCATTTCTTTATTATGTTTGTCTTTCAGAATAATAAAGTCCCTAGAATAGTTAGTTTGTTTAATGAAATGTTAAGTGTGACTTAATCATGAGATCCCATTAAACATAAAGACATTATTCTTAAAATATCCGTAGTCAAGCTTTATTGCAAAGTGGGATAACATTAAAAGCATTGAGACTATTATGAAGATAGATTGATGATCACATCTCATGGATCATGGATAAAGAGTTATCAAGTCTTGACATAGGTATAAATATTAGGAGTAATATTTATACCGGATTGACCCGCTATGAGAATACTACATAGTATGTTATGCAAAGTGTCATAAGTTATTCTCATGGTGATAATGGTGTATTACCACCCTTCGACCTGAAACCACTATGGACCCTAGATGTAGAGTCGGGTGCTTTATTGCTGATCAAACGTTATCCGTAACTGGATGATCATAAAGACAGTTGATGGGCACTCCACGAAGCATGCTGAGGGACATGAGTGTCCTAGATGGAATTTGCCAATCCTGCATAACAGGAGAAATGTCTAAGGGCCCAATATTGAACTGGACAAGGATGACACAGTGTATGCCTTGTGTTCAATATAGACATAGGGGCAAAAGGGTAATTGTACAAACATATATTATCACGAAAAACGTTTTGTCAGATCACATGACATTTTCGTGAATTGGGTAGCAGTGATGTGTTGCTAGATACCGCTTACTGTTTATTATGTTAAATATATAATTTAATATAATTACCAACGTTACGAAATCCTACAGGGTCACACACATAAGGACAGTTTGATGAGAGATAGAGAAATCAAAGGAACACCGTAAGGTACGGTGCACTTAAGTGAAAAATAGAAATTCGAATAATATAATAATAATTATTGTTATTTTATAATGGTTATAAAATAATAATAAAATAAATATATTTATTATAATAATAGTTATTATAATAATATATAATATTATTATGGATCATGTGAATTGGGTTTTAGCCCGCAGCCCACAAGAGAGTCTATAAAAGGAACCCTTGTGATGAAGCTTTCACTTGATGCAATTTCGTTTTTGATTCTCTTTTCTCACTCAAATAATTCCGTTCGTAAGCAGCTAGCACTGTGACCGGAAGCTGTTCGTGTGGACTGAGTAGAGGCGTTGCACTTCATCAACGCTTGTGATCGCTGCATCAAAGATCTGAATCGCCACAAAGAGGTAACGATTCTATCACTGACCATGCTCATTCGTAAGGATCACTAAAGGAAATTTTTGTTTTCCGCTGCGTTTAGATCGCAATTTTCCTTCAGTGGTATCAGAGCCACTTACGAAACCATGGATCTGATAGCTGTTAAATTTTCGTCTTTTCTGTATTTGATTCGATTAAAACACAGAATGAATTTAACAATAAACGATTAATTAAATTTGGCATCTGTTGTGTACGATTTGGATGATTGATGTTGATTATGCTTCAGAAACCGACATTAGTATGGTGAAGTTGTGCGATACATTGATCATCCATAGGTTACACAATTAGATCGATCACTTTTATATAAGATATAAGAAATTCTGATGCAAAGATGGTATATGGGATATACTGTTTTGATTTCATCCATTCAATCACATAAGGATTGTAATTCTTTTGAAAGATCATCATTTTCATTCGCTTCGGAATCCGACGTTAGTATGGTGAAGCAATGACATGTTGATCTATCATATTGAGTTATCAATCGAGTTGTGTTTGACGGCATGAAATTGTTGCATTAGGATTAATGGCAGTACAAGTGTTGTATTGCCGCAGACTTTTCCGGTTGGGGTTGTAAATGCACAAAAGTTGTGCAGGAAACGGCGTGAAATACGATGAAGTGTTCATAAAATTTTTCGCAAAGTGTGCAAAGTGTGATCAATCAGCCGAAATTTAATTTAGTTTATTTAATTATCGGAATTTTAAACTAATAATAAAAGTGTGTTTATTATTATTTATTTGTGGTGATCAGTTATGGCCTTAGTTTTTCCTTTATTATTGTTTTGGGATTTTTGAATACGGCCTGCGTGTCGTGCCTCTCTCTCAATCTCTTTATGTAACTTCTTTTCTCATCTCACTCCCTCGTATGTAAAACGAGTTTTCTTATATGTAATGTAATATTATGTTATGAAAAAAAAAGGAAGTATTCAATATTAAAGGAGGATAACCTTGGAGATCATGCTTGGAGAAGCTTAGATCGTTATTAGGTTAGCTTAGGTTCTCTCATTGGCTTGAGAGAACAATTGCGTTAGGGGCCATAATTGTATCTTTTTTTTATATGTATGTTGATGCATGTAATTGTATGTTGATGCATGTGAGAGACGTTTTGCATGTTAAGCCGGTGAGATCAAACTAATAACAAATTCCCTCAAAATTAAATATTAAGTTTATGCTTTCCAATTTTTAGCACTCATCAAGACTAGTATCGAGCATTGTAGGTTTCGCCTACGCGAGGTGCATGTTCTATATTAGTAAGGTGTGATGGGATAATTGTAATATCCAATTGCTAAAACAATGGGTCAAACTTAACTAAACAAATTATAATAAGATTATATATGTTTAGAAGCAAGAATTGGGAATGATTCATGTGATGGATCAGAATAAGGAGTTATTCACCCAATTGAAAATATTCGAGAGTTGTATGAGATACAATTGGAAGGAGTTCCTACCTAAATAACTTAGTTTTGTGTAATCAGCCTAACGCTGACTTAAAACAAAGTGAAACATGGATCTCGACCCACTAGAAAGTCTTCCAACGGGATTTTCCGAATCAAATGATGAGGGTCATTTGTTTTGAATAAAATAGTGGGAGCATATTTGATTAAAGGCCTAATTAAATATGTTGTTTTAATGATACTTATATTTTCATATTTCTCTTGTAGATTACCATGACAACAAACACATCGAACAATATTTTGCGATCCATCCTAAATAAAGAAAAATTGTCTGGGACAAATTTCTTGGATTGGCACCGTAATCTGAGGATTGTCCTCAAGCACGATAAGAAGCTGTATGTCTTGGAGACACCAGTTCCTGAGGAGGAACCTCCTAGTTCTGCACCAAAGGCAGAAAGAGATGCTTATAAGAAGCATTTCGATGATGCCAATGAAACCGCTTGCCTCATGCTTGCTACCATGAACTCTGAGTTGCAAAAGCAACACGAGAACATGTCTGCGTTCGATATGATCGGACATCTGAAAACGCTTTATCAAGAGCAAGCAAGAAATGAGAGGTTTCAGGTTTCAAAGTCCCTTTTTAACAACAAGTTAGCTGAGGGAGCCCCTGTAAGTCCCCATGTACTCAAGATGATTGGGTATGTGGAGAACCTTGACAGATTAGGGTTTCCCCTTGGAAAAGAACTTGCGATTGATCTGATCTTGCAATCGTTGCCAAAGAGCTTCAGTCAGTTTGTCCTGAATTTCAATATGAATGACTTGGACAAAAGTCTTCCAGAACTGCTAGGCATGTTGAGAACTGCTGAGCAGAATATGAAGACAAAAGGGAAATCCATTCTGATGGTCAGTAATGGAAAGAAACAGAACAAGAGGCCCATCAAACAGGGTGGTAGAGGGAAAGGCAAGGAAGTTGCCAAACCCAAACCCACTCCTCCTGTTTTGAAGCCTAGTGGAGGAATAACAAAGGAGGGCACTTGCTTCCATTGCGGTAAGACCGGACATTGGAAGAGAAATTGCTCAAAGTACCTGGAAGATAAGAATAATGGAGTAGAGACTTCAAATTCAGGTATTTTTGTTATTGAAATTAATTTATCTACTTCTGCATCATGGGTATTAGATACTGGATGCGGTTCTCACATTTGTACTAATGTGCAGGGGCTAAAAAGGAGTAGAGATTTGGCAAAAGGTGAAGTTGACCTACGAGTTGGCAATGGAGCAAAGGTTGTTGCTTTAGCTGTAGGAACTTATGTTTTAACTTTACCTAGTGGTTTAATAATTCAGTTAGAGAACTGTTATTATGTACCTGCAATTAGCAGGAATATTATTTCCGTTTCTTGTTTGGACAAGTTTGGTTTTTCATTCATAATAAGGAACAATTGTTGCTCCATTTATTTGAATGATATATTCTATGCTACTGCAAAAATGAATAATGGACTATATGTCCTTGATCTTGAAATGCCAATTTATAACATTAATACTAAAAGGTTGAAACCTAATGAGTTGAATCCAACTTACCTTTGGCACTGTCGATTAGGCCACATAAATGAGAAACGCATTTCCAAACTCCATAAAGATGGACTCTTGGACTCTTTTGATTATGAATCATATGAGACATGCATATCTTGTTTAATTGGAAAGATGACAAAGTCCCCATTCACAGGAAAAGGTGAAAGGGCTAATGATCTTTTGGCACTCATACATACTGATGTATGTGGACCACTGAACATACCAGCCAGAGGAGGTTTTCAGTACTTCATCACTTTTACTGATGACTTCAGTAGATACGGATATGTGTATTTAATGAAACACAAATCTGAGTCCTTTGAAAAGTTCAAGGAATTCAAGAATGAAGTACAAAACCAACTAGGTAAGAATATTAAAGTTCTTCGATCAGATCGAGGCGGTGAATATTTAAGCCTAGAATTTGATGACCATCTAAAAGAGTATGGGATTCTATCCTAACTTACTCCTCCTGGAACACCACAATGGAATGGTGTATCTGAGAGAAGAAATCGAACCTTGTTAGACATGGTCCGATCCATGATGAGTCACGTCGATCTTCCAAACTCCTTTTGGGGACATGCATTATTAACAGCAGCTTACACACTTAACCGTGTTCCATCCAAAAAGGTTGATAAGACACCATATGAGATATGGAGTGGTAAGAAACCACATATGTCTTACATGAAGATTTGGGGTTGCGAAGTTTACGTCAAACGACAAATTTCAACCAAGCTTGAGCCCAAATCTGACAAATGCTTATTTGTGGGGTATCCTAAAGAAACAAGAGGATATTACTTCTACAATCCTTCTGAGGGCAAAGTGTTTGTCGCTCGAACTGGAGTCTTTCTGGAAAGGGATTTTATTTCCAAAGGAAACAGTGGGAGGAAAATAGAGCTTGAAGAAATTCAAGAATCACAAAACATTGAAACACCTATGGAGGAACTAGAGCGGGAAACACAAGTAGTTGTGGAAGAGCAACCTGCTCAAGTAGAACAAGACCAGCGTAGGTCAAGCAGGATACGTCACCAACCTGAGAGATATGGATATCTCATAAGTGATCAGGGTGATGTATTACTCATGGATCAAGATGAGCCTGTGACCTACAAAGAGGCCATAACTGGACCTGAGTCTGAGAAGTGGCTAGAAGCCATGAAATCTGAAATGGATTCCATGTACACAAACCAGGTTTGGACCTTGGTAGAACCTCCTATAGGAGTTAACCCTATAGGATACAAGTGGGTCTTCAAGAAGAAGACTGACATGGATGGTAAGGTACATACCTATAAAGCAAGACTGGTTGCAAAAGGCTATAAACAAATTCATGGGGTTGACTATGATGAAACCTTTTCACCAGTTGCAATGCTTAAATCTGTTCGGATTTTACTTGCCATCGCTGCATATCATGATTATGAAATATGGCAGATGGATGTCAAAACTGCTTTCCTTAATGGGAATCTTCTTGAGGATGTGTACATGACACAACCTGAAGGATTTGACATACCACAAGATGCCCAAAAGATATGCAAGTTACAGCGATCAATCTATGGATTGAAGCAAGCTTCCAGAAGCTGGAATCTTTGTTTTGATGAAACAGTAAAACAATATGGATTCATCAAAAATGAAGATGAACCTTGTGTCTACAAGAAGGTTAGTGGGAGCATGATCGTGTTTCTGGTATTATATGTAGATGACATATTACTCATTGGAAACGATGTCCCTACCTTGCAACAAGTGAAGACTTGGTTAGGGAATTGTTTTTCTATGAAAGACCTAGGTGAAGCAGCCTATATATTAGGAATTAGGATCTATAGAGATAGATCACAAAAACTGCTTGGCCTAAGTCAGAGTACATACATAGATAAAGTGTTGAGACGCTTTAATATGCATGATTCCAAGAAAGGATTCATACCTATGCAACATGGTCTGTGTTTATCAAAAACACAATCCCCTTCAACTAAGGAAGAAAGGGATCGCATGAATAAGATTCCATATGCATCTGCAATAGGATCTATCATGTATGCCATGTTATGTACTCGACCAGATGTCTCGTATGCATTAAGTGCAACGAGTAGGTACCAATCTGATCCCGGTGATGCTCACTGGGTAGCTGTCAAGAATATTCTTAAGTACTTGAGAAGGACTAAGGATTCATTCTTGATATATGGAGGTCAGGAAGAGCTTGATGTAATTGGTTACACTGATGCTAGCTTCCAGACAGATAAGGATGATTTTAGATCACAAACTGGTTATGTGTTCTGTCTCAATGGTGGCGCTGTGAGCTGGAAAAGTTCAAAGCAAGAAACAATTGCTGATTCTACAACTGAGGCCGAGTATATTGCTGCCTCAAATGCAGCAAAGGAAGCTGTTTGGATCAAGAAGTTCATTAGTGAACTTGGCATAGTCCCTAGCATTGTGGATCCCATTGGTTTATATTGTGATAACAATGGTGCTATCGCACAAGCTAAGGAGCCTAGATCTCACCAACGATCCAAACACATACTTAGGCGTTATCACCTCATTCGAGAGATAATCGATCGGGGAGATGTGAAGATATGCAGAGTACCTACACTTGACAATATCGCTGACCCATTAACAAAGCCTCTTGCGCAACAGAAGCATGATGGTCATACTAGATCTATGGGTATTAAGGGTATGCCTAATTGGCTCTAGTGCTAGTGGGAGATTGTTGGTGTAAGCCCTAGAGGCCAATACTTTTTGGTACTTGTATCGGATTATTCGTTTAATAATAAAAGGCATTTCTTTATTATGTTTGTCTTTCAGAATAATAAAGTCCCTAGAATAGTTAGTTTGTTTAATGAAATGTTAAGTGTGACTTAATCACGAGATCCCATTAAACATAAAGACATTATTCTTAAAATATCCATAGTCAAGCTTTATTTCAAAGTGGGATAACATTAAAACCATTGAGACTATTATGAAGATAGACTGATGATCACATCTCATGGATCATGGATAAAGAGTTATCAAGTCTTGACATAGGTATAAATATTAGGAGTAATATTTATACCGGATTGACCCGCTATGAGAATACTACATAGTATGTTATGCAAAGTGTCATAAGTTATTCTCATGGTGATAATGGTGTATTACCACCCTTCGACCTGAAACCACTATGGATCCTAGATGTAGAGTCGGGTGCTTTATTGCTGATCAAACATTATCCGTAACTGGATGATCATAAAGACAGTTGATGGGCACTCCACGAAGCATGCTGAGGGACATGAGTGTCCTAGATGGAATTTGCCAATCCTGCATAACAGCAGAAATGTATAAGGGCCCAATATTGAACTGGACAAGGATGACACAGTGTATACCTTGTGTTCAATATAGACATAGGGGCAAAAGGGTAATTGTACAAACATATATTATCACGAAAAAGGTTTTGTCATATCACATGACATTTTCGTGACTTGGGTAGCAGTGATGTGTTGCTAGATACCGCTTACTGTTTATTATGTTAAATATATAATTTAATATAATTACCAACGTTACGAAATCCTACAGGGTCACACACATAAGGACAGTTTGATGAGAGATAGAGAAATCAAAGGAACACCGTAAGGTACGGTGCACTTAAGTGAAAAATAGAAATTCGGATAATATAATAATAATTATTGTTATTTTATAATGGTTATAAAATAATAATAAAATAAATATATTTATTATAATAATAGTTATTATAATAATATATAATATTATTATGGATCATGTGAATTGGGTTTTAGCCCGCAGCCCACAAGAGAGTCTATAAAAGGAACCCTTGTGATGAAGCTTTCACTTGATGCAATTTCGTTTTTGATTATCTTTTCTCACTCAAATAATTCCATTCGTAAGCAGCTAGCACTGTGACCGGAAGCTGTTCGTGTGGACTGAGTAGAGGCGTTGCACTTCATCAACGCTTGTGATCGCTGCATCAAAGATCTGAATCGCCACAAAGAGGTAACGATTCTATCACTGACCATGCTCATTCGTAAGGATCACTAAAGGAAATTTTTGTTTTCCGCTGCGTTTAGATCGCAATTTTCCTTCACCTCCATGTTCATCTTCACCTATCCTAACATGGTATCAATCGCCGTATACAATCTAGCACGCTTCCACCACTCATCTCTTTTCTACTAGCTCTGTCATATCAGCATTGAAGTTGTTCTACTTCGCATCAAGGTCTGTTCAACAACAACAATGGAGTCTGGAGACAATCAAGAACCAGGCGTTAAAGACTTTGTTCCGTCGCAAGAAGGAATTCCTGGTTTTGGATCCATGAAATCAAGCCACAGGTTTGGTCCGAAACTCTCCGTTCAGCTGCAAGAAAACAACTATCTCCTATGGAATCAACAAGTCGAAGGAGTTATCTTGACACAGAAGATGCATCGCATCATTGTCAATCCGCAGATTTCGCCAAAATTTGCTACTACTCAAGATCGTATCTCAGGTACGATTTCTGCCGAATATGAAACGTGGTTAGTCCAAGATCAGGCTGTGTTTATCTGGTTACTTTCGACTATCTCAGAGTCGATTCTTCCTCGTGTTCTTGCGTGTAAATACGCATATGAAGTTTGGGACAAAACTCACCAATACTTCACCGCTCAAATGAAGGCTAGGGTTAGACAACTAAGAGTTGAACTTAAGTCTACCAAGAAAGGAACTAGCATGATAACAGAGTTTGTGCTCAGAATCAAAGCCATAGCCAACTCTCTCTTAGCAGTAGGAGATACCATAACTGAACAAGATCAGGTTGATGCGATTCTTGATGGCCTCCTTGAGGAGTACAATCCATTTGTGATGCAGGTGTATGGTACACCAATCCCACCTTCTCTATGTGATGTAGAAGCCCTGTTATATGTTCAAGAAGCTCAGCTGGAAAAGTTTCGACAGGACCTAGCAGCCTCCAGCATTGCTGCAAATATTGCTCACACAGGTCGTGGCAATTCGCGCCCCCAGAATGATTACACACCCAACAATGGGAGGAATACCAGATTTTCCAGAGGAAGAGGCAGGGGCAGAGCAAGGGCTGCAAGTAACAACAGACCTACATGACAACTCTGTGGCAAATATGGCCACACTGTATCCTCATGTTGGCATCAATTTGATGAAAATTTTATGCCTCCCAATCCTAATGAATCTCAAGACAAGACAGGGAGCAAAGCACCATCAAGTCATGAGCAGTCCAAGGACAAGCCTCAAAATCCACAAGTTATAGCAATGATGGCTGCTACAAGCAAATCAATTGGCACAACTCAGCAGTACAACCTACTTGCAGAACTAGATTCCCAAGCATGGTTTGTGGACTCAGGTGCTTCTCATCATCTTACTCCCTATGCACTTAACTTACAGAATTCTAAGGCATACACAGCTAGTGATAAAGTTTATGTAGGCAATGGCCACACACTCACTATTCACTCTATAGGCTTCACACAATTCTGCTCTTCATTAGTGCCCAAGTGCAAGCTGTTGTTGAATGATATACTTTATGTACTAGCTATCACCAGAAATCTTCTTTCTATTTCCAAATTTTCACATGATAATCATGTTATCTTTGAATTCATGTCTAACAAATGTTACATTAAATCTCAGGCTTCTAGACAAGTTCTGGTTGAAGGAATCCTAGATGTCAGTGGTCTCTACTGTTTTCCTCATCTGCATTTGGAGTCTTCAAGGTCACACAGTTCGCATACCACATTGAATAAGTTAAGGCATGTTCAAAGTTACACTGCTGTTCAGTCCTCCTGTCAGCTAGATAGTTCCAACTCTAATACCTGTAATAATAGTGTGTTGTGGCATCATAGATTAGGGCATGCTAACTCTTCATCTGTTGCTCATATACTAAAACTGTGTAATATTCCTTATCCAAATAAACAAAGTAGCTTTTGCAAATCCTGTAATCTTGGTAAAGCTCATAGGCTTCATGCTCCTTTGACTCATCATGTATATAATAAGGCTTTTGATGTGATATATACTGATCTTTTGGGGCCTTCCTCTTCTACTTCTAGTACTGGGTTTAGCTATTACATTGCATTTGTTGATGCTCACACCAAGTATACCTGGCTGTATTTTCTTAAACAAAAGTCTGAAGCTCTAGGTGCATTCAAATTGTTCCACAAGTTTGTTCAAACTCAGTTTGGTCTAACTATTAAGTCAGTTCAATCTGACTTTGGTGGTGAATTCAGACCTTTCACTAAATTTCTGCAGGATCTTGGAATTACACATAGAGTAACTTGTCCTCATACCTCCCATCAAAATGGCTCAGTCGAGAGGAATTACAGAACAATTATTGAGATGGGGTTGACACTTCTTGCTCATGCATCCATGCCTCTAACATATTGGGATCACAATTTTGCTACTGTTGTCTACCTCATGAACAGGCTGCCAACATCTCCATTGACTACACATCATTCAACATTTCATGCTCTGTATGGTAAACATCTTGACTACACAACTATTAGAGTGTTTGGTTGTGCCTGCTATCCTCTACTTAGACCATATAATCAACACAAGTTGCAACTTAGGAGTCAGGAATGTGCATACCTTGGAGTCTCTCCTCAACATAGAGGTTTCAAATGCTTGAGTAGTTCTGGAAGAATTTACATTTCGAAGGATGTAACCTTCAATGAAAAAAATTTTCCTTTTCCTCAACTGTTTAAGTCAAGTACTACAGCAGGTCATGCTTTTATAAACAAGTCCCTTGCCTGTCCAGTAGTTCTACCATCTAGCACAGCTACCACATCATCATAGGTCACAACTGGCATCCCTTTACACTCTAATCCACCAGTTCAAAGCATGGATCCTACAACTACCTAACCCATCACTAGACACCTAGACCCTGTGATAGTCTCAATGCCTGAGCAGTCTAATCAGTCAGTTCTGGCTCCAGTCCCTCAGACAACATCTACTCCCTCACAGGCTACTCAAGGTGATTTTGCAAGTACTCCCAGTCCTACTACCTCTCTAAAAGACATTTCACCTAGCACCTCTACAGCAGGCCCTTTCACATCTTGTGATAATGCTGCTCAAATATCCTTAGACTTCAATAACAACTTTTCCAACTCAGAGACAAAATCTCCTCCAAGTCTTGAAGGTAATACACTGCATTTTTCCACTACTGAGAATGGTTACCAATCTACTCCCTCAAGTTTTTCCTCACATCCCACATTTTCTAGTTCCACATCTGAGTCTTCTTGCTCTCCATCCATTCCCAGCCACAGACCTCAACCTCCACTCTTGGTTAATGATCACCCTATGATGACTCGAGCCAAGACTGGGAAATCCAAACCTAAGGCCTTATTGGCACATACTGAAGCTGAACCAACCACTGTCAAACAAGCCCTATCTCACCCTTCTTGGCACACTGCTATGCAGTCTGAATTTGATGCTTTGCAGGCAAACCACACATGGACTCTCACAACATTACCTCCTGACAGAAAAGCTGTGGGCTGTAGATGGGTGTTCAAAATCAAGGAGAATGCTGATGGATCTATCAACAAATACAAAGCTAGGCTTGTAGCCAAGGGATTTCATCAAGAGCATGGTTTTGACTACACAGAAACCTTCTCTCCTGTTGTTAAACCAACCACTATCAGAGTTATCCTCACCATGGCACTCACTCACAACTGGGATATCCAACAAATTGATGTCAACAATGCCTTTCTCAATGGCACATTGACTGATGAAGTTTATATGACTCAACCTCCAGGTTTTGTCACAGATGACAAAAATCTTGTATGTAAGCTACACAAGGTAATATATGGCCTCAAACAGGCTCCACGGGCCTGGTATGAAAAACTGGCACAAACCCTAATTCAGTTTGGGTTCACTACATCCAAGTGTGATAACTCCTTGTTTCTCTATTGCTCTAAAGGTACTGTCTTATATGCTCTAGTGTATGTAGATGACATACTCATCACAGGGTCTGATCACAAACTCATCCATACTTTAATTCACTAACTGCACACTGCATTTGCATTGAAAAAGCTTGGCAGGCCAAAATATTTTCTTAGTATTGAAGTGAATTTTCAAACAAATGGCTCAATGCTTTTAACACAATCAAAGTATATCAGAGATTTGTTGTCTCGAGAAAACATGGTCAATGCCAATGGAGTTCCAACTCCCATGATGACCAGCTGCAAACTCAGTAGACATGGCACCTCCAAGCTGGCAGATCCTTCCTTATACAGGTCTATTGTGGGAGCATTGCAGTATGTGACCTTAACCAGGCCTGACATTGCCTATAGTGTCAATAAGGCTTGCCAATTCATGTTTGACCCTCTTGATACGCATTGGTTTGCGGTCAGACGCATTCTCCGGTACCTCAGTGGTAATGTCTCCTATGGTTTACATTTGTCTCCGTCGGCTACAACTTCAAAAATGTCTCTTCATGCCTACAGTGACTCTGATTGGGCCAGTGACCCGGATGATAGGCGGTCCACATCTGGATCGTGTATATTTTTTGGTCCTAATCTTATCTCATAGAGTTCAAAGAAGCAAGCCCTTGTTGCTCGATCTAGCACGGAGGTAGAATATCGCGCCCTGGCTCATACAACCTCGGAACTGCTATGGCTGGAGTTTCTCTTGTCTGAGCTTAAAATCACTTATCACACTCCTATTCTCATGTGTGATAACTTAAGTGCGGTTCTGCTTTCTCATAATCCGGTTCTTCATGCTCGCACCAAGCATATTGAGCTTGACATACACTTTATGCGTGAACGGGTTGTGGCTGGCCAACTTCGTGTGCATCATGTTCCGGCATCGGTTCAACTAGCTGACACACTTACAAAACCCCTTGGGATTGGAGCATTTTAGAATCTCAGACACAAACTCAAGGTGACTAGCTTGGGAGGTCTCACCATGAGTTTGAGGGGGGATATTAAAGATACAAAATGTAAAGAGTAATAACTCTACCCTTATGTAAATCATGGGTATATATAGGGTAGCCCATTGTGTATATTGGTTAATAACAATAATACAATTCATTCATTCTTTTCCTTCTCTTTTCCTTTCGATCTCTTCTTCTTCTTCCTCACAAACTGTAACAGAATTATGTTACAAGATGAACCTCCATGTTCATCTTCACCAATCCTAACACATCACCATCTTTCACGGGGATGTTTAAGCAAAGTTCCAAGAAGACCATCAACACAATTCCTGGATGTTTTGCTGAGGGAGAATAATCTAGCTCTTTCCGTAAAAAGCATGCTCAACATGTGTTAATAGTATGCATCACACCCGATAAGGAAACTATGACCTTAGGGAGAGATTGAAAGTCCACAATCACCTTTTCAAAGGATTATACAATCAATGTTCTCTCCTAGAAAAATAATCTCATGGTCATCACAATTTAGTACACCGATTGGTGTAACACCCTTCTAACCCCACAGAGTAGTTCACAAAATAATAAGGATAATTTAGCTTAATTCACCTCTCAAGGGTGTCACACTTCACAAAAAACATTCATAATAATCATCCTGCTCCATAACACGGATTACGACATCTATAACATCATTTTCTTTTTATGACTTCAACATATAAATTGAACTTTGCAGCAGAATCATAATCATAAAACAACTCCATTCATCTTCATAACACCAAAATATGTTAGTCTAGTTAAAAGTTAAAATTTAAATCAATTTAACATTTCAAACTCATGAAATATGTTAACAACATAGCATATCATCTGAATTGGAATTACAATAGTTCGACATCTTCAAAATCATCATAAAATATGTTAGTCAAGAAAACACAACAATCCCATAACTGACGTTCCCAACCCGATGTTACATATCAAAGCAAGACACATTATAATTAACGAAAACTAATAAAGTACTCTGAAGCTATCTCCAACGCTTCTACAAGCTACTCCGGAGTATATGCGCATTACCCACGTGGAGACAACATTCAAACAGAAGGGATGAGATATCATGATAATATAAAGGAAAACATGTTAATCGGTATGCATCAGGTTAACATAACAACAATTTAACTAAATATCTCACATTAATCAACCAACAATATTATAAGCAATTATTCACCAACAAACACACAATCACACGATAAAAAATCAATTAATCACACAACACCACATATTTAGCAACATAGCAACATATCCAATGCAATGAGACTTACACCTGACTCAATTCTTATGCATGTGGTACTAATTTTCGTGAAAACTCAGGTTCCCCGTTCTAATCCTCACCTCCTAGGAGCAGAACCACTCACTGATCCATCACCTCTGAATCAACTACCAGCCCAATCCACACAATGGGATTTTAGGATCACCAACAACGGACCATTGTCCACAAATGTATCCGATGCGACTATTTATGCATACAAAAATAACAACATCATCATGCACAATAACCCACTGTCATACCCTAATTTTTAACCCTAAGATCCCACCTCTTTGTGTATCATATTGCATATCTGCGTGCTTTATTACTAACAGGTTTGTGTAGGAATATTGGTTTCAAGTAGAGATAATATTCTTTCTTACATTCAACTATTTCAGGGCTTGACCAATGGATTGTTATTCAAAGGATCCTAAGGTTTCCTACTGGTCATTTTACTTATAATGTCTCAAAGGGCTTTGTATATGTCTCAAAGTCAATTAGGGCTTCCTATTCATTGGTGTTGAGCCTGGTCATTTGAGGTTTGGTTATGGTTTTCATGGTAATTTGCATCACAAGTCGTATCATTGTTTCAAAGGATTCCTCAGGGCATGGTTCATGTATCAAGTTTCATCGTCGTCTAAATCTTTGATTGTGCGGGCAATAGATGTCAAGCAGAATTTGTTTTTATTTATGGAGTTGGATTATCATATTCAGGCAAGAAGTTCTCAAACAAAAAACTCTAGACTCATGAAAGCTCAAATTAATTCTTTTTTTTCACAAAGTTTAAGATTTGATGGGATTTATCCAAGTTAGAAATTCAAAAGAAGTTGCATGGCATAATAATATTTTCTTGTGATAAGTTCATCAACTTCAAGGTGTACACATTTTAAGATTTATTTGTTCTTTACAAGACAATTTCAAATGGAAATTCGTCAGTACCAAATTCAAAATTCCATCATCATTTAGATTACAAAGCTCATTTTAATTCAAGGATGTTTTTTACAAAGAATAAGTTTATTCAATTATGGATGGTACAAGGTTACCTTGAAAGTCTAAGTGGTGAACAAGACACGAAATATGTGAACAATGTCTTTATTGATATTCTTCTAAAGTTGTCATTTTTTCCAAGACTCAAAAAAATTGATGAGTATGGTAGTTTAGTCAGTTTCAAAGTGCATGACCTAATATATTATCTTGCATTGGCAGTAGCTAACAATGATTATTATTACTTAAAAAATGAGATAGTTTTTACATCGTCATACTTCACTACATCAAAATTATGAGAAAATCTAAAACCAAGATTAAGTATAAGCCTTCACCATCTTCATGCATAAACCTTCATGCTTCCTTTAGAATCCTTAAAAAAACCAATGATTGAACAAAGATCTCAACATAGCCAATTTGGAAGAGAACTCGGTAGCTACTACAAGGATATATCTGTTTCGGAGGCATCCTGATTCTACATCGTTACATGGACCAATAATTTGGAAAACCTACTATGTTTATCAATTAGAATTTGGAAGCAGTCGTGTGTTGGGAGAACTAAATGTTATGTCCTCATCGAAACGTATAATCACGCTGACAACAATTGTCATAAATATTGCGTCTTTGAATTGCAGTTCTAGCAGTTATTGTACTTTGGCGAGTTTCATTCAATTTGTCTTCATCAAATCGTAACATGTGTGATAGGATACTACCAGTATGCTTCATAATTGTTAATGCATCAAGGCACATTGCATCAACCATGCACTTCTCCGTATTGTTTATTCAATGTATGTTACCATCACGATTAATGTTGTCGTTGGACTCACCACCATGTCTATCGCTGCTGAAATCTTGTATTGAAGACAACAGTTAACAAGCCTTTGATACACAACATATAGTAATCGTTTCTCATTTATGTCCGATACAAGTTTGTTCATGTTTTATCCCTCTTTGAACACTTCATCAGTTGGTATATAGACTTGTACATATCATCACTAATTAAAGCCTTGCTGCCGCCTACGCCCTATTCTGGGGTGATATAACTTATTGATCCATTCAATTCCAGTGTGCTTATGTGTTTCTCTAAAGAGTTGTTTTCCAAGATAGACCTTGCCAACCCAAAATAAACTACACGCACAACAGAACCTGTAAGATGATGTTACATGAAACATTATGGTCATAATCCTATTGAGAAATCATCAGTACCATGGAAAAGGATCAAGAGCAAATCAAGAATCAACAAAGAAGTCATAGCAAGCATTAACTACAAAACATAATCTCCATCATAAAACCATGAATTAAAACCATTTTTGGTATCAAACACAATCCCGACATGGTTGGTCGAAATAAGAAAGTTTTCAATATCACGGAATCCCGACCATTTCCTTTCCAAAACAACATTCGACAGTGTCATTAATCGTATTCAACACAAAATCACGACCTTAAACACTCATGCACCTATAAAAGCCACAACAACAGGATGGGGAAGAATATGAATAACACTTAGAAATCATAGCGTCACCAGACACGAAAAATTCTCACGCGCATACACATTCACAAAATTTTAAAACATAATCCATACATAGACGAAATCAAGAGCAGCATACACAAAATTGAAGAAGAGAAATAGTGAAAGTATACGCACAGTTTTGAACCTTCCATAAGCACAGAGAATACTGCGAGGCCATCGGGAATCGTCGTCACCATTTCCATTTTGAATCTGCCGATAGCGACCCTATACATTGTTGATCCTGTTGCCCCCCTCTATGCGAATTCGCCACTGTAGCAGGAAAATTTGTGAGTGTAAACTATTGATTAACTTAACTCAAAAATGTAAGAGTCGCCACCACACTTTTATTGTATCCAAAAGGAAAGGAAAAAGAGCGAACAAAACCTAAGAGTTCTAAAACAAGAAAAAATAAACAGAGACTGGGTAAGGGGGTTGGTTACGTAATGGGAAGGTGTTAGCACCCAAAACTTCTATAATAATATATAGAAACCTTTTGAAATATCTATGTTTTTTGGTTTGAAAAGGTTTGTTTGAAAGGAGATTAGGGAGATGAGAAGATAATTATTTTAAAGATATTTTGTGTTTGGAGAGACTTATCGCCTTATGCCTACGTACCCACAAAGTGCAATATAGGATCAAAACCTCGTAGTTCATGGTACAAATGACAAAAATTTGTTGGTTTTGATTGATTTTAAATGTAAAGACAAGTCGTCATTTTAAGGAGAAAACTACGACTAGTCGCCCACAAGTATAAGACAGCATTCACATCACCTAAAGATGGAGGATTTTTCTTGGATTAAAATCAACAAGTCTATCACTCAACATCTGAGTGGAAAATATCAACATCTTAAATACTATGGGGAATAGGAGAATTATATCTCAACTATGGAAATAACTCATGTCTAAAATTTATGAAAAGTTTTAAAAAGAAAAGTGAACAAAAGGCACAAAAAGTTTGAATGAGTTTTTGTATTTTTTTTATATCTTTTTAAAAATTATTCAAAGTATGATTATCATTGATTGGCATTTATTAAAGAAAACAAAGTTTAAAAATCACTTGACAAAAGTTGAGGTTTTATTGTAAAAGCGGTTATAAGTTTGAAAATAAGAAGCATTTTTTGAAAAAGGGAGAAGATTTTGAAAATTTAAGAAGGGGAGGAGATGAAGTGACTATCCTAGAAAGTAAAATAAAAGCTAAAGATAAGAAGGATATAACCAAATTTTAGTACACTCCAAAGCAAGCTAAATAAGAATTCCATCCATCTTGAAGGATAAGCAAATGAGCAAGCCAAATAAAGGAAAAGTTCCATAATACTTCAAGCATAGGTAAAGAGACCTAATTCTAAGTCCAAGGGTCCAAGAATAGTCCAAAAAGTCTAAGGGCTAAGAATAGTCCAAGAGGATTGAAGGTAGGAAACACTAAGAAGGGTGGGGGGGGGGGGGGGGGGGGGGGTTGAATAAGGGTTTTCAAAACAAATAAGGCAATAAAAATAACAGGTATTTTTATACTGGTTCGTTTGAACTCAAACTACTCCAGTCCACCCGGCCAAGGTGATTTCGCCTCTTTCAAGAGAGGATTTAATCCAATAATAAAAAACTGATTACAATCTTTTTACTATGACAAACTTGTCTTAGTCTTTTCAAGAATGCTGACCACAATTTGGTCTCTCAAGGATCTATTACAAAGTAATACAATAAAATGTGTTTAAGTGCTTCTTAGAAAAGCTTTTTTCACAACAGTGATTTTACACAAAATGAAGATCAATGAAACTTTCTATTTTCTTTTCAGCAAAAGTTGTATGTACGTTGTAGAATAATGCTTTCACACGTTTGAATTTGTTGTTGAAGACTTCTTTAAATACTTCACACCAATTTCTCAAATAGCGTGCAGATTTATCTTCTTTGACTGTTTCTTTTCAGAATAGGAATGTTCATAGATATCCTTTTTGTTCTAACATCTTATTTCATACACGAAAGAGGAATAGTGCTGTTGGATGCAGACAATGAGTTTGGCAACGGATCTATCTTGATCAGCATCTCTTTAAATGAATGAATATGGAAATATTTCCTGCATCAGATCCTTTGATGATGTTCCATTTTCTTCTTATCAGAGCAACTATCTTCCAGAGTTCTGATGATGTTCCATTTTCTTCTTATCAGAGTAACTCTCTTCTAGAGTTCTGATGATTTTCCATTTTCTTCTTATCAGAGTAACTCTCTTCCAGAGTTCTGCAGCTTAGTGCTAGCGTGATTGTTTAATCAAACTGTTCATCCAGAATAGCGCTTTAGATCAGAGTAGATCTTCGCTCTTACGTGTTATCCAAATGTATCACTTTGTTACTAACTGTCGCTACTGCGAAAATAAGGTGCCGGAAAAACAGAAGAGTCGCCACCTTTCGTTATTTATCCCACAGAAAGGGAAAGGGAACGATCGGAAAAACCTGACGAAAAGGTATAAGACAAAGTCATTGCAACCATGTCTGGGTTCGGGAGTCGGTTACGCAAGGGGAAGGTATTAGCACCCCTCACGTCCATCGTACTCGGTGGGATCCACGCTTGTTGTGTTTATCTGACAGGTTGGTTTTGTCTATCTACGCTAAAAGTCTGGTCTGAAAAGAAAAGAAAATGACTCGGTAGAACACAACAGTTCTATGCCTACGTATTCCCGTCTGGAACGAGAAATCAGAGTCAACGTAGTTTGCCTAACTACGGGTTACGGGGGAAGGTTGCTCGCCGAGATATCGCATCTCGTGCCTACGTACTTTCACACGGCGTGAAAGATCAGAGCAAACATAGTTCGGGATAACAAGACCACAGGCTGGTTCAAAGGTTTTACCGGAGTAGGGTTAACAAACGGTTCTAGCAGTTGGTGTATGCAGCTCGACCTTTGGAGACTTAGGCGTTTACCGTTTGCGGTAGAACTGAGAGTTAACAAAACTCTCCTTATGAAAATGGTTTCCAAGGATTAAAGGTCCCAGAGGACAAAAAGAAGTTTGTTCTTTGATTATCAAGTTTTTTAGAGAAGAAATGTTTTTTTATGGGTGTTTGTAGTCCGTACAGCTCTAGAGACTATGACCTGGGAACGAATGCGTCGCATATCGTCCACAGGACGTATACTAAACACTCTAGACGATTGAAAGGTGGCCTCTCAATTATCATTACCCAAGTAGCTTAAGGCTCGTAACGCGCTTGTGCTAACTTGCCTTTATTACGTTTTTGTTGTTGTTTTGGAGATGAGAAGAGAAAGGACGCACTAAAGGGGAACTAATCTAATCCTAAAGTTGTCATGCAAAGTTGATCCTATGATTGAGGTTAGGAGGGAGATACCTAATGTTATCATGCATGGTTAGAACCCTAATGTATGTCACATTCCAACTTGAATAAGAAGGAATGGAAATCCTAAGGGGACATGGCAAAGGAAAGCAATAGCAAAAGAAATAATCTGAAAGAAATAACCGTAAGTAAAATGCATGCAATGCAGCAATACAAGCAGAAGGAGTCAAACTCAACTTCTAAAGCAAACCAGCAAAAGCCAAACAGTAACAGACAAGCAGAGGGAGACAGACTCAACCTCTAATGCAAACACACAGATAAAAGGAAAAAACAACACATAAGCAAGGGGAGGATCACCTCCACTTTTAATGCAAACAAGCAGAGGGAGACCCACTCAACCTCTAAGCAGTCATGTCCCTAACCTAAGATATTCTAAACATGAACCTTTTCTAATGCATCAAGCAATCCAAACAAGGGAGAGAAACCAAAATGAGCAATAGGGAAATCATCCCAGGCTACATCAGGTTGGAGGTGTATCAACACCAGAGTCCATCATGGGCTCAACCTCTTGAGGAATGCACAGAATCCAACCAAGGGAAGGATTAGGCTCTCCCAAGAGGGATCCTATGTCAAGAGGACAGAAAAGACTGGGTATTAGTCCTAGCTATCAATCTAAGGTAACTGGTTTAAAGTTTATCAACACAGAGTGTCCATCTCAGGCTCAATCTGTTGAGGAATGCACAGAATCCAACCAAGGGAAGGATTAGGCTCTCCCAGGAGGGCTCATAAGAAAAGGACTTGGAGATGGATGACAATATATAAACCAAGGGAATATACCATGCCAAGAATGTCAATCCAAGGCTCAACCTCTTGAGGAATGCACAGAATCCAACCAAGGGAAGGATTAGGCTCTCCCAGGAGGGCTCCTTTTCAAGACTTGAAGGTGAAAGATAGTACAAACCAAATGACTGTACTATACTGGGGAATGTCAATTCAATGCTCAACCTCCTGAGGAATGCATAGAATCCAACCAAAGGAAGGATTGGGCTCTCCCAGGAGGGCTCCTCTTCAAGACTTGGAGAAAGAGGGTAGGGCAAAGCCCAAGGAAGAAATCACATAGGGGGACAGAAGGCAACACAACAACTTCTAAGGAACCCTACAGAATAGCCACAAGGATCACCTAGACTGGGGGAATCTAAAGCTCTATCAAGGCTTCAACAAGGTTCTCATGAGGTATCTACCTAACTTCTATTCTACCAAGAAAGGATATGAAGCTTAGGATCATCTAATGGTCACTATTGAGGTTCAACTAGGGGAAACACTAAGTTAGAAGCACCCTAAAAACCACCTAAGTATTAAATCTAATTAAAATACTAAATCAACTCCTAAAAACCTATGAATTTTTCTAAGGGACCCTAAATTTATTGGGAACCTAGGGTAAAAGGATCAGAGCCTAAATCAATGTTTAAGGTCTCTAAAGAAAATCTAAACCAAAGGTTGTCAAATGAAAGGCCAAAAGGGTAAGCCTCTAAAAACCTACTCCAAAACAGAACTTAAAGTTGTCTAAAAATTAGGATAAAAATCCTACAATCTCATCAATGAGTCTAAAACCAGCCAACAAAATACCAAGATCAAGTTCTATACCAAAAAGGAATACAAAAATCAGAAAGAACCAAGCATAAAATGCCAAATTAAATGAAATCAAAAAATGGAAATATAGCAAATAAATTGGAAATTGCACAAAAATAAAATCCAAGGGCATCAAAAAAACAAAAATTAAATCAGGAGCATTCTCATATTTTTTCCACATTTTTCTAATCATTATTCTATTTATTATGAATTAAAGAAGATAAAAAACAATTAAAGAAAATTGAAAAATGAATTAACAAAATAAAAAAGCCAAGAAAATATCAAAGCCTTTGGATCTGAATACTGGTCAATGCATCCAAGGGTCTCAGCGCGTGCCAGCGCATTAATGGAACGACTGTGTTTTGGCTTGTTAAAGAGCAAGTCTCAGGATGAATCACAGGCGTCCAATCTTAAGACTTGGTCAAACACAAAACCTAGATCTAATGGCTCATAGTCTTCGTCTTCATTCAAACCTGCAACTGGGAGGGAAAAGGCGTGGTGGCCGGAGAAGACCTCTGGGCGTCTTCTCCGGCGAGGTTCTACAGTGATAAACCTCAAATCCTCACCAAAGCGAATAAAAATGGTACGGTTCTTCTCGAAAATTCACGAGGATCACGAATATCTCATCCAATCTCACTAATTCGCCATGAATCTTGAAACACGAAAATGAACAGAAAATTCACCAAAACATTGATCATCATCAAACTCCAAATTAAAGCCACGGATCTCTTCCTCATCTTTTAGGGATCATCCTAAGCTATTCAGTTTCCATTAACTCTCCAAGAACAGCCAGATATCAATCCAAATAGAAATGGCACCATAACCTAAATTATCACTAAACTCCAAAATTATGAACCTAAATCCATCTATGCTCCATCTACATCCTAACCACAGTTCTAATTCACTCTAAATCAGCCTAGAATGAGAGGAATTTTGAAGTTTACCAACCTAAACTGAAGCTTGAAATTGGATGTGTTGCAGTGTGATTCTTTGTGCCAAACTATGTAGATTCCTTCCTTGATGATCAATGAAGCTACTAGGATCCACAGTTTCCCTTGAAATCTTCTGGAAAAGCAAAACCAATTTTGGATTTGAGAGCTTCAATCTTCAATTGCTGTAACTGATTTCTTCACCAATTTCCTCCCAAAAATGATCTGAACACGATCAGAAACTTATATATGATATGTTTTGACAATTCTCAGGCCCATTGGAGGCCCAAATTGAGATATCCAAAATTCACTTTTCCCTTCTAAACTCTCACATGGAAGCCACAAGTTTCCTCTGTTTCTAACTTCAACAAGCTTCAAATGCATTGCAAATGCCTTGGTGAGAATGAAGGGATTAGATTGAGTGCTTGAATTGATCTTATGGTCAAGATTGATTATGTTACTTCCATTCTAAGTAATCCACACAATGTCCATGAATTAGGCCTCAAACCCCAAATGTAAGATTTCCAATCTCTTTAAAATGTCATATTCCAATAAGAAAATGCATAAACTTGTGAAGTTTTGACCAATTGTGATTTATTTTGAATTTTTTCCCTTTTAATCCTTTTAAAAATGCCTTTTGTCAAATTCCTTCAAACCAACTCTTGTTCTAAGCCAAATCAATGCCTCATGGATACATGGTTGACCTTAAAATCCCATTTTGAGCAAGTTTTGTATTGGACAAAACTTCATTTGAGGCTCACAAGATAGTGAAAATGACCTATAATCCAAAATGGCCTGTAATCTCACTTTCCCAAAATACCCCTGACTTGTAAACCTCATAACTTGAGTTCTACAAATCAGATGAAAGATAAGACTAAGACCTACAACTTTAATGTTGGCCAAAAGTTAAGGAGAAACATCCTTCTATGTCAAAAGTGCCTTGGAAGCTGGTGAACTTTCACAAATAAAATTCACATTCATCTGATGACCTGTAACTTGTCTGAGCCATAACTTGAGTTCTATACATCCATTCAAGGACTTCTAGTACTAAAATTAAAGTTAAGAACATGCTCTTCAAGTTCCATGTTGGTCAAAAGTTGAGATGAAACTTGTATCTTGAGATAAGTGGTCTCTAAGTCAGGCACTAAATAGGGGATTTTACCTTGAGAACCCTAATTTAGCAACTCCTCACACCTTGAATTCTTCTTGAATTGATCTTGGAATAACACATCATGTATCTCAACACCCTTCCATGATCACAAAGACTTAGAAATGAGTCTTAATCTCCTCTTCAATTGCACAGTTGACTTTGGGTTGACCAGACAAAAACCCTAATTGCAACACCCTCAACTGTGGCTCTTCACACTTAGCATAATGACTTGACTGAGCTCCACCATGACCCTCAAGGCACTCCATGAGCTCTATCCACATACCCTATCCATGATCAAGGCTTCACAACCCACTGATGGTCTTCAATTGGCCCCCAAGTTAGGAGATGAACCACCTACCAGCATCCAAACTTCTCAAGAACACAACCCACTTTCTGATGACTTTGGTGACCTCTGAGGCTTGAATAAGACCTCCAGATAGGCTCCTTTTGATATAAACCATACTTGATCCCATGCTAAATGAATAATGCTATGCTATGCAAATTCTAGATCAATGATATGCTAATGCAATGAAACAAAAGCCAAGTAAAAAAGGTTAGGCAAATTTTGGGGTGCAACATTAACATTTCAGAGCCTTACGTGTTTTGATTCTCAGAGTCTCTGCAGTTGCAGCGTTGAATTTAGTACACTCAGAGTCTTCTGAATCTTCACTTTATACTCTATACTCAGAGCCTTATGTAGCTTCACGTTTTACCAAATGCTCAGAGTCTTCTGTAGCTTCGCTTTTTACCAAACGCTCAGAGTCTTCTGTAGCTTCGCTTAACGTTCAGAGGAATATTCCATTAGGAGGAATATTTATTATGTTATCTGAAACAAAATAAACTTGAACAAAATTAGAGTATATATTTTCTCAATACAAAATTTCATTATTGTTATCATCAAGACATTGAGATATATTAAGAACCAATCTGTGTTCTAAAAATCTCCCCCTTTTTGATGATGACAAAAACTATACGAAATTTTATTCAAGATTAAAATATATATCTCCCCCTGAGAATATATTTCCAGAGTCAGAGCAAACTTGTGGACTATCTCAGACCTTATTCAGAGATAATTCTATAGATATTGTCAGATGAGTAACTTAAACTCTGAAACACTGAATTCATGATTAGTTAGTTTTTAACATGTGTGAGTTTCCATTCAATATCTGTTTATGTGAACGAATCAAAATTTCCATTTTCTCCCCCTTTTTGTCATATCAACAAGTGATTTTGGAAAATCACTTAAGACAAAAAAAATAGAAAAAATATAAGATTGAATCAGATGTAAAGAAAATAGTCATAGATGCATTTAGAGACTCAGAAATAAAACATGCAAATTCACAGATGAGCACAAACTAACAAACAATTAAGATAAACGAGAAGTTAAAAGCTTAAGAAGCTCCGTCATCTCAGAAGTTGAAGCTTCTTGTTTGGCCATCCATGTCTTGATTTCAGTAGTAGATTCTTCCTGTTTGACCATCCACTCCTGAATCTCTGATGCAGTTTTCTCTTGCTTGATCATCCAAGGTTTTATCTTGCTGTTAGTAGCCTCTTGCTGAGCAAACTTGTTTTGCACATCTTCATTTTCTTTCCATAAATCTGTTGAATTTTGAACAACCAATGAAGAAGGTGCATTTCCTAATTCCAGAGCAGAGGGCTGACCAGAGTCAGGAATCTCTTCAGCAACAAGAGAATATGAGGTACCTTCTTCAGCATGAGGATCTTCACTCATCTGAAGCGCAAAAGATTTCTCAGATGAGGAACACAAAACTTCTGCAGGTGTGTTTTCTAGACAAAGAATAGGAGTTCTGCTGACACTGCGTTGAGCAAGTTTCAGAGCTTCAGAAACTCTCTCTTGCGCATCTGCAGAGCAAGCATCCTGAATATTCATAGTTACAGAAGTGAATCTCTTTCTGAAGGCAGTCCAGATCTCTTCAGAGTCACGGGGATTCGTGCTAGTGAGGCACTTCTCCCTTACAACAGAAAACCACATCTGCATCTCTGTTTCAAAACTAGATAACAGATTACGAACATTAGGTCTAGGTTTTGGCTTAAGGTAGGCCTCGAAGAAGGATGTCTTAAGAGCATCAAGGAGTGAAGGTTTAAAAGAGGATAAAGATTTATCTAGAGAATGAGATGAAATGGGAGTGGGAGAAGAAAATTCAAGAGGATGATTTGGGGAGTTATGTGGAGGGGATGTAGCATCTGATTATTCAAAGGAGGAGTCAGAGGAGTCACATGAGTCACATGAGTCAGATGGAATTGGGTGAATGGTTAGGAGAGGTGTGGCATGAAAGATTTCAGGTTCAGAGGGGTTGGTAACAACTATTTGGTTTGTAGAGGGGACTTCAGCAGAATTGGTTTGCTAAGGAATATTGAATGAGGGTGTGGATGGTATAGAGATGTTGTGTTCAAAGGTGGCTTCTTGGTTATGTTGAGAGGTGGTGTGAGGGTTGGAAGTTTGTGGTTGGGAGAAAGGAAAGGCAACAGAGACATGAACATGCTCAGAGGAATGTGAATGGTGCTCAGAGGTGATGATAGGTTCCGAAGAAATAATAGGTTCAGATGTGATAATAGGTTCAGATGTGAGAGGGGTTGAGATGTTGAGATGTTCAAAAGAGAGAGGGGATTGTGATGTTGGTTCTTCTGTTACAGTTTCCATAACAGGAGATAAAACAACAAAGTGATTACCTGATTGCTTGGAACGCTTTGATGACTTCTTGGAAGAGCCTTCTTCAGAAGCATTCCTCTTAGAACTCTTAGAATGTTTCTCTAAGGGATCTTCTTCAGAGACCTTGCTCTTCTTGCGTTTCTTCTTCATAATCAGTTCTGGAGCAGGTTGAGAAGTACGTAGCAGCAGATCAGCTGACATAGGAGTGCCATCTTCCATACAGGAAGCAATATAAGCTAGGAGAGCTTCCTTTGGCTCCTCTACAGGGAAGAGTAGAAAATTTTCTACTGGTACCCTCCTTCTGCGCACAACATCAGAATCAATCTAAACTGGATCAGATTGAATTTTTTCTACCAACTTCATTCTCTGAAGACTCTTGCCATCCAGAGGCTTCCCAAGAATAGGAACTAGTTCATCTGTCTGACCAGCATCTTTCAGATAAGATACCAAACCATTTTTAGTGAGTATATCTGAAATTAACCTTCCCATGGGAATCCAATCTCTGATTTTCTGGTGTTTGGTGCGAATGATTTCTCTGGACATCTTGACATGACTCAACAGATGAACAAACAACAAATGTGGAAGATCCACCTTGATATTATTCCCTAGACAATACAAAATATACAATTGATCTGTATTAATATAATCTAGAGAGTTTGAAGCCTTGCGATGATGGATACATCCCAGAAATATCTTGGCCCAAATCTTGTAATGGGTCTTCAGATCCTTTATTTTGTTGGATGGAAGCCCATAAGTAAACACCTCGTTGTACACTTCATTCATATTCACACGTCCCACTGAGGTATTCACAATACCCTCTTCTTCATAGCCAATAAGTTTGTGAATCAATTCCTCAGTGATGATGATAGTTTTACCCAAAACAAATGAAGAAATAAACTTAGGGTAAACTTGGGCATGAATCCAGAATTCCTTTACCAGTTGGGGAAAAACTGGACCAACCAACCGATCAAAGTATTTTACCCATCCTTGAAAGTTAACTGTTGAACGAAGATCAAACCCATTTTTCGCCATACAGTCAAAATCAACCATAAACTCACAGAGTACCTCTAGTTTATTCACTGGTGTGAGAAGTGTGCGTTCTGGTTCTTTGTAAGCTTCATTACCCATTTGAGATTAAGATGACCCAACCATTGTAGAAACCAAGCGTTGATGTGATGAAGATGAGGTAGCCATTGAAGAAGAACTTTTGAGATGACTGGGAATTCTTTTAATTTTTTATTTGGAAATTAAGCAATGAAGAAGGGCAAAATGCATAAGGTGTGTGGGATAATGAAAGTGTGAAATGTGTTACAGTGTGGAATATGTATTAGGGAACAAAGAGAAACATAGATCAAATAAAAAACATAATGATTTAACGCATTAAATGTGATTAGACAAAGTGGGGGGAAAAAGAGAATTTCAATTATTCAAACAGTACCTGAAACGATGCCTCAGCTATGTGTACACTCAATCGTTTACAAAATTCAGATCAGAAGTGACACGTGTTTGATGTGGTGTGCCTCTGAAGCTCTTTTAGGAAATGAATCGTTAACTAACGCTCAGATCCTCTGAAGCTTGTTAACTCAGATTTTCACACAAAAAAAAAGTAACTTAAATTTTTTTTTCAGATGCAATACTTCAGAGTATAGACTTTAAACACTTTTCATTTGAATAAATTTAATTATGAATAAAGATTTTATTCTAGACAAAAGTCCATACTAATATTTTTCAGAATAAATTTAAATCTATCTTCAGAGAGGGGTTTTGTAAAAATATCAGCCCATTGATGGTCTGTATCAACAAAATTTAAACTTAATATCCCTTTCTGAATATAGTCTTTGATGAAGTGGTGTTTAATCTCTATATGTTTTTCCTTTGAATGTAAAATTGGATTTTTAGAAAGACAAATTGCAGAAGTATTGTCACAGAAGATAGGAATATTACTCTCATGTATTTTGTAGTCCTCCAGCTGACTCTTCATCCAGAGCATCTGGGTACTGCAACCAGCAGCAACAATATATTTTGCCTTTGTAGTTGAGAGTGCTATAGTGGGTTGCTTCGTGCTGTACCACGAGATCAGATTGCCTCCCAGAAACTGACCGCTTCTAGAGGTTATTTTGCGTTCAACTCTATCTCCAACAAAATCAGCATCACATAAGCCTACTAATTTATATTCATCAGATCTTCTGTAACACAGACCCACGTTGGTTGTACCTCGCAGATACCTTAGAATTCTCTTAACAATAGTTAAGTGAGATTCTCTAGGATCTGATTGGAATCTAGCACATAAACATACACTGAAGAGAATGTCAGGCCTAAAAGCAGTCAAATACAGAAGAGAGCCAATCATACCTCTGTACAGCTTCTGATCTACCTTTTTACTTACCTCTTCTTTTCCCAGAGTGCAAGTTGGATGCATAGGAGTCTTAGCTGACTTACTCTCTGTCAGATTAAACTTCTTCAGAAGCTCTTTCACATACTTCGTCTGATGAATGTAGGTGCCTTCTAGAGTCTGATTAATTTGAATGCCCAGAAAGAATCTTAGCTCTCCCATCATGCTCATTTCAAACTCTGCCTGCATAGACTTAGCAAACTCCTTTCCAGGTGAAATATTTGTGGTTCCAAAAATAATATCATCAACATAAATCTGACAGATTAAGATATCTTTTTTAATTGATTTATGAAAAAGAGTGGTATCAACCTTTCCTCTGATAAAATTATTTTCCAGAAGAAAATTACTCAGCCTTTCATACCAAGCTCTGGGAGCTTGTTTTAAGCCATAGAGTGATTTCTTTAATTTAAAAACGTGCTCTGGAAATCTTTCATTTTCAAATCCAGGAGGTTGATGAACATATACTTCTTCTTCTATTAAACCATTTAAGAAAGCACTTTTAACATCCATCTGATACAGAGTGATGTTATTCTGTGCAACAAAAGAAATTAGCAAGCGTATGGATTCTAACCTTGCCACAAGAGCATATGTCTCTGTGTAGTCAATACCTTCTTGCTCACTGTAGCCTTGAGCAACAAGTCTAGATTTATTTCTGATGACTTCTCCTTGCTCATTTAACTTATTTCTGTAGACCCATTTTGTTCCAATAATGTTGAATCCTCTTGGTCTTGGAACCAGATCCCAGACATCATTTCTTGTGAATTGATTCAACTCCTCTTGCATAGCATGTATCCAATCGTTGTCTTGCAGAGCTTCATCCACAAAGGTAGGTTTAATAATTGACACCAGACTAAACAATGATGTCCTAGAGGATTTGATGAAGGATCTTGTTCTTATGGGACCATCCTTCTTTCCAATAATCATTTCCTCTGGATGGGAAGATTTGATTCTGGAGGATCCTTTCAGAGTTGATTCTTCAGAAATAGTTAAGTTGTCAAGATGAACAACTAATGGAGTGGCATCTGGAATTGCTTCTGATTCTTTAGCTGGAACTTTGTTTGCCTCTGATTCTTCAGAGTCTGTGAGAAGAACTTCTCGATCTGCAGAAATTTCAGACTACTTTGGCTTTTAATTGCCAAGCTTATCATAAAATCTGACATGAATTGATTCTTCCACAATCTGTGTTTCAGTATTGTATACTCTGTAGCCTTTTGAGCATTCAGAATATCCAAGCATAAAACACTTTTGTGCTTTAGAGTCAAATTTGTTCAGATTATCTTTAGTGTTCAGAATAAAACAAATACATCCAAAAGGATGGAAATATGAAATGTTGGGCTTTCTATTCCTCCACAATTCATAAGGAGTCTTTTCCAGAAGAGGTCTTACAGAGACACTGTTCTGAATATAGCACGCTGTATTTATTGCTTCTGCCCAAAAATGTTTAGCCATATTTGTCTCATTGATCACGGTTCTGGCCATTTCTTGCAATGTTCTATTCTTTCGTTCTACAACTCCATTTTGTTAAGGAGTTCTAGTATAAGAGAAAGCATGTGCAATTCCATTTTCTTTAAAATATTTTTCAAAAGATTTATTTTCAAATTCACCACCATGATCACTTCTGACTTTGATAATATTAAATTTCTTTTCATTTTGAACTTGATTGTAGAAATCAAAAAATACAAAGTGAGACTCATCCTTGTGCTTTAGGAATTTTACCCATGTCCATCTGCTGTAGTCATCAACGATGACAAGCGCATACTTCTTGCCTCTGATGGATGAAATTTTCACTGGTCCAAACAGATCAATATGCAGAAGCTCTAATGGTCTAGAAGTAGAAACAACATTTTTTGGTTTGAAAGTGGATTTTGAAAATTTGCCTTTCTGACATGCTTCACAAAGAGCATCTGAGTTGAACTTCAACTTAGGAAGTCCTCTGACTAGATTGAGCTTGTTACTCTGAGATATACGTCTCATGCTAACATGTCCCAGTCTTCTATGCCACACCCATTGCTCATTATTAACATACATAAGACATTTAACATTTTGACTTTTCAATTCTGAAAGTTTTATTCTATAAATGTTGTTCTTTCTTTTACCATTAAAGAGGATTGATCCATCTTTCTGACTAACAACTTTGCAACATTTTTTATTAAAGATATTATCATAACCATTGTCACTTAATTGACTTATGGACAACAAGTTATGAGTTAATCCTTCTACAAGCAGAACATTTGAGATAGAAGGGAGGTTACCATTACCAACTGTTCTAGATCCAATGATCTTGCCCTTTTGGTTTCTTCCAAACTTTACGTCTCCACCAGATCTAAGTTCCAGACTTTGGAACATAGACCTTCTTCCCGTTATGTGTCGTGAGCATCCAGAGTCTAGATACCAGGACTGGTGTCTCAACCTTACTGCTAAGGACATCTGCAACATAAATTATTTTATCCTTAGGTACCCATATCTTTTTAGGTCCTATGGGGTTAGTTGTTCTAAAGTTCTGCCTGAACTTCTGTCCATTAAAAGCAGTTGTGTTCTAACACATCTTAGGTTTATTAAAAATTGTGGTGTTCTGATCTGAACGTGTGTACTTTATGTCATGTGAGTGACCAAATTTAAAATGAGAATACAGAGGAGTATAATTGATACTTAACTCATCAACAAATTTTGGATTTGATTCCTTTCCAGAAGATGATTCATATCCAATCCCTTTTCTGTTGTTCTTGCTCACACCATAGATCATAGAAGCCATTTTGCTTCTGTCTATGCTTCTGGACATGAACCTTTGAAAACTATGGTCATACTCATTTAAAATATTTTTAGAGCTAGACGTAGTATCTGTTTCAGATTTTTGTTGAGATTTTTTCAATTCAATTTTAATTTGAAAATTATTTTCTTTCAGCTCAGCAATTTCTGATTTCAGCTGACCAGTCTCAGATGCAAGTCTGCTTTGTAGCTTCTTGTATTTGAGTCTGATCTTACTATAGTTTTCCCACATTTCAGATAAGCTTTCAATTAACTTAGCTCTGGTGAGATCAACAAATACCTCTTCTGAATCTGATTCTAATCCAGATTCAGATGATTCTTCATGCTCTTCTATGTCAGCCATTAGTGCAACATTTGCACGTTCTTCTTCAGACTCTGACGAGGCTTCAGAAGAATCTAAGTCATCCCAAGTAGCCAACATAACTTTATTTTTCTTCTCAAACTTCTTCTTGGGTTTATCCCTCTGAAGTTTGGGACAATCATTCTTGTAGTGTCCTAACTCTTTGCATTTATAGCATACTACTTCCTTTTTGCTAGATCTTCTGTGACCAGAGGATTCTCCATGGTGTTCTGGTCTTTTAAATTTTCTGAACTTCTTTTGCTTGTGCTTCCAGAGTTAATTTATTCTTCTGGATAGTAAAGATAGTTCGTGTTCATCTGATGAAGAATCGCCAGAGCTTTCTTCTAGTACCTGAAAAGCTTTAGTTTCAGATTTTATGATAGATTTTAAAGCTATGGTCTTACCTTTCTTCTGAGGCTCATCTTCTTCAAGCTCTATCTCATGGCTTCTTAAAGAACTGATGAGTTCCTCCAGAGTGATTTTGTTCAGATCTTTTGAGAGCTTTAACGATGTGACCATAGGTCTCCATCTCTTTGGTAAACTTTTGACTATCTTCTTTACATGATCAAAAGTGGAGTAACCTTTGTTAAGAACCTTCAATTCAGCAGTCAGAATCTGGAATCTAGAAAACATGGTTTCCACAGATTCATCTTCCTCCATCCTGAAGGCTTCATATTTTTGAATCAGCACTAGCGCCTTTGTTTCTTTCACCTGCGTATTTCCCTCATGCATCATCTTCAAGGACTCAAACATGTCATGTGTTGTATCTCTATTGGTGATTTTCTCATATTCAGTATGAGATATAGCGTTCAACAGAATTGTCCTTGCCTTGTGGTGATTCCTGAAGTCTTTCTTTTGTTGATCAGTCATTGATTTTATATCAATCTTTTTACCTTCACCATTAGTGGGGTGAGTGTATCCATCAATGACTATATCCCAGAGATCAGCATCATAGCCAAGAAAGAAGCTTTCGATTCTGTCCTTCCAGTAATCAATTTTTTCTCCATCAAACATTGGAGGCTTTGTGTTGATTCTATCTTTCTCTTCATATTTGTTTTTCAGCCCAGCGTTAGTGTTGTTTTAAGATTCAGCCATAGTAAATCAAAGAGTTTTCCAACCGAATCTTTTTTCTGTCACTGTTAAGTGATAACACTCAGAACCGTGCTCTGATGCCAACTGAAGGTAGGAAAACACTAAGAAGGGGGGGGGGGGGGTGAATAAGGGTTTTCAAATCAAATAAGGCAATAAAAATAATAGGTATTTTTATACTGGTTCGTTTGAACTCAAACTACTCCAGTTCACCCGGCCAAGGTGATTTCGCCTCTTTCAAGAGAGGACTTAATCCAATAATCAAAAACTGATTACAATCTTTTCACTAAGACAAACTTGTCTCAGTCTTCTCAAGAATATTGATCACAACTTGGTCTCTCAAGGATCTATTACAAAGTAATACAATAAAATGTGTTTAAGTGCTTCTTAAAAAAGCTTTTTTCACAACAGTGATTTTACACAAAATGAAGATCAATGAAACTTTCTATTTTCTTTTCAGCAAAAGTTGTATGTACGTTGTAGAATGATGCTTTCACACGTTTGAATTTGCTATTGAAGACTTCTTTAAATACTTCACACCAATTTCTCAAATAGCGTGCTGATTTGTCTTCTTTGACCATTTCTTTCCAGAAGAGGAATGTTCAGAGATATCCTTTTTGTTCTGACATCCTGTTTCATACACAAAAGAGGAATAGTGTCGTTGGATGTAGACAATGAGTTTGGCAACGGAGCTATCTTGATCAACATCTCTTTAAATGAATGAATATGTAAATATTTCCTGCATGATCCTTTGATGATGTTCCATTTTCTTCTTATCAGAGTAACTATCTTCTAGAGTTCTGATGATGTTCCATTTTCTTCTTATCAGAGTAACTCTCTTCCAGAGTTCTGATGTTTTTCCATTTTCTTCTTATCAGAGTAAGTCTCTTCCAGAGTTCTGCAGCTTAGTGCTAGCTTGATTGTTTAATCAAACTGTTCATCCAGAAGAGCGCTTTAGATCAGAGCAGATCTTCGCTCTTACGTGTTATCCAAATGTATCACTTTGTTACTAAAATTTCAGAGCCTTACGTGTTTTGATTCTCAGAGTCTCTGCAGTTGCAGCGTTGAGTTTAGTACACTCAGAGTCTTCTGAATCTTCACTTTATACTCTACGCTCAGAGCCTTATGTAGTTTCACTTTTTACCAAACGCTCAGAGTCTTCTGTAGCTTCGCTTAACGTTCAGGGGAATATTCTATTCAGAGGAATATTTATTATGTTATCTGAAACAAAAAACACTTGAAGAAAATTAGAGTATATATTTTCTCCATACAAAATTTCATTATTGTTATCATTAAAACATTGAGATATATTAAGAACCAATCTGTGTTCTAACAACGATAACCATAAAGTTAAGAGCACCATGTTTTTTAGAGGTTTAATCCTTTATTAATATTTTGAACAAGATATGGTCCAAATGGACAGAGGAAAAAAAATGGCAGAAACATAAACATGTGTCCAACGGACAAAGAAAAAATAACAGAAGTATAAACAATAATATGATATGAGATGACAAAAATGGAGCATAAAGATAAAATAGAGATAAGGAGCAAGAAGTAAACATAAACTAAATTAGTACAATAATATTGTTAGTGAGTTAGTGATTAGTTGTTAGAACAAATGATCAGCGATGGTTAACTCATGCACTTAGGTCAAGGTTAAGGAAGACTCATTATAGGATTGATAAAATCAAAGCCTCCTAACAACAAGTTTCATAGGTAATAGACTTAAGACAAATAATCAACCATACTTGGACTTTCAAACATAAGTTTGAGCCACGAATGATCATTTTCCGATTACAGGACAATTTAGCGTTATGTTAAGCAATCGTAATTGGGTTTATGTAAAAACCACGACTATATGAGGCTAGTCAATAAAAATGTTAGTGTTAATGCATACTAGAGAAGTATGTAGATCACTATCCAAAAGCAATACCGAACAAAAAGAAAATTGATAGTGATCTCATCTTCATCAAGAACTTGAAATAAGTTCAAACGATATCGAAGATTTTCATCGATCAAAAGAAAAAAGAGAAGAGGAGAGAGAATACCAAATTGAATTACAATTTCAAGATCATTCCATATTTAAGTTCATCCACTCATCTTGGTGGATTAAAGCACAAAACATACCATTAACTCAAAGCACCCAAAATGAATTGAACAATTCACTTTAAAAATAGATTTAAGTTAGTGAATGTTTATCCAACTTCATCTACACCCTAAGTCTAATGAATTTAAAGAGGAAAATGACCTTTAAAAGTGTATTCCAAGGAAAAAACCAAAAGGAAATGGAAGAAGAAGAAGAAAGAACCAAAACAGTCCCAAAGCAAAGCCAAAAAGCCAAAAGCAACACTATGTAACCGATTACCACCAGGAGGTAATCAATTACCTGCTAAAACAGTAGCAAATTTAGTTTTATAATGTGCAAAACTTGATCAATCATTTCTTCAAACACCTCATGGTCAAGGATGCAATTGAGCACGAAAATTCAAGTAAAGTAACAACAATCAACACCAATAGAGCATAATTTGCAAGATCCAAAGATCAAGCAACAAGAATCAACGATATATCACATTGTGAAGGATGTATCAAGAACAACAATGGTGGATCAAGAAATTACCACTCCAAATCTAGAAATTCTTCAAATTAACTCCACAAACCACACTTTAAAGCCTTGATCTACTAAAATTGATGATGAAAAAGTGAATGGATGAAGGTTAAGCTCAAAGATTAGTAAGTTTTAGTGACGAACTTACTAACTTTCAAAGGAAGAAAGAGCTTTAGTGAATTTGGTAATTGGAGAAAATTCAAAGTCAATAAGGAATTTGACAAGGTGATTTTGGCTATCAAAAGCTTGTGAAATAAGAGAAATGAAGCCTCTATTTATAGGAGTTAGGCTTGGAAAATTTGGTGGATTGGTGTTTGGTTTGGAACAAAATTAGGCTTGGAATTTGAATTTGGAGAGAAAATAATGATCAAGTGGTAATTAGTGAAGGTGTATCGTGGGAATTAATTATGATGAGGTAGGAGAATTAAAATGGTGATCTAGTATATTCTCATGATGAAACATTAGAATTTGGTGCCAAAAGTGCTACAGAATTTGAATTTGGCCAATTTTCACAAAATGCGCACAGGGTAATCGATTACCCTAATACTAGTAATCGGTTACCACAGTAAAAAATGTGAAAATTTTCTTTTTTGATGTGTTGTCTTGGCTCTGGCTCGATTCTTTTGCTTGTCAAAGAAGGCATGGAAATAAACACATAAACTTTGGAGTCTCTTGAATAAAAGTCAATCAAATCATATAAACTCTTTATCAGATGATTTTGAATTGTTTGCATATCAACTTTGACTTTGTTCAGATGAAATTCATTCGAGCTGAGGAACTGGTATTTGATATCCTTGATCCAAATTCTTCTTGAAAAAGTTAGTAAAGGAAAAACAAACATTTTTTTTTTTGGATTTTGAATAATGGTTAGTAAACATAAACAATAGACAAATATCAAACAAACAAGAAAACAAGGGCGCCTGGTGATCTCTCAAGAACAAACCTACAGAGGAAGGCAAGAGAATCAAAGATTGCAATCTTGTTTGTGGAACGAGATGAAAATGATATGTGGGATCTTAGGGGTAAAAATTAGGGTATTACAGCTGCCCCTATTTAAGTTTCTTCTATTCGGAGATATAAAGATTGACATATTTGTCTCGACCAGATAGAAGAGACTTAAATATAACAAGTAAACCCAATTTTTGGCCCTAAGAGGACACAAAGTGATATGATTATGCTAATGATATGTGTTGCACCCCAAAATTTTCTCAACCTTTTCTTGCCTGATTTGTGTTTCATTGCATTTCATTTGCATAGTCACATCATGTACATAGCTCAATCATTTGCATATCATAGCATAACATGTATCCAACAAGGGATCAGGGTGTCTCTCAAGAGAAGAGCCTATCAAGGTGTGTTATCCAAGATGAGAAGTCATCCAGGCCATCAAGAAAGGATTTGAAGTCTTGAGAAGTTTGAGTGCCTACATGTGGGTTTTGCTCCTATCTTGAGGAATGTTGAGAATCATTAGTGGGATGAGAAGCATGGAATGTGGATGTGAGGTGTGTATGGATCTCATGGGATGTCTAGAGGGCCTTATTGAAGCTGAGGCAAGCCATTGATTCAAGTATGAGAGCCACAGTTGAGGTGCAGTCAACTAGGGTTTCATCTGGGTCAATCCTAGTTCAATTGAGCAGTGGGAAAGCATCAAAGCCTACCTTGAGGTCATGGGATGCATGAATTGGTATGTTGATACATGTGTGATGTTGTGCCAAGGTTAAGAAAAGAAAGATCAAGAATGTGGGAAGTTGCTAAATTAGGGTTTCAGTGTAAAATCCCCTGTTTAGTGCCTAACTTCAAAGCCACACAAGTCAAAATACAAGTTTCAAATGGATCTTTGGCCAACATGAAACTTGTAGAGCTTCTCAATACCTTTGATTTAAGTACTAGAAAGTTGCTCAAAATAGGGTTTTAACCTTGACCATGCATCAAGGAGGGTTTGAATTGGACCATATGAGAAGTTGGTTTGAAATGGTCTTTAAATGAAGAATTTAAAGTCCTTTAAAAGTCAAAATTGGGATTTCTTGATTTCATGGCCAAACCAAGCAATGTTACATACCAATTTGATCAGAAAACATGTTTTAAAGATAATGACAATATTACATTGTGAAGTTGAGGTCATTTGCACATGGTTTCACTTTGTTACTTAAGATTGAAGAAACATAACCATCCAATGCCTTAAGATCAAATACAAGGGATATTACACATCCAATTCAGTTCTAATTATCATGAGGAGAGAATTTCAGGTGAAATTGGGGATTGAAACAGAGCAAGGCACAAGTTGAGCATATGAGATTTTAGAGGAATGTGAGAAATTGAATTTCTCATTGTGGTTGTTACAGAACTTTCTGGAGGGTTCTATTGGCTTCTATATAAGCATTGCATTGGGTTCAGGTAGTTTTTTTGGCAAGGATCAAACAAGGAATCGTAGGGAGCTATTGAATTTTCTCACCTCCAACTCAGAATCGGTTTTGGAGTTGCAAGCTTGCTCAAGCCAAATTGAAGGTTGAAGAAGCTTCATTGGGCATCACTGATCGTGTCTGAAGAGTCTTGGGGCTTGAATTGAGCATTTGATACCTCTGTTGATCCAGTTTTTCCAGGTATGTAAACCTTCAAATTCCTCATAATCTAGGAAGAATTGGATAGGATCTTGCATGTGGTTAAGGCCTAGGATGTATAAGGATCGTTTCTGGATAGGTTTGGGATCAATTAGAGACAAAAACTAGGGTGATGCATTTTCTGTTGAGGAGTAGAACTTGTGGTTCTTGAGGAATTAATCATGTTTGAATATTGAGAATTGATTAGGGAGAAGTGTAATACACAATGGGATCATTAATTTTAGGGTTTGAGGTGATTCAAGATTGGTGTTTTTTTTGCAACTACCATCAGGTTTGGAGTTGTAGTGAGAATTAATAAGAATGGAGGTCGTATTCATGATCAGGGTGAAAAACTAGGTGGAATAGGGTATTTGGTTGCAAAGATTGGTGAGGTTTTGAAGTTGGCTCGCCGGAGAAGATGGTGGTTTCCACCGTGGACCACTTCCTGGAAATGTCTCAGGTCGCCTGAGCTATTGGAGAAGATGAAGGCTGAGGCGTTGGATCAGTCTCCAGATTGGACTTAGTACACAGATCGTATGGCTGTGATTTGAATTCAGTTTTGCCTCCAAGCCATTGAAACGCACCGTTTCACTAATTCCAGTCAGCGTGTGACTGGGATGCACGCGTGGACATGTTCTGAAGCCTTGGATTCGTTTACCAGTCAATTGATCTGATGGCCCTCATTTAATTCAGCATTTTAATTTCTTTTATTTGATTTTCTTTTATTTTTAATGCATTTTGATTCTAAATTTCATAATAAATAGGAAAATAATCATTTTTAAGCTAGATTTTTTTCCCTAACTCCTTAAAAAATGTAGAATTTAATAGGATTAAAAAAATAGTTAATTCATGCATTTTTTATTTTGTTTGCATTTTTGTATTTTAATTGGTTTTATTTTCAATTTGTTTGACATGTGTTTTTGCTGATTTTATTGTGAATAATTGGTGATGAATTTTGAGTTGATTCCTACTGCTGAGATACTAAAAAAAAATACCTTCTGCTGAGGTCAATTGGAAATCTTCTGCCGAGATTTTCCAGGAAATGAAAGGAAACACCTTTTTTAGAAGTTTGTTGTAATCCCTTTTTTTTGTAATTATCCGAGAAATCTACTACCAAGATTCTTGGAAAGAAAATACCTTCTGTCGAGGTTTGTTGAAAATTCTATTACAAAATTCATCAGAGAATCTACTGCCGAGATTAACCAAAGAATCTAAAATAGAGCCACCTTCTGCTGAGGTTTGCTGAAGATAAAAACCATTTGATGGGATAAATTGACAGAGTCATAACAAGCTTCTCAAGGTAAGAGATGCCACTGAAAGTCACGCAGTAGATTCTAAGAGAGTGTTGCAACAACACTGTTGCGGAAATAAAGTCTTCATCTTCTAATGGTATTTATAAGCATATAATTTACTGAAGAATACAAAATCCTCAAGGGTGAAAAATAAATTCACTCCAAATCATCTAAGTTGCATAGCCTAGAGAGTTTCAAACTAGTCACTGTCGAGGACCAAAGTTCAATCGATGAACAAACTGGAGAGAAACGGTCAAACAAGACTTGTCCCAAGGAGGAAATATCTCAACTGGGGAAAATTCCATCCATATAATAAGCTGGAAAGGAAAACTAAAACAAAATCTTCCACGACAATCAAACTCAGTGGAGATTTAGAAAGAATAAACGTTTCTGCTTAAGGTGGACACTCTAATGGAGAGAAGACACACACACACTCTACGGGGACAATAACACCGGAGAATGGGGAAGCACCAACAAAAATGTAAAATGCACAATGCAACAACAACATGCCATGCTCAATAAAATGAATGCGCATGTAATGCATATGAGTATGAATATGTTGACAAAACAGACAAAGAAGGATAAACAGGGTTGACAAAACATCATAACACCATTGAATATTCGGCTAATCTCAACAAGTTGAAGACATCACTAGAGATCTTGCTAGGGATTTAACTCAAGAAATCCGGCAAGAAATAATAAATAGCCATCAAAGGAAAATAAATCCTACTACAAGGCTCAAATCTCACTGAGGAGAGGAAGATGCTGCTTGGGAAGAAAACCCATAGATCGATCTTCAATAATTAGTAATCCACAAAGCGGATAACAACATGAATTCTGCTTCAAGGACATAAGATAAACTTTTGGGGGAACATCAACCTAAATCTTCTTGATCACATCCTGGGGATAAAAATAAAAATCATTCGAGAACTGCTTCAAAAGGGATGGAGAGATCTACTGCAGAAAAATAATGGATCCGCTGGAAGATTGTAATCATGTAAACAACTACACAAACTCCACTAGGGAATAACACAATTCTTCTAGGGATACAAGAAAGAACTTCGAGGACTATCCAACTCTGATAGGAACATCCTGGACTTGTTGGGGAATAAGAAGTTAACATCATAGCAAAAAGTCAAGTTGTGGGGGATTTTAAATCAATACTCAACACAAGGCGAGAGAAAACCCGACAGGTGACTGCTATATCAACACTTCTTATAAGAAAACAACATTACTCTTTGCTTGGGAAATATCCAAAGTAAATATGCATAAACTCTACTGAGAATCAGCAAGGATAAATCTCTGCATGGGTATCATCATCAAGGAGAGGTGACCCTAAAAAATGTTGAATTTCCTGACCATAACCTGACTGAATGAAGGAAACATACTAAGTTGGAGAAGATCTGAATCACGACTTAGCTGGGGAAAATCGAACAACACCTATCTGGTTATCCATTGGAACAAAACTTTGTTGAGGAAATATCAACAAAATCCACTGGATGAACATTAACCCAACTCTACCGGGGAGCTGTCAATAAGAGTGAACCCTTTGAGGAAAATATAAACAAACTCTACTAGGGAGAGTATCAACAAGAAAAAAATTCTAATTGGTCTACTAGATATTTTCCTCAAGAAACTTTGTACCATAAAGACTTGAGATAATCTTCCCCAATGTCTTCAAACTCTGAGAGATTCGTTGAACCTCGACGTAACTGCCCCAGATTAACTGAACTTGGCACATTCTTTGATCAATGGAGTATTCAAGCTTTGCCCCTGTGAAAGCATCAACCAGGAAAACAAACTTGCTCAACAAAATCTTCAGATAACATGCCACTGGATATGGTTATTCTTTGAAATGATTTTCCAATTACTTATCAGAGCTTCAGGCTTCAAAATATTAAGCTCATCACTGATGCTCATATGTAAGCTTCTATGATGTCAAACAAATGTATGCAAGTAGAAAATGTTAATTTTTAGAATGATAATTCTAATGAAATTAAATATGTTTATCTTGAAGTTCTTACTGAAAAGATGTCGCAAAACATTATGAACAAATCACTAGTTAGATGTGACATTGATTTTTTTGAACGCATATGCAATAGAAACAAAGGTATTTTAGAAAAACTCATTGGAGTCAGGAACTCTATCTCTTTAAATTATACTTTCAAAATAAACCCTACTTCAATTAGGTCTTTCGAGGGTTATAACATGGTCTGGTTCACTATTTTAAGAAAAAAGGGATTTTTAGGCTCAAAATTTATTTGTACCCACCCATTCTTCGTGATGTTCTTCAGTCCTATATTTAGCTAATTTGAAACAAATGTTCATCTCTCAAAAGATTTTGATGGTTAAGGAACCAATGAAAATGATGGTTTAAGAACCAATGAGGCTTTTCGAGGAATAACAGTCACCCCTTTTTGGCTTTTAGTGTGGTAGTCACATAGATTTGTTTAGGACTTTTCTTTGTAATCCTATCTTTTCATTTTTTGTTTTTCATTCTTTTATTTTTCCCTAATTTTTTCCTGGACCGATTCTTTTGAAATTTTTTATGTCGAGCGGGATGCCCTAATTTTTACCTAAGTCACTTATTTTCAAGTTTTCAACTTAGTAGGCTATTTATTTTTCTTTTGATTTCTCTCTCTTCTTTTTAACAAATCATGTGACATTGGCTTATCTGAGTTACTTGAAATGGTTGTGACTGTCTCTTTCCTTTGGAATGAGGGATAACCATTATGGTTGGTCCTTAGGGACACACTTCTTTTGAAATTTGAACATTTGCCTTACATCATCAACAAGGTCTTAGAAAGAAAACTCCTACTTCAAGGCTCAAAGGGGTTAACAAGGGATTATTTTTCTTATATCTCCAATGTTTAGGAATTTGAAACAAAGCCTTACATCATCAGCAAGGTCTTATTCAAAAGCATACAACATGAAATTTTGGGTTTTCGCTTCATCATTCTCCCTCCAAGAGTTTAAACAAGAAGTTGGTATCGCAATGCAGAAAAACAATTTATGAGCGAATGCAAATGAATCACTTCAAGACAAACATACTCATTGCATTATGATTAATATTCAAAATCAAAAAAGTTTCTACATGCAAACAAAGCATTAACAATCATAAAAGATTACCAATAAAATTGCGGTAATAAACTAATGACCCGAGAGACTATCTCAATCTAAGCTTGAAAGAACATCCTCAACTTTCTTGGGAGACACAAAGGTAAATGCATGACTATTGCAGGTCACTCCACTAACATCAGCAATAAGAATTTCCTCGAGTTTTTATATTTATTAGCATAAAGGTGTTCCATTCACAAATGGACTTTCTCCTTCGAAGGTCAACATCTCATCGTCGAACATCTCTTGAACCTTTTTTTGGAAAACCTTGCACTCCTCAATTGGATGCCACATTACTCCATCATGAAACTTACAACTGGTATTTGAATTATATCAATGAGGATGAGATTTCATGACTCTGGTCTTTCTAGGTGTCATTACCAAGTTTTGGGCAAAATAAGACCACAATTGACTGTAAGTCATCGGGATTGGATCAAACTGACGAGTCTCTCCTTTTGGATTATTCAGAGGTCTATGTTAAATCTGGAACTGATTTTGATATCAGTGATAAGGCACCGGACTGGATTTTGCAGAGTTTGAGGAGAATCCTAAATTACATCAACTTCAACATTTTCTTCTACTTGGGAATTATAGCACCCCAAAATTTCCCCTTTCGTTTTAACTTTAACTGGCTTATGTTTCTCTGAATTTTGCATTTCCGCGTATCATGCCATTAGTTCTTGAGGAATGTGATCAAAGTTTTTTCATGGCTCAGGGTTCCCTTTTATTGCAAGAGTTTAAACAGTGAGTGTTAGAGGCTCCGACATTTATTTTGCCCTGCGATTGAGCAGTCAGTTTTATTCTTTTCAGCAGGTTATTTTACGCTCAAGAGACGGTGTACAGGCTATCTCAAGCATTCTCACAATCATAATATCCAAGGGCTAGTTTCAAAGGCTTAACACAGCTTATAACAGGTGGCAACATGTGATTATACATGATTCCCTCCATTTGGCGCCAAATTGGACATTTTTTGAATGTGGTAACCGGTTACCACATATGGGTAACCGGTTACTTCAAGCGAAATTTCCCAAGGATTTATAATTTTCAGCATTGCAATTTTCCAATCATTTTCAACCATTGATTTCACATGATCATCATTGGAAGGATCTAGAATTGTTTCAATTTTCACCATTTCCCTCAAAATTTCAAACACTCCATTCCTAATTCCACTCCTAATTTCCATTCCAAATGCTAATTCACATTCCAAACCATATTTTTATTCTAAACCTAGAGCTTATTTAAGTGGATTTTCTCCAAACCTCACACGATTACATTCATTCACACCAATTCACTCTCATTCTTCATCTCAACTTCAGAATTTTCTCTCAACTTTTTCACTCCCAAAACCTCCATTAAAGCTCTTTCCACTTGAGTTCATTGATTCTACATTGGAATCCTTGAATTCCAGAGCTAAACCTTCATCATTCATCTCCATTATCTTCAATTCACCATTCAATTTTCGTTTGAATTGAGATCTGATTAAGGAAGCTAGATTGGAAGTGCTTTTTTGAGTCGATTTTGCATGATCTTGCTTGTTCTTCATTTCTACCACAAGGAAGCTTTTGGATCTTGAAGAATCTCTGGGTTTCTAACTTGGATCTGTTAATTTCAAGTGAATCAACACTCACCAAATAAAATCTTAGCTTTGAAGGTTGGTAATTCTAGATTTAATTCTGTTTTGAGCTGATTTAAATAATCACAATGTAGATCCATGGCTTTTGTCACTTTTTGATAGCATGTTCATGTGATTGATTGGATAAGCTGTTGGATGCTGAAAATTGATTTTGGAGGCTGATTTTCTATTTTTGTTCAGTGGTAACCGGTTACCACATTTTGGGTAACTAGTTACCCTTCACAAATTTCACGTTCCAGGCTGTTTTTACAATGGGTAACTGGTTACCTGATATGAGTAACTAGTTACCACTGAACATAGTGTTTTGTTTTTGCATTTTTTTCTTGCTTGTTTGGGGTTCCTTTTCACATGTAAACTTCATGGATTGTTATGATGTGTTTAAGTGGATTGTTTTTGACATATTTCATCATTCTTGAATGTTTGATCTCGATTCTTTGACGCGTAACTTTTTGTTTTCGTTTTGAGTGTTTAACATGTTATTGTTGCTTGATTGATGAATGACTACATTTCTTTGCTTGCGAGTAGCATGATTCATTGATTATCATTGGTGATTATGTTATTGGATATTGTGATGCATGTTTGCATTTGCGTTCGATGCCGCTTGTTGCACGTTTGTTTGATCGGTCGATCGTCCAATTTAATTTGAAAAGGCATGTTGATCTTGTTGATTCTTGTTGATGTAATGTTGTTGATCAATTATGTCTGATTGTTGAGGCATGTTCATACTTGCATAATATCTATCCATGATTGGTGTTTGATTATGTTTGATTGCACTAAATCATGCTTGCTTACTTACTGCCTAACCTTCCACAGCTGTGTTTGTTTTAAATCTTGCATGCTGTCTTTGCCTTATTTGCTTGCTGCCTGCCTTTTACACTTGCTTTTATGCTGAAACATGTGTTGTTATAGGCTGTCTTACTTGTGTGCTGGATGTTATTACTACTTTGTGCAGGAGGCGCTGTTGTAGCTGCTGTTTTTACCTTGTTTCTTTGATTTTTGCTTTGTCTTTGCATGCTCCCTTAGGGTTCTTATTCCAATTTAATTTCTGATTAAATTTGGAGTAAGATAGACATTAGGAGTTTAATCAATGCATGATAACAAGTAGGATAGTCCCTTTTAACCTCAACCTTAGGTCCATGTTTTGCATGCTAGCATTAGGATAGAATCTCCTTTCGCATCCGGACCTTAGGAGCACTTTGCATGACAGCGTTAGGGCCGAGTTTCCCTTATACCTTTCCTGCATCTCTCTTCTCATCTCAAAACACCTTCTAACTCATCTAATAAATACGATGAATGTTGTACGCTATGAGCCTTAAGCACATTGGAAATGATGAGTGAGGGGTCTCCTCTCGCTTGTCTAGAGTGTTCACTGTACGTCCCGTCTGGGGGCGATATGCGACGTTTTCGTGCCTATGTCATAGACTTTAGTGCAACGTGAATCACAAAGCAAAAACTAATTCACTTCACTAAAACTCACAAACCGAATCAAACTTTTTATCCTTCGGGATTTGTTTTTCAATCTTATTTTCAGAAAAGAGTACGTTACTTTTCCATTCTACCGAAAACAGGCATCGTCCCTAGCTACTGGAATGGGAACTTAACGTCGCTCATAAAAAACACTTAACTAACCTGTGGTTTTTTTACCTGAACTACACTTGCTTTGATTTATTATACCAAATGAGGATACGTAGGCATAAGACGATGATGTCTTGGCGAGCAACCTTCCTCCCCATCACCCGTAGTTTTCCGAACTATGTTGGGTCTGACTTTCCTATTGCACGAGGGAATACGTAGGCATAGGGCGGCGATGTCCTATCAAGTCTCTTTCTTTTTTTTTATTCTCGTTTACGTTTAGAAATAGCTTATAGATAAACACACCCTTTAATTAGAAAACAAGTGTAGATCCCGTTGGGTACAATGGACGTGAGGGGTGCTAATACCTTCCTCTTGCGTAACCGACTCCCGAGCCCAAGATTTGGTTGCGATGACCTTGTCTTTTCCCGTTCTTCAGGTTTTCTTCAATCATTTCCTTTCCCTGATTTGGGATAAATAATGTTCGGTGGCGACACTTCTGTTTTTCTGCCGGGTGTTTTTCGCAGTTGCGACAGCTGGCGACTCTGCTGGGGAACCTATTTCCTTATGCGAGTCAATCCTAATGCTTGTTTGTTTTTCATCATTGGGTGTTTACTTTTGTGTAGTTATTTGTTTTATGTACATTACATGTTGTATATTATTACATTTGCATTTTATTGCTGTGCTGTTGGGTAGGTTGTTCCATTGGAAGATAAGCCTAATACCCAGGCTACACAGGATTAGTGGTTAGAGTAGCGGGAGCTTGTGTGGCATCTGGCCACGCAATAGCTCGTGCGAAATTCGCGTCCAGACGAGGTTTTTCTTTGAAGGTACTCTCCTGCACGTCTGGTGCAGTTGAGGGAGTATTGACTTAGAAAAACTAACGAATCTGGAGACCGTTCATTGGGAAGTCAGTTGAGACCTCCTTGACTGAACATGATGCCAAACCAGAAATGGTGAACATATCATTGTCTCTCGACTTGAGAGTCTGTGATACTGATGACCTGCATAGGATGCCGTACTGTCCAAGACTAGAACTCACATGTGAGAAGGGAGGGGTTTTTGCAGGAAACCTTGACTTTCAACCAACCCAGTATTCTGGTTTTCTTATCAGTGTGAACTTATCAGCCTAGTATTATGGTATTCTGATTATTCGGTTATTCTGGTATTTCAGTGTTATCTTCGGAGCAGACTTATGAGCCTATTCAGTCAGTGACGCAACAGTTATTCAGAGTTTTGTGGAAGCTTTGATCCCATGTTTGTTGCATTCATATTGCATTGCATAAGCATTTGTGCATCATTTTGCATATCCTTCCTCAGCCAGAAGCTGCAGAGCTCATCCATCTTTTACCCAACCCGCAATTGGTTTCCCGACACTCGTATTGTACTTGAATCAGCTTTTAGAAGAATCATGAACTCAGGAGAGCAGAATCAGTTTGTCATAAGGGCAGATGTTGAACTGATGAAGAATCCGTTGGATCAACTTGTGGAAGATATGAAAACCATGATAAGGGGAGAGGTCAATATTCAGAGGACTCCAATTATTGGGAATGTTATTCCACCTCCAGTGAACATTGTAGCTCAAGCTCAGCATGTGTGGATTCCTGTTGAGGATCAAGTTATACAAGAGTGTACCATTCTCCGAGATAGACGTTCCTCTTCTCTTAATGACACGGAATATAAGAGTTTCGCATTCTCTGTGCCATATTTCCAAGGGGGTAGTTCTAAGGATGAAACCTAAAGACCCACAGGTTGTTGAGTTTATGAAAAGGTATCGTGTGTTGGAGGAGAAGCTTCACGCCTTGGAGGGTCATGATGCTCTTAATCTGAATGCTTCAAGCATGCGTTTGGTGCCAGGCCTTGTGATGCCTCCGAAGTTTAAGACACCGAAGTTTGAGAAGTACAAAGGGGATAGCTGTCAAAAGCAACATTTTGTGATGTATTGCAAAAGAATGACCTCATATGTCCATAACGACAAGCTTATGATTCACTGTTTCTAGGAAAGTCTAAGTGGGGCATCATTGAGTTGGTATATGCAGTTAGAGAGTGGTTGCATCTGATCATGGTCAGACCTAGCCAACGCATTTGTGAAGCAATATAATTGACTCTCAGTCGCGTGTAGTTGCAATACTTATCTCAAACGGAAAATGAATCCTTCAAAGGGTATGCTCAGAGATGGAGAGAGTTAGTTGCTCGCATTAAACCACCACTTATAGACAAAGAATTGGTTGACCTGTTCATTAATACTTTGTAAGGTTCATAGTTAGACAAGATGATTGGCAATGGGGCATTAAACCTTTCTGACTTAATAGTAGTTAGGGAATATATCGAGAGTGCACTTAAGAGTGGAAAGATTCAAGACGTCTCAGGCATCTCAGCTCGTGAAAGTGAATCAGTTGTCAGTTCTCAAGAAGAATGGGAGAAAGAAAGTAATCCCATCTGAGAATCTCTGATACCTTATATTCAGTCTTCAGATATTTCAAGTGTTCAGAGTCAACAATCTTCTGGGTCTCCGTATCAGATACCGTTCTCTCCCCAGGGACGACATTCTTCTCCAAATCAGGGATCTTCTCAGAGTCAACAGTCAAATCACCGTCAGTCGCGTCAGCACGCCCGACAAATACCTAGGAAGCCAGAAAAGCATTTCACTTAGTTGCCTATTGTTGCACCCTAAAATTTGCTCAACCTTATTCACTTGGTTTATGTTTCAATATCATTAGCATTTGCATATAGAGTCATGTACATAGCCTTACCATCTGCATAACATAAGCATAGCAAGTCATCCAACAGGGGACCAATCATTATTCTCATCTCCATGAGCCTATCAAGAGGTTATTATTCTAATTCAATCCCATTCAAGTCATCAGAAAGAATTTGAAAGCTATCAAGTCAATGGATCAAGCAAGTGCATCCATCTCCTATCTAGGGGTATCTGAGGATCAACAAAGAAATTGTGAGATGTGGGCTGAGCATGGATAGTATCTGGGCATCATGGGAGACTTAGAAAGTCATTTGAAGAAGGAGACAGGTCATTGGTGTGATCACAAGAATTGTAGTTGAAGGCAGCCAACTAGGGTTTCATCTGGGGTCAACTTTAGGTCAACTCTAGGTCAAGTGACTGATTGAGGGACATTAAGGGCTATTGGAGAGATGTGGGGTTCATCATTTGACATGTATAAGAGGATATGGTGATATGCCAAGAAGAATTCAAGAGAAATCAAGGAGAAGAGGAGTTTCTAAATTAGGGTTTCTGTGTAAAATCCCCTAGTTTAGGTCAAATTTCCAAGACAGATAAGTCAAAATTCAAGCTTCAAATGGATCCTTGGCCAACATGAAACTTGTAGAGGATCTCAATAACTTTAATTTGAGTGGTGGAAGACATCAAGGAGACTTATAGAACTCAAGTTATGGTCCTTGCAAGTTACAGGTCATCTGAGGTATCTGAAATTTTGTCTGTGAAAGTGACTTGACTTCCATGCTATGTTTACCCCTCAAGGAGATTTCAAATGAATTTCTGGTAAACATAAGAGTTGTTCCTCATTGTCTTAGCTTTCTAGAATGGTATAGTATGCCTTCATATGATTTGTGGAACTCTACTTATGGTCTTGGCAATCAAAGGGTATTTTGGTCATCTGAGGATTACAGGTCATTTCAAGCCTATGCCCAAAACTCATACAAGGAAGCTTCAAATGGAAAACTTCACAACATCAAACTTGTTCCAAATGACATTTTGAGTCTATAAAAGTGACCATGAAAGATTGGAAAGATTCATAGCACAAGGTTTCAAAATTGGTGGATTTAATGAATAAAAATGACCTAAAAAATGAGATTTTTCATATTTTGGCCAAATGAGGTGAAATTATAGGTCATTTTGAATGGAAAAATCATTTTGAGAACATTGGCTAAAGTATAATTTTGAGCTTGGTTCAAGTTTTGGAAGTTATTCAAGGTTACTTGCAATGAAAGTTACATAATCCAAAATGTAAGGAAAATGTGCATGGGAAGCTTCTCCAAAGTTCTAGGAGGTTCTAATGTCATGTATATATTGATATGAAGAGGTTCATGCAAGGGTTGGTGCTTCATATTGTTCATAAACACAAGTTCCACACACTTTTTCCAATTTGCAAGATCAAATCAAACTCTCTCAAATTCTCATCAATTTTCACCATTCTTGATCTGGTATTCATCATCATCATCCATAGATCATAATTCATACAATCATTTGGTAGAATTGAGGTGGATTCGAGCTGTGCAAGTTCACCATTCAAAGTGCAAGAATTTTGGAATTGGGAGATTCAAAGCCTTGGAGCATCATTGGTTGCATACAGAACTCATCATCAAGTTCTTGGATCATTTTCCACTCACTTCAAGCCTTGGATCAGCACACTACATAGCTGTTTTCTTCAATTTGCACCAGGTATGTTCATCCTTCGAATTGCATGTTTTTGTTAGAATTATTAGGTTTTGATAGCATAGAGTTATTAAGATAGGATAGATGACCGAGTTTGGTGAGTTTGGAGAGTTTTCATGGAGGTTGATCATAGAGTGCAAGAACTGTTTGGTTGGATAACTCTTGGATTAGAGCATGAAAATCTCAGGTTAATAGTGAGACAGCCTATGTCCCATTAGTGGAATTCTAATGAAACCTTATAAAAATACAGAAAAATTTGAAATTTTTAAAGGACAATACTTAATTATTTAAAAACATACTGTTTCACATACATATGCTTCAAATATATTTTACAGAGTTTGACACCGTTAAGACTAGCGGCCTTGCCACATAGATAAAACATAAAATAAAAGTACAGAAAGGAAACCAAAAAGAAAGCATACCAAAAGGGACCTCCTAAGTCCAACAAGACTGACACTTATACTGACTGTAGTAGTAGGGATGTGATTAGCGTTTGACAAAACACTAACAGCTCCCAATCTAGATGTTATAGTAACACATCTCCACGTCACTTCATATCCTTTCCTTCTGAGTTGTCGGGAAGTACGCAAGATTCGAGCTCATCGTCTGATCGTCATAAAATAATCCAAAATGCAAAACAAAAATGACACAGGGCTAAGATTCATGTACAAGTTTAAAAGTGGGAATGAATGTGTAAAATAATAATATATATGGAAACCATATTTATACAAACAAGCGTATCTTATACCCACAATTACATATACTTTATTTATTCTAATGCATCCCTGAACTATATGCTGACTCAGGCCACTAAACGCTGTCAATGATATCTATCCCATTTACCAAGATCAGATATCACTAGACCACATGCCACCAACGTACTCCCAATTACCAAGAGCTACGCCACCTAACTTCACATGGAGCCTAGGTGTTATAAGTCGATCGTCCCTGAGAATTCAGGCCAAGAACCTTGTCTTGCCTAGCATGCATAGATAATAATCCCCGTCGGGATTGCAGGCGACTGATCAACCTCGTGCGTCCCATACCGCACGGCGGTGGACTTACACATTCCTTAATGCAAGTCTATATGATCACTCACTCATCTTGTGGCAACTCTTAGCCATAAGTATTAAGTTAATAATGGGGAATTATCGTATCAACTTTTCAAGTTATACTTATTATCTAGATACTTAGGTTGAGTACCAAATCCATCCAATGTCTTGCCATATTTGATCTTTGTCCTTACATAATAAGTTCAGTTTGTATAATGGGTAATTGTATGGTTAACTTCCCAGGTAAGAGAGGTGGACTGTAAACGGCATAGTCGACCAAGTCTTTCCTTAGCCAGAACCCAACCAAATATAACTACTCATTGTATCCAACTTTCCTTATGTTAATGGGGATCAATTACTTAATATCTAGCAATGTTTTTCTCTCATTAACCGATTATTTCCTTAATCTATCAATCACAATCATTCAAGTATAAATAAAATAAACAATTATAAAATTAACCGAATAATGCAAGCACAATACAATACCAAATTGTCAAAGATTATTCCTATGATAATTAATTAAGGCCGGCGTAACCTCGCCTAGTGATTTGTGAAAATCATTATTTGAGAATAGGCTCTCCTTAATTATTTATCGCTAGTAGGGCTTAGGTCACCACTACACACATATATATTAAGTTATTTTACGCTAACCGTCCCAATCGTATACGAAATCTTGCCCCCACCTTTTGTTGAGTGTTGTTGAAAGTCCACAAGTGTTGTCTTCGATCTTTGCCAAGAACCGATTACTTATGAAAATGATTTGGGCAGAACTTTGACGTATAAAACTCCCTTGAAACTTTAGAAGAACTTTTACCACAAAATACTCTAAAGGTTACGAACCGATATCGTGGGAACTTCGATAACTAAAACTAATATTGCTATATGAAGAAATTAGAGAAGGAAAGAAGTAAAGAAGTAAGAAAGATGATTTGTGATTGAATGAATGAAAATGGGGTGGAAGAGACCCCTATTTATACTAGTTGTAAAATATTAAAATAACATAATTTATCATCTTTTGCCCATACCTTCCAACTTTTCAACTCTTGCTAGTAAATATGTCTCTATCAAATATTTACTAATCTTTCATCAATAGTGCTTTAGGTGTTCTAGTATGACTTTGTGAAAATAATTTATGACAAAGGTATGGGAGCTTGATTTCATGACATAATATTATGTAGGATATTAATAGAAAATGAGATATATATTTCTTTTATAAAAAGTAAAATGTTAATAATATTAATAATAATAAAAATAGTAAAAAGGATAGTTATTTGATATTTTTATTGTCTTAAGATTATTTTATTTATTAATTGGTTTATAGAGTAAAATGATAATATTCAAATAAAATAAAATCAATTAATAATAACAAAACAAGAACAACAATAATGATAATAATAATATGAATAATTAATTAACTTAAAGTTAAGGGTTTTAAGTACCAATTTAAATTTCAAAGTTTAGTTTATAAAATGAAACGATGATATTCAAATTGAAGAATAAAAGTAATAAATATAAAAAGTAATTAATTAATAAATTAATTATTATAAGTGTTAGTTTCAACATTTAATTTTTAATAACTAGCATTGTTAAAATCTCAAATCTAACTAGATATATTATTTAGTGTATGGAAAAATTAGGATGTTACATTACCACCCCCCTTAAAAGAAATTTCGTCCTCGAAATTTAGCGTACCTAAAACATATGTGGATACTTCTGACGCATGTCTTCTTCTCTTTCCCAAGTAGAATCACCAGTTACATCATCCCACACGACTCTAACCAATGGTATTTGCTTTCCACGAAGTTCTTTAATACGATGATCTAAGATCTTGACAGGTATAGCCTCATATTCCAAATTATCTCTAAGTTCCACAGTTTCAGGCTCAATGACATGTGAAGGGTCCGGATAATACTTCCTCAGTTGTGATACATGAAATACATCATGAAGATTAGACAAGTTTGGCGGCAAAGCAATGTGATACGCTACAGGTCCAATCCGCCGTAGAATTTGAAAAGGCCCGATAAACCTTGGTGTTAACTTCCTAGTTTTGATTGCTCGTGCAATTCCCGCCCTAGGAGTTACCCTAATGAACACGTGATCTCCTGCCTCGAACTCCAAAGGTCTTCTCCTCTTATCATTATAACTCTTTTGACGGTCCTGTGCTGCCTTCATTTTTTCTCTAATAAGTTTAACCTGATCTGTCGTTTGTTGCACGAATTCTGAACCCAATATTTTATTTTCTCCAACCTCATACCAACATAAAGGTGTACGACACTTTCTTCCGTATAATGCTTCATATGGAGCCATGCCGATACTTGAGTGAAAACTATTGTTGTAAGTAAACTCAATCAATGGTAAGAACTCGTCCCAACTTCCTTTGTGTTCAAGAGCACAAGCTCTCAACAAATCCTCTAACGATTGAATCGTCCTCTCAGACTGGCCATCCGTTTGGGGATGATAAGCTGAACTTAACCTCAGTTTTGTTCCTAACTCTAAATGCAACTGATGCCAAAAATTTGATGTGAATCTGGGATCTCTATCACTGACTATACTTGAAGGTATTCCATGCAATCTAACAATCTCCTTTACATATACCTGAGCTAGTCTCTCTAATTTAAACGTCTGGTTGATGGGAATGAAATGTGCACTCTTTGTCAACCTATCAATGATCACCCAAATTGCATCATGTTGTTTCTGAGTCTTAGGCAAAGCGGTTACAAAATCCATGGCTATTCCGTCCCACTTCCACTCTGGAATATCTAAAGGTTGTAGCAATCCGGCTGGCTTCTGATGTTCAATCTTTGCCTTCTGACATACCAAGCAACTTTGAACATATTCTGCTATATGTCTCTTCATTCCAACCCACCAAAACATTTTCTTCAAGTCTTGATACATCTTTGTGGCTCCTGGATGAAAACTCAACTTACTTTTGTGGCCCTCTTCCAAAATCAACTTTTGAATATCCTGATTTTGAGGTACACACAACCTTTCTTTAAACCTTAGGATTCCATCACTCCTTATGTTAAACTCTCCATTTTGACCATTTCTTATATTTTCCTTTATGCTCACTAGACGGTCATCAAGTTGTTGTTCATCTTTGATCCATTTCAGAAATTCATTAGACACGACAATAGCGCCTATGAATATACTTCCTTCATTGTGATGTACTCCTAAGTTTAAATCCACGAATTTGTCAATCAACTCTTCTTCCTTCAACATCATTGCAGATACATGAAGTTTCTTTCGACTCAAAGCGTCTGCTACAACATTGGCCTTTCCGGGATGATATTGCAACTCAAAATCATAGTCCTTCAAGAATTCCATCCAGCGCCTTTGTCTCATGTTTAAATCTTTCTGATCAAATAAATGCTTCAGGCTTTTGTGATCACTTAACACAGTGAACTTTGATCCATAAAGATAATGCCTCCAAATCTTTAAGGCAAACACAATTGCCGCTAACTCTAGGTCGTGAGTTGGGTAGTTCCTCTCATGCACCTTCAATTGTCTTGATGCATAAGCTATCACTTTCCTTTCTTGCATCAACACACACCCAAGACCTTGATATGACGCATCACAATACACATCAAAATTTCCTAATGGGTCTGGTAAGATGAGTATTGGTGATGAAGTCAATCTTTCCTTTAGCTTCTGAAAACTTTCTTCACACTCTTTAGTCCATTCAAAGTTTTTACCTTTCCTCGTTAACTGAGTCATGGGCAAAGCGATCTTTGAAAATCCTTCAATGAACCTCCGATAATATCCAGCTAGTCCAAGAAAACTTCGAATCTCGCCAACATTCTTTGGACTCTCCCACTTTGTTATTGCTTCGACTTTACTTGGGTCTACTGCAATACCTTCTTTACTAATTACATGACCAAGAAATTGTACCTCCTTCAACCAAAATTCACATTTCGAGAATTTCGCGTACAATTGAAGGTCCTTTAATATCTGTAGCACAATTCTCAAATGTTCTCTGTGCTCTACCTCATTCTTGGAATAAATCAGAATGTCATCAATGAAAACTACAACAAATTGATCTAAGTATGACCTAAAGATCCTATTCATGTAATCCATGAATACTGCTGGAGCATTAGTCAAACCAAATGGCATAACTAAGTACTCATAGTGTCCATAACGGGATCTAAAAGCTGTTTTTGGAATATCATCTTCCTTCACCCTGATCTGATGATATCCAGACTTCAAGTCAATCTTTGAGAATACTGATGCTCCTTTTAACTGATCCATCAAGTCGTCGATTCTAGGCAAAGGATACTTGTTTTTCACAGTGGCTTTATTGAGTTGTCTGTAATCCACACAAAGTCTAGAAGAACCATCCTTCTTCTTCACAAACAAGATTGGAGCTCCCCATGGCGATACACTTGGTCTAATAAATTCTTTCTCTAACATCTCGTCTAATTGTTTCTTTAACTCCGCAAGCTCTGAGGGTGACATTCGATAAGGAGATATAGAAATTGGTCCAGTTCCTGGAACCAAGTCTATAGAAAATTCCACTTCCCTAACCGGTGGTAAACCTGGAACTTCTTCTGGAAAGACTTCCGGGAATTCACAGACTACGGGAAAATTTTCCACACTAGGGGTTTCTCCTACTGACATGGAGAATAGCATCATAAAACTTTGAGTGAGGGTTTCAGCTTTGCTGATTTCTCCACTATCTTCTCCAAATGTAAAAATTTTCTCCTTGCATCTCAAGTTGACATCGTTGGCTGATAACCAATCCATTCCTAAGATGACATCTAGGTCTTGTAGCGGGAGTACCACAAGATCTACTAAGAATCTTCTATTTTCTAAGATTATTGGACAGTCTACACAGACTGAATAAGTTACCATTCTTTCTCCCGAGGGAGTTGTGATAGTCAACTTATAATCGTGATCAACAATTTCGAATCCCAAAAATTCAGCACAAGAGGTAGATATAAAAGAATGTGTAGCTCCTGAATCGAATAAAACTGATACCAACTTATCTCCAATTAAACACATACCTTGAATTAACCCAGCTGACTTTGAGATCTCAGCTCCTCTAATTGTAAATACTCTTCCTGTGGTTGGCTTATTTTGATTCTGAGGTCTCTGACCAACACTTGGGCCTCCATTTCTTGCTCTCCCTATGTTGTTATTGTTTATTAGGCCGCTCCTCTGGCCTGTTGGTTGACTTTGTCCTTGGGGACAATCTTTGAGAAAGTGGCCTTTCTGACCACAGCGAAAACAAGTTCCAATATTTCTATTTGGACAATCTTTGTTAAGATGTGCCCCTCCACAGCTGTAACACTTGAACATTAACCTTCTAGAATCCTGGTTATGATAAGGTGTAGGCCTTTGATATGGCCTACCCCCTCGTTGGATTCTTCCTCCGTGGCCTCGGTTAAAGTGGCCCTTGTGATTGTTGTTTTGGGTTGATCCTCCTGATCCATATTGATTCTTCCTATTGTCAATCCCTTCCAACTCCAGACACCTTTCTACTAGCTCACCAAAGCGCATAATATGCAGAGGTAAAACTGCCCTCTGGATATCATATTTCAATCCATCTTGATACTTTTCACACATCCATTCTTCCCTTGGATGCAAGCGGTAAAACTCAGAATACTTTAGCAAGGATTCAAACTTCCTAGTATATTCTCCCACCGTCATCACACCTTGACGTAGATTCTGAAATTCTCTCTCCTTCTCTTTCCTACATAACTTTGGAAAATACTTCCCCAAAAATTCTTCTTTGAACAAGGTCCAATTGATTTCTCTTCCTTCCTCTTCCAATAATCTATACTTTCCTCTCCACCAAGCTTCAGCATCGCCTGTCAGCATGAATGTTGCATAACCAACCCTTCTATTCTCTCTACAGTGAGTGAAAGAAAATATCTTCTCCATTTCTTGCAACCATTTCTCAGCACCCTCCGGATTAAAGTCACCACCAAACTGTGGTGGTTTTCCTTTCAGAAACGAGTTCAATCCTGTATCCTCATGCACCATTTCCCTTTGTTGTTGCTGAAAGAGTTGATGATCTCGAGTGATTTGCAGGATTTGAGCATTTTGTTGTGTTTGAACTAACACAGCTGCAGCAAGTTCACGAACATCTCGAGTGTCAGCTTGAGAGTTCGTTCCAGTTTGGGAATGATCTTCTCGTCCAATGGGAATGGTAGGTGCTCCTTCAGGAGTAACTTCATCACTCGCATTCCTACGTATACCTCTAGTAGTGCCTCTAGCAGCACTCCTACCACGCCTCGCACCTCTGACGTTCTGAACCATAACTTCCTGAAAAGGAATAGTTATTAGGTTCAATCATTCACAAGACATAAAGAACATAACAATTATGTATATTTATATCCCAATGAATGATTCATCGATAAGGATTTTTATCAAGTCTCCCACAGGCAAGGGATAATTGTGTCTAAAATGTTGAATTAATATCTTAAATATAACTAGAATTCAGGAAAACATAATCAACATTTAATGTATAAACAAAAATGTATCAATTTATTTAATAACAACGATTACAAAAATCGTGACCATGTCTCATTCAAAAACCTCTACTTGTAAACCAAGCTAAGACTAATAGTGGTAAAACTATAATTATCATTATTGCTACGAAATCTTTACCTAATTCTTCATGCTTGATGATACCAATAACAAACAAAATAATGACAAGAAGAGTGATGAATAAAAGAAAGGATTTAGCCATTTGAAAGGTATAGATAAATATTTAGGAATTGATATGAAAATAATGGATGGGTGTGAAGTATTTATAAAGTGAATTTTGTGAAGTGTCCGTTACGTTACCGTTGGGTTTGTGACCGTTGGGGAGGAAAAATAAAGTGTGCTAAATAAGTTTCCTAGACCATTATACTAGAAGGCTCTCAAGATGAAGACTCAATGCACAGAAGAAAAGTTATCATCCAGTTTGGAATCCAACTTGATACAGTCAGTATAATTCTAGACACTTACGGTCCGAGCTGAATCGACCAGCTCTGATACCATTAAATGAGACAGCCTATGTCCCATTAGTGGAATTCTAATGAAACCTTATAAAAATACAGAAAAATTTGAAATTTTTAAAGGACAATACTTAATTATTTAAAAACATACTGTTTCACATACATATGCTTCAAATATATTTTACAGAGTTTGACACCGTTAAGACTAGCGGCCTTGCCACATAGATAAAACATAAAATAAAAGTACAGAAAGGAAACCAAAAAGAAAGCATACCAAAAGGGACCTCCTAAGTCCAACAAGACTGACACTTATACTGACTGTAGTAGTAGGGATGTGATTAGCGTTTGACAAAACACTAACAGCTCCCAATCTAGATGTTATAGTAACACATCTCCACGTCACTTCATATCCTTTCCTTCTGAGTTGTCGGGAAGTACGCAAGATTCGAGCTCATCGTCTGATCGTCATAAAATAATCCAAAATGCAAAACAAAAATGACACAGGGCTAAGATTCATGTACAAGTTTAAAAGTGGGAATGAATGTGTAAAATAATAATATATATGGAAACCATATTTATACAAACAAGCGTATCTTATACCCACAATTACATATACTTTATTTATTCTAATGCATCCCTGAACTATATGCTGACTCAGGCCACTAAACGCTGTCAATGATATCTATCCCATTTACCAAGATCAGATATCACTAGACCACATGCCACCAACGTACTCCCAATTACCAAGAGCTACGCCACCTAACTTCACATGGAGCCTAGGTGTTATAAGTCGATCGTCCCTGAGAATTCAGGCCAAGAACCTTGTCTTGCCTAGCATGCATAGATAATAATCCCCGTCGGGATTGCAGGCGACTGATCAACCTCGTGCGTCCCATACCGCACGGCGGTGGACTTACACATTCCTTAATGCAAGTCTATATGATCACTCACTCATCTTGTGGCAACTCTTAGCCATAAGTATTAAGTTAATAATGGGGAATTATCGTATCAACTTTTCAAGTTATACTTATTATCTAGATACTTAGGTTGAGTACCAAATCCATCCAATGTCTTGCCATATTTGATCTTTGTCCTTACATAATAAGTTCAGTTTGTATAATGGGTAATTGTATGGTTAACTTCCCAGGTAAGAGAGGTGGACTGTAAACGGCATAGTCGACCAAGTCTTTCCTTAGCCAGAACCCAACCAAATATAACTACTCATTGTATCCAACTTTCCTTATGTTAATGGGGATCAATTACTTAATATCTAGCAATGTTTTTCTCTCATTAACCGATTATTTCCTTAATCTATCAATCACAATCATTCAAGTATAAATAAAATAAACAATTATAAAATTAACCGAATAATGCAAGCACAATACAATACCAAATTGTCAAAGATTATTCCTATGATAATTAATTAAGGCCGGCGTAACCTCGCCTAGTGATTTGTGAAAATCATTATTTGAGAATAGGCTCTCCTTAATTATTTATCGCTAGTAGGGCTTAGGTCACCACTACACACATATATATTAAGTTATTTTACGCTAACCGTCCCAATCGTATACGAAATCTTGCCCCCACCTTTTGTTGAGTGTTGTTGAAAGTCCACAAGTGTTGTCTTCGATCTTTGCCAAGAACCGATTACTTATGAAAATGATTTGGGCAGAACTTTGACGTATAAAACTCCCTTGAAACTTTAGAAGAACTTTTACCACAAAATACTCTAAAGGTTACGAACCGATATCGTGGGAACTTCGATAACTAAAACTAATATTGCTATATGAAGAAATTAGAGAAGGAAAGAAGTAAAGAAGTAAGAAAGATGATTTGTGATTGAATGAATGAAAATGGGGTGGAAGAGACCCCTATTTATACTAGTTGTAAAATATTAAAATAACATAATTTATCATCTTTTGCCCATACCTTCCAACTTTTCAACTCTTGCTAGTAAATATGTCTCTATCAAATATTTACTAATCTTTCATCAATAGTGCTTTAGGTGTTCTAGTATGACTTTGTGAAAATAATTTATGACAAAGGTATGGGAGCTTGATTTCATGACATAATATTATGTAGGATATTAATAGAAAATGAGATATATATTTCTTTTATAAAAAGTAAAATGTTAATAATATTAATAATAATAAAAATAGTAAAAAGGATAGTTATTTGATATTTTTATTGTCTTAAGATTATTTTATTTATTAATTGGTTTATAGAGTAAAATGATAATATTCAAATAAAATAAAATCAATTAATAATAACAAAACAAGAACAACAATAATGATAATAATAATATGAATAATTAATTAACTTAAAGTTAAGGGTTTTAAGTACCAATTTAAATTTCAAAGTTTAGTTTATAAAATGAAACGATGATATTCAAATTGAAGAATAAAAGTAATAAATATAAAAAGTAATTAATTAATAAATTAATTATTATAAGTGTTAGTTTCAACATTTAATTTTTAATAACTAGCATTGTTAAAATCTCAAATCTAACTAGATATATTATTTAGTGTATGGAAAAATTAGGATGTTACAAATAGCTTGTTATGATCAGCATAAAGTATAGATCAGGTTAGGGCAAGAATTGGTGAGAATTGAAGCAATTGATATCAGGTGAAAATGGTGGATCAGAACTGTTATGTGTATCGGGTTCCATGGTTGCTTGAGTTTTAGGAGGAGTTATGGTCATGGTTGTGTAGAGGGGAAAGAATAGAGCAACTTTGCTCTTGGAGTCGAAGGCATCCATGGAGAGATGAGGGAGAACAGAGGAGTGGAAGGTGCATGCATGGTGAGGAAGTTTCAAAAAACCCTAGGGTTTCTGAGGTTGAAGATGATCTGGGAGCCACACGATCCCCATTTTGACTTTGACTGGAATGTGAAATCAATGGCCACGATTAAAACTGAAAGCGGAGGGAAATTCAAACAATGAAACGCACCGTTTCATTTATTCTATCTGACTGGGCCTCACATTCGCTTGCTATACACACCCTACCAAACCAGGCCCAATGCAAATGAACTGAGAATGCTTGCTATTCACACCGTTTTTCTTTTTTTAATTTTTGTTGGTTTTCCGAAGCATGCTGGGCCTAGCGCCATTTGATATTAACACCCCCACTGCCTGGCCCGTTCCTATGTTTTAACTGCATTTCATTACTTGCTGCACCTCCATTCATATTAATTCATTTTATTTTCTTTCAAAAAATATTAAATCTTTCAAAAATCATAATAAATTGTAAAATACATGTTTTTCATTGGTTCTTTTTGCATTCTTTTCATAATTTTGTCAAGAAAATTATCATACACAAAAATCAATAGTTCATTTCATTTTTATATTTTTAGCATATTTTTCTTTTAAATAGGTGTAAATAATATTTGGTTTGGTGCATGATTTTGCTAATTTTAGTTTGAATAGATGTTTTACTATTTTTAATCCATTCTTTTTAGGTTGATTAGTAGATATTGTTAGCTTGTATATACAATTTAGTTCACATTTTTAGGACTTAATTTTAGGTGTTTAGTTTAGGTGTGAATAACATGAACAAAAATTAGGGTTTAAGTGATGACTTAGGAGGATTGAATCATTTCCCTTAGGAGTTAGAGATTGGATTTTTGATATGGGACTATAGGGATTATGGGTAGTTATTAGATCCCTTAGAAATCATTAGGATTCCCCTACTGCTACTAATATACTGTCTATATTTGTTTGACTGGTGTGGTGTGCCCTCTCTGGGGATTATTGTTTGCTTGTGTGGGTATTGGGATTGCTTGGGGATTGGGAGAGCTGAAGACTTGTGATGATGAAGCCATTGGAGATCCAGATGCTGAAGACCAACTTCCAGAGTTGAAGAGGAGAGTTTTGCTAGCAGCTGTTGAGGAGACTAGGGTTTAGGAGCTAGGCAGAGCTCTAGATTAGAAAGCTTGTTTCCCAAACATGGAATGCCTTGTCTGCATCCATCCTTTCTCTATGATTCAAAGTCTCTTTCAAATATCCACCTCCTTCCTTTGGAAGGATCAGTAAATGTATTTGAAAGATAGAACTTTTGAGAGAAAATTGTCTGTATAATGTTAACAGTTAATGAACCACCCTTGGTAGGTAATTGACTGTCTAACATTCATTCACTTCCTCTGGTTGACTGATATTCATCTTGGAGATTGAGACTTGAAGAAAAGCCATTGCAGATGGAAGATTGATGATCAAGACCTTGCTGGAAGGCTGTGGAGATGGAGATTGATGCTTGTAGCTGATTGGAGATGACTTGAAGTCAGGTGTTGATGCAGAGCTGCTGTGGCTGTTTATTTTTTGCTGTTCATTTCTGATGTATTGTGTGGTTTTCCCTGACTGTATTGTTTGTTGTTTACCTGTTGGGTTGAAAGCGAATTTTGTTCACTTTTGCCTATTGTTTTCTAGGTTCGAGGTTGAGTGGGACTCCCTTGCCTCGCTTGTATTGTTGCATCCATGCATTTTACTGCTTTACTGTATATAACTGATATTGTTTCTGTTTCCGTCTATTCCCTTAGGATCTCTGTTTTTCTCCGCGCAAGAGAGGAGCATGATAGACACTAGGTCTTAACCCATGCATGATAACACCAGGTTAGTTTGATTCCCTTCGCAACCATAGGTTAAAGTTCTGTCTCTTCTTTCTCAAAACAAACAGAAAAACACGATAAAATTTCGAACACAATAAAAGACACTTCTTCCGTAAAAAGAATGTGAACTCATCAAGACGTCATTTTTGTCCGCTTGAACTGCTAATCAGAAAAACCCTTTTTCAGAAGGAATAAAATCAATCAAGACAGACTTGTGTCGTACGTGGCCCGAACTACGTTTGCTCTGATCTTCCATGCAGTGTGGAAGTACGTAGGCATAGGATGCGATATCCTAGCGAGCAACCTTCCCCTCCTCTCCCGTAGGTAGGCGAACTACGTTGACTCTGATTTCTCGTTCCAGGCGGGAATACGTAGGCATAAAGTGCGATACTTTGCCGAGTCATTTTATTTTCTTTTTAACCCTTGACCTGTAGAGTAGATAGAATAACAATCCATACCCGAAAACAAGCGTGGATCCCGTCGAGTACGACGGACGTGAGGGGTGCTAATACCTTCCCCTTGCGTAACCGACTCCTGAACCCAGGTTTTGGTTGCGATGACCATACCTTTCCCGTGTTGTGCGAGGTTTACTCTGAGCGTTTCCTTTCCCTCCCGTGGGATAAATAACGCACGGTGGCGACTCTTCTGTTCAGCCGGCGCCGATTTTCGCAGTAGCGACAGCTGGCGACTCTGCTGGGGATCCAACGTCCCCTGGCTGCTAAGAACTGCGATAGTTCTTATGCATTTGGGATCCAACGTCCCTTAAGAGAGTCAATCCTAACGCTTGTTTTCCCGTCGGGGATTTTGTATGGATTTATATTTCTGACCTTTATTTTCAGCATTATATATATTGATTATTATTGCTGTATTGGGGTGTGATGGGTGGTTCTATGATTGAGAGATAAGCCGGACCTGAGCTTGAGTGCACCTAGAATTAGAGTAGAAAGTAGTGGGCGCGTGCCGGCTTTGCTTGCATTAGTGTCTCATGAAATCTACACTCGGATGAGATTCTTCTGGTTGGCTTCTTTTTCTACCCTTTGGGTCGAAGGGGTTGTTGGTCAGCTGAATTGTCGACTCCGGGAACCGATCATTTGGAAGTTGGCTAAGTGAGGCCTCTTCAGGATTTGATGATGCCACTCCTTCTGGGAATCATATCATCAACCCTGAAAGTCTGTGACACCGACGACCGCATAGGATGCCATACCTTTGTCAGTTACTAGGACATCCACCTGTGAGAGGGTTTGGGGTTATGCAGGTAACTAGACCTTCAGACTACCGGTTTATTTCTTGATCAGAGATCCTGGGTATTTATGGAGAGTTCTGAGATCTGTCAGAGACCAGTTGGAGAGTTTTGAGGTCTGTCAGAGACCAGTTGGAGAGTTCTGAGGTCTGTCAGAGACCAGTTGGAGAGTTCTGAGGTCTGTTAGAGACCAGTTGGAGATGTGATTTGAGGTCTACCAGAGACCAGTTGGAGTTATGGTTGGAGGTATGTCAGAGACCATTGTTGGAGCTTTGTTTTAGGTCTATCTGAGACCAGGGTTTGAGGACTTCTAAAGAGTCTATTTGAGACTTCTTGATACGGTTCAGGCTATTCAGCTACGGCATTTGGTCCCTGTTGCATGTTATTTGAATTGCATTGTTTGCATACCCATTATCATTGCATCCCATTAACGTGTGTCTGTGCTGCAGGTGCATTTGCATATCCTCCGATTCTAGTGCCCAGACTCCTGAGTGTTGATTATGGCTGGTTTGAGGAAAACAGTTGTGTATAAGCTGCCTACACCTGATATTACTCCTTTGCTCGGTCTGATATCTCTTGCTGATGAGGAGGTTAGGAGAAGCTTCATAATGAGTCATGGGAGATTACTGAGATTAGTCTGCAAGCCCACTACTGATGAGATGAACGGGCTGTACACCTTGATGCAGTTCTACGACCCCGCATTGAGATGTTTTACGTTTGCTGACTTCATTCTAGGGCCTACCATTGAGGAGTATGTGGAGTTTACTGAGCTACCAGTGTAGAACAAGGTTCCCTTTATTCACTCTGCTGCTGAGCCCAAGTTGGAGGACTTAGCCAAGGCCTTGCATATGGACGCTGCAGAACTGTTAGTGACTTCTTGGCTTGGGGTTTCAGGTTTCTCTCTTGATTTCCTGGTTGGCAAAGCTCAGGAGTATGCCAAGAGCGGATGTTGGGTGGTTTTCAATGCTATTTTGGCCCTATGCATTTATGGGATTGTGCTGTTTCCTAACTTGCCCAATTTCGTAGACTTGGACGCTTTCCATCTATTTGCTGCCGGCAATCCAGTGCCAATGTTTATCGGAGACTTCTACCACTCCTTGCACTACAAGAATGAAAACAGAAGGGGAAAGGTGGTTTACTGTTGTGCGCCCTTGTTGAATATGTGGTTTAAGAGCCACCTTCCCATGAAGGGATCTTTTGTGGAGAGTGCAACCACCGCTAGCTGGTCAGAGCGCCTGATGAGGCTATCTTCCGAAGACGTTGAGTGGTTTGATCGAGACCTGCTAGGGGCTGAGCTTATATTCAGTTGTTCTGGGTACCCCAATGTCCCGCTGATAGGAAGAAAAGGGTGTATCAACTACAACCCATCCTTGTTGGTCCGTCAGTTCGGATATGCGCTGAAGAACCCACCAAAGGAGGAAGAAGTACAGGAATCTCTGTACTTCACCGGTGATTTGAAGGGGGAGTTATTAGCCAAGTTGCAGCATGCCTGGACGCGTATTAACCGAAGAGGGAAGCCGCTGTTAGGGAAAAATGACTGTCAGGCTTACGCACCTTACAGAGTTTGGATCCAGGAGAGAGCAAGTCAGTTGCGGATGCCATTTCCAGATGCACCAGCCCTTGTTCCTATTCCGGTAGCAGAGCCAACTACTGTTTCTAGGGAGGCCTACGAGCAAGTTGTGAAAGAAAAAGAAGCCTTGATGAAGATCAATGAAGGGTTAGAGCAAGAGCTAGCCCATATACGCAGTGAAAAAAACAAGGCCGTGCATGCTTTCCAGCAGCAGATTGAGCTAATGAACAGATTAGAGGCCGAGTTGACTGAGGAGAGGAAGAAGCGCGAACGTCTGGGGCAAGAGTTCAGAAGCTCCCATGACATGCTTGAATCCAAAAAGAAAGCGCTCGACGCAGCTCACCGAGAGATCTCTTCTTGCAATAAGACTTGGAATGCCACGCTCACCAACAATAAGAAGAGGGAAGATAAGTTGAAACAGCAAATTTCCGACCTCGAAGAGCAGTTGAAGTCCAGCATCAAGAAGTGTGAAGAAGAAGTGATGACCCGGTATAGTCTCCAGAATGCACTGAACAAGGCCATCAAAGGCAGAGATGAAGCTGTGTCTCAGAAGCGTAAACTAGAGGATCGCTTTGGAGAAAGGGGCATGGGAGGAAACTGCTGAAGACGTGCGACGTGTTCTTAAGAAAAGAAACCAACTTGTTGAAGGGCTGCTTACCCGACCAAGTCATCCGGAGACCAAGAAGTTGCTAGAAGAGTACCAGACTTATGGGAGTGTTTGATCATTTCATGTAGTAACTTGTATGCTTTATTTGCATAGTGCTGACCATCACCAGGATTGTTGGTTGAGGTCATGCCTTCTTATTGTACTCTCAGTGATATTGTATTCTTGGCTTATTGGTTTCTCCGCCATATATGAGGCTTTCTGTGATTCAATTCCGATCTTTGTATTGCTAGCACTGTCGCTGCACTGGCACCTTCACACTAGAATCGGGGAATGAATTTCCCTAATGCACAGACACACATTGCATTGCATTCATATTCATATTGCATTACAGGTAATCATTGAATGGTATCTTATTTCCTGTGTTGAATCAGGTATTTCCAAGATTGCAGATCAGCGCCCGCACATATATTCCACTCGCACCAACTGTCGAAGAATCATGGATCAAATGCAGAACGAGATGCAAGATGTGCGCGAGAAGCTAGCTCTCTTTATGAAGACCATGGAAGCTATTGCAAAAGGTCAGGAGAATTTGCAAGCCATGGTGCAGCCTCTGTTGGTCAGAAACGCCGGTCACGGTAACGAGGATCATCAGTCTGTGCGAGTCGATACTGTTCATGGAGATGGAACTCCCACGCCAGTGGCTCCACCTATAGTCAATATACCTGCTGCTAATGTCAACAACGCTACCGCTGCTGGGAACAGTAACGTCGGAGTTGGGAACGAGACTGCTGTCCATAACGTTGGGCTTGGTGATGTCAACTTGGGTGATAATATGGGAGGCAACGGCTTCGGCAATGCTGGATTCGAGTTCAACGATCAAGGATTCGATAACGCTGGGAAATATGGTTTCAATGCTCAAGGCTTTGGGCAAGATGGTTATTGTGTGGCCAATCAGGGTTACGGAGGTTTCGGAAATGGAAACGGCGCTGGGTTAATGGCTTTTGGGCCTGCTGGAGGTGTTCAGGGATACGGCAACAGAGGGCGAGGCCCGGTGATGAATCAGATTAGAGCTGGCCGCAATAATGGATATGATGGGTATGGAGCTGAGAATGGTATGTGGCAAGAAGATCAGCAGGAGGACGCCTTCTCTGGCGGAGGTTTCGAAGGGCCGATGGATGACTCCCAGAAGATCAGAATGCTAGAAGAGCAGATGAGGGGGGTCCTGAACCAAAGTGTTGTGGGCTTAGACATGGCTACAATGGGTCTGGTACCTGGCTTGAGGGTGCCAATCAAATTCAAAGCTCCTACGTTTGATAAGTATAAAGGGGACACCTGTCCGAAAGTACACGTGCGGGCTTATTACAGAAAGATGTCTGCGTACTCCACCGATGAGAGAATGCTAATGCATTTCTTTCAAGATAGTCTATCGGTCCCTTCCCTAGAATGGTATATGGGGTTGGATCCAACTAATATAAAGACATGGAAGCAACTGGCAGAGGCATTTGTAGCTCACTACAAGTATAACAGCGACTTGACGCCCAATCGGGTCCAATTGACAGGGTTGTCTCAGAAGAAGGGTGAGAGCTTTAAAGAGTACGCGCAAAGGTGGCGCGATATGGCTGCCAGGGTCCGTCCTCCTTTAGAAGACAAGGAAATGAATGACATGTTTATCGGAACATTCACAGGCATGTTTTATGACAAGTTGTTTCACACATCTTTGGCCAGTTTTTCAGACTTAATTCTGATGGGAGAAAAGATTGAAAACAACATTAAACAAGGCAGGTTCCAGGCTGAGGAATCAACTGCATCTGGCAGTAATAGGAAGGCTTTTGGTGGGCGCCGTCAGGGCGATGCAAGCGCAGTGTTTGGAGGCCGAGGCAGGGGTCGAAACCAATATCATCAGCCGCAGCAGGTGGCGAGCGTCACTATTCCATATCAACAACCACCATTTCAACAACAACAACCGTTTCAGCAGCAGCCAATGCAGCAGCAGCAGCCACAGCAGGGGGCACAACCTGCTCATCGAAGATTCCAGGGTGGTAAACCAAGAAGAGTGTTTGAGAAGCCTCCCTCAACGTACGCAGATTTGTTGCAGACATTGTTGGGTTTGAACCTGGTAGAGAAGAGAACTCTGGCACCTATAACGGGAACTCCTCCGTATGGTTATGATGCAAGCAGGCACTGCGAGTTCCACTCTAGGGCTCCGGGCCACGATGTAGAGGGTTGCCATGCTTTTAAGCACGTTGTGCAGGATCTTTTGGACAATAAGGCTATCAATTTCGGAACGGCAGGGTCGAATATAGTGCAGAAGCCCATGCCTAATCATGGGGCAAACGCCATTCTAACTGAAGAAGGGTTGAATCTGATTATGAATGTCGACGATTTAAAAACGCCGCTGAGCGAGATAAAAAGCAGATTGTTGCAAGGGGGTGTTTATCCAGGATGTGACGAGTATTGCTTAGAATGCTGGACCCTAGCTGGGGGGTGTGATGATTTGAAGAAAGGCATCCAGGCTTTAATTGACGGCGGCACATTACAGTTTGACCGAGCAGCAACTGGAGAGCCTGCAGGGGCAGTAGCAGATGATCAGAGTGATGTGGCCACTGTAACGATTCCTCGAAAGACAATCACTATAACAACACCGGCTCAGCGACCGCCGATCACCATAACTAAGGCCGAACCAATCCCGTACGAGAGTACAAAAGCAGTCCCATGGTCATATGGGTTGGAAGTGTATTGTGACGGAATAAAGATTGATGTTAATAAGCAGCCAGCCGAGACTGTGGACAACGTTGTTAGTTCAGGAGGTATGACAAGGAGTGGTAGGATCTTCATATCGCCTGAGGTGGAGGGCGAAAGACTGGCAAAGGGGAAAGGAAAAATGGTTGAAAATGTCCCCGTGCAAGCAAGTGACAAAGCATCGGCATCGAAAGACGTAGAAGAGTTTATGCGCTTGATTCGAAAAAGTGATTATAAGATTGTGGAGCATCTGCAACAGACGCCGTCCAAAATATCCATCTTGTCATTGCTCTTGTGTTCTGAAGCTCACAGAAATGCTTTGCTGAAAGTCCTGGATACCTCCTTCGTACCCCAAGACATCTCCGTGAATTAGCTGGAAGGAGTGTTGGCACATGTAAATGCAGGCCACGGCTTGGGCTTTACCGACTTCGACTTGACCCCTAAGGGGAGAGATCATAATATGGCGCTGCACATATCTGTCGAGTGTAGAGGATCAATCATGTCGCACGTATTGGTCGACACCGGATCATCCTTAAATGTGCTGCCTAAGAAAGCGATGATGAAGCTAGATGTCAGAGGAATCTTGTGCACGCCCAGTGACTTGGTAGTTAGAGCGTTTGATGGCACGCGAAGAACAGTCTTTGGATCGATAACATTGCCTCTACAGGTGGGGCCGGAGGTGTTTGTGACGGAGTTTTATATCATGGATATACAGCCTGCATATAGTTGCCTGCTCGGAAGACCCTGGATTCATGGGGCTGGGGCAGTCACGTCTACCCTGCATCAGAAGTTAAAATATATGGTCGGAGACAGCGTAGTCACCGTATGCGGAGAAGAAGACATCCTGGTCAGCCATCTTTCGTCATTTAAATATGTGGAGATCGACGGAGAGATCCACGAAACACCCTGCCAGGCATTTGAAGGGTTGCGTATCAAGGACAAAGGTCCCGGGCCGAGCAAAGTGTCGGAGATAGTCGTCTCGTTGTATAAAGAAGCTCAAGCTTTGGTGGAGGCAGGAGAAGCAAAGGGCTGGGGCAAAGTGCTGGATATTCCTGTAAAGATGGACCGATTCGGGCTGGGGTACCAACCGTCGTCATCAACACCTGCTGTAGGAGCACCCCGTTTCAGAGGGCCAATAACCATCTCTGCTAGTGGAGTATGTCATGAAACCATCAATGCTGCTTCGGAGTCTGACGAAGGAGACAGCGACTGTGATATGGATGCCTGGATTCAGCCAAGCACGCCAGGACAGGGACTGTGCAACTGGTCTATTCAGGAGCTTGTTCCTGTGACTCTTAAACAGTAATGCTTTGTTTTATTAATTGTTGAAAAATCTGATGTCTTGCCCGGGGCATCAGGATTTGCTTAGGGCTGTGCTGTTATGAACATTGCGTGTTAATCATTAAATAAATGGCGTTTTTTCATGTGCAAATATTGCGATCTCTGTTTTTCTTGTTTTGTATTTTTCAATAAAATGGCAACGTGGTTATCCGCTTTATACGCATTTTGAAGCATTTAACCATTCTTTTTGCAGGATAACATTTTCAGATGACATCCTTGAACCACCTACGACTCGTCCCGACTTTGAACACCCGGTATTTCAGGCCGAAGAAGAGGTTGTCGAAGATAGCGACGTTCCGGAAGAGCTGTCTTGGTTGGTGAAGCAAGAAGAGCGTGTCATTCTGCCTCACGAAGAGGTCATCGAAATTATCAACTTAGGGTCGGAAGGGGTTGAGAAGAATATTCGTATCAGAGCCGCACTGCAGAGCGATATCAAGCGAAGACTGGTTGAAATGCTCCGAGAGTATAGTGATGTATTCGCTTGGTCGTATGAAGATATGCCAGGGCTCGATACAGATATGGTTGTGCACCGTCTGCCACTGAAAGAAGAATGCCCACCGGTCAAACAAAAGCTTCGCAGAACTAGACCAGACATGGCAGTAAAGATCAAAGAGGAAGTTCAAAAACAGTGGGATGCTGGTTTCCTGGCGGTGACAAAATATCCCTCATGGGTTGCTAACATCGTACCAGTGCCAAAGAAAGATGGCAAGGTTCGAATGTGTGTGGATTATAGGGATTTGAATAAAGCAAGCCCAAAGGATGATTTTCCACTTCCTCATATCGACGTGCTAGTTGACAATACTTCTCAATACTCCGTATTCTCCTTCATGGATGGCTTTTCAGGCTATAATCAGATTAAAATGGCGCCAGAGGACATGGAGAAGACTACTTTCATAACGCCTTGGGGAACATTTTGCTACAAAGTGATGCCCTTTGGTTTGAAGAATGCTGGGGCAACGTATCAGCGTGCGATGACGACTCTTTTCCATGATATGATGCATAAAGAGATCGAAGTTTATGTTGACGATATGATTGCCAAATCCCAGACGGAGGAAGAGCATCTGGTGAATCTGCTGAAGTTATTTAAAAGGCTTAGGAAGTTCAGGCTGAGACTGAACCCTAATAAATGCACCTTCGGGGTGAGATCGGGTAAGCTGCTGGGGTTTATCGTAAGTGAAAGAGGAATAGAGGTCGATCCTGCTAAAATAAAAGCGATACAAGAAATGCCGACGCCTAAAACAGAGAAAGAGGTGCGCGGGTTTTTAGGGAGGTTGAACTACATCGCTCGGTTCATATCTCATCTAACTGCTACGTGTGAACCATTGTTCAAGTTGCTGAAGAAAGATCAAGCTGTAACGTGGAACGAAAATTGTCAAAAGGCGTTCGATAAAATAAAGCAGTATTTGCAGGAGCCTCCTATTTTGATACCCCCAGTGGCAGGTAGACCCTTGATCATGTATTTGACAGTTCTTGAGGGAAGCATGGGTTGTGTTCTCGGTCAACATGACGAGACAGGGAGAAAAGAGAAAGCGATCTATTACTTGAGTAAGAAATTTACAGATTGTGAATCTCGATACTCAATGCTGGAGAAAACTTGTTGCGCACTAGCCCGGGCCACCGTTTGAGGCAATACATGCTGAATCATACAACCATGCTCATCTCAAAGAATGGATCCTATCAAATATGTATTCGAAAAGCAGGCGTTGTCAGGGAGAATTGCCCGTTGGCAGATGGTCTTGACTGAATATGACATCCAATACGTCTCGCAAAAGGCTATAAAAGGGAGTGTACTGTCTGAGTACTTGGCTGAGCAGCCTATTGAAGATTACCAATCGATGAGGTTTGATTTTCCTGATGAGGATATCATGTACCTAAAGATGAAAGATTGTGAAGAGTCGTTGCCAGACGAAGGACCAGAGTTGGGTTCCAAATGGAAGATGATATTTGACGGAGCTGTGAACGCTTACGGTAGCGGAATAGGGGCAATCATCACTATGCCACACGGGTCGCACATCCCGTTTACTGCTCGATTGACCTTTGCAGTTACCAATAATGAAGCCGAATACGAAGCTTGCATAATAGGGCTTGAAGAAGCCATTGATTTGCGAATCAAGAATCTGGACGTATACGGAGATTCAGCTCTGGTGGTGAATCAGATAAAAGGGGAATGGGAGACGCGTCAGCCCAATTTGATACATTACATGAATTATGCAAGGAGGTTGTTGCCTTTCTTCGACAAGGTTGAATTACATCACGTACCGAGAGCAGAAAATCAAATGGCCGATGCCCTGGCCACTTTGTCTTCCATGTACAAGGTTAACTTCTGGAACGAGGCTCCCCGAATCATTATCTCTCGGCTTGACAGACCAGCTTTCGTATTTGCTATTGATGAAGCATCCGACGACAAACCGTGGTATTTTGATATCCTTAATTTTCTGAAGAATAAAGAGTATCCGGCTGGGGCATCCCGTCAAGATCAGAAGACTCTCAGGAGATTAGCGGGTAACTTCTATTTGAATCCGTATGGGGTCTTATACAGAAGAAACCACGATTTGGTGCTGTTGCGTTGTGTAGAGGAAAAAGAGGCGAAGCTGCTCATGGAGGAAATACATGAAGGTACCTTTGGTACGCATGCTGGTGGGCATGCTATGACGAGAAAGCTGCTGCGGGCAGGTTATTTTTGGCTGACTATGGAAACTGATTGTTTCAAGTTCGCAAGGAAATGCCACAAGTGCCAAATCTATGCTGATAAGATCCATGTGCCTCCGAGTCCTCTGAATGTGATGTCATCACCATGGCCTTTCTCGATGTGGGGAATCGATATGATTGGAAAGATCGAGCTGTCAACCTCTAATGGGCACAGGTTCATTCTAGTAGCAATCGATTATTTCACCAAGTGGGTAGAAGTGGCGTCTTATGCAAATGTAACTAAGCAGGTGGTGGCCAGATTCATCGAGAGAGATATCATTTGCCGATATGGAATCCCCGAGCGGATAATCACGGACAACGGATCAAACCTGAACAACAAAATGATGAAGGAGCTCTGTCAGAATTTCAAGATCGAACATCACAACTCCTCCCCTTACCGACCCAAGATGAATGGCGTTGTCGAGGCGGCCAATAAGAATATCAAGAAGATCGTTCAAAAGATGGTGGTGACCTATAAGGATTGGCATGAGATGCTACCTTTCGCTTTGCACGGTTATCGTACGACGGTACGCACATCAACCGGGGCAACCCCGTTCTCGTTAGTATACGGAATGGAAGCGGTATTACCATTGGAAGTTGAGATCCCTTCTCTGAGGGTATTGCGAGACGTTCAGCTAGACGAGGAAGAATGGGTGAAAGACAGGTTGAATCAACTGAGTTTGATGGATGAGAAGAGGCTAGCTTCTCTAGCATACGGTCGTTTGTACCAGAGCCGAATGAAGAAAGCATATGATAAGAAGATACATCCGCGAAGCTTTCAGACGGGCGACCTTGTGCTGAAAAGGATTCTCCCGCCGCAGGCAGATCACAGGGGCAAGTGGACCCCCAACTACGAAGGGCCATACGTTGTCAGGAAAGTCTTTTCAGGAGGAGCGTTATTGTTGTCCACCATGGACGGTGAAGACTTTATGTCACCTGTGAATTCGGATGCAGTTAAAAAATACTTTGCTTAAAATTGACCCGCTGGACAGAAAAAAGAGAGTCCAGGCAAAAATGGGGCATCCTGGCGAACCAAAAACAGAATGAAAGGTTCGGGCAAAAGTTAGGGATAAAATTGAAAAATGTACACCCGCGAAGTCGAAAACCTACACTGGACGGCTTCGGCAAAAAAGGGTATCCCGGTGAACTGAAAACCCGTAAAGGGCGGTTCACGCAAAAGTTAGGGATTTGAAAAGCAAATGACTGCAGTCCGAATTTGATACTGCATTGAGCATTGGTGCGGGGGAATATACTCGAGGGGTCGATTGTCAGATACAATCTCTTCGGAAGTGTGGATACCGGGAAAGCATTAGAGTCGGACGAGTCATAGGAGGATCAGTTCGTGGTGTTCGTCTGCATCCCGTTGCCGACATGTGTACAAATTTAATTTGTCAAAATATTTATGCTTCTTCTGCATACTCGTCTATTTTTCCTTGCGTAGCTTCCTCTTTTCAGGAGTTACATCCCGTGTACAAAAACTCCGCCCATTCAGGGGCCCAATCAATAAAATACGTTATTCAGTACTTGATGTTGGTTCTTTACTGTTTTGTGCATGATGAAGCGCCTAAGTTTACTGAAACTAGCATGTGTATAACATCACTGGCCCTTACTAACAATTGCTAAAACTTTGAATTAACTGAAAATGATGTTACTAACCTGAATAGATTTGGTTGCATAGGCTTGTGTTGTCTTGTTTGTGTTGCTGCAGGTTTCATAGCCGTACGAGGAAGATGATCAAAAGATTGCAGTAACAAAAGACTCGACCCCCGCGCAGGTCATGCATGTGCTTCCTGAAGAAGGATCGAATTCCCCAGCTAGCCGTAGCTTATCCAAAGGACATGCTGCAGCAAAGTCATTCATCCTCAGCAGAGTTTGGCGATTCCAAGATTATAAGGCTGTATTCAGACAGTGTATCTCAAGCCAAGTTGGTTTAGTCGCAGAAGATTAATATTTGTGAGCTGTATTCAGGCAGTTTACCTCTCCCAGTGAAGGCAGTTGATTTTCCCCAAGAGAATCATCCCGTCCCCAGCGGAATTCTCTTTGCAAGTGTTTTCATTCCTTCCAGTGGAACTCGAAGATTGAGACTCTCCCCGGCAGAGTTGGTGTGAGTCCTGGCATTTATTTTGTCAGAATACCGTGTGACATCCGGTCACTCTCCAGCAGAAGTATAATCATACCAAGCGCATCTGCTAGTCTCCCGCAGAGTTACATCCCCAGCAGGGTGTTACTTCAATGAGGTGCTTGGTTTAAGTTCCCAATTTCCCAACTGAGTCGACTTCACTCCCCCAGCATTTATTTTGCTGGAATAATTCTCTAGCATCTGGCTATCCCCAGCGGAGTTGGCATTATCTTCAGCATTTATTTTGCTGGAGCAGTTCCTATACCTCAGCAGTTCGGGTCGGCATTTGCATTGGCATACAGTGTCATGCTTGCATCCACCAAATGAAAAAAGCGTAGCATTTCCATGTCGAATGGAGCATTGCATCATTGTCAAACGCATGCATTTTGAAACATAAACCAGGTTGGCTAACCGTTTGTTTCAAGTATTGTTTCTCTTGCAGGTAGAGAGAGCCCTTGCTCAAGTGAATCAATAAACATTCGAGGTCTCGGCGTGAGACATTCAACGAAGTGTCAGCTTTGGCACTACTCCCCACAGAGTTGTCATGATGAAGTTCTCTTTGTCTCCGAACAGAGTTATTTGTGAATTTCTTGTGTTTTCCCCGCCAGAGGGAGTAGGCAGAATTTCTCCTCATTCTCAAGCAGAGTTATTTGTCATTAAAGGGTTTCCCGAACCAGAATTTCAGAGGCCACCGCCGGTTATCAGAACAGGAGTCCGGAAGTTTGGTTTCCAAATATCCCCAGTAGAGTCCGTTTCGAAATCGTTGTCACGTCAGTGCAAAGAAGTTTTGTAGTTTGCGGACCAATGGAAGGATGAGTCCTGACGTGGACAAATTTGTTGACGGGTTTTCTTCGTGCTAGAAAAGTGGGAGTCCTAACGTGGACAGTTTTATTTCCCTGGGCTGATAGGAGGTGCTAGTCCTAACGGGGACAGGTTCGATTTTTCAGAATTGTTGGAATGTGGAGTCCTCACGTGGACATTTCTTCCAGGTGGCGATATGTGTTAGTCCTGACGTGGACTGATTCGAGTTCTCGGTATTGATTGAGTGTGAAGTCCTGACGTGGACAAAGTTGGTTACTCTTCGTGTTGTGGGCAAAGTATGAGTCCTGACGTGGACAAGTCTTATTTCCCCAGCAAGTCGAAGACGCGCGAGTCCTGACGTGGACAGGTTCTATTACTTCAGCAGGTTGAGATGTAAGTCCTGACGTGGACAAGTCTCACTTCCCCAGTGGGTCAGAGGTGCATGAGTCCTGACGAGGACAAGTTCTATTTCCGCAGCGAGTCAAGAGGCGAGTCCTGACGTGGACAAATCAAGACGAAACGTGAGTCCTGACGTGGACAGATTTATTCCTTACGTGGAAAGAGAAATTTTAGTTCCTTACGTGGAAAAGCAAGGTTATTCCTTACGTGGAAAGCTTGGAGTCCTTACGTGGACAGATCAAGAATTTTATTCCTCACGTGGAAGAAAATTGGTTTCCTTACGTGGAAAGAAGATTGTTTCCTTACATGGAAAGATTGGAGTCCTTACGTGGACAAAGCGAGGTGAAAGATTGAGTCCTTACGTGGACAAATCAAAAGAAAGTGTATTCCTAACGTGGAAGAGTTGAGTCCTAACGTGGACAGATACAAAGAAGATTTATTCCTTACGTGGAAAGATTGAGTCCTTACGTGGACATATCAGATTCATTCCTTACGTGGGAAGGTGGGTCCTTACGTGGACGGAGTTGGTTTCCTTACGTGGAAAGAGATTGTGATTCCTTACGTGGAAAGATTGGAGTCCTGACGTGGACAAACTAAGACAAGATTGTGTTTCCTGACGTGGAAAGAAAAGAAGTTCGTTTCCTCACGTGGAAAGATGGTTTCCTTACGTGGAAGAACGATGTATTCCTTGCGTGGAAAGAGATTGTGATTCCTTACATGGAAAGATGGCATTCCTTACGTGGAAAGATTGTATTCCTTACATGGAAAGATTGGAGTTCTTACGTGGACAGATGGAGGAGGTATTCCTAACGTGGAAAGATTTTATTCCTGACGTGGAAAGTCTAGTCCTGACGTGGACAGATGTAGAGAAGAAGTTGTATTCCTTACGTGGAAGAGCGATGTATTCTTAACGTGGAAGAGTTAGTCCTAACGTGGACGATGTATTTCTGATGAGAGGCAGACGAGCCATCCCCCAGCAAAGTTGTTGAAGTTTTTCGAGTTGACGACACAGGCGTCCTAACGTGGACAAAGTTTTATTCTTGCAATGATGGGAGCTTTTCGGGCTGGCGAAATAATCCCCAAGCAGTCGTGTAGTTCATTTTTGCGGTTGGCAAATTTCCAGGTTCTTAGTATTCAACCGTCTCGTACCGCGAATGTCTGAAGGCTCCGGGCTCTTCACCCAATCGGGTCCAAGTCGCTTGAATAGGGGCAGCTGTTGCACCCTAAAATTTGCTCAACCTTATTCACTTGGTTTATGTTTCAATATCATTAGCATTTGCATATAGAGTCATGTACATAGCCTAACCATCTGCATAACATAAGCATAGCAAGTCATCCAACAGGGGACCAATCATTATTCTCATCTCCATGAGCTTATCAAGAGGTTATTATTCTAATTCAATCCCATTCAAGTCATCAGAAAGAATTTGAAAGCTATCAAGTCAATGGATCAAGCAAGTGCATCCATCTCCTATCTGGGGGTATCTGAGGATCAACAAAGAAATTGTGAGATGTGGGCTGAGCATGGATAGTATCTGGGCATCATGGGAGACTTAGAAAGTCATTTGAAGAAGGAGACAGGTTATTGGTGTGATCACAAGAATTGCAGTTGAAGGCAGCCAACTAGGGTTTCATCTGGGGTCAACTTTAGGTCAACTCTAGGTCAAGTGACTGATTGAGGGACATTAAGGGCTATTGGAGAGATGTGGGGTTCATCATTTGACATGTAGAAGAGGATATGGTGATATGCCAAGAAGAATTCAAGAGAAATCAAGGAGAAGAGGAGTTTCTAAATTAGGGTTTCTGTGTAAAATCCCCTAGTTTAGGTCAAATTTCCAAGCACGATAAGTCAAAATGCAAGCTTCAAATGGATCCTTGTCCAACATGAAACTTGTAGAGGATCTCAAGACCTTTAATTTGAGTGGTGGAAGACATCAAGGAGACTTATAGAACTCAAGTTATGGTCCTTGCAAGTTACAGGTCATCTGAGGTATCTGAAATTTTGTCTGTGAAAGTGACTTGACTTCCAAGCTATTTTTAGCCCTCAAGGAGATTTCAAATGAATTTCTGGTCAACATAAGAGTTGTTCCTAATTGTCTTAGCTTTCTATAATGGTATAGTATGCCTTCATATGATTTGTGGAACTCTACGTATGGTCTTGGCAAGCAAAGGGTATTTTGGTCATCTAAGGATTACAGGTCATTTCAAGCCTATGCCCAAAACTCATACAAGGAAGCTTCAAATGGAAAACTTCACAACATCAAACTTGTTCCAAATGACATTTTGAGTCTAGAAAAGTGACCATGAAAGATTGGAAAGATTCATAGCACAAGGTTTCAAATTTGGTGGATTTAATGAATAAAAATGACCTAAAAAATGAGATTTTTCATATTTTGGCCAAATGAGGTGAAATTATAGGTCATTTTGATTGGAAAAATCATTTTGAAAACATTGGCTAAAGTGGAATTTTGAGTTTAGTTCAAGTTTTGAAAGTTACACATGGTTACTTATAATGGAAGGTACATAATCCAAATCCAAGGGAAAGTGTGCATGGGAAGCTTCTCCAAAGTTCTAGGAGGTTCTAATGTCATGTATATATTGAATTGAGAGGGTTCATGCCATGGTTGGTGCTTCATATTGTTCATAAACACAAGTTTCATACACTTTCTCCCACTTGCAAAATCAATTCAAACTCTCTCAAATTCTCATCAATCTTCACATTTTCTGATTGGATCTTCATCATCATCATCCAAGGATCATAATTCACATCAAGATTGGTGAAATTGAAGGAGGATTCGAGTTGTGCAAGTTGATCATCCAAGAAGCAAGAATTTTGTAATTAGGAGATTCAAAGCCTTGGAGCATCATTGGTTGCATACAGAACTCATCATCAAGTTCTTGGATCATTTTCCAATCATTACAAGCCTTGGATCAGCACACTACATAGCTGTTTTCTTCACTTTGCACCAGGTATGTTCATCCTTCGAATTGCATGTTTTAGTTAGAATTATTAGGTTTTGATAGCATAGAATTGTTAAGATAGGATAGATGACTGAGTTTGGTGAGTTTGGAGAGTTTTCATGGAGGTTGATCATAGAGTGCAAGAACTGTTTGGTTGGATAACTCTTGGATTAGAGCATGAAAATCTCAGGTTAATAGCTTGTTATGATCAGCATAAAGTATAGATCAGGTTAGGGCAAGAATTGGTGAGAATTGAAGCAATTGATATCAGGTGAAAATGGTGGATCAGAACTGTTATGTGTATCGGGTTCCATGGTTGCTTGAGTTTTAGGAGGAGTTATGGTCATGGTTGTGTAGAGGGGAAAGACTAGAGCAACTTTGCTCTTGGAGTCGAAGGCATCCATGGAGAGATGAGGGAGAACAGAGGAGTGGAAGGTGCATGCATGGTGAGGAAGTTTCAGAAACCCTAGGGTTTCTGAGGTTGAAGATGATCTGGGAGCCACACGATCCCCATTTTGACTTTGACTGGAATGTGAAATCAATGGCCACGATTAAAACTGAAAGCGGAGGGAAATTCAAACAATGAAACGCACCGTTTCATTTATTCTATCTCACTGGGCCTCACATTCGCTTGCTATACACACCCTACCAAACCAGGCCCAATGCAAATGAACTGAGAATGCTTGCTATTCACACCGTTTTTCTTTTTTTAATTTTTATTGGTTTTCCGAAGCATGCTGGGCCTAGCGCCATTTGATATTAACACCCCCACTGCCTGGCCCGTTCCTATGTTTTAACTGCATTTCATTACTTGCTGCACCTCCATTCATATTAATTCATTTTATTTTCTTTCAAAAAATATTAAATCTTTCAAAAATCATAATAAATTGTAAAATACATGTTTTTCATTGGTTCTTTTTGCATTCTTTTCATAATTATGTCAAGAAAATTATCATACACAAAAATTAATAGTTCATTTCATTTTTATATTTTTAGCATATTTTTCTTTTAAATAGGTGTAAATAATATTTTGTTTGGTGCATGATTTTGCTAATTTTAGTTTGAATAGATGTTTTACTATTTTTAATCCATTCTTTTTAGGTTGATTAGTAGATATTGTTAGCTTGTATATACAATTTAGTTCACATTTTTAGGACTTAATTTTAGGTGTTTAGTTTAGGTGTGAATAACATGAACAAAAATTAGGGTTTAAGTGATGACTTAGGAGGATTGAATCATTTCCCTTAGGAGTTAGAGATTGGATTTTTGATATGGGACTATAGGGATTATGGGTAGTTATTAGATCCCTTAGAAATCATTAGGATTCCCCTACTGCTACTAATATACTGTCTATATTTGTTTGACTGGTGTGGTGTGCCCTCTCTGGGGATTATTGTTTGCTTGTGTGGGTATTGGGATTGCTTGGGGATTGGGAGAGCTGAAGACTTGTGATGATGAAGCCATTGGAGATCCAGATGCTGAAGACCAACTTCCAGAGTTGAAGAGGAGAGTTTTTCTAGCAGCTGTTGAGGAGACTAGGGTTTAGGAGCTAGGCAGAGCTCTAGATTAGAAAGCTTGTTTCCCAAACATGGAATGCCTTGTCTGCATCCATCCTTTCTCTATGATTCAAAGTCTCTTTCAAATATCCACCTCCTTCCTTTGGAAGGATCAGTGAATGTATTTGAAAGATAGAACTTTTGAGAGAAAATTGTCTGTATAATGTTAACAGTTAATGAACCACCCTTGGTAGGTAATTGACTGTCTAACATTCATTCACTTCCTCTGGTTGACTGATATTCATCTTGGAGATTGAGACTTGAAGAAAAGCCATTGCAGATGGAAGATTGATGATCAAGACCTTGCTGGAAGGCTGTGGAGATGGAGATTGATGCTTGTAGCTGATTGGAGATGACTTGAAGTCAGGTGTTGATGCAGAGCTGTTGTGGCTGTTTATTTTTTGCTGTTCATTTCTGATGTATTGTGTGGTTTTCCCTGACTGTATTGTTTGCTGTTTACCTGTTGGGTTGAAAGCGAATTCTGTTCACTTTTGCCTATTGTTTTCTAGGTTCGAGGTTGAGTGAGACTCCCTTGCCTCGCTTGTATTGTTGCATCCATGCATTTTACTGCTTTACTGTATATATCTAATATTGTTTCTGTTTCCGTCTATTCCCTTAGGATCTCTGTTTCTCTCTGCGCAAGAGAGGAGCATGATAGACACTAGGTCTTAACCCATGCATGATAACACTAGGTTAGTTTGATTCCCTTCGCAACCATAGGTTAGAGTTCTGTCTCTTCTTTCTCAAAACAAACAGAAAAACACGATAAAATTTCAAACACAATAAAAGACACTTCTTCCGTAAAAGAATGTGAACTCATCAAGACGTCATTTTTGTCCGCTTGGACTGCTAATCAGAAAAACCCTTTTTCAGAAGGAATAAAATCAATCAAGACAGACTTGTGTCGTACGTGGCCCGAACTACGTTTGCTCTGATCTTCCATGCAGTGTGGAAGTACGTAGGCATAGGATGCGATATCCTAGCGAGCAACCTTCCCCTCCTCTCCCGTAGGTAGGCGAACTACGTTGACTCTGATTTCTCGTTCCAGGCGGGAATACGTAGGCATAAAGTGCGATACTTTGCCGAGTCATTTTATTTTCTTTTTAACCCTTGACCTGTAGAGTAGATAGAATAACAATCCATACCCGAAAACAAGCGTGGATCCCGTCGAGTACGACGGACGTGAGGGGTGCTAATACCTTCCCCTTGCGTAACCGACTCCCGAACCCAGGTTTTGGTTGCGATGACCATACCTTTCCCGTGTTGTGCGAGGTTTACTCTGAGCGTTTCCTTTCCCTCCCGTGGGATAAATAATGCACGGTGGCGACTCTTCTGTTCAGCCGGCGCCGATTTTCGCAGTAGCGACACCTATGTCATACAGTCAGATGTTTCCAGAGTTGATCAAAGGTGGATTGATATTGCCGAAGGAGATAAATCTAGTTATTCCTTCATACCCTCCAGTTTTTGATGTCAACGCCCATTGTGACTACCATGCAGGGGCACAGGGGAATTCAATTGAAGACTGTAAGGTGCTTAAAATCAAGATTCGAACTTTGTTTGACTCCAATATGTTCTCACTCACACCTCAGGAAATTTAGATCAACAGTCCTCTTTCATCCAGTCATGTGGGTTCATCACTCCTTATTATGGAAGCATTCATCGAGAGCAGATGTTCAGATGAGTATCAGACTAATTTCGACGAGTAATTCTGAAGATGACTAGTTCAATAGTGAATCAAGATTGGAAACTCCAGTTCCCCGAAGTTAGCGATCTTTTATATCTCGCCATTTCCTTGCATGTGTAGTTTCTATTCTGTTAAAGTGCAAACTTATTTGTAAAACTTGTTTGTTTTTTATTGATGGTGATAATGAAATATAAACATGTTTGCATTGTATTCTCATGTTCATTTGCACTCCAGGTGTTCAAGGATGGTCTTTTGTTATCCTAATGTGGTTTTCTTCATAATTTTAGACTTAACTTTTCAAAGAATCTAGAAGTTGACTATGGAGTAAATTCAAGCAGAATTGAAGTAAATACGAAGCCATATGGGACAATTCATGATGGACATGCAAATTTTGTCTCAGGATCAGAACAAAACAAAAGGGTCGTGTTATAATTGCGGAAAGACCGGACACTACAAACCGGATTGTCCCTTGAAGAGAAAGGACAAAGAGAAGGAAACAAGTAGGTCACATAAGAAGAAACCTAAGCCAAGGAGAGCGTATATCGCCTGGGAAAGCGATAGCGAATCATCCGAGGATGACAGCTCTAGTGACGAAGATGAATCTGTCAATTTTTGTCTTTCCGTCCATCAAAAGAATAAAAAGAAAAAGGTACGATATGCGAAGTATGAAAATTCCTATAAATTGTCTCATTTTGAATTGCAAAATTATTTTAATACTTTACATTGTGAAGCAAAAGAAGCCTTTAAAAGGCTTGCCTCAAACAACCAACTATTTGCTCACCTAGAGCAAAAGATTCGTGATTCCAAAAAGAAACTAGAAGTGTTAAAAGCTTCCATAGTGGAAAGTACGAAAGTAGATTATGAAGAAATAAGAAAGAGAGTTGTTAACTTTGGGTGTGATACTTGTTACATTTGGCAAAATGAAGTTATAAATCTAAATGCCAAACTTAACAAGGCTCTAGAGCCCAAAATTACTGTTGCCATTGATAAAGCTAATTTTAGGAAGAGTATGGTTAATCCATATCAAAAATACACATATGTTGTAAAAGATCATGATAGCAAAAGTGATTTAAAAGTTAACTTTTCTTGTTTGTATTCTTGCAAGAAAGGTCACACCATTGCTAAATGTCGCTTTAGGAGATTTTTGGTTCCTAAAGGGGTTTATCAATGGTTGCCTAAATGCGACCATGTTTTCACTCATAACCTAGGACCCAATAAACATTTGGGTACCTATTCTTGCTAATTGTGTTTATAGGTACAATGTCTTGAGACTACCGAGAGAAGATGGGTTCTCGATAGTGGCTGCTCAAGTCATATGACAGGAGACATATCTCTCTTCATTGACTTTGTGGCAAAGAAGAAGGGATATGTAACCTATGGAGACAACAACCGAGGTACAATACTTGGAAAAGGTAGTGTAGGTAATCCCTCTTCCACTACTATCTCCGATGTGTTTCTTGTCGAAGGCCTTAAACATAATCTCATTCGCATTAGTCAATTATGAGACAAAGGATACAAAGTATCATTTTCAAAAGATTGTTACCTAATTGAGCATAATGATAAAATGAAGGATGTGTTTAATGGTCTTAGAGTAAACAATTTCTATATGCTGGATTTGAATGAAGTATCATTGACTAGCGATAAATGTCTCATGACAATGAGTGAGGACTCGTGGTTATGGCATAGACGTTTAGCGCATGTCAATTTTGACTTTCTAAATAAGGTAGTTTTAAAAGATCTAGTCATAGGCCTGCCCAAAATCAAATTCACCAAGAATCACTTATGTGATGCTTGCCAAATGGGAAAGCAAACAAGGATCCCTTTTAAATCTAAAAATATCGTTCAACTATGAGATCTCTTGAGCTTCTCCATATGGATCTATTTGGGCCATCTAGAATTAAAAGTCTAGGTGGTAACTATTATGATTTTTTAATAGTCGATGACCTTTCTAGATTTTGCTAGACTATCTTCTTGGCTAGCAAGAGTGATACATTCGCAACCTTTGAAAAATTTGCTTAGCTTTCTCAAAATAAGTTAAACACAAACATCATAGCAATTAGAAGTGATCATGGAGGTGAGTTTGAGAATTATCTGTTTGAGGAATATTGTGGTAGACACGAAATTAATCATAACTTCTCCGCTCCGTGTACCCCTCAACAAAACAGGGTTGTGAAGCATAAAATTCGAATTTTGGAAGAATTAGGAAGAACTATGATCAACGAAAGTGCTTTACCTAAGTATTTCTCGGCTGACACCATATGTATGGCATGTTATGTATTGAATAGGGTGCTCATACGCCCTATTCTAAACAAAACACCGTATGAACTTTTAAAATGGCGCAAGCCAAATGTGTCTCACCTACATGTCTTCGGTTGTAAGTGTTTCGTGTTGAATAATGGAAAGGGAAGCTTAGGTAAATTTGATCCAAGGCCGACGAAGGTATCTTCCTCGGATACTCTCAGTCAAGTAAAACCTATAGAATATACAATAAGAGATTACTTACTGTTGAAGAGTCTGTTCACGTACATTTGATGAATCTTATCCGAGAAATGTCGGAAAAGGTAGTGTTGTTCATGGTGCAGGTGTATCTTCGGAAGACATACTCAAAAGTGTTGAGCCGGGAATTGATCAACCTGACCTAGCCAAAATTGAGGAGGAAAAAGATGATCGTCATGAAGAAACTGAGGTAGCTCATCCATCTGAAAGAGATGATCTTCCTCCAGCTTGGAAGTCTTCCAAAGACTATCACATTGACAATATCCTCGGTGATATCTCAAAGGGAGTAACAACTCAATCAAAGCTAAGTAATTTTTGTTATCATTTCGCTTTCATTTCTCAGGTAGAACCTAAAAACCCAAAAGAAGCTTTACTCAATGAACATTGGTTCTTATCTATGCAAGAGGAACTTAACCAGTTCAAGAGAAATGAGGTTTGGGACCTAGTCCGCCCTCCGCAAGGTCATCGAGTAATCGGCACCTGATGGGTGTTTAGAAATAAACTGGATAAAAATGGAGTAATAACTCATAACAAGGCGCGTTTAGTCGCACAAGGGTATAACCAAGAGGAAGGCATTGACTATGAGGAGACTTATGCATCGGCTGCCCGATTCAAGGCTATACGCCTTTTACTTGCCTTCGCATGTGCGAAAAATTTTAAGCTATTTCAAATGGATGTGAAAAGTGCATTCCTTAACGGCTATATAAATGAAGAAGTTTATGTTGCCCTTTCGGGTTTTGAATCCGATGAATATCCTGATCACGTATACCAATTAAAACGTGCCTTGTATGGACTCAAGCAAGCCCCTAGGGCTTGGTATGAACGTCTAAGTAAGTTTTTACTTGATCAAGGGTATTCAAGAGGCAAGGTCGACACAACCCTCTTCATTAAGCGTAAAGGAAAACACTTAATTTTGGTGCAAATTTATGTTGATGACATTATTTTTGGATCAACTAACATGAATCTCGTAAGGGAGTTTTCTAATCTAATGCAGGGAGAATTCGAGATAAGTATGATGGGGGAGCTCACATATTTTCTCAAATTTCAAATTATGCAGCTTGAGGAGGGTATCTTTGTAAGCCAGACAAAATACTGTCTTGAGCTTCTGAAGAGGTTTGACATGGCAAACTCCAAAGCTATTGACGCACCAATGCCAACTTGTGTGAATTTAAGTCGAGATGAAAGTGGTAAGGATGTAGAGGTGAAAAAGTATCGAGGTATGATCAGATCTCTCCTCTATCTTACTGCCTCTAGACCCGACATTATGTTTAGTGTATGCATGTGGGCTAGGTATCAATCCTCTCCTAAAGAATCCCATCTAAAAGCAGTTAAGCGCATACTTAGATACCTTTCGGGTACTCCAAAGTATGGGCTATGGTATTCTAAGGGAAACAATTGTTCCTTGGTTGGATTCTCTGATTCTAATTTTGTAGGGCACAAATCAGATAGGAAAAGTACGAGTGGGATGTGTCACTTATTTTCAAACTCTTTGGTATGTTGGCATAGCAAAAAGCAGGTCTCTGTTGCTTTGTCAACCGCCAAAGCGAAATACGTTGCAGTCGGCAGTTGTTGCGCTCAAGTCCTATGGCTTAAGCAACAATTGCTCGACTTAAAACTCAAACTTGAGCGTATTCTGATCTTCTGTGATAACACGAGTGCCATCAATCTTAGCAAGAATCCTATGCTGCATTCACGCACCAAACATATTGAAATTCGACACCACTTCCTTAGGGATCATGTGGAGAAAGGCGATGTGGTTTTTGAGAATATTGATACTAAAAATTAACTAGCTGATATTTTTACAAAACCTCTTACTACTGAGCCTTTCTTTCATATCCGACGGGAACTAGGTATTCTCGATATTTCGGATCGTGTTTAGTCAAATTTCTCGCACATTATATATGTCTATGTCTATATGTACTTTGTTCATCGAATATCTAACAAATGAAGATGTTGAAAGTATATGTGTGTGCATCTTACTATATTTGGAGTTGAGGTAATATCTTTCCTTAACTACTATCTCTCTCAATATTCATGTTCAACAAATGCATCAAATTATGTGTTATATGTGTCGTATATATCGTGTTGTATGTATCTTACTCCATTGAATGCTTAAAATACGCTTTGGCTTAGTATCTATGTCTTAATGTATGCGAATATAGTCAAAAATGTAAAATTTTCTGGTTTCATATGCATGAGTCGACCTAAGCAAGGTTGCGGTCGACTCACAAAAGTGATGTTTTCTTTGCATTTGAACTGGGTATGCTCAGTTCGACCAAACGGTGGACGCATACCCCTTTTATTTTGAACGTGTGTTTTTCAACACAGTATGCACCAACGCATAGACCTTTCGGTCGATGCATCGCGCAATTTCTTTGAAAAATTCTTTCTGAAACGGTTCATTTTTAATTCCAACCACTTTAATAATTCATATTCATGTGCATTATGACATTTTGCATTGAAAATTGATACCTACATCAAGGCTTGTCTCCTATTCTTCTCTTCCCAAAACCTAGACTCTACTATAAAGGGGTCAAAATCATCATCATATCTCCATCTCCAAGAACTCTCTCCATTTTTGAAATCTTCATCACCAAAATTCCTTTTCTCCACCTTTGAAAGCAAACATGTCCACCCGCAGAGTTACTGGCAAATGATCCACTAGAGCTTCTTCATCAAAGGCTAGTCCATCATCTGCAGCTCTTCCGACAACCATTGTGTCACTTGTTCCAACAGAATGTGATGAGATTTATGCCAAAAACTTCAGTAAGCGTTATGTCGTCAAGAAGCATGCGTAATACCGGCTGTCTGCGAAGCATATGCACATCCCATAAATTATCAACCTTCTTGATGTTCAAGGGTTTAACAACTTCTTGGAGTGCAACACAAAATACAATGAAGACCTAGTAAGGGTATTCTACACCGGCCTTCAAGGGAAGTTTGAAAATTTTGAGTTCAAAACCAAAGTCGGAACTACAAAGGTATGTATTAACGACTTTGTTTGGAAAACATTGTTTAATATGTCACCTGTCTCCGCTGAGCCTATCATCAAGGCCACAGACACTAAAACTATAATTGGTTATGAGTTCAAAGAGGCTTTGAACTCAATGCTGAAAAAACCTTATCCAGATGACATTGTGGCTAGTGATCTTTTTCCCAAAATTGTCACTACGGGAAAGCTGAAACCCATGGATCGAATTTCACAATGGATTGTGGTGCATATTTTACGTCCAAAGAAAGATGGATATTTGTGAGTTGATCAAGTAGCGGTACATTTGATCTACATTTTGAAGAAACAGATCAAAATTAGTTGGCCTCATTATATAGTGTAACTACTATAAAAAACGAGGCCGGCAAGACTGAAGAGTCGCCACCTCTCATTATTTATCCCTCAGAACGGGAAAGGAAACGATCAGAAAAACCTAACGAAAAGGTATAAGACAAGGTCATCGCAACCATTGTCTGGATTCGGGAGTCGGTTATGCAAGGGGAAGGTATTAGCACCCCTCACGTCCATCGTACTTGATGGGATCCACTCTTGTTGTGTTTATCTGACGGGTTTGTTAAATCTATCTACGCTAAAAGTCTGGTCTGAAAAGAAAAGAAAATGACTCGGCAGAACACAATAGTTCTATGCCTACGTATTCCCGTATGGAACGAGAAATCAGAGTCAACGTAGTTCTCCTAACTACGAGGGAAGGTTGCTCGCCAAGATATCGCATTTTGTGCCTACGTACTTTCACACAGCGTGAAAGATCAGAGCAAACATAGTTCGGGACACGAGAGACACATGTTTGTCTTTTTTATCCGAGTAGGGTTAACAGACGGTTCCAGCAGTTTGGTGTATGCAGCTCGCTCGATGGAGACTTAGGCGTTTACCGTTTGCGGTAGAACCGAGAGTTAACAGAACTCTCCTTCTGAAAAGGGTTTCCAAGGGATTAAAGGTCCAAGAGGACAAAAAGAGTTTGATCTTTGTTTTCTGTTTTTTAGAGAAGTATCTTTTATGGATGTTTGTAACTGAAATCGTACTAGAGACTATGACCTGAGAGTGAATGCGTCGCATGTCACCCAAAGGGTACCGTACTAAACATCCAGATTGTTGGAAAGAAACTCTCCAACAACCCTTTCTCAAGTAGCTTAAGGCTCGTAGCGTACGACGTCAATTAACCTTTATTACTGTATTTTGATTTTGTTTGCAGATGAGAAGAGAAAAGACGCACTAAAAGGGAACTGATTCAATCCTAAAGTTGTCATGCAAAGTTGATCCTATGGTTGAGGTTAGGAGGGAAACTAACTAATGTTATCATGCTTGGTTAGAACCCTAATGTCTGTCATAACTTCTCTTGAACAAGATAAGTCAAAGTTCCTAGGGGAACATGCCAAAGGAAAGCAACAGTAAATCAAATCAACTGTAAAGGAATAACTGTACAGCAACAAATGTAAATAAAATGCATGCAATGCAGCACACAAGCAGAAGGAGCCAAGCTCAACTTCTAGAGCAAGCAAGCCCAAAGGCAACACATAAAGCACAGGCAAGGGAGACAGACTCAACCTTAAGCCAACAAGCAAAGCCAATCAATAACAGTCAAGCAGAGGGAGACAGACTCAACCTCTAGATGCAGACAAGCAAAGTGAGCTATTCTCAACCTTTAGAATGCTACTAGGCCTAGATCATTATATGAGAAACCTAGTCTAATGCAACACACAGTCAATCAGTCACACAAGCAAAGCATATAAGATAAACACCAAACAGCAAAGCAGATAAACAACAAACAGACAAACAACTTCAAGCAATCTTCAAGAGAAGTCTTCATCTCCATGCTCCAACAAGCTCCAACACAAGGGAATAGAATAAACATCAAGAATATTGGATTGATGATGGGAAGCAGGAAGGAAACCAAATGAATCCCTCCTGACACTCAACCAGTCATCAGAGATAGGCATCCTCAAAGGTTCTACCTCTTGTGAAATGCCACACATCATTCCAAAGGAAAGATGAGGCTTTCACATAGGGACCTTGAATCATAAAATGAGAATGGAAAAAAATCAAAGCAATCCATGTTTATTTGAAGAAAGAGAAAGCAACTAAGCTCTTCCTAAACCCTAATTTGAGTAAGCTACAAGAAAGCAATCAAAGAGAGGTCTAAACACCAAATCAAGCCACACCAACAAGCAAACAGAAGCTTCAATATATCTAAAACAATAACCAAAAGAAATGGGGAATTTATCTTATGCCAAAGGTCATCATTAGAGTTCAACTAGTGCAAGTGTTATGTTAGAAGCATGTTAAAACTAGCCTAAGTATTAATTCAATTCAAAATACTAAAACTACTTCTAAAATCCTATAAAATTTTCTAAGGGAACTCAAACATGTTAAGGACATATGGGCAAAGGATCAGAACCTTAATATAAAGGGAAGTCACCTAAAGAAATCCTAGATCACAAGGTACCAAATTAAAACCCTAAAATGGAAAGTCTAATGATCCTAAACCAAAACAAAACCTATTGTTGTCTAAAAAATCTAAATTAAATCATAGGGGATCATGCATCTCTACTCTACCAGCTAGCAAAAAATCAGCCCAAGATTCAATTCCAATTGCAAGAACTAAAATCAACAAAAACAAGTATCAAATATACAAAATTAAAGAAATTAATAAAATGAGAAAAATCAAATTAAATTGAAAATCAAGCAAACATGAAATGTAAAAGCACAGAAAAATCACACATAAAATGAGGAGCATGGACATATTTTTGTTTTATTTTTCTGATGAAAATTGAAATTAAAATAAATTAAAGAATGAAAATGCAATTAAAATAAAAAGAAAATCAAATAAATGAATTAAAAGCTGGGAAATTATCACAGGCGTTGAATTAAAATGTTAACATATGCTAAAACACAATGAATCTTCGTCAATTTTGAAAACTACATACCTGTGTTAGAGCTTGAAATTGAGGTATCTAGAACACGATTTTCAGCTTTAAATTGTGCAGATCTACTCAATGCTTGATGCTGAATGCGTTTGTAACTTCAATTTGCTTTGAAATGGCTTGAAATGGAAATCACGATTTTCACTTCTCCTCTTGAAACTCCAACTTCAAACTCTGGTTCTAGCACGAAATGATCTCCAAAATTGTTCTAAATCATTCACAAAACTTAAATAGAAAGTGTTTGTGGGCTTTTTTTGATCCAATGGAGGCCCAAATCCAGAAATCCAATTTTCAAGTTTCTTTGAAAAACTCCAACATGGTAAACACGAATTCTGGCTTAGAACTTCTCCAAGAAGTTTCAATTTAATCCTTTGTGGTATGTGGAAAGTGTCTAGAGTGATTAGAGAGCTTGAATTCATCCCTTGACCAAATTTGGATGTGTTGCTTACTTGTGAAGTAACAAGTCAAAACACCATGAAATTGACCTTAAATGAAAAAATCCAATATTGCCAATGTGTTTAGAATGGCTTTTCTGATTAAAATGATTATTCATATGGCCTATTTTGAACACAAATGAATTAATCATGAATTTTTCAATTAAATGCCTTTAACTCTTCCTTTTTGCAAAATTTCTGAAACCAAGTCTCACCCTAAGCCAAATCAATTCATCATGAGGACATGGTTGACCTAAAAACATCATTTTAAACAATTTTTGTGTTGAAAAAAACTTCATTTGAAGCTTGCAAGATGGAGAAAATGACCTATAATGCCAAATGACCTATAATCTTACTTTCCCAAAATACCCCTAACTTGTAAACCTTTTAACTTGAGTTCTACAAACCAGATGGAAGACTTCTAATACAATTTCGAAAGCTAAGATCAAGACCTAAAACTTTCATGTTTGCCAAAAGTTTAGGAGAAACACCCTTCTAGGTCAAAAGTTCCTTGTAAGTTGGTGAACTTTCAAAGACAAATTTCACATTCCTCAGATGACCTGTAACTTGTCTGGACCATAACTTGAGTTCTATAAATCCAATGGAGGACTTCTAGTACTCAAATTAAAGCTAAGAACATGCTATACAAGTTTTATGTTATCCAAAAGTGGAGATGAAACTTTCATATTGAGATGAGTGGTCTTGAAGTTAGGCACTAAATCCCGATTTAACCTTGAGAACCCTAATTTAGCAACTCCTCACACTGTGAACTCTTCTTGCATAGATCTTGGAATGTCATCTCATGTATCTCAAAAAAAACATCCATGATTGCAAAGACTTAGAATTGGGATTTGACCATCTTCAATTACACAGTTGACTTAGGGTTATTCAGATGAAAACCCTAATTGCAACACCCTTAACTGTGGCTCTTCACACTTGTCACAATGACTTGTCTGAGCTCCACCATGACCCTCAAGGCACTATATGAGCTCTATCCACACACTCTCTCCTTGATCAAGGCTCCACAACCCACTGATGGTCTTCAATTGGTCCTCAGATTAGGAGATTAACCCCATACAAACAACTGAACTTCTCAAGAACACCACCCTCTTCCTGATGACTTTGGTGACTTCTCAAACTTGAACAAAACCTCTAGATAGGCTCCTCTGGATATAAACCACACTTGATCCCCTGCACAAATGAACCATGTTATGCTATGCAAATGTTAGATCAATGTTATGCCAATGCAATAAAACATAAACCAAGTAAGAAAAGGTTAGGCAAATTTTGGGGTGCAACAGCTGCCCCTATTCAAGCGGCTTGGACCCGACTAGATGAAAAGCGAACGACTTTCGAACAATCAAGGTAGAAGAAGGTTGAATACCAGAGAACCCGAAAACTTGCCAACCGAAGAAATAAACTGCACAAACTGCCTTGGGGAACAACCCATCTAGACAATTGAATCTGGTTGTCACGGCAACAACTGATCAATCATCTGATAAAGAATCTGATTTCAACATCAACCACCTGTGTGACGCCACAAGTGTCGAATCCACAATCAACCTCAAATATATGCGCTACAATAAGCGGGCACTACGTAAAGCGCGTCATCCGTGTACTATCCGGGATCTTCCTTTTCCAAGCCACTCTGCGGGGAAAATCTGGCAACAACTCCAAAGTCTAATTTTGAAGCCATTCCAGACTGACGACAACTTCAAAGTCTAATTATGAAGTCTGCAATGCTGACGTAACAGCAATTCAAGGAAAATTTTGCCAAACTTCAAAGTCAAATTATGAAGTCTGCAATGCTGACGTAACAGCTATTCAAGGAAAATTCTGCTGAACTTCAAAGTCAAATTATGAAGTCTGCAATGCTGACATAACAGCTACTCGAGGAAAAATCTTCCGAACTCCAAAGTCAAATTATAAAGTCCACAACACTGACGGAACAGTTACTCGAGGAAACTCCGATAGGGAATTTCTAACACCAACTCCAAAGTCTAATTATGAAGCTGTTTATAACTGACAACAACTCCAAGGTCTAATTATGAAGCCGTGTAATACAGATAACAACTCCAAAGTCTAATTATGAAGTCATTCCATGCTGGCAACAAACTTCAAAGTCTAATTATGAAGCTGTGCAATGCTGACGTAATAGCAATTCAAGGAAAACTCTGTCGAACTCCAAAATCTAATCATGAAGCCCTCTAGAATCCTTCCAAGGAAATTCTAACAACAACTTCAAAGTCTAATTATGAAGCCATTGTAATAGTGATAACAACTCCAAAGTCTAATTATGGAGCCTTCCATGCTGACAACAACTTCAAAGTCCAATCATGAAGCCTTGACAAAAAGTAACGACTTCAACCGTCTAATCGCTGAAATCTTCCTTTAAAATGCTAACAACAACTTCAAAGTCAAATCATGAAGCCTTGTAGCACTGATATAACTAACTTCAAAGTCTAATTATGAAGCCATTGAAAACAAGTAATGACTTCGACCGTCTAATCGCTGAAATCTTCTTTTAAAATGCTGACAACAACTTCAAAGTCAAATCATGAAGCCTTGACAACAAGTAATGACTTCAACCGTCTAATCGCTGAAATCTTCTCTTAAAATGCTGACGTGACAGCAATCTAAGGAAAACTCCACTGGGGAATTTATGATAACAACTCCAAAGTCTAATTATGAAGCTGCGTAAAGAAAACTCCGCCGAGGAAGAAGAGAAACTTAACCAAGAAATTCTGATGAGGGAACACATGATAGGACGAACGTTATCATCACATATCTCATGCCAACAATTCGAATATCTGAAAACGGACCTAAACAAGAATTCCAATTACCTGCCGGGAAGAAACACCTGAAAACACAGAGGTAACTAACCTGGCTTATGTTTCAAAATGCAAGTGTTTGAAAATGGCATAATGCTCCATATAAGATGGAAATGCTACACATTTGGGTAAATTGCTATGTAATGCAGACATGCAAGATGCAAATGCAGGCTCGGGCCGCCGGAGAAAAGCTGGATACAGAACCGCTTCAGCAAAATAAATGTTGAAGACAAAGCCAACTCCGCTGGGGATAACCCGGTATCACATAATTATTCCAGCAAAATAAACGCTGAAAAGGTGAACCGACTCCGGGGGGGAGAAACAATCCTGCTGGGGGATAGTTTTACGATCCGGAGTTACGAACTCTGTTGAGTATAATCAACCTACTGGAGGAAAGATCACCTGCTGGAGAACAGAAAGAGCCATCCTGCGCAGGGATGAACTTTTCAAACCATTGACCACCTGATGATACCCTGTGAGGACTTCACTGGGGATTACATGCACACGCGACCACTGTTGGGGATGCACATTACTCGCATACGACTCCTGTGGGGATAAAAATGCGACATCCATCTGCTTTGGAGGGATACAATCATCTAGAGCCTACTCCTACGTTAAGGGACTCCGGCTGGGGAAACACGATCCCTTATCTGCTTGCTGCGAAGGTAACGACCCTGCAAAAGGATGAGCAACGACAAGATACCCTATACAAAAGGAAATATCCAGGTCAATAGCCATGACAATTGCTCAGTCAAATCAAAGTTTTAACAATTATTGGCCAAGGCCTACAAGTTTATGCACGCGCAAGTTTATCAAAAACATCGGCGTTTTCCACAAACAAAACAGTAAAAGTTAAAACAAGAAATAAACATCAAGTACTGAATAGTATGCGTTTATTGATAATGGGCCTGTAAATAGGCAAAGTTTTGTACAATGGATGCAACTCCTGAAAAGAGGAAGCTACAAAAATAAATACAAATATGTACAGAGGTACAAAGGAATTTGTATACATGTTGGCAACGTGGTACAGACGAACACCATGAGCTGATCCTCCAATGACTCGCCTGACTCCGACGCTTTCCTGATACTCCGTCCTCGGAAGAGATTGACTTGGATAATCGACCCTCATGTTCTCCCAAACCACTAAGCAATGCAGTATCAAACTCGGACTGCAGTCATTTGCTTTTTTCAATCCCTAACTTTTGCCTGAATTGCCCTTTGTGGGTTTTAAATTCACCGGGATACCCTTTTTTGCCGAAGTCGCCTTTTCAGGTTTTTGATTTCGCAGGTGTACATCTTTTCAATTTTATCCCTAATTCTTGCCCGAACCTTTTCCTTTTTTCTTTTTGGTTCGCCGGGATGCCCTATTTTTGCCTGGACTTTCTTTTTTCTGTCCAGCGGGTCTCTTTTAAGCAAAGTATTTTTTAACTGCGTCCGAGTTCAAAGGGGATGAAAAATCCTCTCCATCCATGGTGGACAACAGCAAGGCTCCTCCAGAAAAGACCTTTCAAATGATATATGGACCTTCATAGTTGGGAGTCCATTTGCCTCTGTGATCTGATTGTGGTGGGAGAATCTTCTTTAGCACAAGATCGCCCGTCTGAATGCTTCGAGGGCGCACCTTCTTGTCGTAAGCTTTCTTCATCCGGCTCTGGTATAACCGACCATATGCGATAGATGCAAGTCTCTTCTCATCCATCAAACTGAGCTGATTCAGCCTATTCCTTACCCACTCTGCCTCATCAAGTTGGACATCAAGAAAAACCCTCAAGGAAGGAATCTCAACTTCTAATGGTAGGACAACCTCTATAGCGTACACCAGTGAGAAAGGTGTTGCCCCGGTCGATGTGCGTACCGTCGTACGATAACCGTGTAAACCGAAGGGCAACATCTCGTGCCAGTCTTTGTATGTCACAATCATCTTCTGAACTATCTTCTTGATGTTCTTATTGGCCGCTTCAACAACACTATTCATCTTGGGCCGATAGGGAGATGAATTATGATGCTCAATCTTGAAATTCTGGCACAATTTCTTCATCATTTTGTTATTCAGGTTCAAACCAATTTCAGTAATGATTCTTTCAGGGATGCCGTAGAGACAGATGATATCCTTTTTGATAAACCGGGCTACTACTTGCTTGGTAACATTAGCGTAAGACGCTGCTTCAACCCACTTGGTGAAGTAATCAATAGCTACCAAAATGAACTGGTGTCCATTGGATGCGGTGGGCTCAATTTTGCCAATCATATCAATGCCCCACATGGAGAAAGGCTACGGGGACGCCATAACATTCAAAGGGCTCAGCGGCACATGAATCTTGTCGGCATAAATCTGGCATTTATGGCACTTCTTTGCAAACTTAAAGCAATCTTTTTCCATTGTCAGCCAATAATACCCTACCCGTAATAACTTTTAAGATATAGCATGTCCGCCGGCGTGCGTGCCAAAGGTACCCTCATGGACCTCCTCTATGAGCAAATTAGCCTCTTTCTCATCAACACATCGTAGTAGCACGAAATCATGGTTTCTCCTATATAGAACACCATCCGGATTCAAGTAGAAGTTGCCAGCCAATCTCCTAAGAGTCTTCTTATCACGGCTGGATGCCCCAGTAGGATGCTCTTGGTTCTTTAGGAAATTTTGTATATCAAAATACCACGGCTTGCCATCGGAAGCTTCCTCAATGGCGAATATGAAGGCGGGCCTATCAAGGCGAGAAATAACTATCCTGGGAGCATCATTCTAGAAGTTAACTTTGTACATGGAAGACAATGTCGCAAGAGCGTCAGCCATCTGATTTTCTGCCCGTGGCACATGGTGAAACTCCACTTTGTCAAAGAAAGGCAACAACCTCCTTGCATAATTCATATACGGTATCAGATTGGGCTGACGAGTCTCCCATTTGCCCTTGATCTGATTCACGACTAGCGCGGAGTCTCCATACACATTAAGATTTTTAATCCTCAAATCGATAGCCTCCTCGAGACCCATGATACACGCCTCATATTCAGCTTCATTGTTGGTAACTGGAAACGTCAATCTGGCAGTGAACGGAATGTGCGTCCCATGGGGAGTCGTGATGATTGCCCCAATTCCACTTCCATATGAATTAACAGAACCGTAAAAAATCAACTGCCATTGGGAACCCGGCTCAGGACCTTCGCCATGCAACGACTCTTCACAATCTTTCATCTTTAAGTACATGATATCCTCATCAGGAAAATCGAACTTTATCGGCTGGTAATCATCGATCGTCTGCTCAGCCAGGTACTCTAACAGTACGCTACCTTTGATAGCCTTTTGCGAGACATACTGTATATCGTACTCTGTCAGTACCATCTGCCATCTGGAAATCCTTCCAGAAAGTTCCTGCTTCTCAAATACATATTTGATCGGATCCATCTTCGAAATCAGCATGGTTGTATGATTTAGCATGTATTGTCTCAGACGTTTAGGAGCCCAAGCAAGTGCACAACACGTCTTTTCGAGCATTGAGTAACGGGATTCACAATCTGTGAACTTTTTACTCAAGTAATAGATCGCATGCACTTTTCGTCCAGTCTCATCATGTTGACCGAGAACACAACCCATGCTGTTCTCAAGAACCGTCAAATACATAATCAGTGGTCTCTCGGCTACTGGGGGTATCAAGATCGGAGGTTCCTGCAAGTATTCTTTTATTTTCTCAAACGCCTTTTGACAATCTTCGTTCCAGACAATTGCCTGATCTTTTTTCAACAGTTTAAACATCGGCTCGCACATGGCTGTAAGGTGAGATATGAACCGGGCAATGTAGTTCAACCTCCCCAAAAAGCCACGAACCTCTTTCTCTGTTTTTGGTGCTGGCATTTCTTGTATCGCTTTTATTTTAGCAGGATCAACCTCAATTCCTTTTTTGTTAACAATGAACCCCAGTAGCTTACCAGATTTCACGCCGAAGGTGCGCTTGTTAGGATTCAGCCTCGGCCTGAACTTCCTAAGCCTCTCCAACAATTTCAGAAGATTCACCAGATGCTCTTCCTCCATCTGTGATTTGGCAATCATATCATCAACATAGACCTCAATCTCTTTATGCATCATGTCATGAAAGAGCGCCGTCATAACACGTTGATATGTTGCCCCAACGTTCTTCAAACCAAAGGGCATCACTTTATAGCAGAACGTTCCCAACGGGGTAATAAAAGTTGTTTTCTCCATATCCTCCGGCACCATCTTAATCTGATTATAGCCCGAAAATCCATCCATGAAGGAAAACATGGAGAATTGAGCAGTGTTGTCGACCAACCCGTCAATATGAGGAAGCGGGAAGTCATCCTTAGGGCTTGCCTTGTTTAGATCCCGATAGTCAACGCACATCCGCACCTTACCATCTTTCTTTGGTACAGGTACTATATTGGCGACCTAAGGAAGGTAAGTTGTAATAGCTAGGAAACCAGCGTCCCACTGTTTCTGCACTTCCTCTTTAATCTTTACAGCCATATATGGTTTCGTTTTCCTGAGCTTTTGCTTGACCGGCGGACAGTCTTCACGCAATGGCAAGCGGTGGACCACAATATCAGTGTCTAGCCCAGGCATATCTTCATAAAACTAAGCAAATATGTCACTATACTCTTGAAGCATCTCGACAAGTCTCTGCTTGATATCACTTTGCAGTGCAGCCCCTATCCGGACATTCCTAACAATCTCTTCCGAACCCAAATTAACGGTCTCAATATCCTCCTAATGAGGCAGAATGATTCTCTCTTCTTGTTTCAACAGACGAGTCAGCTCTTCTGGTAAGTCGTCGTCCTCAACAATCTCTTCTTCGGCTTGAAATATCGGGTGCTCAAAGTCGAAGCGAGTCATAGGGAGATCTTGACCGGTGTCATCTGAAATATGAATCCTACAAAAGAAAGGGTTAAATGCTTCAAATGATATGTAAACGAAGCATACAACCACATTGCCAGTTTACTGTAAAAATAAAAACAGAAAAATAGGGATCACAAAATTTGTATGAGGAAAACGCCTTTATTTGATGATTAAAACAAAGAATACACATAAGCAAGTAGGCCCTGACATAAAATCACTATGCCCCGGGTAGGACACAGGATTGTACAATAATCGAAAAACAAGGCATTACTATTTTTGTGTCACTTGAACAAAGTCCCGGATAGACCAGTTGCATAGGCTCTGTCCTGGCTCGTTGGGCTTGATCCACGAATCCATGTCACAGTCGCTATCTCCATCTTCACTGTCAGACACATCATTGATCTGTTCAAAACTGAATCCTCCCGGAGTGAACACAATCGGCCCTTTGAACTTCGGCTTGCTCTGTGATGAAGGTGACAACGGGTGATACCTAAGCCGAACTTGTTCTGCTTAACAGGAATCTCCAGAACTTGCCCCCAACCTTTGGTCTTCCCGGCCTGAACTACCGCTTGGACTTCTCTGTATGACGACATAGCCACTTCTGGCCCACTGCTGATGACAGGAGATTTATCTCTGATCTGCACGCCTTCAAAGGCTTGGCACAATGTCTCATGGATCTCACCATCCACTTCGACATATTTAAACGATGACAGGTGACTGACCAGAATGTCTTCCTCCCCACATATAGTGAAGATGCTACCACCGACCATATACTTAAGCTTCTGGTGCAACGTAGATGTCACAGCCGCTGCAGCGTGAATCCACGGTCGTCCAAGCAAACGGCTATAAGCTTGCTGTATGTCCATGATATAAAACACAGTGTCAAACACTTCTGGACCAACCTAGATTGGCAAAGTTAATTCTCCAAACACGGACCTTCTCGTCCCGTCAAATGCTCTCACTACCAAGTCACTTGGCGTGCAGATTATACCTCAGGTATCTAGCTTCAACAGCGCCTTCTTGGGCAACACATTCAAGGATGAACCTGTGTCAACAAGGACGTGAGACATAACAGTGCCCCTACACTCAACAGAAATATGCAACGCACTGTTATGGTTGCGGCCCCTATGTGTCAAATCAAAATCAGTAAAGCCAAGGCCATGCCCCACACTCACGTGCACAATCACTCCTTCGATCTGATTAACTGATATCTCCTGGGGTACATAGGCAGCGTCAATAGCTTTCAGCAAAGCGTTCCGGTGAAGCAACAATGACAAAATTAAGATTTTGGAAGGCGTCTGCTGTAGATGATCGACAATTTTATAATCGCTCTTCCGAATTAATCTCATGAATTCTTCTACATCTTTGGTCAAAGCCTCTTTTTCCTTCTCTTGAGAAGGTCCTTCTTCATTAACTTTACCTTTCCCTTTGGCCATTCTCTTAGCTTCTACTTCTGGTGACGCGAAGATTCTTCCACTGCGGGTTATGCCCCCTGCCCCCACAAGGTTGTCAACTGACCCTACCGGCGGGCTTGCCAGGTTAATCTTCTCTCCATTGCAATAAACCTCCGCCCCATAATTCCAAGGGATGGATTTAGTGCTTTCATACGGAATAGGTCCAGCTTTGGTTATTGTGATAGTCGGCCTCTTGGGAGGTGTCGATATCGTGACAGTCTTGAACGGGATTGTAATCATTGCATCTTCACCCTGCTCTTCAGCTATTGCCTCGACGGGCTTTTCTTCAGCAGTACGGTCAAATTGCAGTGTACCCTCATCAATCAACCATTGAATACCTCTTCTTAAGTTATCACAACCCTCAGGCTGGGCCAAACAATCAACACAATCAGCATCACAACCGGGGAACACTCCCCCTCTTAGCAACCTGCTCTTGACTAGGCCAGAGGTGTCTTGAATTCCTCCACACTCATAACCAGATTCAGACTGGTATCTTCCAAAACTGCACCCACCTGCGTAGATCTGTGAGCTGGCATCGAATTCTTCTCAAAATTGGGCGCCTCATTGCCGAAGTTTATAGCCTTGCTATCTATCAAATCTTGCACCTTGTGTTTGAACGCATGGAAAATCTCGATGCTATGGCCCGGTGCCCCGGAATGGAAGTCGCAATGTGCATTAGCGTCATACCCGAAAGGAGGCGTGCCCTTTAACGGAGCCAACGTCCTTTTCTCGACCAACTGCAACTGTAACAAAGTTGGAAGAAGCTGAGCATATGGCAATGGAGGTGCATCAAATACTCTCTTCACAGCCCTATCCCAACCTTGATATCTCTGTGGAGCAGCATTCTGTCGTCCTTGTTGCTGTTGTGGCTGTTATTGTTGCTGTTGAGGCACAAGAATTGTCACACTAGCAATCTGCTGCTGACGGTACTGGTTTCGACCTCTACCTCTCCCTCGAGAGCTATATACTGAATTGGTATCCCCTTGTATCTTGTTTCCAAAAGTCTTTTTACCGCCTCCAGCTGAGGTTGACTCACCCGCTTGAATCGTACCAATCTTGACACCATTCTCAATACGTTCCCCCAAGAGTATCAACGCAGAAAAGTTACTCGTCGTACAATTAATAAGCCTGTCATAGTATAACCTGGAGAAAGTGCCTACAAACATATCCACTAACTCCCGTTCTACCATGGGTGGGTGCACCCTGGCTGCAAGCTCACGCCACCTCTGGGCGTATTCTTTGAAGCTCTCACCATTCTTCTGAGAATGGTTTTGGAGTTGGACCCTGTTCGGCGCAAGGTCGCCGTTGTATTGGTAATGCTTGACAAAAGCTTCTGCTAACTCCTTCCAGCTACCAATTTGAGTTGGCTCTAACCCCATGTACCATTCCAATGACGGTCCTGACAAGCTGTCCTGGAAAAAATGGATCAACATCTTTTCGTCATCAGAGTAGGCGGACATTCTCCGATAGTAAGATCGCACGTGAACTCTCGGGCACGTATCCCCTTATACTTGTCAAACATGGGCGCTTTGAATTTGATTGGTACCCTCAAGCCAGGGACCAGTCCCATGTTAGCCACGTCCAGCCCCGTGGAATTCTGATTAGCAAGATTCCTCATATGTTCTTCCAACAACCTGAACCTTCTATCACTGTCAATGGGCATCTCAAGATCTCTGCCTGGCGGAGGGAAAGCATCTTCCTGACGATCTTCGCCCCAGTGAGAATCCTCATTACCATAACCAGCATAAGTAGTATTAGGACCAAAACTAGCCTAATTGATCCTTGGACCGTATCCCATATTACCAAAACCTTGATTTCCAGCACCAAGCCCAAAACCAGCATTGTGAGTACCCATTCCAACACCACTGTGGCTTGCATTGCCGAAACCTGCGTTACCGAAGCCCTGGTTGTCGTAACCCTGATTGACATAGCCTTGATTACCACCAAAACCAGCGTTGCCAACCCCAATGCCCATACCAGTATTCCCAACACCAAGACCAGCGTTCCCAGTGCCAACATTGAATCCAGCATTCCCAACACCAATGTTTCCATTAGTTTCCACATGCCCATTGTTGTTACCAGTCATATTTCCATTCCCAGCCCTGTTACCATTCTCAACCGTATTGAGGACGACCACTGGTACAACATCACCTGCTTGGAGAGTCTCACCGTGAGGAGGATCAGTAGCAATTCCTCCATGTAGCACACCCTGACTGTCAACCCTAGCAATGAGAGGCTGCACCAGAGTTTGCAGCTGCTCCTGGCCCTTGGCCACAGTCTCCATCATCTACATGAACTGCGTCATCCTATCACGCATCTCTTGCATCTCAGTCTGCATCTGGTCCATGGCTTTCTTACAGTTGCCTCTGGTAGACTAGCGATGAATTCGCTGATCGACAATCCTGGAACCTGCATTAACAAAGGGTTAGGAGACAACTAAAGGTACCTGTTATGCAAATGATTTATGCATATGCAAACGTGTGTCTGTGCGTTAGGGAGATTTCTCCCCTGATTCGAGTGACACAGTGCAAGTGCTGATAATAAGAAGTCCGGGTCTAGTTGTCACTACTGCGAAAATCGGCGCTGGCTATGACAGAAGAGTCGCCACCGTGCGTTATTTATCCCACAAGAGGGAAAGGAAACGCTCAGAGAAAACCTAACGCAAAGAGGGAAATGAATGGTCATCGCAACCAAATCCTAGATTCGGGAGTCGGTTACGCAAGGGGAAGGTATTAGCACCCCTCACATCCGTCGTACTCGACGGGATCCACGCTTGTTTTCTATCTAGGGTATGTTTATCTATCTATTCTAAAGGTCTGGGTTAAAAAGAAAAGAAAATGACTCGGCAAAGTATCGCACTTTATGCCTACGTATTCCCGCCTGGAACGAGAAATCAAAGTCAACGTAGTTCGCCTAACTACGGGTTAAGGGGGAAGGTTGCACGTCGAGATGTCGCGTCTCATGCCTACGTACTTTCATACGGCATGAAATATCAGAGCAAACGTAGTTCGGGCTACGGAAGACACAAGTTTGTCTGACAGTTTTTTATCTCCTTAAGAAAGGGTTTTCCTGATTAAAGGTCCAAGAGGACAAAAACAGAGTTTGAATGTTTGTTTGAGTCTTTTACGAAAGAACTGTTTTTTAGGATGTTTGCAATCTCAGTCGCACTAGAGACTATGAACCAGGAGTGAACGCTTCGTATGTCACCCAAAGGGTACCACACTAACATCCAAATTACTGGAGAGAGGCCCTCCACCAACCTTTTCCCAGATAGCTTAAGGCTCGTAACGTACGACTTCAATTAACCTTATTACTGCATTTTTGAATTGTTTTAAGAAAAGAAGAGAAAGACACCCTAAAACTATGGTTGAAAGGAAATCTTCCTACAGTTATCATGCATGGTTCAAAAACCTAATGTCTGTCATAATTCCCTCTTGCATAGAGGAAATCAGAGATCCTAGGGGAAACAGCAGAAGAAAGCAAGCAGTAAACAGTAAATAGTAGAATGCATGCTATGCAACAGTACAAGCGAGGCAAGGGAGTCCGGCTCAACCTCAAACCTAAGAAAACAATAGGTAAGAGGAGACAAGCTATACCTCAAACCTAGAGGTAATCAACACAAGCAAACAGACAATACAACAAAAAGAAACAGAGAAAGCAGCCCAAGCAGCAGCAACAGTCTTCAGCAGACAACAACTTCAATACTCAACAGCAGCAGCTCTAACAGCAAATCCTCTTGACAGCAAGTTGGCAGTAAAATGGCTTCATCTTCAAGATTCTCCTATCTTCAAGCTTCTTCAAACTTCATCTTCAAGCACACTCCAAGCAGAGGATTAATCACTAAGATCAAGGTTGCAATGTTGAAAACCAAATGAAAACCAAAGGAAATCATCAAGTACCAACATTGAAATGGAAAGGCATCCTAAAAGTTCTACTCAACTATGGGCATACCACACATCCCTCCAAAGTAGAGATGGAGTTTCCCTAGGAGGACTTTACATCATTGGATAGAATAGAAGCGCACAATGCATTCTATGTTTGATGAAAGAATCAAAACTAGTCCTAATGGCCCTTCCTACAACCCTAATTTCCTAAGCTCCTAAAAAAGCTCCTAAAAGAGAAGAAACCTTCAACTCCAAGCTCCAATATTCAAGCCACAGCAGCTACACCAAGTCCAGAAGACCTCCCAAGAAGGAATCCAAGCAAATCCAACCCCAAAGTCACCAACAAAACCAAGCAAGCAAAGGCACACAAAATAGAACACCACAAGCACAAGCAACTTGCAAAATACAACTAAAATAGAAAACAAATTTGTAAAATTCTAATAAAATTCCTAGCGGAACATGCATGTTTGAACAACCTAAGGTTAAAATATTAAAGCCTAATTCAACTTATAACTCACCTAAATAATTTCTAGATTGAAGGGTATCAAGGTGATCCACATGTTTGGGAAGACTCTAATCTCAACACCTAAAACAGAACCTAAAATTGTTCTAAAATTCTAACAAAAATCCTAAGGGAACATGGATATCTACCCTAAGACATACTAAAAAATCAAAGCTAGATTCAACACCAATTGGAAGAACAAAATTCAACAAAACAGATGAACAATTATGCAAATATTAAAGAATTAAACAAAATAAGAAAAATCAAGTTAAATTGAAAAATGCATGAAAATGCATTTGATTGATTTCAGAAAATCACAAATTCTCTCAAGATCATGGAGATATTTTTAAAATAATTTTTTGATCAAGAATGAATTTAATATGATATTTTGAATCAATAAGGCATTTAAAATAATAAAAAACAAATAAAAGAAATAAAAACTCAGAAATAAAACCACAGCGCTTGGATCAATTGACTGAGTATGTAGATCTAAGGTCATTGAGCGTGTCCATGCAGGCATCCCAGTTACACGCTGACTGGATTAATGAAACACATCGTTTTGGTTGAGAGGCAAATCCTCAGATCAAACGTGAGCCCTCAGATGCTCCTACTAAGTCCAACTTTCAAGCTCATCCAATGGCCAAGAGCTCATCTTCAACCTTGAGCTCAGGTGAGAGGGGAACAGCTCCGGTGACTCTCATGGTGGAAACAACCATCTTCTCCGGCGAGCAGGTGGTTACAGGTGATCAAACATCAACAATCCTTACATCAATCTTTCCAGAATTTCATCAGGATCTCAAATCTCCTACTCAAATGTTCTAACTCTCCATAGATTTTAAATCACGAAGCCAAGTTCAGAAATGTCATCCAGATCAAACATTACCAATTACAAATCTAATGATACAGAAATGTTCCTCATGCTTCATACATCAAATTGATCTATCCAATTCAACTTAAATCCTCATGATCAATCTAAATCGTGCCTCAACAAAAATTACACATCACCTAAATTTGTCTCTAATTGTCCAAAATTCTGTCCAAAAACGATCTACCCCTTAATTAGATCCTAACCACATATGTAAATTGATCTACATCTTCCTACAATGGTGAGAAATTTGAAGGTTACATACATGGTGTAGATCCACTAACAGAGGTAGCTAGAGCTTGATTCAACCTTCAAAACTCTCCAGAATCATTCAAGGATGCAAGATAAAGATGTTGTAAGCTTCAATTTGCTCTGAATCAGCCTGGAACTCAAAACACGATTTCACTTGCTCCTCTTGAAAATGAAGTTGCTATCTCTGCTTCAGCCACGGAATTTGCACCAAAGTGATTCTGAAATCATCAAAGAACTTAAATAGAACATGTCTATGGGCTTTAGAAACTCAATTGAGGCCCAATCCAGCCAATCCAATTTTCTGTTTTTCTCTTCACATGTGCAATGTAACAGTCACGAATTGGCCATGAAAATTTCTCTAGAAGCTTCCCTTTCACTTGCACATTGCCTTGTGAGTGTATTCAGACCAAGAAGAGTGCTTGAAATGCCTTGGTGAGTATTTTGGATATGTGACTTGCAAAAGAAGAAACCAAATGAGAACTTGTAAAACTTGACCTAAACTCAAAATTCTGTTAATGCCAAAGTGCTTAGAATTCAATTTCCATTCAAAAAATGTAGTTACTTGACATGTTTTGGTCCTTTAACTCAAAAAATCAATTTTCCCTCCTTAATTCATTTGAAAATTCCCTTTTTGAAACCATTTCAAACCAAGTCTTGCTATGAGCCCAATCAATCCATCATGACTTCTTTTATAGCCTAAAAACCCCATTCTGAACAACTTCCATGTTGAAAAAAAATCCATTTGACAAGTGCAAGTTGGAGATTTTGACCTATGATTGAAAATGACCTATAATCTCACTTTACCAAAATACCCCCGACTTGTAAACCTCATAACTTGAGTTCTACAAATCCGATGGAAGACTTATAGTACAATTTAGAAATATAGGATCATGAGGAACAACTTTCATGTTGGCCAAAAGTTCAGGTGAAACTTCCTTCTAGGTTAAAAATAGCTTTGAAGTCAGATGATTTTCACAGACAAATTTCAGAGGCATCTGAGGACTTGTAACTTGTCTGGGTCATAACTTGAGTTCTATAAATCCAATGGAGGACTTCTAGTACTCAAATTAAAGGTAATGAGATACTATACAAGTTTTATGTTGGCCAAAGATCCATTTGAAACTTGAATCGTGACTTATGTGGCCTTGAAGTTAGGCACTAAACAGGGCATTTTGCACTGAAACCCTAATTTAGCAACTTCCCACACTCTTGATTCTTCTTGATTTGATCTTGGAAAAACACCACAAATGTCTCATCATATCATTTCATGAACTCCATGACCTAAAAGTAGGCTTTGGATACTCTTCAATTGCCCAATTGACTTAGACTTGATCCAGATGAAACCCTAATTGCTTGCACCTCAACTGTGGCTCTTGCATTTGACACAATGACTTGATTGAGCTCTCCCATGTCCCTCTAGGAATTCTATGAGCTCCATACACATCCTCTTCTCACATTCAACACTTCACAACCCTCTGATGGTATTCAGTTAATCCTCAAGTTAGGAGAAGATTCACACTCAAACATCTAAACCCTTAGGCACTCAAACCACCTTCTGATGACTTCGACAACTTCTCAATCTTGAATGAGACCTCTTGCTAGGCTCCTTTTGATAAGAATCACATTTGATCCCCTTATATATGAATGATACCATGAAATGCAAATGATATAACTATGCAAATGACAATGCAATAAAACATAAACCAGGTAAGAAAAGGTTGAGCAAATTTTGGGGTGCAACAGCTGCCCCTATTCAAACGGCTTGGACCCGACTGGGTGAAGAGCGAACGGCCTTCAAACAATCGAGGTAGAAGACGGTTGAATACCAAGAAACCTAGAAATTTTCCAACCACAGAAATAAGTTGCGAAAACTGCTTGTAGGAACAACATCTGTTGTGCTGAACCCAGTCGTTACGGCGACAACTGACCAATCATTTGATAAAACTTTGGATTTCAACATTAACCCCTTGGGTGACGCCACAGGCGTCAAATCAACTTTGCAAGAAACACCTCTGTCCATAACTGAACTAAACTTCGTCAACACGAGGAGAGACTCCATCAACACGGGTACAACTCCGTCCATAATTGGAATAATGATCTCTGTCAATCTCAGGTGAAGATCTTTGTCTACACATATAGCAATCACCGTCAGCACGGGGAAACCATTCCGTCACCATAGATAACAATCACTGTCAACATCACTGGGGACAACTCCGTCAATTACGGGTAACGATTCCGTCAACACGGGCAACAATCACCGTCAACACGGGGAAACGATTCCGTAAACACGGATAACAATCTCTATCAACACAGGGAAACGATTCCGTCAACACGGATAACAATCTCTGTCAACACAGGGAAACAATTCTGTCAACACGGATAACAATCACCGTCAGCACGGGTACAATTCCGTCAACACGGAGAACAATCACTGTCAACACAGGTAAGCGGTCTCTGTCAACACAGGCGCAATCTCTGTCCATCACAAGTGACAATCTCTGTCAACACAGGTGCAATTCCGTCAACACGGATGATAATCTCTGTCGATCACAGGCAACAATTCCATCAACACGGATAACAATCACCTTCAGCACGGGAAACAATCACTGTCAACACAGGTACGATTCTGTCAACACGGATACCTTCGAAGAATACTTTGCTGGGGAATACGAGAAATTTAACCAAACAACTCTGTGGGGAAAAACTCTACTGGGGAAATCACTAATGATAACTCCAAAAATTTAAGCCATGAAATCTTTTAACGCTGACGTAACAACAATCTGAGAAGAATTCCGCTGGGGACGAAAAGTTACTTAACCAAGCCACTCTGTTAGGGGACGAACGTTATCATCACCCATCTCACGCTGAGAATTTGAATATCTAGAAATCCTTTTGAGCAAGAATCTGACTCCTCTGCAAGGGATAACACCTGAAACCAAAGAGGTAACCAACCTGGCTTATGTTTAGAAATGTGTATGTTTGACAATGGCGTAATGCTCCATACGGCATGGAAATGCTACGCGTTTGGGTAAATGCAAATATGATGATATATGCAAAAATGCAAAAATGCCAAGAGGCGCTTCAGCAAAATAAATGCTGAAGACAAGACCCAATCCGCTGGGTAGAACTGGGTATCACAGACATATTCCAACAAAATAAATGTTGGAACGGTGCAACCAACTCCGCTGGGGATAATCATCCTGTCGAAGGATGACTCACAAGCTTGAAATTACGAACTCTGATGAGGATGTTCATCCTGTCGGAGGAAAAACAACCTGCTGGGGAGAAGGAGAAACAATCCTACGCGGGGATAATCCTTCTAAACCAAAGACGACTTGGTTATACTCTGCGGGAGTTACTCATGTTGGGCATTGATTGTATACATACTCACTGCTAGGAATGCACCTTCTGTCAAGGACATCAAAATCCATTGAAGATACTCTCTTGGAAACTTTCCTGAGGAATACTCTTCTGGGGAGGACAAACCACATCCGGTAAGGATAAGTACCATCTCAAATCTCTCTGGGATAAGATGTGACTTCCATCTACTGAGGAGTGATACCACGACTATGTCACAGGACTCCGGCTGGGGAGCACAGCTTCCCTGCTTGTTTGCTCCAAAAGTGAGAACCCTACAAAACACAAACGAGACAAAACAAATCTACATAACAAGATCTATCCCGGTTAGTATCCGTGACATTCATTCAGTCCATTCGAAGTTTTAGCAATTATTGGCAAGGGCCAGCAAATTTATGCACATGCAAGTCCATCAAAAACATCGGCGTTTTTCACAAACAAAACAGTAAAGAACAAGCATCAAATACTGAATAACATGCTTTATTATCAAGGGCCTGTAAATAGGCAAAATTTTGTACACTGGATGCAACTCCTGAAAAGAGGAAGTTACGCACAAACAAAATACAAATATACAAAAGCACAAAGAAAATTTGTATACATGTCGGCGACGTGGTACAGACGAACACCATGAGCTGATCCTCCTATGACTCGCCTGACTCTGACGCTTTCCCAATACTCGACCTTCAGAAGAGATTATTTTGGATACACGACCCTCAGGTACTCCCAAACCACTAAGCAACGCAGTATCAAACCTGGACCACAGTCATTTGCTTTTTAACATCCCTAACTTTTGCGTGAATCGCCCTTTGCGGGTTTTCAATTCACCGGGATACCCTTTTTTGCCGAAGTTGCCCTTCTCAGGTTTTCAACTTCGCGGGTGTACATCTTTTTCAATTTTATCCCTAACTTTTGCCCGAACCTTTTATTCCTTTTTTACGGTTCACCGGGATGCCCCATTTTTGCCTGGACTTTCTTTTTTCTGTCCAGCGGGTCTGTTTAAGCAAAGTATTTTTTAACTGCGTCTGAGTTCACAGGGGATGTAAAATCTTCACCATCCATGGTGGATAACAGTAAGGCTCCTCTAGAGAAAACCTTTCTAACGACATATGGACCTTCATAGTTGGGAGTCCATTTGCCCCTGTGATCTGATTGTGGTGGGAGAATCTTTTTCAGCACAAGATCGCCCGTCTGAAAGCTTCGAGGACACACCTTTTTATCATAAGCTTTCTTCATCCGGCTCTGATACAACCGACCATATGCTAGAGAAGCCAGTCTCTTCTCATCCATTAAACTGAGCTGATTCAATCTATCTTTCACCCATTCTGCCTCATCTAGTTGGACATCACGCAAAACCCTCAGAGAAGGAATCTCAACCTCCAATGGTAGGACAACCTCCATACCATATACCAATGAAAAAGGAGTTGCCCCGGTTGATGTGTGTACCGTCGTACGATAACCGTGCAAAGCAAAAGGCAACATCTCATGCCAGTCTTTGTAGGTCACAACCATCTTCTGAATGATCTTCTTTATGTTTTTATTGGTCGCTTCAACAGCACCATTCATCTTGGGCCGATAAGGAGAAGAGTTGTGATGTTCAATCTTGAAATTCTGACACAATTCCTTCATCATCTTGTTATTCAAATTCGAACCGTTGTCAGTGATAATCCGCTCCGAGATTCCATATCTGCAGATAATATCCTTCTTGATAAATCTGGCCACCACCTGCTTGGTAACATTAGCATACGATGCCATCTCAACCCATTTGGTGAAGTAATCAATAGCTACCAAGATAAAACGATGTCCGTTGGATGCCGTGGGCTCAATTTTTCCAATCACATTAATTCCCCACATGGAAAACGGCCAAGGTGACGACATAACGTGCAGAGGGCTTGGAGGCACATGAATCTTGTCCACATAAATCTGGCATTTATGACACCTCTTTGCAAACTTGAAACAATCGGTTTCCATCGTCAGCCAATAGTACCCTGCTCTTAATAATTTTCTCGTCATTGCATGTCCGCCGGCATGCGTGCCAAATGTACCCTCGTGGATTTCTTCCATGAGCAAATTAGCCTCTTTCTCATCCACACACCGCAACAACACCAAGTTGTGGTTTCTCTTGTACAAAACACCATCCGGATTCAAATAGAAATTGCCAGCCAATCTCCTAAGAGTCTTCTGATCACGACTGGATGCCCCAGCCGGATACTCTTGGTTCTTCAGGAAATTCTGGATATCAAAATACCACGACTTGCCATCGGAAGCTTCCTCAATGGCGAATATGAAAACGGGCCTATCAAGGCGAGAGATAACTATCCTGGGAGCCTCATTCCAGAAGTTAACTTTATACATTGACGACAACGTCGCGAGAGCGTCTGCCATCTGATTTTCTCCTCGTGGTACATGGTGCAGTTCCACCTTGTCAAAGAAAGGTGACAACCTTCTTGCATAATTCATATAGGGTATCAGATTGGGCTGACGAGTCTCCAACTCTCCCTTGATCTGGTTCACAACTAGAGCAGAGTCTCCGTACACATCAAGATTTTTAATTCTCAGGTCAATAGCTTCTTCGAGCCCCATAATGCACGCTTCATATTCGGCCTCATTGTTGATAACTGGAAAGGTCAATCTAGCAGTGAATCAGATGTGCGACCCATGGGGAGTAGTAATGATTGCCCCTATTCCACTTCCATATGATGTGCGACCCATGCGCCGTCAAATATCAATTGCCATTCGGAACCCAGCTCTGGACCTTCATCAGGCAACGACCCCTCACAATCCTTCATTTTTAAGTACATGATATCCTTGGCAAGAAAATCAAAACTCATCGACTGGTAATCATCAATTGGCTGCTCAGCTAGGTATTCTGACAGAACACTACCTTTAATAGCCTTTTGAGAAACATATTGAATATTGTATTCTGTCAATACCATCTGCCATCGGGCAATCCTTCCGGAAAGTGCTTGCTTTTCGAATACGTATTTGATCGGATCCATCTTTGAAATTAGCATGGTTGTATGATTTAACATGTATTGCCTCAAACGTTTGGCAGCCCAGGCTAGCGCATAACACATTTTTTCGAGCATTGAGTAACGGGACTCACAGTCTGTGAACTTTTTACTCAAGTAGTAAATCGCATGCTCTTTACATCCAGTCTCGTCATGTTGACCGAGAACACAACCCATACTCTTCTCAAGAACCGTCAAATACATAATCAATGGTCTCCCGGCCACTGGGGGTATCAATATTGGAGGTTCCTGCAAATATTCTTTTATTTTCTCAAACGCCCTTTGACAATCTTCATTCCAGGTCACAACCTGATCTTTTTTCAACAACTTCAATAATGGCTCGCACTTGGCCGTTAGATGAGATATGAACCGGGCAATGTAGTTCAACCTCCCTAAAAAGCCACGAACCTCTTTTTCTGTTTTCGGCGTTGGCATTTCTTGTATTGCTTTTATCTTAGCAGGATCAACCTCAATTCCTTTTTCGCTAACAATAAACCCCAATAGCTTACCAGATCTCACCCCAAAGGTGCACTTGTTAGGATTCAACCTCAGCCTGAATTTCCTAAGCCTCTTGAACAATTTCAAAAGATTGACTAGATGCTCCTCCTTCGTCTGGGATTTGGCAATCATATCGTTAACGTAGACTTCGATCTCTTTATGCATCATGTCATGAAAGAGTGTTGTCATAGCTCGCTGATATGTTGCCCCAGTGTTCTTCAAACCAAAGAGCATCACTTTGTAGCAGAACGTTCCCCACGGGGTAATAAAAGTTGTTTTCTCCATATCATCCGGTGCCATCTTTATCTGATTATAGCCCGAAAAGCCGTCCATGAAGGAAAACACGGAGAATTGAGCGGTGTTGTCGACCAGCACATCAATATGAGGAAGCGGAAAGTCGTCTTTTGGGCTCGCCTTATTCAAATCTCTATAGTCCACGCACATCCGCACCTTATCATCTTTCTTTGGTACAGGTACTATATTGGCGACCCGTGAGGGATAAGTTGTGACAGCTAGGAAACCGGCATCCCACTGTTTCTGAACTTCCTCTTTAATTTTCACAGCCATATCTGGTCGAGTTCTTCTGAGTTTCTGCTTAACCGGCGAACATTCCTCATGCAATGGTAGACGGTGAACCACCATATCGGTATCCAACCCAGGCATGTCTTCGTAAGACCAGGCAAAGATATCACTATACTCTCGAAGCATCTCGATAAGCCTTTGCTTGATATCACTCTGCAGTGCAGCCCCTATCCGGATATTCCTGACAACCTCTTCGGACCCCATGTTGATAATTTCAATTTCCTCCTGATGAGGCAGAATCATTCTCTCTTCTTATTTCAAAAGTCGAGTCAGCTCTTCTGATAAGTCACTATCCTCAAGAATCTCTTCTTCTGCTTGAAATATCGGGTGCTCGAAGTCGAAGCGAGTCATAGGAAGTTCGTGATCAGTGTCGTCTGAAATATGAATCCTGCAATGAGAATGGTTAAATGTTTCAAATAATGCAAACAAAGCACATAACCACGTTGCCATTTTATTGTTAAACAAAAACAGAAAAAACAACGATCACAAAATTTGCATGCGAAAAACGCCTTGATTAATGATTAAACAAAGTACACACATAAGCAGGTAGCCCTAAAAAACAGAATCACTATGCCCCGGGTAGGACACAGGATTATACAATAATTGAGAAAACAAATCATTACTGTTTTATAGTCACTGGAACAAATTCCTAGATAGACCAGTTACACAGATTTTGTCTTGGAACGTCGGGCTTGATCCACGAGTCCATATCGCAGTCACTATCTCTGTCTTCAGCATCGGAAACAGCATTGATCGTTTCATAACAGACCCCACCTGGAGTGATCACCACTGGTCCTTTGAACTTTGGCACGCCGGATGCAGAAGGTGACGCTATATAGCGATACCCCAACCCAAACGTGTTCATCTTAACAGGAATTTCCAAGACTTGGCCCCATCTTTTGGTTTCTCCAGCCTGAACCACTACCTGAGCGTCTTTGTACGAAGACATGGCCACCTCTGGCCCTTTGACGGGAACATGAGACTTGTCCTTGATCTGCAACCCCTCAAAGGCTTGGCATGGCGTCTCATGGATCTCCCCATCCACTTCGACGTACTTGAATGACGAAAAATGACTAACCAGAATGTCCTCCTCTCCGCAAATAGTAACAACACTGTCACCATCCATGTATTTAAGTTTCTGATGTAGCGTGGACGTCACAGCCCCTGCATAATGTATCCATGGTCGCCCAAGTAAACAGCTGTAAGCTGGATGTATATCCATGATGTAGAACACTGTATCAAACACTTCCGACCCGACCTGGAGTGGCAACGTTATGGACCTAAACACTGACCTCCTGGTCCCATCAAAAGCCCTCACGACCAAGTCACTTGGCGTGCATATGATTCCTCGAACCTCTAGCTTCATCATAGCCTTCTTCGGCAACACATTCAAAGATGATTCGGTGTCAACAAAAACGTGCGACATAACAGTTTCCCGACATTCCACTGAAATGTGCAAAGCCATATTATGGTCCCGACCTCTAGGCGTCAAATCAAAATCAGTAAATCCCAGGCTGTGTCCGGCATTCACATGCGCCAATACCCCCTCAAGCTAATTAACAGTTACTTCCTAAGGTACAAAAGACGTGTCCAAGATTTTCAACAAGGCATTACGATGAGCCTCGGAACAAAGCAACAAGGATAGGATTGAAATTTTGGAGGGCGTCTGCTGCAAGTGCTCCACAATCTTATAGTCACTTTTGCGAATCAACCTCATAAACTCTTCTACATCTTTGACCGATGTTTCTTTTTCTTTCGTCTGGGAAGGTCCTCCTTCATTCACTTTGGCTTTGCCTTTAGCAATCCTCTCAGCCTCGATTTTAGGTGAAGTGAAAATTCTACCACTTCGGGTCATACCTCCCGCTTCAACAAGACTGCCCACTGCCCCTGCTGGATGGCTATCCACATTAATCTTTTCTCCGTTGCAAAAAGCTTCCAACCCATAATTCCATGGAATAACTTTCGTACTCTCATAAGGAACGGGTCCTGCTTTCGTTATCGTGATGGTTGGCCGCTTGGCGGGCGCTGATATCGTAATAGTCTTTCGTGGAATTGTAATTGTTGCGACTTCACCCTGCTTTTCACATGTTACCTCACCAGGTTTTTCAACAGCAGTGCGGTCAACCTGCAAAGTTCCCTCATCAATCATGGCTTGGATACCTCTCTTCAAATCAACACAACCCTCTGGTCGGGTCCAACAATCCAAACAGTACTCATCACATCCGGGGAAGACCCCTCCTTTCAACAATCTGCTTTTAACATAGCTTAAAGGCGTCTTCAGATCATTTCCGTCCATAACCAAATCCAAATCCTCTTCTATCAGAATAGCATTCGCTCCATGATTCGGCATTGGTTTCTGTACAATGTTGGGACCATCATTACTGAAGTTGATGACTTTACTATCAATCAAATCTTGGACTTTGTGTTTAAAAGCATGATAACTCTCAATATCATGTCCGGGTTCCCCGAAATGAAATTCACACTGCTTACTAGTATCATACTCGTAAGGAAGTGATCATGTGGGTGGGTCCAACGTTCTCTTCTCAACCAGATTCAAACTCAACAGCGTCTGAAGCAGTTCTGCATACATTGACGGAGGTGTATCAAATACCCTCTTCGGCTTCCCATTCTGGATCCTTCTCTGAGCAGGATTATACCTTTGTTGTTGTTGCTGCTGTTGTGGTTGTTGTCGTTGTTATGGTATAGGGATCGTCACACTAGCAACCTGTTGTTGAATATAGTGATTCCGACCTCTACCTCGTCCTCGACCACCATACACTGCGCTGGCGTCTCCTTGTCTTTTACCACCAAAGACCTTCTTTGCACCTCCAGATGAGGTCGATTCACCGGCTCGAATCTTACCAATTTTGATGCCATTTTCAATCCATTCTCCCATGAGTATCATGTCAGAGAAGCTACCCTTCGAGCAATTGAGAAATTTATCATAGTACATCCCCGAGAATGTCCCAACAAAAATATCAATCAATTCCCTTTAAACCATAGGTGGTTGGACCCTTGCCGCCAGATCCCGCCAACGCTGAGCATACTCCTTGAAACTTTCCCCATTCTTCTGTGAAAGACTTTGAAGCTGAATCCTATTTGGGGCCAGATCACTGTTGTAATTGTAGTGTCTGACGAAAGCATCAGCCAATTCTTTCCAACTTCCGATCTGTGCAGGCTCTAGTCCAATGTACCATTCCAGCGATGGTCCTGACAAACTATCTTGAAAAAAGTGCATGAGCATTTTCTCATCATCAGAGTAAGCAGACATTCTCCGGTAATATGAACGCACATGAACCCGTGGGCATGTATCCCCTTTATATTTATCAAAAGTTGGAGCTTTGAACTTCAATGGCACTCTCAGCCCAGGCACCAGCCCCATGGTAGCCATGTCCAAACCTGTAGAATTTTGATTGGCTATACCTCTCATCTATTCTTCCAGCATTTTAATCCTCCGACCACTATCAGTGGGACCCTCAAAACCCATGCCTTGCCCAGAAAAGGCATCTTCCTGACGATCTCTATTCCAGTACAGACCCTCATTATCAAACCCGTCATAAGCAGCATTACGACCATGACCATGACCATTTTGGAAGAACCTGGGATCATACCTCAGATTACCAAGCTCTTGATTAGCAGCCACTGTCCCAAAACCAGTATTGAAAGGACCCATCCCAGCACCATTGGTATTCACATTGCCAAACCCAGCATTACCATAACCATTATTACCAAAACCTTTATTGTTATCGTCAAACCCTCCGTTGCCAAAGCCCTGATTATTGAAGCCATCCCGATTGCCAAAGCCAAAACCCTGATTGTTGTCACCGAAACTAGTATTGATACCAACATTCCTGTTGGCTTCCACGTTCCCATTAACATTATCAGTATTTCTGTTACCAGCGTTGCCATTGTCGTTGCCAGTACCAGTCTCATCAGCATTTGGTATCACTTCCTCCCTGCGAGGGGTTTCAACACGAGCAGGGTTGTATTCAGTATTACCAGCCGCCCGCGCCAACAATGGTTGCACCAGAGTTTGAAGATGTTCCTGGCCCTTGGCCACAGCTTCCATAGTCTGCATGAATTGGGCCAACCTATCCCGGATCTCCTGCATCTCAGACTGTACCTGATCCATGATCTTCTTATTGTTGCTTCTTGTAGCGTACTGGTGAATTCTCTGTTCGCCAATCTTGAAACAACCTGGAAGACACAGGATATAAGATTCGAGCTCAAAAAAGTACCTGCCATGCAATATGAAGATGCAAATGCACACGTGTAAATATGCAACAGGTTAATTTCCCCCCTATTCTAGTTCCGGAGAAGAAGCCATAACGACAATGGAGTCCCAAGTAAGCAAGCGTAGAATCAGAAACTTCATACATAAACAAATGCCAAGAGGCATCGTACAAAGATACAACTGAATACAACTGAAGAAAGACCTCAGCCAACAAGCCTGGCGATGGTCAATAATACAAGTACGAATAACAAGAGAAAAGCGAAGATAAATCAAGACAAATGGCGCGCCCTGACATTTTCCAATAGCCTCAACGTCTCCGAATGACCTAGTCTGGAGATTAGTTCCTGTATCAGCAATGTGTCCCGCTCAACCGTGGATCTCAGCTTTTTGGAGTCCTCTTCACAGGCTCCCCTTCCAAAACACTCATCAATCCTGCATCTTTTGAAGCCAGCCTTCAATTCACCACCCCTAGTTTCTTTGACCATGTTGCTCACTGTCGCTTGCGCGAAAATAAGGTGCCGGCAAAACAGAAGAGTCGCCACCTTTCGTTATTTATCCCTCAGAGCGGGAAAGGAAACGATCGGAAAAACCTGACGAAAAAGGGTAAGACAAGGTCATCGCAACCATTGTCTGGGTTCGGGAGTCGGTTACGCAAGGGGAAGGTATTAGCACCCCTTACGTCCATCGTACTTGACGGTATCCTCTCTTGTTTGTTTACTTGGACGGGTTGGTTTTAATCTATCTACCTATCAAGGCTGTCTGAAAAAGAAAAGAAAAATGACTCGGCAAAGCGTCGCACTTTATGCCTACGTATTCCCGTCTGGAACGAGAAATCAGAGTCAACGTAGTTCGGCTAACTACGGGGGAAGATGGGGAAGGTTGCTCGCTAGGATATCGCATCTTATGCCTACGTACTTTCATCTGGTATGAAAGATCAGAGCAAACGTAGTTCGGGAAACTACGGGTTATCTCCTGAAAGAAGTGTTTTTTATTATGTTTGCGATCTCAACCGCACTAGAGACTATGACCTGAGAGTGAATGCGTCGCATGTCACCCAAAGGGTACCATACTAAACATCCCACCTCAGATAGCTTAAGGCTCGTAACGTACGAAAGAAATCATTCATGATTACTGTATCTTAAACTGCTTTGAGATGAGAAGAGAACAGGCCCAACTAGGAGGGAGACTATCAAGTCCTACTGTTATCATGCCATGGATTCATCCTATGGTTGAGGTTTGAACAGGGAACTCCTAGATGTTGTCATGCATAGGTTTCAACCTAAAAGTCTATCATCAAATCCTCATCAGAGGAAATGAGAGTCCTAAGGGATCATGTCAATGATACACCAAAACAGACAAAAGCATCAGCTTTAACAGTAAAATGCATGCAATGCAAGTGAGGGAGGAAATGTGTGTGGGGCTTCAGCCTCCACAAGCTCGTCTCGACCTCAAGCCAGTCATGAAATAACAGTAATCATACTGAAGATAAACAACATGCTATCAAGCAATATACAGATAAAAGGAATGAAGTGCCATCAGGCAAACAAAACACAGGCTTGAGAAAGAAAGAATCTACTCTCTAATCCTAACCCTAACACAGAATCTGAATCAAATCTAAGCAAAGCCCTAAAGCAAAAACCCTAATCAAAGGAAATCAATCCCAGTCTTCAAGCTTCAGAACAAGCTTACCAAAGAAAGGGAGCTAAGTAAGCAGACTCATAGTGTCTTCCTCAGGAAAGCACTAGGAGGTGTATACTCAGGAGTCATATCCTATGTGGCTCAACCACTGTGATCAGTTTACATTCCTCCTCAGGAGAAACTAAACTCACAAGCAGGCTCCAACATCACTGGATATTTAGGAAATCCTATCTGAACTAGTGGAACTAAGTGAATAGACCCATAGGACCTTCCTCAGGAAAGTACTAGGAGGCTTCCACTTAGGAGTTGTATCCTATGTGGCTCAACAACTGTGATCAGTTTACATTCCTCCTCAGGAGAAATTAAACTCACAAGTTGGCTCCAACATCATTGGATACTTGAGAAATCCTAGATAAACTAATGGAACTAAGTGAATAGACCCATAGGACCTTCCTCAGGAAAGTACTAGGAGGCTTCCACTTAGGAATTGTACCCCATGTGGCTCAACAACATGTGATCAGTTTACATTCTTCCTCAGGAGAAATTAAACTCACAAGTTGGCTCCAACATCATTGGATACTTAAGAAAGAGGTGAGAAGAAAGAATGAAAGTCATTCATAGTGCCTTCCTCAGGAAAGTACCATGAACTTCCTTCAAACTTCAGGATCTCAAACCTCACAGACAGGGAACAAGCCAAGCTCTGGGTCTTTGAGTCTTGATCTTCAATCTTCTCTTCATGATGCTCTCCAACAAGGTCTTCAAGACAACACAAGCCCCACAACAAATTCCCCAACATAAACCCCAGAGATGAACAGATAACCACAGAACAGACAAAATCACCAGCTAACTTCAGGAAATACCTAAAAATACTAACACAAGGGGAAAAAAATCTATCAATCAATCACAAGGGTCTACAACACCTACCCATATCATCCACATATGCCTCTACCCAAAAATAAAGACAAAACTATCTAAAGAAAATGAATTTCCTTACCTATGCAACACCTAAACCCTAATTAGGATACCCTAATGCTACCCTAATTAAACTAATCAAATTTTAATCTAAAAATCAAGAATTAAATCCTATGGGGAACTATGATTCAATATCTAATCACACAAAAAAGAATGAGTTAAAAAGACTAAGGGAAAGTCTTAAAAGAAAATCTACAAAATCATGTACAAAATTAGTCCTACTTTAAAAGCTATTAAAAAGAAAAATCTATTAAAAATATTAAAAGAAAATAAAATGGAAATTTTATTTATTTATAATTTTCTAGACCAATTTGTGAACACATGAAAAAAACAAGAATTAAAAAATATTTAATTTTCTATTTTTTATGAATTTTATAAAAGACAAACAATAAAAGAAATTAAAAAAAGAATTAAAGGGGATGGGGGGTGAAAACAGCAAGGCAGGTTAGTTGATTTCCAGATGGGCTGATTATGGGGGGGGGGGGGGGGTGCGCGTAGAAATTGGGATAAGCCCACACGGACTCACTAAACCAAACGACCGCGTTTCAATTTTTAAATCTCCCTCCGCTTTCATTAATTAATCTGGGCCGTTAGATGAGGTGATTAAGTCAAGCATTCAGAAAGATCCAACGGGCGAGGGCCATCGTCCCCAAATAACTCTAGGGTTTTCAGGAAACCCTTCCTCCATGCAAGAACTTCCCCTGGCTCGTTCTCCCTCCACACTCAATGAAAGTCAAAAGTTCCAAAAGCAAAGTTGATCTATTAATCACCAGGAACACAACTATGCTCCTATTTTCCATTGAATCTTCTTAAAACTCGCAAACAGAATGGATGAAGTTCTTGGTTCCACCATTTTCGCTGAGATCAATCATGGGGAAACTTAAATCTAATGGTGAAATTCTCTCCTACACGTTACCCTGACTATAACAAACTATAGCACGTGCATTAACACTCCTAATCCAGCATTTTCTTGATCATAACAGATTCTTGCACCTGCCATCAATCCTCACCAAACCCTCTGAAACTCTAGGGAACTAAACAACTATCCTAGCATGCTCATTCTATAACTACAAGCCAGACAGAAAGCACATAATTTAGAAGATATATGGGGAAGAAAGAACCTGTCGAAGGATGATGGTGAGTGGAGTTAGAAGTGGTTTCAAGGCTTGCAATTGGTGCCAAACACTCCTCTAATGGAGAGAAACTTTCTGTTTGCAAGAGCTTTGAAGAAGAAAGCTTGTGGTGGAAGAAATCCCAAGTTGCTTGATCTTGAAGGAAGCTCTTCAATGGCAATTCTTCTCTCTCTTTCTCCTCTGAATTCTTCAACATTCACCAACCTCATACTCATCATGATTCACTCTTCTTATAATGATCAATAGAAACAACTAGATCCTTCTAGAATCATCAAGAAAAGTCTTGATTTTCTCATGTGATGATAAGTTGAAAATCCCATGTATCATGCCTTATGCCTTGCAAATTGGTGTCAAATTCTCCTTATGTGGGATATTGAGAAGTAATGAGTGAAAATCAGGCCTTTCCTTGCCTTATGTTAAGATTTCCAAAGTTGCCTTAAGATTCAAGTAACAATTTTCCAAAGCATGTCCCATTTTAAAGCCTCAAATGAAAATTCTATTTAAACCAATGTTCTCAAAATGATGTTTCCAATCAAAATGATATATTGGATGACCTATTTTGGATTCCTAGATCTTCCAAACCAATTTCCAATTTCAACTTTTTAAACTTATAAGCCATTTTTAGTTCATTTTTAACCAATCATGCAAATCCATGCTATGAGCTTTTCCAACAATTCATGACCTTCTTTCTAAACTTAAAATCACATTTTGAACAACTTTCATGTTTTGAGTTTTTCCATTTGAGGCTTGGAAATAGGAGATATGGCCTTTGCTTAAAATGACCTATAACTGACAAATGACCAAAATACCCCTGTCTTGTTCAAACCATAAGTTGAGTTCCACAAGTCCTATCAAGGACTTCTACCACTCAAATTAAATCTAAGAAGATGCCCTCCAACATTCATGTTGACCAAGAAATCATAGGAATCATCCTACTAGGGTAAACGTTGTCTGCAAGTTGGGTGACTTTCAAGGACCCAGATTCACACACCTCTGCTGACCTGTAATTTGTCAAAACCATAACTTGAGCTCTGTAACTCCTATCAAGGACTTCCACCACTAAAATTAAAGCTAAGAACAAGCTCTACAACATTCATGTTGTGGGGAAGATGAGATATCAATCACATCTAGAGATAAAACTGCCTGGAAGATAGGGGTCAAATTAGGGTTTTTTCACTGACAATCCTTGGAAACCCTGACTTGAAACTTCTCAAACTCCTCAATCATGATGAGTTGGTCTAGGAATCATCTTCATAACATCTCTATGCATCATTACTTGATATCATGGCCCTTGGATTGGGTCTCAACCTTCTCCAAAACCTCAGTTATCCTAGGGTTGACCCAGTCAAAACCCTAATTCTTCCATTCATGGTTGAATCTTCTGAATTCTTGCATAATGACCTCTCTGGGCTTCATAATGGCTTTCAAGACATCTCATAGGCTTTCTCAAAACATCAAGTTCATTCTTAAAGTCTCAGAATCATCTGAGGAGCACCCACAATTCTCAAGCTATGAAGCACACAACCCTGGTTTCAACCCACTCCCTCTGAGGACCTTTTGAACTGTCTGATGAAGGTATCAACTTTCAAACACTCAATGAATAAATAATTGTTGGTCAAATTTTGGGGTGCAACAGCTGCCCCTATTCAAACGGCTTGAACCTGACTGGGTGAGAAGCGAACGACTCTCAACCAATCAAGGTGCGAGACGATTGAATATCGGTAAACCCGAAAATTTGCCAACTGCGCGAGCACACGGTACTCTGCGGGGGAAAAATCTTTGAATACTGCAACACTAGCTGCTCAACAACTAGCTGGAGAAATATCGACCTGACATCACCGTCAGTTATCCACATTAAATTCTTCTGACATTGCCTTCAGACAACCACAACACCCAACATCGCCGCTGGAATACTAAACCGCCTGACATTACCGTCAGACAAGATTCTGAGGAACGCCCAACATCGCCGCTGGAACACCAAATCACCTGACATCGCCATCAAGAACAACCATAACTCGGGGAAACAAGCGTCCAACATCGCCGCCGGAGACCTAACCCTGAATCACCAAAATACCCAACATCGCCGCTGGAGAAAATACAACAATGAACAAAATACCCCGCATCGCCGCTGGAGAAAATACATCTCTGAACAAAGTTCCCCGCATCGCCGCTGGAGAAATGCATCTGACATCACCGTCGGACAATCCACATACCCCGCATCGCTGCTGGGGAACTAAATCTGACAGAATACCCCGCATCGCCGCTGGAGAAACACATCTGACAGAATACCCCGCATCGCCGCTGGAGAAACACATCTGACAGAATACCCCGCATCGCCGCTGGAGAAACACATCTGACAGAACACCCCGCATCGCCGCTGGAGAAACACATCTGACAGAATACCCCGCATCGCCGCTGGAGAAACACATCTGACAGAACACCCCGCATCGCCGCTGGAGAAACACATCTGACAGAATACCCCGCATCGCCGCTGGAGAACCACATCTGACAGAATACCCCGCATCGCCGCTGGAGAAACACATCTGACAGAACACCCCGCATCGCCGCTGGAGAAACACATCTGACAGAATACCCCGCATCGCCGCTGGAGAAACACATCTGACAGAACACCCCGCATCGCCGCTGGAGAAACACATCTGACAGAATACCCCGCATCGCTGCTGGAGAACCACATCTGACAGAATACCCCGCATCACCGCTGGAGAAACACATCTGATAGAATACCCCGCATCACCGCTGGAGAACTAAAGGATCTGCATCACCTAACATCGCCGTCAGAAGACTGGATCACCTTGACATGCCCAACATCGCCGCTGGAAAACTGAATCTGACATCGCCGTCGGAAACAAAAATCCTCTTAGAGACACTCGACATCGCCGTCGTACAAACATCATCTCTACTGGGGATTGAAAGAGTCTGACCTCGCCGTCAAACAAACATCCAACCTCGCCGCCGGACAACTGATGGTCTGACCTCGCCGTCATATCCAAACGTTCAACCTCGCCGTCGAACAAACATCCAACCTCGCTGCCGGACAAAATATGATCTGACCTCGCCGTCAAATCCAAACGTTCAACCTCGCCGTCGAACAAACATCCAACTTCGCCGCCGGACAAATGATGATCTAACCTCGCCGTCAAATCCCAACGTTCAACCTCGCCGTCGAACAAACATCCAACCTCGCCGCCGGACAAATGATGATCTGACCTCTCCGTCAAATCCAAACGTTCAACCTCGCCGTCGAACAAACATCCAACCTCGCCGCCGGACAAATGATGATCTGACCTCGCCGTCAAATCCAAACGTTCAACCTCGTCGTCGAACAAACATCCAACCTCGCCGTCGGACCAACATGATCTGACCTCGCCGTCAAATCCAAACGTTCAACCTCGCCGTCGAACAAAACATGATCTGACCTCGCCGTCAAATCCAAACGTTCAACCTCGCCGTCGAACAAATGATGATCTGACCTCGCCGTCAAATCCAAACGTTCAACCTCGTCGTCGAACAAACATCCAACCTCGCCGTCGGACAGATGATGATCTGACCTCGCCGTCAAATCCAAACGTTCAACCTCGCCGTCGAACAAACATCCTCTGACCTGGGGTTCACCCCTGGTAAATGGAACACAAAGGTACACTTGCATATTTGAAACTACTCCGCTGGGAATGAGAGACTTAACCGAGCACACTCTGATCTGGGGTTCACCCTTAGAACCATAACGAACATCGGAATACTGCTGCACACTGCCCGCCGTAGAACTTCAACATTAAAGATATATGAAACCCTGGCCCCTGGCCATTTCCAGCTTCAGCTAGAAAAAATCTTCAAGTATTTCTGAAGATAGATGGAACCCTGGCCCCTGGCCACTCCAGATCCGCTGGAGAATCTTCAAGTTCTTCTGAAGAAAGATGAAACCCTGCCCGTCGGCTATTCCAGCTTCAGCTAGAAAGAACATCCTTGGCCTTCAAGGATGTAAACTTTTCCCGTCGGCAACTCTGCAGGAGGCATCTTCGACTTCAGTCTAAAGAAATGGTCCTTGGCCTTCAAGGATACACGGATCTGCCTTCAGGCAACTCCACCTCTGCTATAGAGCATCCGTGACTTCAGTCAGGGATATATTTCGGCCTTCAGTCCGAAAAATGAATCCTAGGTCATTCATGACCTTGGGGATAACCTTGCCCTTAGGCACCTTCGCTTCAGCTTAGGAAATCTATGACTTCAGTCAGAGAATTGGTATCCTGAGCCATTCATGACTCTACGGGGATTCAAACACTTTGCCTTCAGGCAAACTCCGCTTCAGCTGGAGAAACATCTTCGACTTCAGTCAGAAGAAATATCATTCACTTGATCGCAATCAATCATCACCTCAGGATAACTTACTTGGTCTTCAGGCCAACACGGATCACTTTGTTATATCTACAAACTTTGGAACCTTGTCTTCAGCCACCCGTTGATTCATCAACAAGGACATCTGAGCTCACAGGAACCTTCTGATACCGCCCTCAGGCGTTTACGAAGTCAATCTTCAGATTAGACATCACTGTTGGAGCAGGCATATCACGCTGCTGAGGACTTCAAGAATCATCTTGAACAAACAGCTCCGTCGGGCACCTTCAAGAATTATCCTGAATCGATAACCATTCTGGAGACTTTATTCTGCTGGGTATTCCAGGAATCTTCCTGGGCAACTCTTGTTGGGGACGCTATTGGGGAGCTCAAGACTCATCTTGGGCAAACAACTCGGGAAACCGCGCTGAGGAATTCAAGAATCATCTCGAACTGAAGACTTCGCTGGGGATCTCAAAAATCATCTTGAGCGAGCGACTGTGGGGATTACACCGGGGTCTTAAGAATCATCCTAAGAAAGCGACCTTGTTGGAGAGAATATCAGGAATCATCCTGAGCAACCGATCCTTCGGCCGAACACCTGTAAGGCAAGAATAATAATGACCTAGATCATGCTTATGATGCATATGCTTCTGCGCTATGCCCCACACGGTGGGAATGATATGCGTTTATGCTAAATGCTGTGCAATCATGCACAATGATGCGATCCCGTCAGCAAAATAAATGCTGGGAGGAGGAAACCCTTTTGTCAAGGAGACAAGAACTACTCAGGTAGAGGAATCATCCTGCTGAGGAGAACGTGGACACGCCAATATCAATCGGACTCTGTCTGAGGAATTGATCTTCCGCGGACCGCTGCATGGAAAACAACTTCAGTCGATCTGCTGCGGGGGGACAAAGCTCTACGAGAACTTGGACCTGCTGATATCCATCGCGAGAATGAACTGCGCGGCCGTCTCGGCTACTTTTCTGGGGATAACCACTCGGTGGGGAAACAACTTCAGCTGCTCAACACTCCGCTGGGGAAACAACTGAGTATGGTCTGATCAACTTCCAAGGACTCGGCTCTCTTGGACATCTGCAAACTCGGCTGAGGAAGGAGAAGTCATTCTGCTTCGCTGGAGAGAGTGCGACTCCGGGGCAATACAACATCAGCTGTTCAATATCTGTTAGGGAACATCCATTCAAGGTCTCAACAGCTTCCCAGGATTCTGCTTTTCTGCGGACTCAGCCGGGGAGAGAAATCATTCTACTTCACGGGAGAGTACGACTCTGGTGCGGAATTTCAATTTCGCTGGGGAAGAAAGAATCATCTGACTTCGGGGGAGAGTACAACTCTGCAGAGGAATACAATATCAGCCGTTCCAACACTCTACTAGGGAAGAGGGAATCATCCAACTTCAGGAGAGAGCATGACTCTGGTGGGGAATCTCAATTCCGCCGGAGACTTCAGTCTGGCACCATCAGTTACTGCATATTTCGGCGTACGAACAATTCCCTACGAAACCTGCACTTGTGACCCGGTGTTGGGGAAGACACCTGCTTCGGTGACTTTACTGGGGAAAACACGAGCTTCGATACCCGAACATTTCTACGAAATCTGCACTTGTGACCCGGTGCTGGGGAAAGACGACATCATTCTTCGGTGCTTGGCTCAGCTGATGGGGTGACGCTCCTTCAGGATGCGTCTGCTTGGAAGAGAATCATCTCTGCGTGGGGAGACATATCAATGCTCACTATCTTGCGTTCAGATTCTGCGGAGAAGAGACTACTGAACTCTGCTGGAGAAGGAGGGCTCGCCCTGCTTCGGGGATGCGCACGGCATATCTTCTGGAAGGTGCTACACCTGCAACAACACAAACAAACAGACAAGATACCCTTCTCAAAGGGGCCTATCCAGGTTATTATCTCGTGACAATATTCAGTTAATTAATTGTTTCAACAATCAATAGGCCTAGGCCCGTGAGTTTATGTATGCGCATTTTATTAAAAAACATCGGCGTTTTCATTCGCAAACAAAACAGATAAATGCTAAACAGGCAAGCAGAATTGCTGAATAATGTGCATTTTATTGATGATGAACCCCTGAATGGGCAAAAATGTTTTACAACAGAGGCAAGCTCCTGGAATGAGGAAGCCGCGCAAAAAGAAAACATAAATATACATCAGTATATACAAATGTCGGCAACGAGGTGTAGACGAACACCATGAGTTGATCCCTCTAAGACCCACTCGACTTCGATACTTCTCCGATGCTTCAGCTTCGGAAGAGATTGATTCAGATAAACGGCCCTCAGGTCCTCCAAACCACTAAACAATGAAAGTCCACACACGGAACGCAGTCATTTGCTTATTCAAATCCCTAACTTTTGCGTGAACCGCCCTTTACGGGTTTTCAGTTCACCGGGATACCCTTTTTTGCCGAAGCCGCCCAGTGTAGGTTTTCGACTTCGCGGGTGTACATTTTTTCAATATATCCCTAATTTTTGCCCGAACCTTTTATTCTGTTTTTGGTTCGCCGGGATGCCCCTTTTTTGCCTGGACTCTTTCTTTTTTGTCCAGCGGGTCTCTTTCAAGCAAAGTATTTTTTTAACTGCGTCCGCGTTCACCGGGGATGCAAAATCTTCACCATCAATCGTGGATAACAACAAAGCTCCTCCTGAGAAGACCTTGCTGACGACATACGGCCCTTCATAATTCGGAGTCCATTTGCCCCGGTGATCGGAGTGTGGCGGAAGAATCTTCTTCAGGACGAGATCACCCGTCTGAAAGCTTCTAGGACGCACCTTCTTATCATAAGCTTTCTTCATTCGGCTTTGGTACAGGCGACCACATGCAATCGATGCTAACCTCTTCTCGTCCATCAGGCTGAGTTGGTTCAAGCGATTCGTAATCCATTCTGCCTCGTCGAGTTTTACATCAACCAAAACTCGCAAAGAAGGAATCTCCACTTCTAACGGTAGGACAGCTTCCATACCGTACACCAAGGAGAAAGGAGTTGCCCCGGTCGACGTACGCACCGTCGTACGATAACCGTGCAAGGCAAACGGCAACATCTCGTGCCAATCTTTGTACGTCACAACCATCTTCTGAACAATCTTCTTGATGTTCTTGTTGGCCGCTTCTACAGCGCCATTCATCTTCGGCCGGTAAGGAGATGAGTTGTGGTGTTCAATCTTGAAGCTCTGGCACACCTCCTTCATCATCTTGTTATTCAAATTCGAACCATTATCAGTAATGATCCGCTCGGGAATTCCATAGCGACAGATGATGTCCTTCTTTATGAATTTAGCTACCACCTGCTTGGTCACATTAGCGTACGAGGCTGCCTCCACCCATTTGGTGAAGTAGTCGATGGCTACCAGAATAAAACGATGACCATTGGATGCAGTGGGCTCGATCTTGCCTATCATGTCGATGCCCCACATGGAGAACGGCCAAGGGGAGGACATGACATTCAATGGGCACGGCGGCACATGAACTTTATCAGCATAAATCTGGCATTTGTGACATTTCTTCGCGAATCTGAAGCAATCCGACTCCATAGTCAGCCAGTAATACCCTGCTCTCAGGATCTTTCTCGTCATGGCATGCCCGCCGGCGTGCGTACCAAATGTGCCCTCATGGACTTCTTCCATGAGTATGCTCGCCTCTTTCTCATCTACACATCTGAGCAGCACGAGATCGTGGTTTCTCTTATACAACACTCCGTCAGGATTGAGATAAAAGTTTCCAGATAGCCTCCTTAGAGTCTTCTTATCCTGTGTTGACGCACCCGCAGGATACTCCTTAGTCATAAGGAAGGTCTGGATGTCGTGGAACCATGGCTTGCCGTCATTGGCATCCTCGATTGCAAACACAAATGCCGGTCTATCAAGACGCGAAAGTACAATTCTTGGAGCCTCATTCCAATAATTGACTTTATACATTGAAGCCAGCGTGGCTAAGGCATCAGCCATCTGATTTTCAGCCCTGGGTACATGATGAAGCTCCACTCGGTCGAAGAACGGAAGCAGCCTCCTGGCATAATTCATGTACGGCACCAAATTCGCTTGACGAGTTTCCCATTCCCCTTTAATCTGATTGATTACAAGCGCTGAGTCACCATATATGTCTAGATTCTTGATTCTCAAATCAATTGCCTCTTCTAGACCCATAATACATGCTTCATACTCGGCTTCATTGTTGGTAACTAGAAACGTCAGTCTCGCAGTAAACGGGATGTGGGATCCGTGAGGAGTCGTGATGATAGCCCCGATACCACTTCCATAGGAATTAACCGCTCCGTCGAATATCAACTTCCACTGAGACTTCCTATCTGGCCCCTCATCGGGCAATGGCTCATCGCAATCCTTCGCTTTGAGAAACATAATGTCCTCGTCAGGGAATTCGAACTTCATCGGCTGGTAGTCTTCGATTGGTTGTTCGGCAAGGTAATCAGACAATACGCTTCCCTTAATGGCTTTCTGAGAGACGTACTGAATATCATACTCCGTTAACACCATCTGCCATCTGGCAATCCTGCCTGAAAGAGCCTGCTTCTCGAAGACGTACTTGATCGGATCCATCTTCGAAATTAGCATAGTGGTGTGGTTGAGCATATACTGTCGTAGACGTTTGGCGGCCCAAGCTAATGCACAACACGTCTTCTCCAGCATCGAGTATCGAGATTCACACTCAGTGAACTTTTTACTCAAATAATAAATGGGTGCTGACCGAGAACACACCCCATACTATTCTCTAGAACCGTCAGGTACATGATTAATGGCCGTCCAGCCACTGGGGGTATCAAGATTGGAGGTTCTTGAAGATACTGCTTTATTTTGTCGAATGCCTTCTGGCAATCCTCATTCCAAGTAATCGCCTGATCTTTCTTTAAAAGCTTGAACATCGGTTCACAAGTGGCCGTGAGCTGAGAAATAAACCTTGCAATGTAGTTTATTCGGCCCAGGAAACCACGAACTTCTTTTTCTGTTTTCGGCGCTGGCATTTCTTGAATAGCTTTTATTTTTGCAGGATCAACTTCAATACCTCGTTCACTAACGATAAACCCCAATAAATTTCCGGACCGCACTCCGAAAGTGCATTTGTTAGGATTCAGCCTCAGCCTGAATTTCCTAAGCCTGTCAAACAGCTTCAACAAATTGACCAGATGCTCTTCCTCCGTTTGGGACTTTGCAATCATGTCATCAACATAGACCTCGATCTCATGATGAATCATATCATGAAACAAAGTTACCATTGCTCGTTGGTAAGTGGCCCCTGCGTTCTTCAGACCGAAGGGCATTACCTTGTAGCAGAATGTTCCCCAGGGGGTAATCAACGTCGTTTTCTCCATGTCTTCCGGTGCCATCTTAATCTGATTGTAACCGGAGAAGCCATCCATGAATGAAAACACGGAAAACTGGGCTGTATTGTCGACCAACACATCGATATGAGGCAACGGGAAATCATCCTTAGGGCTCGCCCTATTCAAATCCCGATAATCGACGCACATGCGTACCTTACCGTCCTTCTTCGGTACAGGCACTATGTTGGCGACCCACGGAGGGTAAGTGGTAACAGCTAGAAATCCTGCGTCCAACTGCTTCTGGACCTCTTCTTTGATTTTTACAGCCATGTCTGGTCTCGTCCTCCTAAGCTTCTGCTTGACTGGAGGGCAATCTTCTCGCAACGGCAAGCGATGAACCACGATGTCAGTGTCAAGTCCGGGCATATCTTCATATGACCAAGCAAAGACGTCACTATACTCTCGAAGCATCTCGACCAGTCTATGCTTGACATCATTCTGCAGCGCAGCCCCAATTCTGACATTTCTGACGAGCTCCTCAGAACCCAGATTTATGATCTCAATATCCTCCTCGTGAGGCAGAATAACCTTTTCTTCTTGTCTCAACAAGCGGGCCAACTCTTCCGGAAGGTCCTCGTCTTCATCAATCTCATCCTCGGCTTGATAGATCGGGAAATCAAAGTCGTAGTGAGCCGTTGAGGGTCCAGAGTTGATGTCATCTGTTACGTGGATCCTGCAATAACAAGGGTTAAGTTTAAAGTAAGAATATGCAGGTTAGCACAAACCTCGTTGCCATTTTGCTGTTTTTCGAAATAAACATAAAACAGGAATAACAGAGAACACAATATTTGATTACGAAGAAAACGCCTTTTATTTATTAACAAAATGCATACACATAATCCAACAAGGCCCTGACAGTAAAACCACTATGCCCCGGGCAGGACACAGGGTTGTACAAAGATTGTAAAAAGCAAATCATTACTCTTCATTTGTCAGCTTGATAATCTCCTTGATGGTCCAATTGCGGAGGCGCTCGCCCGGCTTGCTCGGTTGAATCCAGGCGTCAAGATCGCAATCACTATCCCCGCTGTCCTCGGACGCAGCGTTGATGCTCTCGAAAATTACTCCCCCCTTGGTGAATAGGATCGGCCCTTTCCCACGAGACGAGCTGCCAGAAGAAGATGAAGCTTCAGCTCCAGGAGAATACCCCAATCCAAACTTATCCTGCTTGATTGGTATATCCAAGATATGCCCCCATCCTGGGGTGGAACCGGCTTCGACAACGGCCCGAGCTTCCTTAAACGAGGAGAGATTCATCTCTTGCTTCCCTGCGACGACAGGAGCCACCTCTTTCACCTTGACGGTTTCAAATGCTTGGCAGAGGGTTTCATGGATCTCGCCATCCATTTCAACATATTTAAAGGACGACAGGTGGCTCACCATGATGTCCTCCTCACCACAGACTGTTACTATACTGCCCCCGACAGCATATTTAAGCTTCTGATGCAGCGTGGACGTCACAGCACCAGCGTAATGGATCCATGGCCGACCTAAGAGGCAACTGTAGGCGGGCATGATATCCATGATATAGAATACCGTATTGAACGTCTCTGGACCAACTTGAATTGGCAGGGTCAACTCTCCGAAGACGTGGCGCTTGGTTCCATCAAAGGCTTTCACGACCAGATCACTGGGCGTGCAAAGCAGTCCACGGGTATCCAACTTCATCAGTGCTTTTTTCGGAAGCACATTAAGCGAGGAACCCGTATCCACCAGGACATGTGACATAATCGTGCCTCGGCACTCTATTGAGACGTGCAAGGCGCTGTTGTGATCTCTTCCCTTAGGAGTCAGCTCCAGATCTGTAAATCCCAGCCCATTACCAGCATTGACATGGGCCACCACCTCCTCGAGTTGAGTTACTGATATCTCCTGCGGCACGTATGCAGCATTCAATACCTTCAGTAATGCGTTGCGGTGCGCTTCAGAACACAGCAACAAGTTAAGAATCGAAATCTTTGACGGAGTCTGATGAAGATGATCTACAATTTTGTAGTCACTTTTCTTGATTAATCGCATGAACTCTTCAACATCTTTAACCAGCAGGTCCTTCTCTACCCCTGCAGGGACTTCCTCGACAGCTTTACCTTTACCCTTATCCACAGTGTCAGCTTGGACCACTTTCTCTGCTGCAACCTCTGCTGGCGCAAACACTCTACCGCTTCTAGTGATACCACTGACCTCGGCAAGATTCTGCACAGTCGATCCGAACGGCTCTAGCTCTATCTTCTGACCATTACAATAAACTTCGGCGCCATAATGCCATGGAACGGCATTGGTGCTTTCGAACGGGATCGGTCCGGCCCTGGTGATAGTGATTGTAGGCGGACGGGGCGCAGAAATAGTGATAGGATGGCGAGGAATGGTAATGGTAGCAACTTCGTCTGCCTGCTTCAGTACAACCTCCCCTGATGCACTCTCAATGCTCCGGCTGAACTTTAAAATACCCTCGGACATCATACTTTGGATACCTTCGATCAGCTGCTCACACTTGTCAGGAAGTGTAGCACAAGCCATACATAACTCTCCACATCCAGGAAAGAAACCCTTCTTCAGCAACTTAGCCTTGACAAAACTCAACGGCGTCTTCAAATCTTTGACATCAGTCAGCAAGTCCGCACTCTCCTCAGTGATAACAGCATTCACTCCGCCCCCCTTATGATGAGGCATAGGGTTCTTGGTAACGTTGGGCACGCTATCAGAAAATTTGATAATCTTGGCGTCCACCAAGTCCTGGACTTTGTGCTTAAAAGCTTTACAATTCTCAACCGTATGGCCTGGTGCCCCAGTATGGAACTCACAAGTAGCACTGGCATCATACCCCGGTGGTGGTGCCCCTGTTAAGGGAGCCATTGTCCTCTTTTGCACTAACTGGAGCTGAAGCAACGTTTGCAGAAGCTGTGCATACGACATAGGTGGAGTTTCAAACTGACGATTTGTCGTAGGAGCCCGATTCTGATATCTCCTATACCCCTGCTGATTCTGCTGCTGAGGCTGCTGCTGCTGCTGCTGCGGTGGGGCAGCTGGGATATTTATGCTAGCAATCTGAGGCTGAGGGCCCTTGCCCTTTCTCCGAGCATTAGTGACAGCACTGGCATCTCCCTCTCGATGCTTGCCAGTATAGGGTTTCTTGCTAGCTCCTCCAACTGAGGATGATTCGCCCTGAATTTTTCCAATCTTTATACCGTTCTCAACATGCTCGCCCAGAGTGATGAGAGCCGAGAATGTTCCATCCATGCCACTGACCAGCTTTTCATAGTAGATTCCAAGAAGGGTAGCCACGAACATTTGCACTAGCTCACGCTCAACCATCGGCGGTTGAACCCGAGCAGCCAATTCACGCCACCGCTGGGCGTACTCTTTGAAGCTTTCATTGTTCCGCTGTGAGAGATTCTGAAGCTGGACTTGGTTGGGAGCCAAGTCGCTATTGTATTGATAGTGGAGGACAAACGCTTCTGCCAGATCTTTCCAGGTGCGCACAGTAGCAGGCTCCAAACCCATATATCATTCGAGCGATGGACCAGAAAGGCTATCCTGAAAGAAGTGCATCAGCAGCTTCTCATCGTCAGAATAGGCGGACATCTTTCTATAATAAGATCGGAGGTGGACCCGGGGGCAAGTAGTACCCTTATACTTCTCAAAGGTAGGCACCTTGAACTTGTGAGGTACTTTAAAGTCAGCAATCAACCCGAGCTTGGACATGTCAACGCCCAATGTGTTCTGATTTTCTATGTCTCTCATCTTGTCTTCCAGCGCCTTGAACCTGAGTCGAGCTTCAGCATTCAACTCTACTTCTACACCTCTCTTAGAGAATACGTCATCCTGATGGTCCTCCAGCCACGGTTGAGGCACCAACAGATTTCCTGCACCAGCATTGCCGTTGACCGGCCCCATGTTAGCATTGGCTCCCAGACTACCATTGCCGACGCCTGCCGCATTGAGTCCGAGATTAGTCATAAGATTGCCGTTAGCACTGTCGTTGCCCCCGGCAACAGGAACAACATTCTGTGGAGCGTCCATTGGAGGAGGAGTAGGCACGACCCCGCCGTGAAGTATGCCGTTACTGTCAACCCTGGAGATCAGAGGTTGCACCAAAGTACGAAGCTGATCTTGACCATTCGCGACTACCTGCATCAGTTCCATGAAACGATCCATCCGTTCACGGAGCTCTTGAACATCTGACTGCACCTGGTCCATTATCCTTGTCTGATTAGCGCGAGTTGAGTAGCGGTGAATGAGTTTTTGATCAATCCTGGAGATCGAAAGCAGCTCGGAACCTGTGTACCTGAAAAACCTGTCAACATTAAAGGTTAGGAAAAGCAACAAAATGTATGTCATGCAAAGATGTTTTATGCAGATGTATGCGTGTGCTTGAGAGATTTCCCCGATCCTGGCGCCTTAATACCAGTGCTGACAATAATAAGGAGAGGAATCTGGGCCCAATCATGGAAACATCAATCTCACATATACACAGGAAGCCTATAGCATTGGTGATAGCCAACTCCGATACATCAGGGATCGAGAACTCGTACGCAATAGTCCTGCTGTAATAACACAATATGAAGCAAGAGATCCTGGATCGGGGAACGACACCTGTCACAGACACACGCCAATGGAATGCGAATGATTATGCAAACTAATGCAAAATGCAGGCATGCAACAATATATCCTGGTGGCTGCTGTGGAGATTCGGTGTCAACAGTCACCGATGAGAAGGAAACCCCGGTGTAAAACCACTGATCTGATCTGCTGAGAATAACCATCTGATAGGATCGAGATCAAAATTCTGCCCTGACAAGAACAAGCGCCTGATAATAAGGACCCCGGGTGCAATATCAAGGAATATCTGTTGATGAAGTCTTCAGACCCCAAATCAACAATCTGCCTTCTCAAGAACAAATGCACAGCTGCTGATGAGATCTTCAGACCCCACTCAAAATCTGCTCTATCAAGAACAAACAACAACTGCCGATGAGATCTTCAGACCCCACTCAAAATCTGCCCTATCCAGAACAAACCACTGATAACAATATCCTGGTCGAAACCTGCTCTATCGAGAACAGACAAATCTGCAACTGAGAACTCTGGTACCAACATAACTGATTCACTGTCAAGAAAACCAGGTAGTCTGAAGGTCAAAGTTTCCTGCAATAAACCCAGCCCGCTCACAGGTATGGACCTAAACTGACTCAAGGTACGGCATCCTATGCGGTCGTCGGCGTCACAGACTTTCAGGGTTGATGATACGATTCCCAGAAGGAGTGGCATCATCGAATCCTGAAGAGGCCTCACTTAGCCAACTTCCAAATGATCGGTCCCCAGAGTCGACAATCCTCACGTATGGACTCCCCTCAGATCCTCAGGACCGGAAAGGAGCACCTCTGCAAGAATCTCGTCTGAGCGCAGATTTTCATAGGGAACTGTGCCTGCTCAGCAGACAGGTTCGTCTACTACTTCTCCACAACTATATCTAGGTGTGTACTCAAGCCCAGGTCCGGCTTCTCACTCACAGTAACATCCCTCTCCCACAGCAGCACAGATAATCATATCAAACTGGAAATAAAATGCGGGAAATAAAATGCGGGAAGTAAAAATGCGATAAATAAACGCAACCCAACAGGCAAACATACAAACGATAGGATTGACTCGCGTAGGGGATGGGAAACGGTCCCAGCATAAGGGATGGGAAAAGTCCCTAGGTGCTATAAGTCCCCAGCAGAGTCGCCAGCTGTCGCTTGGGCGAAAATAAGGTGCCGGCAAAACAGAAGAGTCGCCACTTTTCGTTATTTATCCCTCAGAGCGGGAAAGGAAACGATCGAAAAAACCTGACGAAAAAGGGTAAGACAAGGTCATCGCAACCATTGTCTGGGTTCGGGAGTCGGTTACGCAAGGGGAAGGTATTAGCACCCCTTACGTCCGTCGTACTCGAAGGGATCCTCGCTTGTTTGTTTACTTGGACGGGTTGGTTTTAATCTATCTACCTATCAAGGCTGTCTGAAAAAGAAAAAAAAAATGACTCGGCAAAGCGTCGCACTTTATGCCTACGTATTCCCGTCTGGAACGAGAAATCAGAGTCAACGTAGTTCGGCTAACTACGGGGGAAGATGGGGAAGGTTGCTCGCTAGGATATCGCATCCTATGCCTACGTACTTTCATCTGGTATGAAAGATCAGAGCAAACGTAGTTCGGGAAACTACGGGTTATCTCCTGAAAGAAGTGTTTTTTATTATGTTTGCGATCTCAACCGCACTAGAGACTATGACCTGAGAGTGAATGCGTCGCATGTCACCCAAAGGGTACCATACTAAACATCCCACCTCAGATAGCTTAAGGCTCGTAACGTACGAAAGAAATCATTCATGATTACTGTATCTTAAACTGCTTTGAGATGAGAAGAGAACAGGCCCAACTAGGAGGGAGACTATCAAGTCCTACTGTTATCATGCCATGGATTCATCCTATGGTTGAGGTTTGAACAGGGAACTCCTAGATGTTGTCATGCATAGGTTTCAACCTAAAAGTCTATCATCAAATCCTCATCAGAGGAAATGAGAGTCCTAAGGGATCATGTCAATGATACACCAAAACAGACAAAAGCATCAGCTTTAACAGTAAAATGCATGCAATGCAAGTGAGGGAGGAAATGTGTGTGGGGCTTCAGCCTCCACAAGCTCGTCTCGACCTCAAGCCAGTCATGAAATAACAGTAATCATACTGAAGATAAACAACATGCTATCAAGCAATATACAGATAAAAGGAATGAAGTGCCATCAGGCAAACAAAACACAGGCTTGAGAAAGAAAGAATCTACTCTCTAATCCTAACCCTAACACAGAATCTGAATCAAATCTAAGCAAAGCCCTAAAGCAAAAACCCTAATCAAAGGAAATCAATCCCAGTCTTCAAGCTTCAGAACAAGCTTACCAAAGAAAGGGAGCTAAGTAAGCAGACTCATAGTGTCTTCCTCAGGAAAGCACTAGGAGGTGTATACTCAGGAGTCATATCCTATGTGGCTCAACCACTGTGATCAGTTTACATTCCTCCTCAGGAGAAACTAAACTCACAAGCAGGCTCCAACATCACTGGATATTTAGGAAATCCTATCTGAACTAGTGGAACTAAGTGAATAGACCCATAGGACCTTCCTCAGGAAAGTACTAGGAGGCTTCCACTTAGGAGTTGTATCCTATGTGGCTCAACAACTGTGATCAGTTTACATTCCTCCTCAGGAGAAATTAAACTCACAAGTTGGCTCCAACATCCTGGATACTTGAGAAATCCTAGATAAACTAATGGAACTAAGTGAATAGACCCATAGGACCTTCCTCAGGAAAGTACTAGGAGGCTTCCACTTAGGAATTGTACCCCATGTGGCTCAACAACATGTGATCAGTTTACATTCCTCCTCAGGAGAAATTAAACTCAAAAGTTGGCTCCAACATCATTGGATACTTAAGAAAGAGGTGAGAAGAAAGAATGAAAGTCATTCATAGTGCCTTCCTCAGGAAAGTACCATGAACTTCCTTCAAACTTCAGGATCTCAAACCTCACAGACAGGGAACAAGCCAAGCTCTGGGTCTTTGAGTCTTGATCTTCAATCTTCTCTTCATGATGCTCTCCAACAAGGTCTTCAAGACAACACAAGCCCCACAACAAATTCCCCAACATAAACCCCAGAGATGAACAGATAACCACAGAATAGACAAAATCACCAGCTAACTTCAGAAAATACCTAAAAATACTAACACAAGGGGAAAAAAATCTATCAATCAATCACAAGGGTCTACAACACCTACCCATATCATCCACATATGCCTCTACCCAAAAATCAAGACAAAACTATCTAAAGAAAATGAATTTCCTTACCTATGCACAACCTAAACCCTAATTAGGATACCCTAATGCTACCCTAATTAAACTAATCAAATTTTAATCTAAAAATCAAGAATTAAATCCTATGGGGAACTATGATTCAATATCTAATCACACAAAAAAGAATGAGTTAAAAAGACTAAGGAAAAGTCTTAAAAGAAAATCTACAAAATCATGTACAAAATTAGTCCTACTTTAAAAGCTATTAAAAAGAAAAATCTATTAAAAATATTAAAAGAAAATAAAATGGAAATTTTATTTATTTATAATTTTCTAGACCAATTTGTGAACACATGAAAAAAACAAGAATTAAAAAATATTTAATTTTCTATTTTTTATGAATTTTAAAAAAGACAAACAATAAAAGAAATTAAAAAAAGAATTAAAGGGGATGGGGGGTGAAAACAGCAAGGCAGGTTAGTTGATTTCCAGATGGGCTGATTATGGGGGGGGGGTGCGCGTAGAAATTGGAATAAGCCCACACGGACTCACTAAACCAAACGACCGCGTTTCAATTTTTAAATTTCCCTCCGCTTTCATTAATTAATCTGGGCCGTTAGATGAGGTGATTAAGTCAAGCATTCAGAAAGATCCAACGGGCGAGGGTGTTGCACCCTAAAATTTGACCAACCGATTCTCCTATCCGACTCGTGGTTTAAATTCATATTCGCAAATCAGACGTATGATTTTTGTACAGACAGAGGATATCAGGGTTACAGCTTGATTTTCGTCTATCAGATATGGCAGATCCAGTCCAGATCACTAGGATTTTATTTTCGGGAAATTGTGCGCTCCTCGGTGATTTTCAGCTTGCACAGTGATTTTGAGGATATTCTGATGCCCGGGGTTCTCTGTTCGATTCGATCTGGTCTCGTGCGCTCTTTCATAGGGGTCATTTGCATTTGTCTGCATTTTTAGGGTTTAATAGCCTTTTGCGGATTTTTAATAGGCTTTATAGATTTTTCTGGAATTTAAACAGGGTTTTTGTATTTTTTTTAATAGTTTAAATCATTTTTAGAATTTTATATAGATTTTAAAATAGGTTTAATTGTTTTTTTTAATCATTTTTAGAATATGTTAGATTTTAAATATAGTTTTAATTATTTTAGATAATATAGAAAATAATATAGTTTTTCTTTTATTAATAATAGATTTTAATAGATATTAAATAATGGTAGATATTTGTAGAATTTTAATAGAAATTAGTAGAAATTTAGAGTCAATTATATCTTAATCATTTTAGATTTAATTAGGTTAATATAGAGTTAATTAGGTTTTTAATCATTTTTTAGATTTAATTAGGATTTTAATCATGTTTAGGTCTAATTAGGATTAAGATAGTTAATTTTTTGGATTAGTCAGTTAATTAGGCTTTAATTGAGTTCATTTAGTTTTAAGTAAGTTTTTTAATTCAGTTTTTTTTTACAGTTTTTGTTCATTTTCGTATGGACCAGAGTACAATTTTTCGAGGCCCAACATGCTATCAGTCCAATGCATTTTTTTGCAGTTTTTGGCCAGGAGTGACACTTGTCACTATAAGAAGGCACCCACGCGTCCCACTCAGGAGGGTCCCAGCACACAACTCAGAAGCTCCCAGAGTCACGCCACGCGTCCCACTGAGCCACCACTATCTCTCTCTCTCTCTCTCCCTAAGCCACGTGCCACCCATGCAGTAACCCTCTGCGCCACTTGTCACCACCACAGCCCTCGCCGGAGCCTCACCAGAAAACACACCGGCGACCATGCAGACGCCCTGAGCCACCGTCCAGCCGTCTCCGGCCACCGTCTTCTCCGCCGGAAACCCCAAGTACCAGAAATCTCCAGAAATCCATCTTTTCCCTCCTTTCTTCTCCGATCGTCTCCGATCCCCTCCGTTTGCATCTCGCCGGAAAAACTAGACGTTCCAGAATCGTCATCTCCGACGAGCTCCTTCAGGATCTTCAAAGATCTCTTAATTTCCAGCCAGAACTCCATCATCAAGGTTCATGGTACCTTCATCACGTTTCTCAGAATCTTCAAGAACGTCTTCTTCCAGTTTCTTTCCAGAATCTCCATATCGTCTCCGATCTCCTCCACCACTTCATCAAGAAAGCAGTTCTCCATCTTCAACGAATATTCTTCAACGAACTTCCTCAAGAACATTCCAGGCCCTTTCTCTTCTTCATACGCGTTCATCAATCTGCTAACAGCTTGGATCGTCGTTGAAGGAGTTTCGCTCTCCAATACGCTCCAGTTCGCTCCAGAATCTCCAGTTCGCTCCAGATTCATCTCCAGGTATGCTTTCTGGAATTCATTGCATGTTCTATAGCTTCAGATTGCGTTGTATTCACTGACTTATAGAACGGTTAGGGTTTTGAGGAATTAATTGATGCGTGGTTTGAATGTATGATGCTGAGATTTGGTTTGATCTTGATGATGTGTTTGAGGCTGTTTTAGGATTGTTAGGCTTAGATTGTTGGTGTTGCTGGGTTTGTGTTTGATGTTGGTTGAGAGTTCTTGAGAAGGATACGAGAGTTTCAGGGAGGGTGAGGAAGACGAAGGTTGAAGACGGCTAGGGTTTAGGGTTGAGTGAACAGTGATCTGAGTTGTAAGGGTATTCAGATTTTGTTTAGGGTTTCGTTGGGTTAGGGTTAGGTTTGGGCTTAGGCCCAAATGTGTCTTGCTGAACACTACTCCCAATTTACTCAATACCCCTCCCTGCGTGTGAGAGCTGGGAATGAATTGATTTGGGCCTTAGGCCCTAACGCTATCCACACCCCCCTGGGCGTAAGCCCAATGAGAATAGCCATGAGAAATTCACTGACTGCACCCCCCGTGCGTTTTTTCTTCTTTCTGTGTTTATTAATTGTTTTGATGAGACTGGGCCCTGCGCCCCAGTGCTTTTCGCACCCCCCAGGATTAGGGCCCATTGCAGTAGTAACTGAAATCACTTGCTGTTTGCCCCCCCCCCCCCCCCCCCCCCCTTGTCTTTTATTCAAATTTGTTAGTTTTTAATTTCTTTTATTTTCTTGCACATTGGAAAAATTCATAACAAAATAAAAACAATTGATTTTTAATTCTTCTTTTTTCTACCACTTTATAATAATGTCTAGAAAATTGTATAAAAATAAAAATGCCATTTTATTTTTGTTTACTATTTTTTTGTATATTTTCCATTTAATTGACTTTTTTAATATTCTTTAGTGCATACATATTGTTGGAAAATTCATAAAAAATAGTAGATTCTATCAAATAATTCCGTTATTTTTTCTGTAGACTCGTAATTCAATGTAGAATTTTATAGTGCAAAAACATTAGCTTAATCATGCATTTTCATTTTAATTGCATTTTTTGTATTATTTTGCTATTAAATAATTGGTCTGTGGATATGTCTGTGTTGCTGATTTTAGTTCTCTCATCTGGTATTGAATTTTGTTCTGATTTTTTTAGTATGTTGTCATAGAGCCATGTAGGTTTCCCATAGATTTTTGATAGATTTTTGTAGGATGTTCTGATATGATTTGTCTGAGCTGGAGGATAGGAGAAGTCTTGATGACTTCTGACTTTGAAGTTCGACTGTGGTTGAGCTTCAGAGATAGTTGCTTGAGGTTTGATGGCCTGTGGGTTCTTCTCAAGGATGCAGTGGATTGAGGTCCTGTTGGAGCTTGCAAGGATGCATTGGATTGAGGCTTAGTCTAGGAGCTTGTTATCTGTTTGTGAGGTTCGAGATCCTGAAGTTTGAAGGGAGTTTATGGTACTTTCCTGAGGAAGGCACTATGAATGACTTTCATTCTTTCTTCTCACCTCTTTCGTAAGTATCCAAGGATGTTGGAGCCAACTTGTGAGTTTAATTTCTCCTGAGGAGGAATGTAAACTGATCACACGTTGTTGAGCCACATGAGATACGATTCCTAAGTGGAAGCCTCCTAGTACTTTCCTGAGGAAGGTCCTATGGGTCTACTCACTTAGTTCCTCTAGTTTATCTAGGATTTCTTAAGTATCCAGTGATGTTGGAGCCAACTTGTGAGTTTAGTTTCTCCTAAGGAGGAATGTAAACTGATCACAGTTGTTGAGCCACGTAGGATACGATTCCTAAGTGTCAGCCTCCTAGTACTTTCCTGAGGAAGGTCCTAGGGGTCTGCTCACTTAGCTCCCTCAGTGCATATAGGTTTTCTCAAGTATCCAGTGATGCCGGAGCCTTCATGTGAGTTTAGTTTCTCCTGAGGAGGAATGTAAACTGATCACAGTTGTCGAGCCGCATAGGATATGACTCCTGAGTATACACCTCCTGGTACTTTCCTGAGGAAGGCACTATGAGTTTGTCTGCTTAGCTCCCTTTCTCTGGTAAGCTTGTTCTGAAGCTTGGAGACGGGGATTGATTCCTCTTGCTTAGGGTTTTGATTAGAATTTTTGCTTAGATCTTTTCTTAAGGTGTTATATAGGGTTTTGTTTAGAGGTAGATTAGGAGCTTGTTTCAGGTTTGTTAGGGGCCTTGCCCAGGAGTAGTTTCTTGTTTTGTAGATAGAGGCTTATCAGGTTAGCTAGCCTTCTCTTTGTATTGTTTGACTTGTGTGATGATATGTTGCATTAGACTTAGGTATTCATCTAGATAGTTCTGAGTTAGGTGTATCTTAAAAGTAGACTTTGTGTGCATGAGAAGTTGAGGTGGTCCTCCTTCTGCTTGTTTGTTATTGAGTGGCTTTGCTTGTTGGTATTTGGTAAAGCTGAGCTCCCTTACCTTTGTGGTTTGCGGCCTTTGCGCCTTGTTTATTTAGTTGTCGCATTCATGCATATTTTCAGTATTTCGTTACTTCGCAGTTAATTTTTGTTTTGTCGTTTAGTCCTGTTGCCATGATCCCTTAGGAGCTCTGACTTCTCCGTTGCGGAGTTGTTATGATAGACATTAGGATGGTCAGCCAGGCGTGATAGCAGTAGGTAGATTCCCCTTTTCCAGCTATAGTCTAGGGTGTCTTTTCCCTTTCCTTTCAGTAGGAGCTTTTGAGTAGCTTGATCCGTAGTTAGCTGAACTACAGCTGCTCTGATTCTTCGTACCAGACGAAGATATGTAGGCATAGGATGCGATATCCTAGCGAGCACACTAACAACTAACCTTTGTTCTCTCGCGGCTGTGCGATCGAGACTTTCCCGCTGACGACTAATTGTTATCCCTTTCTCTTGCCCGAGTGCATTTGAGACCAGATCATAGTTGTAGGTTCCCGAGCCTTAGAGACCAGTTTGTTTTCTCACTGCTGTGTGAGAGCGCCAGTTTACCCGTAGTCAGTCGAACTACGTTTGCTCTGATCTTCCATGCTGTGTGGAAGTACGTAGGCACAGGATGCGACGTCCTGGCGAGCAACCTTTTCCCCGTTTAGACGTAGGTAGTCGAACTACGTTGACTCTGACTTTCCCATTGCACGAGGGAATACGTAGGCCCAGAACACCGTATGTTCTGTCGAGTCCTGTCCTTTTCTTTTTCTTTTCAGACCGACTATTAGCGTAGATAGATAAACACACCCTTTTCCTTATAAACACCAAGCGTGGATCTCATCGAGTACGATGGACGTGAGGGGTGCTAATACCTTCCCCTTGCGTAACCGACTCCCGAATCCAGGTTTTGGTTGCGATGACCATACCTTTTTCCCGTCTTTGCGAGGTTTACTTCGAGCGTTTCCTTTCCCGCTCTGAGGGATAAATAACGCACGGTGGCGACTTTCCTGTCAAGCCGGCGCCGATTTTCGCAGTAGCGACAGCTGGCGACTCTGCTGGGGACTTATAGCATCTAGGGACTTTTCCCATCCCTTATGCTGGGACCGTTTCCCATCCCCTACGCGAGTCAATCCTAGCGCTTGGATGTTTATTTGTTGGGTGTTGTGCATATTGTGTTTTACTTTTCTGCACTTTACTTTTCCGTATCTTTACCTTTCCGCATTTATTTTCCAGCATTATATTATTGTGATTATTGCTGTGGGCAAGGGAGGTTACTGTGAGTGAGAAGCCGGACCTGGGCTTGAGTATGCACCTAGATATAGTTGTGGAGAGTAGTAGACGAACCTGTCTGCTGAGCAGGCACAGTTCCTTACGAAATATACGCTCAGACGAGATTCTTGCAGAGGTGCTCATTTCCGGTCCTGAGGATCTGAGGGGAGTCCAGACGTGAGGATTGTCGACTCTGGGGACCGATCATTTGGAAGTCAGCTAAGTGAGGCCTCTTCATGACTTGATGATGCCACTCCTTCTGGGAATCGTATCGTCCTTCATGAAAGTCTGTGACGCTGATGACCGCATAGGACGCCGTACCTTTGTCCGTGGATTAGGTCTATCATACCTGTGAGAGGGATTGGGTTATTGCAGGAAAACTAGCCTTCAGAAACCATGATTCAGTAGTTATCAGATGGTGTTCTTGATTCATCTCCAGGTGTTTTGTCTGGATCAGATGGGTTTCTTATCTGAGGTTGATGCTATTATCAGATGGTTTTCTCGTCAGATACAGAGGTTCAGATGGTTTTCTTACCAGGGGATTGATATTTTGAGTATCAGATGATAGTCAGTGTCATGAGGTTCTGATGACCGTGGTGGTTTTCTGTTCTTGATCACAGAGATGTTCCTCTTCAGGATACAGCATAGCCCCTGTGTTCGCAGATTGCATTATTTATCATATTGCATCATTGCATTACCATCTGCATTCAACTAACGTGTGTGTATTGCAGGTACATATTTTCCCTTCCTGTTCTGGTGTCTGTTCCTAGCAAGACATGGAAACCCTGAAGAGAGTATTGCCCTACAAGTTTCTATCTCCGGACATCAGTTTGCTGTTAGAATTGATTACTATTGCTAAGAAGAGGGTAATGGGTGACTTCAGAAAGAGATATGGGAGGATTCTGACCTACGTTTATCAGCCATCAGCCTACGAGATCAGCGACATTTTTACCTTGTTACAGTTCTATGATGCGGAGCTCAGGTGTTTTGTATTTCCCGACTTTGTTTTGGCTCCTACCCTGGAGGAGTATTCTGCACTTCTGGATATACCTATCCGCGAGCAGATGCCTTTCTATCGTACGGACGCTGAGCCTAAGCTGGCTGAGCTTTCTGCCATCCTGTGCTTGAAAGAGTCTGAGCTGACCGGGAAGATGATCAGAAGAGGAGACGTATGGGGATTTCCGTTGGATGTCTTAGTGGAGAAGGCTCGGGAATATGCCCAGAAAGGTAGCTGGGGTGTTTTTGACGTCATCCTTGCTGTATGTGTTTATGGCATCGTGTTGTTCCCGAACATTCCTGATTTTGTTGACTCAGATGCCTTCTATATTTTGGCTGCGAAGAACCCGATTCCTACTTTACTGGGGGATATCCACCATTCAACTCACTACCAGAATGAAAAGCGGCGAGGAAGGAATGTGTCTTGTTGTGTACCTCTCCTATGCAGGTGGTTCACCAGTCATATGCCTAAGTCAGGCCCTTTTGTCACCTCTATTGATTCTCTAGGATGGCCCGAGCGTTTGATGGGGTTGACTGCTGAGAACGTGGTATGGGTCAACGAAGAGGTATTCGGAGTTGAGGTCATACTCAAATGCGAAGGATTCCTGAATGTTCCGTTAATAGGAAGGAAAGGTTGTGTCAATTACAACCCTTCCTTATTGATCAGGCAATTTGGGTATGTACCTCAAGGAGCGCCAAAGCCCGAGGAGATACAGGAATCTCTGTATCTCACCGGGGCAATAGGGAAAGAAATATTGACCAAGCTCGAGAAGGCATGGAAGAACTTACACAAGAGAGGGAAGCTTTCAGGTAACAGAGGGGATACTCGAGTTCCTGGCCCATATGTGGAATGGATTCGTGAGCGAGCTGTGAAATTCCTTATGCCGTATCCAGCGATTCAGCCATTGCATCCTTCTCCGGTGGAGGAGCCTACCACAGTGGATATACAGGTATTCAGGCAGCTGATGGCCGAGAAAGAGGAGCTAGCAAGGGCTAAAGAGGCTTTAGAGCAGGAGAATGCCCAGCTTCGGCATGAAAAGATTGAAACAGGATACTTTTCCAAGCAACAGGCCGAAACTCTGAAACATCTGAAGACCACGCTATTGGAATTGACTGAGACCAAGAAGCGTCTGGAGTTAGATGTCGACTCAGTTAGTAGTGTGTTGGCCACTAAGAAGCAAGAGCTGGAAAGGGCCTACACAAAGCTAGCCAAGTTCAAAGAGCACTGGGATCTCACTATGACCAAGCGCAAAGAGCGGGAAGAAGAGCTGAAGACACAGGTTGCTCAGTTAGAAGAGCAGGTCAAAGTGAAGAATGAAGAGCTTGAAGAAGAAGCCTGTCGCCGATACGAGGCCGAGCGCAAGCTAATAGATGCCATGAAGAACTTGGAAGATTTTCAGCATAGGGCGGACGCCAAGAGACCCAAACCTGGGGGCGGTGCCAATGATAAGGCTTGGGAAGACTTTGTCAGAGACATCCAGGGGACGGTCAGGAAGAGGGATCGGCTGATAGAAGGTTTGATTTATCAACCGGATCATGCGGAGACAAAGAAGATGGTCGAGGACTTCCGCAACCGTACCCGTACTTGATTTCTCTCTTGTATTCTGTTGTGTTGAGATCACCACCAGGCATGTTGGCTGGGATCCTCCTTATCATATCAGCTGTATGAAGCATAGTTATGTAACCTCTTGACAAGATTGTTATTCTGATGAATATATGAGGGTTTTTTCAAATATTGTCTTTATGGTTTATCTCGTCTTGCTACCACTGACACTGGAATTGGAGGGGAAATATCTCCAATGCACACATGCACGTTAGCATTTTTTTTCTTGTATTTCTGTTTGCATAAATCATACTGCATAGCATTTCTCTAGCAGGTCAGAGCACTTATCCAGCCTTTATTTTCACCAGAAAGTGATTCTCGGGGAATTGTCTGAGGCAGAAGTGGGGTGTTGAAGACGACCAAGGGGCTGAAGCAGAGTTGAGCAGAACTGAGCAGTGTAGTCCATTACAGGTAATTGGTAGCTATGTCTGAAGGCAATTTCCAGGCTCCTAGCACCTTGGCAGGGTTTACTATGGCATCCAACCATCAGTATGATTCTATGGAAGGCTTCCCGCAAGCGAACAATCTTACTGCAGACCAAGTTGTACAGCCTACGAATGAGAACCGAGGTCGGCATGAGCAGTTTGTTGCCCGAAATGAACGTCATCCTCCTGCTAACAACCAAGGTGTCGCTTTCCCTGTGATGAATTACCGGAGAGATATTCCAATGGCCGGGATGGTAGATCCAAGAACTCTTGAAAACGACAGAAGATTCCGAGCATTGGAGGAAGGTATAAAAGCCTTAGAAGCGAAAGATGTCGTTAACCTGGACGCTGTAGCCATGTGTTTGGTTCCTGACCTGGTGTTGTCGTACAAGTTCAAAGTGCCGGAATTTGAGAAGTACACGGGAGATAGCTGTCCAAAGCTGCATTTGATGATGTTCTGTCGAAGGATGACTTCGTTTGTGCGAAATGACCAACTAATGATCCATTGCTTTCAGTATAGCCTGATTGGGGCATCCTTGAGGTGGTATGTGCAGTTAGAGAGTAATCAGATTCGATCATGGGTGGATTTAGCCAGAGCTTTCATAAAGCAGTACGATTACAACCTGGATTTGACTCCTAGTCTCGTAGATCTACAAGAATTATCTCAGGCGGAGAATGAATCGTTCAGAGGGTATTTGCGAAGATGGAAAGAATTAGCCGCTAGTGTTCAACCACCGCTCCCGGAAAGAGAACTGGTTGACATCTTCTTGGGTACTCTGAAAGGCCATTATTTTGACAAATTGTTCAGTTGTACAAACTTTCTGGGCCTGATGAGGCTGGGAGAGATTGTTGAGAGAGGACTCCGGAGTGGAAAGTTTCGAGATGTTCCTTACGTCCCAGTTGATAAGGTTGAGTCAGTTGTCAGTTCTCAAGAAGAGTGGGAAGGAGATGACGCCACCTCAGAATCTCTAGCATCTCAGGATCAGTTTTCAGACGCTTCAAGCCAACGGTCATCTTACCGTCGATCGCGTCAGCATGCTCCACGAAGACCAAGGAAACCTGAAATGCAGTTTACTCAGCTACCGGTGTCGTACAGTCAGTTGTTGCCAGATCTGCTCAGGAGTGGATTGATAGTGCCGAAAGAGACTAAGCCGGTGATCCCACCGTATCCTCCAGGTTTTGATGCCAGCGCCCGCTGTGAGTACCATGTTGGGGCACAGGGGCATTCAACAAATGATTGTAAGGTGCTTAGAAGTCAGGTTCAAGATCTGTTAGACTCCAGCCGTATTTGCATCACTCCTCAGGGTTTTGTTCAGATTAATGATTTTCCATCCTCCAGTTGCGTGGGTTCGTCAGTTAATGTCATGGAAGACTCCGCAGGAAGTGTGTGCTCTGAAGATTGTCAATCAGAGAGTTCAGTTGTGTGGGAGAAGTTTCTAGAGGGTTTTGCGCCGGATGTCGCATCTGTTTTCTCTGCTTAATCCGTTTAGCTTTTTGTGCACTAGTGTCTGCCGACCACCACCAGGATTGTTGGCTGGGGTCATTGTATTCGTACTCATTTGTGCTTACGTGCTGCTTTTGTTGGTTGTACATGTGTGGGAGATGTTCGTCTGTATGCTTATAGCTTGAGTTTCTCTTTATCTCGTTATGAATATGTGTTTGCTTTCTACGCTGCATCATCATTTAACAGGTACATCAGAACCGTGGGTCTTATTTCCTCATCATCCAGTTTGTTGCAGGAATTCCTTTAGAGATATGGAACAGAATCAGTTCGAGTTGATTGAAGTCCGAAGCCAGCTGGGGCAGATGATGAGAGACATGCAAGAGATGCGTCTGGAGCAGAAGATTCTCAAAGAGGAGAACAGTCAGCTGAAGACCCAAATGAGCTTGATCATGGAAATAGTCAAGAATGTGCTTAGGAAAGAGGACGATCAGCTATTTGAAGCCGCAATGAAGAAGCTCGCGCCACCCGTGCATGTGGAACCTGAGCAGCAGCAACAGAAGATACATCCGGCTCAACGGAGGATCCAGGAAGGGAAGCCAAAGAGAATATTTGAGGCGCCGCCTATAGCATATGCTGAGCTCTTGCAGACCTTATTGAAGTTTAATCTGGTTGAGAAGAGAACGTTGGAACCGCCAACGAGAGTGCTTCCTCATGGGTATGATGCCAGTAAGCAATGTGAGTTTCATTCTGGGGCATTCGGACACGACATCGAGGGTTGCCATGCTTTTAAGCACAATGTTCAAGACCTGATTGACTCGCACGATATTGAATTCACGCCGAGCGGCGTAGCTGTGCATATTGCTCCTGTCTCAGTCGATGCTAAGATGACAGATGTTTCTAAAGCTGCAGTGGGTCAGAAGCGTATCCTGGACTCCATGGCATCAGAATCTCCAGGCCCACAACTATTGCCTATTCCTGGGGCAGATCTGAGAAAGAAAATGGCTAAGCATAAGGAGGGCGTTAATAAATACATTGAAGGTCAAGAAACCGATGTTGCATTTGATACGAAGGGTGTTCAAGAGTCAACCCGATACCAGCAGCCGCAGCCTCAGCAGCAGAATAATCAGGGGTATAAAAGATATCAGAATCGGGCTCCTCTGGCAAGCCGTCATCTTGAAACTCCACCTATGCCATATGCACAACTTCTGCAAACGCTGCTTCAGCTCCAATTGGTTCACAAGAGGACAATGACTCCCTTAACGGGGGCACCACCACCGGGGTATGATGCCAATGCTACTTGTGAGTTCCATACTGGGGCACCAGGCCATACGGTTGAGAATTGTAAAGCTTTTAAGCACAAAGTGCAGGATCTACTTGATAGTGCAGCAATCAGCTTCGGGCAGAAAGGTCCCCAAATCATCTGAATGAAGGAGGAAGGGCTCTATAATTTGGTTGGGTCGTTGCTATAATTTGGTTGGGTCGGTGAAAGCAGATCAGGACAGAATCGAATTGTCTCTAATAAAGATAGCTGGTTCAACAGCAGGACAGATGTGAAAGCCCGGTTCTCGGAAGCTAGCATATCTTCTTTGTTTTAGCTTGTCATTTCTTTACATTTGTAGTTGCTTTCCTGTTTGAATTTGTAATCTTGTTTGTAAAACTGGTTTTTTTCATTCAATTGATAATAATGAAATAAATATGCATGTTTTGATTAAATCCATTCGTGTTCACTAACTGTTTTTACAAATGTCCAACGCTTGGTTAAGAAGAATTTGGGGAGGATGACGAAAATGACCGACATGCAACTGCAGATATTGTATGCTTTTGAAATAAAACCTGTTGATGATGTACAAGCATTATTTCAAATCCCTAAACACCGGAGATATAAGGAAGATAATCCCTTGTCAACCCCTTTGAGCCTTGTAGTAGGAGTTCTTTCTGTGAATGAAAAACCCTCAATCTTAACCTGGGACAGGGTAGGTGTTAGCTAATTTGACCGAGCGTCCAAATTGCAAAAGGAGTGTCCGATCGAGGATCAATCACGTCCCTGGAGGTCGTGCCTAAAAAACCATAAGGGTTCAACCCAGAGTGGGGCAGTCATGTCATTCCCCAAAGAGTCAGACAACCAGTGTCACACGACTTGTTCAAAAGAAAAAACGAAAAAAAGAGAATCAAAAGCCCGCTAAGTCAAGAAAACTTCAAAACAAATGACTTAGGCAAAAATGAGGGCATCCCGCTGGACTTAAAAAAAATCAAAAGGAGTCAGTCCAGGCAAAAGTTAGGGATATGAAAAGAAAAAGATGAAAAGGATCAAAAGAAAAATCCCCAAAAGGAAATACGAGTCGTGTGACCTCAAGTGTCAAAGACGAAAAATGAGTGGCTGTCACTCCGAAAACTCATAGTTTCTCGAACTATCATTCCTATCTTTCAACCTCTGAGAGGTGAGCGCTAAGGTTGAATTAGCTGAACGTAGGATCGGAGAACATCAAGGAGAATGGGTGGGTTAAAATAAACTTTGAGCCTTTATCCTTTCTTTCAAAACCGTGAACCTGACCGCGTTACAACCTTCAAAAGTCCTAATTGAAGCAGGTCGTTTCAAAAGCATACTCCGGTAAAGGTCGCGTCGATTCTGACTCTTAAAAGGGTTCCTCTTATCATGTTGATGCTAATGTTGATAAATGTTTTGTGCATTATATGCCATAAACTGTTTTTCCTTTTCCCAGTGAACAGATTGGATGTCAAAGCTGTCATATGTGTTGCATTAATATATCTTGTACGCAGAACAACTTGTTTTACTTGCGAGTAAGCGCTTGACAGCAGGAAAGTTTCCTACAATGGAAAGTATGGTCAAGACAGAAGGCAGAGCGCCCGAATGTTCCGAGAGCAGGGGCAAGCTATTACCGTGATCCCCAGTCAGGGCAGCCTTTCGAAGATAATTATCCTGGGGCAATCAGGTTGAGATTCAGGAGAATACGGCGTAGTCAAAGGGCACTACTCTGAATCAAATAATCAGGAGCGAGGTCATTGCAGTCAGGGGCAGACCATCTTAAGCACGCAAAGGTTGTTCGAGAAGTATTTGAGGTGAAGTATCTCTCGAGGTTCAGAATGCTGGGGCATTTCATATCAGACCATCAGGGTACAGATTTGCAGATTTCCTTCCGAGGACTACCCCCACAGAGGTCCTGCAGGCTGAGGCATATCATAGGCGAAAGGTTGGCTCTTCCCCGTATCAGCAGGGTCATTCAGAGTTGTTCGAACAGATTCATTCGATTTTCGAGATCGAGACGAACGCGGGAAGTCGTGTCACTATCCCTTGACTCTTCACTAAAAGGCTGTGTATTCAGGAAGAATATTTTCCAGCGTCAGTTGTACCTGACCCAGCAAGATAGCTTAAGAGCTCAAATCCATGTTTGCGATTACTGTGAGGCCCATCCGTGTTGGCGCATCGGTTTCCAGATCCGAGCTTCATTAGTACGCGGGAAGACTCCCTCCATTTTCTCCAGCAAAGTCCGATTTGTCATTGGCATGGGTCAGCTATCCCCAGAGGAGTCCAATCACATTCGGCACGTCTGCTATTTCACAGCGGAGTTATATTCCCCAGCAGGGTATTACTTCGTCGATGATGTTCGGTTAAGTTCCTAATATCCCCAGCAGAGTTGATTTCACTCTCCCAGCATTTATTTTGCTGGGACGATTCAGTGATATCCGGGTTATCCCCAGCGGAGTTGGCTTCGTCTTCCACATTTATTTTGTGGAAGTGGTTTTCTGTACCCAGCTTTCTCCGGCAGCTCGAGCCTGCATTAGCATATTGCATGCATCATCATATTTGCATCATACCTGCATGACATTTTCAAAATGCGTAGCATTTCCATCCTGAATGGAGCATTACGCCGTAGAAAGAATAAAGCATTTGCATATGCATACGAAGCATAAGTCAGGTTTTCTATCAGCCTCGTATGGCGCGTGAATTACTCTGTGATCAGTTCAGGGGCATTTATCCAGCAACAGTATTCAGACAGTTCAACAGATTATTTGTATCAGATCATACAATAGTTGTGCTTTGATCAGTCAGTCATCTGGTATCGACAGACTTTTCTTCCCGTCAATTCATATTGACGATGTGTTCCTCCAATAAGTGGATTTCTTCGTCTATCATTAGACGTCTTGAGTACGAGTGTGGTTTTCTTTCCGTCTATCCTTAGACGATATGAAGTTGCGGGTGATCGCAGTAGGGTTTCAAGAAGGGGTTTCCCCAGGATATGTTGTTCTTCCCGTCTATCAGTAGACGATGTGAAGTTTTGGTCGATTTTCAGTGGGGTTCAAGACGGAGTTTCTCTAGCAAGTGGCTTTTCTTTCCGTCTATCAGTAGACGATGTAAAGTTTCAGGTTATTGTTCAGCGGGTTTCTTATTGTCAGACCATACAGATGGTGTTTGCCCAGCGAGTCTTCTCTGGCTATCTTTGATTGTTGAAGGGTTTCAAAACGATATTTCGGATAGTGGTTTTCTTTCTGGTTATTGGAGGAGATGACGTTTTAAGAGGGACTTTTCTGACCGTCAATCCCTATTGATGTCGAGGCTCTTCGAAGAATGTTCAGTTTTCGTGATTGTCGATTCTCATTGACGACATGTTTCTTTAAAAGAGGGTTTTCTTCCCGTCGGTCCATACTGACGATGTGGCCCCTTCAAGGATATTGTTCTTTCCATCAATTCCCATAGACAGAAGGATTCTGAAATTCGAGGGATGGTTGAATTGCGGATGTTGTCTTCCCGTCTACCCGTAGACGATGTGAATTTGGAGATTATGGTGTCTTGCCGTCTACCCTTAGACGATGTGAATTTGGAGATTATTTCTTCCCGTCTATCTTTAGACGATGTGAATATTGATTTGTTCATCGATCAGGATGATTCCGTCTATCCTTAGACGACGTGAATTGATTTGTTCATCAATCAGGATGATCCCGTCTACCCGTAGACGATGTGAAGTTGGAGATTATGGTGTCTTTCCGTTTACCCTTAGACGATGAGAATATTGATTTGTTTCATCAATCAGGATGATCCCGTCTATCCTTAGACGATGTGAATTTGGAGATTATGGTGTCTTTCCGTTTACCCTTAGACGATGTGAGTATGGAGATTATTTCTTCCCGTCTATCCTTAGACGATGTGAATTGATTTGTCATCAATCAGGATGATCCCGTCTACCCGTAGACGATGTGAATATGGAGATTATTTCTTCCCGTCTATCCTTAGACGATGAGAATATTGATTTGTTTCATCAATCAGGATGATCCCGTCTATCCTTGGACGATGTGAGTATGGAGATTAATGGGGTCTTCCCGTCCATCTTTGGACGATGTGAGTATATTTCTCTTCCTGTCTATCAGTAGGCAGTGTGAAAGGATCAGGTGTTTTGTTGCAACCCTCAGGGTTTGTTATATGGGGTATCACAGGTAATTGGCATTAAAATCAGGAGTTCTTCATCAAAGGATTGATCAGTTTGGTGCCGTAATGATTGGGCTCGGTTCTGGACTTTATTCCCCAAGCAGTTTACAGTATCTGCTCGCGGTTGGCAAATTTTCGGGTTTTATGTGTATTCAACCGGCTCGTACCCCTGAATGTTTGAAGGCTGAGCGCTCTTCAAACCCTTCAGGTCCAAGTCGCTTGAATAGGGGCAGCTGTTGCACCCTAAAATTTGACCAACCGATTCTCCTATCCGACTCGTGGTTTAAATTCATATTCGCAAATCAGACGTATGATTTTTGTACAGACAGAGGATATCAGGGTTACAGCTTGATTTTCGTCTATCAGATATGGCAGATCCAGTCCAGATCACCAGGATTTTATTTTTGGGAAATTGTGCGCTCCTCGGTGAGTTTCAGCTTGCACAGTGATTTTGAGGATATTCTGATGCCCGGGGTTCTCTGTTCGATTCGATCTGGTCTCGTGCGCTCTTTCATAGGGGTCATTTGCATTTGTCTGCATTTTTAGGGTTTAATAGCCTTTTGCGGATTTTTAATAGGCTTTATAGATTTTTCTGGAATTTAAACAGGGTTTTTGTATTTTTTTAATAGTTTAAATCATTTTTAGAATTTTATATAGATTTTAAAATAGGTTTAATTGTTTTTTTTAATCATTTTTAGAATATGTTAGATTTTAAATATAGTTTTAATTGTTTTAGATAATATAGAAAATAATATAGTTTTTCTTTTATTAATAATAGATTTTAATAGATATTAAATAATGGTAGATATTTGTAGAATTTTAATAGAAATTAGTAGAAATTTAGAGTCAATTAGATCTTAATCATTTTAGATTTAATTAGGTTAATATAGAGTTAATTAGGTTTTTAATCATTTTTTAGATTTAATTAGGATTTTAATCATGTTTAGGTCTAATTAGGATTAAGATAGTTAATTTTTTGGATTAGTCAGTTAATTAGGCTTTAATTGAGTTCATTTAGTTTTAAGTAAGTTTTTTAATTCAGTTTTTTTTACAGTTTTTGTTCATTTTCGTATGGACCAGAGTACAATTTTTGGAGGCCCAGCATGCTATCAGTCCAATGCATTTTTTTGCAGTTTTTGGCCAGGAGTGACACTTGTCACTATAAGAAGGCACCCACGCGTCCCACTCAGGAGGGTCCCAGCACACAACTCAGAAGCTCCCAGAGTCACGCCACGCGTCCCACTGAGCCACCACTATCTCTCTCTCTCTCTCTCTCTCTCCCTAAGCCACGTGCCACCCATGCAGTAACCCTCTGCGCCACTTGTCACCACCACAGCCCTCGCCGGAGCCTCACCAGAAAACACACCGGCGGCCATGCAGACGCCCTGAGCCACCGTCCAGCCGTCTCCGGCCACCGTCTTCTCCTCCGGAAACCCCAAGTACCAGAAATCTCCAGAAATCCATCTTTTTCCTCCTTTCTTCTCCGATCGTCTCCGATCCCCTCCGTTTGCATCTCGCCGGAAAAACTAGACGTTCCAGAATCGTCATCTCCGACGAGCTCCTTCAGGATCTTCAAAGATCTCTTAATTTCCAGCCAGAACTCCATCATCAAGGTTCATGGTACCTTCATCACGTTTCTCAGAATCTTCAAGAACGTCTTCTTCCAGTTTCTTTCCAGAATCTCCATATCGTCTCCGATCTCCTCCACCACTTCATCAAGAAAGCAGTTCTCCATCTTCAACGAATATTCTTCAACGAACTTCCTCAAGAACATTCCAGGCCCTTTCTCTTCTTCATACGCGTTCATCAATCTGCTAACAGCTTGGATCGTCGTTGAAGGAGTTTCGCTCTCCAATACGCTCCAGTTCGCTCCAGAATCTCCAGTTCGCTCCAGATTCATCTCCAGGTATGCTTTCTGGAATTCGTTGCATGTTCTATAGCTTCAGATTGCGTTGTCTTCACTGACTTATAGAACGGTTAGGGTTTTGAGGAATTAATTGATGCGTGGTTTGAATGTATGATGCTGAGATTTGGTTTGATCTTGATGATGTGTTTGAGGCTGTTTTAGGATTGTTAGGCTTAGATTGTTGGTGTTGTTGGGTTTGTGTTTGATGTTGGTTGAGAGTTCTTGAGAAGGATACGAGAGTTTCAGGGAGGGTGAGGAAGACGAAGGTTGAAGACGGCTAGGGTTTAGGGTTGAGTGAACAGTGATCTGAGTTGTAAGGGTATTCAGATTTTGTTTAGGGTTTCGTTGGGTTAGGGTTAGGTTTGGGCTTAGGCCCAAATGTGTCTTGCTGAACACTACTCCCAATTTACTCAATACCCCTCCCTGCGTGTGAGAGCTGGGAATGAATTGATTTGGGCCTTAGGCCCTAACGCTATCCACACCCCCTGGGCGTAAGCCCAATGAGAATAGCCATGAGAAATTCACTGACTGCACCCCCCGTGCGTTTTTTCTTCTTTCTGTGTTTATTAATTGTTTTGATGAGACTGGGCCCTGCGCCCCAGTGCTTTTCGCACCCCCCAGGATTAGGGCCCATTGCAGTAGTAACTGAAATCACTTGCTGTTTGCCCCCCCCCCCCCCTTGTCTTTTATTCAAATTTGTTAGTTTTTAATTTCTTTTATTTTCTTGCACATTGGAAAAATTCATAACAAAATAAAAACAATTGATTTTTAATTCTTCTTTTTTCTACCACTTTATAATAATGTCTAGAAAATTGTATAAAAATAAAAATGCCATTTTATTTTTGTTTACTATTTTTTTGTATATTTTCCATTTAATTGACTTTTTTAATATTCTTTAGTGCATACATATTGTTGGAAAATTCATAAAAAATAGTAGATTCGATCAAATAATTCCGTTCTTTTTTCTGTAGACTCGTAATTCAATGTAGAATTTTATAGTGCAAAAACATTAGCTTAATCATGCATTTTCATTTTAATTGCATTTTTTGTATTGTTTTGCTATTAAATAATTGGTCTGTGGATATGTCTGTGTTGCTGATTTTAGTTCTCTCATCTGGTATTGAATTTTGTTCTGATTTTTTTAGTATGTTGTCATAGAGCCATGTAGGTTTCCCATAGATTTTTGATAGATTTTTGTAGGATGTTCTGATATGATTTGTCTGAGCTGGAGGATAGGAGAAGTCTTGATGACTTCTGACTTTGAAGTTCGACTGTGGTTGAGCTTCAGAGATAGTTGCTTGAGGTTTGATGGCCTGTGGGTTCTTCTCAAGGATGCAGTGGATTGAGGTCCTGTTGGAGCTTGCAAGGATGCATTGGATTGAGGCTTAGTCTAGGAGCTTGTTATCTGTTTGTGAGGTTCGAGATCCTGAAGTTTGAAGGGAGTTTATGGTACTTTCCTGAGGAAGGCACTATGAATGACTTTCATTCTTTCTTCTCACCTCTTTCGTAAGTATCCAAGGATGTTGGAGCCAACTTGTGAGTTTAATTTCTCCTGAGGAGGAATGTAAACTGATCACACGTTGTTGAGCCACATGGGATACGATTCCTAAGTGGAAGCCTCCTAGTACTTTCCTGAGGAAGGTCCTATGGGTCTACTCACTTAGTTCCTCTAGTTTATCTAGGATTTCTTAAGTATCCAGTGATGTTGGAGCCAACTTGTGAGTTTAGTTTCTCCTGAGGAGGAATGTAAACTGATCACAGTTGTTGAGCCACGTAGGATACGATTCCTAAGTGTCAGCCTCCTAGTACTTTCCTGAGGAAGGTCCTAGGGGTCTGCTCACTTAGCTCCCTTAGTGCATATAGGTTTTCTCAAGTATCCAGTGATGCCGGAGCCTTCATGTGAGTTTAGTTTCTCCTAAGGAGGAATGTAAACTGATCATAGTTGTCGAGCCGCATAGGATATGACTCCTGAGTATACACCTCCTGGTACTTTCCTGAGGAAGGCACTATGAGTTTGTCTGCTTAGCTCCCTTTCTCTGGTAAGCTTGTTCTGAAGCTTGGAGACGGGGATTGATTCCTCTTACTTAGGGTTTTGATTAGAATTTTTGCTTAGATCTTTGCTTAAGGTGTTATATAGGGTTTTGTTTAGAGGTAGATTAGGAGCTTGTTTCAGGTTTGTTAGGGGCCTTGCCCAGGAGTAGTTTCTTGTTTTGTAGATAGAGGCTTATCAGGTTAGCTAGCCTTCTCTTTGTATTGTTTGACTTGTGTGATGATATGTTGCATTAGACTTAGGTATTCATCTAGATAGTTCTGAGTTAGGTGTATCTTAAAAGTAGACTTTGTGTGCATGAGAAGTTGAGGTGGTCCTCCTTCTGCTTGTTTGTTATTGAGTGGCTTTGCTTGTTGGTATTTGGTAAAGCTGAGCTCCCTTACCTTTGTGGTTTGCGGCCTTTGCGCCTTGTTTGTTTAGTTGTCGCATTCATGCATATTTTCAGTATTTCGTTACTTCGCAGTTAATTCTTGTTTTGTCGTTTAGTCCTGTTGCCATGATCCCTTAGGAGCTCTGACTTCTCCGTTGCGGAGTTGTTATGATAGACATTAGGATGGTCAGCCAGGCGTGATAGCAGTAGGTAGATTCCCCTTTTCCAGCTATAGTCTAGGGTGTCTTTTCCCTTTCCTTTCAGTAGGAGCTTTTGAGTAGCTTGATCCGTAGTTAGCTGAACTACAGCTGCTCTGATTCTTCGTACCAGACGAAGATATGTAGGCATAGGATGCGATATCCTAGCGAGCACACTAACAACTAACCTTTATTCTCTCGCGGCTGTGCGATCGAGACTTTCCCGCTGACGACTAATTGTTATCCCTTTCTCTTGCCCGAGTGCATTTGAGACCAGATCATAGTTGTAGGTTCCCGAGCCTTAGAGACCAGTTTGTTTTCTCACTGCTGTGTGAGAGTGCCAGTTTACCCGTAGTCAGTCGAACTACGTTTGCTCTGATCTTCCATGCTGTGTGGAAGTACGTAGGCACAGGATGCGACGTCCTGGCGAGCAACCTTTTCCCCGTTTAGACGTAGGTAGTCGAACTACGTTGACTCTGACTTTCCCATTGCACGAGGGAATACGTAGGCCCAGAACACCGTATGTTCTGTCGAGTCCTGTCCTTTTCTTTTTCTTTTCAGACCGACTATTAGCGTAGATAGATAAACACACCCTTTTCCTTATAAACACCAAGCGTGGATCCCATCGAGTACGATGGACGTGAGGGGTGCTAATACCTTCCCCTTGCGTAACCGACTCCCGAATCCAGGTTTTGGTTGCGATGACCATACCTTTTTCCTGTCTTTGCGAGGTTTACTTCGAGCGTTTCCTTTCCCGCTCTGAGGGATAAATAACGCACGGTGGCGACTCTCCTGTCAAGCCGGCGCCGATTTTCGCAGTAGCGACAGAGGGCCATCGTCCCCAAATAACTCTAGGGTTTTCAGGAAACCCTTCCTCCATGCAAGAACTTCCCCTGGCTCGTTCTCCCTCCACACTCAATGAAAGTCAAAAGTTCCAAAAGCAAAGTTGATCTATTAATCACCAGGAACACAACTATGCTCCTATTTTCCATTGAATCTTCTTAAAACTCGCAAACAGAATGGATGAAGTTCTTGGTTCCACCATTTTCGCTGAGATCAATCATGGGGAAACTTAAATCTAATGGTGAAATTCTCTCCTACACGTTACCCTGACTATAACAAACTATAGCACGTGCATTAACACTCCTAATCCAGCATTTTCTTGATCATAACAGATTCTTGCACCTGCCATCAATCCTCACCAAACCCTCTGAAACTCTAGGGAACTAAACAACTATCCTAGCATGCTCATTCTATAACTACAAGCCAGACAGAAAGCACATAATTTAGAAGATATATGGGGAAGAAAGAACCTGTCGAAGGATGATGGTGAGTGGAGTTAGAAGTGGTTTCAAGGCTTGCAATTGGTGCCAAACACTCCTCTAATGGAGAGAAACTTTCTGTTTGCAAGAGCTTTGAAGAAGAAAGCTTGTGGTGGAAGAAATCCCAAGTTGCTTGATCTTGAAGGAAGCTCTTCAATGGCAATTCTTCTCTCTCTTTCTCCTCTGAATTCTTCAACATTCACCAACCTCATACTCATCATGATTCACTCTTCTTATAATGATCAATAGAAACAACTAGATCCTTCTAGAATCATCTAGAAAAGTCTTGATTTTCTCATGTGATGATAAGTTGAAAATCCCATGTATCATGCCTTATGCCTTGCAAATTGGTGTCAAATTCTCCTTATGTGGGATATTGAGAAGGAATGAGTGAAAATCAGGCCTTTCCTTGCCTTATGTTAAGATTTCCAAAGTTGCCTTAAGATTCAAGTAACAATTTTCCAAAGCATGTCCCATTTTAAAGCCTCAAATGAAAATTCTATTTAAACCAATGTTCTAAAAATGATGTTTCCAATCAAAATGATATATTGGATGACCTATTTTGGATTCCTAGATCTTCCAAACCAATTTCCAATTTCAACTTTTTAAACTTATACGCCATTTTTAGTTCATTTTTAACCAATCATGCAAATCCATGCTATGAGCTTTTCCAACAATTCATGACCTTATTTCTAAACTTAAAATCACATTTTGAACAACTTTCATGTTTTGAGTTTTTCCATTTGAGGCTTGGAAATAGGAGATATGGCCTTTGCTTAAAATGACCTATAACTGACAAATGACCAAAATACCCTTGTCTTGTTCAAACCATATGTTGAGTTCCACAAGTCCTATAAAGGACTTATACCACTCAAATTAAAGCTAAGAAGATGCCCTCCAACATTCATGTTGACCAAGAAATCATAGGAATCATCCTACTAGGGCAAAAGTTGTCTGCAAGTTGGGTGACTTTCAAGGACCCAGATTCACACACCTCTGCTGACCTGTAATTTGTCAAAACCATAACTTGAGCTCTGTAACTCCTATCAAGGACTTCCACCACTCAAATTAAAGCTAAGAACAAGCTCTACAACATTCATGTTGTGGGGAAGATGAGATATCAATCACATCTAGAGCTAAAACTGCCTGGAAGATAGGGGTCAAATTAGGGTTTTTTCACTGACAATCCTTGGAAACCCTGACTTGAAACTTCTCAAACTCCTCAATCATGATGAGTTGGTCTAGGAATCATCTTTATAACATCTCTATGCATCATTCCATGATCTCATGGCCCTAGGATTGGGTCTCAACCTTCTCCAAAACCTCAGTTATCCTAGGGTTGACCCAGTCAAAACCCTAATTCTACCATTCATGGTTGAATCTTCTGAATTCTTGCATAATGACCTCTCTGGGCTTCATAATGGCTTTCAAGACATATCATAGGCTTTCTAAAAACATCAAGTTCATTCTTAAAGTCTCAGAATCATCTGAGGAGCACCCACAATTCTCAAGCTATGAAGCACACAACCCTGGTTTCAACCCACTCCCTCTGAGGACCTTTTGAACTGTCTGATGAAGGTATCAACTTTAAAACACTCAATGAATAAATAATTGTTGGTCAAATTTTGGGGTGCAACACTCACTCTAGACTCAGCGTCACGTCTAAGAGATATTTCTTCAGCAATCTTCGCATCCTTAGCACTGAGCTGCTCCTCTAACTAGGAAATCTGAAGCTTCAATTCATCTTCACGCTCCTTCCGGCTAGTAAGCGTGGCATTCCACAAAAATTTCCATTTGGAAAGTTGAGAATAAGCCTTGTTCAGAAGTTCTTTCTTAGTAGCAAGTACACTACTAACACCATTCAGGGCTACTCCTACTTTCTCTCTCTTGCTGGTTTCTTCAGTCAAATCTAAACCCAACCTATTAATCATCTCAGTCTGCTTCTTCAAAGTGAAGTTTGCCTCATTCTTCTCATGCCGAAGCTGGAAAATCTCTTTCTCTAGCTCTTCATTCGCTCTTTGCAGTTCTTCCTTTTCAGCCAGCAGCTTGTTATACTTCTCAATTTCTATTGAAGTAGGTTCCTCAATCACTGGAAGATACAAAGGCTCTGCAGCAGGATATGGCATCAAAGAAGTCCTAACTCTCTCATGAATCTAGAGCCGGTAAGGATTATAAGCTCTACTGTCACTCTTGCCAAGCAATGTCTTTCCTCTTCTGTGAATATTACCCCAAGCACGCCTCAATCTGACCAAAACATCTCCGTCTAATAAACCCGTGAGATACAAAGATTCCTGTATCTCGTCCTCAACCAGAGAGTCCCTCAAAGCATAGCCAAATTGTATCACAAGCAGGGAAGGGTTATAGTTAATACAACCTTTCCGTCCAATCAAGGGAACATTCGGAAAGCCGCTGCAACTATATATAATATCCACTCCGAGCAAGTTCCGATCAAACCAAACAATGTTCTCAGCACACAATCCCATCAATCTGGAAGACCAATCTAAAGTACCAGCAGTATCAACAAAAGGTCCCTTCTTAGGAAGATGTCCCTGAAACCACCTGTATAGAAGAGGTACACAGCAAGAAACATTCTTTCCCTGACGCTTCTCATTCATATAGTGAATAGAATGATAAACGTCACCCAAGAGAGTAGGCACTGGATTCTTTGAGGCAAGAATAAAGAAAGCATCTGAGTCAACAAAATCAGGAAAGTTGGGGAACAATACAATCCCATAAATGCAAATAGCCAGAACATCATTGAAGACAATCCAACATCCATCCTTCGCACACTGCGTAGCCTTCTCAACCAAGCAAGAAAGATGAAAACCATAAGCTCCATTCAGCTTGACCAAACCTCCGGGGAACTCAGAAGCATCTAAATTGACAATCTCAGCAAGCTTAGCCAACTCAGGCTCAGTATCCTCGTGAATAAAAGGCATCTGATATAACACAGGAACTCCCAGCATATCAGAATACTCCTCCAAAGTAGGAGCCAGAATAAAATCAGGGAACAAGAAGCATCTCAACTGAGGCTCGTAAAACTGCATCAAGGTATACAATCCAGTCATCTCAAACACAGAAGGTCTGCACAACAAACTGAGCAATTTCTCGTAAGACTCTTTGAACTCAGCCCTCACTCTCTGATCTGCTAGAGCAACCAACTGCAATAAGGAACTGATATCTTGAGAAGGCAACCTATAAGCAACTGTCCTCTTCATGGACTCCATGTCTGGCAAGAAGAACACTAGAATCTGAGGGGAAAAACACACCTGCAACATAAATACACGTTAATGAAATGCAAACAAGAAAATGCAGATGCATATGCAAACAGGGGATCAAGTGCAATAATGAAGAACTGTGCTATGCTGTACTGCAACTTGAGAACCATCAGATCTTCTCCTCAAACCAAACCAACCACAAAAGAACCCTCATAACCAAATCTCACTGACAGAGACAAACCAGGTGTTTTGAGGCCAAAGTTTTCCTGCAAAAGACCCACCTACCCCTCACAGGTATGTACTTAACTCGCAGACGAGGTACAGCATCCTATGCGGTCATCAGCGTCACAGACTTTCAAGAGCGATGATACGATACCCAGAAGGTGTGGCATCATCATCCCTTGAAGAGGCCTCACTTAGCCGAATCCCAAATGATAGGTTCCTAGAGTCGACAACCCTCAAATCCAACAACCTGTCGAGCCCAAAGGTCCAGACAAGATGTCATCAAAGAGAATCTCGTCTGAGTGTAAATTTCGTAGCTAGCTGGTGCAAGCAAAGCAAGCAGGCTAACCACTACTCTCTACTTCTAAGTCTATGTGCACTCAAGCCCAGGTCTGGCTTATCTCTCAAACTAACCCTCTACCCAAAGCATAATAACAATAATATATAGTATTGAAAGTAAAGACAGAAAGATAAATACATACACAACCCCAGACGGGAAAACAAGCGCTAGGGTTGACTCGCATAGGGAACCATTGCAGTCCCAAGCAGAGTCGTCAGTTGTCGCTACTGCGAAAATCGGCACCGACTATGATAGAAGAGTCGCCACCGTGCGTTATTTATCCCATAAGAGGGAAAGGAAATGCTCAGAGAAAACCTAACGCAAAGAGGGAAAGGAATGGTCATCGCAACCAAATCCTGGATTCGGGAGTCGGTTACGCAAGGGGAAGGTATTAGCACCCCTCACGTCCGTCGTACTCGACGGGATCCACACTTGTTTTCTATCTAGGGTATGTTTATCTATCTATTCTAAAGGTCTGGGTTAAAATGAAAAGAAAATGACTCGGCAAAGTATCGCACTTTATGCCTACGTATTCCCTCCTGGAACGAGAAATCAGAGTCAACGTAGTTCGCCTAACTATGGGTTAAGGGGGAAGGTTGCTCGCTGAGATGTCGCGTCTCGTGCCTACGTACTTTCATATGGCATGAAAGATCAGAGTAAACGTAGTTCGGGCTACGGAAGACACAAGTATGTCTGACAGTTTTTTATCTCCTTAAGAAAGGGTTTTCCTAATTAAAGGTCCAAGAGGACAAAAACATAGTTTGAATGTTTGTTTGAGTCTTTTACGAAAGAATTGTTTTTTAGGATGTTTACAATCTCAGTCGCACTAGAGACTATGACCTAGGAGTGAACGCTTCGTATGTCACCCAAAGTGTATCACACTAACATCCAGATTACTGGAGAGAGGCCCTCCACCAACCTTTTCCCAGATAGCTTAAGGCTCGTAACGTACGACTTCAATTAACCTTATTACTGCGTTTTTGAATTGTTTTAAGAAAAGAAGAGAAAGACACCCTAAAACTATGGTTGAAAGGGAATCTTCCTACAGTTATCATGCATGGTTCAAAAACCTAATGTGTGTCATAATTCCCTCTTGCACAGAGGAAATCAGAGATCCTAGGGGAAACAACAGAAAATAACAAGCAGTAAACAGTAAATAGTAGAATGCATGCTATGCAACAGTACAAGCGAGGCAAGGGAGTCCGACTCAACCTCAAACCTAAGAAAACAACAGGAAAGAGGAGACAAGCTCCACCTCAAACCTAGAGGTAATCAACACAAGCAAACAGATAATACAACAAAAAGAAACAGAGAAAGCAACCCAAGCAGCAGCAACAGTCTTTAGCAGACAGCAACTTCAATACTCAACAGCAGCAGCTCTAACAACAAATCCTCTTGACAGCAAAGTTGACAGTAAAATGACTTCATCTTCGAGATTCTCCTATCCTTAAGCTTCTTCAAACTTCATCTTCAAGCACACTCCAAGTAGAGGATTAATCACTAAGATCAAGGTTGCAATGTTGAAAACCAAATGAAAACCAAAGGAAATCATCAAGTACCAACATTGAAATGGAAAGGCATCCTCAAAGTTCTACTCAACTATGGGCATACCACACATCCCTCCAAAGGAGAGATGGAGTTTCCCTAGGAGGACTTTACATCATTGGATAGAAAAGAAGCGCACAATGCATTCTATGTTTGATGAAAGAATCAAAACTAGTCCTAATGGCCCTTCCCACAACCTTAATTTCCTAAGCTCATAAAAAAGCTCCTAAAAGAGAAGAAAGCTTCAACTCCAAGCTCCAATCTTCAAGCCACAGCAGCTACACCAAGTCCAGAAAGCCTCCCAAGAAGGAATCCAAGCAAATCCAACCCCAAAGTCACCAACAAAACCAAGCAAGCAAAGACACACAAAATAGAACACCACAAGCACAAGCAACTTGCAAAATACAACTAAAATAGAAAACAAAGTTGTAAAATTCTAATAAAATTTCTAGGGGAACATACATGTTTGAACAACCTAGGGTTAAAATATTAAATCCTAATTCAACTTCTAAGTCACCTAAATAATTTCTAGATTGAAGGGTATCAAGGTGATCCATAAGTTTAGGAAGGCTCTAATATCAACACCTAAAACAGAACCTAAAGTTGTTCTAAAATTCTAAGAAAAATCCTAAGGGAACATGGATATCTACCCTAAAACATGCTAAAAACTCAAAGCCAAATTCAACACCAATTGGAAGAACAAAATTCAACAAAACAGATGAACAATTATGCAAATATTAAAGAATTAAACAAAATAAGAAAAATCAAGTTAAATTGAAAAATGCGTGAAAATGCATTTTATTGATTTCAGAAAATCACAAATTCTCTCAAGATCATGGAGATATTTTTAAAATAATATTTTGATCAAGAATGAATTTAATATGATTTTTTTGTGTGCTTCTATTCTATCCAATGATGTAAAGTCCTCCTATGGAAACTCCATCTCTCCTTTGGAGGGATGTGTGGTATGCCCATAGTTGAGTAGAACTTTGAGGATGCCTTTCCATTTCAATGTTGGTACTTGATGATTTCCTTTGGTTTTCATTTGGTTTTCAACATTGCAACCTTGATCTTAGTGATTAATCCTCTGCTTGGAGTGTGCTTGAAGATGAAGTTTGAAGAAGCTTGAAGATAGGAGAATCTTGAAGATGAAGCCATTTTACTGTCAACTTTGCTGTCAAGAGGATTTGCAGTTAGAGTTGCTGCTGTTGAGTATTGATGTTGCTGTCTGCTGAAGACTGTTGCTGCTGCTTGGGCTACTTTCTCTGTTTCTTTTTGTTGTATTGTCTGTTTGCTTGTGTTGATTACCTCTAGGTTTGAGGTGGAGCTTGTCTCCTCTTGCCTGTTGTTTTCTTAGGTTTGAGGTTGAGTCGGACTCCCTTGCCTCGCTTGTACTGTTGCATAGCATGCATTCTACTATTTACTGTTTACTGCTTGCTTTCTTCTGCTGTTTCCCCTAGGATCTCTGATTTCCTCTGTGCAAGAGGGAATTATGACACACATTAGGTTTTTGAACCATGCATGATAACTGTAGGTAGATTCCCTTTCAACCATAGTTTTAGGGTGTCTTTCTCTTCTTTTCTCAAAACAATTCAAAAACGCAGTAATAAGGTTAATTGAAGTCGTACGTTACGAGCCTTAAGCTATCTGGGAAAAGGTTGGTGGAGGGCCTCTCTCTAGTAATCTGGATATTAGTGTGGTATCCTTTGGGTGACATACAAAGCGTTCACTCCTGGGTCATAGTCTCTAGTGCGACTGAGATTGCAAACATCCTAAAAAACAGTTCTTTCGTAAAAGACTCAAACAAACATTCAAACTTTGTTTTTGTCCTCTTGGACCTTTAATCAGGAAAACCCTTTCTTAAGGAGATAAAGAAGTGTCAGACAAAATTGTGTCTTCCGTAGCCCGAACTACGTTTCCTCTGATCTTTCATGCCGTATGAAAGTACGTAGGTACGAGACGCGACATCTCGGCGAGCAACCTTCCCCCTAAACCCGTAGTTATGCGAACTACGTTGACTCTGATTTCTCGTTCCAGACGGGAATACATAGGCATAATGTGCGATACTTTGCCGAGTCATTTTATTTTCTTTTTAACCCAGACCTTTAGAATAGATAGATAAACATACCCTAGATAGAAAACAAGTGTGGATCCCGTCGAGTATGACGGACGTGAGGGGTGCTAATACCTTCCCCTTGCGTAACCGACTCCCGAATCCAGGATTTGGTTGCGATGACCATTCCTTTCCATCTTTGCGTTAGGATTTCTCTGAGCGTTTCCTTTCCCTCTTCTGGGATAAATAACGCACGGTGGCGACTCTTCTTTCATAGCTGGCGCCAATTTTCGCAGTAGCATTAGTTTGATAAATATTATCTTGAATGATGAAAGAATCAAAACTAGTCCCAATGGCCCTTCCTACAACCCTAATTTCCTAAGCTCCTAAAAAAGCTCCTAAAAAAGAAGAAAGCTTTAACTCCAAGCTCCAATCTTCAAGCCACAATAGCTAAACCAAGTCCAGAAGACCTCCCAAGAAGGAATCCAAGCAAATCCAACCCCAAAGTCACCAACAAAACCAAGCAAGCAAAGGCATACAAAATAGAACACCACAAGCACAAACAACTTGCAAAATACAACTAAAATAGAAAACAAAGTTGTAAAATTCTAATAAAATTCTTAGGGGAACATACATGTTTGAACAACCTAGGGTTAAAATATTAAAGCTTAATTCAGTTTCTAAGTCACCTAAATAATTTCTAGATTGAAGGGTATCAAGGTGATCCACAAGTTTGGGAAGGCTCTAATCTAACACCTAAAACAGAACCTAAAGTTGTTCTAAAATTCTAACAAAAATCCTAAGGGAACATGGATATCTACCCTAAAACATACTAAAAAATAAAAGCCAGATTAAACACCAACTGGAAGGAAAAAATTCAACAAAACAGATGAACAATTATGCAAATATTAAAGAATTAAACAAAATAAGAAAAATCAAATTAAATTGAAAAATGCATGAAAGTGCATTTTATTGATTTCAGAAAATCAAAAATTCTCTCAAGATCATGGAGATATTTTTAAAATAATTGTTTGATCAAGAATGAATTTAATATGATTTTTTGAATCAATAAGGCATTTAAAATAATCAAAAACAAATAAAAGAAATAAAAACTCAGAAATGAAACCACAGCGCTTGGATCAATTGACTGAGTATGCAGATCTAAGGTCATTGAGCGTGTCCACGCAGGCATCCCAGTTACACGCTGACTGGGATTAATGAAACGCATCGTTTTGGTTGAGAGGCAAATCCTCAGATCAAACGTGAGCCCTCAGATGCTCCTACTAAGTCCAACTTTCAAGCTCATCCAATGGCCAAGAGCTCATCTTCAACCTTGAGCTCAGGTGAGAGGGGAACAGCTCCGGTGACTCTCACGGTGGAAACAACCATCTTCTCCGGCGAGCAGGTCGTTACAGGTGATCAAACATCAACAATCCTTACATCAATCTTTCCAGAATTTCATCAGGATCTCAAATCTCCTACTCAAATGTTCTAACTCTCCATAGATTTTAAATTACGAAGCCAAGTTTAGAAATGTCATCCAAATCAAACATCACCAATTGAAAATCTAATGATACAGAAATGTTCCTCATGCTTCATACATCAAATTGATCTATCCAATTCAACTTAAATCCTCATGATCAATCTAAACTGTGCCTCAATAGAAATTTCACATCACCTAAATTTGTCTGTAATTGTCCAAAATTCTGTCCAGAAACGATCTACTCCTTAACTATATCCTAACCACATATTCAAATTGATCTACATCTTCCTACAATGGTGAGAAATTTGAAGGTTACATACCTGGTGTAGATCCACTAACAGAGGTAGCTAGAGCTTGATTCAACCTTCAAAACTCTCCAGAATCATTCAAGGATGCAAGATAAAGATGTTGTAAGCTTCAATTTGCTCTGAATCAGCCTGGAACTCAAAACACGATTTCACTTGCTCCTCTTGAAAATGAAGTTGCTATCTCTGCTTCAGCCACGAAATTTGCACCCAAATTATTCTGAAATCATCAAAGAACTTAAATAGAACATGTCTATGGGCTTTAGAAACTCAATTGAGGCCCAATCCAGCCAATCAAATTTTATGTTTTTCTCTTCACATGTGCAATGTAACAGTCACGAATTGGCCATGAATATTTCTCTAGAAGCTTCCCTTTCACTTGCACATTGCCTTGTGAGTGTATTCAGACCAAGAAGTGTGCTTCAAATGCCTTGGTGAGTATTTTGGATATGTGACTTGCAAATGAAGAAACCAAATGAGAACTTGTAAAACTTGACCTAAACTCAAAATTTTGTTAATGCCAAAGTGCTTAGAATTCAATTTCCATTCAAAAAATGTAGTTACTTGACATGTTTTGGTCCTTTAACTCAAAAAATCAATTTTCCCTCCTTAATTCATTTGAAAATTCCCTTTTTGAAACCATTTCAAACCAAGTCTTGCTATGAGCCCAATCAATCCATCATGACTTCTTTTCTAGCCTAAAAACCCCATTTTTAACAACTTCCATGTTGAACAAAAATCCATTTGACAAGTGCAAGTTGGAGATTTTGACCTATGATTGAAAATGACCTATAATCTCACTTTCCCAAAATACCCCTGACTTGTAAACCTCATAACATGAGTTCTACAAATCATATGGAAGACTTCTAGTACAATTTAGAAAGCTAAGATCATTAGAAACAACTTTCATGTTGGCCAAAAGTTCATGTGAAACATTCGTATAGGTCAACAATAGCTTTGAAGTCAGATGATTTTTACAGACAAATTTCAGAGGCATCTGAGGACTTGTAACTTGTCTGGGTCATAACTTGAGTTCTATAAATCCAATGGAGGACTTCTAGTACTAAAATTAAAGGTAATGAGATACTCTACAAGTTTCATGTTGGCCAAAGATCCATTTGAAACTTGTATCTTGACTTATGTGGCCTTGAAGTTAGGCACTAAACAAGGCATTTTACACTGAAACCCTAAATTAGCAACTTCCCACACTCTTGATTCTTCTTGATTTGATCTTGGCACAACACCAAAAATGTCTCATCATATCATTTCATGAACTCCATGACATAAAAGTAGGCTTTGGATACTCTTCAATTGCCCAGTTGACTTAGACTTGATCCAGATGAAACCCTAATTGCTTGCACCTCAACTGTGGCTCTTGCATTTGACACAATGACTTGATTGAGCTCTCCCATGGCCCTCTAGGCATTCTATGAGCTCCATACACATCCTCTTATCACATTCAACACTTCACAACCCTTTGATGGTCTTCAGTTGATCCTCAAGTTAGGAGAAGATTCGCACTCAAACATCTAAACCCTTAGGCACTCAAACCACCTTCTGATGACTTGGACAACTTCTCCATCTTGAATGAGACCTCTTGCTAGGCTCCTTTTGATAAGAATCACATTTGATCCCCTGCTATATGAATGATACCATGATATGCAAATGATATAACTATGCAAATGACAATGCAATGAAACATAAACCAGGTAAGAAAAGGTTGAGCAAATTTTGGGGTGCAACACTAGTCACTGAAATAACATCTCATATATATATGGGCCAACAAGGCAGCAGTACAATGTCAATGAATACATCGAGAATCAATAGCATAACCTCGTCCAACAAGCCTCGTGATGGTCAGCCTACAGTAAGAATCAGAAAACTACAAAGAGTTACAAAGATAATCAAGTGCGACGGCAGGCACGAAACTCCTCTAGCAACTCTTTTGTCTCGGGGTGATCAGGATGAGTGAGTAACCCTTCAACGAGCAGCTCTCTCTGCATAATAGTGCACTGGAGACCCTCAACTGAATCTTCCCGCGCTCCCTGGCCAAAGCAATCTTCTAACTTTCGCTTCTTAGATTCGAACCTCCGCTTACGATCTTTCAAGTTAGCGATAGCTTTGTTCAGCATGTCTTCAGTGGCATATCGGCGAGCTGTTTCCTCATCAAACTTCTTCTCACTAGCCTTCACCTGAGACTTCAGTTTGGAGATCTGTTGTTTCAGTTTATCTTCCCTCTCTTTGTTGTTGGCTATAGTGGCATTCCACTGCTGATTGAACTTGAACATTCTTCGGTATGCTTCATCCAGATTCTGCTTCTTGGTGGCCAATACATCATTAACAGATTTGAAGTCTAGACCCAAGCGCACATGATCAGCTATCCGCTTAGTCAAGTCTGTGCCCAACCTGTTCTCTAACTCTGTCTGCTTCTTGAAAGAATGGACGACTTCATTTCTCTCGCTTCTAACCTGTGCCAATTCTTTCTCCAACTCTTCATTGGCCATTTTCAGCTATTCTCTCTCAGTTAACACCTGATTATACTGCTGAATAAACACGGTAGTAGGCTCTTCCACCACTGGAGGGCACTCCTGCTTAGCAGGTGGAAATGGCATCCCTATGGTCTCTACTCTGGTCCTGATCCAGGTCACATACAGAGCATAAGCTTGGCTATTACTCTTGCCCAACAATGATTTCCCTCGTCTACTGATATCATTCCAGGCATGCTGAAGCTTAGATAACATATCCCCCTCTAGAAGACCGGTGAGGTACAGAGATTCCTACACCTCTTCATCCTTTGGCGGAACTCTCAAAGCATAGGCAAACTGTCTGACAAGTAGAGATGGATTATAGTTGATACAACCCTTTCTTCCAATCAGAGGCACATTTGGAAATCCACTGCAGCCGAATATGACCTCAGTACCCAACATATCTCTATCAAACCAAACAACACTATCTGCGGATAAACTCATCAAACGCTCAGACCACTCAGTTGTGGCTGCAGATGAAGCAAATAGACCCTTTTTGGGCAGGTGACTATCAAACCATCTGTAGAATAAGGGCACACAGCATGATACATTCTTACCCCTTCTATTCTCGTTCTTGTAATGGACGGAATGATACACATCACCAATCAAGGTAGGAACTGGATTCCCTGATGCAAAGATATGAAAGGCATCCAAGTCCACAAAATCAGGCATGTTGGGAAACAAAATGATGCCATATATGCAGAGAGAAAGAATGGCGTTGAATGCGATCCAACAATCGTCTTTGGCACACTGTTGGGCTTTCCCAACTAAGAACTGCAGAGAAAATCCAGGAACCCCGTTCCATCTAGACAAGATCAACTCAGAGGCGTCCAGATGAACAGAAAGAGCTAGATTAGCCAGATTAGGCTTAGCATCCATATGAACAAATGGCATCTGACTCTTAATAGGCACACCCAAAAACTCAGCATACTCCTCTAATGTAGGTGCAAGAACGAAGTCCGGGAAAGTAAAGGATCTCAAGGGAGGATCATAGAACTGCAGCAAGGCATACAACCCATTCAACTCATGTACCGAGGGTTTACAGACCAAACTGAGCAGCTTCCCATAAGACTTTCTGAATTCCCCTATCACTGTATCATCTGCCAAAGCAATCAAACTGGACAGTAGAGCAACATCTGGAGTAGGGAGCTTGTAGGCCACATTCTTCTTCAGAGATCCCATGATAGCACAACAGAAGGCAAGAAAACCGGAACCAGGGGATAATGTACCTGCAACACAGACACACGTTAATGATATGCAAATGAGTATGCAAAATGCAAAATGCAAGCATGCAACAAAGGATCAAGATGGTGCTGCTGAGAAGACCAAAGCAATGATCCAACATAATTACAACACTGCTCTGATAATACAACCCTGAAGAGGACCAATAAATATGCACTGTCGAGAACAACCACATCTCTGACGATAAGAACCCTCCGAACCCAACAACACTGATTCACTGTCAAGAAAACCAGGTAGTCTGAAGGTTAAGGTTTCCTGCAAAAACCCGACCCTGCTCACAGGTATGGACCTAATCACATACAAGGTACGACATCCTATGCATTTCCCAGCATCACAGACTTTCAAGAGCAATGATACGATACCCAGAAGGTGTGGCATCATCATCCCTTGAAGTGGCCTCACTCTACTGAGTCACAAATGATCGATCCCCAGAGTTGACAATTCTCCAAACCAACAACCCTCAAGCCCAAAGGGCCAGAAAAGAAGTCAACCGGGAGAACCTCGTCTGAGTGTGGATTTCATGAGACACTAGTGCCTGCAAAGCAAGCACGCGCCCACTAATTTCCACAACTAATGCTAAGTACACTCAAGCCTTGGTCTGGCTTCTCACGTATCAGAGCCCCTTCCCACAACAGCACAATAATAATATTATACAGAAAATAAAATGCAGAATGTAAAAAGCGATAAATAAAACCCAACAGGTAAACACACAAGTGCTAGGATTGACTCGCATAGGGAACCAGAGTCGCCAGCTGTCGCTACTGCGAAAAACGAGGCCGGCAAGACAGAAGAGTCGCCACCTCTCGTTATTTATCCCTTAGAATGGGAAAGGAAACGATCGGAAAAACCTGACGAAAAGGTATAAGACAAGGTCATCGCAACCAATGTCTAGATTTGGGAGTCGGTTACGCAAGGGGAAGGTATTAGCACCCCTCACGTCCATCGTACTCGATGGGATCCATGCTTGTTGTGTTTATCTGACGGGTTTGTTAAATCTATCTACGCTAAAAGTACGGTATGAAAAGAAAAGAAAATGACTCGGCAGAACACAACAGTTCTATGCCTACGTATTCCCGTCTGGAACGAGAAATCAGAGTCAACGTAGTTCGCCTAACTATGGGGGAAGGTTGCTCACCAAGATATCGCATCTTGTGCCTACGTACTTTCACACAATGCGAAAGATCAGAGAAAACGTAGTTCGGGACACGAGAGACACAGGTTTGTCTTTTTTATCCGAGTAGGGTTAACAAACGGTTCCAACAGTTTGGTGTATGCAGCTCGCTCTACTCTACCAGCTAGCAAAAAATCAGCCCAAGATTCAATACCAATTGCAAGAACAAAAATAAAAAAAAACAAGTATCAAATATACAAAATTAAAGAAATTAATAAAATGAGAAAAAAATCAAATTAAATTGAAAATCAAGCAAACATGGAATGTAAAAGCACATAAAAATCACACATTAAATGAGGAGCATGGACATATTTTTGTTTTATTTTTCTGATGAAAATTGAAATTAAAATGAATTAAAGAATGAAAATGCAATTAAAATAAAAAGAAAATCAAATAAATGAATTAAAAGCTAGGAAATTATCACAGGCGTTGGATGGAATGACTCAGTCTCCTAATCTAAGGATCACACGCTCTCTAACTCAGATGCCACGTAACTGCCAGCCAGGATTAGTGAAACAGTGCGCTTTGGAGGGTCAAAGTTCAAGCCTCAGTTTAAATCCCATCCACACGATGAACATACAAGGTCTTCTCTTCAGCCACATCCAACGCTTCTCCTTCATCTTCTCCAATTCAAAATCAGATGGAGGGAAACTATTCTGGTGGTGGTCCGGTGGTCCTTAACCGTCTTCTCCGGTGAGCAGATAATTACAGGTCATGAAAACTTCACAAAACTTATACAAATCCACTCCAAATTCCACGTAGAACTCAAATATGATCTCCAAATTTCCTAAATCCTCATAGATTCTCAAACACGATGGAGATCTTAAAATATGCACAATTCTGTAACCTCACCATTCCTCAAACTAAAACCATAGATTTGTTCCTCTTGTTACACTGATCAACCTAAACTAATTAGATTGTGTTGAAACCTCAAGATCAGATCAATTCAACCTCAAACAGAAATTACATCGCATCCTATTTTGTCTCTAATCACTCAAATGATGATCCAAAATCCATCTAGATAACTTCTTAAAGCTTAACCGCATACTAACATATGCTAAAACACAATGAATCTTCCTCAATTTTGAAAACTACATACCTGTGTTAGAGCTTGAAATTGAGGTATCTAGAACACGATTTTCAGCTTCAAATTGTGCAGATCTACTCAATGCTTGATGCTGAATGCGTTTGTAACTTCAATTTGCTTTGAAATGGCTTGAAATGGAAATCACGATTTTCAATTCTCCTCTTGTAACTCCAACTTCAAACTCTGGTTCTAGCACAAAATGATCTCCAAAATTGTTCTAAATCATTCACAAAACTTAAATAGAAAGTGTTTGTGGGCTTTTTTGATCCAATGGAGGCCCAAATCCAGAAATCCAATTTTCAAGTTTCTTTGAAAAATTCCAACATGGTAAACATGAATTCTGGTTTAGAACTTCTCCAAGAAGTTTAATTTAATCCTTTGTGGTATGTGGAAAGTGTCTAGAGTGATTAGAGAGCTTGAATTCATCCCATGACCAAATTTGGATGTGTTGCTTACTTGTGAAGTAACAAGTCAAAACACCATGAAATTGACCTCAAATGAAAAATCCAATATTGCCAATGTGTTTAGAATGGCTTTTCTGATTAAAATGAGTATTCATATGGCCTATTTTGAACACAAATGAATTAATCATGAATTTTTCAATTAAATGCCTTTAATTCTTCCTTTTTGCAAAATTTCTCAAACCAACTCTCACCCTAAGCCAAATCAATTCATCATGAGGACATGGTTGACCTAAAAACATCATTTTGAACATGTTTTGTGTTGAACAAAACTTTATTTTAAGCTTGCAAGATGGAGAAAATGACCTATAATGCCAAATGACCTATAAGCTTACTTTCCCAAAATACCTCTAACTTGTAAACCTCATAACATGAGTTCTACAAACCAGATGGAAGACTTCTAATACAATTTGGAAAGCTAAGATCAAGACCTACAACTTTCATTTTGGCCAAAAGTTTAGGAGAAACACCCTGCTAGGTTAAAAGTTCCTTGTAAGTTGGTGAACTTTCACAGACAAATTTCACATTCCTCAAATGACCTGTAACTTGTCTGGACCATAACTTGAGTTCTATAAATCCAATGGAGGACTTCTAGTACTCAAATTAAATCTAAGACCATGCTCTACAAGTTACATGTTGGCCAAAAGTTGAGATGAAACTTGCATATTGAGATGAGTGGTCTTGAAGTTAGGCACTAAATAGGGGATTTAACCTTGAGAACCCTAATTTAGCAACTCCTCACACTGTGAACTTTTCTTGCATAGATCTTGGAATATCATCTCATGTATCTCAACACAACCATCCATGATTACAAAGACTTAGAACTGGGCTTTGACCATCTTCAATTACACAGTTGACTTAGGGTTATTCAGATGAAAACCCTAATTGCAACACCCTCAACTGTGGCTTTTCACACTTGTCACAATGACTTGTCTGAGCTCCACCATGACCCTCAAGGAACTCTATGAGCTCTATCCACACACTATCTCCTTGATCAAGGCTCCACAACCCACTGATGGTCTTCAATTGGTCCTCAGATTAGGAGATTAACCCCATACAAACAACTGAACTTCTCAAGAACACCACCCTCTTCCTGATGACTTTGGTGACTTCTCAAGCTTGAACAAAACCTCTAGATAGGCCCCTCTGGATATAAACCAAACTTGATTCCCTGCACAAATGAACCATGTTATGCTATGCAAATGTTAGATCAATGATATGCCAATGCAATGAAACATAAACCAAGTAAGAAAAGGTTAGGCAAATTTTGGGGTGCAACATATAGCTAGTAGGATTTATGCACTCGGAGACTCGGGTCGAGGTTCTGCTCTTTCCTATGGTTCTTTCACTCAAGAAGTTTTAAATAATGCTAGAGTCACGGTTCCGGGTATTCCATATACATCTCTCACTTTGGATCAAGAGTTCTGTCAAAAGACTTTTACAATGATGGGTTATATCTGGGTTCCGGAAGAACGTCGTTATAGTTTCGTTGTTAAAGCAACTTCCTCTCTGCTGGTAGAATCAGACGAGAGTGATGATCAAAATGAAGAGGAACAGGCCGAAGACCAAGATGAACAGGGTGAGATACAACCAATGGAGGTTGAAGATGATGGAAGGTGGTTTGACCACTCTCCTCCCGCGGATTATGCAAACAACCAAGGGTGGGGCGAATGGCAACATACTAGTTGGACTTCGTTAGGCGACAATTATAGGCCTCAACAGCATTCGAAGTATCAAAAAAACTTCGAATTGGAGTTATGAGCAGCCTCTTATATTCACGAATCCGCCGCAACCAAATTTTGATGAACTTCTCGAGATGACACGGGCTATGCAACTGGAACAACGCTCTTTCATGACTGCTCAGGATGAGTGTATCTCGCAGCTCCAAAGTTAATTTGAGACTTATACTGGAAATTTCAATGCATTTTCCTCCGGTGTCATGCGACGGTTCGATGGTCTTGCTGAAACAAACGCCAATCAACACAGGTCTCTTGCCACCAGCTTCAATACCCTAGACAGAGTGGTATTGGACTTCACCGAATGAGTTGAGGCCCAATTACCTCCGATGTATCCCTCTCATGGGCGAGGCTATCATTTCAGGGGAAGGAGACCTTGAAGTTGTTATGTATCCTGCATTTTGCATTTCATCATTTTGTTTTCACTTTTGTTTTGTATTAAGTATACTTCTTATTTGTTAATGTCATGAATCATGAACTTATATGTGGTTACTTTTTTGTCTATCCTTGCAATAATTATTATCTTTGTTTGTGCTGGGCTCTATTTATCTCTTTGATTATTTGTTCATTAGCTGTGTTATGTGTGCATGTATGTTAGTGTTTAACCTGTTGTGCGTGTTTTGAGATGTGCATCTGTTTTTTTTACCATTCCTTAACTGGTATTTCTTTCTTTTCGATGTTGTCAAAGGGGGAGAAAGTGTCAAGCATTTCAGTAGAACCATAAAGATCAAAAGTGAATACTCAGCATTAACAAACATGGGTGAGTAGGAATGAAGCCATCGAGCAAGGGGGAGGATAATGTCACATATTATACAGACATGTTCTATGTGTTTTGCCATCATCAAAAAGGGGGAGTATGTGAGGGAAAAGCCTCATATATAGAGATGCTTGTTTTGATGATGTCAAAACGTAGCTCCATAGAAGAATACATGTCGGACGTTATCACCATGATTGCATTTGTATATCTTGCTTCTCATGATTCGTTGCTCGCATAAAAATATCTCGGTTGTTGCATATAAATTGTCAAAATGTGTGTCATATGAGTTAGACTTCATTGGCGTCGTGTACTATATCATAGATGTCATCAAAAAGAGTCAAGAGTATGAAAATAGGCATCTTTAGCAAATTCAGGTCTTTGAATCGACCAAAGTTCTGTTCCAGTCGACTCACACTGTGAGTCATTTTTTAGAGTTTTCTTCAGGTGTGCTCGCGTCGACCTATCGGTCGACTCATACTGTGAGCATTTCAATTTGTCTAAAAATGCATGCTATGCATCGACGCATACCTTGTTCCAGTCTACGCATGGTTCTGGGATTTGCCCAAGTTTTCAACCGGGTTAGCTCAGGTCGACCGTTCGCTGTTTTATGGAATTTTTCTGTTATGTCAACTATTTTTGTGAAGTGGTTTTAGTTGTTATGACAATTATGTTTGGTATATAAGTTTAGATGCTTGTTTCACTTCACAACATTGAGAAAAACAAGAAAAGTGAAATAGGTGTGGATTCGGTTCTCATCATCTTCATTTTTGTCATAGCATATCACAACAATCACACATAATCATCATTGTTGTGTATTGTGCATTGTTAGAGGTGATAATGTTCGAAGCCAAAGATTTGGTTATTCGGTTCGGGTTGAGGAATCAACCGGTTTTTCTTGAATAAAACCTCTAGGTTTTATCCTCCAAGATTCTCTAAATTTGTGGGTTTTTGCACGATTCGTCTCATCACATATTCAGCTGAGTGGAGGTAATTGAGGAGCGGTGGGTTTCGTCAATTTAGTAACGGTAAACGGAGGATTGTGAGTGAGAGCTTTGGGTTCGACATGCGGATGATTGAAATCATCCGGGCCAGATTGTGAAGACGGAAGGTTGTTCAAAGATAGTTGCGCAATCAGAGGTTTATTCACAGTTGTCGAAGTACTTGATTCGACTCGAACCAAGGGGCAAAAGGAGATAGTATCTACAACAACAAGAGTGTTCGTTTGTTTGATTGTTATTCACCTCTGTATAAACTTTCAACAACAGGTTTAATCTATATACTAACAGGTCTCAATTCTATTATTAGAATTGAGAGCAGACGTACCCCGAGCGAGGACGACAGGGGAACTGCCTCAACAAATCGTTGTGTCTTTTGCCTTACGTTTTATATTGCTTAATATTTGTAGTTTTAGTGTAAACAATTATATCAATCTAGGTCTGATTTGAGTAGTGCTAGACTGATTTTGAATCTAGTACAATCATTGATTGTACAAGGAAACTTGAGCAACTCATTCAAAGCAGAACTCACTTGTAGTGCTCTGCACGCCAAGTGTTTGATAAACTGTTTGAACCAAACGTCTTGTGTGTTGTCCTTTCATTGTGTTAATATTCTTAAGACATTGGAACTAGTCACACCATATAGTGAGCTGAATCAAATTGATAGTGTGATTAGCGTAGTAATTCTCATATTTCGTTATCGGATTCCATAAGGCTTAAACGCATATCCGGTTTTCTAGTAACCGTTTGTTTTAGACGGTATAAATTCCTCGGACAACTTCCGCAAATTAAACAATTTTTAAAAACCATTTTATTTGTAGCGCCAACTCTTTTAAGCAAGGGATATATTCAACCCCCCCTTCTAGATCCGCGCCATCATCTAACAATGACTTGTTCACAAAGTTTGGCGATATCTTTTAAACAAAAACTTCAAGAGTAACATGTGTGTTGCATTAGAATTATCATTCTTAGAATAAATATTATTTGCTTGCATACATGTATTTTTCATCAATGAGGTTTACATAATGAATGTCAGCCAAGAAGTTTTATCTTGCTAGGAAGAATTTTTTGGACAGATATGTTGAGGAGCATGTGGCTAAGAAACTCTGTCAGAAGATGCCAATCAAGGGCAGTTACATTGAGAAATCTCTAAGGATCAGTTAATTTGGGGCAATCAGGTCGGGATTCGATAAATCTCTCAAAGGTCAATTAGTCAAAGGCACTCCTTCACAAATCAGCCAATCAGGGGCAAGGTCACTTCAAAGGCTCATTTTGAAACAGGACGCTGCAAGAGCGCAAAGAGTTATCCTCTCTAGAAGACGGTTAATTAGAGTCACCTCTCCATATTCTCAGAGCTACTCAAGCAGGTTTTATCAACCTTCGAGTTTAGAACAAATGTCGAGAAGTCATGTTAACCATTCCCTAACCTTTCAACCAGAAATCTTGTATTCAGACGAGATGCTTTTCAACGTCAGCCATACCTGACTTACACCGAAACCATTGTTTGAGCCATCATATCACTGCATAATCATTGCATATCATCTATCATAGCATAGCATGAAACCTTGTGAAACCGAACAGATAATCCAGAGCCCAATCCCTATTAGCATCTCCAACAAAAGCCTACTTTGTTGGCATCCTTATAAAATTTAAAGTCCAATCCCTATTGGCAACCACTGAAAATCCAATCCCCATTGGTACCCAGAAAAAATTACCCCATTCCAAAGTCCAATCCCTCTTGACATGACCTCATTCCAAAGTCCAATTCCTGTTGATATCACCTCATTCAAAAATCCAATCCCCATTGGTACCCAGAAACTATCACCTTCCAAAAATCAATCACCATCAGGTTTCACCCGTCCTTACCGATGAAGTCCAATCATACTTGGTATATCCTTCTTTCCCCGATAGAGTGGTCCTTTTGCATACCGTAAGCATCATTGAATTGCATCCTCAAATGCGTAGCATTTTTATTTCATATGGAGCATTACTCCATAGAAAGAAAATTCAAACATATACATGTGAAGCATAAGCCAGTCTTGGTACCTTACGTGGAAGCCCAAATCACCCTTTAATCAAGATAGTGAAATATTCCCAGTAGACATTCTTTGGATATGGTTTTCTTTCCGTCAAACCCCTTTGACGATGTATTTCTTCGGACAAGCCTTCTTTTCGTCAAATCCCTTTAACGATGTGATCTTTGGATTTGTTTTCTTTCTGTTAAACCCCTTTGACAATGTGATCTTTGGATATGTCTTCTTTTCGTCAAACCCCTTTGACGATGTGATCTTTAGATATGTCTTATTTCCGTCAAACCCCTTTGACGATGTGATTCTTTGGATATGGTTTTCTTTCTGTCAACCCTTTGACGATGTAATCTTTGGATATGTCTTCTTTCCATCAACCCTTTGATGATGTGTTTCTCCAGTCCGATTCTTCTTTCCGTCAAACCCCTTTGATGATGTGATCTTTGGATATGTCTTCTTTCCGTCAAACCCCTTTAACGATGTGATTATTTGGATATGGTTTTCTTTCCGTCAACCTTGTGACGATGTAATCTTTGGATATGTCTTCTTTCTGTCAACCCTTTGACGATGTGTTTCTCCGATTCGGTTTTTCTTTCTGTCAAACCCCTTTGACGATGTAATATTTGAATATGTCTTCTTTCTGTCAACCTTTTGACGATGTGTTTCTCTGGTTCGGTTTTTCTTTCCGTCAAACCCCTTTGATGATGTGATCTTTGGTTTGGTTTTCTTTTTGTCAAGCCTTTGACGATGTAATCTTTGGATATGTCTTCTTTCCGTCAACCCTTTGACGATGTGTTTCTCCGGTTAGGTGTTCTTTCCGTCAAATCCCTTTGACGATGTGGTAATAAAGGTTCATTGTTATTTCTTTGGATATGTTTTCTTTTTGTCAAATTCTTTTGACGACGTGTGACTGGGCTCCAAATGCATACATCCTCGCAGACTGTAAATTTCAGGGTTCTTTTTGTATTCAATCACCTTTTACCTTGAATGTCTGAAAGCGGTTGCTATCATCCCTTCAGGTCCAAGTCGATTGAATAGGAGCAGCTGTAGCACCCCAAAATTTGCCTTTTCGTTTTAACCGTAACTGGCTTATGTTTCTCTGCATTTTTCATTTCCCCATATCATGGCATTGTTTCTCGAGGCATGGGATCAAAGTTTTTTCATGGCATAGGGATCCCTTTTATTGCAAGAGTTTAAACAACTAGCGTCAGAGGCTCCGACATTTATTTTCCCAACGATCGAGCAGTCGGTTTTATTCTTTTCAGCAGGTTATTTTTAGCTCAGGATACAACGTATAGGCTATGTCAAGCATTCTCACAATCATAATATCCAAGGGCAAGTTTTAGAGGCTTAACAGAGCTTATAACAGGTGGCAACGAGTGATTATACATGATTCCCACCATTTGGCGCCAAATTGGACATTTTTTGAATGTGGTAATCGGTTACCACATATGGGTAACTGGTTACTTCAAGTGAAATTTGCCAAGGAAATAGAATTTTCAGCATTGCAATTTTCCAATCATTTTCAACCATTGATTTCACATGATCATCATTGGAAGGATCTAGAATTGCTTCAATTTTTTCCATTTCCCTCCAAATTTCAAACACTTCATTCCTAATTCAACTCCTAATTTCCATTCCAAATGCTAATCCATATTCCAAACCACACTTTGATTCCAAACCTATAGCTTATTTAAGTGGATTTGTTCCAAACCTCACATAATTACATTCATTCACACCAATTCACTCTCATTTTTCATCTCAACTTCAGGATTTTCTCTCAACTTTTTCACTCCCAAAACCTCCATTAAAGCTCTTTCCACTTGATTTCATTGATTCTTCTTTGGAATCCTTGAATTCTAGAGCTACACCTCCATCATTCATCTCCATTATCTTCAATTCACCATTCAATTTTTGTTTGAATTGAGATCTGATTTTAGAAGCTAGATTGGAAGTGCTTTTTTGAGTCGATTTTGCTTGATCTTGCTTGTTCGTCATTTCTACCACAAGGAAGCTCTTGGATCTTGAAGAATCTCTAGGTTTCTAGCTTAGATATATTAATTTCAAGTGAATCAACACTCACCAAAGCAAATCTCAGCTTTGAAGGTTGGTAATTCTAGATCTAATTCTGTTTTGAGCTTATTTGAATAATCACAACATAGATCCATGGCTTTTGTTGCTTTTTGATCCATTTGGATCATGGTGATTTGTGATTTCAGTGTTTGATTATGTTTACATGATGCTTGATCATTGATATTTGATGTTAAATTTGTGCTTAATTGATAGCATGTTCATGTGATTGATTAGATAAGCTGTTGGATGCTGAAAATTGATTTTGGAGGCTGATTTTCTATTTTTGGTTCAGTGGTAACCGGTTAACACATATTGGGTAACCGGTTACCTTTCACAAATTTCAAGTTCCAGGCTGTTTTTACAATGGGTAACCGGTTACCACTGAACAGAGCGCTTTGTTTTTGCATTTTTCTTGCTTGTTTGGGGTTCCTTTTCACATGTAAACTTCATGGATTGATATGATGTGTTTATGTGGGTTTTATTTGACATATTTCATCATTCTTGAATGTTTGATCTCGATTCTTCGATGCGTAACTTTTGGTTTTTGTTTTGAGTGTTTAACATGTTATTGTTGCTTGATTGATGAATGATCACATTTCTTTGCTTGCTTGTAGCATGATTAATTGATTACCATTGATGATTATGTTACTGGATATTGTGATGCATGTTTGCATTTGCTTCCGATGACGCTTGTTGCACGTTAGTTTGATCGGTCGATCGTCCAATTTAATAAGAAAAGGCATGATGATCTTGTTGATTCTTGTTGATGCAATATTGTTGATCAATTATGTCTGATTGTTGAGGCATGTTCATACTTGCATAATATCTATCCATGATTGGTGTTTGCTTATGTTTGATTGCACTAAATCATGCTTGCTTACTTACTGCCTAACCTTCCACAACTGTGTTTGTTTTACATCTTGCATGATGTCTTTGCCTCGCTTGCTTGCTGCCTGCCTTTTACACTTGCTTTTGTGCTGAAACATGTGCTGTTATAGGTTTTCTTGCTTGTGTGTTGGATGTTATTGCTGTTTTGTGCAGGAGGCGCTGTTGTAGCTGTTGTTTTTAACTTGTTTCTTTTCTTTTTCCTTTGTCTTTGCATGCTCCCTTAGGGTTCTTATTCCAATTTAATTTTTGATTAAATTTGGAGTAAGATAGACATTAGGAGTTTAAACCACTCATGATAACAAGTAGGCTAGTCCCTTTTAGCCTTAACCTTCAGTCCATCTTTTGCATGCTAACATTAGGATAGAATCTCCTTTCGCATCCCGACCTTAGGACCACTTTGCATGACAACGTTATAGCCGAATTTACCTTAGACCTTTCATGCATCTCTCTTCTCATCTCAAAACACCTTATAACTCATCTAATAAATACGATGAACATTGTACGCTATGAGCCTTAAGCACATGGGAAATGATGAGTGAGGGGTCTCCTCTCGCTTGTCTAGAGTGTTTAGTGTACGTCCCGTCTGCGGGTGATATGCAACACATTCGTTCTTATGTCATAGTCTTTAGTGCAATGTGAATCACAAAGCAAAAACTAATTCACTTCATTAAAACTCACAAACTGAATCAAACTTTTTATCCTTTGGGATTTGTGTTTCAAACTCATTTTCAGAAAAGAGTACGTTACTTTTCCATTCTACCGCAAATAGGCATCGTCCCTAACTGCTGGAATGGGAACTTAACGTCGCTCATAAAAAAACACTTAACCAACTTGTGGTTTTGTTACTTGGACTATGTTTACTCTGATTTCTTATACCAAATGAGGATACGTAGGCACATGACGGCAATGTCTTGGCGAAAAACCTTCCCCCCCATCACCCTTAGTTTTCTGAACTACGTTGACTCTAACTTTCCCATTGCACGAGGGAATACGTAGGCATAGGGCGGCGATATCCTATTGAGTCTCTTTCTTTTTCTTTTGTTCTCGTTTCTGTTTAGCAGTAGCTTATAGATAAACACACCCTTTGATTAGACAACAAGCATGGATCCCGTTGAGTACAATGGACATGAGGGGTGCTAATACCTTTCCCTTGCATAACCGACTCCCGAACCCAAGATTTAGTTGGGATGACCTTGTCTTTTCCTGCTCTTTAGGTTTTCTTCGATCGTTTCCTTTCCCTCTCTTTGGGATAAATAACATCTAGTGGCGACTCTTCTGTTTTTCCGCCGGGTGTTTTTCGCAGTTGCAATAGGAATCACTAACAGATTTTTCTTTACTAGCTTGGTCATTCGAACCATCTTGGATTCTTCCATTTTTGAATGTGTTCTCAATGTTTACTCTAGAGGCACAAAGCCTACCATCTTTACATAATAAGAGTCTGACAGCGTTCTTAGAAACATTTTGGACAATTCTTTCTCTAAGAGTGGTGGATGAACTTGGGCTTCCAATTTTTTCCACCGTGGTGCATACTCTCTGAAGGATTCGCTGTCTTTCTGACTCACACTCATCAATTGATTGTTGTATGGAGCCATTTCCAAATTGTAATTGTAATGTTTCACAAAAGCGTCAGCTAGGTCTTCTCAAGACTGAATATAGTTCCTTTCTAGCTTCATATACCACATAAAGGATCCCCCATATAAACTTTCTTGAAAGCAGTGAATCATCAGCTTGTCGTTGTCAACATGAGCGGTCATCTTTCGACAGAACATCGTTAAATGGTGCCTTGGACAACTAACACCTTTGTATATTTCAAAGACAAGAATTTTGAACTTCGGGGGAATAACTACACCCAGAACCAGACATAAGTCATGAGCCTTAAGACTGGATGCATTGCGTCCTTTCATTATTTTCAATTGTTCCTTGATATCACGCACTCCTTCCTCGATTTTCAAAACTTTAGGATCATTCATCTTTGTCACAGGGTGGACATTATGAGAATTTGGCATATACCTCAAAAATCGAGAATCTCTTTCATCAACTTGAACAGCCAAGTTATTTTGCATAGGTTTAGATTGAGTAGGAACATTCACTTGCGGAGGATTGTCATCCGGAGGAAAACCGTACATTGGGTTGGTCATCACTCTAAAGCCTGACATGGGATCCACATTCTTTGTTCTCTCCATTGTCCTTCAATAACTACTTCAAATTCAGTATGAATGCCAGGAAATCAGATAATTTTGAGTATTATACCGGTGATGCATCTTGTCTAAATAAAGACCAAGAACAGGAAGCAAATGAGACACCTGGGAAAGGCAAGATCCAATGCAGGATGATGCTTGATGTGCAAATGTAAATGCAATTTTTCAAGGAACTATAAAGCAATTTGCAAAAATTACTTTAAGATAACACACTGGATATACCAAAAATCTAATTTCATTAATATTGAAAGAATTACAGCTTTGAAGTACAGTTTCATCAAATTACAACACAAGAGAAAATGAAAGTAAGTTCTAAGGAATCGTGTCTGAAAATGACTCAACTACGAGCTTATACGTATTACGAAGCCTCTTGATTTATCTTACATAGCTGATCTTCATGGTGTCTTTCTCTTTAACGAGTTGATCCATAATACCCTTCCAAGAACCGAAAGTAGGAAGATGAGCAGATGATGAAGTTCTAGAGGAAAATAAATCCTCTGGTTCCTTTGATCTCTTCATGACACGCCGCACAAGAAACTCAATAAAAACTGGCACACCCATAAGATATGCATACTCCTCTAAGGTTTGCAATAGCTGATAATCTAGGAAATTAAATTAACGAGACAAAAGATCGTAGAACTAGACCAAGGTATTAAGAATCCCCTCTTCAACATCAGTCATTCAGAATAAACAAGAGTTTCCCAAACAGCCTTTGAAATCCACAAGGCTAGATAACAAAGATCCAAGATTTCTCAACTCTTGTAAGTCAAGACTCGTGAAAGTGTACTTCTTAGTGTTCCTTCTTTCAATATCCATAAGTCACAAAAATTTGTGATATTTGCAAAAGGAAATCTCTGAGTTCCTTGAAAACTGAGAAACAATTCTCATGAATGCATGAGTGCAAGATGCAACACTCACAAACAAGATCACTCAAAGAACACAAGCTCAAAGGTTCGGTGCGGGCATGGGGCCAAAGGAAAGAACCAAAGCACAATGGTATGTACTAATTTTGTATTATCACCTATAGAAAAAGGTTCTAAAAAGTTCCCAGATTCATAATTTCATCCTTTGGATATTATCGGCTTAGACGACTAGTCGTCGACCAACAATATTCTCAAGAGAAACTCGTCTGAGTATGGTATCGCGTAACAAATAATTCAAGTCTACACCTGAATAGCCAAAGCACCACGTCCTAATAAGGAAAAGATGGGTTAAAGGGTTCTAAGGTCCTTAGCTTCTTAGGCTCCCAAGTCGTAAAAATTAATGTCAAATACGACTACTCGAAAGACATCAGTAATTCCAAAGGGGCCTTCACTAAGAGGGGGATCTCAAGTCAGCTTAGCAAGGACTACTCCATGTAAGCCAATAAGAATATACCACCCTCCTATCATAAGTGCACTCAAGTCCGGGTATAGGACTTATCTCACCACACAGATCACCAGGCACCCAAACAGAACATGTAATAACAAACAAATCAAACAAAATGCGATAAAAAAAATAAAAGTAGGCCAGACCCATTAGGGACTACTCCCTAGCAGAGTCGCCACCACACTTTTATTTTATCCAAAGAGAAAGGAAAAAGAGCGAACAAAACCTAAGAGTTCTAAAACAAGAACAAATAAACAGAGACTGTGTAAGGGGGGTTGGTTACGCAATGGAAATGTGTTAGCATCCAAAACGTCTATAGTACTCTATAGGAGCCCTTTGAAATATCTATGCTTTTTGTTTTGAAAATGTTTGTTTGAAAGGAGATTGGGGAGATGAGAAGAGAATTACTTTTAAGATTTTTTGTGTTTGGAGAGACTTATCGCCTCATGCCTACGTATCCACAAAGTGAAATATAGGATCAAAACCTCTTAGTTTGTGGTACATATGAAAAAAATTTGTTGGTTTTGATTTATTTTAAATGTAAAATCAAGTCGTCATTTTAAGGAGAAAACTACGACTAATCGCCCACAAGTTATAAGACAACATTCGCATCACCTAAAGATGGAAGATTTTGCTTGGATTAAAATCAACAAGTCTATCACTCAACATATAAGTGGAAAATGTCAACATCTTAAATACTATGGGGAATAGGATTATATCTCAACTATGGAAATAACTCATGTCTAAAATTTATGAAAAGTTTTAAAAATAAAAGTGCGCAAAAGGCACAAAAAGTTTGAATGAGTTTTTGTATTTTTTATATCTTTTTTGAAATTATTCAAAGTATGATTATCATTGATTGAAATTTACTAAGGAAAACAAAGTTTAAAAATCACTTGACGAAAGTCGAGGTTTTATTGTGAAAGCGGTTTTAAGTTTGAAAACAAGAAGGTTTTTTTGAAAAAGGGAGAAGATTTTGAAATTTTAAGAAGGAGAGGAGATAAAGTGACTACCCTAGAAAGAAAAATAAAAGTTAAAGATATGAAGGATCTAACCAAATTGTAGCACACTCCAAAGCAAGCTAAATAAGAATTCTATCCATCTTGAAGCATAAGCGAATGAGCAAGCCAAATAAAGGTAAAGATCCATAATACTCCAAGCATAGATAAAGAGACCTAATTCTAAGTCCAAGGGTCCAAGAATAGTCTAAGAAGTCCAAGGGCTAAGAATAGTCCAAGAGGATAACCACAAATTTAGGAGCGCCAAGTTTTTTAGAGGTTTAATCCTTTATTAGTATTTTGAATTAGTGAATGTTTATCCAACTTCATCTACACCCTAAGTTCAATGAATTTAAAGAGGAAATGGACCTTTAAAAGTGTATTCCAAGGAAAAATACAAAAGGAAATGGAAGAAGAAGAAGAAGAAGAAGAAAGAACCAAAATAGTCCCAAAGTAAAGCCAAAAGGCAAAAAATAACACCGTGTAATCGATTACCACCAGGAGGTAATCAATTACCACTGCTAAAACAACATCAATTTCAATTTTAAAATATGCAAAACTTGATTAATCATTTCTTCAAATACCTCATGGTCAAGGATGCAATTGAGCTTGAAAATTCAAGTAAAATAACAACAATCAACACCAATAGAACATGATTTTCAAGATCCAAAGATCAAGCAATAAGAATCAATAATAGATCACATTGTGATGTATCAAGAACAACAATGATGGATCAAAAAATTACCACTCTAATAATTCTTCAAATTAACTCCACAAACCACATTTTAAAGCCTTGATCTACTGAAATTGATGATGAAAAAGTGAATGGAAGATGGTTTAGCTCAAAGATTAGTAAGTTATAGTGATGAACTTACTAACTTTTAAAGAAAGAAAGAGCTTTGGTGAATTTGGTAATTGAAGAAAATTAAGAGTCAAGAAGGAATTTGACAAGGTGATTTTGGCTATCAAAAGCTTGTGAAAAGAGAGAAATGAAGCCTCTACTTATAAGAGTTAAGCTTGGAAAATTTGGTGGATTGTAGTTTGGTTTGGAACCAAAATTAGGCTTGGAATTTGAATTTGGAGGAAAATTAATGATCAAGTGGTGATTAGTGAAGGTGTATGGTGAGAATTAATTATGATGAGGTAGGGGTATTAAAATTAAGTGGTCTAGAATATTCTCATGATGAAACATTTAAATTTGGTGCCAAAAACGCTGCAGAATTTGAACTTGGCCAATTTTCACAAAATGTGCACAGGGTAATCGATTACCACAGTCTTGCTCTGGCTCAATTTTTTTTCTTGTCAAAGAAGGCATGGAAATAAACACATGAACCTTGGAGTCTCTTGAATAAAAGTCAATCAAATCTTGGAAACTCTTGATCAGATGATTGTGAATTGTTTGTAGATCAACTTTGACTTTGTTCAGATGAAATTCATTCGAGCTGAGGGACTGGTATTTGATATCCTTGATCCAAATTCTTCCTGAAAAAGCTAGTAAAGGAAAAACAAACATTTTTTTGGATTTTAAATAATCGTTAATAATCATAAACAATAGACAAATATCAAACAAACAAGAAAACAAGGGGGTCCGGTGATCTCTCAAGAACAAACCTGTAGAGGAAGGTAAGAGAACCAAAGTTTGCGATGTTGTTTGTTAAATGAGACGCAAATTTTATGTGGAATTTTAGGGTTAAAAATTAGGGTATTACAGCCACAGTGAGACAAGCCACGTTAGCCGTCGTAGAAGTCATACCTTCGTCGCGAATCCTCTATTTCCGTCGGTGACTTCGATCTCATTTGATAGTTTTTGTGATTGTTTGGAAAGTATGTTTTTCTTATGAGTTCTGAGAAATTTCTTGAGTTGGTTGTTAGAGAAGAAGAAATAGAGAGAGAATAAGGGTAAGAAGAGTGAGAGAACAAGTTGATGAGTGATTGTACTGGGCTTGGGCAAATGTCCCTCTTTTGTTGTTTTCTTTAGACGCCATATGGGCTCACAAGCCCATGAAAAATGTCTTCACCATGTGACTTAGTTTTATCCCCTTTTAATTTAATTATTTTTTTAGATTTTAATTCAACTACTTTTATTATAATTTTAGTTTAATTAATTTTAACTAGATTTTAGTTTGTTTAGTTTTAATTAGAATTTATTGTAATTATTTTTAATCGGAATTTAGTTTAATTATTTTAAATTAAATTTTAGTTTAATTTGTTAATTATTTTTAATTAGATTTTGATTTAATTAGAATTTGACTTAATTAGATTTTATTTTTAGTTAATTCTTAATTTAATTTTGACAATCCTTGATTTCTTTTTAAGTTATTTCTTTATGCTCATTTTTTAATTTGATTCTTAATGCTTTTGGATATGATTAAGTCCTGATTTTGATTGCCTATTTCGTTCGACATTTTCTCGCTGATTCTAAAGGAAATGTTTCCCTGTTGACTGCATCATATCTAGGATAGCCTTGTCCACCTTTCCCTTGAGACCTTGTTAGATTCTTACTCGTTTATCCTAGCCTTAGGATTAGATTTGATGCACTCTATATAAATGTTCTTCCATGAACACTTATTCCCCGGTTTTACCTAGCATTAGGTTTAGAGTCGTCTCACTCTATGTAAGTGTCTTGCCATAGACACTTACCTCTTCCCTTTGGAACCTTGACCACAGTCAAGAGTTCCTCACCCTTATTGAGGGGAACTACGAATACTCTGATTCCATTTTTGTCAAAATACGTAGGCATGAGATGCGATGTCTTGGTAAGCATACATAGAAATAAAATCTTAGGTATCCCTTTACCTTTTCACACTTTAGTAGACAAATGACAAATAACATAATAAAACAAGAGGTCCCTGTTGAGTACTACAGATACTTAGAATGCTACCACCTTCCCTAGGTATAACCAAACCTCGAACCTTAGATTCTCTTTTGCTTTGTTTTTGCATTGCGCATTTTGTGTTATACGTTGTTTTTTCCTTCCCTTGGATAAATTAAAGATGGGTGGTGAATTAAGATTTGTGATTCAAGTTAATTGTTAGTTTGATATCTGATTTTCACCGTGACAGAAATGACGACTTCACTGGGGAATCAACCTTATGAGGGTTATGTCGCTACCGCGAAAATAAGGTGCCGGCAAAACAGAAGAGCTGCCACCTTTCGTTATTTATCCCTCAGAACGGGAAAGGAAACGATCGGAAAAACCTGACGAAAAGGTATAAGACAAGGTCATCGCAACCATGTCTGGGTTCGGGAGTCGGTTACGCAAGGGGAAGGTATTAGCACCCCTCACGTCCATCGTACTCGATGGGATCCATGCTTGTTGTGTTTATCTGACGGGTTGGTTTTATCTATCTACCTATCAAGGCTGGTTCACAAATAAAAGAAAATGACTCGGTAAAGCGTCGCGCTTTATGCCTACATATTCTCATTAGAGAATGAGAAATCAGAGTCAACGTAGTTCGCCTAACTACGGGTTATGGGGGAAGGTGGTTCGCCAATACGTCAGTATTGTGCCTACGTACTCTCAACAGGCTTGAGAGATCAGAGCTTACGTAGTTCGGGATAATACGGATTACAGAAATTCAGATTCATCTATTTTTCCGAGTAGGGTTAACAAACAGTTCCAGCAGTTTGGTGTACGCAGCTCGACCCTTGGAGACTTAAGCGTTACCGTTTGCGGTAGAACTGAGAGTTAACGACACTCTTTTCTTCAGAAAAGCTTCCTTTGAATTATAGGCCCACAGGGCAAAAAGGTTTGTGGTTTGTTTTCTGTCTTTTACGGAAGAATTGTTTTTTATGGATGTTTGCAACCAATATCGCACTAGAGACTATGATCTGAGAGTGAATGCGTCGCATGTCACCCAAAGGGTACCATACTAAACATCCAGACTGTTGAAAAGAAACTCTCCAACAATCCTTTCTCAGATAGCTTAAGGCTCGTAACGTACGACGTCAGTTAACCTTTATTATTGTATTTTAGTTTGTTTCGAGATGAGAAGAGAGAGGGACAACTAAGGGGAGACTATTAAGTCCTAATGTTGTCATGCCAAGGATTCATCCTATGGTTGAGGTATGAAACAGGGAACTCCTAGAAGTTATCATGCATAGGTTTCAACCTAAAGTTCTAATCATCACTTCCTTATCAAAGGAAATGAGATTCCTAGGGGATCATGTCAATGATAAACAGAAACAGATAAAGCATCAGCTTAAACAGTAAACAGATATACAGTAAAATGCATGCAATGCAAGTGAGGGAGGAAATGTGTGTGGGGCATCAGCCTCCACAAGCTCATCTCGACCTCAAGCCAGATATGAATAACTGTAATCATACAGAAGAAAAACATGCTATCAAGCAAAATACAATAATAACTGCAATCATACAGAGGAAATAAAATGCCATCAAGCAAACACAAACCACATAGGCAAGGGAGCTGGGCTCTACCGAATACCCGCAAGCAAAGCCATACAGTAAAAGTACAAGTAGAGGGAGCAACTCAACCTCTGGTGCAATCATGCTCCTAGATTAGATCAATCTAATTATGAACTTATTCTAATGCATCAAACAAATCAAACAAGTCACATCAATATAGTTGCACAGCAAGCAAACAGATCAACCATCAGTCCTCAACCACCCTTCAAGGCTATCATCTTCAATAGCAAGCATCAACTTACTTCTCTGAGCTTCCATCACATCCACATAAGTATCAACTTATTCTCTCTTCCTCAAGCCTTAGCTCTTCAGTCAACTCCACCTTCAGGCTTCACTCCTAATATCAAGTATCAACTTGTTTCTTCAGGTTCTCCAAGTATCAAACACCGGTATCAACTTGCTCTTCCTCTTCTTCAAGCTTTAGCTCTTTCTTCAATCTCAATTTGATCTTCTTCACAAGTGTCAACTTGGTCTTCAAGCTTCAGCTCTCTCCTCTTTACCAGTATCAACTTGTTCCTCTTCATCTACAAGCTTCAGCTTCTCAGAGTAATCTTCAAACACAAAGAAGTATCAACTCCATCATCTTCAGTCTTCTATCAAGGAACTCCATCCTTTAACAAGGGAGAAAGATGCCTCCATCAAGAGCAAAGTTGGGATGATTGGTAGCAGAGTGAAGACCAAAGGTCACCACTAAGCATCCTGTCATCAGAGAAAGGGACCCTCAAAGGTTCTACCAACTTGAAAAGAGCCACACATCCTACCAAAGGAAGGATGAGGCCTTTACAAAGGGACCTTACATCATAGGTAAGAATGGAAGTGATCAACATCATCCATGTTTATGAAGGAAGAGAATCTATCTAGAAGCTCTGCCTACAAAACCCTAATCTTAACACCTAAACAAAACTACACCAAAAGAAAGGAAGATCTTCACATCCAAGCTCCTTCAAGCAATCCATTGCATCTTCAACTTGTCCTCAACATCAACCAAGAGCAAGAACAACGAAACCCTAGTCTAAGGGAACTAAAGAAGTCATTCTAGTTGAATTAGTGCATTAGAAACATCTAAAGCTAGCACCTAAACTAAAATCAAGCAAAAAATAGTAAACTTCATTATAAATTCCTACAAAAATTCCTAAGGGACCTTAATTCAATTAAGAATACCTCATACAAAAACCAGGGACTAAATCATCTATTAAGTCCTAATATTAAGTCCTAAATCCAAAGAAATCAACCATAAACCCTAAAAATGGAGCTCTTAAAGTTTCAACCTAAAACTACCACTTATGTTCACCACAAAAATGTGAGAAATATCTAGGGGGATCATGCATATCTATGATAGCTACTCACAAAAAATCAAGGCCAAAATCATTATCACATGATCAAACCAAATTCCACAAAATCAAGCATCAAACATGATTATTTTAATATCAATTAAAATGTAAAAATTCCCATAAACTCAGAAAATGCATGAAATAATAATATTTTTTATCTAAAAAATACTAGATTCAATCATGAATTCATAGCAAAAAGAATGGGATTAATTGAATCATTTTTCCATTTTTTATGAATTAATCACTAACCATGAATAAAATGGAAAATAAAAGAAAATCCAAGGAAAATAAACACACGCGCGGTGCAGATAGCAAGGTAATCCAGTTCATTTTAGCAATTGGGCCATAAGGGGGGTGTGTTTATCAATTCTGACTTAAGCCCAAAACCACAACTTAAATGAAACGCAGCGTTCCATTTAGTTCAGAAACCCTTCACAACTTTCATGCACGCGTGACCGTTGAATGGGGTCTTCAGTCAAAGTTCAACCTTGATCCAAGGGCTCTGGGATCATCTTCCCCAATTCAAATCTCTGAAACTCAGGCCACCTGCGCGCCCAAAGTCACCGCCGGTGACATTCTCCGGTCATCCTCTCACAACCCTAACTTGCCATAGAGTCCACCATAGGCCACGATTCCTTGATGAATCTTGTCCTAAATCTCACAAGGAGTCCACTCATGCCCTTAATTCAATCTAAATCCTCAAGATTCGCAAGAACACCATCTCACCCGAAAATGGTAACAACCCTAATTGGTTACTAACTCTCAAATTAATGATTTGAAAACCTCCCTACACCATTCTACTATGCATCTAACACCCTAATTCCTCTTAATTCTACCTAATTCAAGCTGGAGATTGAAAGTTACTAACCTGAGAATTTCGTGTGCACAGAGGTAGTAAACCTTCAAATCAAGCTCTCAAATGCTACAGACTCCTTCAGCGAATCAATTCAAAGCTTCTGTATGCACTGAAATGGATGGAAATGCTCTGGATCATTGGAATCAATTCTGAGTTGCAGGTGACAAAATATGAGATCAAGAACACTATTCAGCCACGAATTTGCCTTGATTATGATCTGGAATCATTCACTAGCATCCATGGAAGTGATTGCAATCAAGAAAATGGATGGAAAGTGAAGAAAATGGTGTCACCGAATTCAGTTGCAAACAAGAATTTTCCAATCTCAATCTCTATTCTCTCCTTCAATTATCACCAACCTTGGCCTTGGATCACCTCTATTCAATATATAGGACATGTGTGGATGATCTAGAAAGCTCTAGATCCTTCTAATGAGAAATTCAATATCTCACTTCATGGAAATTTCAATCTCATGCCATGGTCACACCAATTCTGTTAGCAGCTTGTAATCACCCTCCTTCTCTTCCAATTTCTCTCCTAATGGTATTTTGGATGTGTTTGGATTGAAAGGGCCTTGTTTATGCCTTGAATTTTGGTTTGGCAAATGTTACTTATGATGTAAGTAACTACTTTTCAAAGGAAGTCCACAAATTAAACCTCAAATCAAAATTGTGGCAATGTCAATGATCTTAAAATGTGTTTTAGAATCCAAATGACATATTACATGCCTTGGTTTGGACATGTAGATCAAAAATACCAATTTCCATCTTTGGTTCATTTGAAAATCACCCTTATTTTAAGCCATTTTTGTGATTTTGAGCTACAAGCAATTCCAACCTCCCATGACCTCTTGGTTAGCCTTAAAACATCATTTTGAACAAGTTTAATGTTGAACATTTTCCCATTTGAAGCTTGGAGATAGGAGTTATGGCCTTATGGTTGAAATGACTTATAATCTCCAAATGACCAAAATTCCCTTGACTTGTCAAAGCCATAACTTGAGTTCTATAAATCCTATCAAGGACTTCTAGTACTATATAGAAAGCTAAGAGGATAAGGAACAATATTCATGTTGAACAAAGGTTCATAGGAATCATCCTTCTTGGGAGAAAGTGTCATACAAGTTGGACAACTTGCAAGCTCCAAATTCACATACCTCAGATGACCTGTAACTTGTCAAAGTCATAACGTGAGTTCTACAAATCCTATCAAGGACTTCTAGAACTCAAATTAAATCTAAGATCATGCTCTACAACATTCATGTTGGGGGCAAGATGAGATGACAATCACATCTTGAGCTAAACTGCCTTGAAGATAGGGGTCAAACTAGGGGATTTTACACTGTCAAGCCTTAGAAACCCTAGATTGAAACTTCTCAAACTCTTCAATCATGATGAGTTAGCCTTGGAATCATCCTTATAACATCTCAATGTATCAATCCATGATCACATGGCTCTTGAATTAGGTCTCAACCTCCTTCAAATCATCAGTTGACTTAGGGTTGACCCAGTCAAACCCTAGTTGCACCACTCATGGCTGAGGCTTCTTAATCTTGCACAATGACCTATCTAGGCCTCAAAGTGATCTTCAACACTTCTAATGAGCTCTCTCAAGACCTCCAATCTAACTTCATGGCTTCAGAATCATCTGATGGCTTCCCACAACTCTCAAGTTAGGAGACACACATACTTGGCTTCAATCACTCTCTCTGAGGATCTTTTAACTTCTCTGACAAGGATATCAACCCTTGAACACTTGAATAACCTTCTTAGCTAGCTTCAAACTCTTGTACAGATCTTGATTGGTAATCATACCTCTTGATCTCCTGCATACATGTCAATGAAATGCAAATGATAATGCTAATGTGAATGAAATGAAACACAAGCCAGGTAAAGAAAAGTTGGGCAAATTTTGGGGTGCAACAGCTGCCCCCTATTCAAACGGCTTGGACCTGACTGGGTGAGAAGCGAACGACTTTCAAACAATCAAGGTAAAAGATAGTTGAATACCAACAAACCCGGAAATTTGCCAACTGCACAAGTACACGGTACTCTGATGGGGACAAATCTTCGGAAACTGAAATAATAGCTGCACGACAACTTGCTGGAGAAATACTGATCTGAACCTCCGTCAGGATGATTCTCTGATTTATCTGATATCATTGCGTCCTCAAATCATTGAGGGATCACCTATTACACGATAAATGGTGGTTTGTAAGCGGTACTCTGATTGGTAGGAACATCTTCAAAACTGAGCATGGCAGTTGCACGGCAACTCTGCTGGGGAATTGGTCACACGGTAACCGGTGGTACACGGTCGACCATGCCGTCAGGCATCAGAATTCCTCGGGACTCATCAGGTCATTGGGAGCTCACAGAAGTTTTTGGGCATCAGCCAAACTTCGTCAGTAAGTCGGGAATAGACTTCTCGGTCAATCATGAACCAAATAGGGGTATCTAAGCCATTGCCATCAGGCATTCCGCGTCGGCGGGGAGGATTGCTTTGACCTTGTAGTTAGACTTCATCAGTATGTCAGGGGTTTTGGCACTACTGCCAGACCTCAATCATCAAGTCTTCAAGGGAAGTTTCAGCTTCTCTGTTCAAACCTGTTGGGGATGACACATCTCCGCTGGGGATTCTGGAGAACTATCAAGTAACTCTGCTTCGGGGATCCAGAAATCATTCTGGGTGAATCAACTCTGCTGAGGACTTCAAGAATCATCTTGGACAAATAAATCCATCGAGAACTTCAAGAATCATCCTGAACCAATAACTCTGCTGGAGAATTCAAGAATCATCTTGGGCAAACGACTTTGCTAGGGGAATTCAAGAATCATCCTGAGCAAACACTCTGCCGGGGATTCTAAGCCTCAACTTGAGCAACCCTCTCTGGCGACTTCACAGGGGATTTTAAGAATCATCTTAGACATACACCTTCGCTGGAGAATTCAAGAATCATCTTGGGAAAACGACTTTGCTAGGGGAATTCAAGAATCATCCTGAGCAAACCACTCTTCTGAGATTTCAGAAATCATCCTGAGCAGACACCCTGTCGGGGAACACCTAGCTCATGTTTCATATGCATATGGTTCGACAATGACACAATGCTCCACACGGTGGAAATGCTACGCATTCTTAGGGTAAATGCTATGCAATCATGCAAAATGCTATGACCCCATCAGCAAAATAAATGTTGAAGGGAGAATCCTCGTGTCAAGGAGAAAGAACCACTCTGGTGGAGAGGAGGAATCATCCTGCCAAGGAGAAGGAGTTACGCCAATATCAATCGGACTCCCGGGGAAATGAACTTCAGTCGACTGCTACAGGGGGATAAAGCTCTACGAGAACCTGAACCTACTCCTCTGGGTATTCAAACCACAACGGCTGAGGAAAACGATGTCAATCGCAGAAATAAACTGCACGGCCTTCGCGGAAAAATTTTCCTGGAGATAACGACTCCGATGGGGAAATACAGCATCAATTATTTAACACTCTACTGGGGAGCACCAATCATGGCCTCAACGGCTTCCAAGGACTCGACTCTCTTGGGGAACTACAAACTCGGCTGGGGATATAGGAATCATCTTGCACGCCAGGGAGAATACAACTCTGTGGGCAATTTCAATTCTGCTGGAGACTTCAGTTTGGAACTTCCGAGTACTGCATCAGTATATGACTCAGCTGGGGAAGCGACGATCCTTCAGGGTACATCTGATTGGGGAGAGAATCTTCTCTGCCTGGGGAGACATATCAATGCCTACGATCTCATGTTCAAACTCCATGGGGAGGCACTACTGAACTTGCTGGAGAAGAAGGAATCATCCTGCTTGGGGACGCAAACGGCGTACTGCCTGGAGTATGCTACACCTACAACAACACAAACAAACAGACAAGATACCCTTCTCAAAGGGACCTATCAAGGTTATCATCTTGGGATAATGTTCAAGTAATTCATTGTTTCAACAATCAGTGGCCTAGGCCAGTAGGTTTATGTATGCGCATTTTATCAAAAACATCGGCGTTCTTTTTCGCAAACAAAACAGATAAATGCTAAACAGACAAACATAATTGCTGAATAGTATACATTTTATTAATAACGAACCCCTGAATGGGTGAAAATGTTTTACAACAGATGCAAGCTCCTAGAATGAGGAAGTCGCACAAAAATAAAACATAAATATACATCAGTATATACACAAATGTCGGCAATGAGGCGTAGACGAACACCATGAGTTGATCCCTCTATGACCCACTCGACTTCGATACTTCTTCGACGCTTCAGCTTCAGAAGAGATTGATTCAGATAAACGGCCCTCAGGTCTTCCAAACCACTAAACAATGAGAGTCCATACGCGGAACGCAGTCATTTGCCTTTTCAAATCCCTAACTTTTGCCTGAATAGCCCTTTCGGGTTTTCGATTCACCGGGATACCCTTTTTTGCCAAAGTCGGCCTTCCGGGTTTTCGACTTTGCGGGTGTACATTCTTTTCTTTTATATCCCTAATTTTTGCCCGAACCTTTTTCCTTTTTTATGGTTCGCCGGGATGCCCCATTTTTGCCTGGATATTCTTTTTCTTTCCAGCGGGTCATTTTTTAAGCAAAGTATTTTTAATTGCGTCCGCGTTCACCGGGGATGCAAAATCTTCACCATCCATTGTGGATAACAACAAGGCTCCTCCCGATAAGACCTTGCTGACAACATACGGACCTTCGTAATTGGGAGTCCACTTGCCCCGGTGATCGGAGTGTGGAGGAAGAATCTTCTTCAGGACGAGATCACCCGTCTGAAAGCTTCTAGGACGCACCTTCTTATCATAAGCTTTCTTCATTCGGCTTTGGTACAGACGACCATATGCAATCGATGCTAACCTCTTCTCGTCCATCAGGCTGAGTTGGTTTAGTCGGTTCTTAATCCATTCTGCCTCATCGAGTTTCACATCAACCAAAACTCGCAAAGAAGGAATCTCAACTTCTAGCGGTAGGACAACTTCCATATCGTACACTAGTGAGAAAGGAGTTGCCCCTGTTGATGTACGTACCGTTGTACGATAACCGTGCAATGCGAATGGCAGCATCTCGTGCCAGTCTTTATAGGTCACAATCATCTTCTGCACAATCTTCTTAATGTTTTTATTGGCCGCTTCAACGGCGCCATTCATCTTCGGCCGGTAAGGAGATGAGTTGTGGTGTTCAATCTTGAAACTCTGGCACAGTTCCTTCATCATCTTGTTATTCAGATTCGAACCATTATCTGTAATGATCCGCTCGGGAATTCCGTAACGACAGATGATGTCCCTCTTTATGAATTTGGCCACCACCTGCTTGGTCACATTAGTGTATGAGGCTGCCTCCACCCACTTGGTGAAGTAGTCGATAGCTACTAGAATGAAGCGATGACCATTAGATACAGTGGGCTCGATCTTGTCTATCATGTCGATGCCCCACATGGAGAACGGCCACGGGGAGTACATGACATTTAACGGGCACGGCGGCACGTGAATCTTATCAGCATAAATCTGGCATTTATGACATCTCTTCGCGAATTTAAAGCAATCCGATTCCATCGTTAGCCAGTAGTCTCCTGCTCTCAGTATCTTTCTCGTCATAGCGTGCCCGCCGGCGTGCGTACCAAATGTGCCCTCATGGACTTCTTCCATGAGCAAACTCGCCTCTTTCTCATCTAGACATCTGAGTAGCACGAGATCGTGGTTTCTTTTATACAACACTCCATTAGGATTGAGATAAAAATTTCCAGATAGCCTCCTCAGAGTCTTCTTATCTTGGGTCGACGCTCCTGCAGGATACTCCTTAGTCATAAGGAAAGTATGGATATCATGGAACCATGGTTTGCCGTCGGAGGCTTCCTCAATCGCAAAGACGAATGCAGGTCTATCAAGACGAGAAAGGACAATTCTTGGAGCTTCATTCCAAAAATTGACTTTATACATCGAAGCCAACGTGGCTAAGGCATCAGCCATTTGATTCTCCGCCCTGGGCACATGATGGAGTTCCACTCGATCAAAGAACAGAAGCAGCCTTCTGGCATAATTCATGTACGACACCAAATTTGATTGACGAGTCTCCCTCTCCCCTTTAATCTGGTTAATCACAAGTGTCGAGTCACCATATACATCTAGGTTCTTGATTCTCAAATCAATTGCTTCTTCTAGACCCATGATGCATGCTTCGTACTCCGCCTCGTTATTGGTGACCGGAAACGTCAGTCTCGCAGTGAACGGGATGTGGGATCCATGGGGAGTCGTGATGATCGCCCCAGTGCCACTTCCATACAAATTAACTGCCCCGTCAAATATCAATTTCCACTGGGATTTCCTATTTGGACCCTTGTCGGGCAACAGTTCATCACAATCTTTCACCTTGAGAAACATGATATCCTCATCAGGGAATTCAAATTTCATCGACTGATAATCTTCGATCGGCTGTTCGGCAAGGTATTCAGACAATACGTTGCCCTTGATGGCCTTCTGGGAAACGTACTGAATGTCATATTCCGTCAACACCATTTGCCATCTGGCAATCCTGCCCGAAAGCGCTTGCTTCTCGAAGATGTACTTGATCGGATCCATCTTCGAAATTAGCATGGTCGTGTGATTGAGCATGTACTGTCGTAAATGTTTGGCAGCCCAGGCTAGTGCACAACACGTTTTTTCCAGCATCGAGTAACGAGATTCACAGTCCGTGAACTTTTTACTCAAGTAATAAATGGCATGCTCCTTTCTGCCCGTCTCGTCGTGCTGACCGAGAACACACCCCATACTATTCTCAAGAACTGTCAAGTACATGATTAAGGGTCTTCCGGCCACTGGGGGTATCAAGATCGGAGGTTCCTGCAGATACTGTTTTATCTTATCAAATGCCTTCTGGCAATCCTCGTTCCAGATAATCGCCTGGTCTTTTTTCAGTAGTTTGAACATCGGTTCACACGTGGCCGTGAGCTGAGAAATAAACCTTGCAATGTAGTTTATTCTTCCCAGGAAACCACGAACTTCTTTTTCTATTTTTGGCGCTGGCATTTCTTATATTGCTTTTATCTTCGCAGGATCAACCTCAATGCCTATTTCACTCACGATAAACCCCAGTAGCTTTCCAGACCGTACTCCGAAAGTACACTTGTTAGGATTCAGCCTTAACCTGAACTTCCTAAGCCTCTCAAAAAGCTTCAGCAAATTGACCAGATGTCCCTCCTCCGTTTGGGACTTCGCAATCATGTCATCAACATAGACTTCAATCTCATGATGAATCATATCATGAAACAAAGTAACCATTGCTCGTTGGTAAGTGGCCCCTGCGTTCTTCAGACCGAAAGGCATTACCTTGTAGCAAAATGTTCCCTAAGGTGTAATAAACGTAGTTTTCTCCATGTCCTCCGGCGCCATCTTGATCTGGTTGTAGCCGGAGAAGCCATCCATGAACGAAAATACGGAGAACTGAGTTGTATTGTCGACCAACACATCGATATGAGGGAGTGGGAAATCATCTTTAGGGCTCGCCCTATTCAAATCCCGATAATCGACGCACATTCGTACCTTACTGTCCTTCTTCGGTACAGGCACTATGTTGGCGACCCACGGAGGGTAAGTAGTGACCGTTAAGAAGCTAGCATCAAGCTGCTTTTGCACTTCTTCCTTGGTCTTGACGGCCATATCTGGTCGTGTCCTTCTAAGCTTCTGCTTAACGGGAGGACAATCTTCTCGCAGCGGCAAGTGATGGACCACGATGTCAGTGTCAAGTCCGGACATGTCTTCGTATGACCAAGCAAAGACGTCACTATACTCTCTTAGTATCTCGACCAATCTCTGCTTGACATCACTCTGCAATGCAGCCCCTATCCTGACATTCCTGACCAGTTCTTCAGAACCCAGATTCACAATCTCGATCTCTTCTTCGTGAGGCAGAATAATTTTCTCTTCTTGTTTCAACAAGCGGGCCAACTCTTCGGGAAGGTCTTCGTCTTCATCAATCTCTTCTTCGGCTTGATAGATCGGGCAATCGAAGTCGAAGTGAGTCATAGAAGGTCCAGAGTCGATGTCATCTGCTATGTGGATCCTACAATAACAAGGGTTAAGCTTAAAACAAGGATATGCAGGTTAGCACAAACCCCATTGCCATTTTATTGTTTTTCAAAACAAATATAAAACAGGAATAACAGAGATCACAATATTTGAATACGAAGAAAAAACGCCTTTTGATTTATTGATAAAATGCATGTACATAATCAAACAAGGCCCTGACAATAAAACCACTATGCCCCGGGTAGGACTTAGGGCTGTACAACGATTGGAAAAAGTAAATCATTACTCTTTGTCTGTCATTTGGATGATATCCCTGACGGACCATTTGTTGAGGCTCTCGCCTGGCTTGCTTGGCTGGATCCAAGAGTCCAGGTCGCAGTCGATGTCCTCGCCGTCTTCAGACACTGCGTTGACGCTTTCGAATATCACCCCGCCACTGGTAAACTGGATCGACCCTTTACCTCGCGACGCACTGCTAGAAGAGGAGGCTTCAGCCGCAGGAGAGTATCCTAACCCAAATTTGTCTTGCTTGTTAGGTATCTCTAGAATTCGCCCCCAGCCTGGGGTAGATCCGGCTTGGACAACGGCCCGGGCTTCCTTGAAGGAAGAGAGAGTCATCTCTGGCTTCTCGGTGATTACAGGAGCTACGTTCTTGACTTTAAAAGCTTCGAACGCCTGACATAGGGTTTCATGAATTTCCCCATCCATCTCAACATACTTGAAGGACGACAAATGGCTCACCATTATGTCTTCCTCGCCACAAACAGTCACGATGCTACCTCCGACAGCATACTTGAGTTTCTGGTGCAACGTGGAGGTCACGACACCCACAGAATGGATCCATGGCCGGCCCAAGAGACAGTTGTAGGCAGGCATGATGTCCATAATATAGAAGACCGCGTCGAATGTTTCCGGCCCAACTTGGATCGGTAACGTCACTTCCCCGAAAACATGACGTTTGGTTCCATCGAACGCTTTCACAACCAGATCACTGGGTGTGCAAATCAACCCGCGAGTATCTAACTTCATCAATGCTTTCTTCGGAAGAACATTGAGCGATGACCCTGTGTCCACCAACACATGAGACATAATCGTTCCCCTACACTCTATCGAGACGTGCAGGGCGCTATTGTGGTTTCTCCCCTTTGGCGTCAGCTCCAGGTCAGTGAACCCTAACCCATTTCCCGCATTCACGTGGGCTACGACCCCTTCCAACTGGTTGACCGATATTTTCTGCGGTACATACGCGGCATTCAACACCTTCAGCAGCGCGTTGTGATGTGCCTCAGAACACAGCAACAGGTTCAGGATGTAAATTTTCGAGTGTGTTTGATGGAGATGATCCACGATCTTGTAGTCACTCTTTTTAATCAACCTCATAAACTCTTCGGCGTCTTTGACAAGTAAGTCCTTCTCTACCCCGCGAGGGGTTTCTTCGACGACTTTACTTTTACCTTTATCAGTTGCATCAGCTTTGTCCGTTTTGTCCACCACGGTCTCAGGTGGAGCAAATACTCTTCCGCTGCGAGTAATTCCACTAACGCCCACTAGGTTCTCCGCACATGACCCTGAGGGTTCTAGTTCCAACTTCTGTCCGTTGCAGTAGACCTCTGCCCCGTAATGCCATGGGACAGCATTGGTGCTTTCAAAAGGTATCAGCCCAACTTTGGTGATGGTAATCGTGGGCGGTCTAGGTGCAGAAATGGTGATCGTCCGACGAGGGATGGTGATGGTGGCAACCTCATCATCTTGCTTTAGCATTACCTCTCCCGATCCGCTTTCGGCTCTTTGGCTAAACTGCAGGATTACTTCGGTCATCAGACTTTGAATCCCCTCTATCAACTGTTCACATCCATCAGGACTAGTCGCACAGCCCATACATAACTCTCCACAACCTGGAAAGAAACCCCTTTTCATCAGCTTAGCTTTAACGAAGCTAAGCGGTGTCTTCAGATCTCTGACGTCAGTCAACAAATCCAAGCTCTCGTCCTCGATAATGGCATTTACTCCACCTCCCCTACGATTCGGCATAGGGTTCTTCGTGACATTTGGCACATTATCTGAGAAATTGATGATCTTAGCGCCCACCATGTCCTGCACCTTGTGCTTGGAGGCTTTGCAATTTTCTATCGTATAGCCTGGTGCCCCTGAGTGAAATTCGCAAGTCGCATTCGCATCATAACCTGGCGGAGGTGCCCCTGTCAAGGAGGCCAGGGTCCTCTTCTGGATCAACTGTAACTGAAGCAGAGTCTGTAACAGCTGGGCGTAGGACATGGGCGGAGTCTCAAGGTGACGACTCGACAGAGGTGCCCTGTTCTGATACTTTCTGTACCCTTGTTGATTCGGTTGTTGCTGCTGCTGCTGCTGAGGTTGTTGGACAGCGGGGATAGTTATACTAGCCACCTGCTGGTGAGGGCCTTTACCCTTCCTTCGAGCGTTGGACACGGCGCTCGTCTCTCCTTCCCGTCTTTTGCCACTATAAGGTTTCTTTCCTCCTCCAGCTGAGGACAGATCACCTTGAATTTTCCCTAGTTTGATCCCATTTTCAACGTGCTCGCCCGTGATGATGAGATCTGAGAAGCTTCCAGACATACTGCTGACCAATTTCTCATAATAAACCCCTGGGAGGGTAGCTACGAACATTTCCACAAGCTCGCGTTCAACCATCGGCGGCTGAACCCTAGCTGCTAATTCACGCCACCGCTGGGCGTATTCCTTGAACCCTTCGTTGTTCCTTTGCGACAGATTCTGCAGTTGGACTCGGTTCGGAGCCAAGTCGCTGTTATATTGGTAGTGGTGCACGAATGCTTCAGCAAGCTCCTTCCACGTGCACACACTGGTAGGTTCCAGACTCATGTACCATTCGAGAGATGGCCCGGACAGACTGTCCTGAAAGAAGTGCATCAGCAACTTCTCGTCCTCAGAGTGAGCTGACATTTTTCTGTAATATGATCTCAAATAGACGCGGGGGCAAGTGGTGCCCTTGTACTTATCAAAGTCGGGTACCTTGAATTTAGGAGGCACCTTGAAATCAGCAATCAGTCCCAACTTGGACATGTCAACACCCATAGTGTTCTGGTTCTCGAAATTCCTCATCTTGTCCTCGAGTACCTTAAACCTTAGTCGTGCTTCAGCAGTCAGCTCCCCTTCAGCACCTCTCTGCGAGAACACATCGTCTTGACGGTCTTCTAACCATGGCTGAGGCCCATACAGATTTCCGACACCCGTGTTGCCGTTGTCCAGTCCAACATTGACATTAGCTTCAAAATTCCCATTACCGACGCCCGTCGTATTACCGTTGAGTCCCATGTTAGCTATCAAATTGCTGTTGGCACTGCCATTCCCCCCAGTCATGGGGATGCCATTCTGAGGAGTTTCAACTGGTGGAGGGGTTGGCACGGTCCCACCATGGAGTACACCATTGCTGTCGACCCTTGAAATCAGAGGCTGAACCAAGGTTCTGAGCTGATCCTGGCCATTGGCGACCGCTTGCATGAGCTCCATGAAGCGATCCATCCTCTCTCGGAGTTCTTGAACGTCAGTCTGCACTTGCTCCATTGCTCTAGCTCGATTTGCTCTGTTCGAATAGCGGTGGATTGGTCTTTGCTCAATCCTGGAACAACCTGAAACAACCTGTATACACAAAAAAGGTTAGGAAAAACGACAAAGTGCTCGTTATGCAAATGCTTCATGCAAATGCAAACGTGTGTCTGTGCGTTAGGGAGATTCCTAGTTCCTGAGTGCCAGTGCTGATAATAAGAATTCTGAGTCCAGTCATGGAAATAACATCTCATATATATAAAGAAAGCCCATCAAGGCGGTACACAACGTCACTGAGTACTAGATGAATCAATAGCATGACCTCAACCAACAGGCCTGGTGATGGTCAACATACAACACTGATCAAAACAAAAGGATTACAAACATAGTCAAGTACGGCCACGGGCGCGAAACTCTTCTAACAACCCCTTCGTTTCTGAATGATCAGGCCGAGTGAGCAACCCTTTGACGAGTAACTCTCTCTGCATAATGGTGTATTGAAGACCTTCCATAGAGTCTTCCCATGCTCCTTCGCCGAAACAATCTTCTAGCTTCCGCTTCTTGGATTCAAACGTCAGTTTGCGCTCCTTCAGGTTAGCAAGAGCCTTGTTGAGCTGGCCTTCAGCGGCATATCTGCGAGCGGTTTCTTCATCAAACCTCTTCTCACTAGCCTTCACCTGGGCTCTTAGCTTGGAGGTCTGTTGCTTCAGCTTATCCTCCCGTTCTTTGCTGTTGGCTAGGGTGGCCTTCCAATGCTGATTAAACTTGGATATCCTCCGGTACGCTTCATCCAAGTGCTGCTTCTTAGTGGCCAGTACATCATTGACGGCTTTGAAGTCTCGATCCATGCGCTCGCGCTCAACTATCTGCTTAGTCAAATCTGTCCCTAACTGGTTCACCAGCTCTGTTTGCCTCTGGAAGGAATGGACGACTTCGTTTCTCTCGCTTCTGAGTTGAGCCAATTCTTTCTCCAGTTCTTCGTTTGCCTTTTTCAACTCATCTCTCTCAGCTATCACCTGATTATGCTGCTGAATAGGCACGGTGGTAGGCTCTTCAATCATTGGAGGGCTTTCTGGCTTGGCAGGAGGAAACGACATCCCTATGGCATCTGCTCTGGCTTTGATCCAAGTCACATACGGAGCGTAGGCTTGACTGTTACTTTTTCCCAGCAACGGCTTTCCTCGCTTACAGATACCATTCCAAGCGCGCTGAAGCTTAAATAACGTATCCCCCTCTAGAAGACCAGTGAGGTACAGAGATTCCTGCACCTCTTCATCCTTCGGCGGAGCTCTCAAGGCATAAGCAAAGTGTTGGACCAGCAAAGATGGGTTATAATTGATACAGCCCTTCCTGCCTATCAAAGGCACATTCGGAAATCCGCTGCAGCTGAAGATAATCTCAGTACCCAACCTATCTCTATCAAACCAGGCAATACCCTCCGCTGACAGACTCATCAAACGCTCGGACCACTCAGCTGTGGGTGCAGACGAAGCAAAGGGACCCTTCTTGGGTAGGTGGCTATCAAGCCATCTATAGAGCAGGGGCACACAGCACGAGACATTCTTGCCCCTTCTGTTCTCGTTTTTGTAGTGGACGGAATGGTAAACATCTCCAATCAAGGTAGGGACTGGATTCCCTGCTACAAAGATGTGAAAGGCGTCGAAGTCTACAAAGTCGAGCATATTGGGGAACAGAATGATGACATATATGCACAGAGCGAGAATGGCGTTGAACACGACCCAACATCCGTCTTTGGCGCACTGCTGAGCTTTTCCCACTAAGAAATGCAAGGAGAAACCGGGAACCTTGTTCCAACTAGACAAAACCAACTCGGAGGCATCTAGATGAAGTGAGGGAGCTAGACTAGCCAGATCAGGCTCAACATCCATATGAACAAAGGGCATCTGACTCTTGATAGGCACGCCTAACAAATCAACATACTCCTCTAGGGTGGGTGCGAGAATAAAGTCCTGGAAAGTAAAGCATCTCAACGGAGGATCGTAGAACTGCAGCAAGGCGTGCAACCCATTCAACTCAAATACCGAGGGTTTACGAACCAGGCTGAGCAGTTTCCCGTAAGACTTTCTGAATTCATCTCTCACAGAATCATCTGCCAAAGCAATCAGACCAGTCAGCTGAACAACATCAGGAGTGGGGAGTTTGTAAGCCACAGTCTTCCTCAGAGAACCCATAGTAGCACAATAGAAGGCGAGAAAACCTAAATCGGGGGAAACGGTACCTGCAACACAGACACACGTTAATGAAATGCAAATGGATATGCAAAACAATGCAAAATGCAATCATGCAGCAGGAGATCAAGACGACTGTGTTGTTGAAGAGATGAAGGTGAAGATTCTGTATCAACAAAACCACAATACTCCTCTGTCAAGAACAACCCTATCTCTGATGAGAAGAAAACCCTGATATCGGACCATAAATTCTGCTCTGTCAAGAACAAACACACATATGATAATAAGGACCTCTAATACCGGACCATAACTCTGTTCTGTCAAGAACAATCATACATCTGACAATAAGGACCTCTGATGCAGGACCATAAATATGCTCTGTCAAGAACACATCTCTGAAAATAAGGACCTCTGATGCAGGACCATAACTCTGCTCTGTCAAGAACAAACATCTCTGGAAATAAGGACCTCTGATAAAGGACCATTACTCTTCTCTGTCAAGAACAAACATCTCTGGAAATGAGGACCTCTGATGCAGGACCATAACTCTGCTCTGTCAAGAACAAACATCTCTGGAAATAACGACCTCTAATAAAGGACCATAACTCTGCTCTGTCAAGAACAAACATCTCTGGAAATAAGGACCTCTGATAAAGGACCATAACTCTGCTCTGTCAAGAACAAATGTACATCCGATGATGAGAACCTCTGATACCAACAAAACTGATTCACTATCAAGAAAATCAGGTAATCTGAAGGTTAAGGTCTCCTGCAACAAACCCAACCCTGCTCACAGGTATGGACCTATACTGACACAAGCTCGGCATCCTATGCGGTCATCAGCGTCACAGACATTCAAGAGGGGTGATACGATACCTAGAAGGTGTGGCATCACCAGCTCCTGAAGCGGCCTCACTCAGCTGAATCCCAAATGATCGGTCCCCAGAGTCGACAATCCTCCAAACCAACAACCCCCTCAACCCAAAGGGTTGAAAAAGAAGTCAACCGGGAGAACCACGTCTGAGCGTGGATTTCATGAGACACTAGTGCCTGCAAAGCAAGCACGCGCCCACTAATTTCCACAACTAATGCTAAGTACACTCAAGCCTGGGTCTGGCTTCTCACTCATCAGAATGCCCCTCCCACAACAGCACAGATAATCATATCATACTGAAAATAAAGTGCGGGAAATAAAATGCGATAGATAAACACAACCCGACAAGTAATCATACAAGCGCTAGGATTTACTCTCGCATGGGACGTTGGATCCCCAAACTGACTCGCATAAGGGACGTTGGATCCCAGGAAACTATCAAGTCCCCAGCAGAGTCGCCAGCTGTCGCTACCGCAAAAATAAGGTGCCGGCAAAACAGAAGAGTCGCCACCTTTCGTTATTTATCCCTTAGAACGGGAAAGGAAACGATCAGAAAAACCTGACGAAAAGGTATAAGACAAGGTCATCGCAACCATGTCTGGGTTCGGGAGTCGGTTACGCAAGGGGAAGGTATTAGCACCCCTCACGTCCATCGTACTTGATGGGATCCATGCTTGTTGTGTTTATCTAACGGGTTGGTTTTATCTATCTACCTATCAAGGCTGGTTCACAAATAAAAGAAAATGACTCGGCAAAGCGTCGCGCTTTATGCCTACGAATTCTCATCAGAGAATGAGAAATCAGAGTCAACGTAGTTCGCCTAACTACGGGTTATGGGGGAAGGTGGCTCGCTAATACGTCAGTATTGTGCCTACGTACTCTCAACAGGCTTGAGAGATCAGAGCTTACGTAGTTCGGGATAATACGGATTACGGAAATTCAGATTCATCTGTTTTTCCGAGTAGGGTTAACAAACAGTTCCAACAGTTTGGTGTACGCAGCTCGACCCTTGGAGACTTAAGCGTTACCGTTTGCGGTAGAACTGGGAGTTAACGACACTCTTTTCTTTAGAAAAGCTTCCTTTGAATTATGGGCCCACGGGGCAAAAAGGTTTGAAGTTTGTTTTCTGTCTTTTACGGAAGAATTTCTTTTTATGGATGTTTGCAACCAATATCGCACTAGAGACTATGATCTGAGAGTGAATGCGTCGCATGTCACCCAAAGGGTACCATACTAAACATCCAGACTGTTGAAAAGAAACTCTCCAACAATCCTTTCTCAGATAGCTTAAGGCTCGTAACGTACAACGTCAGTTAACCTTTATTACTGTATTTTAGTTTGTTTCGAGATGAGAAGAGAGAGGGACAACTAAGGGGAGACTATCAAGTCCTAATGTTGTCATGCCAAGGATTCATCCTATGGTTGAGGTATGAAACAGGGAACTCCTAGAAGTTATCATGCATAGGTTTCAACCTAAAGTTCTAATCATCATTTCCTTATCAAAGGAAATGAGATTACTAGGGGATCATGTCAATCAAAAACAGAAACAGATAAAGCATCAGCTTAAACAGTAAACAGATATACAGTAAAATGCATGCAATGCAAGTGAGGGAGGAAATGTGGGTGGGGCATCAGCCTCCACAAGCTCATCTCGACCTCAAGCCAGATATGAATAACTATAATCATACAGAAGAAAAACATGCTATCAAGCAAAATACAATAATAACTGCAATCATACAGAGGAAATAAAATGCCATCAAGGAAACACAAACCACATAGGCAAGGGAGCTGGGCTCTACCGAATACCCGCAAGCAAAGCCATACAGTAAAAGTACAAGCAGAGGGAGCAACTCAACCTCTGGTGCAATCATGCTCCTAGATTAGATCAATCTAATTATGAACATATTCTAATGCATCAAGCAAATCAAACAAGTCACATCAATACAGTTGCATAGCAAGCAAACAGATCAACCATCAGTCTTCAACCACCCTTCAAGGCTATCATCTTCAATAGCAAGCATCAACTTACTTCTCTGAGCTTCCAGCACATCCACATAAGTATCAACTTATTCTCTCTTCCTCAAGCCTCAGCTCTTCAGTCAACTCCACCTTCAGGCTTCACTCCTAATATCAAGTATCAACTTGTTTCTTCAGGTTCTCGAAGTATCAAACACCAGTATCAACTTGCTCTTCCTCTTCTTCAAGCTTCAGCTCTTTCTTCAATCTCAATTTGATCTTCTTCACAAGTGTCAACTTGGTCTTCAAGCTTCAGCTCTCTCCTCTTTACCAGTATCAACTTGTTCCTCTTCATCTACAAGCTTCAGCTTCTCAGAGTAATCTTCAAACACAAAGAAGTATCAACTGCATCATCTTCAGTCTTCTAGCAAGGAACTCCATCCTCTAAGAAGGGAGAAAGATGCATCCATCAAGAGCAAAGTTGGGATGGTTGGTAGCAGAGTGAAGACCAAAGGTCACCACTAAGCATCCTGTCATCAGAGAAAGGGACCCTCAAAGGTTCTACCAACTTGCAAAGAGCCACACATCCTGTAACAGCCCAATTTTCAATAATTGATTAATTATACTAATTAATTGGTTTATGTGATTTTAGGCCTAATTGATTTAACTAATTTATGTGATTTATTTGATATAATTGAATTAGTTAATTTATTGAATTTATATAAATTATTTGATTTATTTGAGTTGTTTGGATTAATTGAATTATTGGACATATTCGAAATAATTGATTTAATTTTATTATTTAACTTATATGATATATTCTAATTTGTAGAATAATATAGAATTGTTAGATTAATTGATTGGGCCTATTTGGGGGTGTGAATAGACATGAGTTATTAAGCCCATTGGAATTACTAGGTTAATTAAAATTGTGAGAATTATATAAAATAAGAGAGGAGTGGAGAAGAAGAGGAGGAAACTCAAGAGAAAGAGCAAAAGTTCAACAAATTCAAGGTAAGGGTGAGAAACATTATTATTTGATCAATGTGTATGATTATGTATGAGTTGTGTTGGATTTGTTGGATGTTTTTTTCTCTATTTTCCATTTCTAGGGCAAATGAGTTAAATCGATAGAATCGTGTTTTGAACGGTTAGAATTCAAAATAAATTGCGTAGTTTAGTCGGGTAATGTTTAGCCGTGATCATTGGATTTCGTTTGATTGAATTTGGTTGAGTTTATGAGTTTTGACATTTTTGGATAATTAAGGGTTTGAGATTTGAGTGAAAATCGGACGTCGTAGAAATCGTGTTTAATGGTTCTAATTCACTGCTATATGTTAGGTGGGTATGAGTATGTGTTTGTTTCGAAAAAAAGAATTGAATCGGTCGGATTTTCGGGCGAAAATGCAAAATCTCGTAGCCGTGTTTAGGCAAAATTCTGGTTTTTCGAAAAACTTCGAAAATTCATAACTCTTGAACCGTAAGTCGGTTTTTACCCTGGTTCGAAGCGTTGGTAAGTTAACGAGATTATCTTTCTAGAAAAATTGGCTTTGAGCCTTGTACCTGGTTCAATTATAGCATAAAATTGAAAACATATTGTTGTGTTGATTTTTACCGTCGCGAATGTGTGTGATTGATGTGTTATTGTGCATAATACTTTTGTTATATAACGTATAGCTTGTGCATGTTATGATATGATATGTTGTGGATAGTCGTATGGCGTGAATCCTATATGGTGGAATCGATTATGAAATATAGTTTTTTGACAAATATATGCATATTGTTTGTATGTGAAGAATGCATGAGAATATATTGTGAATATGTGTGCATTGTTTGAAAAGGTAATGAGGTTGAATGATGAATGCATATTTGTTGTATCCGATTATTGTGAATTAATGCATGAGAGCATATTGTAAGATATGCGTGCATTGTTGGACAAATATGTTGATGAAAAGTATGAATACTTGATTATATGATATGTTGTGTGTGCAATCTTGTTTAATTCTTGAAGGGAGGAATTATGTGAATGCATGGGATTAAGACGTGTGATCGGTCTTAAGTGCCTTTTGTTGTTGATTGCATATGCATCATTTAGTCAAGAGGCAATGTTTGCTAGTTTCGTGGAGGCTAGTGACTTGTCCCAAACCTAGAGCGGGGTTTGAAAGCTTAGGGAACGGGCTTTTGTTGTTATCGGTCTAGGGAACGGACCCGGTTTAAGTGTAAAAACCGAAAAATGATAACAAGTGTTGGTACCACATGGCATGAGTTGTATTGAGTTGCATTGAGTCTCATGGAATGAATATATGATTGTTGTATGAAGTTATGCATATGCGTATGTGCATTACTTGTGTAATTGAGAGTTGTGAATATGTGATCATTGTATGAAAGTATGCTTATGAACATGAATTGTTGGTTTGAGAATTGTGAATGTGTAATTGTGAATTAGTGAGTAAACACAATATGTGTATGTTCATGTAGAATATTGAGATTTATGGATACGTGCATGATGAATATGCTTGGTGATTATCCATATTTGATTATATATATGTTGTATTGTACATGATGAGTTATAATGAATTGTGGTGAGAAAATGTGGAATATATGTATTTTGTGCTTGTGTATTTGTGTATATATAATTATATGCATTGTTATTATGATAATATTTCTCACCCTTCTGCTGGAATGATGTCCTACATGACATCGTGCAGGTATCAAGGAGTAGTATTGCTCGTAGTTACGAGGTCGCTTTGGGTGTAGCCGTTTAGTGATTTAATTATGTTGGGTCGAGTCATGCTCTGGTCATGTAACACTGGGATCGCTTGGGTTGTGTTTAAGATATACATTGTGTACTCTATAAACGTGTTTATATCCATTGGAATATTATGATGTTGGCCTTAGTGCCTAAGTGATGTTGTTTTATGTGATAAAAACAAATGTTTCTTTTATGAAAATTGTGGTATAATTGAATCCGCTGCTACATGCAAAGTGAAGTTTTGTAAAGCATAATTTTATATTGAAATAGTAATGAGCATGACAGGTGGTTTTGATATTTTGAAAGTTATGTGTAATGCCCTTTTGTAAATGCATGATAATTACTCTGATCTATTTATATTTATTCTGCGGGGTTAGAAGGGTATTACATTAGTGGTATCAGAGCAGGTCGGTCCGTCCGGCCAAGTTGTATAAAGTTGGTTGTTCCCTTGTATGCGACATGTGTGTGAAAACACTGTTGATACATATTTGTTGTCTAACCTTTGTCTGCAGAAGTGGGAATGATATAAGTGGGGGAGAAACTTGTGCTTCTCCAGGACACTGCAAGTGTGGAGTTGTAGTTCAGTGTGTGGTTAAACGCTCTTATAGTTTGGTAAAAATGGTTTATACCCCATCATGATTTTCGTCTGTCTATCGATAAATTGAGGAACTGATCACCCTTAATCTCTTGTTGATAGTAGTTGGGATTGTGTTGGATGGGATAGACGTGTCTTGCAAGCTTAAATGGCGTGAGCAGTGAATTGTTTGGAGTTAAGCCAAGTGTTGAAGAATTGTTTTGATGAGTCGGTGCAGGACAGTGATGAGATGTTTCATTTTGATGGAAATTTTGAGTGTTAACGAAAGTGGGAAGTTGGCGGTTTGCCGATTAATTATGGTTGTCTGGAAGTTATTACAATAATCTATATGATGGTGAAGTAGTGACATGGAATTAAGTTATTTACTGATGGAATATGTTTGGATGTTGTAGTAAGTGCGGAAAGTGCGGTTCGTGTTTTCGCCATAACTCACAGATTGAGTGTCCGTTTGGCATGGGATTCTCCATACTTAATTGAGTGAGTCAATGGTTGGGTAACCGATGATATTTGGATATACTCGAAGAGTATAGAGGATCATGTTGAGCATCGGGAACTTGAGTTATCAATGTTGGAGAAGAAGTAGTAATATTCTACTGTGAAGAAAGTTTAAGGAATTGTTAGGAAAGCTGTCAACAACTCGTGTATTAGTTTTGCCGAATCCGACAGAACAAATTGTTGTGTTTTGTGATGTTTGGTTGATATGATTGGGGGATATGTTAAGTACAACATGAGCGAGTTTTGGTTATGCTTTAAGGCAACTTAAAGTACATAAGGGAATTATCTGACAAGTAATTGGAGTTGGTTGCTGTTGCGTGTTTGTGCCGGAGTTTGGAAGCCTCAATTATTTAGTTGAGATTTGAGATGGTTGGTGATCTTAAGAACTTAAGGTATTTGTTGATTTGAAAAAGAGTTGAATATGGTGCAGAGGAAATAAATAGGGACTTCTGAAGGAGTATGGTTTTGGGTTGAATTACCATTCGAGTGAGACCAAGTGGTAGCAGAGGTATCGAATTGGAAATTTCTGTATATACCAATGATGATGGTAATGAGTTAGAACTGATGAAGCAAATTCGGGATATGAGTTTGGTCTATGAAGAAAATATCTTAGGGAGTTGAGCTTTGTATTTTGAGACTGACTATACGTATTCTTGATAAGATTCGAAGAAGTCGAAGTTCTAATTTGAGTTAATAGATTGATTGAATTTAATGAATTGAAGTTGAAGAGCTGATTTTTGGATTGATGAGAATGGTACCATGAGATGTCGTGATGGAGTGTGTGTTCCAAATAGTGTGAGTTGGATAAGAGTACTCTGGAAGAAGAACATTGAGATAGATGGAGAGAGAAGGGGTTGAAGTGGTATATGTTGGTTAGACTTATCGGAAGTCGAAGTGTGAACATCAGAGGTTGTTGGACCTGATACAACTGTTGAATATTTCTAAATGATATGGGATAGTATTCCCATGGATTTTGTGTTGGGTTTTCTGAAGAAATGTGAAGGGGTATGATTCGATTTGGGTGGTTATGGATGGATTGACAAGATTAACTCATTTCTTACCAATGAGGATGAATCATCCTATGTTGAAGCTATCTAGAAGATATATTAAGGAAGCTGCGAATTGGGATACCGTCGAATATTGTGTCAGATGGGAATCTGAATTTTCGTTGAGATTTTGAGAAAGTTGTAGACGCTTTGGGTGTCATGGTGAAGTTAAACTCTGTCTAGCATCCGTGGACGGAATGGACAGACAGAGAGAACTATCCAGTATGTAGAGGATTTGTGGAGAACTTGTGTGTTGGATCAAGGTGGATCGGGGGATAGTTAACTATCGTTTCTTGAATTACCCACAATGACAATGACCATTCTAGTATCGGAATGACATTTGTATGAGGCTTTGTACGGTAAGAGGTGTAGGAATCCTTTGCGTTGATGTGTGCCAGGCGAGAGTGTTGTACTCGAACCTGAGATTGTGCAAGAGACGACTAGAAAGATTAAAAGGACCCAAGAAAAGACGTGTTTCGAGAGTTACAATAGTAACTGGTGTCGGTCGAGCTTGAGGTCTCGGAAGCACCCAATGTGTTTTGTTGATCTGTATCAGAGTGGCGCTGCGGAAGCATGGAGAAAATAGCATGTTAGATTGTTTTACCACTGTCGCTTGTGGAAATTGCATGATGTGTTCATGTGTCTAAGCTAAGGAGGTACATTGATTCAGATGGATAGTATACAAGTGAGAGATGATTTGACTGTTGAGGCATTGCTAGTTCAGGTTGATGAACGAGAAGCAACTTCGAGATAAAGGGATTCCTTTGGTGGAGGTAATTTGGGAGATTATGATGCGAGAGTCGTATTCAGCGTTATTTGAATCAGGTAACATTTTCGAGGACAAAAATTCCTAAAGTGGGGGAGGGTTGTAACAGCCCAATTTTCAATAATTGATTAATTGTACTAATTAATTGGTTTATGTGATTTTAGACCTAATTGAATTAACTAATTTATGTGATTTATTTGATATAATTGAATTAGTTGATTTATTGAATTTATATAAATTATTTGATTTATTTGAGTTGTTTGGATTAATTGAATTATTGGACATATTCGAAATAATTGATTTAATTTTATTATTTAACTTATATGATATATTCTAATTTGTAGAATAATATAGAATTGTTAGATTAATTGATTGGGCCTATTTGGGGGTGTGAATAGACATGAGTTATTAAGCCCATTTGAATTACTAGGTTAATTAAAATTGTGAGAATTATATAAAATAAGAGAGGAGTGGAGAAGAAGAGGAGGAAATTCAAGAGAAAGAGCAAAAGTTCAACAAATTCAAGGTAAGGGTGAGAAACATTATTATTTGATCAATGTGTATGATTATGTATGAGTTGTGTTGGATTTGTTGGATGTTTTTTCTCTATTTTCCATTTCTAGGGCAAATGAGTTAAATCGATAGAATCGAGTTTTGAACGGTTAGAATTCAAAATAAATTGCATAGTTTAGTCGGGTAATGTTTAGCCGTGATTATTGGATTTCGTTTGATTGAATTTGGTTGAGTTTGTGAGTTTTGACATTTTTGGATAATTGAGGGTTTGAGATTTGAGTGAAAATCGGACGTCGTAGAAATCGTGTTTAATGGTTCTAATTCACTGCTATATGTTAGGTGAGTATGAGTATGTGTTTGTTTCGAAAAAAAGAATTGAATCGGTCGGATTTTCGGGCGAAAATGCAAAATCCCGTAGCCGTGTTTAGGCAAAATTCTGGTTTTTCGGAAAACTTCGAAAATTCATAACTCTTGAACCGTAAGTCAGTTTTTACCACCGTTCAAAGCGTTGGTAAGTTAACGAGATTATCTTTCTAGAAAAATTGGCTTTAAGGCCTGTACCTGGTTCAATTATAGCATAAATTTGAAAACATATTGTTGTGTTGATTTTTACCGTCGCGAATGTGTGTGATTGATGTGTTATTGTGCATAATACTTTTGTTATATAACGTATAGCTTGTGCATGTTATGATATGATATGCTGTGGATAGCCGTATGGCGTGAATCCAATATGGTGGAATCGATTATGAAATATAGTCTTTTGACAAATATATGCATATTGTTTGTATGTGAAGAATGCATGAGAATATATTGTGAATATGTGTGCATTGTTTGAAAAGGTAATGAGGTTGAATTATGAATGCATATTTGTTGTATCCGATTATTATGAATTAATGCATGAGAGCATATTGTAAGATATGCGTGCATTGTTGGACAAATATGTTGATGAAAAGTATGAATACTTGATTATATGATATGTTGTGTGTGCAATCTTGTTTAATTTTTGAAGGGAGGAATTATGTGAATGCATGGGATTAAGACGTGTGATCGGTCTTAAGTGCATTTTTTTGGTGATTGCATATGCATCATTTAGTCAAGAGGCAATGTTTGCTAGTTTCATGGAGGCTAGTGACTTGTCCCAAACCTAGAGCGGGGTTTGAAAGCTTAGGGAACGGACTTTTGTTGTTATCGGTCTAGGGAACGGACTCGGTTTAAGTGTAAAAACCGAAAAATGATAACAAGTGTTGGTACCACATGGCATGAGTTGCATTGAGTTGCATTGAGTCTCATGGAATGAATATATGATTGTTGTATGAAGTTATGCATATGCGTATGTGCATTACTTGTGTAATTGAGAGTTGTGAATATGTGATCATTGTATGAAAGTATGCTTATGAACATGAATTGTTGGTTTGAGAATTGTGAATGTGTAATTGTGAATTAGTGAGTAAACATAATATGTGTATGTTCATGTGGAATATTGAGATTTATGGATACGTGCATGATGAATATGCTTGGTGATTATCCATATTTGATTATATATATGTTGTATTGTACATGATGAGTTATAATGAATTGTGGTGAGAAAATGTGGAATATATGTATTTTGTGCTTGTGTATTTGTGTATATATAATTATATGCATTGTTATTATGATAATATTTCTCACCCTTCTGCTGGAATGATGTACTACATGACATCGTGCAGGTATCAAGGAGTAGTATTGCTCGTAGTTACGAGGTCACTTTTGGTGTAGCTGTTTAGTGATTTAATTATGTTGGGTCGAGTCATGCTCTGGTCATGTAACACTGGGATCGCTTGGGTTGTGTTTAAGATATACATAGTGTACTCTATAAACGTGTTTATATCCATTGGAATACTATGATGTTGGCCTTAGTGCCTAAGTGATGTTGTTTTATGTGATAAAAACAAATGTTTCTTTTATGAAAATTTTGGTATAATTGAATCCGCTGCTACATGCAAAGTGAAGTTTTGTAAAGCATAATTTTATATTAAAATAGTAATGAGCATGACAGGTGGTTTTGATATTTTGAAAGTTATGTGTAATGCCCTTTTGTAAATGCATGATAATTACTCTGATCTATTTATATTTATTCTGCGGGGTTAGAAGGGTGTTACATTAGTGGTATCAGAGCAGGTCGGTCCGTCCGGCCAAGTTGTAAAAAGTTGGTTGTTCCCTTGTATGCGACATGTGTGTGAAAACACTGTTGATACATATTTGTTGTCTAACCTTTGTCTGCAGAAGTGGGAATGATCTAAGTGGGGGAGAAACTTGTGCTTCTCCAGGACGCTGCAAGTGTGGAGTTGTAGTTCAGTGTGTGGTTAAACGCTCTTATAGTTTGGTAAAGATGATTTATATCCCATCATGATTTTCGTTTGTCTATCGATAAATTGAGGAACTGATCACCCTTAATCTCTTGTTGTTAGTAGTTGGGATTGTGTTGGATGGGATAGACGTGTCTTGCAAGCTTAAATGGCGTGAGCAGTGAATTGTTTGGAGTTAAGCCAAGTGTTGAAGAATTGTTTTGTTGAGTCGGCGCAGGACAGTGATGAGATGTTTCATTTTGATGGAAATTTTGAGTGTTAACGAAAGTGGGAAGTTGGCGGTTTGCCGATTAATTATGGTTGTCTGGAAGTTATTACAATAATCTATATGATGGTGAAGTAGTGACATGGAATTAAGTTATTTACTGATGGAATATGTTTGGATGTTGTAGTAAGTGCGGAAAGTGCGGTTCGTGTTTTCGCCATAACTCACAGATTGAGTGTCCGTTTGGCATGGGATTCTCCATACTTAATTGAGTGAGTCAATGGTTGGGTAACCGATGATATTTGGATATACTCGAAGAGTATAGAGGATCATGTTGAGCATCGGGAACTTGAGTTATCAATGTTGGAGAAGAAGTAGTAATATTCTACTGTGAAGAAAGTTTAAGGAATTGTTAGGAAAGCTGTCAACAACTCGTGTATTAGTTTTGCCGAATCCGACAGAACAAATTGTTGTGTTTTGTGATGTTTGGTTGATATGATTGGGGGATATGTTAAGTACAACATGAGCGAGTTTTGGTTATGCTTTAAGGCAACTTAAAGTACATAAGGGAATTATCTGACAAGTAATTGGAGTTGGTTGCTGTTGCGTGTTTGTGCCGGAGTTTGGAAGCCTCAATTATTTAGTTGAGATTTGAGATGGTTGGTGATCTTAAGAACTTAAGGTATTTGTTGATTTGAAAAAGAGTTGAATATGGTGCAGAGGAAATAAATAGGGACTTCTGAAGGAGTATGGTTTTGGGTTGAATTATCATTCGAGTGAGACCAAGTGGTAGCAGAGGTATCGAATTAGAAATTTCTGTATATACCAATGATGATGGTAATAAGTTAGAAATGATGAAGCAAATTCAGGATATGAGTTTGGTCTGTGAAGAAAATATCTTAGGGAGTTGAGCTTTGTATCTTGAGACTGACTATACGTATTCTTGATAAGATTCGAAGAAGTCGAAGTTCTAATTTGAGTTAATAGATTGATTGAATTTAATGAATTGAAGTCTAAGAGCTAATTTTTGGATTGATGAGAATGGTACCATGAGATGTCGTGATGGAGTGTGTGTTCCAAATAGTGTGAGTTGGATAAGAGTACTCTGGAAGAAGAACATTGAGATAGATGGAGAGAGAAGGGGTTGAAGTGGTATATGTTGGTTAGACTTATCGAAAGTCGAAGTGTGAACATCAGAGGTTGTTGGACCTGATACAATTGTTGAATATTTCTAAATGGTATGGGATAGTATTCCCATGGATTTTGTGTTGGGTTTTCTGAAGAAATGTGAAGGGGTATGATTCGATTTGGGTGGTTATGGATGGATTGACAAGATTAACTCATTTCTTACCAATGAGGATGAATCATCCTATGTTGAAGCTATCTAGAAGATATATTAGGAAGCTGCGAAGTGGGATACCGTCGAATATTGTGTCAGATGGGAATCTAAATTTTCGTTGAGATTTTGAGAAAGTTGTAGACGCTTTGGGTGTCATGGTGAAGTTGAACTCTATCTAGCATCCGTGGACGGAATGGACAGACAGAGAGAACTATCCAGTATGTAGAGGATTTGTGGAGAACTTGTGTGTTGGATCAAGGTGGATCGGGGGATAGTTAACTATCGTTTCTTGAATTACCCACAATGACAATGATCATTCTAGTATCGGAATGACATTTGTATGAGGCTTTGTACGGTAAGAGGTGTAGGAATCCTTTGCATTGATGTGTGCCAGGCGAGAGTGTTGTACTCGAACCTGAGATTGTGCAAGAGACGACTAGAAAGATTAAAAGGACCCAAGAAAAGACGTGTTTCGAGAGTTACAATAGTAACTGGTGTCGGTCGAGCTTGAGGTCTCGGAAGCACCCACTGTGTTTTGTTGATCTCTATCAGAGTGGCACTGCGGAAGCATGGAGAAAATAGCATGTTAGATTGTTTTACCACTGTCGCTTGTGGGAATTGCATGATGTGTTCATGTGTCTAAGCTAAGGAGGTACATTGATTCAGATGGATAGTATACAAGTGAGAGATGATTTGACTGTTGAGGCATTGCTAGTTTAGGTTGATGAACGAGAAGCAACTTCGAGGTAAAGGGATTCCTTTGGTGGAGGTAATTTGGGAGATTATGATGCGAGAGTCGTATTCAGCGTTATTTGAATCAGGTAACATTTTCGAGGACGAAAATTCCTAAAGTGGGGGAGGGTTGTAACAGCCCAATTTTCAATAATTGATTAATTGTACTAATTAATTGGTTTATGTGATTTTAGACCTAATTGAATTAACTAATTTATGTGATTTATTTGATATAATTAAATTAGTTGATTTATTGAATTTATATAAATTATTTGATTTATTTGAGTTGTTTGGATTAATTGAATTGTTGGACATATTCGAAATAATTGATTTAATTTTATTATTTAACTTATATGATATATTCTAATTTGTAGAATAATATAGAATTGTTAGATTAATTGATTGGGCCTATTTGGGGGTGTGAATAGACATGAGTTATTAAGCCCATTGGAATTACTAGGTTAATTAAAATTGTGAGAATTATATAAAATAAGAGAGGAGTGGAGAAGAAGAGGAGGAAATTCAAGAGAAAGAGAAAAAGTTCAACAAATTCAAGGTAAGGGTGAGAAACATTATTATTTAATCAATATGTATGATTATGTATGAGTTGTGTTGGATTTGTTGGATGTTTTTTCTTTATTTTCCATTTCTAGGGCAAATGAGTTAAATCGATAGAATCGAGTTTTGAACGGTTAGAATTCAAAATAAATTGCATAGTTTAGTCGGGTAATGTTTAGCCGTGATTATTGGATTTCGTTTGATTGAATTTGGTTGAGTTTGTGAGTTTTGACATTTTTGGATAATTGAGGGTTTGAGATTTGAGTGAAAATCGGACGTCGTAGAAATCGTGTTTAATGGTTCTAATTCACTGCTATATGTTAGGTGAGTATGAGTATGTGTTTGTTTCGAAAAAAAGAATTGAATCGGTCGGATTTTCGGGCGAAAATGCAAAATCCCGTAGCCGTGTTTAGGCAAAATTCTGGTTTTTCGGAAAACTTCGAAAATTCATAACTCTTGAACCGTAAGTCGGTTTTTACCGCCGTTCGAAGCGTTGGTAAGTTAACGAGATTATCTTTCTAGAAAAATTGGCTTTGAGGCCTGTACCTGGTTCAATTATAGCATAAATTTGAAAACATATTGTTGTGTTGATTTTTACCGTCGCGAATGTGTGTGATTGATGTGTTATTGTGCATAATACTTTTGTTATATAACGTATAGCTTGTGCATGTTATGATATGATATGCTGTGGATAGCCGTATGGCGTGAATCCTATATGGTGGAATCGATTATGAAATATAGTCTTTTGACAAATATATGCATATTGTTTGTATGTGAAGAATGCATGAGAATATATTGTGAATATGTGTGCATTGTTTGAAAAGGTAATGAGGTTGAATTATGAATGCATATTTGTTGTATCCGATTATTATGAATTAATGCATGAGAGCATATTGTAAGATATGCGTGCATTATTGGACAAATATGTTGATGAAAAGTATGAATACTTGATTATATGATATGTTGTGTGTGCAATCTTGTTTAATTTTTGAAGGGAGGAATTATGTGAATGCATGGGATTAAGACGTGTGATCGGTCTTAAGTGCATTTTGTTGTTGATTGCATATGCATCATTTAGTCAAGAGGCAATGTTCGCTAGTTTCGTGGAGGCTAGTGACTTGTCCCAAACCTAGAGCGGGGTTTGAAAGCTTAGGGAATGGGCTTTTGTTGTTATCGGTCTAGGGAACGGACTCGGTTTAAGTGTAAAAACCGAAAAATGATAACAAGTGTTGGTACCACATGACATGAGTTGCATTGAGTTGCATTGAGTCTCATAGAATGAATATATGATTGTTGTATGAAGTTATGCATATGCGTATGTGCATTACTTGTGTAATTGAGAGTTGTGAATATGTGATCATTGTATGAAAGTATGCTTATGAACATGAATTGTTGGTTTGAGAATTGTGAATGTGTAATTGTGAATTAGTGAGTAAACATAATATGTGTATGTTCATGTGGAATATTGAGATTTTTGGATACGTGCATGATGAATATGCTTGGTGATTATCCATATTTGATTATATATATATGTTGTATTGTACATGATGAGTTATAATGAATTGTGGTGAGAAAATGTGGAATATATGTATTTTGTGCTTGTGTATTTGTGTATATATAATTATATGCATTGTTATTATGATAATATTTCTCACCCTTCTGCTGGAATGATGTCCTACATGACATCGTGCAGGTATCAAGGAGTAGTATTGCTCGTAGTTACGAGGTCGCTTTGGGTGTAGCCGTTTAGTGATTTAATTATGTTGGGTCGAGTCATGCTCTGGTCATGTAACACTGGGATCGCTTGGGTTGTGTTTAAGATATACATTGTGTACTCTATAAACGTGTTTATATCCATTGGAATATTATGATGTTGACCTTAGTGCCTAAGTGATGTTGTTTTATGTGATAAAAACAAATGTTTCTTTTATTAAAATTGTGGTATAATTGAATCCGCTGCTACATGCAAAGTGAAGTTTTGTAAAGCATAATTTTATATTAAAATAGTAATGAGCATGACAGGTGGTTTTGATATTTTGAAAGTTATGTGTAATGCCCTTTTGTAAATGCATGATAATTACTCTGATCTATTTATATTTATTCTGTAGGGTTAGAAGGGTGTTACGTTTGTGGTATCAGAGCAGGTCGGTCCGTCCGGCCAAGTTGTATAAAATTGGTTGTTCCCTTGTATGCGACATGTGTGTGAAAACACTGTTGATACATATTCGTTGTCTAACCTTTGTCTGCAGAAGTGGGAATGATCTAAGTGGGGGAGAAACTTGTGCTTCTCCAGGACGCTGCAAGTGTGGAGTTGTAGTTCAGTGTGTGGTTAAACGCTCTTATAGTTTGGTAAAGATGGTTTATACCCCATCATGATTTTCGTCTGTCTATCGATAAATTGAGGAACTGATCACCCTTAATCTCTTGTTGATAGTAGTTGGGATTGTGTTGGATGGGATAGACGTGTCTTGCAAGCTTAAATGGCGTGAGCAGTGAATTGTTTGGAGTTAAGCCAAGTGTTGAAGAATTGTTTTGATGAGTCGGCGCAGGACAGTGATGAGATGTTTCATTTTGATGGAAATTTTAAGTGTTAACGAAAGTGGGAAGTTGGCGGTTTGCCGATTAATTATGGTTGTCTGGAAGTTATTACAATAATCTATATGATGGTGAAGTAGTGACATGGAATTAAGTTATTTACTGATGGAATATGTTTGGATGTTGTAGTAAGTGCGGAAAGTGCGGTTCGTGTTTTCGCCATAACTCACAGATTGAGTGTCCGTTTGGCATGGGATTCTCCATACTTAATTGAGTGAGTCAATGGTTGGGTAACCGATGATATTTGGATATACTCGAAGAGTATAGAGGATCATGTTGAGCATCGAGAACTTGAGTTATCAGTGTTGGAGAAGAAGTAGTAATATTCTACTGTGAAGAAAGTTTAAGGAATTGTTAGGAAAGCTGTCAACAGCTCGTGTATTAGTTTTGCCGAATCCGACAGAACAAATTGTTGTGTTTTGTGATGTTTGGTTGATATGATTGGGGGATATGTTAAGTACAACATCAACGAGTTTTTGTTATGCTTTAAGGAAACTTAAAGTACATAAGGGAATTATCTGACAAGTAATTGGAGTTGGTTGTTGTTGCGTGTTTGTGCCGAAGTTTGGAAGCCTCAATTGTTTAGTTGAGATTTGAGATGGTTGGTGATCTTAAGAACTTAAGGTATTTGTTGATTTGAAAAAGAGTTGAATATGGTGCAGAGGAAATAAATAGGGACTTCTGAAGGAGTATGGTTTTGGGTTGACTTACCATTCGAGTGAGACCAAGTGGTAGCAGAGGTATCGAATTGGAAATTTCTGTATATACCAATGATGATGGTAATGAGTTAGAACTGATGAAGCAAATTCGGGATATGAGTTTGGTCTGTGAAGAAAATATCTTAGGGAGTTGAGCTTTGTATCTTGAGACTGACTATACGTATTCTTGATAAGATTCGAAGAAGTCGAAGTTCTAATTTGAGTTAATAGATTGATTGAATTTAATGAATTGAAGTCGAAGAGCTGATTTTTGGATTGATGAGAATGGTACCATGAGATGTCGTGATGGAGTGTGTGTTCCAAATAGTGTGAGTTGGATAAGAGTACTCTAGAAGAAGAACATTGAGATAGATGGAGAGAGAAGGGGTTGAAGTGGTATATGTTGGTTAGACTTATCGGAAGTCGAAGTGTGAACATCAGAGGTTGTTGGACCTGATACAACTGTTGAATATTTCTAAATGGTATGGGATAGTATTCCCATGGATTTTGTGTTGGGTTTTCTGAAGAAATGTGAAGGGGTATGATTCGATTTGGGTGGTTATGGATGGATTGACAAGATTAACTCATTTTTACCAATGAGGATGAATCATCCTATGTTGAAGCTATCTAGAAGATATATTAAGGAAGCTGCGAAGTGGGATACCGTCGAATATTGTGTCAGATGAGAATCTGAATTTTCGTTGAGATTTTGAGAAAGTTGTAGACGCTTTGGGTGTCATGGTGAAGTTGAACTCTATCTAGCATCCGTGGACGGAATGGACAGACAGAGAGAACTATCCAGTATGTAGAGGATTTGTGGAGAACTTGTGTGTTGGATCAAGGTGGATCGGGGGATAGTTAACTATCGTTTCTTAAATTACCCACAATGACAATGATCATTCTAGTATCGGAATGACATTTGTATGAGGCTTTGTACGGTAAGAGGTGTAGGAATCCTTTGCGTTGATGTGTGTCAGGCGAGAGTGTTGTACTCGAACCTGAGATTGTGCAAGAGACGACTAGAAAGATTAAAAGGACCCAAGAAAAGACGTGTTTCGAGAGTTACAATAGTAACTGGTGTCGGTCGAGCTTGAGGTCTCGGAAGCACCCACTGTGTTTTGTTGATCTGTATCAGAGTGGCGCTGCGGAAGCATGGAGAAAATAGCATGTTAGATTGTTTTACCACTGTCGCTTGTGGGAATTGCATGATGTATTCATGTGTCTAAGCTAAGGAGGTACATTGATTCAGATGGATAGTATACAAGTGAGAGATGATTTGACTGTTGAGGCATTGCTAGTTCAGGTTGATGAACGAGAAGCAACTTCGAGGTAAAGGGATTCCTTTGGTGGAGGTAATTTGGGAGATTATGATGCGAGAGTCGTATTCAGAGTTATTTGAATCAGGTAACATTTTCGAGGACGAAAATTCCTAAAGTGGGGGAGGGTTGTAACAGCCCAATTTTCAATAATTGATTAATTGTACTAATTAATTGGTTTATGTGATTTTAGGCCTAATTGAATTAACTAATTTATGTGATTTATTTGATATAATTGAATTAGTTGATTTATTGAATTTATATAAATTATTTGATTTATTTGAGTTGTTTGGATTAATTGAATTATTGGACATATTCGAAATAATTGATTTAATTTTATTATTTAACTTATATGATATATTCTAATTTGTAGAATAATATAGAATTGTTAGATTAATTGATTGGGCCATAAGGGGGGTGTGGTTATCAATTCCGACTTAAGCCCAAAACCACAACTTAAATGAAACGCAGTGTTCCATTTAGTTCAGAAACCCTTCACAAATTTCATGCACGCGTGGCCCTTGGATGGGGTCTTCAGTCAAAGTCCAACCTTGATCCAAGGGCTCTGGGATCATCTTCCCCAATTCAAATCTCTGAAACTCAGGCCACCTGCGCGCCCAAAGTCACCGCCGGTGACATTTTTCGGTCATCCTCTCACAACCCTAACTTGCCATAGAGTCCACCATAGGCCACGATTCCTTGATGAATCTTGTCCTAAATCTCACAAGGAGTCCACTCATGCCCTTAATTCAATCTAAATCCTCAAGATTCGCAAGAACACCATCTCACCCGAAAATGGTAACAACCCTAATTGGTCACTAACTCTCAAATTAATGATCTGAAAACCTCCCTACATCATTCTACTATGCATCTAACACCCTAATTCCTCTTAATTCTACCTAATACAAGCTGGAGATTGAAAGTTACTAACCTGAGAATTTCGTGTGCACAGAGGTAGTAAACCTTCAAATCAAGCTCTCAAATGCTCCAGACTCCTTCAGTGAATCAATTCAAAGCTTCTGTATGCACTAAAATGGATGGAAATGCTCTGGATCCTTGGTACCAATTCTGAGTTGCAGGTGACAAAATCTGAGATCAAGAACACTATTCAGCCACGAATTTGCCTTGATTATGATCTGGAATCATTCACTAGCATCCATGGAAGTGATTGCAATCAAGAAAATGGATGGAAAGTGAAGAAAATGGTGTAACCGAATTCAATTGCAAACAAGAATTTTCCAATCTCAATCTCTATTCTCTCCTTCAATTATCACCAACCTTGGCCTTGGATCACCTCTATTCAATATATAGGACATGTGTGGATGATCTAGAAAGCTCTAGATCCTTCTAATGAGAAATTCAATATCTCACTTCATGGAAATTTTAATCTCATGCCATGGTCACACCAATTCTGTTAGCAGCTTGTAATCACCCTCCTTCTCTTCCAATTTCTCTCCTAATGGTATTTTGGATGTGTTTGGATTGAAAGGGCCTTGTTTATGCCTTGAATTTTGGTTTGGCAAATGTTACTTATGATGTAAGTAACTACTTTTCAAAGGAAGTCCACAAATTAAACCTCAAATCAAAATTGTGGCAATGTAAATGATCTTAAAATGTGTTTTAGAATCCAAATGACATATTACATGCCTTGGTTTGGACATGTAGATCAAAAATACCAATTTCCATCTTTTGTTCATTTGAAAATCACCCTTATTTTAAGCCATTTTTGTGATTTTAAGCTACAAGCAATTCCAACCTCTCATGACCTCTTGGTTAGCCTTAAAACATCATTTTGAACAAGTTTGATGTTGAACATTTTCCCATTTGAAGCTTGGAGATAGGAGTTATGGCCTTATGGTTGAAATGACCTATAATCTCCAAATAACCAAAATACCCTTGACTTGTCAAAGCCATAACTTGAGTTCTACAAATCCTATCAAGGACTTCTAGTACTCTCTAGAAAGCTAAGAGGATAAGGAACAACATTCATGTTGACCAAAGGTTCATAGGAATCATACTTCTTGGGAAAAAGTGTCATACAAGTTGGACAACTTTCAAGCTCCAAATTCACATACCTCAGATGACCTGTAACTTGTCAAAGTCATAACTTGAGTTCTACAAATCCTATCAAGGACTTCTAGCACTCAAATTAAAGCTAAGATCATGCTCTACAACATTCATGTTGGGGGAAAGATGAGATGACAATCAAATCTTGAGCTAAACTTCCTTGAAGATAGGGGTCAAACTAGGGGATTTTACACTGTCAAGCCTTAGAAACCCTAGCTTGAAACTTCTCAAACTCTTCAATCATGATGAGTTAGCCTTGGAATCATCCTTATAACATCTCAATGTATCAATCCATGATCACATGGCTCTTGAATTAGGTCTCGACCTCCTTCAAATCATCAGTTGACTTAGGGTTGACCCAGTCAAACCCTAGTTGCACCACTCATGGATGAGGCTTCTTAATCTTGCACAATGACCTATCTAGGCCTCAAAGTGATCTTCAACACTTCTCATGAGATCTCTCAAGACCTCCAATCTAACTTCATGGCTTCAGAATCATCTGATGGCTTCCCACAACTCTCAAGTTAGGAGACACACATACTTGGCTTCAATCACTCTCTCTGAGGATCTTTTAACTTCTCTGACAAGGATATCAACCCTTGAACACTTGAATAACCTTCTTAGCTAGCTTCAAACTCTTGTACAGATCTTGATTGGTAATCATACCTCTTGATCTCCTGCATACATATCAATGAAATGCAAATGATAATGCTAATGTGAATGACATGAAACACAAGCCAGGTAAAGAAAAGTTGGGCAAATTTTGGGGTGCAACAGGTTACCCCTAACTTGTTTTGTATGTGTTATTGTATATTTGTATATGAAGACGTGAGAAAACACAAGAAAAAGGAGTTTGAATTGGGTTTTTAAAAATGAAATCTTTTTTTGAAACTCAAACAAAGATCACAAATACACTAACAAGAGAGAAAGACAAATGATATATCCTAGTTCACTTAAAAACCATCAAGCTAATCTAGTCCACCCACCAAGGTGATTTCGCCTTATACACAAGGACTTAATCCACTATAATCAATTGATTAAACTGCACTAGCAACCGCTGGTGACTAACAACACAGACAACCGTATCTTCTTAAGGATTTTGACCCAATTGGTCCCTTAAGGAATTACAATCTGCACTAGCAACCGCTGGTGACTAACAACAAAGACTAACTGTCTCTTCTTAAGGATTCTGACCTAACTGGTCCCTTAAGGAGTTACAAACAACAATTTGAGCAAAAATGTTTACAATGAATTGCTTTTACACAATAAGATATAAACACTATTAATAGCTCTAATGACTTAAAAAAACTTTTTCACAGTATGAACAATGTTTTTTCTTTGTATTGTGGTGCTTCAATATTGTTGCTTCAATTCTTCATAGATCATTCATTCTTCTTTGGTAATCGTTGTATTATCATTATATCAATCGTTATATCACGCTCTTATATTTCTTCAAGTCATCGAGTCCTTATATAGCTAGAAAAAGGCTCGTTGGAGGGTAGAACATGAATATCCTTCTAGATAGCTGGCGACTTGAAATAATGTTGTTCCGCAGGGATGAAAATCGTACACAAAAGTTATCCTTTGTACCACCAAATCAGGGTAGTGGAATTCAACATTGAAACGTAATATGTAATATTTTCCCTTATAAACATTTGAGCTTATCTTCTGTACATCAGAGGCTTTTAAATAGAAATGATTGAAGCATGAGTAGAAGAGTTGATCACCGGGTATTTAGAATCTTCAGTCTTCAGAGTCTTCAAAACATGTTCCCCAAAACCTTTTCTTCAGAACTTTAAGAACTCAGTCTTCAGAACCATTGGTCATTAGTAACTTAAGTCTTCGAAGTCTTTAGAACGTCGTTCAGTAGAACTTTGTCTTCAGAGTCTTCAACACTTATTCTTCAGAATCTCAAGTCTTCAGAACTTTGTTCAGCAAAACCTTGTCTTCAGAGTCTTTAGCACTTAGTCTTCAGAAGATAATGACTTCAGAAGCTAGAAAGCCTTCAGAAGTAAAATATCATAGTCATGCTTAAAGGCAGAAACCAACAGAATATTGCAGCATCAACATATTGTCTTCTCATAATCTTTTTGAGTGTGAGTAGATCAGAAGCAGGCTTGCTTCTTATAGCGCAGAAGCGACTTTAGTTAGATCAGAGTGATGTTGCACATGGTCTCTATTAGAGTTAGAGCTTTCTCTATCAGAGTCAGAACATGTTTGTTAATTATTTAGAAGAACAAACGTTAGAGTACCAAAATTGTTCTCACACAACTACTACTTTGTTATTATCAAAACTTAGAGATATCTGGTAGAACCAAACCTTGTTCTAACAATCTCTCCCTTTTTGAAAATGACAAAACCATGTATTTTGATGACACAATTTTGTAAGAAGATAATCAATAGGAAATGATAGAGATAAGTTTAGAAATAACTTCCATTTATCAAGCTCCCCCTGAATCTAAGACTTAAAAAAAATCTTATCAGATTTGGGATTCCAGAGAATGATTATAAAGTTCTTATCAGATTCAAAAATTAAAGCCTGACTATATGCCAGAGCCTGATTCGTCTTATAAGATCTTGTTAGATTCAGAATAACAACGCCTGATTATATACCAGAGCCTGATTGGTTAAATTAGAGCCTGATTGCCAAGATATCAATTTGTTCCTGAAAAACATTCTAAGAAAAAGTGTGTGCAATTAAAAGTGTTAGAATATCAGAGCTATGATTCGGAGACAAGGTATTCATATCAAAATGATTTTCCATTAATGTACTCCCCTTTTTTGTCATAATCAAAAAGGTAAATAAGAATAAAATAAGATAAACACAAAAAGACAAAGGAAACTAAGGGGTGGCCTAAGGAGTGTCTAAGGTTGAGGAGGAGGAGGGAGCCTCTGAAGGATCTGAGAAAATGCATTTTGAATGCTGTAAGTGAGTTCATCTTGCTTGTCCATCCTCGTTCTGAACAACTCTTGCTCCTTTTGAATTCTTTCCAATGTTTTTAGTACTGGATCAGAAGTAGAGTTTTCAGCAGCTCTCATGATATCTTCTTGATCTTTTAGTGCAGCTTCCTTCTCAGCTTGATCTTGAGCTTCCTTAGCTAACCTTTCAGCTTCTCCGTCAAGAGGTTCCTTATCCAATCTCTCAGCTAGTTCCCTTTTAGCTGCTAGCTTTTCTTCAGCTTCCCTCTTAGCTTTCAATATCTTTTCATCTTGCTGGACAAAAATAATCTTTTGTCTTAACGAAGAGATTTTGAATCTTCTGAAATTCTTCTAATATTCACTGATTGAATTGATCCCAAGGAGCACCCAAAGTAGATGGGTCTTTGCTAGAATTTGATTCATCAGAGAGTGTCTTAAATGTCATAACTACATTGTCCTTAAAAAGATAAATAACTTCATCGAGGTTAGGAGGGAGAAGATCATAAGGTTGATTCTCAGGTAATGGTTGGGTTTCTTCAGCAAAATCACTCGTATTGGTGATATCATTATTTTCAGAATTTGATTTTGGTGAAGAAGGTTTAGGATTGTTTGATATGGTTTTTGGGATTATTTATGGAGAGGTTAATGATGGAGAGATGGTGGAAATTGGTTGTTCAGATATGGTGGAAGTTATTATTAAGGAAATGGTGGGAGTTGGTTGAGTTGGAATGGTTTAGAATAACGGTAGTGGAAGTTGTGTAGAGGGTGGAATTATTTGAGTTTGTGGTTCAGAAGTAGGTATGGATGAGGTGGTGATAATGGTTGAGAAAGTTGGTGGTGATGAAAAGGTGAGATTAATAGGAAATAATTACTTGAAACTTAGTCTCACGAAATTACACCGCTCGAGGTGTCTCTTCAAGAGTAATATATGATTTGATTTTGGACAATTGTCACAAGAAAATCATAGCCTTCTGTTCAAAAGAACACTTTTGATGTTCCCTAAGTCAAGAATACCAAGAGGTATCTGACTAGACAAGTTTCTGACTAAGACATCTTCTAACTTGCAGAAGTATCGTCAATCAAAAGAACATTAAATAAAAGAGAAATAATCTGCTTAATCGTCAGAATCTTATCTCAGAAGTTCTGGTGACTTGACACATCAAAATTACATCTACTCATTCTAGACAACATTTTATAAATAAATTTTCCAGGATGAATACAAATTTATCCTCAGCAAGGGGTTTTGTGAAATATCAGCCCACTGGTGATTTGTATCCATAAATTTTAATTGAAAAACACCCTTCTGAACATAGTCACGTAAAAAGTGATGTTTTATTTCAATATGTTTAGCCCTAGAATGCAAGATAGGATTTTTGGATAAGAAAATAGAAGAAGTATTATCACAGAAGATAGGAATGTTACTCTCATGTATCTGAACATCTTCTAGCTGATTCTTCATCCAAAGTATCTGAGTGCTGCATAGTGACATTAAGATATATTCTGATTCTGCAGTTGAAAGTGCAATAGTTGATTGTCATTTACTAGCCCGAGAGACGAGGTTGTTACCCAAAAACTGACAGTTTCCCGAAGTACGTTTCCTTTCTAATCTGTCTCCAGCATAATCTGCATCACAATAACCAGAAAGCTTGTACTCTAATGTTTTCTTATACATCAAGCCAAGGTTAGTTGTTCCTTTTAGATATCTTAGGATTCTCTTAACATCTGTTAAGTGAGTTTCCCTTGGATTTGATTGGAAACAAGCACAAAGACATACACTAAACAAAATATATCGACAAGAAGCAGTTAGATAAAGAAGAGAGCCTATCATACCACGATAGAGCTTCTAACAAACCTTTTTACTTACTTCTTGTTTCTCTAGAATGCATGTAGGATGCATAGGAGTATTTGTAAGTTTACTATCCGACATATTAAACTTCTTCAGAAGTTCTCTAGCATAATTGCTCTAATGAATGTATGTTCCTTATGGACATTGGTAAATCTGAATTCCCAGAAAGAATCTGAGTTCTCCCATTAGACTCATTTCAAATTCTGTCCGTATTAACTTAGAAAGTTCCTTGCACAAGGAAGTATTAGCATAACCAAATATAATATCATCAACGTAAATTTTCACAACCAAAATGTCATTTTTAAAGGTTTTGCAAAAGAGGGTTATATCCATTTTTCCTCTGGTAAAGTCATTTTCCAAAAGAAAGTTACTTAGCCTTTCATACCGAGCTCTGGGAGCCTATTTTAGACCATATAACGATTTTTTAAGATTGAAAACAAAATCTGGGTTTTCAGAACTTTCAAAACTAGGAGGTTGGTGCACATACACTTCTTCTGAAATATACTCGTTTAAAAATGCAGTTTTCACATCCATCTGATATAAAGTGATGTCATGATTACCAATAAAATAAACTAATAAGCGAATAGATTCTAACCTGGAAACTTGTGCAAAGGTTTCAGTATAGTCTATCCCTTCTTGCTGACTATAACCTTGTGCTACCAGTCGTGCTTTATTTCTTACGATCTCACCTTTCTCATTAAGCTTGTTTCTAAATACCCATTTTGTTCCAATGACGTGTACACCTTTAGGTTTCTGAACAAGATCCCAAACATCATTTCTAGTGAATTGATTCAGTTCTTCTTGCATGTCCAGAATCCACACATTATCTTGAAGAGCTTCATCAATTGTTGTTGGCTCTATCAGTGACACTAAACCCAGAAGAGTTTTTTCATAAGGTTTGAATGATGAATGAGTTCTGACTGGATTAGCTTTGTCTCACAAAATCAATTCTTTAGAATGAGAAGTCCTTAGCTTATTCTTCTTCTGATGAGATGGACTATTTGCTGTTTCTGGTGAGATTGTATTTGATTATATAGTTTCTGCATCTTCGTCTCCTTCTTTAGAATCTTCCTCCTTAGATTCTGATAAGGTAATCTTCAAATATGCAAAATTTTCAACTAGCATTGACTTTTCAGGGTTAAGCGTATCATTGGATCTGACATGAATTGATTCCTCAAGAATTTGTGTTTCTATGTTATAGATTTTGTAGCCTTTAGAGTGTTCAGAGTATCCTAACAATAAACACTTTTGAGCTTTGGAGTCAAACTTGCCAAGATTCTCTTTAGTGTTGAACATAAAACAAATACAACGAAAATGATGAAAATATGAAATGTTAGGTTTTATATTCTTTCACAGTTCATAAGGAGTCTTACCCGGAATAGGTCTTATAGAAATCTTGTTCTGAATATGACATGATGTATTTACTGCCTCTGCCCAGAAGTGCTTAGCCATATCAGTTTCTTGGATCATGGTACGAGCTATTTCTTTCAAAGTCCTATTCTTCCTTTCCACAACTCTATTATGTTGTGGAGTTATGGGATAGGAGAAATCATGGGAAATTCTATGGGAATCAAAAAGATTCTCAAATGTATTTGTTCTCAAATTCTCCAACATGATTACTTCTGACTCTGACAATTTTGCAATCCTTTTCTGTTTGCACTTGTGAGCAAAAGGTAGAGAACACAGAATGTGACTCATCCTTGTGTTTCAAAAATTTTACCCATTTCTAACGACTATAGTCATCAATAATAACTAACCAATACTTCTTTCCACTGATTAAGGAAGTTTTCACTGGTCCAAACAAATCAATGTGTAGAAGTTCTAACGATCTAGAAGTAGAAACCACATTTTTCGCTTTGAAGGAAGTTTTGGAGAACTTTCTTTTCTGACATGCTTCACAAAGAGCATCTGAAGATTACTTCAGATTTTGTAAGCCTCTAACATGTTCAAGCTTTTTTAGCTGAGAAATCTTCTTTATGCTAACATGGCCCAAATGTCTATGCCATATCCATTGCTCCTTATTAATAGACATTAAGCATTTGACATTCTGTTCCTTACGAGCAGAGAGTCTAATCTTGTAAATCTTGTTTTTCCTTTTTCCATTAAAAAGGATTGAGCCATCCTTCTGACTAACAGCCTTACAGGACTTTTGATTAAAAATGATATCATAACCATTATCACTAAGTTGGCTAATTGACAATAAGTTATGCATCAAACTATCGACCAAAAGAACATTAGTAATAGAAGGAAGTTTACCATTACCAATAGTTCCAAAGTCAATGATTTTACCCTTCTAGTTTCCTCTGAAACCAACGAAGCCTTCCGGCTCAAGTTCTAGACTTTGGAACATATTCCTTCTTCCTGTCATGTGTCACGAGCAACCATTGTCCAGGTACTATGATTGGTGTTTCAACTGAGTTGCTAAGGATATCTGCAACATAGATTATCTTATCCTTAGGTACCCACTTTCTAGGTCCACTTTTGTTAGTTTTCTCAGAGTATTTATAACCTTGGGCTTATGTGCGACAGGATAATCAAGTGGAATTTGTGCATGATACTTAGGTTTAGAAATAGATTTCTATGTCGGTGAACGTGCTTTCACAAGCTCGGAAAAATCAAGCATAGTATCAAAAGGCATAAAATGATGATAGAGAGGTTTTGGTTTTTTCAGGTTGACTTTTGTCATTTTCAAATGTTTATGTAGACCCCAAACCTTTCTTATCTTTTCTGCTAACTCCATAGATCATGGGAGCAATCTTACTTCTACCTATGCTTTTAGCCAGAAAGTGCTGGAATGCTCTATCATACTTGTTCACACAATTAGTGTCAGAGATGTTTGAGACTAATTCTTCTTCTAGTTTACAAACTTTTCTTTTCAAAGCATAATTACTATTTTTTAAAGAAAAAACATTTTTATTCAGAGAAGAATTATTCCGTTCAAGCTTATCTTTGGCTTTAGAAGTAATTACATGGGATTTTTTAAGATCCTTGTATTTACTTTGAAGAGTTTGATATCTTTCCAGCATTTTTGAAAGACACGACTCTGATTCACAACGAAAGAGTTTAGATAATACCTCTGAGTTAGTCTAAGTCAGATTCTAATTCTGATAGCATTTTATCTTCTAGTTCTCAAGAGACTTCAACGTTAATTATTGTTGCCACTAGTGCAACATTTTCCTGTTCTTCATCATATTCTTCTTCTTCAGAATCAGATTCGTTCCAAGTTGCCATGAGTCCCTTCTTTACTTTGGTGAAGTTATTCTTAGGCTTCTTATCTTTCTTAAGCTTTGGACAGACATTCTTGTAATGACCTGGCTCATTGCACTCATAGCATATGACTTCTTTTCCAGAACTCTGTTTCTTCCATTGCCTATGTTTCCAGAGTTTATTGATCCTTTTGGAGATCAGTGATAGTTCACCTTCAGAGTCTTCATCAGAGTCTTATGATTCTTCCTCATCTTGATAAGCCTTTGCCTTTTAAACTTTAGACTTAAGAGCAATAGCTTTATTCTTCTTCTGAGGTTCATCTTCCTCTAGCTCTATCTCATGACTTCTTAAAGAACTAACAAGTTCTTCAAGAATTATACTACTCAGATCTTTGGATAGATTTATATCAATTACCATAGGCCTCCATTTCTTGGGAAGGCTTCTGATGATCTTTTTGACGTGGTCAACAATTGAGTATCCTTTGTCCAGAACTTTAAGTCTTGCAATTAGCATTTGAAACCTTGAAATTATATTCTCAATTGTCTCATCATCCTCCATTCTTTAATGCTTCATATTTATGGATTAAGGCAAGTGCCTTTGTCTCCTTAACTTGAGCATTTCCTTCATGAGTATTCTTAGAGAATCAAAAATAGAATTGGCAGTATCTTTGTTTGTTATCTTCTCATACTCAGTATGAGAGATAACATTTAGCAGTATAGTTCTTGCCTTGTGATTATTCTTGTAATCTTTCTTTTTTTGGTTGGTCATAGCACTTCTTGATACTTTTACTCCTTCAGCATCAACAGGGTGAGTATAGCCATCAACTACGAGATCCCAAAGATCTACGTCGTAACCAAGAAAGAAACTTTCAATTTTAGCTTTCCAGTAGTCAAACTTTTCACCATCAAAACTGGTGGTTTGGAACTATAGTGATCTTTCTCATTTGTAATAAGATTAGCATTAGATGCAACCATGATATCTCACATAAATACTAAATCGGTACTGAACACAGTGAAGTGTTGCTAAAACGTTTGTCACAATCAGAACTGGAGCTCTGATACCAATTGAAGGTGTGAGAAAACACAAGAAATGGGGGTTTGAATTGGGTTTTCAACAATGAAATATTTTTGTGAAACTCAAACAAAGATCACAACTGAAGTAACAAGAGAGAAGGACACACAATATATTCTGGTTCACTTGAAAACTGTCAAGCTAATCCATTCCACCCGCCAAGGTGATTTCACCTTATACATAAATACTTAATCCACTATAATCAACTGATTACACTGCACTAGCAACCACTGGTGACTAACAACACAGACAATCGTTTCTTCTTAAGGATTCTGACCCAACTGGTCCCTTAAGGAATTACAATCTGCACTAGCAACCGCTGGTGACTAACAATAAAGACTAATTGTCTCTTCTTAAGGATTCTGACCTAACTGGTCCCTTAAGGAGTTACAAACAACAATTTGAGCAAAAATGTTTACAAAGAATTGCTTCTACACAAGCAGATATAAACACTATTAATATCTCTAATGACTTAAAGAAACTTTTTCACAGTATGAACAATGTTCTTTATTTGTATTGTGGTGCTTTAATACTGTTGATTCAGTTCTTCATAGATCATTCATTCTTCTTTGGTAATCGTTGTAATATCTTTATATCACGCTCTTATATTTCTTCATGTCATCAAGTCTTGATATAGCTAGAAAAAGATCTGTTGGAGGGCAGATCAGGAATATCCTTTTAGATAGCTGGCGACTTGAAATAATGTCGTTACGCAGGGATGGAAATTATACACAAAAGTTGTCCTTTGTACCACCAAATCAGGGTAGTGGAATGGAACGTTGAAACTGAATATGTACTATTTTCCCTTGTTAACATTTGAGCTTAACTTTTGTACATCATAGGCTTCTGAATAGAAATGATTGAAGCATGAGTAGAAGAGTTGATCACTTGGTCTTCAGAGTCTTGAGTCTTCAGAGTGTTTCGAACTTGTTCACCAGAATGTTGTCTTCAGAACTGTAAGCACTCAGTCTTCAGAATCCTTGGTCATTAGTAACTTAAGTTTTCAGAGTGTTCAGAACGTTGTTCAACAGAACTTTTGCTTCAGAGTCTTCAACACTTATTCTTCAGAAACTCAAGTCTTCAGAGTCTTCAGAACTTTTTTCAATAGAACCTTGTCTACAAAGTCTTCAGCACTTAGTGTTCAGAAGAAAAGGACTTCAGAAGTAAAATATCAAAGTCATGCTCAGAGGCAGAAACCAAAAGAACATTGCATCAGCAACATATTATCTTCTCAGAATCCTTTTGAGTGTGAGTTGATCAGAAGCAGACTTGCTTCTTATAGCGCAGAAGCGACTTTGGTCAGATCAGAGTTTCGTTGTACACGGTCTCTATTAGAGCCAGAACCTATTTATTAATTTTATTAGAAGAACAAATGTTAGAGTACCAAAATTATTCTCACACAAATACTACTTTGTTATTATCAAAACTTAGAGATATCTGGCAGAACCAAATCTTGTTTTAATAGTATATATCTGTCTACTTGGGTTTTTCTATATGCAGGGTGGTTACATACTATTGTGAGATAAGTCCTAACCCATACTTGATTGCACTTATGATAGGAAGGTGATATATTCAAGAAGGCTTATAGGGAGTTGATTCCCGACCAAGCTAACTTGAGAAATCACCGCTCAGTTGAGGCCCTCTTGAGAGCAGTATTGTTGAACAACTATTCGTTAAAACATTACTACTTTCGACCTAGGAGCCTGTGACACTGAGGACCTTTAGTAACCCTTAACCCAACATGACCTTCTTAGGACGTAGTGCGATGACTATGAGGGAGTAGTCCCGAAATAGTTAATACGCGATACTACACTCAAAAAAGGTTATCTTGAGGATATTATTAACCACCGAGTAATTGGGGAAATTGATAATATCCTAAAGATGCGCCAATGACTTTGGGAACCTTTTAGAACTCGTTGTACAGGTACACTATAAACACTAGTACATACCCTATGGTTGGTTCTTCACCCAGACTCCGTGTTGTGATATTGAACCTTTGATCCTGCTATGTGTGATTTGCATCCTGTCTTGCATCGCATTGCATATCATTTGCATATTTGCATGATTCATGGAATACATTTTTTTGTCCAGTAACTCATTTTCAGCTGTCTATATCTTTGTGTCATCTTTCAGTCGTCAAGCTGATTCCTCGACACAGATACAGGACTAGGGCTAACTACAGACGTAAGATGTCAGAACAAGAAGCATACAACATAGAGATCCGAATGGAGATCGATGATCTTAAGTAAAGCATGACAAAGCTCACTAAAATGCTTCATGTCTTGATTGCTAGAGGAAAGCAGCCCCCAAGGACTATTATCCAGGAGGTTTCAAATGCTGATCCTCAGCCTGTTCAGATGCCACCTTCAACTTGGCTAGAGTTTGGTTTGCCCTGTAATTATTCTCCACCTCTTGCATCTACTGCTATGATTGGTCAAATTGTCAGACTAGTTCTTCAAGCTCTAATTTTCGCCGAGCCCGGACATATGGTTGATGTTGTTACCCAGACTGCTCGAGCTCCTTTTGAGAATCCTCTCTATGAGTACAATGCTGCCAGTGCTCAGGGTGAAGACCATGAAGACTTTATTAAACCTAAGGTTGAACAATTTCAAACCATAGAAAAGAGACTTAAAGCCATTGAGGGTATTGACTTCTTTAATATGGATGCAGACAACATGTGCCTGGTTTTTTACCTTGTTATGCCTGCCAAATTTAAAACTCCCGAGTTTGTAAAATATAAGGATCACTCTTATCCAATAGCTCATTTGTTCATGTACTTTCGAAAGATGGCTGCTTATCCCAATAACCAGAAGCTGGTCATCCATTGCTTTCAAGACAGCTTGAGTGGAGCTTCTCTCAAATGGTATATGAATCTTGAACAGAATAGTATTCACTGCTTCCAGGATCTTGCTAATGGTTTTTTGAAGCAGTACAAGTACAATCTCAACATGGCTTCTGACCGCCATCAACTTCAAAATATGTCTCAGAATGAGAAAGAGTCTTTCAAGGAATATGCTCAGCGTTGGAGAGAGTTTGCTTCCCAAGTTAAACCTTCGTTGGCAGAGAAGGAATTAACTGTAATGTTTATGGACACCTTGTCACCATTCTATTGGGAGAAAATGATTGGCAGTGTTTCCTCCAACTTCACTGATTTTGTAACTATTGGTCAAAGACTCGAGGAAGGACTCAAGAATGGTAAAGTATCAAAGATTGTTGAATCTTCTAATGGTGCGAAGAAATCCTATGGGAACTTACAGAAGAAGAGGGAAGATCATACTAATGCTGTCATGATTGAAACAAGAAGGCCTCATCCCTAACCTCAATATGTTGATCATCCTGATGTTGCTGCTGTTAGTCCTGTGGTTGCTGCTCCACGACCAACTCAAGCTCCCCAACGTCCAACTGTTAGACAGAACCAATACCATAATAAGAATCAATTTGATCCTATTCCCATGACGTACACGGAACTTTATCCCGGTTTGGTTTAGAAAGGTTTGATTACTACAAGGACTCTGCCTCCTCCTCCAAATCCTCTCCCATCCGGATTCAGATTTGATCTCCACTGTGCATTCCATGAAGGTTCTGTAGGCCATGATCTGGAAAATTTCTATGCACTAAAGGCTAGAGTGCGTGATTTAATTAAGGTCAGAATCCTTATCTTTCGTGATAGCAATCCTAATGTCCAGAACAACCCTCTGCCAGAGCACACCAAGTGAAGCTTCAGTCAACTTCAGCTGACTATCTTCCCAAAAGCCAGTGTTTTAGACAGGACAACTCATCCTTGTTACTGATTAGTCACTAGGCCATGTTTCTTATTGTTTGCATTTTCCTTTATTTTGTACTAGCTGTTTGCATTCAAATTATTTTTGTACTTTCGTGACTAATGAAATGAGCATTGTAACTTTTGATTCAATTTATTTTGTCCATTATTTATGCTTTTCGTTTAAAATATATAATATATTTTATCCCTTTTTCATTTTCTTTTGGATTGTGCAAAGATTGGAGGGAGGATAACGAAAACGTTATACCCATAATTGCTTGTATGATTTCAAATAAACTTTGCTGACGATATAAGGCATTGTTTCAACTCCCAAACACTGGAGAAATAACGAAGTTATTCCCTTGTCAAACCCTTTGAGCCTAGAAGTTGGAGTTTCTTTCTTTACAAAAAAACCATAATCATAACCTGGGGCAAGGTAGTTCTCATTTAACTTGGTTGTGCGTTCATACAAGACACCTTTCATACAAAGATTGCATTCACAAATTTTCTTTCGCAAACATCAAGCAAGTGCCAAAGATGCCCTTCAAGTCGAAAGCCAATGATGGTTCGTCGTAATCATAAAGCCAGGCAGTCACTTTCTTTAAAAGAAAATAATAATAAAAATTAAAAAAGAAAAAGTCCGCTAAGTCAAAACCTATGAAGGAATTGTTCAGGTAAAAGTTAGGGACAAATAAAAGAGGAAATATTTGAATCCTTACCATGAAAGCTTTCAAGAAAAAACAACAACTCAATGTTGTAGGGAAGCGGTGACTGCTATCTCAAGTCCATTGACTTCTGAACCATCATCATTACTTACATCAGTGCAATTTCCAACCTTTTGGGAACCTTAGTGAATAGTATGAGTTAACTGAGCATAGGACTGAAGATTATCACGAAGATTGGGTGGGTACAAATAAACTTTGAGCCTTATCCTTTGTTTCATAAATCATGAACTAGACCATGTTATAACCCTCAAAAGACCTAACTGAAACAAGGTTATTTTGGAAGCATACTACAACAAGGTTGCGTAAACTGACTCTAAAAGATCTCTGTAGATCATTTGTTTTGGCATCATACCTTTTGCTTTACTTCTCACTTTAAATGCCTTGAACCGTCGTGTTCTGATTAATGGCTCATATTCTTTGCATCTTTCAACAAAAAAAAGGAGATTTTGATTTCCAAAGTGGCATGAACTTTGCATTAAAATTTCCATGTTTGTACGACCACTTTTATTTGTAAACTGGCTTTCCTCTAAAGGAATTTTCAAACATTTGAGAAACTTGGTCGGTGATCCTATCAAGGGAAAGTTCTTTCCAGATCCTGTTGTAGAGTCAGTTCAAGATTTATGGTTTAGTGCAAGTCCTTCTCAGCATTGGTTTATTCACAATATCTTTCAAGACTCATACTAGGGTAAGCTTTCGAAGAGCACAGTAAAAGCGGTCATTTCCAGAACAAGACAAGCTGAAGCAATGGTTAGTTCATATACAACACTTAGCTAGTATGGGGCAATTTACTTGAAGAATCCCCAAGAAACTCTTCATCCTTCCTACAAGGATCATCAACTCGATAAAATTTACCAGTGTTGAGAGATTGTGTTTAGAAACATCTTTAGTACCCAAGCAGAATGGCAGTGATCTCCGTGTTGAGGAATCAGCCTTCTAGTCTTGTCTTCTCCCCAAAAGAGTTAAGTCGTGTCGTCGACATCTGCATTTGTATTTGATCATATATCATATGCATAATTCATATACATATGCATAGAAAAAGTGTTTCATCCTCATTTTCATTCTTCACAGGTCAGTTGTTATCCACGTCTTACCTTGTGGTAAGAGTCCAACTTACTTGGCACCTACCAAACAAATATTTTCGTGTCTATCTGACGTTCTTCTAGGTATGACCTTTCCTATCCGATTTTATTCCAGATACATTTGTTCTTATTTTATGTTCAATTCCATTCTTGGATGTCACATGTGTCTGCCTCTCTAATGTTTTACCAGATTGAGTCTTTTGTTCTAATGTTTTTCTAGAACCTATATGATGTTTTCCAGATATTCCTTTGTGATTTTGATGCTTCTCCAAAATCTTTCCGAATTTTTACAAGATATATTTATCTCTCTGATGTTTTTCCAGATTGAGTTGTTTGTTCTGATGTTCTTCCAGAACATATCTGATGTTTTTCCAGATATTCCTTTGTGATTCTGACACTTTTCCATAATCTTTCCGATGTTTTACCGGATGTGTTTCTCCCTCTGATGTTTTACCAAATTGAGTCTTTTTTTTTATGTTCTTCCAGAACCTATCTGATGTTTTCCAGATATTTCCATTATGATTTCGATACCTTTTCAAAATTTGTTGCACTCCCCCGTGATTTTCCATATATACCTTTGTAATTCTGATGCTTTTCTTGAATTTCACTTCTCTTACCATCTGATGTTTTTCCATATGTGTCTTTTGTTCTGATGTTTTCCCAGAACTCCTTTGTGTCTATCTGATGTTTTTCTAGACACGAATTTGCTTCTGATGTTTTTCCAAAAATCCCTTGTGTCTATCTGATGTTCTTCCAAATATAACCTTGTTTATCTTACGTTCTTCTAGATATGATGTTGTTTATCTGATGTTCTTCTAGATATATCTTCAAAATATTTTCCCGTACATTTTATGCTTTTATAAATGTTTCAGATGTATCTTCATAATTTTTGTCTTCATTTAATGCTCTTCTAGATGTCTTCAATTTATTTCTGACTTTGGTTAACAGCTGCTGAATGTTTTCAAGTCTGTTTCCATTCTTCATCCAATGCTTTTCTGGATGTGTTTTGGAGTTTATTCAATGTTTTTCCGAATATCTCTGACGTGTTACGGGGTTTATTCGATGTTTTTCCACATATCTCTAATTATTGCCTATGTTCCAAAGTTCAATCAATGCTTTTCTAGATGTCTCTGAGGTTTGCTGAATTCTCCTCACGCCATTCAATGATCTTCTAAATGTTGTGACTCTTTTCCATCCAGTTTTATTCATGGATGATAATTGTTCCCCAGTGGAGCTTATTCAATGTTATTCTGAATATCTCTGATGTTTTCTAGAGCTTATTCAATACTCTCTTGAATGTCTTTTATGGTTGTTGTTGTACTTTTCCAGAGTTTTATTCAATGCATTTCTGACAAAACCTCTGATGATTGTAACCCTTTCCCCACATCTGATGTTTCCCCAGATGTCTGTATCTCCATTCATGTTTTGTCCTTCTTTTTTCCAAGTATTATTGAATGCTCTTTGTCATCTTGGCAGATGTCCATAATATCTTGTATTCCTCAGTTGTGTCTCCTTGATACTTTTCCTAGTGGAGTCTTGCTTTGCTAAGTTGTTCCTCGTCGGGCCTTTCATTCTTTAATTGTGTTTCAACATTTCCATATACATTTATCCCCTGTGGCATCATTTCCCGTAGGATCTCTGTCTTGCATTCATATCATTTCATGTCATATCATGTGCATCTTGTGGCATCTTAGGGCCAAAAATTGTGCATGTTTGTCTTTAAGTCTCACCTATCACGTCGAGACGAAGATTTCAATCTTCATATCTCAGGATAAAAGAAACATAAATAGGAGCATCTGTCATACCCTAATTTTTAACCCTAAGATCCTACCTGTTTGTGTATCATCTTGCATATCTGCATAATTTATTACTAATAGGTTTGTCCAGGAATATTGGTTTCAAGTAGAGATAGTATTCTTTCTCACATTCAATCATTTTAGGGTATGACCAACGGATTATGATTCAAAGGATCCTAAAGTTTTCTAGTGGTAATTTTACTCAGAATGTCTCAAAGGACTTTGTGTATGTCTTAAGGAGAATTAGGGCTTCATGTTCATCGGTGTTGAGCCTGGTCATTTGAGGTTTGGTTATGGTTGTCGTGGTAATATACATCATAAGTCGTATCATTGTTTTTAAAGGATTCCTCAGGGCATGGTTTGTGTATCAATTTTCATCATTGTCTAAATCTTTGATTGTACAGGCAATAAATGTCAAGCAAGATTTGTTTTTATTCATGGAGTTGGATTATCATGTTTAGGCAAGAAGTTCTCAAAGAAAAAACTCAAGACTCATGTAAGCTCAAATTAATTCATTGTTTTTGCAAAGCTTAAGATCTTGCAAAATAGCACTACAAGTTTCAGTTAGAATAATCGCATCCGCATCAATGGTTCGCTTCTTTGAGATGATATCCTTCATGAACTTGGCATAGGTTGGCATTTGCTCGAGTGCCTCCAAAAATAGGATATTAAGTTCAAGCTTTTTAAACATTTCAAGAAATTTTTCAATTTTTTCTCTTGCTGCCCCTTCTTCTTGTTCCTCTGAGGATAAGGAAGCTTAATCGGATTGGGCTCAAATGATGGTTTTATCTTTAACAACTTGTTCAGGTGCCACCACTTCTTCATCAACTACCTCGTTTTCTTTGATCTCTAAAGCAACTTCAAGCAACTGATCTTCTAATTCAGAATTTTTCTCTGGAACTTCCTTAGATTTTCCACTTCTTGTGGTTACAGCATTAACACTCTTGTGATCTCTAGGATTCGTCACAGTTGCACTTGGAAGAGCACCTAGTATTTGGGATCCTGACAATTGTTGTGCTATTTGGCTCATTTGTACTTCAAGGTTCTTTATAGAAGCACCTGTGTTCCTCAGATTACTCCTTGTTTCTTCTTGGAATTGAGAGCTTTGAGCAGCCATCTTTTCAATGGCAATTTCCCAGTCCGCTTTCTTTTGTATCTGTTATTGTTGTGGTTGATATTGTGGTTGGTAAGGCTGTTGTTGTTGTTGATATTGTTGCTGCTGAGGTTGGTATTGTTATTGGTATTGAGCTTGACTTTGTTTAGGAGCATTCCCTTGTTGATCTTTCCATGCAAAGTTTGGGTGATTTTTCCAACCTAGATTATAAGTGTTGGAGTAGGGACTGTTCTGCTTCAAAAAGTTTATTTCCTCAATCTGTTTTGCGGTTGCAACATAGTGCATGGTGAAGTGAGGACCCCCACAAATTTTTTAATTCACTGCTTGAACCAGTTGGACTTGTGCCACAGTTTGAGTATCAAGACTCATCTTCTTTAACCTTCTTTCCACTTTCACTAAAATCTGATCTTCCATCTTTACCACTTGCTCAGTAAGTTTCAAATTAATGGCCTTCTCTGGGTGACTTACACTTCGGTCATATAATTCTAAATGCTCATTTGCAGCGATAGCTTCAATAATTATTTTGATATCGGTGGCTATTGAAACATTAGTTGAACCACCAGCTGCTGTATCAATGAGTTGCTTAGTCTTAATTTTTAGACCATTTACAAAATTCTGCATTTTTTCAGTTGCATCCATATTATGAGTCGGGCATGCAACCAAACACCTCTTGAACCGTTTGTAAGCATCTCCAAGTGACTATCCCTCCTTCTGTTTAAAATTTACAATGTCGTATCTTTTTCTGATATAGACAGATGCAGGATACTATTCATTCAGAAATGTTGTCTCCATCTCTTGCCAAGTGTTAATACTCCCGGCATGTAAAGAATAAAACCCTTCTTCGACCTCATCAGATAAGGTGAAAGGAAACATAACTAGCTTATTTGCCTCTTCAGAATGCCCCTCAATCTTTAATGAGGTTCTCATAGTTAGAAACCTTTGAAGATGTTTATTCGCATCTTCATTGATTCTCCCCGAGAAAGGTCTACTCTGAAGTTGTCGGATGGTTGATGGATGTAGCTAAAAGTGTGCAACAGTCACTGGTTGATTTACTATAGTCAAACGCCCTGTTGGAGCATTTTCCTTTCCGTAATCTCCCAGAATTCTTTCAGCTGGAGGTTGATCTCCGTTCATGATGATTGTTTTAGGCTCTGTGTCTGTGCTTGAATCTGTATGCTCGGAATGAATCACAACTTCTTCTTCGTTCTCTGAAATATTTGTTCCTGAATTTGAAGCCGTCAGTGTTTCAAGCTTAGCTTTTTTGCGTCTAGCGTGCAACAATCTTTCAGGTTCTGAGTCAAAAGAAAATAAAGCAGAGGTCTTACCTCGCATACACAGGTTAGAAAATTATTAGTAATAACAAAAAATATAATCAGAAAAATAAACTTAAAAATTTTAGTCACAGAGTGACAAAATTCTAATTGAACTAACAAAGTACTTAAAATTTTGGCAGTCCCCGGCAACGGCGCCAAAAACTTGACCGCTAAATTAGCAAGTGTACTAACTTTTACCGATGTAGTAATAATTAGGGTTTTCCCAAAGTCGATCTCTCGAGGACTGCGTGCAATTTTCAAGTACATATATTATTTCAATTAAACAAAATATCCTTGGGGGTTTTGTTTGGTGGTTTTTAAAAAGATAAGAAACAAATGCAATAAGCAGAATGATAAAATTAATTTAACGAATATGAGAAAATATGCTAGGGGAAGAGTATGAATTGTTTAGTAGAACCCTGAAGTGCTATCAACAAGACATGCCTCAAAACCTTAATTTTTATTGTACCTCCATAGTGTTTTTCTTAAATTCCTTAACTGAAAAACCTTTGATATTCTTCCTTAACCCTAATTCCTTAGCAGTCAAGGAAAGACATCAAGCAATAGTTCTGACCAAGGTTTCTTTCAATCATTACAGGATATCCCTATTCCTATGCCATATGTACTGTAATGTATTACGCAAAATGATCGATTGGTTTTTCAGGCCAAATCCCTAATCGTAAATCATTCCCAATTTGTATGATCTTAAAAATTATAAACAATTTGTATAACAAAATATTAAGGCAAGAAACAAAATCTCATTGAGCAATTCAATAGATGTTCAATACAAAACAATTCAAGGACACCCCCTAGCAATGGGGGGTTTAGCTATGCATAGTATTCAACAAAAACAACATATAAAATAGAGACATTACAAGACTTGGGGAATAAAGTTGATCTTCAATTTCTTCCGATCATGAAAATCTCCTCGTCTTCCCAAATCTCCAGAGCGTCCCAATTTCTGTTGTATTTTCTTCGTACGACCAAAATTCCTCTTTTTCTTTCTAAAATCACGTCTTAATAATATCAGATCAATCTTTTCCATGCACAGATTCCAAACTACCATTCATGCATTCACACTGGCCAAAATTCAAAAACATTAGAAATATGGTCACTTCACCCAACACGGGCCGTGTCAGCTGACACAAGCACCCATGTTGGGACACTGTCAAGAATTTCCAAACTGCAACCTACAGATATGCTGACACGGCCGTGTCAGCTGACACGGGCAACCGTGTCAGACCCCTGGTTGCTCCTTTACTTTTGCTCTTCTCTTCCTGTCCTGACACGGGCCGTGTCAGATGACACGGACACTCGTGTCAGGCCTCTTATTTTAAGGAAAACCCTCCTGAACTCAGTCGACTTTGCATTTCTTCCTCTGATTACTTCCATGGACCTGAAATCACCAACACTACCAGACCAAGACTTCAAAAGTGTTTTATTTAACATAAATTTAAACTACAACAACTTAAACGGGTAAAATGTGAAAACTTAAACAATTAAAGGAAAGCGACAAAGAAACAACTCAAAGTGTTACCGATTAAATGGAATTCTTGTCGAATAACTGACGGAAACCAAGTAGAACAGGTGACCAATCACAACCCCAAACTTAACTCGTTGCTTGTCCTCAAGCAATGCATGAGACAAAACAAGGTCACCCCAAAATTCTTTCTTACCACAATACAACCAATGTCTTTCTTAACTTGCTTTTCACCTTATTGTCAAGTGTCCGATTTCTCGATCCCAGCTGTCCGCTGCACTTCCATATCAAAGTACTTTTTTACCTGCAAGCTTTTCACACTTCTCACCAATTCTCTACGGGTTAAAGTGTTTTTCACTCAAAATTCAGCATATGCAATACCAACTCTTAAATTTGAATACATTCTACCTTCATCATACAGACAGATTACACATACTTTTAAGGTCTTCAGGTTGTAACAGGGCTGAGGTATGGTGGGATAAACAATGAAACAAGTACACAACAGTTTTTTAAGGCCCGACATTCGTGATGTCATTATTTCTTCTTTGTGCTTGCATTATTACTAAGGGGTTCCATCATGCCATCTATTTACGACTTATCGACGCTTATGCAAGAGCTCTCTTTTTTTTCTTTTCTTTTTTTTTTATGAAGACATGTTGGTGTCTTCACATTTTGTTCCTTATAATATACATATTTCTCTTTCTTTTTTCTCGCACTTGCCTTTCTTACTGAAGGCGTACTACCCCAAACTTAGAATTAGCATAAATTGAACAACTGCAACACGTATGCCAAGCAGGGTAGAGAGTGTTTGGCTATGGGTTAACATCGGTGGTTATTACAAACAATAGGAATTAGACTTGAAAGGGGGTAGCGACGGATAAACATAATAAAGGGAAGGCTAAAAAGGCTCAGGGTTCAAACAAAAAGGATGCCTTAGTGTGTGCTCTCATGTTGTGCTATGTGAGTAGAACATACACAAATTCAAAGCGATAAAGCCATACCTGATTCACTCTCATGATGATGTAATATTTGACTTATAATGCGCTCACCATGTTGGGTACAACTTACAGGTTCCAAAGAACTTCTCATGTAATGCTGCTTCTTTTCTGGTTTAAGTCAACCTTCCACTCTCGGTTCAGTGTCATCAACTTGCGTCCGACAATTTTTTTTGGTTATATCAACTTCCGGGGTTCCTACTCGTTCATCATTCATCCGGTCAAATTCCGTCTATATGTAACACAAAGTACACAAACACAATAAATCAAAGTAAAGGACAAAATGAAACTGAAATAACATAATTAAAAGAAACTAAAATAAAATACAATAAAAACCCCCCACACTAGAACAAAACATTAACCTCAATGTTTTAGAACACGTATGAGAGGGGACTCACAGGGCCTCACTGAGGAGGAGGAAAACGCAACATCAACTGCTGCGTCATGTTGTGCATGTCATCCATGAGCTCCCTTTGGCGAGCTTGCTCCTCCGCTTGACGGGTTTTCTCAACCCTGAGATGTCCAATTTCTCCATGCACCCACGACTAGTTGTCGTTAGCAGTAGATGAGCTTCCTGCGCTAGTATACACGTGCTCCTCCTGAAGAGGAACAAACTGTTCAAATTCGGGCGCGTCTTCTTCTTCCGGTTCACCTGCAGCAAAAGGGCCAGGATGATACTCATCCTTATCATGGACGGTATTGTCGCAACTGCAAAAAACAACCGGCGGAAAATAGAAGAGTCGCCACTTTCGTTATTTATCCCAAAGAGAGGGAAAGGAAATGATCGGAAAAACCTAACGAAAAAGGGAAAGACAAGGTCATCGCAACCATGTCTAGATTCGAGAGTCGGTTACGCAAGGGGAAGGTATTAGCACCCCTCACGTCCGTCGTACTCGACGGGATCCACGCATTATTGTCTATCTAAAAGGGTGTGTTGAAACTACCTAGCTAAAGATCTCAGGGACAAAATAAAAATAAAAGAGGAGTGACTCGACAGAGCATCGCCACTCTGTGCCTACGTGCTCCCTCGTGCAATAGGAAAGTCAGAGTCAACGTAGTTCGACTAACTATGGGTGAAAGGGGGAAATGTTGCTTGCTAAGACATCGCGTCTTATGCCTACGTACTTTCATCTGGTATGAAAGATCAGAGCAAACGTAGTTCGGGCTAACGAGAACACAGGTTGTTCAAAAGTTTTTAGGCCCGAGTAGGATTAACAAGTAGTTCTAGCAGTTGGTGTATGCAGGTCGACCATTGGAGACTTAGGCGTTACCGTTTGCGATAGAACTGAAAGTTAATGACACTCTTTTTGTGAAAAGATTTTCCTGATTAGAATCCTGAAGGATGAAAAAGGTTTGAAGTGTTTTTGTGTTTTTTAGAGAAGAAGTGTTTTGAATTTGAGTGTTCATAATGTATGTTGTACTAAAGTCTAAAACCTAGGATCGAATGCGTTGCATATCGTCCTAAGGACGTATACTAAACACTATAGGAAATTGAGAGGTGGCCCCTCAATCACCATTTCCCAAGTATAAGGCTCATAGCACAACATTCATTATCCTTATTAAGTATGTTAAGATTGTTTGAAGATGAGAAGAGAAGAAAGGACCACTAATGGGGGACTAATCAATCCTAAAAGTTATTATGCAAAGTGGACTTAAAGTTGAGTTTGAAAGGGAGCTACCTAATGTTATCATGCATGTTTAGAACCCTAATTTCTATCATAACCTCTCTTGAACAAGAGAGGTTAGAAATCCTAAGGGAAGAAAGACAAAAGAAGATGAGGAAACAACAAAAGAAACATGCAAATGAAAAAATGCACACATTGAATGCACAAGTAGGATGAAAGTGGGAGGAAAATAGTGTGGGGCAGTAGCCTCCACAAGCTCATCTCAACCAAGCATGCATATGAGAAATGCAAAGAAGAAAGAATAAGAAGAAATGCACAAGAAGAAATCACACATAGGGAGAAATCACACAAACAAGGCAAACATGTCACATATGGAAACCCTAAATAGAAGCAACAAAAGAAACACACAAATGAACAAGCAATGAATATAATTTTGACCTAAAAATGAACATGCAGCAAGCTCAACATATCTAATATGTGAAATAAGAATATTTGAGAGCTTAATGGATCCACAAAGGTCATTTCCAATTCAAACTAGGTCATGCACTTGTATGAACCTTCCTTGGAGGTAACTTAACTTGCAAGTCACCTCAAAATTAGGAAAATGGTTCAAAAATCGACAAATAAAATGCACAAGAAAGCTAAACATGTTGGCAAACAGAGGCCAAAAGCACAAAGCCAATATCCCCTCAAAGCACCATCAAAAGAAAATAATATTCAAGATGTACCACTTTGAAATGGGAGAAACGAGGGTCAAAAGAAAAGCCACAAAAGTCAACCCTAAAGTCAACCAACCAGGGGAAAAATGGTCCCCAAAAATTGTTTAACTCATCATGTGTATGATGATCAATTTTCATTCATTGGACTCAAAGGAAATGAGAGAAACAATTAAAAGAGCACAACATGTCAAGATTGAACTCACTTAAAACACTTCCAATATTTAAATCCAATTTTAATTGAAAAATAAACCAAATAAAATAAAATAAAAATATCTAAAAAATATAGACATCTCAAAGTGTCTAAAAAGTATTTTTGGGGATTTTTTTGGATAATTGGAAGTATTTATAATGAATTAAATCTTGACAGAATTAAAACAAAATAAAAAAAGAGAAATAAAAAGAAAATAACGAGATCCATGGTGCAAATAGCAATGAATATTAGTTCAAAACAAGGATGGGCCCAAAAGGGGGCCGCAAATAACAGACACGGTCCAAGCCCAATGACATATAAGACAAAAACAAAATAAATCTAGTGATTGTGTGTGACATGGCATACGAAGGTGCAGCGTGGAAATCATTGTGAAGTGTATGATCAGAAAACAAAAAATCCAAAGGCTCAAAGAGTGCCAACTCAATTAATGAATATTTGAACATAATCATGTGCGCGTAGTCAACAAGAGAGTAGCGTGAGTCTTAATCTCAGCCGTGTGTGTGAAATGTAAATAAATCGTGAGGCCATCATCATGACACGTAGTCATCTTCTCCAATCAAACATGGAGGGAAACAGGTGGTGGCCGGAAGACAACTCCGGTCATCTTCCTCACAGCTCCGGCCACCGTGTACAGTAACAGCAACACACATTCACCAATATTGAACCAAATTTGACAAAATTTATATGTAAATTCATCTACATGTCATGCTGAATCCAAATCCACAGTCCATTTTTATTAATTGTACACGACAAGAGAAAATCGAAGCAAAACATTTTGGTGCACCAAAATCAAAAGTTCACGAAACTTAACCAATTGTGTCCAAACATCATCTACATGTTACATAGATCACTGATCAAGCAAAATTGAAGCACAAAACCTCAAGAATAGATCATACCAAGTCCAAACAATTTGGAGCTCACAACATCAACCATCACAAATGCTAGTTCGTTTAGTGATTAATGATCTACATTTTTTCTAGGTCTCAAATATGCAAAAATGGCAAAGAATCATGGCATAATGAGAGAGATAAGTTGAATTGTAAATACCTAGTGGAGAACTTCCACTGAGCCTTCAACTCTTGATGAAGCTCAAAGAAAAATGTCCAGAAACGTTCCACAATCCTCAATAAAGCTTTTACAATCCTCAATTTGCCTTGAAATTGGTTGGATCTCAGAATTCGAATTTCAATTTTCCTCCACTTTTTCAAAGTTGCTTTTGCTCCAATTCTTCACAAAAACGAGTTCTGATGCTTTGTACATGTTCAAAAGTTTATATATGATGGATCTTGATTGCTTTGGAGCCCAATTTCAGTCCCTAAGAGCCCAATTGAAATCCATGGAATTTGAGTTTTGAAGCTTAGCCATGTGTCGCTACTGCGAAAATCGGCGCCGGCTGAACAGAAGAGTCGCCACCGTGCGTTATTTATCCCACGGGAGGGAAAGGAAACGCTCAGAGTAAACCTCGCACAACACGGGAAAGGTATGGTCATCGCAACCAAAACCTGGATTCGGGAGTCGGTTACGCAAGGGGAAGGTATTAGCACCCCTCACGTCCGTCGTACTCGACGGGATCCACGCTTGTTTTCGGGTATGGATTGTTATTCTATCTAAACTATAGGTCAAGGGTTAAAAGAAAAGAAAATGAAAATAATAAAAAAATGACTCGGCAAAGTATCGCACTTTATGCCTACGTATTCCCGTCTGGAACGAGAAATCAGAGTCAACGTAGTTCGCCTACCTACGGGAAAGGAGGGGAAGGTTGCTCGCTAGGATATCGCATCCTATGCCTACGTACTTCCACACAGCATGGAAGATCAGAGCAAACGTAGTTCGGGCCACGTACGACACAAGTCTGTCCTTGATTGATTTTATTCCTTCTGAAAAAGGTTTTTCTGATTAACAGTCCAAGCGGACAAAAATGACGTCTTGATGAGTTCACATTCTTTTACGGAAGAAGTGTCTTTTATTGTGTTTGAAATCTTTATGTGTTTTTCTGTTTGTTTTGAGAAAGAAAGAGACAGAACTCTAACCTACGGTTGCGAAGGGAAACAAACTAACCTAATGTTATCATGCATGGGTTGAGACCTAGTGTCTATCATGCTCCTCTCTTGCACAGAGAGAAACAGAGATCCTACGGGATAGGCAGAAACAGAAACAATATCAGATATATACAGTAAAGCAGTAAAATGCATGGATGCAACAGTACAAGCGAGGCAAGGGAGTCCCACTCAACCTCGAACCTAGAAAACAATAGGCGAAAGTGAACAGGCTTCACTTTCAACCCCAGCAAGGTAAACAGCAAACAATACAGTCCAGAAAACCAATCAATACATCAGAAGATGAAATACAACAAAAGAAACAGCATCAGCAGCTCTGAATCAACAACTGGCTTCAAGTAACCTCCAATCAGCTACAGGCTTCAACAAGCATCAATCTCCATCTTCATGGCCTTCAGACAAGGGCTTTGATCATCAGTCTTCCATCTGCAATGGCTTTTCTTCAAGCTCAAACCTCCAGGATGAGGGATCAGTCACAAGAGTGAATGGGTGTTAAGCAATCAGCTGACTACCAAAGGTGGTGAACATACTGCTTCTAACACAAGAGACATTTTCTCTCAAGAGTTCTATCTCATAGACACTATCACCAAGCCTTCCAAAGGAAGGGGGTGAGTATCTTAGAGAGACTCTGAATCACAGAGAAGAATGGATGCAGACAAGGCAATCCATGTTTGAGAAACAATCATTCTAATCTAGAGCTCTGCCTAGCTCCTAAACCCTAGTCTCCTCAGCAACTGCTAGCAAGAAACTCCTCCTCAACTCTGACAGTTGATCTTCAGCATTTGAATCTTCAATGGCTTCATCTTCACAAATCTTCAGCTTCCCCAGGGCCCCAGACAAACCCAATACCCATACAAACAATCAATAAACCCCAGAGGGCACACCACACCAGGCAACAGATATACAGACAGTAATAATAGCAGTAGGGGAATCCTAATTTTTCTAAGGGATCTAATAGCTACCCATAGCCCATATAGTCCCATAACTAATCTATTTGAACCCTAAGTCCTAAGGGAAATGAAATCAAACTCCTAAGTTGTCACCTAAAACCCTAGTTTTGTATATGATAGTCAAGCATTTATTAATCACCTAAAATTAATCTCTAAAAATGGGAACTAAAATATTTCTACAAGCCTAATATCTCATCTAAACAATATAAAAAGAATGACCAAAAAAGATTAAAGCATGTGAGAGAACAAAAATCATAAAAATGATGCATGAAATGAATTATTTAATGTGACATTTATTTAGAAAATATGTAAAAAATATGAAATAAAACTAAAAATGAAAATTTATTTTCCTATATTATTCTAGACATTTTAATGAAGATATGGTAAAAAGAATGGATTAAAAAGCATTTTTTATGAATTATTTATGAATTAATGAAAATTGGTAAAATAAAATGGAATTAAGAAAAATAAAATTGAATTAAATGAGGGAGAGGGGTGCACTTAGAAACTCGCCCCAGTTGAATCCAGGATGGGCCTCCACAATGGGGGTGCAGATAGCGCTTGCGCTAGGGCCCAATACCACTCTGAATTAGTGAAATAGAAAGAAGCGAGCTGGGAGGTGAGAAAAGCATCACAAACACGTTGAAACTTGGTTTTGGGCCTAACACGGGGGTGGGGATAACAAAATCCAACTCAGGCCCGCCCGTTTCAATTAATGAAACGGTGCGTTTTGGCCAAGGCTCAATTCCCTCCAAACGCTCAGATTAAATGCTGGCCATTGGATCACTCTATCAGTCAAAGGTCCAACACAACATGAAGGGTCCAGATTATCTCTTCTTCCTCCAAACGACCTGCAACTAGGGTTTTAACTCCATGAACATCCATGCACGAACAACTTTCCTCCTCTCTGTTCTCATCCTACACGCCATGAATCCTCATGCTGTAAACACGAAAGTTGCTCAGGATCTTCCCCTCTACAATCCTATACCACTAGTTTACCTTGAAACTCACCACAACAACAAATCCGATCGAATCACATACTGGCCACCATTGAAATGCACTGATATGAACCATCACTATTCTCCCTCAAACTTACCATAATCTGATCTATGCACAAAGGTGATTAACCTACACTATCGATCTAAGATTCTAATGGCTTAACCTAAGAGATATTAATCCAAACAGTTTGTTGCACCTGTCACTAACCATCACCAATCCTTTCCAAATTCATCTAACTTAATCTCCTAACCACCTAGATCAAGTCTAAGCTAATAAAATCATGTTAAACTAACTGAATTAAGCAAATCGAATGAAAACTTACCTGATGTAAAACCTTGAGAACAGCTATGGAGATGGAAGATCTGAGGCTTTTGAGTGTTGAATCCTGATCACTCCTTGATGAACTTGATTCTGTATGCAAGCTTTGGATGAGACTTGGCCAGAATTATGCTATCCACTTGAGATTGTGATTTTGATGTTCTTGCAAAAGGCACTCGAAAATGGATGATAATCACCAAAACCTTGCTTCAATTCTGATCTATGATGATAATGGAGCACAATTGAATCAATGTGGATGATGATTTTGTGAAGATTTTGAGAGAATTACAATGAAACTTCAATGAAAAGAATGAGGGAATTTGTGAAACTCTTGGTGCAAATGAAGCCAACCCTTGCCAAATTCATCTTTCATGAATCTATAGACCCCAATGGTACATTCTAGATCCATCTTGCACATTCCCTTGTTTTCAAACTTTGGCTCATTTTGATTATGTTTCTTAAAAGGTAAGCAACCATGGATAACTTCATTTTTTCCTTCTAAACTCAAAAAAGTGTGTGAACCATTGTTCTTAGAATTGTTTTTCCATTCAAAATCATATATTGGAAGTCTCCATTTGGACTTGTAAATCTCCCAAACCATTTTTCACTTTGAAATTATTCACTTTATAAGCCTTTTTAGTTCATATTTTGACCAATTATGTAACATCATGCTATGAGCTTCTCCAATAACTTGTGACCTTCTTTCTAGACTTAAAATCCCATTTGGAGCAAGTTTGATGTTGTAAGTTTTTCCATTTGAGGCCTCCTTGTATGAGTTTTGGACATAGGTTAAAATGACCTGTAATTCACAAATGCCCAAAATACCCTTTGCTTGTCAAGACCATAAGTTGAGTTCTCCACATCATATGAAGGCATGCCATACCATTCTAGAAAGCTAAGACAATGAGGAACAATTCTTGTGTTGACCAAGAATTCATTTGAAATCTCCTTGAGGGGCAAAACTAGCTTGGAAGTCAAGTCACTTTCACAGACAAAAATTCAGACACCCCAGATGACCTGTAACTTGTAAGGACCATAACTTGAGTTCCATAAATCTCCTTGAGGTCTTCCACCACTCAAATTAAAGGTCTTGAGATCCTCTACAAGTTTCATGTTGGCCAAGAAGCCATTTGAAGCTAGCATTTTGACTTATCTTGCTTGGAAATTTGACCTAAACTAGGGGATTTTACAGAGAAACCCTAATTTAGTAACTCCTCTTCTCCTTGATTTTTCTTGAATTCTCCTTGTCATATCTCCATATCCTTCTTTATATGTTCAATGATGATCCCCACATCTCTCCAATAGACTTGAATGCCCTCTTAAGTCAGTCAACTGACCTAGGGTTGACCTAGGGTTGACCCAGATGAAACCCTAGTTGACTGTCTTCCACTATAGCTCTTGTGCTTTCATCAATGACTTGCTTTCTTCTCCAAATGACTTTATAAGTCTCTCAAGATGTCTAGATGCTCTCCATGCTTTCATTTCACAGCTCATAACCCTCTTGTTGATCCTCAGATACCCTCAGCTAGGAGATAGACTCAAGGCTTGCTCTGCTGAACTCTTTGCTTTCAAATTCTTTCCTGATGACTTGAATGAGATTGAATTGGAATAATAACCTCTTGCTAGGCCTCTAGAGATGAAAATAATGATTGGTCCCCTGTTGAATGACTTGCTATGCTTATGCTATGCAGATGGTTAGTCTATGTACATGACTCTATATGCAAATGCTAATGATAATGAAACATAAATCCAAGGAATAAGGTTGAGCAAATTTTAGGGTGCAACAGCTGCCCCTATTCAAGCGACTTGGACCCGATTGGATGAAGAGCCCGGAGCCTTCAGACATTCGCGGTACGAGACGGTTGAATACTAGTGAAACCAGAAATTTGCCAACCGCAGAAATAAACTGCGCTCCTGCTTGAGGAATAACATTCGTCAGCTGAATCTGACTGTTAGAGTAACCAACTGATCTCGCGCGACTGTGCTGGGGATTGTCTTCATCGTTCTGAAGAGGATTCTGTCATAACAGATTGCTTGCTTGTCCACGTTAGGACTCTGTCCGTCGTCGATACGAAGAAATCTCACCTAGAATCGGTCCACGTTAGGACTACACTTGCTGTTAACCCAGAAAAGTCTCGGCAACTCCGCTGGGGATACTTCGTCTGCATTTCCATAAACTGAATCGTCCATGTTAGGAATAACATTCTTCCACGTTAGGAGTAACGCTTGTCCACGTTAGGAATCACATCGTCCACGTTAGGAGTAACGCTTTTATCTTTCCACGTTAGGAAGCAATCTTCTTTCCGCGTAAGGAGAACTGCATCAATCTGTCCACGTACGGACTCCAATATCACTTGATATGTCCGCGTCAGGACTCCGATCTTTCCACGTAAGGAATTCCACTTTTGATTCTGAACCTGTCCACGTCAGGACTCAACTTCTCGAATCTGTCCACGTCAGGACCCCAATTTCTCCGCGTAAGGAATAAACTTCTTCTTCCACGTTAGGAATACCTTCTTTGATCTGTCCGCGTCAGGACTAAACTCTTCCACGTCGGGAATAATCCATTTCTTTCCACGTCAGGAATCAATCTTGATATGTCCGCGTGAGGACTCAATCTTTCCACATAAGGAATAAACTCGTCTTTCCACGTAAGGAAACCATTTTTCTTCTACGTAAGGAATGCTCTTGATATGTCCACGTAAGGACTCCGATCTTTCCACGTTAGGAATCAAACCTTGATATGTCCACGTCAGGACTAAACTTTTCCACGTAAGGAATAAACTCGTCTTTCCACGTAAGGAAACCCTTTTTCTTCCACGTAAGGAATGCTCTTGATCTGTCCACGTAAGGACTAAACTTTTCCACGTCAGGAATAATCCTTGATATGTCCACGTCAGGACTAAACTTTTCCACGTCAGGAATGCCATCTTAATCTGTCCACGTAAGGACTCTCTTCTTTCCACGTTAGGAATACTGTCATTTCCACGTTAGGAATCACTTCTGATACGTCCGCGTATGGACTCCATCTTTTCCGCGTTAGGAATCTCCGTCTTTCCACGTTAGGAATCACCTCTGTTGATATGTCCGCGTAAGGACTACATCTTTCCACGTTAGGAATAATAATCTCTTTGATCTGTCCGCGTTAGGACACTGATCTCGTCTTGATTTGTCCACGTTAGGACTCAGGCGTCTTCGACTCACTGAGGAAATAAGACTTGTCCACGTAAGGACTCACGCGTCTTTGACTCACTGGGGAAATATCCGCGTTAGGACTTACACTTTGCCAACAACACGAAGAAGGATAAATTTGTCCACGTCAGGATTCTTGTATCTTGTCATCACAAAGAACTACAAACTGGTCCACGTCAGGACGCACATTTCACCATTACGAATAAAGATATCTGCTGGAAATAAATTGTCCACGCCAGGACACCAACACGGAGAGTAACCAATCTTGTCCACGTCAGGATTTCACATCCGATCAATACCGAGTAATCAAATCTGTCCACGTCAGGACTAGCACATATCGTCAACCTGAGGAAATGTCCACGTCAGGACCCCACCTTCCAACCATTCTGAGAAATCGAACATGTCCACGTTAGGACTAGCACCTCCCATCAGCCCAGGGAAATAGACCTGTCCACGCTAGGACGCCCACTTCTGAAGAAATCCCGTCATTCTAGGAGTAAATGGTCCACGTCAGGACTTAATTCTTCAATGATCCTCACCCACAAACTTCTTAGCACTGACGTGACAGCGACTTCGAGATGAGCTCTACTGGGGATGTCTGAAAACCAACTATCGGACGCCTGCTCTGATAACCGGCGGTGGTCTCTGAAATTCTGATTCATGCGACTCGTTGATGACAAACGAACTCTGCTTGGGGATAAGGAGATTCTTATCCTGGCCACTCTGGCTGGGGAAAATAAGATACATTTGCATAAATGACTCTGCTGGAGACAAAGAAAGTTTTATCACGATAACTCTGTGGGGGAATACCGCCGAAACTGACATTGTTATTGAATATCTCCTGCCGAGATCTGGACTGTTTGGTGATTTATTTGAGCAAGAGCTCTCTCCACCTGAACTACTAGAGTACCGAAACTGCTTCAGCAAAATAAATGCTAGAAGGGTAACGCCGACTCGCCGGGGATAGCCTGATGCTACAAAATCATTCCGGCAAAATAAATGCTGGAAGAGTGAAGTCGACCCTGCTGGGAAGTTGGGAACTCAAACCACACGTCTTGTTGAATTAACCCCTGCTGGGGACAATAACTCTGCTGAGGAATAGCAGATGCGCACAGCACGATCGGACTTTCTGCTGGAACGTGAACCGATATCACCAGTATCTCTGACAAAATAAATGACAGGAGCCGCCATTAACTCTGCTTTGGAGAGTCTTGACCTTCGAATTCCGCTGGAAGAAAAGAACATTTGCTGAAAAGAGAACTCCGCTGGGGATGGCTGGATTCTCTTGGGGAAAATTAACTGACTCCACTGGGGAAGAGTGCCTGACCCTACGGGGGGAGATGAACCTGTCTGAATACAGCCTTACGATCTCAGAATCACTAAACTCTGCTGAGGAAGAGTAACTTCTCTGGAGCACGTCCTTTGGATAAGCTACGGCTAGCTGGAGAATTCTATCCTTCTTCAGGAAGAACATGCCTGACCTGCGTGGGGATCAAGCCTTTCACTATTGCAATCTTTTGATCACCTTCCTCGTACAGTTATGAAACCTGCAACAACACAAACAAGACACGGCAAGCCTATGCAATCCAAATCGATTCAGGTTAGTGACGTTACACTCAGTTAATTCAAAGCTTTAACAATTGTTGGCAAGGGCCAGTAATGTTATACTCATGCTAGCTTCAATAAACTTTAGGCGTTTTATCATGCGCAAAACAGTAAAGAACAGGCATCAAGTACTGAATAACACATTTTCATTGATTGGGCCCCTGAATGGGCGGAGTTTTGTACACGGGATGTAACTCCTGAAAAGAGGAAGCTACGCAAAGCAAATATACAAGTATGCAAGTATTCACAAGAAGCATAAATATTGACAAATTAAATTTTGTACACATGTCGGCAACTGGATGCAGATGAACACCACGAACTGATCCTCCCATGACTCGTCCGACTCTTATACTTTCCCGGTATCCCTACTTCTGAAGAGGTTGTATCCGATAACTGACTCCTCAAACATATTCTCCCGCACTGATGCTCATTGAATACCAAATTCGGACCGCAGTCATTTGCTTTTCACATCCCTAACTTTTGCGTGAACCGCCCTTTACGGGTTTTCAGTTCACCGGGATACCCCTTTTTGCCGAAGCCGCCCAGTGTAGGTTTTCAACTTCACGGGTGTACATTTTTTCAATTTTATCCCTAACTTTTGCCCGAACCTTTCATTCTGTTTTTGGTTCGCCAGGATGCCCCATTTTTGCCTGGACTCTCTTTTTTCTGTCCAGCGGGTCTATTTTAAGCAAAGTATTTTTTAACTGCGTCCGAATTCACAGGTGATGCAAAGTCTTCCCCGTCCATGGTGGACAACAATAAAGCTCCTCCTGAAAAGACCTTACTGACAACGTATGGCCCTTCGTAATTGGGGGTCCACTTGCCCCTGTGATCTGCTTGCGGCGGGAGAATCCTTTTCAGCACAAGGTCGCCCGTCTGAAAGCTTCGAGGAATTATCTTCTTGTCGTACGCTTTCTTCATTCGTCTTTGGTACAAACGACCGTATGCCAGAGAAGCTAGCCTCTTCTCATCCATCAAACTCAGTTGGTTCAATCTATTCGTTACCCATTCTGCCTCGTCCAGCTGAACGTCTCGCAATACCCTCAGAGAAGGGATCTCAACTTCCAATGGTAATACCGCTTCCATTCCGTATACCAACGAGAACGGGGTTGCCCCGGTTGATGTGCGTACCGTCGTACGATAACCGTGCAAAGCGAAAGGTAGCATCTCGTGCCAATCCTTATACGTCACCACCATTTTCTGGACTATCTTCTTGATATTCTTATTGGCCGCTTCGACAGCGCCATTCATCTTGGGTCGGTAAGGGGAGGAGTTGTGATGTTCAATCTTGAAATTCTGACAGAGCTCCTTCATCATTTTGTTGTTCAGATTAGAACCGTTATCTGTGATTATCCGCTCGGGAATCCCATACCGGCAAATGATATCTCTCTTGATGAACCTAGCCACCACTTGCTTCGTTACATTTGCGTAAGACGCCGCTTCCACCCACTTGGTGAAATAATCGATTGCTACGAGGATGAACCGATGCCCGTTAGAAGCCGTCGGCTCAATCTTTCCAATCATATCGATTCCCCACATTGAGAATGGCCATGGAGATGACATCACATTTAGAGGACTCGGAGGTACATGTATTTTGTCAGCATAAATTTGGCACTTGTGGCACTTTCTTGCAAACTTGAAACAATCAGTTTCCATCGTCAGCCAAAAGTAACCTGCCCGCAGCAGTTTTCTCGTCATAGCATGTCCACCAGCATGCGTGCCAAATGCACCTTCGTGAATTTCCTCCATGAGAAGCTTTGCCTCTTTCTCGTCTACACAACGCAACAACACCAAGTCGTGGTTTCTTCTGTATAAGACGCCATCCGGGTTCAAATAGAAATTACCCGCTAATCTCCTGAGAGTCTTCTGATCTTGACTAGATGCCCCAGCCGGATACTCTTTATTCTTCAGGAAATTAAGAATATCAAAATACCACGGTTTGTCATCAGATGCTTCATCAATAGCAAATACATAAGCTGGCCTGTCCAACCGAGAGATGGTGATCTGGGGAGCTTCGTTCCAGAAGTTGACCTTGTACATGGAAGACAAGGTGGCAAGGGCGTCAGCCATTTGATTTTCTGCCCGCGGCACGTGATGCAATTCAACCTTGTCGAAGAAAGGCAACAATCTCCTTGCATAATTCATATAATGTATCAAATTGGGCTGCCGTGTCTCCCATTCCCCTTTGATCTGATTCACCACCAGAGCTGAGTCTCCGTATACGTCTAGATGTTTGATTCGCAAATCAATGGCTTCTTCAAGCCCCATTATGCAAGCTTCGTATTCGGCCTCATTGTTGGTAACAGCAAAGGTCAATCGGGCAGTAAACGGGATGTGCGACCCGTGCGGCGTAGTGATAATTGCCCCTATTCCACTACCGTAAGCATTCACAGCTCCGTCAAATATCATCTGCCATTTGGACCCCGGCTCTGGTCCTTCGTCTGGTAACGGCTCTTCGCAATCCTTCATCTTGAGATACATGATATCCTCGTCAGGAAAATCAAATCTCATTGATTGGTATTCTTCAATAGGCTGCTCCGCCAGATACTCAGACAGCACACTCCCCTTTATTGCCTTTTGCGAGACGTATTGAATATCGTATTCAGTCAAGACCATCTGCCATCGGGCAATTCTACCTGACAACGCCTGCTTTTCGAATATATATTTGATTGGATCCATCTTCGAGATGAGCATGGTTGTATGATTCAGCATGTACTGCCTCAAACGCTTGGCGGCCCAGGCTAGCGCGCAACAAGTTTTCTCCAGCATTCAGTATCGAGATTCACAGTCTGTAAATTTCTTACTCAGATAATAGATTGCATGCTCTTTTCTCCCCGTCTCGTCGTGTTGACCGAGAACGCAACCCATGCTTCCCTCAAGAACCGTTAAATACATTATCAAGGGTCTTCCTGCCACTGGGGGTATTAAAATAGGAGGCTCCTGCAGATACTTCTTTATTTTGTCGAACGCCTTTTGACAATTATCGTTCCACGTTACAGCTTGATCTTTCTTTAACAGCTTGAATAATGGTTCACACGTGGCCGTTAGGTGAGATATGAACCGAGCAATATAGTTCAACCTCCCTAAAAACCCGCGCACCTCTTTCTCTGTTTTAGGCGTCGGCATTTCTTGAATCGCTTTTATTTTAGCAGGATCGACCTCTATTCCTCTTTCGCTTACTATGAACCCCAGGAGCTTACCCGATCTCACCCCGAAGGTGCATTTGTTAGGGTTCAGCCTCAGCCTGAACTTCCTAAGCCTTTTAAACAACTTCAACAGATTCACCAGATGCTCTTCCTCTGTCTGGGATTTAGCAATCATATCGTCAACATAAACTTCAATCTCTTTATGCATCATGTCATGAAAGAGAGTTGTCATCGCACGCTGATATGTTGCCCCAGCATTTTTCAAACCAAAGGGCATCACTTTATAGCAAAATGTTCCCCAAGGCGTTATGAAAGTAGTCTTCTCCATATCCTCTGGCGCCATTTTAATCTGATTATAGCCTGAAAAGCCATCCATGAAGGAGAATACGGAGTACTGAGCAGTATTATCAACTAACACGTCAATATGAGGAAGTGGAAAATCGTCTTTTGGGCTTGCTTTATTCAAATCTCTATAATCCACGCACATTCGAACCTTGCCATCTTTCTTTGGCACTGGCACGATGTTAGCAACCCATGAGGGATACTTCGTCACAGCCAGGAACCCAGCGTCCCACTGTTTCTGAACCTCCTCTTTGATCTTCATTGCCATATCTGGTCGAGTTCTGCGAAGTTTTTGTTTGACAGGCGGGCAGTCTTCTTTCAGTGGCAGACGATGCACAACCATATCAGTATCGAGCCCTGGCATATCTTGATACGACCAAGCGAATACATCATTATACTCTCGGAGCATTTCAACCAGTTTTCGCTTGATATCACTCTGCAGTGCGGCTCCGATACGAATGTTTTTCTCAACCCCTTCCGACCCCAAATTGATAATTTCGATAACCTCGTCGTGAGGCAGAATGGCTCTTTCCTCTTGCTTCACCAACCAAGACAGTTCTTCAGGAACGTCGCTATCTTCGACAACCTCTTCTTCGGTCTGGAATACCGGGTGCTCGAAGTCGGGACGAGTCATAGGTGGTTCAAGGATGTCATCTGAAAATGTTATCCTGCAAAAGAAAGGGTTAAGTGCTTCAAAATGCGTATAAAGCGGATAACCACGTTGCCATTTTATTGAAAAATACAAAACAAGAAAGACAGGGATTACAGAATTTGCACATGAAAAAAAAACGCCATTTATTTAATGATTAACGAAGCAATGTTTATAACAACACAGCCCTAAGCAAATCCTGATGCCCCGGGCAAGACATCAGATTATTCAACAATTAATAAAGCAAAGCATTACTGTTTAAAAGTCACAGGAACAAGCTCCTGAATAGACCAGTTGCACAGTCCTTGTCCTGGCGTGCTTGGCTGAATCCAGGCATCCGTATCACAGTCGCTGTCCCCTTCATCGGATTCTGAAGCAGCATTGACAGATTCATGGCATACTCCACTGGCAGAGATGGTGATTGACTTTCTGAAATGAGGGGCCCCCACGGAAGGAGTTGATGACGACGGTCGGTACCCCAGTCCGAACCGGTCCATTTTCACCGGAATATCCAATACTTTGCCCCAGCCCGTGGCTTCTCCTGCCTTCACTAGCGCTTGGGCCTCTTTATACGAAGAAACAGCTATCTCTGGCACTTTGCTTGGCCCGGGACTCTTGTCCTTGATGCGCAAACCTTCGAATGCCTGGCATGGCGTTTCATGGATCTCCCCGTCGACTTCCACATATTTAAACGAAGAAAGATGGCTGACCAGGATGTCTTCTTCTCCGCACACGGTGACTACACTGTCTCCGACCATATACTTTAACTTCTGATGCAGGGTTGACGTGACAGCCCCCGCCCCATGAATCCAAGGTCTTCCCAGCAAGCAGCTGTACGCAGGCTGTATATCCATGATATAAAACTCCGTTGCAAACACTTCCGGCCCCACTTGCAGAGGCAAGGTGATCGATCCGAAGACTGTTCTCCGCGTGCCGTCAAACGCTCTGACCACCAAATCACTTGGTGTACACAAAATCCCTCGAACATCCAGCTTCATCATAGCCTTCTTAGGCAGCACATTCAAAGACGACCCGGTGTCAACCAATACGTGCGACATTGTCGACCCTCTGCACTCAACGGATACATGTAATGCCATATTATGATCCCTTCCTTTCGGAGTCAAGTCGAAATCAGTAAAGCCCAGACTGTGGCCCGCATTTACATGTGCCAATACTCCTTCTAGCTGGTTCACGGAGACATCCTGTGGTACAAAAGAAGTGTCCAGGACTTTCAGCAAAGCATTTCGGTGAGCTTCCGAACACAACAGCAATGACAGAATAGATATTTTGGATGGCGTTTGCTGCAGATGCTCCACGATTTTATAATCGCTTTTCCGAATTAAGCGCATGAATTCCTCTACGTCCTTCGACGCTGCTTCTTTTTCATTTGCTTGTATCGGAACATTTTCCACCGCTTTCCCCTTTCCTTTCGCTAGCCTTTCGGCTTCCACTTCAGGAGATATAAAGATCCTGCCGCTCCTCGTCATGCCTCCTGAGCCCACAACATTATCCACAATCTCCGCTGACTGCTTGTTAACATCGATTTTAATCCCGTCACAATACACCTCTAGCCCATATGACCATGGGACCGCCTTCGTGTTCTCATACGGGATTGGCCCGGCTTTAGTTATAGTAATCGGTGGTCGCTGAGCTGGTGCTGAAATAGTGATCGTCTTCCTAGGAATTGTCACTGTGGCAACATCACTCTGATTATCCATTACTGCCCCTGCCGGCTCCTCAGTTGCTGTTCTATCAAACTGCAATATACCATCATCAATTAAGGCCTGAATGCCTTTCTTCAAATCCTCACACCCCCCAGACAGGGCCCAACAATCTAAGCAGTACTCATTACAACCCGGGTAAACACCTCCTTGCAACAGTCGGCTCTTTATTTCGCTCAGCGGCGTCTTTAAATCCTCAACATTCATAATCAGATTCAGACCTTCCTCAGTCAGCACGGCGTTCGCCCCATGATTAGGCATGGGTTTCTGGACTATATTCGCACCGGTCGTTCCGAAGTTGATAGACTTGTTGTCCAAGAGATCCTGCACAACGTGCTTAAAAGCATGACAACCTTCTATATCATGGCCCGGGGCCCCAGAATGAAACTCGCAGCGCCTATTTGCATCATAGCCGAACGGGGGAGCTCCCGTTATCGGTGCCAAGGTTCTTTTCTCCACCAGATTCAATCCCAACAATGTCTGCAATAAATCAGCATAGTTAGAGGGAGGCTTCTCGAACACCCTTCTCAGCTTACCACCCTGGAATTTTCTCTGAGCCTGCTGTGCCCCCTGCTGAGGCTGCTGCTGCTGTGGCATTGGTTGCTGCTGAACCTGTTGTTGTTGCTGGATTGGTTGTTGCTGATAAGGGATGGTGACACTCGACACTTGCTGCTGCTGACGATATGGATTTCTTCCCCTGCCTCGGCCTCGGCCTCGGCCTCCAAATACAGCACTAGCTTCGCCCTGACGGCGCCCACCATAAGCTTTCCTATTACTGCCAGATGCAGCTGACTCGTCAACTTGGAACTTTCCTTGCTTAATGTTCCGCTCAATCTTTTCACCCATCAGAATCAGATCTGAAAAACTAGCCAGAGACGTATGAAACAACATATCATGAAACAGCCCGGTGAATGTGCCAACAAACATGTCGTTCATTTCTTTATCTTCCACAGGAGGACGGACCCTGGCAGCCATATCGCGCCACCTTTGCGCGTATTCTTTAAAACTCTCCCCCTTCTTCTGCGAAAGCCCGGCCAACTGGACCCGATTGGGTGCCAGGTCACTGTTATATTTGTAATGGGCTACGAACGCCTCTGCTAATTGCTTCCAAGTCTTGATATCAGTGGGCTCCAACCCCATGTACCACTCTAAGGAAGGACCCGATAGACTATCCTGAAAGAAATGCATGAGCATTCTTTCGTCAGTGGAGTATGCAGACATCTTTCTGTAATAAGCTCGTACATGCACTTTCGGGCATGTATCTCCTTTGTACTTATCGAACGCAGGCGCTTTGAACTTGATTGGCACCCTCAGCCCAGGTACCAAGCCCATTGTTGCCATGTCCAGACCCACAGCACTCTGGTTTAGGACTCCCTTCATTTGCTCTTCCAGCATTCTAATCTTTTGAGAATCATCCATCGGCCCTTCAAAGCCCCCTCCAGAGAAGGCGTCTTCCTGCTGATCCTCTTGCCACATACCGTTTCCAGCCCCGTATCCATCATACGCATTATTACGTCCAGCTCTGACCTGATTCATCCCCGGAACTCGGCCTCTGTTGCCATACCCTTGAACACCTCCAGCAGGACCACCAGCCATAAAACCAGCACCGTTTCCGTTTCCAAAACCTCCGTAGCCCTGATTGACCATACCATAACCATCTTGCCCAAAGCCTTGAGCATTAAAGCCATACTTGCCAGTATTGTCGAATCCCTGATCGTTGAATCCGAACCCAGCGTTGACAAAGCCATTGCCTCCGAGATTATCTCCCACATTGACATCACCCAGCCCAGCGTTATGGACAGCAGTTTCATTTCCAACTCCGACGTTACCATTCACAGCAGCGGTAGCGTTGTTGACGTTAGCAGCATTCACATTGACGACAGGCGGAGCCACTGGCGTGGGAGTGCCGTCTCCATGAGCAGTATCAACCCGGACAGACTGATGATCTTCGTTACCGTGACCAGCGTTGCGAGCCAATAGAGGCTGGACCATGGCCTGCAAATTCTCTTGCCCTTTGGCTATAGCCTCCATGGTCTGCATGAAGAGGGCGAGCTTCTCGCGTACATCCTGCATCTCATTCTGAATCTGGTCCATGACTTTCCGACAGTTGGATCGTGTAGAATAGCGGTGCGGATGTTGATCTGGAATCCTGTTAAGTACCTGATACAGAGCAAGAGATAAGACACCGTTCATAGATTACCTGTTATGCAATATGAATATGAATGCAATGCGATGTGTCTGTGCATTAGGGAAGTTCATTCCCCCAGTTCTAGTGCGAAGGTGCCGGTGCAGTGACAGTGCTGACAATAAGAATATCGGAGCTGAATCATAGAAAGCCTCATATATAACAGAGAGAATCAATAAGCCCAGGGTACAATATCACTGAGAGTACAAAGATGGCATGACCTCAACCAACAATCCTGGTGATGGTCAGCAACTATGCAAATAAAGCATACAAATAATGGAATGATCAGATCCTCCCAAAGGTCTGGTACTCCTCTATCAACTTCTTGGTCTCCGGATGGCTTGGTCGATCAAGCAGCCCTTCAACAAGCTGGTTTCTCTTCTTAAGGACACGGCGTACGTCTTCAGCAGTTTCTTCCCATGTTGCTTCTCCGAAGCAATCTTCTAACTTTCGCTTCTGGGACACTGCTTCATCTCTAGATTTGATTGCCTTGTTCAGTGCATGCTGGACACTATACCGGTTCATCACTTCTTCCTCACACTTCTTGATGCTAGACTTCAACTTCTCTTCGAGGTCGGAAATTTGCTGCTTCAGCTTATCTTCCCTCTTCTTGTTGTTGGTGAGTGTAGCATTCCAAGTCTTGTTGCAAGAAGATATCTCTCGGTGTGCTGCGTCGAGCGCCTTCTTTTTTGATTCCAGCATGTCATGGGAGCTTCTGAACTCTTGCCCCAGACGTTCGCGCTTCTTCTTTTCCTCGGTCAACTCGGCTCCTAACCTGTTCACCAGCTCCATCTGTTGTTGGAAAGCATATACGGCCTTGTTCTTCTCGCTGCGCGCCTGGGCTAACTCTTGCTCTAACCCTTCGTTAATCTTCATCAGGGCTTCTTTCTCCTTCACAACCTGTTCATATGCTTCTCTAGAAACAGTAGTCGGCTCTTCTACCGGAATAGGATCAAAAATTGGTGCATCTGGAAACGGCATCTTCAACTGACTAGCCCTCTCCTGAATCCAAGCTCTATAAGGTGCATAGGCCTGACAGTCATTCTTTCCCAACAACGGCTTCCCTTTGCGGTTAATACGCGTCCAGGCACGTCGCAACTTGGCTAATAACTCCCCCTTCACGTCACCGGTGAAATACAGAGATTCCTGTACTTCTTCCTCTTGAGGTGGATTCTTCAGCGCATATCCGAACTGGCGAATGAATAGAGAAGGGTTGTAATTGATACACCCTTTTCTTCCAATCAATGGGACATTAGGGTAACCAGCACAACTGAAGATGAGCTCAGATCCCAACAGATCTCTATCAAACCACTCCATATCTTCCGACGATAGCCTCATCAGGCGCTCTGGCCAACCAACTGGAATTGTAGTCTCTGCAGCAGATCCTCTCTTAGGAAGGTGACTCTCAAACCACATACTCAATAAGGGTACACACAGATGAACATTCTTCCCTCTTCCCTTCTCATTCTTGTAATGCAGTGAATGGTAGAGATCTCCGAGTAAAGTAGGCACAGGATTACCAGCGGCAAACAAGTAGAAAGCATCGAAATCCACAAAATCCGGTATATTGGGGAATAGTACTATGCCATAAATGCACAAGGCCAACACAGCATTGAAAGCAACCCAACACCCATTCTTGGCGTACTCTTGGGCTTTACCAACTAAGAACTGAAATGAGAAGCCTGGAACTCCACGGGAAACAGTAGTCACAAGTTCAGAAGCATCAACATGCAAGGCTTTTGCCAATTCCTCCGGCTTGGGTTTGGCATCATAATGAATGAATGGAACCTGGTTCTGCACAGGCAGCTCAACATACTCAGCGTATTCCTCCAGGGTTGGTCCCATAATAAAGTCAGAGAACGTAAAGCACCTCAAAGCAGGGTCGTAGAATTGCATCAAAGCATACAGCCCATCTAACTCTACCTCTGTAGGTTTGCACACCAATCTCAATAATCTACCATAGCTCATCCGGAAACTCCTACGAACACCCTCATCAGCAAGAGAGATCAACCCCAGTAAAGGAACAATATCAGGCGTAGGCAATTTGTAAGCAACCGTTCTCCGTAGGCTAGTCATGATCAAACACTCAGAAGTCTGGGCACTAGAACTAGGGAAATGCAAATGCACCTGCAGCACAGACACACGTTAGTGAAATGCAAATGATAATGGATATGCAAGGATGCAACGCAAGTAACATTCAACAGGGACCAAAGCTGCAGCTGAATAGCCTAAACCCAATCAAGAAAGGTCTCAAATAGACCGTCCAGAAGTCATCAAACCCTGGTCTCAGATAGACCTAAAATAAAACTCCAACACTGGTCTCTGACAGACCTCAAACCATAACTCCAACTGGTCTCTGATAGACCTCAAATCACATCCATAATTGGTCTCTGACAGACCTCATGACTCTCCAACTGGTCTCTGACAGACCTCAGAACACATCTCCAAATGGTCTCTGACAGACCTCATAACTCTCCATAAATAACCAGGATCTCTGATCAAGAAATAACCGGTAGTCTGGAGGTCTAGTTACCTGCATAACCCTGAATCCCCTCACAGGTAGGTGGCCCTATAACTGGCACAAGGTACGGCATCCTATGCGGTCGTCAGCGTCACAGACTTTCAGGGTTGATGATACGATTCCCAGAAGGAGTGGCATCATCAAATCCTGAAGAGGCCTCACTCAGCCAACTTCCAAATGATCAGTCCCCAGAGTCGACAATTCAACTAACCAGCAACCCACGCCAACCAAAGGAAGGGGCAGGAGGCCAACCAGAGGAACCTCGTCTGAGTGTAGATTTCATGGGACACCAAAGCAAGCAAAGCAAGCGGGCGCCCACTAATTTCTACTCTAATTCTAGGTGCACTCAAGCCCAGGTCCGGCTTATCTCTCAATATCAGAACACCCGTCACACCCCAATACAGCAATAATAAACAATATATAAAGCTGAAAATACAAGGTTAGAAATATACAATAACTCCATACAAAATCCTCGACGGGAAAACAAGCGCTAGGATTGACTCTCTCAAGGGACGTTGGATCCCAAATGCATAAGAACCATCGCAGTCCTTAGCAGCCAGGGGACGTTGGATCCCCAGCAGAGTCGCCAGCTGTCGCTACTGCGAAAATCGGCGCCGGCTGAACAGAAGAGTCGCCACCGTGCGTTATTTATCCCACGGGAGGGAAAGGAAACGCTCAGAGTAAACCTCGCACAACACGGGAAAGGTATGGTCATCGCAACCAAAACCTGGATTCGGGAGTCGGTTACGCAAGGGGAAGGTATTAGCACCCCTCACGTCCGTCGTACTCGACGGGATCCACGCTTGTTTTCGGGTATGGATTGTTATTCTATCTAAACTATAGGTCAAGGGTTAAAAGAAAAGAAAATGAAAATAATAAAAAAATGACTCGGCAAAGTATCGCACTTTATGCCTACGTATTCCCGTCTGGAACGAGAAATCAGAGTCAACGTAGTTCGCCTACCTACGGGAAAGGAGGGGAAGGTTGCTCGCTAGGATATCGCATCCTATGCCTACGTACTTCCACACAGCATGGAAGATCAGAGCAAACGTAGTTCGGGCCACGTACGACACAAGTCTGTCCTTGATTGATTTTATTCCTTCTGAAAAAGGTTTTTCTGATTAACAGTCCAAGCGGACAAAAATGACGTCTTGATGAGTTCACATTCTTTTACGGAAGAAGTGTCTTTTATTGTGTTTGAAATCTTTATGTGTTTTTCTGTTTGTTTTGAGAAAGAAAGAGACAGAACTCTAACCTACGGTTGCGAAGGGAAACAAACTAACCTAATGTTATCATGCATGGGTTGAGACCTAGTGTCTATCATGCTCCTCTCTTGCACAGAGAGAAACAGAGATCCTACGGGATAGGCAGAAACAGAAACAATATCAGATATATACAGTAAAGCAGTAAAATGCATGGATGCAACAGTACAAGCGAGGCAAGGGAGTCCCACTCAACCTCGAACCTAGAAAACAATAGGCGAAAGTGAACAGGCTTCACTTTCAACCCCAGCAAGGTAAACAGCAAACAATACAGTCCAGAAAACCAATCAATACATCAGAAGATGAAATACAACAAAAGAAACAGCATCAGCAGCTCTGAATCAACAACTGGCTTCAAGTAACCTCCAATCAGCTACAGGCTTCAACAAGCATCAATCTCCATCTTCATGGCCTTCAGACAAGGGCTTTGATCATCAGTCTTCCATCTGCAATGGCTTTTCTTCAAGCTCAAACCTCCAGGATGAGGGATCAGTCACAAGAGTGAATGGGTGTTAAGCAATCAGCTGACTACCAAAGGTGGTGAACAGACTGCTTCTAACACAAGAGACATTTTCTCTCAAGAGTTCTATCTCATAGACACTATCACCAAGCCTTCCAAAGGAAGGGGGTGAGTATCTTAGAGAGACTCTGAATCACAGAGAAGAATGGATGCAGACAAGGCAATCCATGTTTGAGAAACAATCATTCTAATCTAGAGCTCTGCCTAGCTCCTAAACCCTAGTCTCCTCAGCAACTGCTAGCAAGAAACTCCTCCTCAACTCTGACAGTTGATCTTCAGCATTTGAATCTTCAATGGCTTCATCTTCACAAATCTTCAGCTTCCCCAGGGCCCCAGACAAACCCAATACCCATACAAACAATCAATAAACCCCAGAGGGCACACCACACCAGGCAACAGATATACAGACAGTAATAATAGCAGTAGGGGAATCCTAATTTTTCTAAGGGATCTAATAGCTACCCATAGCCCATATAGTCCCATAACTAATCTATTTGAACCCTAAGTCCTAAGGGAAATGAAATCAAACTCCTAAGTTGTCACCTAAAACCCTAGTTTTGTATATGATAGTCAAGCATTTATTAATCACCTAAAATTAATCTCTAAAAATGGGAACTAAAATATTTCTACAAGCCTAATATCTCATCTAAACAATATAAAAAGAATGACCAAAAAAGATTAAAGCATGTGAGAGAACAAAAATCATAAAAATGATGCATGAAATGAATTATTTAATGTGACATTTATTTAGAAAATATGTAAAAAATATGAAATAAAACTAAAAATGAAAATTTATTTTCCTATATTATTCTAGACATTTTAATGAAGATATGGTAAAAAGAATGGATTAAAAAGCATTTTTTATGAATTATTTATGAATTAATGAAAATTGGTAAAATAAAATGGAATTAAGAAAAATAAAATTGAATTAAATGAGGGAGAGGGGTGCACTTAGAAACTCGCCCCAGTTGAATCCAGGATGGGCCTCCACAATGGGGGTGCAGATAGCGCTTGCGCTAGGGCCCAATACCACTCTGAATTAGTGAAATAGAAAGAAGCGAGCTGGGAGGTGAGAAAAGCATCACAAACACGTTGAAACTTGGTTTTGGGCCTAACACGGGGGTGGGGATAACAAAATCCAACTCAGGCCCGCCCGTTTCAATTAATGAAACGGTGCGTTTTGGCCAAGGCTCAATTCCCTCCAAACGCTCAGATTAAATGCTGGCCATTGGATCACTCTATCAGTCAAAGGTCCAACACAACATGAAGGGTCCAGATTATCTCTTCTTCCTCCAAACGACCTGCAACTAGGGTTTTAACTCCATGAACATCCATGCACGAACAACTTTCCTCCTCTCTGTTCTCATCCTACACGCCATGAATCCTCATGCTGTAAACACGAAAGTTGCTCAGGATCTTCCCCTCTACAATCCTATACCACTAGTTTACCTTGAAACTCACCACAACAACAAATCCGATCGAATCACATACTGGCCACCATTGAAATGCACTGATATGAACCATCACTATTCTCCCTCAAACTTACCATAATCTGATCTATGCACAAAGGTGATTAACCTACACTATCGATCTAAGATTCTAATGGCTTAACCTAAGAGATATTAATCCAAACAGTTTGTTGCACCTGTCACTAACCATCACCAATCCTTTCCAAATTCATCTAACTTAATCTCCTAACCACCTAGATCAAGTCTAAGCTAATAAAATCATGTTAAACTAACTGAATTAAGCAAATCGAATGAAAACTTACCTGATGTAAAACCTTGAGAACAGTTATGGAGATGGAAGATCTGAGGCTTTTGAGTGTTGAATCCTGATCACTCCTTGATGAACTTGATTCTGTATGCAAGCTTTGGATGAGACTTGGCCAGAATTATGCTATCCACTTGAGATTGTGATTTTGATGTTCTTGCAAAAGGCACTCGAAAATGGATGATAATCACCAAAACCTTGCTTCAATTCTGATCTATGATGATAATGGAGCACAATTGAATCAATGTGGATGATGATTTTGTGAAGATTTTGAGAGAATTACAATGAAACTTCAATGAAAAGAATGAGGGAATTTGTGAAACTCTTGGTGCAAATGAAGCCAACCCTTGCCAAATTCATCTTTCATGAATCTATAGACCCCAATGGTACATTCTAGATCCATCTTGCACATTCCCTTGTTTTCAAACTTTGGCTCATTTTGATTATGTTTCTTAAAAGGTAAGCAACCATGGATAACTTCATTTTTTCCTTCTAAACTCAAAAAAGTGTGTGAACCATTGTTCTTAGAATTGTTTTTCCATTCAAAATCATATATTGGAAGTCTCCATTTGGACTTGTAAATCTCCCAAACCATTTTTCACTTTGAAATTATTCACTTTATAAGCCTTTTTAGTTCATATTTTGACCAATTATGTAACATCATGCTATGAGCTTCTCCAATAACTTGTGACCTTCTTTCTAGACTTAAAATCCCATTTGGAGCAAGTTTGATGTTGTAAGTTTTTCCATTTGAGGCCTCCTTGTATGAGTTTTGGACATAGGTTAAAATGACCTGTAATTCACAAATGCCCAAAATACCCTTTGCTTGTCAAGACCATAAGTTGAGTTCTCCACATCATATGAAGGCATGCCATACCATTCTAGAAAGCTAAGACAATGAGGAACAATTCTTGTGTTGACCAAGAATTCATTTGAAATCTCCTTGAGGGGCAAAACTAGCTTGGAAGTCAAGTCACTTTCACAGACAAAAATTCAGACACCCCAGATGACCTGTAACTTGTAAGGACCATAACTTGAGTTCCATAAATCTCCTTGAGGTCTTCCACCACTCAAATTAAAGGTCTTGAGATCCTCTACAAGTTTCATGTTGGCCAAGAAGCCATTTGAAGCTAGCATTTTGACTTATCTTGCTTGGAAATTTGACCTAAACTAGGGGATTTTACAGAGAAACCCTAATTTAGTAACTCCTCTTCTCCTTGATTTTTCTTGAATTCTCCTTGTCATATCTCCATATCCTTCTTTATATGTTCAATGATGATCCCCACATCTCTCCAATAGACTTGAATGCCCTCTTAAGTCAGTCAACTGACCTAGGGTTGACCTAGGGTTGACCCAGATGAAACCCTAGTTGACTGTCTTCCACTATAGCTCTTGTGCTTTCATCAATGACTTGCTTTCTTCTCCAAATGACTTTATAAGTCTCTCAAGATGTCTAGATGCTCTCCATGCTTTCATTTCACAGCTCATAACCCTCTTGTTGATCCTCAGATACCCTCAGCTAGGAGATAGACTCAAGGCTTGCTCTGCTGAACTCTTTGCTTTCAAATTCTTTCCTGATGACTTGAATGAGATTGAATTGGAATAATAACCTCTTGCTAGGCCTCTAGAGATGAAAATAATGATTGGTCCCCTGTTGAATGACTTGCTATGCTTATGCTATGCAGATGGTTAGTCTATGTACATGACTCTATATGCAAATGCTAATGATAATGAAACATAAATCCAAGGAATAAGGTTGAGCAAATTTTAGGGTGCAACACCATGTGCACAAATTCTGCTCCAATTTGCCTCCAAAATGCCTCAAATCACTTGCTGGGAGTGTGAGGATTATGAATGGCTGTGATTTAATCCTTGTTTGTAATCAATGGTTGATATTGCAAGTGTAACTTAAGCTTGAAGCAAGCTTGGAAATGGCACATCAAAACTCCTCAAATCAAAATTCTAGAAATTCCATCATGTTTGGAATAGGTTTTGCACTCAAAATATGTACTCATTTGCACAAAAATGATTCAAAATGAATTAATTCCAATTTTCTCATTTTAAGGCTTTTTCCATGAAAATCACTTTAGGAATTCAACATTCCAAGCCAAATTCATGACTTCTCAATGCTTGGTTGAATAATTGACACCATTTGGAGCACATTTGATGTTGGAAAAATCTCCATTTGAGGTGTGTAAGTTGGTGAAATGGACCTATAACTTTATGACCTATAATCTCACTTTCCCCAAAATACCCCTGACTTGCAAGCCTCATAACTTGAGTTCTACAAATCAGATGAAAGACTTATAGTACTCTTTGGAATGCTAAGACCATGAGGAACAACTTTCGTGTTCATCTAAAGTTGAGGAGAAACATCCTTCTAGGTCGAAAATGGCTTGGGAGTTGGTTGACTATTGTTGACCAAAATCACATTTATCTGAGGACCTGTAACTTGTCAGCATCATAACTTGAGTTCTAGAAATCAGATGAATGACTTCTAGTACTCAAACGAAAGCTAAGAACATGCTCTACAAGTTTCATGTTGGTTAAAAGTTGAGATGAGACTTGTATCTTGAGGTAGGTGGTCTTGAAGTTGTGGACTAAACAGGGGATTTTACACTGAGAACCCTAATTTAGTAACTTCTCACACTCTTGATTCTTGATGAATTGATCTTGAAATGATATATTATACATCTCAACATAACATGCCATAACCATAGAGACTAATAATTGAGTTTTAATCTCCTTGAATTTCACAGTTAACTGAGGATTTACCAGATGAAAACCCTAGATGCAACATTCTTGACTGTGGCTTCTTCCTTGGTATAAACACTTGAATGAAATCCACAGCGAGCTTTATCAACATCTTATATCCATGATCATGACTTTACAAACTTCAGATGATCTTTAACTAGCCTCCAAGTTAGAAGTTGACCCACATACATCCATCAATCCTTTCAAAGAACATTGACCACTTCTAGATGACTTGATGATCATTCAAACTTGAGTAACAACCCTTGCTTAGGCTCAACACTCTGAGTAGACTCCTTTTTCTAGGCACAACCTCTTGATCCCCTGTTCAATGAAAAATGATATGCAATGCAAATGCTAGAAAGAAAAGAAATGAAACATAAACCACGCAATCAAGGTAAAAGACGGTTGAATACCAAAGAACCCGGAAATTTGCCAACCACAGAAATAAAACTGCAGAGCACATGACCTCGCCATCAATTGTTAACACTAATTTCAATAAACCTCTAGCATCGCCGCCAGTTCGAAGCAACATTTGACCTCGCCGTCAATCATCTACATTAGATTCCTCTGACACCGCCGTCATACATCTGACCTCACCGCCAGTCATAGACATTAAGTCTATAGTAATAGTTGACATCGCCGTTAATCTTCTACTTCAAGTCAGTAGAATAGCTAACATCGTCGTTAGACCTCTGTTGAATAAAACAGGCATCGAATCCAAAGACACGATTCTCTGGCATCGCCGCCAGAAAAACAGAACATCCAACATCGCCACTGGGAAACTATAATCACCTGACATCGTCGCCAGAAACAAACATCCAACATCGCCACTGGAAAACCAAAATCACCTGACATCGCCGCCAGAAACAAACATCCAACATCGCCACTGGAAAACCAAAATCACCTGACATCTCCGCCAGAAACAAACATCCAACATCGTCACTGGAAAACCAAAATCACTTGACATTGCCGCCAGAAACAAACATCCAACATCGCCGCTGGAAAACCAAAATCACTTGACATCGCCGCCAGAAACAAACATCCAACATCGCCGCTGGAAAACCAAAATCACCTGACATCGCCGCCAGAAACAAACATCCAACATCGCCATTGGAAATCCATGCTAAAGATGATAAAGGTTTGACATCGCCGTCCGGTATCCACATAGTTAAGAAACACCTGACATCGCCGCCAGACAAAACACAAATCTAGTAAGAGAACCTGACGTCGCCGTCAGCAACCATAAATCTGATAAACATCTAACATCGCCGCCAGCTAACTTTAATTCTGAGAAACACCTGACATCGCCGTCAAGTACCTGTGGGGATAAAGAACTCTAACATCGCCGCCAGACAACCACGGTGCTAATAAACATCTGACATCGCTGCCAGATAAACACAAATCTGATAAGCATCCAACATCGCCGTCAAATAACCAGATTTCTGAGAAACTTCTGACATCACCACTACATGAAGTTAAGATTACCCACTGATAATAATCACAGAGAAACTCCGCTGGGAAATAACATGAGTCGGGGTCTAGCCACCACACGGGCAAAGATACCAATCATCAGCGAGATACACATGAAACAAAGAGATAACAACCTGGCACATGCATATGTTTGAAAATGGCGTAATGCTCCATACGAAATGGAAATGCTACGCGTTTGGGTAGATGCTACGCGTTTAGGTAGATGCTATGCTCGCATGCAGATGCAACGGAACTGAATCAGCAAACGAATGCTAGAGATACAGAGACCACAGAGATTCCTCCTTGAGTCGCCCGTCCTACTCTCCCCAAATAATCCGCTGTAAAAGCGGCACCACTTACCATCTCTGAGTTGGCCATAGCATATAGGAAGAACAACTCCCTTTGCGTGGCCACTCCTGTACTATCTCCCCTCCCGAATAGAGTGTATGCTAAGGCTTTTTATGCATACCTGAAACACAGATTCTGAATACCAGATGCTTTTGCACCTTTCGAAACATACTCAGTACTACCCGTAATTGCTGTCCAGAATGCTTTCGCATCAAAAGTCTCCGAGACAGCACCTGGGCCATATAGTGGAAGTCGAAGGATACCTCCCAGCTCTTCCACACTGAGCTCATGGTCAGCATTAAACATTCTAAATTTCATCGTTCCAAATAAATATTTCATAGTGTCGGTCCATCGTTTTCCAAATGGAATTCAATTGTACTTAAAAACTCCAACGTGATGCGTTCGAATGTTGGAGCTTCTAAATGCATGAATTCTAGCATGCCCAGACTATGAAACATTCTGTCGAATTTGATGTTCAGGCCTAATTCAGACAGAGTGGTATTGCACATATACTTGGTTAGTGTAATCTTACGTTTCATATGACATCCGTACCGCTTCTCGTGTTCGGGATGTTCAAACATTATTTCGTGTGCGTTTGGCATCCGACTCGCGCATTTCCTTGGCCTTGCGGTTTCGCTGTCCATCTGTTTTCCTCTAACTACCCATCTTGGAGGCAATTTCGTTTTGTACCTGAAAATCAGAGAGAAAAAAAACAAAAACTAAATGTGAGAGTTAGTGAAAAAAATTATCGGGATAGTGTCGAGAAAGATGAGTTGAACGATTTTTGTGAAGGGAGTATGTGGTTTTGGTGTGTGAAAATTGAAAAGTTGGAAGCTTTTTGGAGTTTGGTAATGGAGGTAATGGGTTTAAAGGGAGAAGATGAAGGTGAAATGAGAGAGAAAGTGAAAAATCTGAAAGGATAAGTGGCATAAAGTGTGTTTAATTGCGTGGGTCACACCAGAAGAGAGAGGAAAAATCAAAAAATTTCACAATCAGCAGGGCTGACACGGGCCATGTTAACTGACATGGGCGGCCGTGTCAGCCTGCTGCTTTCAGCTTTTAAACGTGTTGCTCCCAGTGGGTCTGACACGGGTCGTGTCAACTAACACGGGTGGCCGTGTCAGCCCATTATTTTACCTCCAAAAACCATAATTGGATGCCTTCCTGACACGGGCCGTGTCACCTGACACGGGTGGCCGTGTCAGCTGACATGGGTGGCCGTGTCAAGCCCCTGTTTTTTCATATTTTTCTTTTTTTTTCCGGCTTTTTCCGATATCTCCCAATCACACTTGATTATGCATCATGTTTCTCCAAAATACCGCTCTTTGGGGTGACCTCTCCATTTTTGTTAGAGCACTGCAAGTTGATAAAACCTATCAAAAACGAGAAAAACAAAAAAAAACATTAGATTAGAAACATGTGGGTTGCCTCCCACGAAACGCTTCATTTAACGTCGCATGGCTCGACGGTCATTCATCTTACCCTGTAAGATGAACAACTTCACTTCTCCACTTTTCTTGACCATTATAATAGGGTTTCGGTCTCTAACCGTTAACTTTAAAAATATCCTCGTTTGCTTTATTTTTCAATTCTATCGCTCCATGGGGAAACACCTTGTGTACGATGAACGGTCCCGGCCATTTAGACTTCAGTTTTCCAGGACAAAGTTTCAACCTGGAATTGTATAATAGCACCAACTGTCCTTCCCAAAAATCTTTCTTTTGAATCCTCCGATCATGCCATTTTTTGTTTGATCTTTGTAAATCTTGGCATTCTCATACGCCCAATTCCGAAATTCTTCTAACTCATGAAGTTGGAGGATTCTAGAATCTCCTGCTTCGGTAAGATCCAAATTAAGGAATTTTAAGGTCCACAAGGCCTTGTGTTCCAACTCGAGTGGTAGATGGCATGCTTTCCCATAAACTAGTTGGTACGGTGACATACCTATGGGCGTTTTGAAAGTAGTACGGTATGCCCGCAGAGCATCGTCTAACTTCACTGCGCAATCTTTGCGAGAGGAACGCACTGTCTTTTCTAGGATCTGTTTGAGTTGTCGATTCGAAACCTCTACTTGCCCATTGGTTTGTGGATGGTATGGAGTAGCTATTATGTGATTCACATTGTATTTCAAGAGTAGCCTTTCCATGAGATGATTTAGGAAGTGAGATCCCTCATCACTTATAAGAGCCCTTGGTACTCCAAACCGAGAAAAGATGTTCTCTTTTAAGAATCTGATCACAACTTTAGCGTCATTAGTTGGTAGAGCCACGACTTCTACCCACTTCGAGACATAGTCAAATGCTACCAAAATATAGTTTTTACCAAAGGATGGTGGAAATGGGCCCATAAACTCGATGCCCCAAACATCAAATAACTCAACTTCCAATATGGAGTTTTGTGGCATCTGATTTGTGTTTGAGATATTACCTGTTCGTTGACACTTGTCACATTCTTTGACTATGTCTTGGGCATCTTTGAACAATAACGGCCAATATAACCCTGATTGAAGAACTTTCGCTACGGTTCTATCACCACTGAAATGCCCTCCGTAATCTGAGTTATGACACGCTTCAAGAACATTCCTCTACTCGTCTTCAGGAACACATCTCCTAATCAATCCATCTAGGCTTATTTTGTACAAGAACGGATCATCCCACAAATAGAACCTGCAATCATGTAAAAACTTTTTCTTTTTGTTAGCATCAAAATCGTCAGGGATGATACCGCCTACCAGATAATTCGCATAATCTGTGAACCAGGGGACACCAATAACAACAAGGATGTGTTCGTCAGTAAACTCATCCTTTATTGGGTGATTGTCCTCAATTTCTTCAATTGGTGACATTCGAGAGATATGATCAGCAACAATATTTTCACATCCTCTCTTGTCACAGATCTCCACATCAAACTCCTGCAGGAGTAGAATCCACCTTAAGAGCCTTGGCTTAGAATCCTATTTAGTAAACAAGTACTTTAAAGCAGTATGGTCAGTATACACAATAACTTTCGAACCCAACAGATATTGCCTGAACATGTCAAAGGCATAAACTACTGCTAACAACTCCTTTTCGGTAGTTGCGTAGTTCATCTGTACGGGTTCAACACAAGACTAACGTAGTAAATAACATGCAGTAATTTATCTCTTCGCTGTCCTAGAACAACCCTTACTGCAATGTCACTTGCATCATACATGACCTCAAATGGGAGAGAACAATTGGGGGTAATCACAATCAGTGTCGAAACTAATTTATTCCTTCAAGGAGAAGTTATTTGAAAAATATTAGGATATTCAAGATCAATATTCCTAATGAACATGAAGTGAAAGGCCTAATTCAAGATTTCTTCATCCAACTTTGTTTAGAGTTCTATGTTCAAGTGGAATACAAAAGATCAAAAGTTCATAATGAAATTTTGGTATACAGATCTCATATATCCCAAGAACATTGATCTCTGTTTAACAAGGACGAGGACGGACTATGACCAATTTAAATTTCTTTCAATTGTACCAATGTCATGACCAACGTCATGACGTCTGCTGTAACATCTGCAGACTGACATACTATTTATCTAAACATTTAAATTGTGCAGAATTGTAAATGCTGAAAGATAAATAACATAATGAATTGTTTACCCAGTTCGGTGCAACCTCACCTACATCTGGGGGCTACCAAGCCATGAAGGAAATCCACTATTAGCAGAATTAATTCAGAGCTAAACTCCCCCGTTTACAACTCCTCACTTAATCTCTACCCAATGCAATTTATGCCTATAGACCACTAGACAAGAGTATACCCACTCACCCGCCCTCAATCACAGTAGTGATATACAATGCAATACAAAAGACACACTTTAGAAGACACTCTTCAAAGTCACAATACTTGATTTTTCTTAACAGCTTCAATCAAGGACAATGAACACAACAGTTCATAAACACTAACCAAAGCAATTATACAGCATACAATTGCTTGGCTCAGAAGTATCCTAAGACACACGTGAATAACCAAACTTCTTCACTCATACAACACATGTGAAGAGCAACACTCTTCACTTAAAAATATGTCTACCACAATATATCAAAAGATACAAAGGGTGACTTACACATAAGGGACTCTCAAACCCTAGACCTTTATTTTACACTCTGGTTGTTCTTGATGTGAGTGCCTAATTTTTCCTTGCTTCTGCTCCTCCTTTTATAGCAATGCAGACTGGGCTTGGGCTGGTCACAATTGACAAACTTTAGGTTTAACCAAATTAAACCACTTTCCATAATTCAAGGTGCTGCCAAATTAGGTCACAGCTGCTTCATGTTATGTCCAGCCCTGACTAGAATCTCGCCTAAGATAACTAAGAAGCCATAACAGGTTTCCTGAAATTTAGCCTGAGATATCAGGTATCATAACAGAAAAACAAACCCTACACGCCCGATGTCATACGACCAATGTCATAACATTCAGTCATGACATTCAGCTTCACTTACTCTTAGCTTTCCAACTTGCCCTGTTGAACACTCCTGCAGAATCTTCTTCGCAACAGTAGAAACAAGCATATTATAGTTTCCTAAAAAGTCTCAAAGATCTTTTTTATGAACACCAACTAAATCTTCACTTTGTTCCTAATGAATCACTTTGGCCTGCACATACTGATGAGGTATATCCAGCAGGATCTCATCAAACCAAACCACTTCTGTCAAGTGATGGCAGCTCCTGTTGTACTAGACAGCAAATGTCATGACATTGGTCATGATATCCTGATTAAAACTCATGGCAGCAGTTCTGTCATGACAGCAGATGGATGTCATGGCATCTGTTGTACTTCACAATCCGAAGGTACTCCACTCCCCTTTCCACAAGAAAGAGAGTTTTCACTATAGTTTTAGAAAGTACAACCTATCACACCATCAACCAGTGAGGCCTACAATCTAACAACTAATCAACAACTAGTGTGCAAGAACAATCCTCTTGCAAACACTAACCCTTGTGTCCAATAATCCTGGATCACAAGTCACAATAGAAATAACTTTGTATTTTTGTAATTTAAAAGTGATACAATGATAATATCAATCTAATGATTGATCTTCGCCTTTTGATCAAAATCCACTCTTCAATATCAATACAAGTGTTCAAAAACTGGATATGAAATTGTATGAACAATATGAACACTTTTTGAAAATATTTGAAAAGTAGTGAATTTGATTCAATGATAATTTTTAAAATTATTGGAGGTTGTTTTTCAATTTGAAATATTCAGAATTTATATGAGCAAAACACCATTTCAAAAAGGTATAATTGAGTATGATTCAAACATGAAAAGGTATAATATTCAAACAACATTTTGAATTTTAACAGCAATAATTTTTCAAAATTCGTTCAGTGTTAATCGGTTAACCCTATAGGTTAATAGGTTAACACTTGAACGTTGGCCCAATGAATTCAAAATTTAAGGCCGTTAACCGATTAACCCATATGGTTAATCGGTTAACACTGTTAAAACTCAGAAAAATGCTTGAGTTAAAAAGTGTTATACCAATTCAAATGATTTTAAAACCATGCAAATGCAATATGTTTTCATGTTAAAATATTTGAACACTTGTATATTAATTAAAGGAGTGAAAATTGATATACCGAAGCTTGAGTCCAAATCTTGAAAGTTGAATGAACAATTGCACATGATGCTTCTGGTTTTATCTTCAGTGTATATACCCCCACGGGTATATAGTGTAAACAGCTTCACAGTACATATACCCCCACGGGTATATAGTGTAAAAATCTTGATCTTGATCAATTTTGAAAGCTTTGACTTTTTGCTTGCAATCATGGAATGAGCTTGAGTCTTTGTTGACATCATCAAAACCTTGAGATTGAAATGTGCTTCTACATTCTCCCCCTTTTTGATGATGACAAACAATTGTGTCTTGTGCGATATCTTTTGATGATGTTCGTTCTAGGCTTGCTTCTTGTTTCTCCCCCTATGTCCAACAACTCCCCCTATCTAAACAGAGGCAAAAATTCTGCACAGAGAGATATTAGACAGCAAGCACTTCTCCCCCTTTTTCATTAACAAAAAGAAAGGAGCTTTCAAAACTAAATAAAAGAAATATCAGCATACAAGACAGCATATAATCAAGCACAACAAAAATGATCTAAATAAACAATGCAGCAAACATAAAAGTGCAGCAAATAGTGTACGATTATTACTTAATAACTTAAATAATATCCGGAAAGAAAAACAAACAAAAGCAACAGAAACAAATATTTCTTAAACATCTTCATCAGACATATCCACGTCTTCTGCTTCTTCCTCTTCACTACCTTCATCATCTGCCTCTTCTTCTTCAACAGTCCCGGGGTTGGAAGGATGAGCGGTAAGGATGAGGTTGCAAAGTGAAGCAATTGCCCTGGAGGTTTCTCGGTGACAGTTCATAGATTTCCGATGTCGGGTCATCATGGTAGTATAAAGAAATTCATTTGTAATACCCCCTTCGGGAACGGGATAGGCTTGGTTTGAGGCGGATCCTTCGCCTGCAGACTTATAAATGCCGTCAATGCCTTTGATAATACCAGTGTTCTTAACAATGGTGATCTCATTTATCTCATTGGTTGTTGGTTTCATCTTGATGAAAGGTTCCCTGTTAAGGTCCAAATCCGTCAACTCAAGGATTCTTGAAACCAGCCTGGCATAAGGAAGACGTGTCGACAGAGAAAGCTGCTGTTGAAAATGATATATGATTGTCAAAATCCAATTTACCCTTATCTTGTTTTTGATTGAGAAAAGAAGCTGCATTTCCATGTCATTGATCTGAGCATGATTCAAATCCTTCGGAATCAACACATAGCAGATTATGTAATGTAGCATCCGGTCCGAAACCGTCAGATTTTTCGCATAACAAAGCATGCGAGCCACTCGTTGATTTGCTACAACATTCTCCTTTGGAAACCTGCAGATCTTATAATAGTATTCCATTTTGTCATAGTTAGACCACGGTCCTTCCACGTGGTTAACTCCTTTCCGGAGAAAGTAGCCAGAGGATGGAATTTTCAACTTCGCAGCAATATCTGTCAGATTCTCTTTCAAGAAGCAATCTCGAACAGTGGTTTTCATAATGTGCTTATCGTCAGCATTCAAATACACAAATAGCTTATTCAAAAATGCTTTAACCAATTCATGGTAACAATTTCCAGAGTCAGAAGCAAACTTATCTATCTTCTGATATTTGAGCAGAACAGGAAAATCAAAGGATGAAGCAAGAAAAGCCTTAAGGTTTACATATTTTACCGGCAGAATATGGCGGACGCGAACCTTGAAATCCATCCGGCGTTTCTTGGTTGTCTCCATGGGAATGCTATCTCCATCTAATGCAGAGTCATATTCCGATAACTTTCTATTTCCTTTGTGAGAAGATGCCATGGATGAAGTTTGAGAGATTTTGAGGGTTCTGGGTTCTTGGATGAGTTAGGGTTTTGAGAGATGGAGGAGAGGATATTGTGAGGGCAATATATATGGAGTGTTATGTGAGTGGGTTTTAATGTGAGTTGGAAGTCCAAAAGTGTAGTCAAAGAAGAAGAAGAAGAATTCTTTGGATAGTGATTTGGATGTTCAAGAAAATATTAACCACACATAAATCACATTTAACACACTTAATTTTCCAAAATTTTAATTAATTTTTCATTTCTGATTTTTGAAAATTTTAACAGTGTTAATCGATTAACCATATATGTTAATCGGTTAACACATTAAAAATTAATTTCCAAAATAAAAGTAACAGTGTTAACCGGTTAACCCTATAGGTTAATCGGTTAACACATTAAAAATTTAAGTCAGAATTGAAAAAATTAACAGTGTTAATCGGTTAACGCTATAGGTTAATCGATTAACACACGCAAATTTTGGAAAATTGCTAAAAACAGAAAGCACAAACATTTGAAAACATACATTATGCAAACATAAACCAGAGAAAAGATCAGATATCACCTTCATCGAGAATCCCAAGTTCTCGTCGAATTTTGAAGAACGGTTCTTTCGCTAATGGTTTGGTAAAGATGTCGGCGAGTTGATTATGTGTATCGATGAAAGTAACATCTACATCTCGATTTAGTACGTGATCTCGAAGGAAGTGATGTCGGATATCTATATGCTTTGTCCTTGAAGGCATGACTGGGTTCTTTGTAATATTGATGGCACTTGTATTATCACATCGAAGAGGAATGCGACCGAGATCTATACCGAAATCGAGGAGTTGTTGCTTGAGCACAAAATTTGTGCACAACAACTTCTTGCTGCAATATATTTCGCTTCGGCTGTACTGAGTGCCACACACACTTGCTTCTTGAAGGCCCATGACACTAGTGCATTCCCGAGAATGTGACACATACCACTCGTGCTTTTTCTATCGGTCTTACATCCTGCATAATCATCGTCAGAATAACCAATTAAAGAACAAGTACTACCTTTTGGATACCATAATCCGACGTTCGTTGTTCCTTTGAGATACTTTATGATTCTCTTCACGGCGGTGAGATGTGATACCTTCGGACTTGCTTGAAAGCGTGCACACAAACAAACGCTAAACATAATGTCAGGACGGCTTGCCGTCAAATATAATAATGAACCGATCATACCTCGATATTTTGTAATATCAATTAGAGTACTAGATTCATCCTGATCAACGTACATTTCGGATCCCATAGGAGTGGACATCACCTTGCAACTATCCATATCGAATTTCTTCAACAATTCCTTGCAATAGTTGGATTGGTTGAGGAATATGCCATCCTTTGTTTGCTTGATTTGTAGTCCAAGAAAATAGTTCAATTTTCCCATCATGGACATCTCGAATTCTCCTTGCATCATAAGTGAAAATTCTTCGCAGAGCTCTTTGTTTGTTGATCCGAAGATGATGTCGTCGACATAGACTTGAACCAATAAGGTGTTACCCTTGATCTTCTTTATGAACAGCATCTTGTCAACCTTTCCTTTTGTAAATCCCTTTTCACATAAGAAATTTCTAAGGCGGTCATACCATGCTCTCGGTGCTTATTTCAATCCGTAGAGTGCCTTTTTCAGTTTGTAAACATGCGAGGGATTCTTGAAGTCTTCAAAACCCAGAGGTTGTTTGACGTAGACTTCTTCATTGATATATCCGTTCAGGAAAGCGCTTTTGACATCCATCTGGAATAACTAAAAATTAATAGAACAAGCGTAAGCAAGTAATAATCTAATTGCTTCTAACCTTGCTACCGGAGCGAACGTTTCATCAAAATCAATTCCTTCCTCCTGGTTGTAGCCTTGTGCGACCAATCTTGCTTTGTTACGAACTATGATCCCATTCTCGTCAAGTTTGTTCTTAAACACCCATCTCGTTCCTATGATGTGCTTGTTATCCGGTCTTGGTACGAGACTCCAAACTTGATTCCTTTCGAATTGGTTGAGTTCTTCTTGCATCGCTACAATCCATTGGTCGTCGCCTAAGGCTTCATCAATCTTGGTTGGTTCAATTTGAGACACAAAAGCCATGTTGAGACAAGCATCCTTAAGATTTAGTCGAGTTGCAACGCCTTGGCTAATATCACCAATAACTTTATCTATCGGGTGATCTCTATGCGTTCTCCATTACTTCAGAAGATCTTGATGTTCTTCGATGATTTGAGTGACATCTTCTTGTGGTATTGCTTGATTCTTTGAAGTCTCTTCTTGTTGTTGTGAAGAACCTACTATATCATTATCATCATCCACAATAATATTATCCTCTTTCGAGGGGTTAGTCTCATCAAAAGAAACATGAATGGATTCTTCAATAGTAAGAGTTCTTTTATTAAAATTCTAAAAGATCTACTAGAAAGAGAGTAACCAAGAAATAACCTTCGTCGGACTTCTCATCAATCTTACCGAGATTGTCCTTATTGTTGTTGAGAACAAAACATTTGCATCCGAATATGTGGAAAAATGCTAGGTTTGGTTTCCTACCCTTGAACAGCTCATACGGAGTCTTCTTGAGAATTGGTCGAATATTGACACGGTTGCTTACGAAACACGCCGTGCTAACCGCTTCTATCCAGAAATATTTAGGAAGATTTGATTCGCTAAGCATTGTTCTAGCAAGCTCCACCAGTGACTTATTCTTCCGTTCTACAACACCGTTCTGTTGAGGAGTCCTTGGTGCGGAAAAATTGTAAGAAATTCCACGTTCTTCACAAAAATCTTCAAAGTATGAATTTTGGAATTCTCCACCATGGTCGCTTCTTATGGAGGCTATGGTGAGTGACTTCTCGTTTTAAATTTGCTTTGCATACTTCTTGAATTCTTTGAAAGCATCATTTTTCTGCACTAAAAACAATGTCCATGTGTATCGAGAGAAATCATCAACAATAACTAAAGCATAAATACTACCTCCAAAGCTTTTCGTTCTCGATGGACCAAAAAGATCCATGTGCAACAATTGAAGTGGCCTTGATGTAGAAACCACTAGCTTGGATTTGAAAGTTGTCTTGGTCTGTTTCCCCTTTTGACATGCATCACATAACTTATCCTTGATGAATTTTATCTTCAGAAGACCAACAACTAGATTATGCTTTATCAACTTATTTAAATGCTCCATGTGAATGTGAGCAAATCTTTTATGTCAAAGTCACGCCTCGTTGTTGTTCGCCATAAGACATTTTACCTTCAAGGAAGAGTCATCAAAAGAGATCATAAAAATATTATTAAATCTTTTACCTTTTAGCAAGATGTCATGGGTGACTTCATGTTCTATCAAACATTCATCCTTTGTGAAGTTGATTCGGAACCCTTTGTCACACAATTGACTTATGCTAAGTAGGTTGTGTTTAAGGCCTTCCACATAAAGAACGTCTTCGGTGATTGTACATGGAGGTGCACCAACGGTTCCAACTCCAAGAATTTTTCCTTTATTATCATCACCGTAAGTAACGTATCCTTTGGCCTTTAATGATAGACTTGAAAATTTGTTTATGTCTCCCGTCATATGCTTAGAACAACCGCTATCAAGATACCATTGATTAGAAGTTGTCTTCAAGCATACCTACAACACAAAATTAAGTAATGTTAGGACCCAAATTGCTTTGGGTCCTTGATAGTTAGTACCCTTTTCAACCCACACATAATGCCCTTTAACAACACCAATGTTGTGCACATAGCAAGCATTAGGTGTATGGCCTTTGATTCCACAATAAAAACAAGTAGGTTGAAAATGACTTCTATATCTAGGAACATAATTCTTTTTCTTCACAATTCTTTTCTTTTTATGACTTTGATGCATATTTTTAGAATTGTTTGCCTTTTCTTTAACAACTTGTTCACTTGCTTTCATAAAAACGGTTTCATTTGTGCTTGGTTTGGAAAACTTAGAATATCCTAATCCACTTTTATCATTAGAATATCTTTGATACCTAAGAATTTCCTCCAGCCAATTTGACCTTTTTCGTATCTTTCTAAAACTATTTTAAGTTGAACAATTTGAAAAGATAAGGATTCATAATTTTTGCATACAAGACTTTGTTTCTCATCCGCCAAATTTTGTTTTTCATTTTCAATATTTTTTATAAAAGTAGTATTTTGTTCTTCTAAAAATGAAATTCTTTTCTTTTGGGATGAGATGCTTTTACACAAAGTCTTGCATTCTTTTAAACGTTCATCTATGACTTCTTGTGCATCATTGTCATAAATAGAAAAATCGTTACTAACCTCATCAATTTCTTCATCGGAATGATGTGACGCCATAAGAGCCACATTTGCACATTCATCGCTTTCCGACTCCGATGATGAACTTATCTCGTTATCGTCCCAAGAAACATAAGCCTTTTTATTTTTGAAATCCTTCTTGCCTTTGAATCCTACTTTCTTTGCAAGTTTCGGGCAATCCGGCTTTATGTGACCTTGTTTCCCACATTCGTAGCTGGTGACTTCTTGGTTCAATGTGGAAGCATCCTTTTTCCTGAAATGTCTATTCTTTTTAGGAAAAGAGGAATTTTTATTATTATTAAAAAACTTACCAAGCTTCTTTACAAGAAGCATGAAATTTTCATCTTCGGAAGTCTCGTCGTCTTTGTCATCCTTTGTGTCAATCTTCAAGGTAATTCCTTTGGACTTCTTTTCTTGACTTTCGTGCTTCTCGAGTCTTCGAAGTTCCAATTCATGCTCTTGAAGTTTACCAAATAAGGATGCATATGTCATCGTTGAGAGACTCTTCTTTTCTGAAATAGCGGTCACCTTTGGTTGCCATTCTCTTGTCAAGGATCTTAGGACTTTCAGGTTGAGATCATCATTGGTGAAGGTATTTCCAAGAGCAATCAAATGATTTGTTAGATGAACGAATCTCTTTTGTAAGGCAACAATGGATTCACCGGGCTGCATACGGAACATCTCATATTCTTGACTTAAAGTGTTGAGTCTTAATCTTTTTACTTCAGCGGTTCCTTCATGCATTTCTACCAAGGTGTCCCAAATCTCTTTTGCCGATCTACACTGTGATACACGAAAGAATTCGTCCATACTGAGAGCGCTTTGGAGTATATTGATTGCTTTCTTCTCATCAAGAATCTTTTTCTTATCATTTTCATCATACGTGCTTTTCAACTTTGCGGTCCCAACGCCATTGACCACATTTACTGGATTGTGTGGTCCTTCTTCGATTGCTTCCCATATACCTTCTCCTTGGGCTTCAAGATGCGCCTTCATTCTGATTTTCCAGAAATCAAAATACTCTCCAGAAAACAGTGGTGGTTTATTACTACTTCCACCGTCTTTGAAAACCAGGTTGGTGCTAGCGGAAGCCATACTGAATCGTTAGGAACAGGTTACCTTAACCTGCTCTGATGCCAATTGTAAGTTCAGAGTATGCCTAAGAGGAGGGGGTGAATTAGGCTTTAGAAACTTTTTCTGGTTTTTCAAAACTCTTGAATATTTCTTCTTTAAGTTCTTGGTGATGAAAGCAGTAAAAGTAGAAAGAAAAATGAACACGGAGATTTATAGTGGTTCCCTTCACAATCCGAAGGTACTCCACTCCCCTTTCCACAAGAAAGAGAGTTTTCACTATAGTTTTAGAAAGTACAACCTATCACACCATCAACCAGTGAGGCCTACAATATAACAACTAATCAACAACTAGTGTGCAAGAACAATCCTCTTGCAAACACTAACCCTTGTGTCCAACAATCCTGGATCACAAGTCACAATAGAAATAACTTTGTATTTTTGTAATTTGAAAGTGATACCATGATAATATCAATCTAATGATTGATCTTCTCCTTTTGATCAAAATCCACTCTTCAATATCAATACAAGTGTTCAAAAACTGGATATAAAATTGTATGAACAATATGAACACTTTTTGAAAATATTTGAAAAGTAGTGAATTTGATTCAATGATAATTTTTAAAATTATTGGAGGTTGTTTTTCAATTTGAAATATTCAGAATTTATATGAGCAAAACACCATTTCAAAAAGGTATAATTGAGTATGATTCAAACATGAAAAGGTATAATATTCAAACAACATTTTGAATTTTAACAGCAACAATTTTTCAAAATTCGTTCAGTGTTAATCGGTTGACCCTATAGGTTAATCGGTTAACACTTGAACGTTGGCCCAAAGAATTCAAAATTTAAGGCCGTTAACCGATTAACCCATATGAGTAATCGGTTAACACTGTTAAAACTCAGAAAAATGCTTGAGTTAAAAAGTGTTATACCAATTCAAATGATTTTAAAACCATGCAAATGCAATATGTTTTCATGTTAAAATATTTGAACACTTGTATATCAATTAAAGGAGTGAAAATTGATATACCAAAGCTTGAGTCCAAATCTTGATAGTTGAATGAACAATTGCACATGATGCTTCTGGTTTTATCTTCAGTGTATATACCCCCACGGGTATATAGTGTAAACAGCTTCACAGTACATATACCACCACGGGTATATACTGTAAAAGTCTTGATCTTGATCAATTTTGAAAGCTTTGACTTTTTGTTTGCAATCATGGATTGAGCCTGAGTCTTTGTTGACATCATCAAAACCTTGAGATTGAAATGTGCTTCTACAGAATTAATAATCTCCCCCTTTGGAAAATTTTGGCTAAAACAACCAATTACCTTATTAGGGCAGCAGCAGTAGTTTTTCCAGCCTCACACACTGTCATGCTCCCCCTTGATAGTTGCAACAAATAACAACACCTTACTCCCCCTTGGTATAGTCAAAAATTAACAAAAATTGGAGTAAGTGTACATACTGCACATGGTGTCCAAACATCTAGTCGTCTCACAATCTCTCAAGAGATACACAACCTGCTTGATCCCCATCAGTATGAAGACTACACCACTGTAGTAATAATCCATGGACCAGGTCTTAAACCTTCTTGCTGAACCCACACATCCTCATAAGTTGTCATAACTCCTTGGATAGGCAAAGAGTCATGCACACGAAGGTCTCAGAAGAGCATATCAGCAGCAGCTTACCAGATCATCACACACCAGAACATCCTAGAGAGAAATAAACTCTCATGAAGCTTCCTCAGAGGCACAATGTTCAGACACCCTGTCTGACATTGTAAAAATTATTCTTAAGCACCTTAAGAATTAATTCCTTTATTTAACAGTCAGACTGTAAGCACCAAGGCATAGACTACATCTCCTATAGTCCATATCCATCAATAGCTGGGACACACAACCATGCTTCATCATGATGAGCAACAACCTCCACAGCATCAACTTCTCATGATCATTGTCATTGAGTTCTTGCCTTGTCTGAAACTGCTCCTACAGAAGGGACATTTTTGACATCTCCAATTAAAGGATAATCAATTAAACACTTGCCACAAGTAACAATTGATTTTAAATCCCCAATTTGTGTCACACAAATATTCATACAATGACCAATGTTTCCTTGGTCTTCACAAGAGGTAAGCATAGTCCTAGAGATGATACACCAGCCAGCACCCTGTCAAGACATCTTGTCTGATATTATGACCTCATCAATGGCCCAAGGACACCAGCTTGCCTGAGGCACAACAAGCTTTGTACAGCTCCATATCTATACAATGTCCATGCAAGTAGTGTAGCTACACATCAGACAGGTACACTACTCCCCCTATCATGCATAATCAGAACTCCCCCTAAAAGAGAGAATCCAAACATATGAAGAATCACTTTAACATATTCATGTTCACATTCTGGAAACACATGCATCTGTGCACCCCTTGGTTCATAAGCCATGCTGGAACCAACATCAGAAGTAGTTGCAGGATTACTATCTGGAAGATTTCTCAGTTTTCAGCTTTGACAAAAAGACTTCAAGATGTCAGAGTGAAAGTCCTTCCTTATGCACAGGATCAAGGCTGATGGTGTCTTGATCTTAACCTTCACCTGTCAAACAAGACACAACACAGGGATAGAGGCTCAAAATCCTGGTTTGATCCATTGCTACCCAATGAGAGAACCAAGAGCAGAACCATTGTTAAGTTCATCATGATCAGTAACATAATGTCACAACACCTGGTATGACATTCCACCCTCCTAGAGGCATACAGTCACAAACTGCTTGAAGCCACAAGCAATCTTAAGACACAACTGAACCATTGTAGCAACATATCCTAGATAGAAGTATACCTCCCCATACCAAGGATAACTAGTGCTCTATTTCCAGAAGCACGTGAATGGAAAACATAACACTCATCTTCATGTCTTCAAGAGCTCACTCCTTGTTCAACACACTTGTTGAATGCATTCACTTATTGCTTGAACCATAGGTAACTAGTACACCCATCAGACAGAAGCTCTCCCCCCATCTTCTATAAATGCTGCTCCAAGATCACTGCATTATATCTCAAGACCAACCTCTTGCTCATACAATGAGAAGGTATCAAACTGCTCCACTTCTTGCTAGAGTTACCACTTCTCCACAAGACTTCTGGCCTGAGTCAGAGAACTAGATAGACAACCCATCATCCAAGACATTCTTTCCTCATCATTCTCCCATATGATAAGTTAGAAAGCTTCTGGTTTAACTGGTGAATATTTACTTCCATATAACTCATCATAGTCCATATTTTTATGCAATGAGCCACTCCAGTCTTGTACAATACCTTCACATCATACTCCAAGACAGTTCTTTTACCTCATCATTCTCCCGTATGACAAGATAGAGTACTTCTTAGCCAAGATGTGAATCACAAGTTCCACAATAGATCTTCAAGTCCTTCTCCAGATGATGTTTACTCCATCTAATGGTTATTGGTATGCCCTCAACTGGACTTACTACTGCCTAGTAATCCAACTGAAAATCTGCAGAGAACACAGCTCCACCAGCTTGATCAAACACATCTCCAAAAGAGGGTAATCTTCCATACACAACTTAGGGATTCTACCACAAGCTCCAATATATGAACAAAAAAAGATCCTCCTTTGGTCTTCAACCAACTACCCTTCTGCACAAGAGTAATTAGTTCCAAGCATGAACAATCCCAGAACCTTCTGTGGTTTTCAAATAACTACCCTTTTGTACAAGAATAGTTTTCTAAAGGCACATTTCTTAAATAACCAAATGCCACTGTTTGGTTATTCAGCATCTTTCAGAGCTCTAGAAAATCTGCTAATCCACTAGGCCACTTTGATCTTCAAGTCACAAATTCTACTTGCTCCAAAGCAAGGCATCTACTCCTTCATACAGCTCTCGCAAACTGCATGAGATAAAGCATTAATTCCATCCATACCTGAGAAGATCAACTTATTTTTCATCAATGAAGGCCTTGAAGTTACTGCTTGATATCACTACATCGGATACGACATCCTGCTGGAGAGTTCAGGCTTTCATTCTGCCACTTGGAAGATCCTCATCACTCTATCAGAACAAGAGTACATAGACTTGATATCAAGTTGGAGTAGACAACCTCTATTCTGCTTTGTTGTACCTTGAAGTGAATTTACTTTAGGAACTCTTCTTTAGAGAAACCAATCATGCCAAAGCTTGATTCTTCAGAGAGAAGGAAAAAAATCTTTACAAAAGGAATCCCGCTTTCCTTAGGTTGAGACTTCTTTAGAAAATCAAAGATAACTGCCACTTATCCTTGACCTCCAAGCTGAGCAAGATCTCATGCTCCTGTGCACTTAGATCAGAAATGGACTGGCCCAAGCAGAGGTACCAGCACCATCTTCGAGACCAGTTTCTTGCCAGGAGACTTTCTAGATACAGATCATATGTTGCTGCACTCCAATAAGCTGAGCCAAGAGGAATGTCTTCATTTTTACTTCCATCAGCACTACATTCTAGCCTTAGTTTCTTGTCAAGAACCTTACTAGAATTAAGACAGATCTTACCTCACATGTGTATGGTACCAAGATTATCAGCTCTATCTCCTTGGATATAGTGATGCACTCCTTGAATCAATTGAATTCTGCACAACCTCTGCTGATGGAATTTCTCAACTCTGGTTGAACATCAGCTTCTTGAAGAGATCAAACAAATCAGGGGCCTTATGCTTGTGCTGCAACTGATGATACATCTTGATCATTGACTAAGGACAATTCATTAAATGTTTGTGAAGATCTCAAATAGCAATGAATCTTAAATCCTTATAATAAATCCTTCTCTGAACTTCAGGGATAACCAATTAAATACATATGTAGTCCACACATAGCAACTGATCTTAAATCCACACAACTTGTTGAGAAGACCATCTGATAGATATTTATACTTCAGTAATACCAAAAGTATTCTTCAGTATAAGTATATCTAGTGTTGAAACATTAAGGCTGCCACCCTTGACTCAACCTTTCTATGACTTCCTTCAGCTGATAGAGTTCTTGCAAATCATGAATGGTGAAAATAAATCACCTCCCATTATGCCATCTATCAGCACCAGCCACAGCCATACATCAACCTGTATATAGGGCAATCTTCTCTCAGGGCTACCAGAGTTCTTTTATCAGAAGAATATGCAGCAGAACTACCAAAAGAACATCTTCAACAAGCCCTAAACAAGATGTTAGAACACACTCACCAGGTCATAGGGGCGCCTATATCAGAGGGCACAACAACAGATACACAGAATACATCAGCAGCCCAAACATTTAGCAAGATCAGCACGGCAGCTACAACTTCTCCTTGTTTAAAACCACCAGAAAGTATCTCCCAAGATCTCATCCAGAACAGACAGGATGCCTGCTCTGATACCAATTGAAATTCTAGTATGTAGATCTCATATGTCCCAAGAACATTAATCTCTACTTAACAAGGACAAGGACAGACTATGACTAATTTAAATTTCTTTAAATTGTACCAATGTCATGAGCAACGTCATGACGTCTGCTGTAACATCTGCAGACTGACATACTATGTATCTAAACATTTAAATTGTGCAGAATTGTAAATGCTAAAAGATAAATAACACAATGAATTGTTTACCCAGTTCGGTGCAACCTCACCTACATCTGGGGGCTACCAAGCCAGGAAGGAAATCCACTATTAGCAGAATTAACTCAGAGCTAAACTCCCCCGCTTACAACTCCTCACTTAATCTCTACCCACTCACTCCCCCTCAATCACAGCAGTGATATACAATTCAATACAAAAGACAGACTTTAGAAGACACTCTTCAAAGTTACAATACTTGATTTTGCTTAACAGCTTCAATCAAGGACAATGAACACAACAGTTCATAAACACTAACCAAAGCAATTATACAACATACAATTGCTTGGCTCACAAGTATCCTAAGACACACGTGAAGAACCAAACTTCTTCACTCACACAACACACATGAAGAGCAACACTCTTCACTCACAAATATGTCTACCACAATATACCAAAAGATATAAAGGGTGACTTACACACAAGGGACTCTCAAACCCTAGACCTTTATTTTACACTCTGGTTGTTCTTGATGTGAGTGCCTAATTTTTCCTTGCTTCTGCTCCTCCTTTTATAGCAATGTAGACTAGGCTTGGGCTGGTCACAAGTAACAAACTTTAGGTTTAACCAAGTTAAACCACTTTCCATAATTCAAGGTGCTGTCAAATTAGGTCACATCTGCTTCATGTTATGTCCAGCCCTGACTAGAATCTCTCCTGAGATAACTAAGAAGCCATAACAGGTTTCCTGAAATTTAGCCTGAGATATATCAAGTATCATAACAGAAAAACAAACCCTACACACCTGATGTCATACGCCCAATGTCATAACATTCAGTCATGACATTCAGCTTCACTTACTCTTAGCTTTCCAGCTTTCCCTACTGAACACTCCTGCAGAATCTTCTTCACAACAGTAGAAACAAGCATATTATAGTTTCCTAAAAAGTCTCAAAGATCCTTTTTATGAACACCAACTAAATCTGCACTTTGTTCCTAATGAATCACTTTGGCCTACACATACTGATGAGGTATATCCAGCAGGATCTCATCAAACCAAACCACTTCTGTCAAGTGATGGCAGCTCCTGTTGTACTAGACAGCAAATGTCATGACATTGGTCATGATATCCTGATTAAAACTCATGGCAGCAGTTCTGTCATGACAGCAGATGGATGTCATGGCATCTGTCGTGACATCTTGTTTAACATCAGTGCAGAATCTTGTTTTACCAAAATTTAGCCAATTATAGAACCATGGACAATTATATATCATAGAATCATGGAACTAACACATAATTCAAGACTTCATCCCTTTCAAATTCAATGGCATAAGGGAGATACACCATTCCAAATTCAAGAGTCATGAATTCAAGATTAGATTCAAGAATATTACAAAGGGAAATTTTATGACATTACAAGAATTCCATGTGTTACAAAGTTTCCAACTCTAAGTAATGTTTAGAAATTAAGCTATTTCTAATGTTCATTCAAGTTTCTAATCAAATTCATGCTATGGTACCCTTCATGCCTCATCAAGTTTACATGTTCCACATTATGCCCACAAATATCCAAGGAAAATAATTAAGATTCAACTTAACATTGGAACATTTCAAGACTATGCATGCTTAGCCATGGGAAATTTTAATGTGATCCAAAACAGTCCCATACAAAAAAGTGACAAATTGTTTCACCAATTCATGTCACAAAACTAAAGGAATAAACCCATAGTGATGCATCTAAATATCATAATGTTAAAATGTTATCAAAGGTGGAAATTTGGACCACAAGGGTAGTCCAAACACAAGAAAACAAATGAGTTCAGATTTGAAAACAAGACAAAAGGCAGTAGAAAAATACAGTAAAGAGAATTTATGGAAATGGAAAGAATTGGGTTTGGCATCAAGAAAGTGATGAGAAGCATATCCCAATGAAAAGATGTTGCAGCAAGCCCTATTATTTGACTATAAGGAAGGGAGCAGCAGAGGTAAGAGACACATTGACATATACAGAGATTGAGAGCAGGAGGCATATGTAGAGCAAGAGATAGAGAGAAAAACCCAAAAAGAGAGATTGAGAGAGGAGGAAACATTGAGAACATCATTGAGTAAAGAGATTGAGAAAGAAAAGAAACCATTGAGAGAACAAGAGAGTGATAGAAAACTAGAAAAGAAAGTGAATCATAAAGCACACCCAACCAAAATCAGTGGAGGTTTTTCAAGAAAGATAACTCTTGGGTATCCATTTCTTCAAACTCTTCTCTCTTTATATATTTTGCATTGTCTTTTATTTTCTCTTTAAGTGATTTTTGTGATGTATACATTGTGTAAGGTCCCAAGAGGTACCAATGAACTTTTGTAAGAACCACAAGAGAGGAAAAAGAAAAAAACATAGTTTAGATTTTTCACCCAGCAGGGCTGACACGGGCGGCCGTGTCAGCCCGCTGTTTAAACTTCCTTCGCGTGCATCTCCTAGGGGTGCTGCTACGGGCGGCTGTGTCAGCTCCCTGTTTATCGCCAAAACCCATGTTGTGGGCACTTCCTGACACGGGCCGTGTCAGGCCCCTATTTTTTAACTTTTTTTTGTTGCTATTTCACCTTCAAAAAATAATTTTCAAGGAGTTCAGTTTTTTTTCATGACTTGCCTTTTTTTACTCGTATTTTCAAGCCGATTAACCTGATGTGTTTGTATGGCCATTGTATGTGGATATTATTATGGTTATTTTTGACTTTTGGCTCCAAAAACTATTTTCAAAACAAAATCTCGATTCTTATCGAGCCATTTTCACCCTTGTAAGTCGATTGCCTAGTGCGTCGCCATCGACCTTGTTCGCATCACTTCAAATACTTTTATAAGCAATAAAACCCTTGATCCAACATCAAGTGGTATTTTTATCATAAAAATCCAAAATACAATAAAGATACAATTAGGGTTATACGCCATGAGCTTTAAAGTGGTGGAGAAGAAATGAGAATGGAGCCCCACCTACACTCGTTCTGAATGTTTTGAATACAAGGCGCTCGACTTGGTTATTCGAAACATTCATCTATATCCAAAGTCTTTAGTATGATCCTAATCAATAACAATTTCTTCTCAAAAACCTAAAAATAACATCAACTCATCAAACTTCTTTTTGCCTTAGGGCATCAATCCGAAAACCCTTTTTCAAGGTATAAAATCAACCAACATGCAATCATTTCACAAGCCTGCGAACTACGGAGCTCTGATTCTTTACTTCTTTTAAGTGAGGATATGTAGGCACAAGGGCCATAATTCTTGATGAGCACTCTAATAAAAACCCAACCACTATTTTATTTTAAGCAAGCAAACTTTTAGATTAAAACACCCATTCAAGCCAAACAACTTAGAAGGTTCCCATCGAGTACGATGGATGTGAGGGGGTGCTAATACCTTCCCCTCGCATAACTGACTCCCGAACCCTAAAACTTGGTTGTGATGACCATGCTCTTCCCCTAAAGGTTTTATCGTTATTTCCCTTTCCCTCCTTGGGATAAATAAAATTCGATGGCGACTCTGTGTCATTTTTTGCGTAGCGACAGGTAGAAACCTGCATGGCCTAAGAAACTTCTTATACCTTTTTGGTTCAATAGAGGTGGGAGTTTTGATATTACTTCAACTTTGGCTTGGTCCACATCGATTCCTTTGTGAGAAATATTGTGACCCAAGACTATTCCTTCATGTACCATGAAGTGGCACTTATCCTAATTGAGGATTAAGTTGCTTTCCTGGCATCTTTGTAAAACAAGAGAAATTATCAAAAGAGGAGCCAAATACCGAGAAATCATCCATGAAGACTCCCATATGTTTTTCCAACATATCAACAAAAATGGAAGTCATACATCTCTGAAACGTGGCAGGAGCATTACATAACCCAAATGGCATTCTTCTGTAAGCAAAAACACCATATGGGCATGTAAAAGCCGTCTTTTCTTGATCTTCAGGTGCCACGGTAATTTGGTTGTACCCGGAGTAATCGTCAAGGAAACAATAATAATCATGACCAGCTAAGCTTTCCAACATTTGATCAATGAATAAAAAAGGGAAATGGTCTTTCCTTGTAGCAATATTTAATCTTCTATAATCAATACATACTCGCAAACCTGTTACCGTTCTTGTCGGGATCAACTGGTTTTCCACGTTTTTGATGATGGTCGTACCCTCTTTCTTTGGTACCACATGAACCAGACTCACCCAAGAGTTGTCGGATATAGGGTAGATAAGACATGCATCTAACAACTTTACAACTTCTTTTCTAACTACCTCTTTCATGGCTGGATTAAGTCTTCTTTGGGGTTGCACTACTGGCTTATAATCATCCTCTATGAGAATTTTGCGCATGCATACCATGGGACTAATACCTTTCAAATCCTCAATAGCCCACCCAATAACACTCTTATATCTTTTGAGAACAGTGACCAACTTGTCTTCTTAGATCGTTTTAATTTTAGAGCTTATAATGGTCGGGCATTTACCGTCAGTGTCAAGGAAAACATAGTTAAGGTTTTCAGGAAGTTGTTTCAACTCTGTACTCCTTTTTGTCTCTTCATTCCCTTCCACAATCTGAGGCTGTCTTAAATCTTCCCACCGGTGTGATCGAGATCCTTTCAAAGGGGGTTGTGCTTCCATCATGGATAACACTTCCACCTCTCTTTCATCAACTGTTTCATTTGGTTCAACAATAGACATACTCAAAACTTTTTCTAAAAATGAGAAAGATACACCTTCAAGATTCTCATTGATAACTACTTGGTCAAGCACTTCTATGTTGCTGCTTGTGCAAAAATCATTTTTGTGCTTCATAGTGTTTCTCACATCAATCTTTAACTCTTCATCATAAACCTTCAATGTCATCGTACCCCCTTCCATGTCTATCAGCACTCTACCAAGATCTAAAAATGGTCTTCTAAGTATAAGGGGAATATCCTCATCTCCCGGCATCTCTAATATAACAAAATCCACCGGAAACACAAATTTGTCAATCTTCACCAGTACATCCTCTACTACCCCATACAGTCGCTTCATAGAGTGGTCCGCAAATTGAAGTGTCATTCTGGTATCTTGCACCTTACCAATTCCCAACTTTTTGTAGATGGATAACGACATGAGACTAATACTTGCTGACTGTCACTACGCGAAAAATAACACAGAGTCGCCACCGAATTTTATTTATCCCAAGGAGGGAAAGGGAAATAACAATAAAACCTTTATGAAAATAGCATGGTCATCGCAACCAAGTTTTAGGGTTCGGGAGTCGGTTATGCGAGGGGAAGGTATTAGCACCCCCTCACACCTATCGTACTCGATGGGAACCTTCTAAGTTGTTTAGCTTGAATGGGTGTTTTAATCTAAGAGTTTGCTTGCTTAAAAGAAAAGAGGGGTTGGTTTTTTGTTAGAATGCTCGCCAAGGATTGTGGCCCTTGTGCCTAAGTATCCTCACTTAAAAGAGGTGAAGAATCAGAGCTCCGTAGTTCGAAGGCTTATGAAATGGTTGTTTGTTGGTTGATTTTATACCTTGAAAAAGGGTTTTCGTATTGATGCCCTAAGGCGAAAAAAAGTTTGATGAGTTAATGTTATTTTTAGGTTTTTTGAGAAGAAATTGTTCTTGATTAGGATCACACTAAAGACTTTGGATAGAGATGAATGTTTCGAATAACCAAGTCGAGCGCCTTGCATTCAAAACATTTGGAACGAGTGTAGGAGGGGTTCCATTCTCATTCTTTCTCCACCACTTTAAAGCTCATGGCGTATAACCCTAATCGTATATTTATTTATTTTTTTGGATTTTTTTATGAGAAAAATACCACTTGATGTTGGATCAAGAGTTTTATTGTTTGTAAAAATATTTGAAGTGATGCGAACAAGGTCGACGGAGAACGCACAAGGCGGTCGACTTACAAGGGTGAAAATGGCTCGATAAAATCGAGAGTTTATTTTTGAAAATAGTTTTGGAACCAAAAGTCAAAAAAGACCGATAACAATATCTACATACAATGGTCGTACAACCACATCGAGTTAGTCGGCATGAAAAAACACAAAACATGAAGAAAAAAACAGCATGAACATTTTTTTGGGAAAAAACTAAGGGAAGTTCGCTAGGCAAAGGCTGTAGCGAAGCTTCCCAGAAACAGCAAGAAGTTCGCTGTGCAAACTTCCCAGCAAACATAAATAGAGGCAAAAGGCACTGAAATTCACTGTCAGAACCTTGCAGCGAAGCTGCCTAGAAAAAACAACAAGAAGTTCGTTGTGCGAACTTCCCAGCTAACGTAAACAGAGGCGAAAGAGGGAAAAGTTCGCTAGGCAAAGGTTTCAGCCAACATGACTGAAAGAAAACATCAATAAGTTTGTTGTGCGAACTTCATGCTATTTTTCCCATAATATGCCTTTTTTATGGAAACAGAGGAGAAATTGGGCAAAGTTCGCTAGGCGAACTTGCTAGCGAACATGACAGCACACATGAGTATTTTCAACTCATGTCGCTATGAAAACTAAACTATGGTCTTTCTCTTTTCTTTGTTCTTTTACAATAGTTCTTGGTCATATCAAGACCTTATTACAGTATACAACGCAAGAAAAACACATGAAAATAAAACATGCAAAAATGTAAAAAAGATAAGGGTTTGAAGGGAAGGATACCTAATAGTTATTATCTTACTTCACCAATGGCCTTTGTTGGATCTACTTCTATGGTCCACCTCCTTCTTCTGGTTTTTTTATCCCTCTCTTGTTCTTTCAAGGCTTTCTTTTCAAATCTCTTTTTTTTTGTTTTTTTCAACGCCTCTTGCTCTCAATATCTCTCTATGTCAATGTGTGTCTTTCTCTCTACATATCTCCCCTTTTGTTTGCAGCTCCCTTTCTTTTTATCTCAGCACATTAAGGTTTTCTCTCCTTTCAAAACTTCAGATTTTCATTGAGAAAGGCATCTTACCACTTTCTTGATGTCACTCTCTTTCTTTCCATTTTCATGTATGTTACTTTGTTGTATTTTTGTTGCACCATCCTAGGCCTGTTTTTTGTGCAGCACTTTGTATCTTGTATCCATTTGTTGGCTTGTGTTTGGACTGCCCTTGTGGTCAATGTTAATAACTTGGACAAAATTTTGAAATTTTGATATTTAATGTGTAGATGCATCACCATGAGTATATTCCTTTGGTCCTGTGACATGAAATGTTTGGCAAATTGTCACTTCTTGCATGGGACTGTTTTAGATCACATTAAAAATTGCCCATGATTAAGCATGCATAGTCTTGATCTTGAAATATTCAAATGTTGAATTGAACCTTAATTATTTTCCTTGGATGTTTGTAGGCACAATGAGGATCATGTGGACTTGATGGGGGCATGAAGGGTACCATAGCATGAATTTGACTAGAAACTTGAATGAAGATTAGAAATAGATTAATTTCTAAACATCACTTAGAGTTGGAAATTTTGTAACAAATGGCATTCTTGTAATGTCATGAAATTTCTCTTTGTAATATTCTTGCATCTAATCTTGAATTCATGAATCTTGGATTTGGAAAAATGGGTCTCCCTTATGCCATTTAATTTGAAATGAATGAAGTCTTGAATTATGAACTTGTGATCTTGACTCATGCTTTGCAAATTTGAACTCCACTTGATCAAGAATTTGAAACAAAATTGGATGAAGTAATCTTGAATTAGGCCTCGCATTTCATGTTCATTAGGAATTTTGATCTTAAATATCCTAATATTGTTTCAAGTAACCTCTCCTTGAAGGAATCTATATGAGTAGACTTTCCAACTTGATCCAACTTGAATCAAGCCTTAAATGATGAACTTTTTCTTCCATGTAGCCCATGCTAGGCAATTTATCTTATTTGAAATGGAAAACAAATTAACCGACCCAATCCTTACCTTGTGAACCCACATGCTCGGTATGCAATAGAACGATGTATGATATGGCGGATGTAGGTTATTAAAGGCTAAAGGTGAAAATGAGGGTGTGACAGTTGCCCCTATTTAATCCTCTTGGACCTGAATGTCTGAAGGATAAAGGTGTTTGTACATTCATGGTAGAAGAGAATTAAATACTAGAATAACTGGGATTTTCAACTGGAGAGGTGCGGAATGAAAGTAGACAGTTAGCGAGATGGCTTGAAAAAAGTGTTTGTTAGTGAAGAAGGGTTAAGGGGGATACAATGATATGCTTGAGATGTAATGTGAAATGAACATGAGTTCTTTGGAAGCCAGAAGAGGAGACACCTCGTGATAGGGAATCATAGTCAGCCAAGAAATATTCCTTCTACCAAAGATAGAGAGGACTCAAGAAATATAGAAATGTGAGATATTCCTTCTACGAAAGTTAGAGAGGACTCTAGAAATTGGCTTTCCTCTTACAAAAGGCAAGGAGGACTCCCGAACAAAAGGTTTGGGGAAAATGTTTCCTTTCACAAAAAGTAGAGAGGACTCTGAAAAAAAAGGTTTGAAGATAATATTTCTTCTACAAAAGGTAGAGAGGACTCCAAAACAAAAGGTTTGAAGACATGGTAACTCCTTCTACATCAAGTAGAGGAGACTCCCTTGGGAGAATACGATTGTATTTCCTTCTATAAAGGCAGGAAGGACTCCAAAACAAAAGGATAGGAGAAGAAGGTCCTTCTACAAAAGGTAGAGAGGACTCCAGAACAAAAGGTTTGGAGATAATTCCTTCTACAAAAGGTAGATAGGAGACTCCCTTAGGAGAAAACGATCGTACTTTCTTCTACGAAAAGCAGAAAAGACTCCTGAACAAAAGGTTAGGAGAAAAATTCCTTCTACAAAAGGTAGAGGGGATACTTACAAAAGGTAAGCTGACAAGAAACTATGCAAAAGGCACGGGAAGTCTTACTAAAGGTAAGTTGAATCTGTTGTGAAAGGTAAGGTGGAGATACTTCGTGAAAGAGACACGAAACGACTCACAAAAAGTAAGTTGAGGGCAATAACAATCTTCCTGCAAAAGGCAGAGGAAATTTGTATAGGGTATTAGAACATCATTTGACCTCACAGGCACAACGACGGAGATGACATTCTTTAAGTATGGCGACCTTTCAGTTCTTGGCCACACAGGCATCAAGCGTCCAAATTGATCGAAGATACCCAAAACAAAGTTTTTGTCGAGTGTAAAAGACAGCGAGAAAAGCTTACAAGAGGAAAGTGAAGGGAAAAGATTTGACGCGAAAGGCAATAAAATCCCTTACGGAAGGTAAGGTGAGAAAATATCTCATGCAAAAGACTTGAAAAGACTTACAAAAGGTAAGTGAATGAGGGGTTAAGTATCATGCCAGAATTCGGACAAGACTTTCATAAGAACCCACATCTTCGAGGATGACTGGCTAAGCGTATGTAATGATGCAGCATGTATGCAAAAATGTCAGGCATGTAAGGACATGGAGGTTAGGGTGATGATTTATGCCAAGTGATTGAGCTTTGGTTTGGGGCGTCAAGTTTGACTTCCCGACTTCCTTGTGGCGAAATTTAGTTGATCTCCATATGGTCTTAACAGACAAGCTGTGATGGTCAGTTAGGTTGCCCCTGACTTGGTCGAATCTAGGTGAACTTTGTGATTTTACGATGCTTCGTGTACAAGTGCGCCTATTAGAGATTGCATTTATCCTTCATACACCTTGATCGGAGAGCAACCTTGTGTTTTCTTTTATCATTATTATCATCCCATATTTCTCAATGCAATATTTATTAAGAATGAAAATTCCACAAACAAACATGAAAGTAAAAAAATGTGAAGCACGAATTGATGAAAGAGACTTCATTGATGATAAAGTGACCCATAAGTGGGTGATTTTACATAAGGATACAATTCCTAAAAGAGGTGATTGCAAAAAATATGACAATAAGTACAGTGGCAATGAGAAAAGATCGGATTTCCGTTGAGTTCTAAATCTACTATAATCCTTATGGACTTGAAACTTCTCGTACATTGCCTCTGAGGAAGGTGGTTGGATTGATCTTTCCCATGTGTAGCTCTCTTTATTCTAATTATGAGCTCACAAACTCTTCGCAGACCCCAATCTTTTCCTTTTAAGGTCCCTAACTTTTGCCTAGACCACCCTTTCGGGTTTTCAGTCTACCGGGATACCCTTTTTCTCCTAGGTTGCCCCCTAAGGGTTTTCAACTCATCGGGTATTTTTTTTTCATTTTAACCCTAACTTTTTCCTGGACTTTTTTCTTTTTGTTGTCCACTGGGTTTGCTTTCAAGCATAGTATTTTTTAACTGCGTCTGCGTTAACAGGGGATGACAGATCTTCACCGTCCATGTCGGATAATATCAAGGCTCCTCCGGAGAAAACCATTTTCACAACATATGGACCCTCATAGTTGGGTGTCCATTTTCCCCTTGGGTCTGTATGGATTGGCATAATCTTTCTTAATACCTAGTCTCCCACTTTGAACTCTCGAGGGCGAACTTTCTTGTCGAACGCCCTTTTCAATCGCTTTTGGTAAAGCTGGCCATGACAGATGATTGCCATGCGCTTTTCATCAATGAGATTAAGTTGATCAAATCTCGCCTGTACCCATTCTGCTTCATCGAGCTTGACATCGGTCAGAATTATCAGGGAAGGAATTTCTACCTCAACGGGGAGCACCGCATATATGCCGTATACAAGAGAAAATGGATTTTCCCCAGTAGAAGTGCGCACTGAAGTGCGGTAGCCATGCAAAGAAAATGGTAGCATTTCATGCCAATCTTTGTATGTTTTCACCATTTTCTGAACAATCTTCTTGATGTTTTTGTTCACTGCCTCAACAACGCCATTCATCTTCGGGCGATATGGTGAGGAATTGTGATGCTCGATCTTGAAACTTTCACACAATTCCTTCATCATCTGGTTATTGAGGTTTGAACCATTGACAGTAATGATTTTATTTGGGACCCCATAACGACAAATGATTTCTTTCTTGATAAAGCGAGTGGCCACTTGTTTGGTGACATTGGCATAAGACGCGGCTTCCACCCACTTAGTGAAGTAGTCAATGGGCACTAAGATGAAACGATGACCGTTTGAAGCAATTGGCTCGATGCATCCAATCACATATATGCCCCACATGGCGAAGGGCCAAGGCGATGTCAAGACATTTAGAGGAACTGGTGGCACATGTATCTTATCTGCATAGATTTGACATTTGTGGCATGTCTGCACGTGACGATAGCAATCAGTTTCCATCGTCATCCAATAATAACCAGCCCTCAAAATTTTCTTCGCCATCGTATGTCCACTAGCATATGTACCAAAAGAGCCTTCATGGATTTCGGTTATGATTTGGTCAGCTTCGTGTCTATCCACGCATCTGAGCAAGACTGAGTCATAGTTTTTCTTGTATAGCACATCTCCACTTAAGAAGAATTTGGACGAAAGCCTTCTTAAATACTTCTTATCTGTAATGGAAACGTTTTCCGAAAACGTTTTCCGGATACTCTTGCTTTTCTAGATACCTTTTGATATCATAGAACCAAGTTTGATCGTCAATTGTTAACTCTGCTTCTAGATAGTGGGTAGGCTCATCAAGATGTTCAATGCGGATAGCGGGTGCCTCATTTTTCCACTTAACTTTGAACATGGATGACAATGTGGCAAGAGCGTATGCCAATTGATTGCTTTCTCTAGGAATGTGATTGAAAGTAATCTCATCAAAGTATGGGATTAACTTCAAGACGTGATCCCGATATGGAACTAGTTTGTTGTCACGTGCTTCCCAGTCGCCTCTGACTTGACTGATGACTAATGCGAAATCCCCATACACTTCCAAAGTCTTGATTCCATGATAAACGGTGGCTTCGATTCCGAAGATACATGCTTCATATTCAGCCATATTGTTGGTGCATTCGAAACATAATCTTGCGGTGAATGGGATATGAAAACTAGTAGGGGATGTGATGATTGCCTCTATTCCATTGCCTTGAGTATTTGTGGCACCATCGAACACGAGCGTCCATCGTGATCCTGGTTCAAGTCCGTCGTCTGGGCCTATTACTTCATAGTCTCTGACAAACATGATATCTTCATTAGGGAAGTCAAAACGCATGGGCTGGTAATCCTCCACGGGTTGGTGGGCAAGATATTCAAATAACACGCTCCCTTTGATAGCTTTTTGTGAGATGTACTGGATGTCATATTCTGTCAGTACCATTTGCCAACGGGCTACTCTTCCTGTAAGAGCAGGCTTTTCGAAGATGTACTTGACTGGATCCATCTTTGATATCAACAATGTGGTATGGGTTAACATATAATGCCTTAAGTGTTTGGCAGCCCATGCGAGCGCGCAACATGTCTTTTCCAACATTGAGTATCTCGTTTCACAGTCAGTGAACCTTTTTCTTAAGTAGTAGATAGCATGCTCCTTTCTACCTGTTTCGTCATGCTGCCCCAATACACATCCCATAGATCCTTCCAGAATGGTCAAGTACATGATGAAAGGTCTTCCTGGCACGGGAGGCATCAAAATCGGTGGATCTTGCAAATATTCTTTTATTTTCTCGAATGCTTTTTGGCAATTGTCATTCCACACGATTGCTTGATCTTTGTGAAGCAACTTGAATATTGGCTCACAGGTGGTTGTTAGGTGAGATATGAATCCGGCAATGTAATTTAACCTCCCTAAGAAACCACGAACCTCCTTCTCTGTTCTTGGAGTTGGCATATCTTGGATAGCTTTTACTTTGTCAGGATCAACTTCAATTCCTTTTCGGATTACAATAAAACCTAGCAATTTACCAGATCTTACCCCAAAGGTACGTTTATTCAGATTGAGCCTTAGCCTGAACTTTCTCAGCCTTGTAAACAACTTTTCCAAGTGGGTAAGATGTTCCTCTTTAGTTTGGGATTTTGCAATCATATCGTCAACGTAGACTCCAATCTCTTTATGAATCATATCATGAAAGAGAGTCACCATTGCTCGTTGATATGTCGCACCAGTGTTCTTTAAACCAAATGGCATAACCTTATAGCAGAAGGTTCCCCAAGGGGTAATGAAGGTAGTCTTCTCCATATCCTCTAGAGCCATTTTAATCTGGTTATATCCTAAGAAACTATCCATTAAAGAGAACACAGAGAATTGAGTCGTATTTTCCACTAACACATCAATATGCGGTAGCGGAAAGTTGTCTTTTAGGCTGGCTCTATTTAGGTCTCTATAGTCGACACACATCTGCACCGTACCATCTTTTTTAGGCACAGGCACAATGTTGGTGACCTATTGGGGGTACTTTGATACTGCCAAGAATCCGGCATCAAGTTGCTTTTGCACTTCCTCCTTAATCTTAAGAGCCATGTCGGGCCGAGTTCGTCTCATCTTCTGCTTTACAGGCGGACAGTCTTCCTTGAGTGGCAATTTATGTACTACGATGTCAGAATCCAATCCAGGCATGTCTTGGTATGACCAAGCAAACACATCTGCGTATGCGCATAGGAGCTCGATCAGTCTTCTCTTCACACTCTCCTCTAAGGCAGCGCCTATCTCGACCTCTTTCTTATCCTCTTCGGTTCCAAGATTGACAACTTCCACTGATTCTTGATGCGGTTGAATGATCTCCGATTCTTGCTTCAACAATTTAGCTAACTCCTCGGGGAGCTAACAATCTTCCTCGCAATCCTTGTCAGCATGGTAGATTGGGTTATCAAAGTCATATAGAACTGTAGCAGTATCGTTATCAATGGAATCTGGGGTAGATCTGCATGATTGGTGATTTTATGCTTTATTTTGAGAAGATGAAAAAAGGAAAATGCAAGAAAACATTGGCATTTATTTATGCAAAAATAAAAAAGAAAGACAGGGAACACAATTGAATGCAAAAGGTTCATTTCATTCATGATAAATATTAGTTGAAAACATGGGGGCCCTACAAAATAATCTTTATGCCTTAGGTAAAGCATAGGATTTGAAAGCAAAACAAGGAAAATTACTCTTCAACAAAGGTGACTTCCGGTACCTCCACGATAGTCCAATTGTTGAGTTGTTGATTTGGTGCTCTTGGGTACACCATGCAGACTTCATTCAGTGCATCGTCTTCAGCCTCCACAAAGCTTACTTGACCATATACCATATGTCCACCACTAATGAAGGCAAGTGGAGGAATGAACCATTTGCCTTTGTCAACAGTTGTCTTCTGTTGAACTGTGTGATTTCCAAGGTAACCCAAACCAGCTCTTTTCTTGTTGATAAGTAACTCAAACACTCTTCCCCAACCTTCAGGGTGACCGGCCTCAATTACAGTCCTTGCATCCTTCCAAGTAACCATGGGGGATCCAGACCTTTCTGACTTCTATTCCTCTTTCTTAGCATGGATCATTTCCACACTTATCACGTCAAACGCTTGAAAAGGGGTCTCATGAACTTCACCTCCCACTTCAACATAGCGAAATGAGGATAAATGACTTACTAGTATATCCTCTTCTCCCTCAATGACGACAAGCTAATTATTAACCATGAACTTTAGTCTTTGGTGAAGAATGGATGTTATAGCACCAGCTGCATGAATCCAAGGACGACCTAGCAAAAAACTGTACGTTGGGTAGATATCCATCACATAGAATGTGATAATGAAAGTGTAAGGTCATATTTTGATGGGGATATCAAGTTCCCCTATAACAGTTCTTCTTGCCCCATCAAAAGCTTTCACTATCAATGAACTGGGCTTCATCATCAATCCTTTGATGGTCAGCTTGGCCAAAGAATTCTTTGGTAAGAAATTTTAAGATGATCCAGTATCTACCAACACCCTTGACAAAACAACATCTACACATTCGATGGAAATGTGCAAAGCTTTATTATGATTCTTCCCCTCGGGGGGCAACTTTCCATCATTGATGCTTAGAATATGCGCGGAGGCAATATTTGACACAACTCCTTCGAATTGCACAACAGACATTTCCTGGGGAACATGAGCAGTCTTTAAAAACTTTATCAATGACTCCAGATGGGCAGGGGAGCACATTAGTAGCGACAACATAGAAATCTTGGAAGGTGTTTGGTTAAGCTGGTCAACCACCTTATAGTCACTTTTTTGAATGATTTGTAGAAATTCTTCAACGTCTTCACCAGAATTTCCCTTTTGAGTAGAAGTATGCCCTTGCTCGATCATTGTCTACTTCTCATTTGTATTGTTTGGTGGTGGTATGGGTGTAAAAACCCTCCCGCTTCTAGTTATTCCACTTGTTCCAACCATGTTCTCTATAGAGATGTTAACCTTCACAACATCCTCCTCCATCTTCTGCCCATTAATGTAAACAGTTGGCTCATATTTCCAAGGGACAGCCTTGGTGCTCTTAAAAGGGAAAGGAGCAGGCGTAGATATCACTAATGGAGCGAGTAAAGGCGAAGACAGTGGGATTTCTACTTGATAGTACGGTATCTGCAATGGTTCACGAGCTTGATTATATGGGGTCTGAATATGATGCCAATCATAATCACAAGGGATTTCCAAAGGCACATGAGGCTGATCACATGGAATTGTTAGTGGTACAACATCATACGGGATTTGTAGTGGAATTTGGACAGGATACTAATCTTCATCACATGGAATTATCAGAGGCACACGAGGTTGATCATATGGAATTATCAGTGGTACACGGTTCTGACCATATGGATTGTTCAACAGTTCTTCATCATAAGCAAATTCCATCGGATCATAGGGAATATCAATCGGGTCATATGGAATGACCAGAGTTACCACTTCTTCAGCATTTGATATCTGTTCTAGCAATATGACACCTTGATCTAAAAAATTTTGGATGCCTATCTTCAATTTATGACAGCTTTGGGAATCTTCCAAACAGTGCTTACAATCCTCGGTATATCCTGGGAAATTATTCTCCATTAATAATTGTTCTATAACAATTGCACGGGGGGTCTGTATCTTGTCAACTTTTGGCACCAACTTCTTCCCTCTTGACTCTTCAATCATGTTCGTAGCATGGTTTGGCATTGGATTATTAGTCACATTGGGAGTGTTTTTGGTGAAATTGGTGGCTTTTGAATCAATGAGATCTTGTACCACGTACTTCAAAGCGTTGCAATTTTTGATATTATGTCTGGGAGCTCCAGAATGGAATTCGCAGCAGGCATTCGCATCATAGCCTGGAGGTAGGACAGCTGGGGGAGCCTTCATTTCTCTCAACTGTACTAAAGATCCTTTAAGCAAAAAATGGAAGCAACCTAGCATAAGTTGTTGGAATAGGATCAAACTTTTTCTCAGGTCTCCTTTGCCTTGGCTGACCCTGATAATAGCTTTGACGTTAAGGTGCTTGTTGTTAGTAAGGGACTTGAACAGCTGGTTGGCTTGCAGGTATGGAGAGAGGTTGATTTGGAGTAACAGCGGCCACATGATGATAAAAACCATGATACGTTCTGGCTTTCTCCTTATCCATCGAGGCAACGTTTGTTTCCCCTTCTTTTTTCCTTGCAAAACCTTGGTGGGGCTTCTTAGATCCACTAGAAACTCCATCAGAATTCTGAATCTTCCCAATATTTATCATGTTCCCAATCCTCTCACTAGCCATAACTAAATCTGAGAATACGTAGGATGTGCATCCAGCCAAGCGTTCTAGGAAAAGACCTTGAAGATTTCCCATGAACATATCTGTTAATTCTCTTTCAAGAAGAGGAGGATGGACTCTAGCAGCTAAGTCCCTCCATCTTTGTGCATAGTCTTTGAATGCTTCACCAAATTTTTTAATCAAGCCTTGGAGTTATGTGCGATTAGGTGCCATGTCAGAATTGTATTGGTAGTGCTTTAGAAATGCCTCAGCTAGCTTTTTCCATGTCTTGATATACGTACCTTCCAACTGCATGTACCATTCAAGGGATGCCCCACTGAGGTTGTCTTGAAAGAAATGCATTAGCAATTTTTCTTCATCGGAATAGGCAGCCATCTTCTACAATAGGATCGGATGTGGGTTCGGGGACAACTGGTCCCTTTGTGTTTTTCAAAGTCGGGGACTTTGAACTTGAGTAGAATCTTAACACCGAGCACTAAACACATATCTGCGGCATCTAACCCAAAAGTGCTTAGGCCTTGTAGTCCTTTGAATGTCTCTTGTAACGTAAGTACTTTCTTTTCCAATCAGTAGTCGGTACTCCGGAAGCGTCTACAGCCAAGTCGTCATGAGGGTTGTAGAAACCTTCGTGATCATCAAAGTGGATTGGAGGTGGCACCACACCACCACCAAGAGTAGGGGTTGCGCCTGCGCTAGCAGGAGTAGGGATTGTACCACCAGGAACAGGGATTGCACTTGCAGGAGCAGGAATGGCACCACCAGGAGTGGGATTTGAGCCTGCAGTAGTAGGAATTGGAGTGTTGGTAGCGTTTCTCTCCACAGCTTGTCTCATCTCTTCTTGTCCTCTAGCCATAACCTGGATGACTTCCATTAGCCGGCCCATCTGAGTCTTCATTTGGGTCATCTCTTCCCTGAAAGCATCTTGATTCTGCTCAATATGATCCATTAGTAATCTTCGATTTCCAAGAGTGTAGTAGGGATGTCGGGAAGTCAGCTTGTTTACTGCGAATGGAGGTCAAGTCTTTGTAAGTTATGGTTTTGTTTTTATGGAATGCGGAATGATGTATGAATGCATATGGAATATGTTATGCACAAAGCTCTTAATGACGTTGCTAGTTATTGTTAAGAATATAAGCATTTTCCATTGCAATTAATCAGAAGAGACATAATAAGTCAAAAACTTTCATTTCATTAAGGCTCGAAGCCAAGTTCAAATACAAAATATGAGATACACTTCTTAAACAAATTACAAATCAACTCTAAAGGTGACTCCTTCGGCTCTGCGAACCGCCTCTAAATCTGTAACGGGCTCTCCCATTGTTCCTTGCAAAACTTCACAAAGTCGAACACGGGGATAGGAGTGTTTTCAAGAGTCATCACTTGATTAGCCACCTTCAATTTTTCAGGGATTTGTTGAAGCACAAAGTTGGAGAATCCCGTCAGGTTCATAAATATGTTCTTCCATTCAGCATGGAGAATTTAGAGATTTTTGATGATGTCATCTCTTTGAAGTACCGCAGCTTTCGCTTTACGATAGCTTTCTTCTCAATAATGGCAACTGTCCCGCAGCTCTAGGTATAGCTCGTCATAGATTCCATCTTTCAACATCTTGATTTCCTTAATAGCCCTACCCAATTGGTACTCTTCTTGTATGAAATCTCGTTGCGCATTCTCTTTTTCCAACAGTTCACGAGCTAACTGATCTTTGCATCCTTTGATAATGCTTTTCAACTTGTGAATCTGAGCTTCAAAGTTTTCCCTTTCATCTTTCTTCATCTGGGTGGCTATTCTTACATCATTTTGTAAGTCTATGACCTTTCACCACACTTGGTCCAATTTTTCATTTTGGTGATCCAAGTCCGCATCGGCACTTTTAAGTGCTCCACCAACCCATTCTTTCTTTCCTTTCTCTTCCCTAGCCCTTTTCTTGATATCCTCGAACTTTTCTTTCAAATCTTTGCTTTTGTCTTCCCAAACTTCGCTTTTCTGCTTAGTCTCATTGAGTTGAATTCAGAGCTGAGTGTTCTCATCCTCAAGTTCTTGGACTTTAGACTTAAGTTTCTCCATGTCTTCGGGTATGATCGGTTCAGGCTCAGGATTCGGTGGGAAAGCAGATGCATTAAAGACAAAAGGTAATATGACTTATTTTACTCTCTCTTTCACCCATTTAACGTAAGGTTCACGAGCAATGATATTCTTCCTCCCATTATCTAGATTGCTTCTTATGATTTTCGTCCATTCCCTTCTTGCCTTTCTTACAGCCGGATCATTTGGATCGATCATATTGACAAGGAATAGCACCAAATCTTCCTCTCTAAGAGGGTCGTCCATGGAGTGTCTAAACTATCTTTTGAGTAACACCGGGTTGTAATTGATGCAACCTCATGTTCCCAAGAGAGGCACATTGGGAAATTCTCCGCAAGAAAAGATGATATCTTTGGTTTCCCACTCCCTCTTGTACCATGTGATGGAACTAGCGGTGAGTGAAGCGAATCTTTGAGGCCATGAGAGTTTCTCGGAAGCGAAAATACCTTTTTCAGGCATTTGGGTCCTTAGCCATTTATGCAAGAGTGGGGCGCAACAGAGGAACATTCCACCTCCTTTTGCATGTTTGGTATGAAGCGTATGATAGAAGTCACCTAGGAGGAAAGGCGCGGGGTTCTCGGTCAAGAAAATTTCCATAGCCACTTGGTCCACAAAATTTTCCCCATTTGGAAACATCACAATTCCATAGACCAAAAGTGCCAAAACTGAACCACATATTTCCCATTTCTCTTTTTTGGCATACTTCCATGCTTGTTCTTCTAAGAATTTCCTCTAGAATCCCCTAGCTCCTTTGGGTGTCCAATTGGCTATCACGTCTCCTGTGGGAATCCCTAAGGCAGAAGCCACTTTCTTCAAAGTGAATTCTTCTTCGAGCTTCAGAAAAGGACTGCGATATTTGATGGAAAGGTTCAGAATCTTCTCGAATTCTTCCAAAGTAGGGGCTATCTGAAAATCAGCAAAGGTGAAACAACGGAGAGAAGTGTCATAGTATTGAGCCAAGGCTGTGAGGGCTTCAAATTATATCTTCTCTGTCAATAAATCTAAGATTCTCCCATAAGAAGTGTGAAATTTGTTGTGCTTAATGGGGGTGATCTTGGCACTTAGAGCTTTTAGATTGTCAATTGAAGGATCTTTGTATTTGAAATTGAAAGTACTTTTTCTGTCGGTCTTCTTGTTTCATCTCATCGTCCCTAGATTCACATTCATCATGATTGCTTCTGAAAAAGGCTTATATCTGCAAAAAAAAAAAACAAGACACTAAGAGCTTTATTTTTATGAAGTATGTATGCATGAGTGGATGCATAAACGGGATCCGAGCACATGGGTTCATAAGTATGAGGTATGGATATGGCCGATACTGACTGCTTTATCAATAGGTTCTCACAAGGTGTGATATATGGCTTAAATGGGATCCCAAAATCATGGATTCATATGACTGTTCATCATACACGACATGAATATGTCGGAGGATGACTCCATCACATGAACCTCTTTTGGGTGAGGTCCACATATCGAACCACGCGAGAAGAACTTCTCGGGGACCCATACTACGAGACCATCGACACTGGGTTCTAGACAAGGATTTCAGAGTCATGGACTTCCTTGACTGTTTGTTACGTATGTTAGTTATTGCCAGGCAACAACTCCATCAAGAAAGTCTCTTTTGAATGAGATCTTCATATCGACCCTCGCGAGAAGAGCTTCTCGGGGACCCATACTACGTGACCATCAATCTTAGTTGGCTAATGGTTTAGGGTTCTAAAAGGTCCTTAGAGTAATGGATTCCCAAGAAAACATTGATCAAACACGCCAAGAGCTTGACGGTTGTCATCATTCTCAAAAGAACCTACTCTAAGCGAGGTTCTCATATCGACTATCACGAGATAAGCATCTCGGAAGCCCATACTACTCAACCTCTCCTATCTCAATTTTTAACACTCTAGACTCGGGTGTAGAGTTTTTCCCTCAAGTTTGGCGCCAAAGTATCCAATCCACACCACAACCATGAGATCCATATAAGATGAGATACAATTTAAACAAATATGGGAAAGCGATAAAGCAATCAAATAAAAAGAAACACCCAAACACACGAAAAACAACCTAGGTTAGGCTTGACTCGCTTAGGAAATTCCCCAGCAGAGTCGCCATCTGTCGCTATGCAAAAAATGACACAGAGTCGCCACCGAATTTTATTTATCCCAAGGAGGGAAAGGGAAATAACGATAAAACCTTCAGGAAAAGAGCATGGTCATCGCAACCAAGTTTTAGGGTTCGGGAGTCGGTTATGCGAGGGGAAGGTATTAGTACCCCCTCACATCCATCGTACTCGATGGGAACCTTCTAAGTTGTTTAGCTTGAGTGGTTGTTTTAATATAAGACTTTGCTTGCTTAAAAGAAAAGAGGGGTTGGTTTTTTGTTAGAATGCTCGCCAAGGATTGTGGCCCTTGTGCCTAAGTATCCTCACTTAAAAGAAGTGAAGAATCAGAGCTCCGTAGTTCGAAGGCTTATGAAATGGTTGTTTGTTGGTTGATTTTATACCTTGAAAAAGGGTTTTCGTATTGATGCCCTAAGGCCAAAAAAAGTTTGATGAGTTAATGTTATTTTTAGGTTTTTTGAGAAGAAATTGTTCTTGATTAGGATCACACTAAAGACTTTGGATAGAGATGAATGTTTCAAATAACCAAGTCGAGCGCCTTGTATTCAAAACATTTGGAACGAGTGTAGGAGGGGTTCCATTCTAATTCTTTCTCCACCACTTTAAAGCTCATGGCGTATAACCCTAATCGTATATTTATTTAGTTATTTGGATTTTTTATGAGAAAAATACCACTTGATGTTGGATCAAGAGTTTTATTGTTTGTAAAAATATTTGAAGTGATACGAACAAGGTCGATGGAGAATGCACAAGGCGGTCGACTTACAAGGGTGAAAATGGCTCGATAAAATCGAGAGTTTATTTTTGAAAATAGTTTTGGAACCAAAAGTCAAAAAAGACCGATAACAATATCGACATACAATGGTCGTACAACCACATCGGGTTAGTCAGCATGAAAAAACACAAAACATGAAGAAAAAAAACAGCATGAAATTTTTTTTGGGAAAAAACTAAGGGAAGTTCGCTAGGCGAAGGCTGTAGCGAAGCTGCCCAGAAACAACAAGAAGTTCGTTGTGCAAACTTCCCAGGAAACATAAACAGAGGCAAAAGGCACTGAAATTCACTGTCCGAACCTTGCAGCGAAGCTGCCTAGAAACAACAACAAGAAGTTCGTTGTGCGAACTTCCCAGCTAACGCAAACAGAGACGAAAAGGGGAAAAGTTCGCTAGGCAAAGGTGTTAGCAAACATGACTGAAAGAAAACATCAAGAAGTTTGTTGTGAGAACATTATGTTGTTTTGCCCATAATATGCCTTTTTTATGGAAACAGAGGAGAAATTGGACAAAGTTCGCTAGGCGAACTTGCTAGCGAACATGACAGCACACATGAGTATTTTCAACTCATGTCGCTATGAAAACTAAACTATGTTCTTTCTCTTTTCTTTGTTCTTTTACAATAGTTCTTGTTCATATCAAGACCTTATTACAGTATACAACGCAAGAAAAACACATGAAAATAAAACATGCAAGAATGTAAAAAAGATAAGGGTTTGAAGGGAAGGATACCCAATAGTTATTATCTTACTTCACCAATGGCCTTTGTTGGATCTGCTTCTATGGTCCACCTCCTTGCCTCTCTTGTTCTCTCAAGGCTTTCTTTTCAAATCTCTTTTTTTTTTGTTTTTTTCAATGCCTCTTGCTCTCAATATCTCTCTATGTCAATGTGTGTCTTTCTCTCTACATATCTCCCCTTTTGTTTGCAGCTCCCTTTCTTTTTATCTCAGCATATTAAGGTTTTCTCTCCTTTCAAAACTTCAGATTTTCATTGAGAAAGGCATCTTACCACTTTCTTGATGTCACTCTCTTTCTTTCCATTTTCATGTATGTTACTTTGTTGTATTTTTGTTGCACCATCCTAGGCCTGTTTTTTGTGCAGCACTTTGTATCTTGTACCCATTTGTTGACTTGTGTTTGGACTGCCCTTGTGGTCAATGTTACTAACTTGGACAAAATTTTGAAATTTTGATATTTAATGTGTAGATGCATCACCATGAGTTTATTCCTTTGGTCTTGTGACATGAAATGTTTGGCAAATTGTCACTTCTTGCATGGGACTGTTTTAGATCACATTAAAAATTGCCCATGATTAAGCATGCATAGTCTTGATCTTGAAATATTCAAATGTTGAATTGAACCTTAATTATTTTCCTTGGATGTTTGTAGGCACAATGAGAATCATGTGGACTTGATGGGGGCATGAAGGGTACCATAGCATGAATTTGACTAGAAACTTGAATGAAGATTAGAAATAGATTAATTTCTAAACATCACTTAGAGTTGGAAATTTTGTAAGAAATGGCATTCTTGTAATGTCATGAAATTTCTCTTTGTAATATTTTTGCATCTAATCTTGAATTCATGAATCTTGGATTTGGAAAAATGGGTCTCCCTTATGCCATTTAATTTGAAATGAATGAAGTCTTGAATTATGAACTTGTGATCCTGACTCATGCTTTGCAAATTTGAACTCCACTTGATGAAGAATTTGAAACAAAATTGGATGAAGTAATCTTGAATTAGGCCTTGCATTTCATGTTCATTAGGAATTTTGATCTTGAATATCCTAATATTTTTTCAAGTAACTTCTCCTTGAAGGAATCTACATGAGTAGACTTTCCAACTTGAACCAAGCCTTAAATGATGAACCTTTTCTTCCATGTAGCCCATGATAGGCAATTTATCTTATTTGAAATGGAAAACAAATTAACCGACTCAATCCTTACCTTGTGAACCCACATGCTCGGTATGCAATAGAACGATGTATGATATGGCGAATGTAGGGTATTAAAGGCTAAAGGTGAAAATGAGGGTGTGACACTCCCAAATCAATAAGAGCTCTATTGAATGATCTATCCCCAACAGTGCATGGGATAGTAACAGAACCTCGATCTTTCTTCTTCACCAGGATCTTCAGACCCTGCAAAATAGCACTACAAGTTTCAGTTAGAATAATCAGTTCCGCATCAGTGGTTCGCTTCTTTAAGATGATATCCTTCATAAACTTGGCATAGGTTGGCATTTGCTCGAGTGCCTCCAAAAATAGGATATTAAGTTCAAGCTTTTTAAACATTTCAAGAAATTTTTCAAAATTTTTCTCTTGCTGCCCCTTCTTCTTGTTCCTCTGAGGATAAGGAAGCTTAATCGGATTGGGCTCAAATGATGGTTTTATCTTTAACAACTTGTTCAGGTGCCACCACTTCTTCATCAACTACCTCGTTTTCTTTGATCTCTAAAGCAACTTCAAGCAATTGATCTTCTAATTCAGAATTTTTCTCCGGAACTTGCTTAGATTTTCCACTTCTTGTGGTTACAACATTAACACTCTTGTGATCTCTAGGATTCGTCACAGTTTCACTTGGAAGAGCACCTAGTATTTGGGATCCTGACAATTGTTGTGCTATTTGGCTCATTTGTACTTCAAGGTTCTTTATAGAAGCACCTGTGTTCCTCATATTACTCTTTGTTTCTTCTTGGAATTGAGAGCTTTGAGCGGCCATCTTTTCAATGGCAATTTCCCAATCCGCTTTCTTTTGTACCTGTTATTGTTGTGGTTGATATCGTGGTTGGTAAGGCTGTTGTTGTTGTTGTTGTTGATATTGTTGCTGCTGAGGCTGGTATTGTTATTGGTATTGAGCTTGACTTTGTTTAGGAGCATTCCCTTATTGATCTTTCCATGCAAAGTTTGGGTGATTTTTCCAACCTAGATTATAAGTGTTGGAGTAGGGATTGTTCTGCTTCAAAAAGTTTATTTCCTCAATCTGTTTTATGGTTGCAACACAGTGCATGGTGAAGTGAGGACCCCCACAAATTTTGTAATTCACTGCTTGAACCGGTTGGACTTGTGCCACAGTTTGAGTATCAAGACTCATCTTCTTTAAGCTTCTTTCCACTTTCACTTAAATTTGATCTTCCATCTTTACCACTTGCTCAGTAAGTTTCAAATCAATGGCCTTCTCAGGTTGACTTACACTCCGGTCATATAGTTCTAAATGCTCATTTGCAGCGATAGCTTCAATAATTATTTTGATATCGGTGGCTATTGAAACGTTAGTTGAACCATCGGCTGCTGTATCAATGAGTTGCTTAGTTTTAATTTTTAGACCATTCACAAAATTCTGCATTTGTTCAGTTCATCCATATTATGAGTCGGGCATGTAACCAAACACCTCTTGAACCGTTTGTAAGCATCTCCAAGTGACTCTCCCTCCTTCTGTTTAAAATTTACAATGTCGTATCTTTTTCTGATATAGACAGATGTAGGAAAGTATTCATTCAGAAATGTTGTCTCCATCTCTTGCCAAGTGTTAATACTCCCGGAAGGTAACGAATAAAACCCTTCTTCGACCTCATCAGATAAGGTGAAAGGAAACATAACTAGCTTATTTGCCTCTTCAGAATGCCCCTTAATCTTTAATGAGGTGCTCATAGTTAGAAACCTTTGAAGATGTTTATTCGCATCTTCATTGGTTCTCCCCGATAAAGGTCTACTCAGAAGTTATCGGATGGTTGATAGATGTAGCTGAAAGTGTGCAACAGTCACTGGTTGATTTACTATAGTCAAACGCCCTGTTGGAGCATTTTCCCTTCCGTACTCTCCCAGAATTCTTTCAGCTGGAGGTTGATCTCCGTTCATGATGATTGTTTCGGGCTCTGTATCTGTGCCCGAATCCGTATGCTCGGAATGAATCACAACTTCTTCTTCGTTCTCTGAAATTTTTGTTCCTGAGTTTGAAGCCGTCAGTGTTTCATGCTTAGCTTTTTTGTGTCTAGCGTGCAACAATCTTTCAGGTTCTGAGTCAAAAGAAAATAAAGCTGAGGTCTTACCTCGCATACACAGGTTAGAAAATTATTAGTAATAACAAAAAATATAATCAGAAAAATAAAATTAAAAATTTTAGTCGCAGAGTGACAAAATTTTAATTGAACTAACAAAGTACTTAAAATTTTGGCAGTCTCCGGCAGCGGCGCCAAAAACTTGACCGGTAAATTAGCAAGTGTACTAACTTTTACCGATGTAGTAATAATTAGGGTTTTCCCAAAGTCGATCTCTCGAGGACTGCGTGCAATTTTCAAGTACATATATTATTTCAATTAAACAAAATATCCTTGCGGGTTTTGTTTGGTGGTTTTTAAAAAGATAAGAAACAAATTCAATAAGCAAAATGATAAAATTAATTTAATGAGTATGAGAAAATATGCTAGGGGAAGTGTATGAATTGTTTAGTAGAACCCTGAAGTGCTATCAACAAGACATGCCTCAAAACCTTAATTTTTATTGTACCTCCATAGTGTTTTTCTTAAATTCCTTAACTGAAAAACCTTTGATATTCTTCCTTGACCCTAATTCCTTAGCAGTCAAGGAAAGACATCAAGCAATAGTTCTGACCAAGGTTTCTTTCAATCATTACAGGATATCCCTATTCCTAGGCCATATGTACTGTAATGTATTAAGCAAAATAATCGATTGGTTTTTCAGGCCAAATCCCTAATCGTAAATCGTTTCCAATTTGTACGATCTTAAAAATTATAAACGATTTGTATAACAAAATATTAAGGCAAGAAACAAAATCTCACTGAGCAATTCTATAGATGTTCAATACAAAACAATTCAAGGACACCCCCTAGCAATGGGGGGTTTAGCTATGCATAGTATTCAACAAAAACAACATATAAAATAGAGGCATTACAAGACTTGGGGAATAAAGTTGATCTTCAATTTCTTCCGATCATGAAAATCTCCTCGTCTTCCCAATTTCTGTTGTATTTTCTTCTTACGATCAAAAGTCCTCTTTTTCTTTCCGAAATCACGTCTTAATAATATTAGATCAATATTTTCCATACGCAAAGTCCAAACTACCCTTCATGCATTCCCATTGGCCAAAATTCAAAAATATCATAAATATGGTCGCTCCACCCAACACGGGCACCCATGTTAGGACACTGTCAAGAATTTCCAAACTGCAACCTACAGGCATGTTGACACGGGCCGTGTCAGCTAACACAGGCAACCGTGTCAGCCCCCTGGTTTCTCCTTTACTTTTTCTCTTCTCTTCCCATCCTGAAACGGGTCGTGTCAGGTGACACGAGCACCCATGTCAGGCCTCTAATTTTGAGGAAAATCCTCCCGAACTTAGTCGACTTCGCATTTCTTCCTCTGATTACTTCCATGGACCTGAAATCACCAACACTGCCAGACCAAGACTTCAAAAGTGTTTTATTTAACATAAATTTAAACTACAACAACTTAAACAGATAGAATCTGAAAATTTAAATAATTAAAGGAAAACGACAAAGAAACAACTCAAAGTGTTATCGATTAAATGGAATTCTTGCCGAATAACTGACGGAAACCAAGTAGAACAGGTGACTGATCAGCATAATAATATTTTCATGTGATAAGTTCATCAAGTTCAAGGTGTAATTTTAAGATTTATTTGTTCTTTACAAGACAAGTTCAAATGGAGATTCGTCAGTACCAAATTCAAAATTCCATCATCATTCAGATTACAAAGCCCATTTAAATTCAAGGATTTTTTTTTACAAAGAATGAGTTGATTCAATTATGGATGGTACAAGGTTACCTTGAAGGTCTAAGTGGTGAACAAGACACGAAATATATGAACAATGAGTTTATTGATATTCTTCTAAACCTGTCATTTTTTCCAAGACTAAAAAAAATTGATGAGTATGGTAGTTTAGTCAGTTTCAAAGTGCATGATTTGATATATGATCTTGCATTGGCGATAGCTAACAATGATTACTATTACTTAAAAAATGAGAGATTCATTACGTCATCATACTTCACTACATCAAAATTATGAGAAAATCTAAAACCAAGGTTAAGTCTAAGCCTTCACCATCTTCAGGCCTAAATCTTCATGCTTCCTTTAGAATCCTTCAAAAATTCCAATGATTGAACAAAGATCTCAACATAGCCAATTTGGAAGAGAACTCGGCAGCTGCTACAAGGATATACCATTTTCGGAGGCATCCTGATTCTACATGGATACATGGACCAATCATCTTGAAAACCTACTTCATTTGTCAATTAGAATTTGGAAGCAGTCATGTGTTGGGAGAACTAAACGTTATGTCCTCATTGAAACATATAATCACGCTGACAATAATCATCATAAATATTGCATCTCTGAAGTGCAGTTCTAGTAGTTATGGTACTTTGGTGAGTTTCGTTCGATTTGTCTTCATCAGATCATAACATGTGTGACAGGACATTATCAGTATGCTTTATAATTGTTGATCCGTCAAGGCACATTGCAGAAACCATGCACTTCTCCACATTGTTTATTCAATGTAAGTTACCATCACGATTGATGTTGTCGTTGGACTCACCACCATGACTATTACTGCTGAAATCTTCTATTGAAGACAACAGTTAACAAGCCTTTAATATACAACATACAATAATCGTTTCTCATTTATGTCTAATACAATTTTGTTCATGTTTAATCCCTCTTTGAACACTTCATCAGTTGGTATTCAGGCTTGTACATATCATCACTAATTAAAGCCTCGCTGCCTACTCCCTATTATGGAGGTGATATAACTTATTGGTCCATTCAATTCCAGTGTGCTGCTATGTTTCTCTGAAGAGTTTTTTTTCCAAGATAGACCTTGCCAACCTAAAATAAACTACATGCACAGCAGAACCTGCAAGATGATGTTACATGAAAAATTATGGTCATAATCCTATCGAAAAATCATCGATACCATGGCAAAGGATCAAGAGCAAATCAAGAATCAACAAAGAAGTTATGGCAAGCATTAACTACCAAACACAATCTCCATCATAAAACCATGAATTATAACCATTTTTGGTATCAAACACAATCTTGACATGTTTGGTCGAAATAAGAAAGTTTTTGATATCATGGAATCCTAACCATTTCCTTTCTGAAACAACATTCGACAGTGTCATTAACCGTATTCAACACGAAATCATGACCTTAAACACTCATGCACCTATAAAAGCCACAACAAGAGGAAGGGGAAGGATATGAATAACACGTAGAAATCAGAGTGTCACTAGACACGAAAAATTCTCACACACATACACATTCACAAAATTTCAAAACAGAATCCATACGCAGACAGAATAAAGAGCAACATAAAAAAATTGAAGAAGAGCAATAGTGAAAGTATACACACAGTTTTGAACCTTCCATAAGCACGGAGAACACCGCGAGGCCGCCAGGTGTCATCGTCGCTGTTTTCTTTCTGAATCCGCTGAGAGCGACCATATGCATTATTGATATTGTTGCCCTCCTCCGTGCTAATTTGCCACAATGAGACAAGCCGCGTTAGCCGTCGTAGAATCCATACCTCCATCGTGAATCCTCTGTTTCTGTCGGTAACTTCGATCTCATTTGATAATTTGTGTGATTGTTTGGAAAGTATGTTTTTCTTATGAGTTCTGAGAAATTGCTTGAGTTGGTCGTGAGAGAAGAAGAAATAGAGAGAGAATGACGGTAAGGAGAGTGAGAGAACAAGCTGAGGACTGATTGTACTGGGCTGGGGCGAATGTCCCTCTTTTGTTGTTTTCTTTAGACGCCAGATGGGCTCACAAGCCCATGAAGAGTGTTTTCACCATGTGACTTATTTTGATCCCCCTTTAATTTAATTAGTTTTTTTATATTTTAATTCAATTAGTTTTATTAAAATTTTAGTATAATTAATTTTAACTAGATTTTAGTTTATTTAGTTTTAAATAGAATTTATTGTAATTAGTTTTAATCAGAATTTAGTTTAATTATTTTAAATTAAATTTTAGTTTAATTAGTTAATTAATTTTAATTAGATTTTGGTTTAATTAGAATTTGGCTTAATTAGATTTTATTTTTAGTTAATTCTTAATTTAATTTTGACAATCCTCAATTTATTTTTAAGTTATTTCTTTATGTTCATTTTTTAATTTGATTCTTAATATTTTTTGTAATGATTAAGCCTCGATTTTGATTGCCTATTTCATACGACATTTTCTCACTGATTCCAAAGAAAAGGATTCCCCCTGTTGACTGCCATGTCATATATAGGATAGTCTTTTCCACCATTTCCTTGAGACCTTGTTAGAGTCTTACCCATTTATCCTAGCCTTAGAATTAGAGTCTCGCACTCTATATAAGTGTTATGCCACAGACACTTATTCCCCGGTTTTACCTAGCCTTAGGTTTAGAGTCGTTGCACTCTATGTAAGTGTCCTGCCATAGACACTTACCTCTTTCCTTTGGTACCTTGACCACATTCAAGATTTCCTCACCCTTATTGAGGGGAACTACGAATGCTTTGATTCTATTCCCGTCAGGATACGTAGGCATGAGATGTGATGTCTTGGCGAGCATACATAGAAATAACACCTTAGGTATCCCTTTAATATTTCACCATTTAGCATACAATAACATAATAAAATAAGAGGTTCCTGTAAAGTACTACAGATACTATCATCCTTTTGGTGGTAGTGGCCGGTGTGAGTTTCACTCCGTCATCCTTTTGGTGGGGGGTCTGTCACTTGGATTGGTGTCAGATTGTGCGAAAGTGTTTGTCCTATCATCCTTTTGGTGGTAGTGGCCGGTGTGAGTTTCGCTCCGTCATCCTTTTGGTGGGGGGTCTGTCACTTGGATAGGTGTTAGATTGTGCGAAAGTGTTTGTCCTATCATCCTTTTGGTGGTAGTGGTCGGTGTGAGTTTCGCTCCGTCATCCTTTTGGTGAGGGGTCTGTCACTTGGATTGGTGTCAGATTGTGCGATAGTGTTTGTCCTATCATCCTTTTGGTGGTAGTGGCCGGAGTGAGTTTCGCTCCGTCATCCTTTTGGTGGGGGGTCTGTCACTTGGATTGGTGTCAGATTGTGCGAGTGTGTTTGTCCTATCATCCTTTTGGTGGTAGTGGCCGGTGTGAGTTTCGCTCCGTCATCCTTTTGGTGGGGGGGGTCTTTCATAGTCATTAATGATAGATTATGCGATATTGTTTGTTTGTGAGTTACGCTCCGTCATCCTTTTGGTGGGGGGTCTGTCATAGTCATTAATGTCAGATTGTGCGATAATGTTGGTGTGAGTTTCGCTCCTACATCCTTTTGGTGGGGGATCTGTCATAGTCATTAATGTCAGATTGTGCAATAGTGTTTGATGGTGTTTTGTGCTATCATCCTTTTGATGGTAGTAGCTGTGTGTGTTTCGTCCCATCATCCTTTTGGTGATGACGACCTTTTTTCCAGTTATTTACAGTTTACTAATTGGTTTACATTTTCCAGTATTTCTGCTCCCAAGCATTTCTTTTCTTTTCGGACAAATTCAGGATCTTCTTCATATCTAATTGACTTCTACCTCGGAAAATGAACGTTGTAGCAGTTCATTTCTCTAGGTTTAAGCCGATTAGATAGGGGAATCTGTCATACCCTAAATTTGTCCTCCCCTTTTTAATATTTTTGCTTTTTTTGCTCTTATTTCTTTTTTGAATTATTTGTTTAATTTCTTGATTATGTAGACACGTGTCCGTTTGCCATTGGGCATTTTCCAAATTTTATCCATTTTTGTCCAATAAGAGCGGAACATGTGGGCTAAAGTTTCTTTTGAAATTTTCATTTCTATTTTGTTTCTTTTTTTTATTTTCTAAAAAAAACTTTAATAAATAGTATGTATCTTGGTTTATATTTTAAATATATTAGTTTATAATAATATTAAGTAATTTATAATTTATTTTTTTTAGTTTGTTTTATAATAGTTGTTAATATATTAATTTAGTTTTTAGTTATTTTATTTAATATTTAGTAATAGTTTTTAAGTAGAATATTGAAAGAAAATTAAGAAAAAGAAGGTTCATGATACGGTAGAATGGGTGGAAAGCCCATGTTTGTCGAGCCCATTAGGGTTGAGAATAAACAGAATAAAGAGAGGGGAGAATTTGGGATGAAAAGAGAAAAGACCCTACTGTTCATGATCATTAACGAACGGCCGCCGCCCCTCAATTCACTCTGAACCCTAATCTCTTCCCATCACAAATCTGCCGCCGCCTTCATCTCCACCTTCAAAAACCTCACCATCTTTCATCTTCTGATGCACCCTCCAACCGAACTCTTTCCACCGTGTAAAGTGAATAACCACCATGAATGCATAAGTCCTCACGCAAACGTACTTCTTACACCGTCAAGAATCATGCGCATCACTCTTATAATCATCAAGCTTTCCGTCTCCCTGTGACTTGTTTGAAAGAAGCTTCACGCAACTAGCAGAAACAAGCTTAACTCGCTCTCTGACGTCGTTCTGTAGTTCATTCGATTCAAGTTAAGTTTCGACGGCCATAACTTGCGGCATTAGCAACAACAGTTTTTTTTTTAAATTTCAAAACTGTTATCAACTGAGCAGTAGCACGTACCATAGCAGAGCAACGAATCTGACTCACACCTTCGGTAACATTTCGAGTCTTTCTTCTTTTTCTGAAGTGATGATATCACTGTTAAAACTGCATTTGTTCATATTGTATGAATCAAGTTTATTCATGTTGTGCTGCTAGTTCGTAATCACATTGTCATGAACAAATTGCTTGATGCTAGTGTATGTTTAAGCTGTGAAACTGAATTTTCAGTTATAATGTTGTTTCGATTGCGAGCCTAAGGCTTGAGCCATGCCGTTTCGGTTCGGTTAAATATTGTAGTTGTTTTTCTATTAGATTTCCTGACATGGTGATATTGGTTACTGGTGTTTTGTTTTAATGATTTTTGTCATGTAAAATTGGTTGGTTTTAATAGTATAATTATTGAATTTTGTGGTTAAATATTGTGAATATTTTGTTTATTTTTGTTAAAATACAGGTTTGAGATATCTGCATATTTTGTGCAATTCACTGTGGCTGTTATGATTGATTTCCACTTCGGTTTTACTATTGTTACCGTTGAATTTGTTTTGATATTCTTGACAAGATGAATGGGGAGTGAGAGAATTGTTATGCTAATATGTTGAAAAAAAATTTTATTGACATTAGAAATGATTTTGTTTGAAGGAATCTCAGGATGTTTTATATATCTGTATATAAGTTGTTGACAAAATTTTGGAAATTAGTTTGGAAAATTTGAGCATGGCTATTTTTCATAATTAAGTTTAGATATCATATTTAGGTAATTGGGTTAGATATATGTTTAGCACTTAGTAAAACTAATGAAATTAAGTTAAAGATAAATGTGAATTGGACCTAACATAATCATGTCAATTTGCTGAATTTTATATCATATGTCAATATTTACACCCTCCATTTTTTTCTTTGTTAAGATTTTAATTGATAATTGAATTGTTATTTTATTGGATTAATTAGGTTGTTAGCTTTTAGGCAATTGTAAAATATTATTAGTTTGTTTCTATTTAATTTTTATTAAGTTTAAATCGGAATTTCAATATATGGTTTTGAAATAATTCATGTCGATTGTGCCACTAAAAATTCTTACGCTTTAGATGATTTTCACCGCGCCACAACATGCACTCATTCGGGTAAGATCAATTTATCCATTTTATTATAATTCTATCCTCATTCGAAACAATGTACCCCTATCCCCACAAAATGTAATAATGTTATCACTTTTGCCTTATTTATGCTTTAATACTTAAAAACCTTTTTTAAAATAAATTCTTGATTTATCGAGCCATTTTCTACCTTTGTAAGTCGAGTTCTTTCAAAGCCTCGCCATCGACCTTTGATCACCATACACAACATTTTAAAGCTTAATTCTGGGCTTCCTTACAGTGACACCTATTTAATTAATTATTTCTAGTTGGTCACTTAGAAGACTAGCCCACTTTGCTAGTGCACACGTTTAAAATTCAATTTCAAACCTTGATTCACATCAAGCAATTTCTTTAAATCAAATCAAAACACTTAATAACTACTTAAACACAATTTCGATAAAGATGAAAAATAGAGAGTTCCAAGTCTTTGGTTTGCTCTCCCAATTGTTTGGGTCTGAGAAGTCTTTCTTAAGCTCGAACAATTGTCTTCTAAAAATTATAAATAAATTCAAACTATTTTCAAACTAATTCTCGATTCGTCATCGAGCCATTTTCAAACCCTTGTAAGTCGAGTGCTTGTACGCATTTGCCATCAACCTATTACACAATTTGACCCTTGATGCGTAAGTCAAGTCGGTCCCGTTTTTCAAACCATTTTCATTCCAACACGTTTCGCACGCGATAATAAGTCAAACCCTTGATCCAACGTCAAGCGGATTTTCGTAATAAACCATCAATCAATTAACAATTGTCTAACTCTTTTCAAGGTGTAAAGAGTAGGTTCAAGTCTTTGATCTTGCTTTCGGTTGTTTGGATGCGAGTTATCTTATTCGTGTGTGAGCAATTGACACCTTTAAATAACATTAATAACTCAACAATATTCGACCATCTCCAACTACTCATCCTCTCAAACTCCACTTCAAACTTAAGCAACTTTCTTTTCACGATGAAAAAGAGAGGGTTCCAAGTCTTTGGTTCACTCTCCCGACTACTTGGGTCTGAGAAGCCTTTCTTAAGCTTCAAGTAGTCGTCATTCGATCAACCTCACCAATTCAAACAACCTTCTTTTGCGATGAAAAAAAAAGAGAGTTCCAAGTCTTTGGTTCGCTCTCCCGATTACTTGGGTCCGAGAAGTCTTTCTTAAGCTTCAAGTAATCGTCATCAATTCAACTTCACCCTTTCAAACACCACTCCTTTCAAGATGAAAAAGAGAGAGTTCCAAGTCTTTGGTTCACTCTCCCGATTACTTGGTTCCGAGAAGTCTTTCTTAGGCTTCAAGTAATCGTCATCCGTACCCACCTTCAACTAATTCAAACCCGTTTCTTTCGTGGTCGTTACCACGAACTACGACTGCTCTGATTCTTCATTCATTCTTGAATGTAAGATACATAGGCACAAGATTGCGATGATCTTGGCGAGCACAATCCCCTTCATCTTCCATTTTCCCCATCCTTTCCCGTAGTCGAACTACGACGCTCTGATTTCTCATTCTTGTCTGAATGAGCATATGTAGGCACAAGGGCCCCAATTCTTGGCGAGTACCCTATCCTCTAACCATCCCCTTCCCCCTTAGCGTCTTTAGGATTTATAGTATCGTTTAGTATTTAGTATTGAGAAGAAAAGAATTAAGCTTAGCTAACATCCATCAACTCGAATTAAGAGGTTCCCGTTGAGTACAACAGACGTGAGGGGTGCTAATACCTTCCCCTCGCGTAACCGACTCTCGAACCCAGGAATATGGTTGCGACAGCCGTGTTCCTTCCGCGTTTATGAGGTTTTCTAGATATTTTCCTCTCCCGTTCATTCGGGAAAAATAAAGTTCGATGGCGACTCTGTCGAACCGCATTTCCGCGCCTTTCGCCCGAGGGTCGTATGTTCGAATGAATTTTCGAGGTGCGACAGGTGGCGACTCTGCTGGGGACTATTGCTCAATGCAAGAGAGAGTCAAGCCTATCTTAGTTTGAGTTGTTAGCTTGTTGTTTTTTATTTTCTTCTCGCTTTTTATTGGTATCCTTGTCTTGGTTACTTGTACTTGTGGCATTGTGGTGTTGTTCTACTTATGGTTATTTTGTGAGATGGGTCTACACCCGAGTCCGAGTATAACCCTAGGATTAGGATGGTAGTTGTGTAGTGGAGATTGGCGTGGAGTCTTTCACGTTGTGTTGAAGCGAAAACCCCGCTTGGAGTAGATTCCTTGGAGATGTTGTTGTGGTGGTGAGTCTTTGCCATAGCAATAACGTTTTCGAGCTTGAGTCGTTGATCCCAAGGACCATAAACCGTTTTATCCGTGGTGGTTGGTAGTGTTAATACTATGTGGATTAATACGAATGCCCCAATCAGATAAGATCCCTTGAACGTGTTGCTTCCTTACAGTAATATTTTCAACCTCGATCTATGACTCTGAGAACCTTTTCTAGAACCCGTGTGTCGATGTTTGTGTAGTTGACACCTCCGAGAAGTCTTTCTCGTCTGGAAGATATGAGAACCTCACCTAGAGGAGATTCTTTTAAGGATGTTACCATCGTGATGAGGCTTTGTCATGGCTGTAATATCTTTGAAAGATACCCATGACTCTAGGCACCTACCAGTTTTAGAATCCTACCCGTGGGGGTTTCTTGAAGCACTAATTGTGATCCTTGAACCGTTCACCTGGCTAATTTCAGAACTGTTTGAATTTGTGATCCCGCGATCCTGGATCTTGCATCTTGTATTACATATCATTTGCATTGCATCTCATTTGTTGTACATCGTGCATTCTCCTTCCTTCATCAGTTTCTCATGTTTTTCTTTCCTTCATATCCAGTAAATCAAGTTGATTCCTCGACACTAGTACGCAACTAGAACCAACACAAGACGAATGATGGAGCAGATTCAACAAGAGCAAGTTGCCATCAGGAAGGAGTTGGAATCCCTCAATAGAAAGATGGATCAGATCTTCGAAGCCCTCGCCATAACTAGGAAGGGATCAGTACAGCGAGCCGCTCAACGACCGCGTCGGCGAAACCAACAGAGGACATGGAGGCCAAATAGGGTATTTGATCTCCTACCAATGACATATGCTAGTATCTTTGCTCAGCTGATGGAGAAGAAGGATGTCGTTCCGAGAGATCTAGCTCCCCCAATTGTTCTTCCTGCTGACTACGATATGAATTCTCATTGCGAGTTTCATAAGGGTGCTCCAGGCCATATGATCAAGAATTGCAGAGCTTTCAAACACAAAGTTCAAGACATGATTGACGAGGAAGCTCTCACCTTTGATGGAGAAAATCTAGATGTCATCAACAACCCGATGCCGCCAGCCAGCTAGTGCCAGCATCAGATCAAGTCCAGTCAAGTTCATTCCCGAAGAAGGTCGTCATGTTGCCATTTCATATTTCGCATTTCTTATGTTTTGTCTTTATTTGTTTAAGTACTGTATGCTTTGAACAATTTTCATTCGTATTTGGTTTCATTAATGTATCGTTTATGCATGTTTTGAATTAGTTATGTCATATTCACTCATTTTTCACTTATCATCGGCATATTTATTCACTCCACTCTATTCACTATTGTTTAGCATGATTTGAGGGAGGATGATGAAAACGAGATACCCATAATTGCAAACCGTATGCTTTTAGACAGAATCTCGTCGATGATGTGCAGGCATTGTTTCAACCCCTAAACACCGAAGATATAAGGAGTTAATACCTAGTAAACCACTTCGAGCCTAGAAGTAGCAGTTTTCTTCAGATATTCAAACCTTACACTCAACCTGGGGCAGGGTAGTGTTCAGTTAATCCAATCCTGTACTCGAATCAACGAAGAAAAACCTAGAAGGCGGTTGTTCTTCAATGACCCATAACATGGCAGTCACAACCTTCCAACAAAATCCAAAAAAAATCAAAAGCCTGCTAAGTCAAACACCTCAGAGGGGACTTAGGCAAAAATCAAGGCAATCCCGATGGATCTGACAAGCAAAGTCAATCCATGCAAAAGTTAGGGATCAAAACCAAAGCAAAAGAGGACCCCGAAACCCTAAAAAAAACAAAATAAGACTCAGTGGTCACCCAAAAGGGGTCACTGACATCCATCAAAATAAGGTGACTGCCATCGAGTTTACACCGTCAAGACAAACATGTGCAGAATTAACTAAACGTAGGACTGAAGATCATTAAGAAGAATGGGTGGGTACAAATCATACTTTGAGCCTAATATCCTTTGTTTCATAACTGCGAACCAGACCACGTTATAACCCTCGAAAGACCTAATTGAGGTGAGGTTTATTCTGAAAGCATGCTTTCGCAAGGTTGCGTAACCTGACTCCTCACATGATTGTTAATCATCAGCATTGGTGTTATTATCCTCGCTATATCTTTTACACCAATCAAAATTAGCACAACGTTTGGGCTAACGGTCCATTCGTCTCACTATCATGACACTCACAATAAACGATACTTTTTTAAACTTGCATCGAACTTTGCATTAATTATTACCATTTGTGAATGTACAATTTTAAATTGCAAATCAGTGCTAGGTATTCGAAGACACTTCAACAAGGGGCAATCAAGGAGGAACTTGACTTTCGGTGGCTGACACAAAGAAAAGCTACCTCAAAACCCACAGGCTGGGGGAAATCACTCAACGGCTCGAGCAGGGGCAAGTCATCCGAGTTCAACTTCCATATGTCAGAACTGGTTAATTTGGAGTAAGACCATACCATCCTGACCATCAAGCAGAGTTGCAACCTTCTCTGAAGAAAATTCACAACGAATCACCAAGAACCCAGACTTGGGGCATCAATGACATCTTCTGCTCCAATCATGGCGTCTTTAGCGAACTGCGTGTCGAGGAAGTCAATCCCTCCCACCACCCAAAGTCCAATCCATAGTGGCAACCACAAAATGACCACCATGCTAGAGTGTCCCTGCATTTCTCATCTCCCGTCTGCAATCATATGCATCATACGCATCGCATTCGACCTCATAAGCATCTTACATCATATGCATGCTCCAATCATATCATACTTCCCCAGCTTTTGCATCTCCGCGCGTCAACATTTGTATTTGCATTTCCATTCGCTATGGAACATTTTAGCATCCAACATCCGCATATGCAGGTCAAGGTCCAGGATCAATCTCAAAGATTTCCAAGACCGTCATCAGCCCATTCAGGGGCATTCTCCGCAAGACTGTGCGTTTCTCCCACGAAATTCAAGAGCTTCAAAGCAATCACCAACTCAGTCAGGGGCATCTTTTGCAATATTGTGGGTTCCCCCACGAAGTTCAAGACATTCAAAGCAAGATTCAACCCAGTCAGGGGCATCTTTTTCAAGACCATGGGTGTTTTCCATGACGTACTTCAACCCCGTGGTTGATCAAATCTTCAAATCAACATACAGCCCAGTCAGGGGCATATCATTCAAGACCGTGGGCGTCCCCCATGAAGTTGTTCAACCTTTTGTTGGGCAAACCTAAGACCTTCAGTGCAAGATTCAGCCCAGACAGGGGCATCTTCAGCAAAACCGTGAGCGTTCCTCATGAAGTTGTTCAGCCTTTTGTTGAGCAAGACAAGACATCAAGATAAACTCAGCCCAGTCAGGGGCATCCTCTTCAGAGTTCATGGGTGTAACCATGAAATCATTTCAACAAAGTTGTGATCTCCAAGCAAGACGGTGAGCGTACCCCGTTGATCCATTTCAATCCAATCTTCCTCTTGGGTGTTCCCCAATGAGTTGTATCCAGCAAGCATGATCGATGTCAATTGCCTTACAATCATCCTTTTGGTGATAGCCGAACTTCGTCAGATCAACCTAGCCTGCATCCTTTTGGTGTTGGTAACCTTCAATTTGTATCGTTCTATCATCCTTTTGGTGATAGCAACCTGTGTGTGTGAGTTTCGCTTCGTCATCCTTTTGGTGGGGGGTCTGTCACTTGGATTGGTGTCAGATTGTACGAAAGTGTTTGTCCTATTATCCTTTTGGTGGTAGTGGCTGGTGTGAGTTTCGCTCCGTCATCCTTTTGGTGGAGGGTCTGTCACTTGGATTGGTGTCAGATTGTGCGATAGTGTTTGTCCTATCATCCTTTTGGTGGTAGTGGTCGGTGTGAGTTTCGCTCTGTCATCCTTTTGGTGGGGGGTATGTCACTTGAATTGGTGTCAGATTGTGCGAAAGTGTTTGTCCTATCATCCTTTTGGTGATAGTGGTCGGTGTGAGTTTCGCTCTGTCATCCTTTTGGTGAGGGTCTGTCACTTGGATTGGTGTCAGATTGTGCAAAAGTGTTTGTCCTATCATCCTTTTGGTGGTAGTGGCCTGTGTGAGTTTCGCTCCGTCATCCTTTTGGTGAGGGGTCTGTCACTTGGATTGGTGTCAGATTGTGCGATAGTGTTTGTCCTATCATCCTTTTGGTGGTAGTGGCCGGTGTGAGTTTCGCTTTGTCATCCTTTTAGTGGGGGGTCTGTCACTTGGATTGGTGTCAGATTGTGCGAGTGTGTTTGTCCTATCATCCTTTTGGTGGTAGTGGCCGGTGTGAGTTTCGCTTCGTCATCCTTTTGGTGGGGGGTCTGTCATAGTGTTGCGGTGGAAATAGGATTACAAACTATTGATGAGTTTGAATCGCAATTCAATTCACAACCGCTCTTTGATTTATCCGAAGGAAAAGGTCAAAAAGGGAAAACCTATTTTGCATCGTAAACACATTGCGGGGAAAGATCTAGGGTTCGGGGGTTGGTTAAATTTAGGGAAGGTATTAGCACCCTAAACTTCTGTAGTACTCTACAGGAACCTTTTGTTCAAATGTTTACTATTTTTGCTTTATTTATTTGCTTAAGGTATATGTACAAAGGGATTAAAAGTGAGAAAAGAGACCTAAGGGGTTAATTCTAAGTTTACTCGGCAAGACATCGCATCTTGTGCCTACGTATCCTTACGGGAGTGGAATCAGAGTAATCGTAGTTCCCCTCAAAAGGGAGGTTAGAGACTTCTTGACTGTGGCCAAGGTCTCAAGGGGAATAAACGCATCTTAAGGACACGCTTACGTGGAGTGTAGAAACTCCAAATCTCTACGTTGAATTGTTAAGTGAATTAGGGTTAAATTAGGGATTCCACGGCGGGAAACCCTAAAATGAGCGCGGCGGCTCTTTGACCTAATGCTAGGGGTAAAATGGTAATTTTGCCTGCAGCGAGACATTTGTGAAAATTAGGGTTTGTAAGAGTTGTAAGGGTTTGAAGTTGAGGACTATTGACACGGCGGTCAAACGGCTAGACCTAATTCCCTCGGAGGTGTGCAGTGTGACAGAAGTGCAGTAAACGCGTGAGATAATTGAATCACGCAAACCATGCAAGCAGGAATGTTAAAGGCAGAAATTAAAGCGCGATTGTTAGGATTCGCGAGGTTACATTAGAGGCAGTTACAATATGATATTAAAATTTAAATTGAACGAAGATAAAATAAATAATAGTAAGCGCAATAAACTGCAAAACGAACAAACAACGTCAGAGGGCAGTATTAAATGAATTATCAGATGATGAAGAAGTGGAATTATGTATCTTTTGTGGTTTTATTTTGTGATATAAACTTTAATTTGAATTAAAATGGAATTATTAATATTAATTTAACTCAAACCCTAAAAACTATCTTAACCTAATTATTGTTTTTTAAAAAAAATGGATTTTAATATATTTATTTAAAAAAGGGTTTTTATTTATTATTAAAAAAAAGGTTTTTATTAAAAAAGATTTAAGTGTTACTTATTTTAAACCAACAATTATATTATTTTTTTAAGAAAAGGTTTATTGTTAAAAAGAAACATAAAAATAAAATAAAAACTTAAAACACAATGGGTTGGGCCGGTCATCACTCCCGGACCCAACCCGGTCCTGGAACACAAAGGAAAAAAGGGGAGGATTCAGATTAGGGTAACCCTAATCTTTCTTTGGCCTCCACGGCGCCGCATGCTCTCTTCTTCTCTCGCGATCTCATCTTTCTCTCGCGATCTCTTCTTTCTCTCGCGATCTCTCTTTCTCGTCTTCGCCCTATTCCTCGTATCTTTTGTTCTATATTTTCCTGAAAAAAACACACAATAAAGACGTAAGTGATAAGGAAGATTGCTCACCCTTCACTAGGGTTTGAAGCGGTTTTCGGAAACGTCTCCGTTGATGGTTGGATGATGTTCGTTTCGCATGGGCCGATGATGAGTTCCCTGAGGCTTCACGGTTCCGACTTGGAACGGTTTGCGGCCGATTTCGCTCTCGTTCGCTTTCTGATGCTTACCTTTGACGAAACCCTCCTCCTCTATCTCAGCTGTTAGGGTTTTTTATGAGGTGATGTGGTTCCCTTTTATATCACTCTCTCTGATCTGTGGGCTTTTTTGATAGTGTTGGATTTGCGTTATTTTTACTGAGATTAGATTGTGATTTTAATTTGATCTTTGTGAACCTGATATTTTTTTCGATTTGATTGGGATTCTTTCCATTTTAGATATTGATTGGATTTCATTTTACTGATCTCCATTGGATTGCATTTGGATTGACTTGTTTTTCTGGATTTTTCAGAGGTGGATATCTATCCTTGAGTTTCGATTGGATAACTGAACTGGATGTGGATAACTGATAGTTTTTTTTAACTGATATCTATTTTTCTGATAAACTCGAATTTTCTCTGATCTTTCTGATGAGATCTTATGTCTCTGAACAGGACTCTGTTTCTCTCTTGTAACCGGAGTTGGTCCTCTTGCACACGAACTTAATTCTTTCTTTCCTTTCAAGCCTGAATTCAGCTTTTGTTGGGCGATGATGTTTGAACTGAGCTCATGTCCTATACTTTCGGTTTTTCCACTGTGAATTAACTTTCCCTCTTCTTTTTTTCAGTAAACTGATGCTGACGCTTCGATTGAGTCAAGGTGGCCAAGTGAAGGTTATTGGGGATGATGACCTTAGGGTCTGAGTTGTCGTTTTGAATTGAGCTGATAGTTCGTGTGAAATTACCGATGCCTGCAGTTCGACGTTTCGGTAGGGAATTGGTAACGGCTTCGGCCGTGGCACTCCCAGCCGCTTGAACGCTTATGCCCGATGATGGTTAAACTGAGGGCTGATATGACTTCGAATCTCTTTGTTGTTTCCATTATTTTTATGCAGTTCAATTGGATGGCCTGGTTCGGATTTGGTAGGCTTCAGTTAATCGAACTATCTGTTATGTTCCCATTCGAGTTGCTTTGTGATAGTTTGATTATGAACTTGATTCTTTGTGGTAATAAGGGCATTGTTTCGTTGTCGTGGATGTTATTTCGACCCTTCTGGTTTTCGAACCACCTGTTTACTGATACTATCAACTTTTTAACATTCGCCTTTCTTGTGTAGTTGAGCGGGGCTATGATGTATGATGGCTGAGACCTGGCTTTGATGTTTTGTGGCAACAGATGTGCTGGTTTATGGACTTACTGATGCTCGTGGGGCTGGCATGTTGGTTTTTCGAAACTGATGCCTCCTTTCTGAGTTAAAACTGATTGTTTTTCGAAACTTATTTACTTTGCTCAGATTTGAACATTTGGACCTGTTATGCATTATCTGATGTTCTTTTGTGTCTTTGCAGATGTCAGAACTAGTTTTATGTTGGTGTTCATCCGGATTTGTTTTGAGACCATTTCCGCCATAATTAGGCTTGCTTTTGTCTTGGTGTTAATAACCATTGGCTGTTTCTGATTGCATTTTGAATTGAATTATCTGCTCATGTTTTGTGCAGCTTATGGATTTTATTGTGAGCTGATACCATTCTGATTCATGTATTTCAGGTGACAGAAAACGGTTCAGACCCGTCGGCATCCGGGTTTGAACCTGAGTTGGCTAGTGTTCACCCTGGTATCGGTTTTGAGAACCAAATGGGATTTACTTGATTTTGAAACGAATCCAATTACGGCAAAAACGAATCAGTCCCGCTTCTTCTATCTCTTTCTCTCTCGGTTGTCCCGTACGATAAGAACAGGGATCACCTGATCTGACGCCAATGGCGCGGATCGGTAACGGGGGTAGGGCGCAGCTTCGGTTGTGCCACTCCCGACACTCGATGATGACGATGTTCTGAGAGTGTCGAATTCATCTTTCTAACATCTTTCTACTCTGTTTTGTTTTCCTATTCTTTTGCAGGTGATCAGGAACTTCGTGGAACACTCAAGGGAAAGATACCATGAAGAAACCTTAGGAGTTTTTAGGATTTAGGATTTTTTAGAGTAGATGTAACATTTTGTAAATGTAATCTCACGGCAATTCAAATGTGAAATGATTCACTTCCTTTTGTAAAATGATATTCTTATGAAATAAAAATTCCATGATCATTCAACTTTGAATCTGTTTATATTTATTTCTAGTTATAAATTATAAACATTTGTGAATAAATCCACAAATATCTAAATTCATTATTCTAGTTATAAACCATAAATATTCACGAACGATATTCTTGCTCATGTACTTGTCTCGTTTGTGGTCCTAATCTCATCACCTGACTTCATTCACTTGCATTCCAACTTAGATTCTAGCCAACAATATTCTCCTCAATTTTCTAACCAAACGCGGATGTGCGCTGTAATCACAACAGATTCAGTATCAACGATGACATTGCCCGTAATTGAATTCCACTGACCAAATGCTATGAGCAACAATCCAATAATGCCCAATTAAACTGCGTCTTATTAACAGAAACGGAAATGCCCTGGAAATAAACCATGAGCGAAGAAATGGATCTTAAATCCAGTTGTGCCCGACAAATTTCAATACCGAACACATCGAATTGGCGCTTTGATATAATCAAACCAGGTGATAAATAAATGCCTCAGAAATAGTGTCTCAAGTGTCTCAAAGCTCAGTAACAGCCCGTCTTCAAAGAATTAGCGGAGTCCATGTAAAATGACCAAAATACCCCTGGAGCCAATCCTGCAAAACAAACACCTTCATGACTTGATAGTGGTTAGCAGATGCACAGATGAGATGCTATGCGAAATGACTGACTAAATATAAGGGTAAAATTTGGGGTATTACAGTTGCCCCTATTTAAATAGCTACACCGGATGATTTGAGTGACGGAGACTCGAGGAATCATGGTGGAGGGATTTAAATATAGATAACCGAAAATTTTGCCCTTATATGCGGCGATATGCAAATGCTATGGACCAAGCGAGAACAGACTAATGCAGACGATGCCATGAATGTGATATGATGTGTATGCTGGAATGATGGTGCAAAAATGTTGACGAATATGACGACGTAAGGACAGATGTTACGCGAAGAACACACTGGGGAAAGCGACGCGCTGGGACACAGTACAACACTGGGGAATTCTATAATGATGGTCAACTGGTGCGAACACGACCAATTGTCATTTTTAGAACGGGAACGAGATTCTCAAATGGAGATGGCACCTATGAGACGACCTCCACTGGGAATCTAAAAGTAAAACTGGATCAAGTACGACTGCGAGATCGATCACAGAATGCATGGAGCATTGAGCAAAGAATAACATCCAAGCTTCTGTAACTATCCTTCGTGATGGGATCGAATGGACTTTTCGGGAATCCGTAGCAAATATACAGGGTAAAGACCGGCTGTATGCCAAAATAAATGGACTTTGGAGATGGCCCCTATGAGATGACCTCCACTAGGGAATGTCTAACAATAAAACTGGATCTACACGATTGCAAGATCGATTACAGAATGCTGGAGCATTGAGCAAAGAATAACATCCAAGCTTCTATAAACTATCCTTCGTGATGGGATCGGACGAACTTTTTGGAAATCCGTATCAAATATACAGGGTAAAGACCGACTGTATGCCAAAATAAATGGGCTTTGATGGGAAATGCCCTGATAAGCTTCTCGAGGGAGAACTGTCACTTATCGTTGGAAGGGACTTACATGCCAAAACGGATAAGCACCCAAATAAAGAGGTTGCTGCTTATCTGATATATAAATCTTCTCATATTTAAGGTTGGTGCCTGGAATATGATTCAGATTCTTCTTTTACTAAAGGGTAAAATTGAACTTCTTCATACTTCAAGATCTGTGCTCTCCTGAATATGATTCCGCTCTTTCTTTTACTAAAGGGTAAATGAACTTCTTCATACTTCAAGATCTGTGCTCTCCTGAATATGATTCTGCTCCTTCTTTTACTAAAGGGTAAATGAACTTCTTCATACTTCAAGATTTATGCTCTCCTGAATATGATTCGGTTCAAACCTCCCCATACTTCAAGACGACAAGGAAAATGGAAGCCCAACTGCTCGATGGAGATGGCCATTTGCTGCGAGTCATAACGAAGATAGGATCAGTTTCTCAGGCGAGAAATGTCGCTTATTTGCAAGAGTGGCAATAATAAGCTTCTCATGTAAGAACTGCTTGTAGAGGTGATAACAGATGATGATAAGCTTCTCGGCGGAGAACTGTTGCATACCGTTGTGATAAGCTTCTCTTGTGAGAAATGTTGCTGATCGATAAAATGTTGTGATAAGCTTCTCTTGGCGAGAACTGTTGCGTATCCTGTTGTGTAAGGTTGTGATAAGCTTCTCAGGTGAGAACTGTTGCTGATTGATTGTAAAATTTTATGATAAGCTTCTCTTGGCGAGAACTGTTGCTGATCGATAATAGGCTTCTCAGGTGAGAACAATCGCATACCGATGCTGTAAGATGTAGGATTGTTATATCGATAGGCTTCTCAGGCGAGAACAGTTGCATACCGATGCTGTAAGATGTAAGATTGTTATATCGATAGGCTTCTCAGGCGAGAACAGTTGCATACCGATGCTGTAAGATGTACTGATAGATTTTCCCGGCGTGAACTGGCGTGAATCTGTAAAGGATTGTGATTGATTTTCTTGAAAGATAGTGCAAAATAAATGCACATCCGGGTACAGTGATAAGCTTCTCAAGCGAGAATAGTCGCATATCTATTAAGGTAGGGTGAAAATTTTTAGACGGTACAAAATAAATGCACGTCTGGTTGGGCTCAGCGACCGACAAGACCGAGATTTAATCTAGGACCGAGCTAGAAAGAAGACTGGTAATCAAGACTCCATCGAGGGAATGATCTCGAAGGGTAAATATCTTATCCTGGTGAGGAAAGATAGCTGAAGTAACCGTCATCCACGAGGATCGAGCTCTGTGGGGAAACTGGAAACACATATGTATTTTATGCTTAGGGCTGACAATCTATTTGGAGAGAATGGACGAACCCAGTTACTCGGTGGTAACACCCAACGATGGAGAGACACAATGAACCTGTGAATGCTAACGCATGTGTTAATGTGAATGTATGTCAATGTCTATGTAGTTAAATATGCAGGATGTAATGGAATGAATATGTAATGAGTATGTGAAATGAATATATGAAGTAGGCATGTGATGCTTATGCCCCTGCGTATGCTGACGAAACAGACTAGAGACGGGACGAGAGATGAAATAAACATCTCGACGGAGATACCCTGCGTTCTCTGCAACCAATACGTCAATCATGGGTAAGAAAGATCAATGGTAGAACCAAATCTAGTTTTAAAGTTCTGAATTCTCTGGGGAGAAGGTAGTCTGCTTGGGTGCACAGTATCACGTCTTCACATGGGGAGAAGAAAACCTGAGGGACACTTTCGAGTTACCCAAGAAAAGGTTGTCAGCTTATAGTCTCTCTGGGGACTGTGATGAGGCAATAGTTTAGGAGCCTGTTGCAACACTGAGATTTACTGGGGAATGAAGGCCGCCGTGAGTAAAATCCATCGGGTGCATGAGGAAAAGTTGTGAAACCACATGGTTTTGATCTTGAAGGACCTTATAGTAGTCGCCATTTGTTTCTTCAAAAAACACGGTGCCCCAGGATACTTGTGTTATGAGGCATGGTCATCTCAAGAGGATTTTATAGAGAACACGGAGTCTGGTTGCCCCACTGTTTTCAAACTCTTTGAGAGGTTTGTCAGGTCTCGGCGTAACTGGCACAAATTAATCGTGTTACGACGAAATTTTTGAGAAATAGCTCTTAAGAACTTCAGACTCACGTTGGTAAGCGAACTGGGAAACCGCCTGCCCCTGTTTAGCAGGATCTTCAAGTTCCATGGGTTATGTCCATATATAAATCTCTAAGATATCAAGCAAAGTCTTCATGCCTGAAATGCTTATCCTGAGCTTGTCAATGCACACATATATTTGTCTTGAATTTTTGTTTTGAAAAAGATATCGCAATAACTTGTGACCGAAATCACTAGTCGGGATATAAGTTTTAATTATAATGCCAACATGAATTTTTTCTGAGCATAGCTCGTAGGAGTCAGGAAACGTGATCTTGTCGAGTATGCTTTCAACCGAAGTCCTACTTCAATTAGGTCTTTTAAAGGTTGTATCGTGGCTCGGTTCACGGTTTAAGAAACAAAGGATAAAGGCTCAAAGTTATATTTGTACCCACCCCTTCTTCGTGATGTTCTCCAATCCTAATTCAGTTAATCGGATACGAACACTCATATCTCAAACGGATTTGCTATGGTCGAGAACTTCTCAAGGTTTTGGACATGGCAGTCACTCACCTATTTCTAATGGCGATTCGATCACACAACTTTGTTCTTTATAGGGATTCTAAAAAAACTACTGATTTATTGTTCTTATTCCCTAACTTTTGCCTGGACAACGTCTTTTGATCTGACTTTGGAGTCCAGCGGGATGCCCCAGTTTTGCCTAAGTCTCCTTCATAGGTTTTGACTTAGCGGGCTCTTATTTTTTTTTGAATATTCTTTTATGCACAAGTCGTGTAAATCTTTTGAAAGGCTCGTGACTGCCCCACTCCTTAGGTAACCGAGGGATAGTCATTGTATTGGACTTCTTAAGATGCTAAGGATAAATTCTCGAAGGTTTGCTCTTCCTTTTTTAGAGTCTAAGCGCTCGATCGGTTTAACTGAAACCTACCCTGCCCCAGGTCAGGATGAAGGTTCTTAAAAGAAAGAAAAACTCCTACTTCAAGGCTCAAAGAGGTCAACGAGGGATTAACATCCTTATATCTCCAGTGTTTGGGATTTGAAACAATGCCTTACATCATCAGCAGGTTTTAATTGAAAGCATACGACAAGAAATCTGACGTTTTGGGTTCGTCATCCTCCTCCCAATGCTCCATCAGAACAAGAGATCGGGTAAAGTTGGCATTATGATTTATGAAAACGTTTTTTGAATGAGTGAAACGAATGGATTTATTCAAGACAAACATATGCGTTGCATTAATTAATCAAAGATAAACAAGTTCGAGCATGCTGAATATGCTTAATCAAAGAGAAATACATATAAATAAACAAATGAACTGTCGGAAAAATCCTTCTAAATGTTTATGAGATCTTGCATTCAAGAGTAACAGTTTCCTTTGGCGGAGTCTCAATGGAAAGGACGTCTGGTTTATGATCACTGCGAGTCGTCATGGCTTGCCCCAGTTATGCTGGTCATATCTTCAACAGTTTTCAGTCGTTGCTCCAAAATAACTTTCCCAGATTCTTTGTTGATCCCGGTCCAGTCATCTTGAGGGTTACTGAAATGAAGCGAGATAGGCCTTTGAATAATTACTGGATTCGACTGATTTTCTGAGGTGACAACACACTTTGCAGAATTTAAGCTTGACGAGCGGGGAACCCTGAGAGGAGACTCGATCTTCGGCTGAGCATCGCCAAAAGACAACTTCTTCGTTTCTAGCAAATTTCTGACAAAGTTCTTAAGAGTGTAGCAATTCTCTAGATCATGGCCGGGCGCACCCTCATGAAATAAACAATGAGCGGCAGCATTGTAACCTGCAGGCAACAGATTAGGCGGAGGACCCAAAGCACGGGTGGTAATCAGACCCTGTTGTACCAAATGGAGGTATAACTCAGTGAAAGTTATCGGAATTGGAGGACAAGGCTTATACTGCCTCTTACGGGGATAAGGAACCTGATTCTGTGATCGTTGGTGAACAGGAGCGTTGGGCACTCGTTGACTGTTGACCGGAACTTGCATGGGCGGATAACCGGAAGGTTGTTGATAAATCGGTGCTTGATATACCGGAGCTGACTGCACAGGCTGGTATGTAGAAAACTGCTGATCGAAAGGAGGTGCAACAGTAGCTACATAAGGTTGTTGGACATATGGAAACGGATAACCTTGAACATAACTCTGCTGATGTTGCCAAGGTTGAGGAGTAGCCATTTTGCGGTTCCTCGAACGTGCAGGTCCTTTACCATGGTCGGAGTTAGGAGTTTTGCACTTTGGAGGGGTAGCTCGTCGAACTGGTTGAGCACTAGGAGGCACCAAACCGGATTGAAGACCATAAGGAGGTACATTCTTGACAGTAACAGCTGGTTGAGATTTCATAACGGTACTAGTAGTCTCAGAAACAACAGTAGACTGAGCATCCACCTTCACAATAAGAGCTCGTAGCATCTCCAAAATCTTCCCTACACTTCCTCGAAGATCTTCGAGTTCATGGCTGACACGGTTGATCTCTTGGTTTTGATCTTCCATCCTTTTGAAGGGTCGTATTGATGTAGAGAATTTAGGGTGACAAAACTGGAAGGTGAGAAAACCGCGTATGAGAAACCGGGAGACACATGCAATGCAAAAGTATGATGCTGAAATGTGAATGCAAATGAAGATTTCATGGAATTCAAATATTTACGAATATTGCGGAATACCAAGGACAAATTACAAATAATATCCTTGCAACCAAAATAGCTAAATAAAAGCCTAGAAAATCCTAGAGAAGCATCTTCCACAACTTCAGTGAGCAGACGGAGATTCGGAGGAAAATAAATATTCGTAGAGCCTTCTCTTCTTGTAGGATTGTATCTCATCATTCTTCGACTGAATCTGCTTTTGAAGTTCTTCGTACTTGCTGACCATCACATGGTATTTGTTCTTCCATGATTCTGCTTCGCATTGTGATTTCTTCAAAGTGATCTTCAAAGTCTCAGCTTCAGTCATGAAATACTGGACAGGTTCTTCTCTTTGAGGTAAAGGATCTTGGCGAGAGTAGGGCATCTTCAACTCAATAGCTCTTCCTCGGACCCATTGAAGGTATGGTTCCATGGACACACAATTAGGTCTTCCCAAACTTTCTTTGCCTTTCCTATGCAGATGATTCCAAGAAGATAGAATCTGATCTTGAAGCTTTTTGTCGTCTTCGAAAAAGATTTTCTCCACATGAATACCTTTAGGCGGTTCCTTCAAGGGGTATCCCAACTGTCGGCGAGCTAAGGCTGGATTGTAGCTAATTCCTCCATTGAAACTGAGCAAAGGCACATTGTTGAAGTTTCCACAACTATCAATGATCGATATCCCATCGTACATGGGATTATACCAATCAATATCAGAGTGAGTTAAAGCCATAACTTTTTGCGACCAACGTTCTTGATTGGGTCTCCAGAACGGATCGGACTTGGGTAAGTGAGAAATAAACCACTTGTATAGCAATGGCACACAACATGCAATCATTCCTCCACCATGAAAGTTTCGAAGATGTACTGAATGATAAGTATTACCCAATAGCGTTGGAACTGGATTTCTCCTCATGAAGGTCTTGATTGCATTAAGGTCCACAAACCCCTCAAAACTAGGAAAAAGCAGCAACCCATAAATAAGCAAAGCAAAAATTGTCTCGAAGGCAAACATGTCTTTATGATCGGCATAAAATTGGGCCTTCTTAATTAGGAAGTCCCTGAGAAAACCGGAGGTCCCCCCTTTGGTGATCATATTGTTTTTGACCTCGGATATCCTTAGACAACTGGCTTTAGCAATATCTCGTTCTTTAGGGTCTTCCTCCAAGAAAGGGAATGGAGACTTATCCAAGATAGGTAATCCCACCAACTGAGAGTACTCTTCTAAGGTAGGTAAAAGCTGATAATCTGGAAAGGTGAAGCAGTGATAATCTGGATCATAAAACTGTAGCAAAGTCGCAAGAAGTCCTTCGTTTACTTGAACCTTCAACAAATACAATAGCCTTCCATATCTGTTTTGGAACTTTTCTTGATCTTGAACCAAATCTCTTAGCTTCTCTAGGACTTCCAAATTAAAACCCTTAAAAGTAAATTTCAAAGTATGCTTCCTAGAGTGATCCATGGTATCCTGCAATGTTCATAAATAGAGTTTGAATTCCATGAAATCTTAATGCGATATGATGTTTTATGGATGCAATGCATGAAAACACACAAAGTCCTAGGTTAAAGGTACGTGAGCGGGGTTAAGGTCTACCCATCCCAAAAAGGAGTGTACTATAGGTTAGTCGTACCTGCAGAACAAGGTTCTAAAAGGTGCCCAAAGTCATCAGCCCATCTTTCGGATATTATCAACCTTCCAACTAACTCGAGGGTTAATAATATTCTCAAGAGAACCTCTTTTGAGTGTAGTATCGCGTAGCAACCATTGTAGGACTACTCCCACATAGTTCCCGCACTACGTCCTAAATAAGGCCGAGGTGGTGTTAAGGTACTACGGTTCCCAATATCACAGACTCCAATCGACCATGGAAAAAGTTTTTACGATTACTCGTTCAACCGAACCATTTTCGAAAAGGTCTCAACTGAGCGGTGATTCTCGAATCAGCTTGGTCGGGACTCACTCCCTATAAGCCTCATCGAATATATCCCCATCCTATAATAATGTCACTAGTCCGGGCATAGGACTTATCTCACAACACGAGGTTGAAGGTGAGATATAACTTAGAAGGGGGGGTTGAATAAGTTTAGAAAAATAATACTTGAAATAAAATCACACAATTATTTTTATCCTGGTTCGTTAAACAACTACTCCAGTCCACCCTTCCAGAGTGATTTGCCTTTCTCAACAAGGTCTTAATCCACTATTAAATCAAACTGATTACAATAGTATCACCTAAGAACTACAGTTCTTAGTCTTCTCAAGAGCTACTGATTCACACTGAATCCTCTTAAGGAAATTACTTTACAAACAATGTAAATAAAATACAAGAGTTTTTAATGCTTCTATAAAGCTATAATCACAACAGTGATTTTTCTCTTAAGATTTAAGTACAAAGATTCTATGAAGAATAAGAATGAGAGCTTAAGAATATTTGGTTTCTTTTCAGCAAGTGTATAGCTCAAGAGTGTGTAACTGAAGAATGAAGTGAGAGGCTCCTTTTATAGGCAACTGAATTTTCCACGTTGAAAAGAGAGTCCAAAAGGTCTGAGCCTTTTTGTCTTCACATGTACTGACATTTCCTTGAAATAGATGGCACAGATAAATCCTTTTTGTCTGTGTAAGTGTGTCTAGCACAAATAAGGAAAGAGACGTTGAATGATTCCAACGGATACATTCTTGAAAACACTTCTTCAGTTTCAGCAAGTTCTTCAGAGTTTGAATAGATCAGAGTCTTCTGATGAGATTCAGAACTATGCTGTATCAGAGTCTTCTGCAGCTGTGTGCTTCTAGCGTGTTGATCATCAGAGCATCTTGACACAGAACTTCAGTACTTGGCAGCGTAGGTACTTTCAGAAACTTCTGTAGATCAATGCTTTGAGAAACTCTCCAATCAATATTCTTCTATTCTTCTGATGCTTCAGCTTCAGATGCTTCTGATTATCTTCAGATGCTTCTGACTCAGAATGTTCTGGAGCTTCTTTCTTCAGATCCTTCTGGAGACTACACTCAGGATCTTCTGTAAGAAGCAAGCAGATTCTTCTGTAAGATGCATCTGGCGCTTCAGATTCAGAATAGCTTCTTGTATTCAAAGGCAGATTTGCTTCTAGAGAGTCAATATAATTTTAATCTGCAGTAAAACTTTCAAACAAATTTTAGAGTATATAATTCTTAAATACAAATTTCCTAACAGTTATCATCAAAACAAAGAGTAATTATTAAGAACCAATTTGTGTTCTAACAATCTCCCCCTTTTTGATGATGACAAAAAGTATCAGAAATTTTATTTAATTGAACTTAAAGAATTATAACTCCCCCTGAGATGATGAATCTCCCCCTGAGTTAAATATGAAAAAGGAGTAGAAACTTCCCTTTTTATCTTGAGTAATCTTCAGAGTCAGATCTTGTCTGTCTTGTAATAATCAATGGTCAGAGTATCTTGCAGATATAAGATTCAGATTTTGATAAAGAATAAATGATCTGAGAAACTCAGAGGTTCTTTATAGAGTGTTCTTATCAAAAGTTCTGAAATAGTCAATTAAAATATTAGAAGGAATAGATATGTCTGAAGATTCATTCTAGTGAAATTATATTAAATAGTTCAGATCTTTATTTTCTCCCCCTTTTTTGTCATAAGCAAAAAGTAAAAACTTTTAAAAAAACAAGTCAAAAGGAATAAACGCAGATAATCCAATGGAGAAAAACAGTCTGATTTAATTAAAGATAACAGATCACAAAGTACATCAGAAGATATTACAAAACATTCAGATGCAAACATAACAGATGCACAAACATGAGAAAAAAAATCTAAGTGGTTTTAGACAAAAGCATCTTCAAAAGGTCTGTGATCTCAGATTGTGATTGCTCTTGCTTTGACATGAACTTAGTGATTGTCTCATTCTTCTCATCTTGTTTGGTCATCCATTCTGACATGTCCTCAGATTTCTTGTCTTGCTTCGCCATCCAAGATCTGATTTCAGATTGACCAGCTTCCAGAGCAGCAATCTTGTTTGCCAAATCTGGATTCTCTGTCTTGATTTCAGATGATGGAGGTTCTGTATCCTGAACAGAGTCAATAGCCATATGTTCTGGAGATCCTGAAGAGGTTTCTACCAGAGTCATAGTTAGAGTAGGGGCAATTGGTTCTGGTGGAGGAGGAGGTGGAGGAGCATCCAAACACAGCAGAGGCCCAGTCTGGTTATCAATCCAGAATTGATTTCTTTCAGCTCTGAGCTTTGCATCATCAGAACAGATGTTCTTCAGATTAGAAGCTACAGTGTTGAATCTATTCAGAAATCCTTTCCAGATGATTTCAGTCTCATTTACATCCATAGATTCAGAGCATCTTCTTTAAACAGTACCTAAAGACATCTGTAATTCTTGCAAAAACGTTTGAAATAAATGTTCAATATTAAGTCTGGGTGGAGGTTTGAGCAAGGTTTCCAGAGTCATCTGTTTAGGCTTTGGAGTTGGTGGTAGCACAGATTTTGGAATGGAAATCAGAGGAGGGGGAACATATGGAAAGAATGGAATTTCTGGTTTCTGAGGAAGGGATCTGTTTAAGGCATTTATCAGATTGGGTTGAGGTCTGGTGCGTGGGTAAACATCATCAAAGACTGCATTAGAATATGGTACAAAAGCAGATTTTGATGGTTTATCAGATGCAACTGTGTTGTCAGATGCAGAATGCAGAGCTGAAACAGCAGTTTTACCAGATTTATCAGATATGGTAGTTAAAGATCCTTCATTTTCCATAGATTTAATATATGAAAGGATCACAGAGGGAAGGGTTGGTGTAAGCTTAGGTCTCAGAGGTGTCAAGGGTTCAGAGGGCTCAACTCTATCATAAAAATCTTTAAGTTTGAAACCATAAGATAAATTATGATACAGAGAGGACACTTGAGCACACGAGATTCCAGATGATGATGGAATAGAAGAAGGAACAATCATCTCAGATGAAGGTTCAGGTGGAGGCATAGGTTCTGGAATTGTAGTTTTGGTAGGTACAGATGATTCAGGTTCAGGGTCATGAACAGGATATTTGTCAGAAGGATTAATCAGAAAGTCAGGGTGAATGTCTGATTCAGATGCATTTGAGGATGTTTCTGGAGTACAAGAGGTAGAAGAAACTTGAAACACTGTTTTTAAAGGAGTGATATCAAGAACTTCTGTCTCAGGGATATGAGATGGTTCTGAAGGAATATCAGGTTGTTGAGTAGGTGGTTCAGATGAAACAGGAGCAGAAGTTACTTGAGTGGGTTCAGAAGTAACAGTTGCTACAGGTTCAGAAGATTGAATTGGTGAAGGTGGAATGACAGATTCATTTTGTGGTTGATCTTCTGAGATTTGTTTTTCTGGGAGATTTTCTGTTGTGGGTGATGCAGATTTTTGTTTATCAGAATTTTGTGGTAGTTCTGATGGTTGTGTTGGTTGTGGTTCTGTTTGTTGTGGAACAGTTGGTTGTGGTTCTGTAGGTTGTGATTCTGATGGTTTTGGAACAGATTTTGATGATTTTGGAGTGAAGTGTTTGATGTGTAATTTTGGTTGAGGTGGTTTTGTTATAGGAGCAGTGGGTTGTTTCTGAGGTGATACAGAGCTGGGGGCAGCAACAGATGTAGTTTGAGTAATAGGGGGTTTGGGAACAAACTTAATAGAATCATTTATAACAGCAGTTTTAGAAGAGACAGAAGCTTTAGTACCTTTGAGTTTAATCCTCTTAGCAGAGACAGCTTCTCCAGAGTCCTTTCTCTTCAGAAGATCCTTGGGACTTTCAGCAATCTTAGCCTTCTTCTGGACAGGTTCAGATTCTGCTGCAGGTTGAGATCTTTTCCTCTGAAGTGGAACTTCTGCTTCTTCTTCTTCTTCTCCTGCATCTGGCAGGGGTTGCTTGACAAGTTGAAATACATTTGCAGGTACAGGCACTCCTTCTATTTTGCATCGCTCTATATACATCAGAACAATGTGTCTAGGTTCTTCAGCAAAAAATAGAGGGAAGTCTGATACTGGAATCCTTTTATTCAGATCAGACATGTTCAACTTCTTTGGAGCAGTGGTAAGTTCATCTACAATCTTAAGTCTCAGAAGGCTCTTAGCGTTCAGAGGCTTTCCCATAATGAACTCAAGTTCCTCTGTAACTCCAGCATCATACAGAGCAGTCACTAAACCATTTTCAGTGAGAAGATCTGAGAGCAGCCTTCCAAAAGGTATCCAATTCCTGATCTTCTGAGTCTTTTCCTTCACAGATTCTCTGGATGCATTTATGTGATTCCACAGATGCATGAACAATAAGTAAGGAAGATCTACCTTATTACTCTGACTGAGGCAGTACATAAAATAGATCTGCTCATTGTTGACATAATCTGGGGAGTTTGTTGATTTTCTGTGATGAATGCATCCCATGAAGATCTTGGCCCAGATCTTGTATTCTGGTTTCAGATCTTTGAATTTGTTAGAGGCTTGTCCAGCAGTCATAACCTCATCATAGACTTCATCCATATCAACACGTCCAACTGGCAGATGTGAAACACCATCTGTTTCTTCATAACCAATCAGTTTTCTAATAAGATCCTCTGTGATGATGATCTCCTTTCCCAGCACAGATGACAGAATGAACTTTGGATACACAGATGCATGGATCCAGAATTCCTTAATAAGCAAAGGGTAAACTGGTCCAAACAGTCTATCAAAGTATTTTACCCAGCCTTGAGCTCTAACAATGGAGCGAAAATCAAACCCATTTTCAGCCAGTGAGTCAAACTCAACCATGGATTCACACAATACTTCTAACTTTTCAATAGGTGTGAGAAGAGTTCTCTGAGGAGGAATGTATGGATTAGCACCAAGATTGTCTGAAGTTACAGCAGCCATTGTTGATTGAAACTGAGCAGTTGTTGATGAAGAAGACGCCATTGAAGAATGCTTTTTAGAACACTTAGGTTTTGGGTTTTTGTGAAGAGAGAACAAGAGATGAAAATGCATATAAATTCTGAGAGTGAAAAGTGTGAAAGTGAAAACACTTCAAGTATTTATAGTAAACACATAGGCACACCAAAAGACAGAATTAAAGCACGTTTGAGAGCATTAATGAAAAGAATAAAATCATTTCAAATAATAAATGCTTCTGACAGATTTGGGGGGAAAATCAAGAATTTAACTATTCAAATTTCACCTCAAATGTCTTTTCAGTTGTCCACACGCCACCTCTTCAGATTTTGTGGGACACGTGTTTGCTTGCATGTTGTTCTGAATTCTCTCAAGAAATGAAACGTTAGCCACGTTCAGATCTTCTAAAGATGGTCAGTTCAGATTTTCACATCAGAAATAATAATCAGAATAGAATAAATGAACAGAAGAAATACTTCAGATCATTAAACATTTTGCATCTAAGAGATTTCTTCTGATAAATATTACTCTGGACAAAAATCCATACAAATATTTTTCAGAATGAACTTAAATCTATCCTCAGCAAGGGGTTTTGTAAAAATATCTGCCCATTGATGATCTGTATCAACAAAGTCTAAATTTATGATTCCCTTCTGAACATAGTCTCTGATGAAATGATGTTTAATTTCTATATGTTTAGCCTTAGAATGCAAGATTGGATTTTTTGACAAACATATAGCAGAAGTATTATCACAGAAGATAGAAAGATTACTCTCATAGATTTGATAATCTTCTAATTGACTCTTCATCCAGAGCATCTGAGTACAACATCCAGCAGCAGCAATGTATTCTGCCTCTGTAGTTGATAGTGCTATGGTAGGTTGCTTCTTGTTGTACCATGAGATCAGATGACTTCCAAGAAACTGACAACTTCCAGAAGTGCTTTTACGTTCAACTCTGTCTCCAGCATAGTCAGCATCACAGAATCCAACTAATGAAAATTCATCAGATCTTCTGTAACACAAACCCACGTTAGCAGTACCTTTCAGATACCTTAGAATCCTCTTAACAGCTTTAAGTGTGATTCTCTAGGATCTGATTGGAATCTAGCACATAAGCATACACTAAACAGAATATCTGGTCTAGAAGCAGTCAAGTATAGAAGAGATCCTATCATACCTCTGTAGAGTTTTTGATCTACCTTCTTACTTACCTCTTCCTTACCTAGAGTGCTTGTAGGATGCATTGGAGTCTTTGCCATTTTGCTATCAACCATGTTGAACTTCTTCAGAAGCTCTTTAACATACTTGGTTTGATGTATGTAGGTGCATTCTGGAGTCTGATTGACTTGGATTCCCAAGAAGAATCTCAATTCTCCCATCATGCTCATTTCAAACTCTTCCTGCATACATTTAGCAAACTCCTTTCCAAGCGTAATATTTGTTGATCCAAAAATAATGTCATCTACATAAATTTGACAAATCAACAGATCTTTCTTAACAGTTTTACAGAATAAAGTTGTATCCACTTTTCCTCTGATAAAATTTTTCTTCAGAAGGAAATTGCTCAACCTCTCATACCAAGCTCTGGGAGCTTGTTTTAATCCATAAAGAGATTTCTTTAATTTAAAAACATGATCTGGAAAGTTTTCACTTTCAAATCCAGGAGGTTGATGGACATATACTTCTTCTTCTATAATACCATTAAGAAAGGCACTTTTAACATCCATCTGATACAGAGTGATGTTATTCTGTGCAGCAAAAGAAATCAGAAGGCGTATAGATTCTAACCTTGCCACTGGAGCATATGTCTCAGTGTAATCAACACCTTCTTGCTGACTGTATCCTTGAGCAACCAGCCTTGCCTTATTCCTTTCTACTTCTCCCTTTTCATTCAGCTTATTTCTGAAAACCCATTTTGTTCCAATAATATTGAATCCTTTGGGTCTAGGAACCAGATCCCAAACTTCATTTCTGGTGAATTGATTCAGCTCTTCTTGCATAGCTATAATCCATTCATTATCTTCCAGAGCCTCATCTACAGATGTTGGTTCTATTATTGACACTAAGCCAAATAAAGAAGATTCAGAAGTTCTGAGAAATGATCTTGTCCTGATTGGATCATCTTTCTTTCCAATAATCACATCTTCTGGATGAGATGATTTGATTCTGGAAGAAGATCCTCTGACAATTGGTCTTTCAGAAATTTGCAAGTTGTTTAGTTGGGAAGTCAAAGGTGTAGCATCTGGAGTTGCTTCAGATTCTTTGACATTTGTCTTTTCTGCCTCTGATCCTTCAGAGTCTGTGAGAATTACTTCTCTATCTGCAGAACTTTCAAACTGCTTTGTCTTTTCAGAGCCAAGCTTATCATCAAATATAACATGAATAGATTCTTCAACAATCTGTGTTTCAGTATTGAATACTCTGTAGCCTTTAGAGCGTTCAGAATAACCAAGCATGAAACACTTTTGTGCTTTGGAATCAAACTTGTTCAGATTATCTTTAGTATTAAGCATATAACAAATACATCCAAAAGGATGAAAATAAGAAATGTTAGGCTTTCTGTTTCTCCACAATTCATAAGGAGTCTTTTCCAGAAGAGGTCTTACAGACACTCTGTTCTGAATATAGCAAGCTGTGTTAATTGCTTCTGCCCAAATATGTTTTGCCAGATTTGTCTCATTGATCATGGTTCTGGCCATCTCTTGCAATGTTCTATTTTTCCTTTCTACAACTCCATTTTGTTGTGGAGTTCTAGGGCAGGAGAAATCATGTGCAATGCCTTTTTCAGAAAAATATTTTTCAAAATGTTTATTTTCAAATTCTCCACCATGATCACTTCTGACTTTAATAATTTTGGAATCTTTTTCAATCTGAACTTGATTGCAGAAGTCAAAGAACACAGAATGAGACTCATCCTTGTGTTTTAGAAACTTTACCCATGTCCATCTACTGTAGTCATCTACAATGACTAATCCATACTTCTTGCCTCTGATGGATGCAGTTTTCACTGGTCCAAACAGATCAATGTGAAGTAATTCCAATGGTCTGGAGGTAGACACAACATTTTTTGATTTAAAATGAGATTTTGAAAATTTACCTCTTTGACATGCTTCACACAGAGCATCTGAGTTGAACTTCAACTTAGGAAGTCCTCTGACCAGATTGAGTTTATTAATCTGAGATATACGTCTCATATTAATATGCCCCAATCTTCTATGCCAGACCCATTGCTCATCATTCACAGATAAGAGGCATTTTACATTTTGAACTTTAAGTTCTGAAAGGTTAATTTTATAAATGTTGTGTTTCCTCTTTCCACTGAATAGGATAGAGCCATCCTTTTGAGATACAGCTTTGCAACATTTTTGATTAAAGATTATATCATAACCATTGTCACTTAATTGACTTATGGACAACAGATTATGTTTCAATCCTTCAACTAACAGAACATTAGTAATAGAGGGAAGCTTACCATTTCCAATAGTGCCAGATCCAATGATCTTGCCCTTCTGGTTCCCTCCAAACTTCACGTCCCCTCCAGATCTAAGTTCCAGGCTTTGGAACATAGACCTTTCTCCTGTCATGTGTCGTGAGCATCCAGAGTCCAGGTACCATGATTGGTGTCCTGACTTTGCTGCTAAGAACATCTGCAACAGGAATTATTTTGTCTTTAGGTACCCAGATCTTCTTGGGTCCTTTGGGGTTAGTTGGTTTGCAAGTTTGTCTAAACTTCTGTTTTGCAACATAGTGTTTATTCTGACTTGCCTTTGGTTTAAACACATAAGTACTCTTCTCAGAGCTTGTGTGTTTAATGTCATTCAGATGACCAAATTTGAATTGAGAGTACAGAGGTGTCTTACTGATAACAAGTTTGTCAACAGGTGTTGCACCCTAAAATTTGCCCAACCTTATTCATTTGGTTTATGTTTCAATATCATTAGCATTTGCATATAGAGTCATGTACATAGACTAATCATCTGCATAGCATAAGCATAGCAAGTCATTCAACATGGGATCAAGCATTATTCTCATCTCTAGAGGCCTATCCAGAGGTTATTATCCTAATTCAATCTCATTCAAGTCATCAAGAAAGAATTTGAAAGCAGGGAGTTCAGTGGATCAAGCACTGAGTATATCTCCTAACTGAGGGTGTTTGAGGATCAACAAGGGAATTATGAGTTGTGAATTGAGAGCATGGGGAGTATCTAGACATCTTGGAGGACTTAGAAAGTCATTTGGAGAAGAAAACAAGTTGTTGATGGGATCACAAGAATTGCAGTTGAAGACAGTCAACTAGGGTTTCATCTGGGTCAACCCTAGGTCAATTGATTGATTTAAGGGCATTCAGGTCTATTGAAGGGATGTGGGGTTCATCATTTGACATGGAGAACAAGGATATGTTGTTATGCTAATAAGAATTCAAGAGAAATCAAGGAGAAGAGGAGTCTCTAAATTAGGGTTTCTGTGTAAAATCCCCTAGTTTAGGTCAAGTTTCCAAGCAAGATAAGTCAAAATGCAAGCTTCAAATGGATCCTTGGCCAACATTAAACTTGTAGAGGATCTCAATACCTTTAATTTTAGTGGTGGAAGACATCAAGGAGATTTATAGAACTCAAGTTATGGTCCTTGCAAGTTACAGGTCATCTGAGGTATCTGAAATTTTGTCTGTGAAAGTGACTTGACTTCCAAGCAATTTGTACCCCTCAAGGAGATTTCAAATGGATTTATGGTAAACATAAGAATTGTTCCTTATTGTCTTAGCTTTCTAGAATGGTATAGTATGCCTTCATATGATGTGTGGAACTCAACTTATGGTCTTGGCAAGCAAAGGGTATTTTGGTCATTTGTGAATTACAGGTCATTTTAACCTATGTCCAAAACTCATACAAGGAGGCCTCAAATGGAAAAACTTACAACATAAAACTTTCTCCAAATGACATTTTGAGTCTAGAAAAGTGACCATGAGAGATTGTAAAAGTTCATAGCACAAGGTTTCAAAATTGTTGAATTTAATGAAGAAAAATGGCTTAAAAAATGAGATTTTTCATATCTTGGCCAAATGATGCAAAATTATAGGTCATTTTGAATGGAAAGGGCATTTTAAAGACAATGGCTAAAGTGGAATTTTGAGTTTAGTTCATAATTTGATAGTTATCCATGGTTGCTTGAATTGAAAGTTACATAATCAACATCCAAGGGAATTTGCACAAGGGAAACTTCTCCAAGCTTCTAGGAAGTTCTAATCCCATCTATATATTCATACAAGTTGGTTCATGCAAGGGTTGGTGTTCCCATTTGCTCAAAGATCCCAAGTTTTCCACATTTTCCCATTCTTGCATAAGCTTCTCAAACTCCCTCAATTTCTCACCAATCCTCACTATTCTTGATTGAGTCTTCACCATCATCATACAAGGATCAGAATCCACACCTTCATTTGTAAAATTGAGGAAGGAATTGTACCATTCACCATTATCATCCAAGAAGCATGAACTTTGGAAGTGAGTGATTCAAGGCTTTAGAACCACACTTGTTGCATACAGAAGCAATCACCAAGCCTCTTGATCACTTTCCTTTCATCACAAGCAGTTGATTTGAAGATCTCAGCACCTGTATCAAGGAATTACACCAGGTTTGTTCTCTCTTCGTATGGCTTGAATTAGTTAGAATTTTAGGGTTTTGATAGGTTAGAACGATTAAGGTAGGGTAGAGGATTGTTGTGGATGAATTTGAGGAGGTTTCATGAAGTTTGAGCATGATGTGTTAATTCTGTTGAGGTTCATAACTCTTGGATTAAGGCACGAAAATATGACTGGAGTAGAATGCTATGATCAGGGTGAAGTGTAGATCAGTTTAGGATGAGTTTCGTGGAGAATTGGAGAGGTTCGATATCAGACACTAATGGTGGTTTCCATCTGTTACCTTCTTCGAATTGGCTGATTGTTTGAGTTTTAAGGTAAACTAAGGACATAGACTTGTGGAGGGAAAGAAATGGATGAATTTTGTTTTTTACATCGTGTGTTTTCATGGCGTGTGGAGGGAGAACAGAGGGAGAGAAGATCATGCATGGTTAGGGTTTTCGGAAACCCTAGGAGAGCTCAAGGTTGAAGACAATGGCTAGACCACACGATCCCAGCTTGACCTTTGACTAGAATTCCCATCCAACGGTCCACGTGCACTCTGAGAAACGGAGGGAAATTTTAAAAGATGAAACGCACCGTTTCATTTAAGTAGGGGAATTGGGCTCTGATGACTATTGGCACCCCCACGCGCGCGAAGCCCAAATGTTTGAACTGGATTTCCTTACTTTTCTCACCCCCTCCCTTATTCATTTATATTTTCTTTTTATTTTCTTTTCATTTTTCATTCATTTTTGAAAAATCATATAAAATCAGGAATTGCATATTTTTAATTCATTCTTTTTGCATTATTTTCTTTAAAGAGTCAAGAAAATTATAAAAAATAAAAATTGCATTTTATTTTTTATTTGATATTTTTCCGATATTTTCTAAATAAATAACATTTTACATAATTTCATTTCATACATGATTTTGTTATTTTTTGTTCTATTAATTGCTTCAATATTTTTTGCCCATTCTTTTTAGGTTGTTTAGGTTAGACATTAAACTGGTAGATTCAATTTAGTTCCCATTTTTAGAAATTAATTTTAGGTGTTTAGTTTAGGTGAGAATAACATGGACAAACTAGGGTTTTTAGGTGATGACTTAGGAGAATAGATTCTTTTCCCCTAGGACTTAGGGTTTGACTAGTTTAGTTATGGGACTATGGGGGCTATGGGTAGTTATTAGATCCCTTAGAGAAAAAGTCAGGACTCCCCTACTGCTATTAATGTACTGTATATCTGATTGACTGGTGTGGTATGCCCTATGGGGATTATTGCTTGCTTGTGTGGGTATTGGGATTGTCTGGGGGTTTGGGAGAGCTGAGGACTTGTGAAGATGAAGCCATTGGAGATCCAGAGAGTGAAGATCAACTGCCAGAGTTGAAGAAGAGTTTCTTGCTAGCAGATGCTGAGGAGACTAGGGTTTAGGAGCTAGGCAGAGCTCAAGATTAGACAGTTTGCTTCTCAAACATGGATTGCCTTGTCTGCATCCATTCTTCTCTGTGATTCAGAGTCTCTCTAAGACACTCACCCCATTCCTTTGGAAGGCTTGGTGATAGTGTCTAAGAGATAGAACTCTTGAGAGAAAATGTCTTTTGTGTTAGAAGCAGTCTGTTCACCACCTTTGGTAGTCAACTGATTGCTTAACACCCAATCCACTCTTGTGACTGATCCCTCATCCTGGAGGTTTGAGCTTGAAGAAAAGCCCTTGCAGATAGAAGACTGAGGATCAAAGCCCTTATCTGAAGGCCATGAAGATGGAGATTGATGCTTGTTGAAGCCTGTAACTGATTGGAGATTACTTGGAGCCAGATGTTGATTCAGAGCTGTTGATGCTGTTTCTTTTGCTGTTGTATTTCATTCCTGATGTACTTGTTTGATTTTACTGGACTGTATTGCTTGCTGTCTACCCTGCTGGGTTGAAAGTGAAGTCTGTTCACTTTTGCCTATTGTTTTCTAGGTTCGAGGTTGAGTGGGACTCCCTTGCCTCGCTTGTACTGTTGCATCCATGCATTTTACTGCTTTATTATATCTGTTATTGTTTCTGTTTCTGCCTATCCCGTAGGATCTCTGTTTCTCTCTGTGCAAGAGAGGAGCATGATAGACATTAGGTTTTAACCCATGCATGATAACATTAGGTTAGTTTGATTCCCTTCGCAACCGTAGGTTAGAGTTCTGTCTCTTTCTTCCTCAAAACAAACAGAAAAACACAATAAAGATTTCAAACACAATAAAAGACACTTCTTTCGTAAAAGAATGTGAACTCATCAAGGCGTCATTTTTGTCCGCTTGGACTGTTAATCAGAAAACCTTTTTCAGAAGGAATAAAATCAACCAAGACAAGCTTGTGTCGTACGTGGCCCGAACTACGTTTGCTCTGATCTTCCATGCTGTATGGAAGTACGTAGGCATAGGATGCGATATCCTAGCGAGCAACCTTCCCCTCCTTTCCCGTAGGTAGGCGAACTACGTTGACTCTGATTTCTCGTTCCAAACGGGAATACGTAGGCATAAAGTGCGATACTTTGCCGAGTCTTTTTTATTTTCATTTTCTTTTCTTTCAACCCCAGACCTTTAGCGTAGATAGAATAACAATCCATACCCGAAAACAAGCGTGGATCCCGTCGAGTACGACGGACGTGAGGGGTGCTAATACCTTCCCCTTGCGTAACCGACTCCCGAATCCAGGTTTTGGTTGCGATGACCATACCTTTCCCGTGTTGTGCGAGGTTTACTCTGGGCGTTTCCTTTCCCTCCCGTGGGATAAATAATGCACGGTGGCGACTCTTTTGTTCAGCCGGCGCCGATTTTCGCAGTAGCGACAGCTGGCGACTCTGCTGGGGATCCAACGTCCCCTGGCTGCTAAGGACTGCGATGGTTCTTATGCATTTGGGATCCAACGTCCCTTGAGAGAGTCAATCCTAACGCTTGTTTTCCCGTCGAGGATTTTGTATGGAGTTATTTTATATTTCTAACCTTGTATTTTCAGCTTTATATATTGATTATTGTTGCTGTATCTGGGGTGTGACGGGTGTTCTGATATTGAGAGATAAGCCGGACCTAGGCTTGAGTGCACCTAGAATTAGAGTAGAAATTAGTGGGTGCCCGCTTGCTTTGCTTGCTTTGGTGTCCCATGAAATCTACACTCAGACGAGGTTCATCTGGTTGGCCTCCTGCCCCTTCCTTTGGTTGGCGTGGGTTGCTGGTTAGTTGGATTGTCGACTCTGGGGACCGATCATTTGGAAGTTGGCTAAGTGAGGCCTCTTCAGGAATTGATGATGCCACTCCTTCTGGGAATCGTATCATCAACCCTGAAAGTCTGTGACGCCGACGACCGCATAGGATGCCGTACCTTGTGCCAGTTATAGGGCCACCCACCTGTGAGGGGATTCAGGGTTACGCAGGTAACTAGACCTTCAGACCACCGGTTTGTTGATCAGGATCTTGGATATTTATAGAGGGTTCTAAGGTCTGTCAGAGACCAGTTGGTGTGTTCCGAGGTCTGTCAGAGACTATTTGGAGATGTGTTCTGAGGTCTGTCAGAGACCAGTGGGGGATATGATCTGAGGTCTGCCAGAGACCATTCAGGTTATGATTATGGGGTCTATCAGAGACCAATATTGGAGCTTTGTTTGAGGTATATCTGAGACCAGGGCTTGAGGACTTCTGGATGGTCTATCTGAGACCTTTCTTGATTGGGTTCAGGCTATTCAGCTACAGCTTTGGTCCCTGTTGCATGTTACTTGCATTGCATCACTGCATATCCATTACCATTTGCATTTCACTAACGTGTGTCTGTGCTGCAGGTGCATTTGCATTTCCTTAGTTCTAGTGCCTAGACTTCTGAGTGTTTGATCATGACTAGCTTAAGGAGAACGGTTGCTTACAAATTGCCTACGCCTGATATTGTTCCTCTACTGGGGTTGATTTCTCTTGCTGATGAGGGTGTTCGTAGGAGCTTCCGGATGAGCTATGGTAGACTACTGAGATTGGTGTGTAAACCTACAGAGGTAGAGTTGGATGGGTTGTATGCTCTGATGCAATTCTACGACCCTGCTTTGAGGTGCTTCACGTTCTCTGACTTTATTATGGGACCAACCCTGGAGGAATACGCTGAGTATGTTGAGCTGCCCGTGCAGAACCAGGTTCCATTCATTCATTATGACGCCAAGCCCAAGCCGGAGGATTTGGCAAAAGCCTTGCATATTGATGCTTCTGAACTTGTGACTACTGTTTCCCGTGGAGTTCCAGGCTTCTCACTCAAATTCTTAGTTGGTAAAGCCCAAGAGTATGCCAAGAGCGGGTGCTGGGTTGCTTTCAATGCTGTGTTGGCCTTGTGCATTTATGGCATAGTACTGTTCCCCAATATACCGGATTTTGTGGACTTCGACGCCTTCTACTTGTTTGCCGCTGGTAATCCTGTACCTACCTTACTCGGAGATCTCTACCACTCACTGCATTACAAGAATGAGAAGGGAAGAGGAAAGAATGTTCATTTCTGTGTACCATTGCTGGATATGTGGTTTAAAAGCCACCATCCCCTGAAGGGATCTTTTGTGAAGAGTGCAACCACAGCTAGCTGGTCAGAGCGCCTGATGAGGCTATCTTCTGAAGACGTTGAGTGGTTTGATCGAGACCTGCTAGGATCTGAGCTTATATTCAGTTGTTCTGGGTACCCTAATGTTCCGTTGATAGGGAGGAAAGGGTGTATCAACTACAACCCTTCTCTGTTCGTCCGTTAGTTCGGATATGCGTTGAAGAACCCACCAAAGGAGGAGGAAGTACAGGAATCTCTGTACTTCACCGGAGACGTGAAGGGGGAGTTACTAGCCAAGCTGCAGCATGCCTGGACGCGTATTAACCGCAGAGGGAAGCCGTTGTTAGGAAAGAATGACTGTCAGGCCTATGCACCGTACAGAGTTTGGGTCCAGGAGAGAGCAAGTCAGTTGCGGATGCCATTCCCAGATGTACCAATCCTTGTTCCTATTCCGGCAGAAGAGCCAACTACTGTTTCTCGGGAAGCCTACGAGCAGGTTGTGAGAGAAAAGGAAGCCTTGTTGAAGATCAACGAAGGGTTAGAGCAGGAGCTAGCTCAGGTACGCAGTGAGAAAAACAAGGTCGTATATGCTTTCCAACAACAGATCGAGCTGTTAAACAGGTTAGGGGCTGAGTTGACCGAGGAAAAGAAGAAGCGCGAACGTCTGGGGCAAGAGTTCAGAAGTTCCCACGACATGCTTGAATCCAAGAAAAAGGCGCTTGACATCGCCCACCGAGAGATCTCTTCTTGTAATAAGACTTGGAACGCTACACTCACCAACAACAAGAAGAGGGAAGATAAGCTAAAGCAGCAAATCTCCGACCTCGAAGAGAAGTTGAGGTCTAGCATCAAGAAGTGTGAGGAAGAAGTGATGACCCGGTATAGTGTCCAGCATGCACTGAACAAGGCAATCAAATGCAGAGATGAAGCGGTGTCCCAAAAGCGAAAACTAGAAGATTGCTTCGGGGAAGCAACGTGGGAAGAAACTGCTGAAGACGTGCGCCGTGTTCTTCAGAAGAGGAACCAACTTGTTGAAGGGCTGCTTGATCGACCAAGTCATCCAGAGACCAAGAAGTTGATAGAAGAGTACCAAACTTTTGGGAGGATTTGATCATTTCATGTAGTAACTTGCATAGTGCTGACCATCACCAGGATTGTTGGTTGAGGTCATGCCTTTTTGTTGTACTCGGTGACGTTGTATTCTGGTTTTCTCAGCAATATATGAGGCTTTCTATGATTCAGCTCCGATATTCCTATTGTCAGCACTGTCACTGCACTGGCACCTTCACACTAGAACTGGGGGAATGAACTTCCCTAATGCACAGACACATTGCATTGCATTCATATTCATATTGCATTACAGGTAATCTTTGAATAGTGTCTTATTTCCTGCTCTGTACCAGGTACTTTCCAGGATTGCAGATCAACACCCGCACCGCTATTCTACCCGCACCAACTGTCGAAGAATCATGGATCAAATGCAGAACGAGATGCAAGATGTGCGCGAGAAGCTCGCTCTCTTCATGCAGACCATGGAAGCTATTGCAAAGGGTCAGGAGAATTTGCAGGCCATGGTCCAGCCTCTGTTGGCCCGAAATGCTGGTCACGGTAATGAAGATCACCAGTCGGTACGGGTCGATACTATTCAGGGAGACGGCACTCCCACGCCAGTGGCTCACCCTGTAGTCAATATACCTGCTGCTAATGTCAACAACGCTACCGCTGCTGTGAATGGTAACGTCGGAGTTGGGAATGATACTGCTGTCCATAACGTTGGGCTGGGTGACGTCAACTTGGGTGACAATATGGGAGGCAACGGCTTTGTCAATGCTGGATTCGGATTCAACGATCAGGGATTCGATAACACTGGGAAATATGGCCTTAATGCTCAAGGCTTTGGGCAGGATGGTTATGGTGTGACCAATCAGGGTTACGGAGGCTTTGGAAATGGAAACGGCGCGGGATTTATGGCTTTTGGTCCTGCTGGAGGAGTTCAAGGGTACGGCAACAGAGGCCGAGGTCCGGGCATGAATCAGACCAGAGCTGGACGTAATAATGGATATGATGGGTATGGGGCTGGAAATGGTATGTGGCAAGAAGATCAGCAGGAGGACGCTTTCTCCGGAGGAGGTTTCGAAGGGCCGATGGATGACTCCCAGAAGATCAGAATGCTAGAAGAGCAGATGAGGGGGGTCCTGAACCAAAGTGTTGTGGGCTTAGACATGGCAACAATGGGCTTGGTACCTGGCTTGAGGGTGCCAATCAAATTCAAAGCTCCTGCATTCGATAAGTATAAAGGGGACACGTGTCCGAAAGTGCATGTACGAGCTTATTACAGAAAGATGTCTGCATACTCAACTGATGAAAGAATGCTAATGCATTTCTTCCAAGATAGTCTGTCGGGTCCTTCCCTAGAGTGGTATATGGGGTTGGAGCCAACCAATATCAAGACATGGAAGCAATTGGCGGAGGCGTTTGTAGCTCACTACAAGTATAACAGCGATTTGGCGCCCAATCGGGTCCAATTGGCCGGGCTGTCTCAGAAGAAGGGGGAGAGCTTTAAAGAGTACGCGCAAAGGTGGCGCGATATGGCTGCCAGGGTCCATCCTCCCGTAGAAGACAAGGAAATGAATGACATGTTCGTCGGCACATTCACAGGCTTGTTTCATGATATGCTGTTTCATACATCCCTGGCTAGTTTTTCAGACCTAATTTTGATGGGAGAAAAGATTGAACGTAACATTAAGCAAGGAAAATTCCAGGTTGAGGAATCGACTGCATCTGGCAGTAATAGGAAGGCTTTTGGTGGGCGCCGTCAGGGCGAGGCAAGCGCAGTATTTGGAGGCCGAGGCCGAGGCAGGGGACGAAACCAATATCGTCAGCCGCAGCAGGTGGCGAGTGTTACTATCCCGTGTCAACAACAACCGCTTCAACAACAACAACCGTCTCAGCAGCAGCCAATGCAGCAGCAGCAACCTCAGCAGGGGGCACAGCAGGCTCAGCGAAGATTCCAGGGTGGCAAACCGAGAAGAGTGTTTGAGAAGCCTCCCTCGACATATGCTGATTTACTGCAGACATTGTTGGGATTGAACCTGGTAGAGAAGAGAACTCTGGCACCGATAACAGGAGCTCCCCCATTTGGTTATGACGCAAGCAGGCACTGTGAGTTTCATTCTGGGGCCCCGGGCCACGATATAGAGGGTTGCCATGCTTTTAAACATGTTGTGCAGGATCTTTTGGACAATAAGACTATCAATTTCGGAACGGCAGGTCCGAATATAGTGCAGAAACCCATGCCTAATCACGGGGCAAACGCCATTCTGACTGAGGAAGGGTTAAATCTGATTATGAATGTCGACGATTTAAAGACGCCGCTGAGCGAGATAAAGAGCCGACTGTTACAAGGGGGTGTTTACCCAGGATGTGACGAGTATTGTTTGGAATGCTGGACCCTAGCTGGGGTGTGTGATGATTTGAAGAAGGGCATTCAGGCTTTAATTGATGAAGGCATATTGCAGTTTGACCAAGCAGCAACTGAAGAGCCCGCAGGGGCAGTAGCACATGATCAGACTGATGTGGCCACTGTAACGATTCCTCGAAAGACAATCACTATCGCAGCACCAGCTCAGCGCCCACCGATCACCATAACTAAGGTCGGGCCGATCCCGTACGAGAACATGAAAGCAGTCCCATGGTCATATGGGTTGGAGGTGTATTGTGACGGGATAAAGATTGATGTTAATAAGCAGCCAGCCGAGACTGTGGATAATGTTGTTGGTTCGGGAGGTATGACAAGGAGTGGTAGGATCTTTATATCCCCTGAAGTGGAGGCCGAAAGACTAGCGAAAGGAAAAGGGAAAGCGGTTGAAAATGTCCCAGTGCAAGCAAGTGACAAAGAATCGGCGTCGAAAGATGTAGAAGAGTTCATGCGCTTGATTCGAAAAAGTGATTATAAGATTGTGGAGCATCTGCAGCAGACGCCGTCCAAAATATCTATCCTATCATTGCTGTTGTGTTCGGAAGCTCACAGAAATGCTTTGCTGAAAGTCCTGGATACTTCTTTTGTACCTCAGGACGTCTCCGTGAATCAGCTAGAAGGAGTGTTGGCACATGTGAATGCAGGCCACAGCTTGGGCTTTACCGACTTTGATTTGACCCCGAAAGGGAGAGACCATAATATGGCGCTGCACGTATCTGTCGAGTGTAGAGGATCAGTAATGTCGCACGTATTGGTTGACACCGGGTCGTCTCTGAATGTGCTGCCCAAGAAGGCAATGATGAAGCTGGATGTTAGCGGAATCCGGTGCACGCCCAGTGACTTGGTGGTTAGGGCGTTTGATGGTACGCGAAGAAACGTTTTCGGATCAATAACGTTGCCTCTACAGGTGGGGCCGGAGGTGTTTGCAACTAAGTTTTATATCATGGATATACAGCCTGCGTACAGCTGCTTGCTTGGAAGACCCTGGATTCATGGGGCGGGGGCAGTCACATCCACCCTACATCAGAAGTTAAAATATATGGTCGGAGACAGCGTAGTCACTGTATGCGGAGAAGAAGACATCCTGGTCAGCCATCTATCATCGTTTAAATATGTGGAGGTCGACGGGGAGATCCACGAAACACCCTGCCAGGCATTTGAAGGTCTGCGCATCAAGGACAAAGGTCCTGGGCCGAGAAAAGTGCCAGAGATAGCCGTCTCATCGTACAAAGAAGCTCAAGCTCTAGTAGAAGCAGGAGAAGCAAAGGGCTGGGGCAAAGTGCTGGACATTCCTGTGAAGATGGACCGGTTCAGGCTGGGATACCAACCGTCGTCATCAACTCCTTCCGTGGGAGCACCCCGTTTCAGAGGGCCAATCACCATCTCTGCCAGTGGAGTATGTCATGAGACCGTCAATGCTGCTTCGGAGTCTGACGAAGGAGACAGCGACTGTGATATGGATGCCTGGATTCAGCCAAGCACGCCAGGACAAGGACTGTGCAACTGGTCTATTCAGGAGCTTGTTCCTGTGACTTTTAAACAGTAATGCTTTGCTTTATTAATTGTTGAATAATCTGATGTCTTGCCCGGGGCATCAGGATTTGCTTAGGGCTGTGTTGTTATGAACATTGCGTGTCAATCATTAAATAAACGGCGTTTTTTCATGTGCAAATACTGTAATCCCTGTCCTTTTTGTTTTATATTTTTCAATAAAATGGCAACGTGGTTGTTCGCTTTACACGCATTTTGAAGCACTTAACCATTCCTTTTGCAGGATAACATGTTCAGACGACATCCTTGAACCACCTATGACTCGTCCCGACTTTGAGCACCTGGTATTTCAGGCCGAAGAAGAGGTTGTCGAAGATAGTGATGTTCCTGAAGAACTGTCTTGGTTGGTGAAGCAAGAGGAAAAAGCCATTCTGCCTCACGATGAGGTCATCGAAATTATCAACTTGGGGTCGGAAGGGGTCGAGAAGAATATTCGTATCGGAGCCGCACTGCAGAGTGATATCAAGCGAAGACTGGTTGAAATGCTCAGGGAGTATAATGATGTATTCGCTTGGTCATATGAAGATATGCCAGGGCTCGATACAGATATGGTTGTGCATCGCCTGCCACTGAAAGAAGATTGCCCGCCGGTCAAACAAAAGCTTCGCAGAACTCGACCAGATATGGCAATGAAGATCAAAGAGGAAGTTCAAAAACAGTGGGACGCTGGGTTCCTGGCTGTGACAAAGTATCCCTCCTGGGTTGCTAACATCGTACCAGTGCCAAAGAAAGATGGCAAGGTTCGGATGTGCGTGGACTATAGAGATTTGAATAAAGCAAGCCCAAAAGACGATTTTCCACTTCCTCATATTGACGTGTTAGTTGATAATACTGCTCAATACTCCGTATTCTCCTTCATGGATGGCTTTTCGGGCTATAATCAAATTAAAATGGCGCCAGAGGATATGGAGAAGACTACTTTCATAACGCCTTGGGGAACATTTTGCTACAAAGTGATGCCCTTTGGTTTGAAAAATGCTGGGGCAACATATCAGCGTGCGATGACGACTCTTTTCCATGATATGATGCATAAAGAGATCGAAGTTTATGTTGACGACATGATTGCCAAATCCCAGACGGAGGAAGAGCATCTGGTGAATCTGCTGAAGTTATTTAAAAGGCTTAGGAAGTTCAGGCTGAGACTGAACCCTAACAAATGCACCTTCGGGGTGAGATCGGGTAAGCTGCTGGGGTTTATTGTAAGTGAAAGAGGAATAGAGGTCGACCCTGCTAAAATAAAAGCGATTCAAGAAATGCCGACGCCTAAAACAGAGAAAGAGGTGTGCGGGTTCTTAGAGAGGTTGAACTACATCGCTCGGTTCATATCTCACCTAACTGCCACGTGTGAACCATTATTCAAGCTGTTGAAGAAAGATCAAGCTGTAACGTGGAACGAAAATTGTCAAAAGGCGTTCGATAAAATAAAGCAGTATTTGCAGGAGCCTCCTGTTTTGATACCCCCAGTGGCAGGCAGACCCTTGATCATGTATTTGACGGTTCTTGAGGGAAGCATGGGTTGTGTTCTCGGTCAACACGACGAGACAGGGAGAAAAGAGCATGCAATCTATTACTTGAGTAAGAAATTTACAGACTGCGAATCTCGGTATTCAGTGCTGGAGAAAACTTGTTGCGCGCTAGCCTGGGCCGCCAAGCGTTTGAGGCAGTACATGCTGAATCATACAACCATGCTCATCTCAAAGATGGATCCTATCAAATATGTATTTGAAAAGCAGGCGTTGTCAGGTAGAATTGCCCATTGGCAGATGGTCTTGACTGAATATGATATTCAATACGTCTCGCAAAAGGCTATAAAGGGGAGTGTGCTGTCTGAGTATCTGGCGGAGCAGCCTATTGAAGAGTATCAATCGATGAGGTTTGATTTTCCTGACGAGGATATCATGTACCTTAAGATGAAAGATTGTGAAGAGTCGTTGCCCGACGAAGGACCAGAGTTGGGTTCCAAATGGAAGATGATATTTGACGGAGCTGTGAATGCTTACGGTAGCGGAATAGGGGCAATCATCACTACGCCACACGGGTCGCACATCCCGTTTACTGCCCGATTGACCTTTGATGTTACCAATAATGAAGCCGAATACGAAGCTTGTATAATGGGGCTTGAAGAAGCCATTGATTTGCGAATCAAACATTTAGACGTATACGGAGACTCAGCTCTGGTGGTGAATCAGATAAAAGGGGAATGGGAGACGCGTCAGCCCAACTTGATACATTACATGAACTATGCAAGGAGATTGTTGCCTTTCTTCGACAAGGTTGAATTGCATCACGTACCGCGGGCAGAGAATCAAATGGCTGACGCCCTGGCCACTTTGTCTTCCATGTACAAAGTCAACTTCTGGAACGAGGCTCCCCGAATCGTTATCTCTCGGCTTGACAGACCAGCTTATGTATTTGCTATTGATGAAGCGTCTGATGATAAACCATGGTATTTCGATATCCTTAACTTCCTGAAAAATAAAGAGTATCCGGCTGGGGCATCCAGTCAAGATCAGAAGACTCTCAGGAGATTAGCAGGCAATTTCTATTTGAATCCGGATGGCGTCTTATACAGAAGAAACCACGACTTGGTGCTATTGCGTTGTGTAGACGAAAGAGAGGCAAAGTTGCTCATGGAGGAAATACACGAAGGTACCTTTGGTACGCATGCTGGCGGGCATGCTATGACGAGAAAGCTGCTGCGGGCAGGTTATTTTTGGCTGACCATGGAAACTGATTGTTTCAAGTTTGCGAGGAAGTGTCACAAGTGCCAAATCTATGCTGACAAGATCCATGTGCCTCCAAGTCCTCTGAATGTGATGTCATCGCCTTGGCCATTTTCGATGTGGGGAATCAATATGATTGGAAAAATCGAGCCGACAGCTTCTAACGGGCACCGGTTCATTCTAGTAGCAATCGATTATTTCACCAAATGGGTGGAAGCGGCGTCTTATGCAAATGTAACTAAGCAAGTGGTGGCCAGGTTCATTAAGAGAGATATCATTTGCCGATACGGGATCCCCGAGCGGATAATCACGGACAACGGTTCGAACCTGAACAACAAAATGATGAAGGAGCTCTGTCAGAATTTCAAGATCGAACATCACAACTCCTCCCCTTACCGACCCAAGATGAATGGCGCTGTTGAAGCGGCCAACAAGAATATCAAGAAGATCGTTCAGAAAATGGTGGTGACCTATAAGGACTGGCATGAGATGCTACCTTTCGCTTTGCACGGTTATCGTACGACGGTACGCACATCAACCGGGGCAACTCCGTTCTCGTTGGTATATGGAATGGAAGCGGTGCTACCATTAGAAGTCGAGATCCCTTCTCTGAGGGTATTACGAGACGTTCAGCTGGACGAGGCAGAATGGGTGAAAGACAGGTTGAATCAACTGAGTTTGATGGATGAGAAGAGACTAGCTTCTCTAGCATACGGTCGTTTGTACCAGAGCCGAATGAAGAAAGCGTACGACAAGAAGATACATCCGCGAAGCTTTCAGACGGGCGACCTTGTGCTGAAGAGGATTCTCCCGCCGCAAGCAGATCACAGGGGCAAGTGGACCCCCAACTACGAAGGGCCATACGTTGTCAGGAAGGTCTTTTCAGGAGGAGCGTTGTTGTTGTCCACCATGGATGGAGAAGACTTCACGTCGCCTGTGAATTCGGACGCAGTTAAAAAATACTTTGCTTAAAATAGACCCGCTGGACAGAAAAAAGAGAGTCCAGGCAAAAATGGGGCATCCTGGCGAACCAAAAACAGAATGAAAGGTTCGGGCAAAAATTAGGGATAAAATCGAAAAATGTACACCCGCGAAGTTGAAAACCTACACTGGGCGGCTTCGGCAAAAAGGGGTATCCCGGTGAATTGAAAACCCGTAAAGGGCGGTTCACGCAAAAGTTAGGGATTTGAAAAGCAAATGACTGCGGTCCGAATTTGATATTGCACTGAGCGTCAATGCGGGAGAATATACCTGAGGGGTCGACTATCGGATACAATCTCTTCGGAAGTATGGATACCGGGAAAGCATTAGAGTCGGGCGATTCATGGGAGGATCAGTTTGTGGTGTTCGTCTACATCCCGTTGCCGACATGTGCACAAATTTAGTTTGTCGGTATATTTATGCTTCCTGTGCATACTTGTATATTTGCTTTGTGTAGCTTCTTCTTTTCAGGAGTTACATCCCGTGTACAAAAATTCCGCCCATTCAGGGGCCCAATCAATAAAATACGTTATTCAGTACTTGACACTGTTCTTTATGGTTTTGTGCATGATTAACGCCTGAGTTTGATGAAACTAACATGTGCATAACGTCACTGGCCCTTGCCAACAGGTGCTAAAGCTTCGAATTAACTGAAAATAACGTCACTAACCTGGATCGATTTAGTTGCATAGACTTGTCTTGTCTTGCTTGTATTGTTGCAGGTTTCATAGCCGTACGAGGAAGATGATCAAAAGGTTGCATTAATAAAAGACCCGATCTCCACGCAGGTCATGCATGTTCCTTACTGAAGAAGGATCGGATTCCCCAGCTAGTCGTAGCTTATCCAAAGGGCATTCTCCAGCAAAGTCATTTACCCTCAACAGAATTGACGATTCCAAGATCGTAAGGCTGTATTCAGACAGTGTGGTGTCCCCCCAGAAGGATTCCCTTGTCTCGAGCGGAGTTGGTTTAGCCGCAGAAGATTAATGTTTGTGAGCTGTAGTCAGGCAGTTTACCTTTCCTTGCAGGGTCATTTACGCTCTCCCAGCGGAGTCAGTTGATTTTTCCCCAAGAGAATCATCCCATCCCCGGCGGAGTTCTCTCCTTTCAGCAAGTGTTCTTTCCTCCCAGTAGAACTCGAAGATTAAGACTCTCCCCAGCAGAGTTGGTTGTGGGTCCCGGCATTCATTTTGTCAGAGATATTGTGTAATATCAGTTCACTCTCCAGCAGAAATCCAATCATACTGTGCACATCTGCTATTCCCCAGCAGGGTGCTACTTCAACAAGGTGTTGGTTTAAGTTCCCCATTTCCCGGCCGAGTTGACTCCCCTCTTCCAGCATTTATTTTGCTGAAATGATTTTGTAGCACCTGGTTATCCCCAGCGGAGTTGGCATTATCTTCAGCATTTATTTTGTTGAAGCAGTTTCTGTACTCTAGCAGTTCAGGTGGAGAGAACTCTTGCTCAAATGAACTACCAAACATTCAAGATCTCGGCATGGGACATCCAATGATAATGTCAGTTTCGGCCGTATTCCCCACAGAGTTATCAGGATAAGTTTCTCTTTATTCCCAGGCAGAGTTAGTTGTCATCAGGGGTTCCATGAATCAGAATTTCAGAGGCCACCGCCGGTTATCAGAACAGGCGTCCGGTAGTTTGGTTTCCAGATATCCCCAGTAGAGTGCGCCTCAAAGTCGCTGTCACGTCAGTGCTAAAGAAGTTTGTGGGTTGGGATCAATGGAGAACTAAGTCCTGACGTGGACAATTTATTTCTATATTGACGGGATTTCTTCAGAAGTGGGCGTCCTAACGTGGACAGATTTATTTCCCCGGGTTGATGAGATGTGTTAGTCCTAACGTGGACAGATTCGGGTTCTCGGAATTGGTGGAATGTGAAGTCATGACGTTGACAAAACTGATTACTCTTTGTGTTGGTGTCCTGACGTGGACCATTTACTCTCAGCAGTTATTTTTCTTCGTGTTGGTGAAGCGTGGGTCCTGACGTGGACAGATCAGACGAAGATGTGAGTCCTGACGCGGACAAGTTTTATTTTCTCAACAGAGGAGATGTGAGTCCTGACGTGGACAAGTTTTATTTCGCCAGCGGGTCGAAGATGCCTGAGTCCTGACGTGGACAAATCAAGACGAAACATGGGTCCTGACGTGGACGAGTTTATTCCTTACGTGGGAAAAGAGGTTTCAGTTCCTTACGTGGAAGAGCAAGTTTAGTCCTGACGTGGACAGATTCAGAAAAGAAAGTTGTATTCCTTACGTGGAAGGGTGAGTCCTAACGTGGACGATGTTATTCCTAACGTGGAACGGTTATTCCTTACATGGAAAGATGGGTCCTAACGTGGATGATGTATTCCTTACGTGGAAGAAAAATAGTTTCCTTACGTGGAAAAAGATGGAGATTCCTTACGTGGAAAGACGAGTTTATTCCTAACGTGGAAAGATGAGATTCCTTACGTGGAAAAGAATGGGTTTCCTTACGTGGAAAGATTGAGTCCTCACGCGGACATATTAAGATTGATTCCCGACGTGGAAAGAAAGAGATTATTCCTGACATGGAAGAGTTTAGTCCTGACGCGGACAAATCAAAGAAGTTATTCCTAACGTGGAAGAAGAAGATAGATTCCTTACGTGGAAAGTTTAGTCCTGACGTGGACGGAAAGAAGAAACGGTATTCCTTACGTGGAAAGAAGAAGCATTCCTAACGTGGAAAGAAAGATTGACATAGTATTCCTCACGTGGAAAGATTGGGGTTCCTTACGTGGAAAATTTGTGATTCCTAACGTGGAAAAAGAAAGAGTCCTTACGTAGACAAAGCAAAAGAAGGCGTATTCCTAACATGGAAGAAGGAGATGGATCCCTTACGTGGACGATGGTATTCCTAACGTGGACAATGTTATTCCTAACGTGGAAGAGTTTATTCCTAACATGGACGATTTATCGAAATGCAGACAAATTATCCCCAGCGGAGTTGCCGAGATTTTTCTGGGTTAACAGCAGGTGGAGTCCTAACGTGGACAGGTTTTAGTTGAGATTTCTTCGTAGTGATGACAGACAGAGTCCTAACGTGGACAAGCAAGAAATCTGTTATGACAGAATCTTTTTCAGAACGGTGAAGACAATCCCCAGCATGGTCGTTACGAGATCAGTGGGTTGCCGTAACAGTCAGATTCAGTTGATGAATGTCGTTCCCCAAGCAGGAGCGCAGTTTAGTTTTGCGGTTGGCAAATTTCTGGTTTCACTAGTATTCAACCGTCTCGTACCGCGAATGTATGAAGGCTCCGGGCTCTTCACCCAATCGGGTCCAAGTCGTTTGAATAGGGGCAGCTGTTGCACCCTAAAATTTGCCCAACCTTATTCATTTGGTTTATGTTTCAATATCATTAGCATTTGCATATAGAGTCATGTACATAGACTAATCATCTGCATAGCATAAGCATAGCAAGTCATTCAACAGGGGATCAAGCATTATTCTCATCGCTAGAGGCCTATCCAGAGGTTATTATCCTAATTCAATCTCATTCAAGTCATCAAGAAAGAATTTGAAAGCAGGGAGTTCAGTGGATCAAGCACTGAGTATATCTCCTAACTGAGGGTGTTTGAGGATCAACAAGGGAATTATGAGTTGTGAATTGAGAGCATGGGGAGTATATAGACATCTTGGAGGACTTAGAAAGTCATTTGGAGAAGAAAACAAGTTGTTGATGGGATCACAAGAATTGCAGTTGAAGACAGTCAACTAGGGTTTCATCTGGGTCAACCCTAGGTCAACCCTAGGTCAATTGATTGATTTAAGGGCATTCAGGTCTATTGAAGGGATGTGGGGTTCATCATTTGACATGGAGAACAAGGATATGTTGTTATGCTAAGAAGAATTCAAGAGAAATCAAGGAGAAGAGGAGTCTCTAAATTAGGGTTTCTGTGTAAAATCCCCTAGTTTAGGTCAAGTTTCCAAGCAAGATAAGTCAAAATGCAAGCTTCAAATGGATCCTTGGCCAACATGAAACTTGTAGAGGATCTCAAGACCTTTAATTTGAGTGGTGGAAGACATCAAGGAGATTTATAGAACTCAAGTTATGGTCCTTGCAAGTTACAGGTCATCTGAGGTATCTGAAATTTTGTCTGTGAAAGTGACTTGACTTCCAAGCAATTTTTACCCCTCAAGGAGATTTCAAATGGATTTCTGGTCAACATAAGAATTGTTCCTTATTGTCTTAGATTTCTAGAATGGTATAGTATGCCTTCATATGATGTGTGGAACTCAACTTATGGTCTTGGCAAGCAAAGGGTATTTTGGTCATTTGTGAATTACAGGTCATTTTAACCTATGTCCAAAACTCATACAAGGAGGCCTCAAATGGAAAAACTTACAACATAAAACTTGATCCAAATGACATTTTGAGTCTATAAAAGTGACCATGAGAGATTGTAAAAGTTCATAGCACAAGGTTTCAAAATTGTTGAATTTAATGAAGAAAAATGGCTTAAAAAATGAGATTTTTCATATCTTGGCCAAATGATGCAAAATTATAGGTCATTTTGAATGGAAAGGGCATTTTAAATACAATGGATAAAGTGGAATTTTGAGTTTAGTTCATAATTTGATAGTTATCCATGGTTGCTTGAATTGAAAGTTACATAATCAACATCCAAGGGAATTTGCACAAGGGAAACTTCTCCAAGCTTCTAGGAAGTTCTAATCCCATCTATATATTCATACAAGTTGGTTCATGCAAGGGTTGGTGTTCCCATTTGCTCAAAGATCCCAAGTTTTCCACATTTTCCCATTCTTGCATAAGCTTCTCAAACTCCCTCAATTTCTCACCAATCCTCACTATTCTTGATTGAGTCTTCACCATCATCATACAAGGATCAGAATCCACACCTTCATTTGTAAAATTGAGGAAGGAATTGTACCATTCACCATTATCATCCAAGAAGCATGAACTTTGGAAGTGAGTGATTCAAGGCTTTAGAACCACACTTGTTGCATACAGAAGCAATCACCAAGCCTCTTGATCACTTTCCTTTCATCACAAGCAGTTGATTTGAAGATCTCAGCACCTGTATCAAGGAATTACACCAGGTTTGTTCTCTCTTCGTATGGCTTGAATTAGTTAGAATTTTAGGGTTTTGATAGGTTAGAACGGTTAAGGTAGGGTAGAGGATTGTTTTGGATGAATTTGAGGAGGTTTCATGAAGTTTGAGCATGATGTGTTAATTCTGTTGAGGTTCATAACTCTTGGATTAAGGCACGAAAATATGACTGGAGTAGAATGCTATGATCAGGGTGAAGTGTAGATCAGTTTAGGATGAGTTTCGTGGAGAATTGGAGAGGTTCGATATCAGACACTAATGGTGGTTTCCATCTGTTACCTTCTTCGAATTGGCTGACTGTTTGAGTTTTAAGGTAAACTAAGGACATAGACTTGTAGAGGGAAAGAAATGGATGAATTTTGTTTTTTACATCGTGTGTTTTCATGGCGTGTGGAGGGAGAACAGAGGGAGAGAAGATCATGCATGGTTAGGGTTTTCGGAAACCCTAGGAGAGCTCAAGGTTGAAGACAATGGCTAGACCACACGATCCCAGCTTGACCTTTGACTAGAATTCCCATCCAACGGTCCACGTGCACTCTGAGAAACGGAGGGAAATTTTAAAAGATGAAACGCACCGTTTCATTTAAGTAGGGGAATTGGGCTCTGATGACTATTGGCACCCCCACGCGCGCGAAGCCCAAATGTTTGAACTGGATTTCCTTACTTTTCTCACCCCCTCCCTTATTCATTTATATTTTCTTTTTATTTTCTTTTCATTTTTCATTCATTTTTGAAAAATCATATAAAATCAGGAATTGCATATTTTTAATTCATTCTTTTTGCATTATTTTCTTTAAAGAGTCAAGAAAATTATAAAAAATAAAAATTGCATTTTATTTTTTATTTGATATTTTTCCGATATTTTCTAAATAAATAACATTTTACATAATTTCATTTCATACATGATTTTGTTATTTTTTGTTCTATTAATTGCTTCAATATTTTTTGCCCATTCTTTTTAGGTTGTTTAGGTTAGACATTAAACTGGTAGATTCAATTTAGTTCCCATTTTTAGAAATTAATTTTAGGTGTTTAGTTTAGGTGAGAATAACATGGACAAACTAGGGTTTTTAGGTGATGACTTAGGAGAATAGATTCTTTTCCCCTAGGACTTAGGGTTTGACTAGTTTAGTTATGGGACTATGGGGGCTATGGGTAGTTATTAGATCCCTTAGAGAAAAAGTCAGGACTCCCCTACTGCTATTAATGTACTGTATATCTGATTGACTGGTGTGGTATGCCCTATGGGGATTATTGCTTGCTTGTGTGGGTATTGGGATTGTCTGGGGGTTTGGGAGAGCTGAGGACTTGTGAAGATGAAGCCATTGGAGATCCAGAGAGTGAAGATCAACTTCCAGAGTTGAAGAAGAGTTTCTTGCTAGCAGATGCTGAGGAGACTAGGGTTTAGGAGCTAGGCAGAGCTCAAGATTAGACAGTTTGCTTCTCAAACATGGATTGCCTTGTCTGCATCCATTCTTCTCTGTGATTCAGAGTCTCTCTAAGACACTCACCCCCTTCCTTTGGAAGGCTTGGTGATAGTGTCTAAGAGATAGAACTCTTGAGAGAAAATGTCTTTTGTGTTAGAAGCAGTCTGTTCACCACCTTTGGTAGTCAACTGATTGCTTAACACCCAATCCACTCTTGTGACTGATCCCTCATCCTGGAGGTTTGAGCTTGAAGAAAAGCCCTTGCAGATAGAAGACTGAGGATCAAAGCCCTTATCTGAAGGCCATGATGATGGAGATTGATGCTTGTTGAAGCCTGTAACTGATTGGAGATTACTTGGAGCCAGATGTTGATTCAGAGCTATTGATGCTGTTTCTTTTGCTGTTGTATTTCATTCCTGATGTACTTGTTTGATTTTACTGGACTGTATTGTTTGTTGTCTACCCTGCTGGGTTGAAAGTGAAGTCTGTTCACTTTTGCCTATTGTTTTCTAGGTTCGAGGTTGAGTGGGACTCCCTTGCCTCGCTTGTACTGTTGCATCCATGCATTTTACTGCTTTATTATATCTGTTATTGTTTCTGTTTCTGCCTATCCCGTAGGATCTCTGTTTCTCTCTGTGCAAGAGAGGAGCATGATAGACGTTAGGTTTTAACCCATGCATGATAACATTAGGTTAGTTTGATTCCCTTCGCAACCGTAGGTTAGAGTTCTGTCTCTTTCTTCCTCAAAACAAACAGAAAAACACAATAAAGATTTCAAACACAATAAAAGACACTTCTTTCGTAAAAGAATGTGAACTCATCAAGACGTCATTTTTGTCCGCTTGGACTGTTAATCAGAAAACCTTTTTCAGAAGGAATAAAATCAACCAAGACAAGCTTGTGTCGTACGTGGCCCGAACTACGTTTGCTCTGATCTTCCATGCTGTGTGGAAGTACGTAGGCATAGGATGCGATATCCTAGCGAGCAACCTTCCCCTCCTTTCCCGTAGGTAGGCGAACTACGTTGACTCTGATTTCTCGTTCCAGACGGGAATACGTAGGCATAAAGTGCGATACTTTGCCGAGTCTTTTTTATTTTCATTTTCTTTTCTTTCAACCTCAGACCTTTAGCGTAGATAGAATAACAATCCATACCCGAAAACAAGCGTGGATCCCGTCGAGTACGACGGACGTGAGGGGTGCTAATACCTTCCCCTTGCGTAACCGACTCCCGAATCCAGGTTTTGGTTGCGATGACCATACCTTTCCCGTGTTGTGCGAGGTTTACTCTGGGCGTTTCCTTTCCCTCCCGTGGGATAAATAACGCACGGTGGCGACTCTTCTGTTCAGCCGGCGCCGATTTTCGCAGTAGCGACAACAGGTTTTGGATTGCTTCCAGATGAAGACTCATATCCAATGCCTCTTCTGTTGTTTCCACTAACACCATAGATCATGGAAGCCATCTTGCTTCTGTCTATGCTCTTAGTGAGAAACTTCTGAAAACTAGAGTCATATTTTTCTAAAATATTTTCACAAGACTCAGTTTCAGAATCAGATTCTTGTTGAGTTCTATCAAAGTCATTTTTGATTTTTAAATTTATTTCCTTCTGCTCAACAAGTTCTGTTTTCAGAAGATCAATCTCAGATTCAAGATTGCTTTTCAGCTTCTTGTATTTGAGTTTGATGTTGTTGTAACTTTTAAGAACTTCTGTTAAAACTTTAATGAGTTCTTCTTTGGTAAGTTTGGCCATTACCTCTTCTGCATCATCATCAGATTCAGATTCTGATTCATATCCAGAGGTACCTTCTTCTTGATCCTCTGTCCTGGCCATCAATGCAACGTTTGCACATTCTTCTTCAGATTCAGAAGATGACTCACACTCATCAGAGTCATCCCATGTTGCCATCAGAACCTTTTTCTTCTTGTTGAACTTCTTCTTAGGTTTTTCTTTCAGAAGTTTAGGGCAGTCATTCTTGTAGTGCCCAGGTTCTTTGCACTCATAACACACCACATCTTTCTTGGCAGATCTTCTGTGACTAGAAGATTCTTTTCTGTTTTCAGATCTTCTGAAGTTGTTAAACTTCATTCCCTTGTGCTTCCAGAGTTTGTTAATCCTTCTGGACAACATGGACAACTCATCTTCTTCTTCAGAAGAAGATTCTTCAGAGCTTTCTTGAATAACCTGCAAAGCTTTAGCAGTTTTGTTAGATTTTAAAGCTATGGATTTACCTTTATCTTTCGTCTGGGGTTCATCTTCCTCCAGCTCAATTTCATGACTTCTCAAAGAACTGATAAGTTCTTCTAATGAGATCTTGTTCAGATCTTTTGCCATCTTTAATGCAGTCACCATTGGTCTCCATCTGGTGGGAAGACTTCTGATGATTTTCTTGACATGATCTGACGTTGAGTAGCCCTTGTCCAGAACTTTCAGACCAGCTGTAAGAATCTGAAATCTAGAAAACATAGTTTCTACATTTTCAGAATCTTCCATTTTGAATGCCTCATACTTCTGTATGAGCGCCAGAGCCTTTGTCTCTTTAACCTGGGAGTTTCCCTCATGAGTCATTTTGAGTGATTCAAACATGTCATGAGCAGTATCTCTGTTAGTAATCTTCTCATACTCAGTATGAGAGATTGCATTAAGCAATATAGTTCTGGCTTTGTGGTGATTCTTGAAGTCTCTTTTCTGCACTTCAGTCATTGATTTTCTATCAATCTTTTTGCCATCCTCTCCAGTAGGATGTACATATCCATCAATGACCAAATCCCAAAGATCAGCATCATACCCAAGAAAAAAACTTTCTATTCTATCTTTCCAATAGTCAAATTTTTCTCCATCAAACATTGGAGGTTTGGTACTGATCCTATCCTTCTCTTCATATTTATTGTTGATTGAATTATCAGCCATGATAACAAATAAATATATAGATCAAAGTATATCTCCTCTGGATCTTTACTGACACTGTTAAGTGATAGCACACTCAGAACCGGAGCTCTGATACCAACTGAAGGTGAGATATAACTTAGAAGGGGGGGTTGAATAAGTTTAGAAAAATAATACTTGAAATAAAATCACACAATTATTTTTATCCTGGTTCGTTAAACAACTACTCCAGTCCACCCTTCCAGAGTGATTTGCCTTTCTCAACAAGGTCTTAATCCACTATTAAATCAAACTGATTACAATAGTATCACCTAAGAACTACAGTTCTTAGTCTTCTCAAGAGCTACTGATTCACACTGAATCCTCTTAAGGAAATTCCTTTACAAACAATGTAAATAAAATACAAGAGTTTTTAATGCTTCTATAAAGCTATAATCACAACAGTGATTTTTCTCTTAAGATTTAAGTACAAAGATTCTATGAAGAATAAGAATGAGAGCTTAAGAATATTTGGTTTCTTTTCAGCAAGTGTATAGCTCAAGAGTGTGTAACTGAAGAATGAAGTGAGAGGCTCCTTTTATAGGCAACTGAATTTTCCACGTTGAAAAGAGAGTCCAAAAGGTCTGAGCCTTTTTGTCTTCACATGTACTGACATTTCCTTGAAATAGATGGCACAGATAAATCCTTTTTGTCTGTGTAAGTGTGTCTAGCACAAATAAGGAAAGAGACGTTGAATGATTCCAACGGATACATTCTTGAAAACACTTCTTCAGTTTCAGCAAGTTCTTCAGAGTTTGAATAGATCAGAGTCTTCTGATGAGATTCAGAACTATGCTGTATCAGAGTCTTCTGCAGCTGTGTGCTTCTAGCGTGTTGATCATCAGAGCATCTTGACACAGAACTTCAGTACTTGGCAGCGTAGGTACTTTCAGAAACTTCTGTAGATCAATGCTTTGAGAAACTCTTCAATCAATATTCTTCTATTCTTCTGATGCTTCAGCTTCAGATGCTTCTGATTATCTTCAGATGCTTCTGACTCAGAATGTTCTGGAGCTTCTTTCTTCAGATCCTTCTGGAGACTACGCTCAGGATCTTCTGTAAGAAGCAAGCAGATTCTTCTGTAAGATGCATCTGGCGCTTCAGATTCAGAATAGCTTCTTGTATTCAAAGGCAGATTTGCTTCTAGAGAGTCAATATAATTTTAATCTGCAGTAAAACTTTCAAACAAATTTTAGAGTATATAATTCTTAAATACAAATTTCCTAACAGTTATCATCAAAACAAAGAGTAATTATTAAGAACCAATCTGTGTTCTAACAGAGGTACAGTCCCAAAATCAAAGTACAAATATATACATGCAAATGAATAGTAAAACAAATAGTAATAAATATGAACAAATTAGGGATAACCCTCAAAAGTTTAGGAGTCCCCAATGAAGTCGCCATTTTCTGTTGCGGTGGAAATAGGATTACAAACTATTGATGAGTTTGAATCGCAATTCAATTCACAACCGCTCTTTGATTTATCCGAAGGAAAAGGTCAAAAAGGGAAAACCTATTTTGCATCGTAAACACAATGCGGGGAAAGATCTAGGGTTCGGGGGTTGGTTAAATTTAGGGAAGGTATTAGCACCCTAAACTTCTGTAGTACTCTACAGGAACCTTTTGTTCAAATGTTTACTATTTTTGCTTTATTTATTTGCTTAAGGTATATGTACAAAGGGATTAAAAGTGAGAAAAGAGACCTAAGGGGTTAATTCTAAGTTTACTCGGCAAGACATCGCATCTTGTGCCTACGTATCCTTACGGGAGTGGAATCAGAGTAATCGTAGTTCCCCTCAAAAGGGAGGTTAGAGACTTCTTGACTGTGGCCAAGGTCTCAAGGGGAATAAACGCGTCTTAAGGACACGCTTACGTGGAGTGTAGAAACTCCAAATCTCTACGTTGAATTGTTAAGTGAATTAGGGTTAAATTAGGGATTCCACGGCGGGAAACCCTAAAATGAGCGCGGCGGCTCTTTGACCTAATGCTAGGGGTAAAATGGTAATTTTTCCTGCGGCGAGACATTTGTGAAAATTAGGGTTTGTAAGAGTTGTAAGGGTTTGAAGTTGAGGACTATTGACACGGCGGTCAAACGGCTAGACCTAATTCCCTCGGAGGTGTGCAGTGTGACAGAAGTGCAGTAAACGCGTGAGATAATTGAATCACGCAAACCATGCAAGCAGGAATGTTAAAGGCAGAAATTAAAGCGCGATTATTAGGATTCGCGAGGTTACATTAGAGGCAGTTACAATATGATATTAAAATTTAAATTGAACGATGATAAAATAAATAACAGTAAGCGCAATAAACTGCAAAACGAACAAACAACGTCAGAGGGCAGTATTAAATGAATTATCAGATGATGAAGAAGTGGAATTATGTATCTTTTGTGGTTTTATTTTGTGATATAAACTTTAATTTGAATTAAAATGGAATTATTAATATTAATTTAACTCAAACCCTAAAAACTATCTTAACCTAATTATTGTTTTTTTAAAAAAATGGATTTTAATATATTTATTTAAAAAAGGGTTTTTATTTATTATTAAAAAAAAGGTTTTTATTAAAAAAGATTTAAGTGTTACTTATTTTAAACCAACAATTATATTATTTTTTTAAGAAAAGGTTTATTGTTAAAAAGAAACAGAAAAATAAAATAAAAACTTAAAACGCAATGGGTTGGGCCGGTCATCACTCCCGGACCCAACCCGGTCCTGGAACACAAAGGAAAAAAGGGGAGGATTCAGATTAGGGTAACCCTAATCTTTCTTTGGCCTCCACGGCGCCGCATGCTCTCTTCTTCTCTCGCGATCTCATCTTTCTCTCGCGATCTCTTCTTTCTCTCGCGATCTCTCTTTCTCGTCTTCGCCCTATTCCTCGTATCTTTTGTTCTATATTTTCCTGAAAAAAACACACAATAAAGACGTAAGTGATAAGGAAGATTGCTCACCCTTCACTAGGGTTTGAAGCGGTTTTCGGAAACGTCTTCGTTGATGGTTGGATGATGTTCGTTTCGCATGGGCCGATGATGAGTTCCCTGAGGATTCACGGTTCCGACTTGGAACGGTTTGCGGCCGATTTCGCTCTCGTTCATGTTCTGATGCTTACCTTTGACGAAACCCTCCTCCTCTCTCTCGGCTGTTAGGGTTTTTTATGAGGTGATGTGGTTCCCTTTTATATCACTCTCTCTGATCTGTGGGCTTTTTTGATAGTGTTGGATTTGCGTTATTTTTACTGAGATTAGATTGTGATTTTAATTTGATCTTTGTGAACCTGATATTTTTTTCGATTTGATTGGGATTCTTTCCATTTTCGATATTGATTGGATTTCGTTTTACTGATCTCCATTGGATTGCATTTGGATTGACTTGTTTTTCTGGATTTTTCAGAGGTGGATATCTATCCTTGAGTTTCGATTGGATAACTGAACTGGATGTGGATAACTGATAGTTTTTTTTAACTGATATCTATTTTTCTGATAAACTCGAATTTTCTCTGATCTTTCTGATGAGATCTTATGTCTCTGAACAGGACTCTGTTTCTCTCTTGTAACCGGAGTTGGTCCTCTTGCACACGAACTTAATTCTTTCTTTCCTTTCAAGCCTGAATTCAGCTTTTGTTGGGCGATGATGTTTGAATTGAGCTCATGTCCTATACTTTCGGTTTTTCCACTGTGAATTAACTTTCCCTCTTCTTTTTTTCAGTAAACTGATGCTGACGCTTTGATTGAGTCAAGGTGGCCAAGTGAAGGTTATTGGCGATGATGACCTTAGGGTCTGAGCTGTCGTTTTGAATTGAGCTGATAGTTCGCGTGAAATTACCGATGCCTGCAGTTCGAAGTTTTGGTAGGGAATTGGTAACGGCTTCGGCCGTGGCACTCCCAGCCGCTTGAACGCTTATGCCCGATGATGGTTAAACTGAGGGCTGATATGACTTCGAATCTCTTTGTTGTTTCCATTGTTTTTATGCAGTTCAATTGGATGGCCTGGTTCGGATTTGGTAGGCTTCAGTTAATCGAACTATCTGTTATGTTCCCATTCGAGTTGCTTTGTGATAGTTTGATTCTGAACTTGATTCTTTGTGGTAATAAGGGCATTGTTTCGTTGCCGTGGATGTTATTTCGACCCTTCTGGTTTTCGAACCACCTGTTTACTGATACTATCAACTTTTTAACATTCGCCTTTCTTGTGTAGTTGAGCGGGGCTGTGATGTATGATGGCTGAGACCTGGCTTTGATGTTTTGTGGCAACAGATGTGCTGGTTTATGGACTTACTGATGCTCGTGGGGCTGGCATGTTGGTTTTTCGAAACTGATGCCTCCTTTCTGAGTTAAAACTGATTGTTTTTCGAAACTTATTTACTTTGCTCAGATTTGAACATTTGGACCTGTTATGCATTATCTGATGTTCTTTTGTGTCTTTGCAGATGTCAGAACTAGTTTTATGATGGTGTTTATCCGGATTTGTTTTGAGACCATTTCCGCCATACTTAGGCTTGCTTTTGTCTTGGTGTTAATGACCATTGGCTGTTTCTGATTGCATTTTGAATTGAATTATCTGCTCATGTTTTGTGCAGCTTATGGATTTTATTGTGAGCTGATACCATTCTGATTCATGTATTTCAGGTGACAGAAAACGGTTCAGACCCGTCGGCATCCGGGTTTGAACCTGAGTTGGCTAGTGTTCACCCTGGTATCGGTTTTGAGAACCAAATTAATGGGATTTACTTGATTTTGAAACGAATCCAATTACGGCAAAAACGTATCAGTCCCGCTTCTTCTATCTCTTTCTCTCTCGGTTGTCCCGTACGATAAGAACAGGGATCACCTAATCTGACGCCAATGGCGCGGATCGGTAACGGGGGTAGGGCGCAGCTTCGGTTGTGCCACTCCCGGCACTCGATGATGACGATGTTCTGAGAGTGTCGAATTCATCTTTCTAACATCTTTCTACTCTGTTTTGTTTTCCTATTCTTTTGCAGGTGATCAGGAACTTCGTGGAACACTCAAGGGAAAGATACCATGAAGAAACCTTAGGAGTTTTTAGGATTTAGGATTTTTTAGAGTAGATGTAACATTTTGTAAATGTAATCTCACGGCAATTCAAATGTGAAATGATTCACTTCCTTTTGTAAAATGATATTCTTATGAAATAAAAATTCCATGATCATTCAACTTTGAATCTGTTTATATTTATTTCTAGTTATAAATTATAAACATTTGTGAATAAATCCACAAATATCTAAATTCATTATTCTAGTTATAAACCATAAATATTCACGAATGATATTCTTGCTCATGTACTTGTCTCGTTTGTGGTCCTAATCTCATCACCTGACTTCATTCACTTGCATTCCAACTTAGATTCTAGCCAACAATATTCTCCTCAATTTTCTAACCAAACGCGGATGTGCGCTGTAATCACAACAGATTCAGTATCAACGATGACATTGCCCGTAATTGAATTCCACTGACCAAATGCTATGAGCAACAATCCAATAATGCCCAATTAAACTGCGTCTTATTAACAGAAACGGAAATGCCCTGGAAATAAACCATGAGCGAAGAAATGGATCTTAAATCCAGTTGTGCCCGACAAATTTCAATACCGAACACATCGAATTGGCGCTTTGATATAATCAAACCAGGTGATAAATAAATGCCTCAGAAATAGTGTCTCAAGTGTCTCAAAGCTCAGTAACAACCCGTCTTCAAAGAATTAGCGGAGTCCACGTAAAATGACCAAAATACCCCTGGAGCCAATCCTGCAAAACAAACACCTTCATGACTTGATAGTGGTTAGCAGATGCACAGATGAGATGCTATGCGAAATGACTGACTAAATATAAGGGTAAAATTTGGGGTATTACACATAGTCATTAATGATAGATTATGCAATATTGTTTGTGTGCGAGTTACACTCCGTCATCCTTTTGGTGGGGGGTCTGTCATAGTCATTAATGTCAGATTGTGCGATAATGTTGGTGTGAGTTTCGCTCTGTCATCCTTTTGGTGGGGGGTCTGTCATAGTCATTAATGTCAGATTGTGCAATAGTGTTCGATGGTGTTTTGCTCTATCATCCTTTTGATGGTAGTAGTCGTGTGTGTTTCGTCACATCATCCTTTTGGTGATGACGACCTTTTTGCCAGTTATTTATAGTTTACTAATTGGTTTACATTTTCCAGTATTTCTGCTCCCAAGCATTTCTTTTCTTTTCGGACAAATTCAGGATCTTCTTCATATCTAATTGACTTCTACCTCAGAAAATGAAGGTTGTAGCAGTTCATTTCTCTAGGTTTAAGCCGATTAGATAGGGGCATCTGTCATACCCTAAATTTGTCCTCCCCTTTTTCAATATTTTGGCTTTTTTTGCTCTTATTTCTTTTTTGCATTATTTGTTTAATTTCTTGATTATGTAGACACGTGTTCGTTTGCCATTGGGCATTTTCCAAAATTTATCCATTTTTGTCCAATAAGAGCGGAACACGTGGGCTAAAGTTTCTTTTGAAATTTTCATTTCTATTTTGTTTATTTTTTTTCTTTTCTAAAAAAAAACTTTAATAAATAGTATGTATCTTGGTTTATATTTTAAATATATTAGTTTATAATAATATTAAGTAATTTATAATTTATTTTTTTTAGTTTGTTTTATAATAGTTGTTAATATATTAATTTAGTTTTTAGTTATTTTATTTAATATTTAGTAATAGTTTTTAAGTAGAATATTGAAAGAAAATTAAGAAAAAGAAGGTTGATGATACGGTAGAATGGGTGGAAAGCCCATGTTTGTCGAGCCCATTAGGGTTGAGAATAAACAGAATAAAGAGAGAGGAGAATTTGGGATGAAAAGAGAAAAGACCCTACTGTTCATGATAATTAACGAACGGCCGCCGCCCCTCAATTCACTCTGAACCCTAATCCCTTCCCCTCACAAATCCGCCGCCGCCTTCATCTCCACCTTCAACAACCTCACCATCTTTCATCTTCTGATGCACCCTCCAACCGAACTCTTTCCATCGTGTAAAGTGAATAACCACCATGAATGCATAAGTTCTCACGCAAACATACTTCTTACGCCGTCAAGAATCATGCGCATCACTCTTATAATCATCAAGCTTTCCGTCTCCCTGTGACTTGTTTGAAAGAAGATTCACGCAACTAGCAGAAACAAGCTTAACTCGCTCTATGACGTCGTTCTGTAGTTCATTCGATTCAAGTTAAGTTTGAACGGCCATAACTCGCGGCATTAGCAACAACAGTTCTTTTTTTAAATTTCAAAACTATTATCAATTGAGCAGTAGCACGTACCATAACAGAGCAATGAATCCGACTAACGCCTTCGGTAACATTTCGAGTCTTTCTTCTTTTTCTGAAGTGATGATATCACTGTTAAAACTGCATTTGTTCATATTGTATGAATCAAGTTTATTCATGTTGTGCTGCTAGTTCGTAATCACACTGTCATGAACAAATTGCTTGATGCTAGTGTATATTTAAGCTGTGAAACTGAATTTTCAGTTATAATGTTGTTTCGATTGCGAGCCTAAGGCTTGAGCCATGCCGTTTCGGTTCGGTTAAATATTGTAGTTGTTTTTCTATTAGATTTCCTGACATGGTGATATTGGTTACTGGTGTTTTGTTTTAATGATTTTTGTCATGTAAAATTGGTTGGTTTTAATAGTATAATTATTGAATTTTGTGGTTAAATACTGTGAATATTTTGTTTATTTTTGTTAAAATACAGGTTTGAGATATCTGCATATTTTGTGCAATTCACTGTGGCTGTTATGATTGATTTCCACTTCGATTTTACTATTGTTACCGTTGAATTTGTTTTGATATTCTTGACAAGATGAATGGGGAGTGAGAGAATTGTTATGCTAATATGTTGAAACTTTTTTTTATTGACATTAGAAATGATTTTGTTTGAAGGAATCTCAGGATGTTTTATATATATGTATATAAGTTGTTGATAAAATTTAGGAAATTAGTTTGGAAAATTTGAGCATGGCTATTTTTCATAATTAAGTTTAGATATCATATTTAGGTAATTGGGTTAGATATATGTTTAGCACTTAGTAAAAATAATGAAATTAAGTTAAAGATAAATGTGAATTGGACCTAACATAATCATGTCAATTTGCTGAATTTTATATCATATGTCAATATTTACACCCTCCATTTTTTTTCTTTGTTAAGATTTTAATTGATAATTGAATTGTTATTTTATTGGATTAATTAGGTTGTTAGCTTTTGAGCAATTGTAAAATATTATTAGTTTGTTTCTATTTAATTTTTATTGAGTTTAATCGGAATTTCAATATATGGTTTCGAAATAATTCATGTCGAATGTGCCACTAAAAATTCTTACGCTTTAGATGATTTTTACCGCGCCACAACATGCACTCATTCGGGTAAGATCAATTTATCCATTTCATTATAATTCTATCCTCATTCGAAACAATGTACCCCTATCCCCACAAAATGTAATAATGTTATCACTTTTGCCTTATTTATGCTTTAATACTTTAAAACCTTTTTAAAAATAAATTCTCGATATATCGAGCCATTTTCTACCTTTGTAAGTCGAGTGCTTTCAAAGCCTCGCCATCGACCTTTGATCACCATACACAATATTTTAAAGCTTAATCCCGGACTTCCTTACAGTGACACCTATTTGATCAATTATTTCTAGTTGGTCACTTAGAAGACTAGCCCACTTTGCTAGTGCACATGTTTAAAATTCAATTTCAAACCTTGATTCACATCAAGCAATTTCTTTAAATCAAATCAAAACACTTAATAACTACTTAAACACAATTTTGATAAAGATGAAAAAGAGAGAGTTCCAAGTCTTTGGTTCGCTCTCCCAATTATTTGGGTCCGAGAAGTCTTTCTTAAGCTCGAACAATTGTCTTCTAAAAATTATAAATAAATTCAAACTATTTTCAAACTAATTCTCGATTTGTCATCGAGCCATTTTCAAACCCTTGTAAGTTGAGTGCTTGTACGCATTCGCCATCAACCTATTACACAATTTGACCCTTGATGCGTAAGTTAAGTCGGTCCCGTTTTTCAAACCATTTTCATTCCAACACGTTTCGCACGCGATAATAAGTCAAACCTTTGATCCAACGTCAAGCGGATTTTCTTAATAAACCATCAACCAATTAACAACTATCTAACTCTTTTCAAGGTGTAAAGAGTAGGTTCAAGTCTTTGATCTTGATTTCGGTTGTTTGGATGCGAGTTATCTTATTCGTGTGTGAGCAACTGACACCTTTAAATAACATTAATAACTCAACAACATTCGACCATCTCCAACTACTCATCCTCTCAAACTCCATTTCAAACTCAAGCAACTTTCTTTTCACGATGAAAAAGAGAGGGTTCCAAGTCTTTGGTTCGCTCTCCCGACTACTTGGGTCCGAGAAGCCTTTCTTAAGCTTCAAGTAGTCGTCATCCAATTAAACTCACCAATTCAAACAACCTTCTGTTGCAATGAAAAAAAGAGAGTTCTAAGTCTTTGGTTCGCTCTCCCGATTACTTGGGTCCGAGAAGTCTTTCTTAAGCTTCAAGTAATCGTCATCAATTCAACTTCACCCTTTCAAACACCACTCCTTTCAAGATGAAAAAGGGAGAGTTACAAGTCTTTGGTTCACTCTCCTGATTACTTGGTTCCTAGAAGTCTTTCTTAGGCTTCAAGTAATCGTCATTCGTACCCACCTTCAACCAATTCAAACTCGTTTCTTTCGTGGTCGTTACCACGAACTACGACTGCTCTGATTCTTCATTCACTCTTGAATGTAAGATACGTAGGCCCAAGATTGCGATGATCTTGGCGAGCACAATCCCCTCCATCTTCCATTTTCCCCATCCTTTCCCGTAGTTGAACTACGACGCTCTGATTTCTCATTCTTTTCCGAATGAGCATACGTAGGCACAAGGGCCCCAATCCTTGGCGAGCACCCTATCCTCTAACCATCCCCTTCCCCCTTAGCGTCTTTAGGCTTTATAGTATCGTTTAGTATTTAGTATTGAGAAGAGAAGAATTAAGCTTAGCTAACATCCATCAACTCGAATTAAGAGGTTCCCGTTGAGTACAACGGACGTGAAGGGTGCTAATACCTTCCCCTCGCGTAAACGACTCCCGAACCCAGGAATATGGTTGTGACGGCCGTGTTCCTTCCGCGTTTATGAGGTTTTCTCGATATTTTGATCTCCCGTTCATTCGGGAAAAATAAAGTTCGGTGGCGACTCTATCGAACCGCATTTCCGCACCTTTCGCACGAGGGTCGTATATGGGCAGTGTACAATAACCATGGTGGTGGATCAATGGTCACATCACACTCAAAATAATGATTGGTTCAAGGACGTGCGTTAGAACTATCGAAGTGTAATATATTGTGATAGAATACATGTCCCCATACAATTTACTCTTGTGGTAAACTGAAAATTTTCAACATAAACAAAATCCTTACCCTTACCAATGAACATCACCTTTTTTTTCTTTTCTGATCAACAGTCTATTCCCTGCTTCAATCTAAATGATTCTGAAAAATTTCTTTTAACATTACAAGTACTTATCCTGTCTCACATCTCACCTTTGTTCAATTGAATTTACATGGTAATCACATGATCAACGTACAAAAACATATAACCATAAGTTTGCAATTTTTTAAGAAAGTCAATCAAAGTCATATTTAACACACACTTTCGAGGTCTTATCAAGGTTGTAATGTGACTTATGTTAGGGTAGGATCATTTGGGATAATATGCTTAAATATTTGGAGTTAGGAACATATTTTTTTTCATATTTTACTATGTTCCTTTCATAACAATCTTTTGCCTGGTCAACCGGTACTAGAGAATCCAATATGTTGGTCTTATTCATACTTCTTTTCTTTTCACAATTTTTTAAAGAAGTCATTTTAAATTCTTATTTTATTTATTTCTCTTTTCTTTTTCTTTTTCTTTTTCTTTATTTTGACTAATTTCTCTAGTACCCCAACCCCAAACTTAAATATTGCTCACTTCCAAGAATAACCCCAAACTTATACTTTAGCATGTGATAAGAAAAGTAATTTTTCTACCTAACTCCAAGAGAGTGGAAAGATTCACTCTTTAAAGTCCAATGGATATATAATAGGTTAAGTCACCGAAAGAAGGGACCATGCTTAAAGTGGTTAAACAACGGATATAAACATTTCATAAAAGTTGACTTAAAAAGGCTTAGAGTTCACAAACAAATGCCTCAAGTGTATTTATCAGACCAATAGACTCGGTAGGAATAAAGAAAATTCTAAAATGAATTAATAAAATAAAATCAAGCAAAAATAAAAATAAGCAAAATAAAATTGGAATGGAGTTATAAAAAATCATTTTTATTTATTTAGAACATATTGACAAAAAACAAAAAATAAAATGGCTCAAAATAAAAGATGCATGCAAAAGTTCTCGAAAAATTAAACTGAATGCATCAAAATGAATAGTAAAAAATAAACTTCTCGGAAATATACATGTTTTGATCAATTTTTGAAATAAAATTTGATCGGTTAAAAGGCTCAAACTGATCAAAATGCGATTGAAAAAGTAGTCGAAAAATTAAAACGAGCACACCATGTTAAACTATGCAAATCTGTAGATTAATAAAATTGACAGCTGCAAGCTCTATTTTGAAATTTTTAACACACTAATTTTACACATAGTTGAGAAACGATTTGACCGGTCTGTCTGTAGATTGAAAAATTATTTTGGTTGACATTTTGGGTATTATGCAAGAAGAAATGCATGTTATGATATGCTATGCAGATGATGTTAAAGGGATTTTGGGTCCATTAAACCCCAATTTTAGACATTTTTGTTTCCATATTCTCATTAAACAATTGGTATCAAAGCCCAGATTTTGATCAAAGTCTAGCGACTCCATAAGTTGAGGATATGGTTTCTTCAATCCTAGATGAGTTTTCTCAAACGTTTTGGAAGCTTATGTAATTCAATGAATCCCAAGGAAACTACATTGAGTTAGATGTGTTTGATTATTCACTGCAATGCATTACATAAATTAATTCAAAGTAAAAACTTACTATAATTTTCTTCAAGGCATTAATTATACTTGTTCCAAACTGACCCAATGGCTAAGCATGACCCAATCTACTTCTTCTACCAAAACGGCCCAATTGCCTAAGTCCAACCTCTTTGGTGGAGAGTTTACCTTTCCGACCCTCCAACAGGGGAGGCTGACCAATTTACCCTTGGTCACAACACCTCTCCCCATAAGTTTATGCCTGTCACACACGGTTCCACCATCCAGAAACAGCCAAGACGCTTGTGCCCGTAACTATACCTCTACCCGTCCCAACTGCTAGTTATGGGCATGTCTTCCCGTTCCAATGGCTAGTTCTGGAAGTTACCTATTCTTCGTAAAACGGTTATCTCTCCGCGAAAATAAGGACCAACGGCTAAGCGCTAGGGGCACGATAAAAACCTTATCACTTGAGAGGGTCAAATATAAAAAATATTCACCCTGAAACACTCATATTTTGTACTTGCTCTCTCTCTCTCTTGCTTATTTTCTTACTTTAGCATCGGAGTACCTTGCAGGGACACCCCCTCCTCTTTCACACCCAGCATCACAGACGCTTGTCTTTGGCCCATCTCAAGTTCTGATCGACGGGTAAGATCAATACTTAATAAGTTCTCTAAGGCAAACAGATAACAAATAACACAATAAGACAAGTGGTTCCTGTAGAGTACTATAGATACTTAGGATGCTAATACCTTCCATAGGTATAACCAACCCCCGAATCTTAGATTCTCTTTTGCTTTGCTTTTGCATTGCATGTTTATGGGTTATTCATTCTTTTTCCCTTCCTTTGGATAAATTAAAGATCGGTGGTGAATTAAGATTTGTGAAGCCTAGCTAACTCAATAGCTAAGGTCTCCAATTCTCACCATGAAACCAAATATACCCAGTCTTAGAAGGGAGATTGAGTTCAGGATGGTTCGTTTAAGATTCAGTATTCAGTAAGATATCGTTATAGAAATGTTGAGTTGCTCAAGGATTAGTTGAGAGAGATTTGGGTCGAAGAGAGACAAGCATTACAGATCAACAGAAGTTCTATTGGGATTGGTTAAAGGATATGTGTTGAGGAAATGAGCAAGAAATTTAGATTTAGGGAATTCTAGTAGAATGGTTTTATAATTGGAGTTAAGAGAATTACCTTAGAAGAGAAGCGAACACAGAGTTAAGAATAGTGTAAACCTTGCAATGCAACTATTTTAATGGAATGCATTTCAGATAAAGAGACTATAGAGTTATAAAGATTTTATTTAGGCATAGATAGAGGCGTGTAGTTGATGATTGTTTGCATATGGAGATTTTTAGATGATGGAATGTAGTGGAGAAAGTTAAACATTGGTATTAAGAGAAGTGTGTAATATTAGCATTATGGTCACAAGTGTGTGTAATTAATTCCTTGCTCTGAGATGGATGTGAAGTATCACACTCTATATTTTGAATAGTGAGTCTTGTAATCTAAGAAGTTTGAGTCTGTGGTAAGTAATGGAAGGCAAGCACGGCTAGAGTACGAAGCTAAGTATGGAACATGAAACAGACTACACTGTGTGAACTTGTAAGTTGGCAATAAGGATTGTCAATAGTATGTCATCTAGATAAGTTACCTTTGTATGATAAACGGTGTAGTGGATACTATTTTGGGAGGGAATTCTAGTCATAAGTGTGTGGAAATGTCAAGGTTCATCTTGAGTGTATATTATATGGTTGATAAAAAGTAGGAGTGACTTGTTGGAAGTCGGGTTGTTGTTTATCTTACTAAGCAGTGTTTGGTTTGGCTGATCACAAGATATGATATTCACGCTTTATTGGAGCTAAGTGAATACAAAATTTTAGTTTTGTCTGTCATGGTAGATGTGTGAGTTAAAGAGGAGTTGCAAGTTACTACAAGACATATTGATAGTTTTGAAATTGGAATTTTTGAAGGTGTATTGTGTAGTTGATCATTTGTAGAGATAATTAAAAAATATAGACGTTTAGGAAACCAACCTAGTGAACCATACTCAGTGTGAGTAAGTCTTAGGAATGTCACTATTATGAATAATGAGAACCATAAGAAGGGAAGATGGAACAGACATATCAAGTGGTGATTTTGAGGAGGTCATTTCAGTATCTTGCATATGCGTTAGTAAGGTGTAAAGTAATTAGTCATAATATGGAATTGGTTAATTCTCTCGAATTAATGGGATCAGATGTAGACCACAAGAGAGTGATACCTGATATGTACAATGATTCTTTATCCTATGGAAAGGATTCGCGAGTTATGCTTCCAAGAAGGAGCGGGAATCAGATATTTATGAAGTTAAGCATGTAACTCGAATTGTATATGAATGAGAACATGAGCTAGAGTTGTGGGTAATGGAGCAGGATATTAAAATTAATGATTTAGGATAGGAAGTGAATGTTATTTCCAGATGTGTGACTCTCTGAGTATTGTTGGAAAAATTCACAGTTAAATCCTTGTTGGATAGAGTCCCTTAGAAGTGTTATCTCATCGATGACTTTAATTTCTTGTTGGTACTATTCTAAACATTTACGTGTTAGTAAAAAAGTTATTCTACTAGTGGATGTCGATAAGGTCCTAGTATTTTTATGTATGGTAGGCGCACTAAAGGATAAGCATGATTTTCTATGCATACTGTTAGTTAACCAGTAGTGCCTAGGAATCCCAGATGCTCCACTATTGGAATCAGAGTAGCACAGTGGAAGGTGATGGATGGAAGAGCTCAATCAAGTTTATGGAGGATCAGAGAGATAGTTATTTGTAGGAATAAAAGTAAGATAATCTCTTGCCAAGTGTGTTACCTTATTGAAATAGCATGAAAGAAATGAAGCATCAGGTGTAGACGCATGCAGTATATATTACCATGTCAAGTGGAATTGATAAGGATATCAATTGATGGATCATAAAGTTGTATTAATTGCTGAAGGGTTAATAAGATAAGAGTTATCAATGTTTTGTGTAGTCAAAGAATCAATAAATTATCTCATGAAAGTCTCGGAGTTTTGACTTACCAATCAAAATAGGAAGTTATGTATTCCAGAGGAATTTGTGACCCAAACAGTTCAGAGCGGCTCATCAAATGATTTAAATGGAAACAGGGTGAGAATTTGATCAAGTTTTGGATAAGAATATGGTTAAGAGCATGGATTTTCAAGAGTTTATGAAAGAAGGAATTGGCAAAGAAAAAAGTGGGAAGATCGAGTGTGTTAGAGGATTGAACTAAAGTAAAGTAAAGAGTTGACTTAGGACGAGGAAGCAAGAAGTGATTACAAGATAAAATTGTTTTTGTTCTTGCTTTTATGTTGTTGTTGTTGTCTTGCTTCCATGGTTGTTGTGTTATTCATATGGTTGAATGTTATTGTTGTTGTTATGTGTTTTATGCTTGAGGTTCCGGAGGTTAATCACGTGAATTTATGATGGTGTATAAATTAGAATGAGTTGGTATGATTAAAATTGGAAAAGGGAGTGTTTAAAACATGGATTTGTGAAGAAAATTAATGAACCAATCAATTGGTTCTGGAACCAACTATTAAGCAATCGATTGTTTAATGTTCGGGTGAAGAAAAAACAAAATTTAAATCATTACAATCAATTGTCATAATGGACCAATCGATTGGTCCTATCCATTTTGTGACAAATACTTTATAGAACCTCAATAAAATTGATTGGCTTACAGTGCAATTGATTGGTCCAACCTTGTTTTGCCTAAAACCACTTGTTTCATGTTTCTAAGCCACCTTGGATGCACCATAACTTGTAGCATGATGTTTATGCTTTAGATTATCATTAGTTGGTCAAAATTCATGCAATTGTTTGGGGTTTAACCTAAAATCTTATTTAGGTTAAAATATTTAGTTCTTGTTTCCACCATAATTCAAGAACTATAAATCTAATTAATATGAGGATTGAAGATTTGGAAAGATAATCCAATGGAAAATTGCTTGGTGATGAGAGACCATGAATTAACCAAGGATGCTTGGTAGAGGATAGTAATTATTATATGTCTTATGTGAACTGCTTATGTTTGACTTGTTTGTGCATAATAATTTGAATAACCTAAGATAATGATGAGTAAGTTGTGAGATGTTTTTGCCTAGATTTATTGTGACATGCTATACTACTATGTGTGTTCAATATATGACATTTTGATATGCTAATGTGTATACTATGAATTAGTTGGATATCTTGATTGTGAAATAACATGATTAAAAGCTTATGATGATTGAGTGAGGAAACCTTAGAAGTATAACTCGACTAATGACTTAGAAAGATAACTTAGGTTGTAAAATGACTTAAGTGGTGCTTGGATGCAAATGTACCTCGATGTGTATCACGAACAAGTAGTCGTTTGACTAACGAATCAATATGCATTGTATGGAACATGTGGATATGTGAATCAGTGAACACCTAGTATTTGATGAACACCGTGCGGATTGGATTGATATTTGGTGAGAAACCTTTGTTCCAAAAGTCCTATTAGGTGAGGAGCCTTGCTCTGAAAGTCTTATTTGTTGTTGAGACCTTATCACGCATTCAGATAGTTTTCCCTTGAGCATGCACATCATCTTTTGAGATGCTTATGTAAAGTAGGAAACAGGATGTGGCACTAATGGTTCGTGCTCTAAATGAGTTTGAGTCCCAACCATGGCGGACATGGGGGAAAGGTGGACAACCTAAATGGGTTAGAGTCCCATAGAGTGAAAGATACTCAAAGTGGGTTAGAGTCTCATAGAGGACACGATATCCAGCGCAAAATTCGAATCGTCTGAGCATGCGTGAACAGAGCTTAACCTAGACACAAGTTCGGGCGGGGATCGATGTTTCGTGAATCTGAATAATTATTGTTTGAGTTATGAGAATTCAGTCACATATTTCCATACATTGTGAATATCCCTTAGACACTTAAGTCTTAGTTATCTTTTGTGAATCATACACAAGTAACGAGAGATGAAGAACTGAGTTAGGATTAAATTAGAAAACCCTGTAGAGGCGAGTGGACCCACATGATAGGGAAACTCATTGAGATTATTATCCCTTCCCAATATTGTTGTTGCTTTTGAGGTGTTGTTTGCAGGTTATATATACAAGAAGAGCTATGCATTGATGTTTCAAGGGATGTTGATTATTATGATTTTCCGCTATGGAATTGTGTACAATGAAGATATCATACATTGTTCTTAGATTTTATTTTTTTAGGCTTTATTCTATAACATGTGCCCTACATGTATATAGTTGGACATGTGTATATAATAATGTCATTAAACACTTATGTTGAGTCACTACCAAAAATTAACACTTAATATATATATATATATATATATATATATATATATATATATATATATATATATATATATATATATATATATATATATATATATATATATATATATATATATATATATATATATATATATATATATATATATATATATATATATATATATATATTATGCGGGTTGTTACAATTTTTTTTTAATTCGCCTGATATTCAGTGACAAATTGAATATTAACCCCCAAAATATTTTTGAATTCTTCCATAATAGATAATAGAACAACTCAAAAAATTATTTAAAAGGGATTTTTAGAATGTTAGGATTTTTTTTCTTCTGCATTTTCAATCTATATTATTACAATATTTTAGAAAAGTTTTAAAAAATTATGTTAATAATAAATAAATATTTAGTAGTATTTAAAAGTTACTATTTTAATTTTTAATATTTACGCTTCTCCCCTTTTTCCAAAACTCTTCCTTTTTCTAACATCTAGAAACTTAAAAGTCATAAAATATATATAGTCAAAATTAATTATAAACAAATACAATAATTTATTAATTTTATTTATACACAAACACATTAAAGATATTGATAATATCTTGTAACAAGAGTAAAATAAATAATAAAATTGAAACTAAATTACAGGTTTCATCTCTTAATTTCTTTTTATTCATAAAATTAATAATTCTATTTTAAATCAAACAATTTAAACCTTTTTATTTTAAATTCAAACAGTTTAGTCCCTTTTATGTTTTTTCATAAAAAATCGATTATATGTTTGTTTAATAATTTTTTTCATCTATATAGTTCAACAATATATTTATATACAATACTTTATTTCATAAGTAAATTGTCATTTAAAAAATAAAAATATTTTTAATTTTAAATTAAAAAATAAAAATAGAAGACAAAACTATTTAAATTTAAAAAGGAGAAATCAAAACTATAATTAAATTTAAAATTCATATTTTAAGACAAAATCTGAATTATTATCCCTATAAGTAGAATTTTCTCATGAAAGTTTGTCGAATTTTATTTTAAAATAACCATATATTTAAACTAAAATACCAAATAAACATAAAATTCAAAAAAAGTACGAAAGAAAACTATATTTCTATATTAAATCGTCGTATGAAATGGCTGATCAAGGTCATCTTGACTTGAGTCGCTATTTCATATGACGTAAGGGTACAAAATAGAAATCCTACGCTACATTGAGTCGCCATACTATATAGCGCCTCAGTTGTAGGGTTTTTTTTATATAATATTTAAAATTTTGTTTAAAAAATATATAATTAAAAAAATAATAAAATTTATTCATTTTTAATATTTTGTAAAAAAATATATATAATTAAAAAAAATAATAAATTTTGTAATTTTTTATTTATAAATAAGAATGCACACTTATCTCTTGATGTTTCATTTTTATTATTTTGTTTCATTGTTATTTTTTAATTATTTGTTTTGTATTTTGATTCATCGTAAATTTATAAAGATATTTACGACATATCATATGTGCAGTCTTGTTTATAGATAAATGAAATAGTACATATCACATATGATATGCCGTAAATACCCTTACAAATTCACGATAAATCAAAACACAAAATAAATAATTAAAAAATAACAATGAAACAAAATAATAAAAATGAAACATCAAGAGATGAGTGTGCAATCTTATTTATATAAAAAAATTTTACAAAATTTATTATTTCTTTAATTATATTTTTTTTTACAAAATATTAAAAATGAACAAATAATTATATATATTTTTTAACAAAATATTAAATATTATATAAAAATTATTCAACTAAAACGCCATATAATATGGTGATTCAGTATAGGATAGGATTCCTTGTTTTGTACTCTTATATCATACGAAATGACGACTCAGATCTAAATGATCTCATCATTCATTTTATATGGCACTCAATATAAAAATATAGTTATTTTCGTATTTTTTTTTAATCTTATAGAATATTTAAATTAAAAAATATGGTTATTTTAAAAAAAAAATGGCCCCGGAATAACGGCTTTTTTAGCTTGTTTCAATGGACTTGAGTAAATCGCCCCGGAATAACGGCTTTTTAGCTTATTTGGCATGTGTCTGACCTCCTAAGCTTTCTACTCTTTTCTCATCAATCAATCAAACAAAACAGATCAAGTCACAGAGATGCAACCAAATATCTTGGGCGGTTTGTGGTGGCCCATTATGTATTCTTATACTATTAGAGGTTTTGGTGGCCCATTATGTATTGTTATACTATTAGAGGTTTTGGTGGCATTTAGTATATGGAAGTAACATTTTGAGCCATCATGATTCACTTGTCTTTTTTATCTAGAATAATAGATCATCAAATCAATTCAAAATTATATAATGTAAATATTGTATATGAATTATTTTTTTATTATAGAATTATAGAAATTTTTACTAAGATTAATAATATGAATATTATTAAATACAATTTTTTTCTTGTTGTTATGCTTTTTTAAATCTGAATTTTAAAGAAGAATGACATTGCTGAAGATGAATATATTGAAAGATGTTTTAGGTGTTTCTTTCATATCTAAATCTTTTCTTGTTGTTGCACATATTATTCTACTATTGTACATATTAGAGGCCCCTTCCCTCCTCAACAAAAACAAAAATAATCAGTGAGTCAACCGATCAAAATCTTGTTATTTTATTTTATTGTGCTTTGTAATCTAGATTTTTAAGAATAAGTTAATGCACACTATTAGAAATACACGAATTATTTGCGGAATTTTCCGTAAAAAATTATACTGCAGATTTTTAATTAAAATTAGCAAAAGAAAATAAGAGTATTTTTAAAATATTGGAAGACTTTGTTTTTCTAACTATGTGTTTTAAGGAGAACACGATGAAAATTACTAAATATTGGAATAGAATAATTTTCTAAATCTGGGTTTTTTTTTCTTTCAAGATGAGATTTTTGTAATATGAGTTTTAAGAACATTGATGACGATGAATGATTATTAGAATAAAATGCCTTTTCAATTCAGAGTTTTCATTTTTTTTTCTTCTTCAAATAGAGATTTTAAGATGAAATCATTGATGAAGATGAAGCTATCGATCAAAATAAAATCATTGATAAAGAGAATACAAAATATATATTTTTTGAAAATAAATATAATATTTAAAATATATAGAAAAAAAATGCAAGGATTTATGCTGATTAATTAAGATTATATTATTTTATATTCTCCAAACAAGTATTCACAAAACAAGATTATAAAGTCTTCCCTTGAATTCTATTCTAAAATCTAATCCATTCCGTCGTATTAAGAGAGAAAATAATATTTTTATTAAAGTACTTTTATAATGTATTAAAAATAATAAAAGTAATATTAATTAAAAGATAAAATAGAAAAATTTGTATTAAAAATTGAAATGGATCATATATTTTAGAACACAATTTTATTTTAAATAAATTACTCATTATAAAACGGAGGGATAAATAACAGTCAAAACTCAAGGTACTTATTATCCTAAACTTTAAACCTCACACAAATGGCTTGTCATTTGATTTAGATGATGACAAAAAAATAAAGGTAAAAATCATAAATTTCATCAAACAATATTTAATTAAATCAAATCAAAAAGTGAGATGTTTGTGGTGATCGTATGCAAAAACGTGAAGTGCTAAAGAATTTCACCAAGAAACAAAGTCAACTGAAAGTGAGAAAAATACACAAGAGAATATTGAATTGTGTATGTTCAAATATCGAAACTCTTTTCTTCTACTGTTTCTGAACCATCAGGTTCTGAATCATGTTCAGAGTCAGATATCAGGATGAGAACACCAGTGAAAAGTTTATTTTTTTTCTTAACTCTGCTTTAGAACATGAGGTGTCAAATTTAGATTCTGATGCAGGTAAGAGACTGAATCAGATTAGAATCTAATTTCAGAGTATATTTGCACAATAAATAAATCAAGAGACATATAATATATCCTGATTCCTCTCAACTGAGAGTAGTCTAGTCTAAGGTTGTCAAACTCGTGAGTTACTCATACTCGTTAAAAGTCTGTGACTCGACTCGCGAACTCGTACGAGTCTATGAAAAATTAAAAATAACTTTCAAAAACCTATAAATGACACATATATGACACACTCCTATGTTTTTAAATTTATAAATACCTCGTATATACACAAATATATAATAGAACACCAATTAACATGAAAACTTATTTCATAATCCATAACAAATTTCTTAACAAAATAACTCGGTAATAAAACAAATTTTTTTTGCAAATTATGTACTCAAAGACTTAAATTACTAATTTCTTCTTAATTGACTACTACATCAAGCAAAAAAACATAAAGCATATATGCTAATAGCTTCAAACATCCAAAGCTCCAGTGAAATCACCACCACCAATATAATCATCATCATCTTTATCGGTATCTTGAGTATCATCGTTAAAGTTTGCCCTAGATGAAACACATTCTTCATCATTAATCAATGTTGGATTGTTTGAAGTTCAACTTCAACCTAATTTAACATTGCCACCACCATCACTTTGTGCAATATTAATTATTGCAACACCAGCTTCCACAACATTATTAAAAATAACATCATCTTACTCAATATTTACTTTAGTTTGCACATTTTCTTTATTAGGGTCTTCAATTATCCATTAATCATCTGAGTGACTATCTTCAAATGAAATAAAAACACTATTTGATTTTCCTTTTCCACTTTTCAACTTTAAATTCTACATGACATAAACCAAATTATTCACCTCTTTTTGATGCAACATATTTCTTCTCTTTGAATGAACTTGAAAAGTAAATAATAATTCATCTAAATGTTTTTAAAAAATTAAAATCAAGTCTATAAACAAACAAATAATAATTCATTACCATTTCAAAGGAACTCCAATTATGTTAACAACTAGATAAGCTATAAGTTAAGCTTAGAACACGAATTGCAAACCTCTTTAATTCTAGAGTCATATCTCCATAGAAATCCCACCCTTCAGTGAGTAACATATCCTTCCTAAACTATTTTCTGTCATAAATCATAAATTTTCTAAACTATTTTGTCACATGCAAACTAATACATGTGTATTGGGATCATTGAACCTAAGTGGACAATGGCGCATCACCTTTACACAAGATATCATACATGAGAAGCATCCAATTGAAACATATAAGAAAATACTTTCACAACAAAAATATTGATTTATGGCCATGAAGACGAACAAAGAAAGAGATAGAACAAACTCACACTATTGATGAAGGTAGGAAGAAGTTTTATTGAAACAAAAGACTAGGAGAGAGACTTTCTATTTCTCGTACATGCAAAAAAAATGATGTTTTTTTTTATAAATAAAATAAATCTTTTAGGGGATTTAGGCCTCTTTGGTTTTTAAAAAAGTAAAAAATAATTTATACTTGTAAGCTCGTTATAAACTCGTAATTCTATACGAGTTTGTGTGAGTCTACCCGAGTTTAATCGAATCTATCAAAAAACGATTATATGCATGAGTATACTCGTTTACGCCGTCTAGACTCAACAACTCGTACGAGTTTACGGGTCTACCCTCGAGTTTGACAATCACGGTTCAGTCCCTTTGCAATACAAGCACTTTTAACTATAATCAGGCTGATTACAATTGCTTAAGTCAGCAACTCAAGACTTCCTGCTCAATCCCCCGGAAAGAGACTTCTGCTTAAGCCCGCAAGCATAAGACTTCCTTGCTTAAACTCCCCGTGTATCATTTCCTGCTGAGTTACCCAGGTCGAGACTTCCTTGCTTGAACTACCCGTTCAAGACTTTATGCTCTGCCCGCAAGCATGAGACTTCAATGCTCAATCACATTGATTGAGACTTCCTTGCTCTGGCCACAAGCATGATACTTTAATGCCTAAACATCCAGTTCATGACTTTTTGCTCAATCTATTTAAAAAGAGACTTACTCTGAGCATAGAGGCTAGAGTCTTTAGATTCTCATAACAGAGGAATCCAGTATTAACCTTGTGTTCATATAAGTGCTTATTAGATAAGAAGATACACAAAGGTTCAAACTCTTGAGCAAATTTGAATTATTTGCTCATGAGTGTGGAAGAATGAAGTTTTCATTCTTCTTCTCTCCTTGCACAAATTTTTATCTTGTTGTGCCTTCCTGTTCTTGATTATATTCACATATTATTTCTTCATAATATATGTGAATATGTCTCACTCTACTATAACATACTTAACCCTTATGGTTATGTAATCTTTTGAAGTGTGTTTCTCTAATCTGTGTTTTCTGTAAAACACTGATTCTCTCAACTCATTTTAGTGAACTGGTATCACATCCATGTGAACACAGTTACGAAATCTTTAACTCACATTAATTCTCTTAAGAGTTAGAGGTTTAGCTCAGAGAGATATTCTAAGAACGTTGCAAGTTCATAACTTAGAGATATTCTAATAACTTTGTTAGTTCAACACTGAATATTTTTAATCTTCTTCTTTAAATAGATACTAAGGATAAATTTGTTGAAGATTGAGACTGCCACGATAAAAATAGCCTTTGAAGGTCTTTAGCCGATGGATAATAAAGTGAGCTAAAACTCAGCTAGCATAAAGACGTTGCGAGTAGCATTGGAGAATTCTGAACAGTTAGAGAGAGAAGATCCTGACAACGTCACTATCAACAGATTTGACATAAATTAGTGCACCCTTGTCACGTGATCTTCTATGGATAAATTCTAACCAGAGTATTCTTGTAGGAATTTGATGAAGCTTTCTCAGATTCATTGTTATCCTTATACTTAGCTTTTTGAATTACATGTTTTTATGAAATTAGTTAAAGCATGATCAGAAGCTAAAGTATGTCTTTAGAACCTAGTTTGAATGAGACTTCAGAGTCTTAAATTCACAGATTCTGAGTCTTGTCTTCATCAGAGACTTGATCAGAATTAGTCTGGATGATCACTTAAAGAGTTGATGACTTGATGTAGACAAATTGCTTTGAAGCAGTATCTTCAGAATTGCTGATGAAGCTTGTTCAGAAGATGCAAAATAGTTCCTTATAACAGAGTCTGCTTGCTTTAAATGATTCCAGTCCTCAAAGCTGAGATGATCTTTGTATTCAAAGTAATCTTAGGTTCAACATCTGAAAGACTTGAAGTTGACTCTTCAGGTTCTAAAAGCTTGATTCTGATCCTTCAGATTCAAAACAACTTTGCTTCCCTTTAATGGTTCTTATGAGTGATTAAGTTAATTAATTTCAAGGTTAATGTATTTTGATCTCACACACTCTAATAACCATTAGTAAACATAATTGTTCTTTCAATACTTTATTATCATTAAAACCTTTTAAGGGAATGAACAAATCTTGTCCTAACACTAACTACAAAAAGCTTGTATGTGATCCTAATTGATTATAGTCGCAACCTAATTGATTATGGCGTGGATCCTACCCTAAAACCCTTCATTTATTGACTAAATATTTTAGTTTAAATGAAGGACTTTTAATCATTTGAAAGCAAAAGTAATCAGAAAATAACCTCTCTCATACTCATTCTCCTTCCTTTTTAAATTTCATATTCATTTAAATATTACTTTAGTGTTGAGATAGAAAATGCCTAACTAAAGTTGTCTTGTATAAAATGTTGTTGATCTATAACTATAAAGTAAGAGAGGATTATTCTCGTGACTCAGATATATTAATATATAGTTTACAAGATAAACTTAAGATTTAAGATTGATGTAAGAAGGTTGTGAGCTGATCATGTTGTAATAGCTCTATGATAGAGGAAATCTCAATGGTCAATCATTGAGGAGTAGATGTAAACCATATAATTTTAAGACAAACCATGATAAAATCTAGTGTGTTCTCTTTGATCTCTTATCTTTTTTGTATGTTCTTGCACCTTTCTTCATCTATTGCACATATTCTTAAAACAAACTTTAAAACTATTTTTTTTTCCAAAATATCTAAAAATGATTTACATCACATTTCACCCCTTTCTCGTGTTTGAAGTCACTTGGATACAAATGGCATCAGATTCTTACTCATGTTTAAAGAATATTCATTTCCAGAGGTAAGAAGACTTCAAACAATTCATTAAATAAACCCCACCATTCAATGGTGAAGTGTATGCTTATTAGAAAGAGAAAGTGAAAGCTTTTACTAAAGGGTTGAATTGTAATATTTGAGTTTCTGTTAAAAAGGGTTCATTTGTTCCTTGTTAGAAAGTATTTTGCGGTAGTGTTTTATCGTATCCACAGGGATTGAAGAGAATATCGATGCTTGCCGTTCAACGGTTTAATGACTTAAGAAAAAAGGAGGGGGGTTTTATAATGGTTTCAATTTCGTAACATAAGTTTGCAAGATTCAAAACAGAATAAAAGTCAGTCTAAGTTTGATAAAAGCATGCCAAGATTGGGGTTCGCTAGTTCGTCCTAAATCTATCCAACCAATCAAATATGTGAACGAAGTTCTAACCAACATAACCGCGTATCCTCACAAAACGTTCATCTCTAAAGTGATTTCGTGAATGTTATTGTTTCGACCGTTAGATGATCTCTCTAAATAACAATCGAAACAATAATCATTAAGATCAATACAAAGCGGATATCAACTTTCAAATCTATCTCTAGCATTGGTATAGTTGATAGATGAAGATATTCGGGCAAGACTTGAAAAGTTCATGTCTAAAGCAATCCAAACCATAAATGTACAAGTAGTAGCAAATAACTTCATCTATATTGATCATAACATTGTTCACATACAAGAGTTTAAGAGGAATACATAAAATATGAACTAACTACTCCTAACCTTGACAAGAGAGGGATTTAGCCACTTTTTTCCATAAAAGCTTGAGCAACAAGTTTCAGAAGAAGGTTGATCAACATCCGAGTCGAATAATCGAGATTGGATGGGAATCCACCTTCTTTTTGTGAAATGTTGCTAAGAGATGATGAGAAATGAAAGAATGGGTTTCTAGGTAAGAAAAATCCTCTCCAATGCAAGTAGAAGAAATTATATATTTTTCCAAAAGGTAGCCCATGCTACTTATATAAGGGTCTGGTGAGTTGTCATGTTCGCTAGGAAAACAAAGTGGTTCGCCTAGCGAACCCCAAAAGTGCCACCTAAAGTGCCTGTGTCCTGAGAACTCTCCCCAAACAAGTTCCCAAATGTTTTCTAGGCGAGTAATCCTTCTCTTAGCGAAGCCTTCGCTGTGCACTTCGCCTAGAGAGTTTATGGTCCTTTCCTTGCTGTTTTAAGTCTGGGAGTGTTCGCTGACTGCTCGCTACTTATTCGCCTAGCGAGGTCTTCGCTGCCTCCCTCGCCTAGCGAGTTTAGGGCCTTTTCCATTCTATTGTGAATAATGCCTTGATGTCTGGCCTTTGCTACATAGTTTTCCTAGCGAACTTTATGAAGTTTTTGAGGGAGCTTCACTAGCAAGTTCGCCTAGCAAACTTGCCATTGTTTGCTTGCTGTCTTGGTTTCTTTTCCATCTTTCTTGTGTCTTAATTTTCCACTCTTTCATGCCTAATTCCTGCACAATAACACACAAATTAAAGGTACCAAGATACTTTCACAATATGTTTCAAACCAACAAAAGTAAGAGCGATTTTGAATACTTTCTTGACAAAAAGAAGTGAAAGATGCCCACATTTGATAGCTCAAATAAGTGAAATTGGGAATCTAACAACTCTCCCCAACTAGATTCTTTCTTGCCTCAAGCAAAGTATGCCTCTTGACGAACAAGAGGATTTATTTAAGAAAATGATTTCTCCGAAATTGGATCAATTGGCTCAAACACAAGAAATGCAACCAGACATAAGTTCCCAATGGTTAGAATAACACAACATACAAGAACTAAAGTCTTAAAGTAATGCAAAACATATATCAATCAACAACAATGTTATTCTTAATGAATCACCCTATCTCTCCTCTTCGAATAAGGATTGAAGAAATTTACGCATTTGCAACCGCGGGGACAATTTCACTCTCTAACAAACAATGCCAAAATCAATTCAATTCATACAATATCTAACAATTATAAATGAAAATATGGAAGCAAGAAGATCACTAAGGTCTTTTCCGGTTGTAGCTTGGTCGGGTTTACAAACAAGGAACATATCTAAGGCCATTGAAACGAAATTGCCGATGCAAAAGAGACATTCACTGTAGAAGTTATTCATACATCCCAACTTCATTCCACTTGTTCTCATTTGAAACCTTCCCAACTCTTATTTCACAAATTATTTTTGTTTTTCACTATTTTTCTTCCAAGCAAGCATTCTTTTTCTCTTTTTTTTTTACATTCATATTCACAAAACAAAATTTTCTCTTTATTTTTTTCAATGCTTTCTCGGTTTTTCAAGAGTTGTGGCAACCTACGGAATTTCATTTCCGTTCTCCCCAACTAATCTCTTACTCAACCCTCAAGTGAATGCTCTTGACTTTTTTTTAGGCACAAAGAAGAATTAGCAAAAATTCAGGGGTTCAAGAAAAAAGTTTTTGAAATCTCGTAATATTTCAAGCTGAGATTCAACTGTTTAGGCTCAAGGGGGTTCACGAATACTCTTTGCTCACAGGTAAGTTGTATTTGGAACTGATTGTGCTCGATAGAAAACAAGTGCCTTGATCATTTCTAGTAGCTTCCACAAATTCATAATAATAAAAGACAAAGCATGAATCAAATGAATCAACATAGTTTATTAGAATCCAACATTTAGTGTACAATGGAGATTTCCTCACAATTTGTGGTTCTAAGTCCTAGGCGAATCATTTATTCAACAATGTTGCAAAAAGAACAATATTCAATTACGACAAGATTAAAGTTCTTAATGTGTTCTAAAATTCCAACCGAAGGTAACCATGTACCTTAGCATTATTCGCTTGTTTATTTTTATCATTGCCATCCAACTCGGATGCACCTTCATTGGATACTTCTTCATGGAGAGCAACCAATCTAGAGGTTTTGACAACTCAACAAACAGAAAAATATTAAAAATCACTTAAAAGAAACAAAATAATTTAAACATAAAAAAACTTAATCATAACTTCAATAAACTAAAATGTGCATGGGGGAAAAACACCCCAAAATAGTACACAACCAACATTCTTGAATACAAAATAAAATAACTGAAGTACAAAGCAATAAAACCATAAAGTTAAAAAAAACTTAGTCCTCATCGGACTCGGTTCCCTATACACTATCAGAACTAGAACCAGAACCATCAACATCATCATCATACTTGTCATCATCAGTATCAGCATCCACCTTAGTGTCACCATCACTAGGACCACCAAAAGCACCCGCCCCATCTCCGAAAACAGGTCGGACCTCAGGCCAGCTCGCGTTTTTCAGGAACTGCTCACGCGTCATCATACTGCGCTCCACAGAAGGGTCATGACACTACAACTGGAGTACCTGCATAGAATCATAAATCTCAATCATGGCGCGCTGAGTCGCCGCCATTCAATCCCAGTTGTAGTTGCACACAGCCTGCTGGAATGGATCGAATCCCTTCGAAAAAGCAACACCAAGACCATTAGTAGTCCCGGTATCTGCAACAACTGCACTTGCTCTGAAGTTCTTCGGTCGATAATACTTGTCCACATAACGATCATCGATCGTGGCTGGAATTGCCACCTGCCTGTGGGAGGGTAATTTCACCCTCGACTGAACATACAAGGCCATGATGAGACATGGGAAAGAAAGGGGGAAATTAACTCGCGCCCCCACTTTCAGCCCAATCTCCACCACGGACTCCAGCTCATCAGCAATGATTCTCGCCATGTCAATCTGTACATTAGTGAAGATGCAGTGAACCAAGTGTGCCACTGGGATCGGCACGGTTGACGTGTGGGATTTTGGTTTGATATTGGTCAAAATCAGTAGCAATATCAACTGGGCTAGGGGTATCATATCCTCATGGTGGTACCTCCGAGGAACCCCATATGGGTTCAGCTCAACTGTCTTTCCCTCCATCAATATGGCTTCAGAAATGGCATATGTGTTTCTATACAGTCTCAAATCACGGTGATAATCGTCAATCTCTTTCTCACCCAAAGTGAGAGGTCCTCCAAGCACTCTATTGATGGCATCTCTATCAAACACTACCTGCCGTCCTGACACCTTCGTGATCCAGGTAAACCGTTCATCATCATACGGAAGTTCATTAGCGTAAAACTCACTCACAATCTTAATGTTGTAACTATCCACTAGAGTCACCAATGTATCCCACTTCTTGCTGTTGATTAGTCCCGCAAAGGTTATGTACTCGCCCTGTGGATGGATAAGAAACCTCTTTTTAGGAAATATTTTTGCTTCTCCAGAGCCACATAGCGTGCAGCTTGTTTTGGACCGACAAATCTTTCGTTATCATATTGGATAGGTTGAGAACGAGAAGTGCTCCCAACCTTTCTCTTTTTTGAAACTCCAGACCTGGATGCCATCTGCAACATAACACAGAAGAGAAACAAAAAAAATTCACAAATAAATTAGCAATTAGAGCAGAAAAAAATTCTATCATGTTCGCTGCAAGCTTCGCCTAGCAAAGACCCAATGAAAACTCGCTACAGGTTCGCCTAGCGAAGATCCAGCAAACGTTCGCCCCAGATTCGCCTAGCGAAGGCTGCGGGTTTTTGATATTCCCCACAGTTTTCAATCCAAATTCAGACAATCCAAAGTTTTACTATCACAATTCAAGAAACATAAATATTTGGCATGCTGAGAACCGTTCTACACACATATGAAACCCTAATTTTTTCAGATCCACAATTCACCAATTACAACCCAAATGGTTTATTCTTCTAAAAATTAAAGCATCATAAACAAAGAGAAATGGAAACAGAGACAAGCCTAATTGCAAAGGGTGATTGGGTTTGAGATACAAAAGGTAGGGCTTGCACATAGAGATGCTCAAGTTCTTATGTGATGTGAGTGAGAAGAATGTGGTAATGTGAGAGTGAAACAGAGACCCTAAAACTTCAGACTAACAACAAAACAAAATAAAATGGTTTTAGGCCCAAATAGGTGGCCCACTTGTTACACCCTAAATTTTGACCTCTTAGGTTCTCATTATCATTTTAGGAGCATACTCATGAGTTATCTAACCTTTAACCCAGTGCAAGTTTGTCTTTGTCAAGTTACAGATGAATCAAGGTTTTGTACAGTCAAATCGAAGCTTCAGGGATTGTGATCAATCAAAGTTTTAGGATAATTCAATCATGAAACAAGATCAAGGGTATCATATAATGTCAATTGAGAATCCAATTTGAGGTTGTTACCCCAGAATCAAGAATAGTGTATTTCAGGGCACCCGATTAGGGTTTTGACCAGTAAAAGTCAACTGTAGTTTGACTTTGATGTTAGAGGATGTTTTAATGGTGGGATTATGATTCATGAAGTTCATATAGCTCAATAAAGTTCATCCAAGAAGTTTCAAAGTCTCAGAAGGTCCAGAGTGTCAACAAACGACTCAGTAGTCACCGATCGATCGTACGGTTGACCAAAAAGTCAACTCTTCAAATTTAAGGAATTGGAATTCAAAGTGTGAATAAAAAATGTTCCTTATATCATGTTGCACTTGCCTATCAATTTTCATGACCATTGAATCAAGGATGAAGGAGTAACCGAAAAATCGGGAAATTAGGGTTTTGAAAGGGGCTAAACCATAACTCCTTAACCACACATACAACTGAGTTGGTTCAAAGCTCATTTGAAAGCTCTTGAAAAATCCTACAAAAATACCTAAGTGGTACATGATCAGGAAATGCATAAATTTGGAGTTATGATCAAATTCATTTTGAGAAGGGAAAAAGACTTAGAAAAATGTCACTTTTAAGTTCATTTTTTAGCAACTTTGAAAGCCCTTTTGACCAAGTTACTTTAGGAAATTGAAACTCATGAAAACATAAATGTTTTAGATCTATTTGAGGGCTTTCTAAAAAGTACTAGCACATCTCAAAAGGATTTGCGAGCTGAAAGTTATGGTTATGGCAAGTTGGTGATTTCACACTTTAGTCCCACATTGTCAAAATTTCAAGAATCCATTCTTTCATCAATTTGACCAAACTCAAGCCTTTGGATTTTTTTGTTTCTGATATGTAGAGGATTTGAAGCATAGAAATGTGAAGAAAATGCAGAGGAGATGAAATTAGCCAAACTTGCAAGTGGGCTTGCAAGTGGCTTTACAACTTGCATTTGAAATCATAAGGCAAGCATGAGGTGGAAAAGTGAATCTGAACCAGCCATCAACCTACACTCTCTAGCCTGCATTTAGCCCATTCAAAATCATCATTTTGCTTGACTATTGGGCTTACCCATCAGCCAAGGAAACCCCTTTGTGGAGGTTTGATCCAAAGGTGTAAAACCTTTCTTTCATGTGAAGAAATCTCCAAATCTGCCCCCTCTCTTCATTTGACTATAAAAGGGAGCCCTCATCACTTCACTTGACACACAAGATTGATTCTAAAAAACCAAAGAAACAAAAAGCTCTCACTCTTTCACATCTTACTTCAAAAATCACCAAAATCACAAAATTGTCAAAAAACCACCCAAAATCTGTCTTGGTAGTTTTGCTGCCAAACTCAGTTCTCTACATTCAAACACCCCAACAATCATCCACATAATCTCTAAATATGATATAGAAGGTGTCCAAGACCTTAAACCATTCAAAAACCTCATCATTCAAAAAGTCAACTTCCATACCAAGTTACTTTGACCAAAAGCCATAGAATCAGCCAAAACTTGTTCTATGCATTTGCTTGGTGTTCTAATCACTCAAACACCTCTCATATATCATTTCTCAATTGTCTAAAGTGTTAAAGATCATTGGTGGATTTTATTTTCCAACTGTCACAAGGATTGCATTCTTGCTTCAAAAAGAAGAAAGCTTCAAAGCTAGTGTTATTTGGAAGTTCCTCTGGGTTTCTTGGTGTTCTAATCTACTCAACACAGTATGCTAGAGGTATGTAAACACTACATCTTTGCTTTGCACCATAATTTCATGTTATAGAATTTTGGTTCATTATGTTGGAAGTATGTCATGTCTTGTATCAAACTCTACCATGAATATACCGGCTGTGATCTCAGGCCTATAGATGGTTAAATTTGTGCTCAAATTCATGCAACATCATGCATTCAATATGTGTGTGGAGTTAATTTGGTCAATAGTGCTTAAAATGATGAACTGCATTTTTCATGTCTTGTATCAAAATGGCCAAGTTTTCACTCAAACCCTCATTTTTCATGACAGTCCTATGTTAGCCCCAAATTGTGTTTGAACTTACTCAATATCATGTAGGTATGCTATGTGTGTGATTAATTGAATCAGAAAGTATATGGAACTGAAAATTCATATCTCATGCCTCATTTTCATGACAACTTGCATTTTGTGAATCACTTTCCATGACAGTCTGTTTCCAACTTATTTTGGTGTTTGAATCCACTCAATATCATGAATATAAGATGTGTATGTGTTTGAATTGGTCTGAAATTGCTTTGAACAGAAATTGAACATGTTCATGCATCTCACTTCACAAAACTTGCACTTAACTCACCAAGTTTCATATCAGCCATGTTTGAACCATTTTCCTTGTTTGAACTCACTTGTTTGTATATGTGAGAGATGTGTATGTGATTCATATGGTCAAAATGTGCTTGAATTTGAATTTGAACATCCTACAACATCACAATAAATGCCAATTTGCAGCACACACCTCACTTTGCATTCCAAAGCATTCTGGTCTGGTTTCTTTGTTTGCACTCATTCATGATCAAATATGTGAGATGTACATATGGTTTACATGACCTAATTTTGCATCAATTCTGACTTGGTTCTCCAACTGCATTATATCATGTTTTACTTGCAATTGAAATGTCATTTTTCATGTTAACTTGTTTTTAACATCAACACCTGTTTGGATCCACTCAATAACACATTTATAGCATATACATATGTTTTGATTGACCTGGAAATGTTTGGAACTCAAACCTGACTTCACACCACACTTCACAAGCACATTTGAGCAGCATGAGCACCAATTCTCACAAAAGCTTGCCCTGGACCAATTTGGTCATTTAAATCCACTTAAATGTATATTTGCAACATGTGTGTATGTTTGACTTTAACTGAAATGAGCTGTAACCTTGAACTGATATCTTCATGCCTTGAAGATGCCATAATTGCAATTCCAAATGACACTTTGCATAACAGTCTGTTTTAAACTTTGTTTTTGCTTGATTCTCACTCTATACCATATGTGTGATGTGTGACATGTTTAATTTGATCTGAATTGGTCTAGAATTAGATTCTCACATTTTCATGTCTCTTCATGTTAAAAGTTGCAACTTGAGTGTCAATCTGAGTTACAGTTTGTTTTGAATGTAATCATGTGTTTGGACTCACTTATTAACTCATATGTAATATGTTTGCATGATTGTTTGAACTTAAAGCTGACTGGAACATGACATACACTTCATCATGCATCATGTCCATATGATTTGCAACTTGAACATTATTTTTCACAACAGTTGGTTTTCAACCTAAATTTGTGGTTAGAATCATTCATTATCAATTTTATAGTGTGTGTGCATGATCATTTTGATTTAGAACTAGCTGCAACATGAGCTTCATATCAAATTGCATTTTCAAAACTCAAAAGGCATGTACTATCGGGTTTTCAAATATAAGGAGAATTTCAAAAAACTAAAATTGCCATTTTGTTCCTTGTGAAATTCTACACAATTTAGACCTAAATTTTGTCAAAAAAACATTAAGATTTGAGAATGTTGTGATGAAAATGCAATCCTTAGTTTTGACTTTGTTTTATGCCCAGCCTGGTTTTGAAACACCCCTCATATATTTATGGGGTGGCATTTACAAACGGATGTATAGCCACCCCAGTGGTAGTCACCTTGTTACTTAAGTGCCTTGCATGCCATGAACCTGGGTTCGACCCCTGAGGAGGGCAACCCTTTTATTAATTTTTGCTATTTTTCACCCCATCTTTAAAAATTCATATATCTCTCAATTTTAATCATTTTTCACCCATTCTTTTTGAATTTTGTTCATCTTGATGTCTACTTTCATTTCATATTTTTTATTTTCATGTTTGCATAATTTTCATCTCTTTTGACTATGTGCAAGTTATGTACGTTCTGTGATCATTTTCGCGTATGCAGATGCATTTTTCTTGTGATATACTTGTGGTTGTTTGTGATAATTTTTTGCATTCATGTTCTTAAATGTAAGTTAACATGTTAGGATTTTATCTTTGGTTGTTACCATGTTCATTTTACTTCATCTGCTAAATACACTGAAGCTTGACTGTCACTCTTCCTGCTTAACCAACTGCTTTGATTGTCATTAATGCATTTTCATTTTTATCATTTCACATGCTCACTAAATGGTTGTCACCATGGATGCATATTTATTATGTTGTTATCTTGTTCAAAATTTTCTCTCCCCCAAGTGATGAAGTTTGTTAACTCTCATCCAAGTTGCCTCTCCTGTTCCTCTCAAAAGGAAAAGGCTTTCCATTAACCCTAAATGTTATGGATAACTCATTCACCCATCTCCTTGACTTTGTTAAGTCACTTTAACTTAGTTTAGAAACCTTTAGACTTTGCTTCAAGTCTAAAAGACCCACCTGTACTAGGAGTGCTCTTCAACTAGAACCCTAGGATAGAGTTTGTCAACTCTATGTAAGAATCATCGTCATGATTTCTTACTTCCCCTTTTTGAATATTACAACTTAGAATAGGGAGTTTTGTCAAACTCCACACAAACATTGTCATGTTTGTTCCCTATTGAACCTTGATCATAATCAAGTGTTCTTTATCCCTTGTGAGGTGAACTACGATTGCTCTGATTCTATCCTAGTTAGGATACGTAGGCAGAAGATGCGATGTCTTTGCGAGCAAACTTAGAAAACCACCTAGGTCTTTACCTATCCCTAATCCATATCCCAGTCCATAGTACATATTCACAAACTTAGCAAACAATCAAACAAAAGGTTCCTGTAGAGTACTATGGATGCTTAGGGTGCTAACACCTTCCCTAGGTATAACCAACCCCCGATCCCCGAATCTCTTAGCGTTGTCGTTACATCGCGAAAAGGGTTTTTCTTTCTTTAGACCTTTCCTTTGGATAAAATAAAGTTCGGTTGTAAAAGAATTAAGATTCAAGTTAATTTAATAGCTTGATATCCAATTTTCACCGCAACACCACTGAATTAAAAAAAAATTAACCTGTTTCACTCTATTCGCCTAGCGAACATGTTTGCTACTGTCTTCGCCTAGCGAAGGTGCTAGCGAACATGACAGGTTTTTGTCTTTTAAAACAATAATGCACAACATAATTCAACAAAGGTCCACCATGTTAAACACCAATTTCACACAACAAAAAGCAATAAATACTTATAATGTTGGGGTGCCTCCCAACAAGCGCTTTGTTTAACGTCGTTGGAGCTCGACGGTCAGACGCGATCACAATTTGCTGAATTGTACGAAGGTGGTATCTCGCTCGAAATCACCACCTATGTAAATCTTCAATCGCTGGCCATTAAGAGTCTAATTCTCTTTGGTCTTGATATTTTCAATGATAATAGCCCCGTAACTCAAAATCTCACGAATCCGAAACGGACCCGACCACTTGGATTTTAATTTTCCGGGAAATAATCTTAACATTGAATTGAATAGTAACACCATCTGCCCAACCTCAAATGTCTTGGTCACAAGCTTCTTGTCATGATACATCTTCACGCGGTCCTTGTAAATCTTGTTCGACTCATACGCTTGAAGGCGAATTTCGTCCAACTCATGAAGTTGGCTTTTTCTTTTTTCACCACTCAAGTTATGATTAAAATTAAGCAACTTCAAAGCCCAAAAGGCTTTGTGTTCCAATTCCACCGAAAGATGACAATTTTTTCCGTAGACCATTTTGAACGGTGTGAGACCAATTGGAGCTTTGAAAGCGGTCTGATAGGCCCACAAGGCATCGTCAAGCTTGCTTGACCAATCCTTCCGTGAGGCAGACACGGTTTTTTCCAAAAAAATTTTTATCTCTCGGTTCGATACCTCCGCTTGTCCGTTAGCTTGCGGATGGTATGGTATTGTAACTCTGTTCCGCACACTATATTGCTCTAAAGCTTTGGATAACTGAGTGTTACAAAAGTGCGAACCACCGTCACTTATTAACACTCTCGGAGTACCGAAACGAGAAAATATGTTTTTTTCAAAAAATTTATTACGGTTTTCCCGTCTGCCTTAGCGCTAGCTATGACTTCCACCCACTTGAAGACGTAGTCCACCACAACAAGGATGTATTCATTTCCAAACGACAGTGGAAATGGACCAACAAAATCAATTCCCCAACAATCCAAAACTTCGACTTCTATCATGTTTTGTAGGGGAATTTCATTTTGTTGTGTTATTCCATCGATCCTTTGACACTTGTCACAACTTTTTGTGTGCGCGTACGCGTCTTTGAACAAGGACGGCCAATAAAATCCCGATTGAAGGACTTTAGCGGCCGTTCTTGTATTGTTAAAATGACCTCCATACGGAGAGTTATGACAATGCCACAGGATATCTTTGGCTTCCTCCTCAGAAACACATCTTTGCAAAATGTTATCGACACCAAGTTTAAAAAGATGCGGTTCATCCCAAACAAAGTACTTGGCGTCAGACAATTTTTTTTTTCTTTGGTGACTAGTTAGACCTTCCGGCATCAATCCAGTGGCTTTGTGGTTAGCCATATCGGTGAACTAAGGTCTAAACTTCACCATATACAATTTTTCATCGGGGAACTCCTCCCTCACCTCTTTCTCATGTTTTATGACTTTATCATTCACAAGTCGGGACAAGTGATCTGCTACCAAATTCTCGGACCCTTTTTTATCATGAATTTCAAGATCAAATTCTTGAAGTAAAAGAATCCAACGAATTAACCGTTGCTTAGAATCTGGTTTGGTAAGCATATACTTGATCGCTGCATGACCGGTGTATACCACAACTTTTGATCCAATCAAATAAGACCTAAATTTTTCTAACGCATACACTATAACAAGCAGTTCCTTCTCCATTGTTGCATAATTAATTTGAGCTTCGTTAAGAACCTTGCTTGCATAATGTATCGCATGGAAAATTTTGGTTTTTCTTTGGTCTAAAATTGCACCAACCGCATAATCGCTTGCATCACACATAAGTTCAAAATCATTTTTCCAATTTGGTGTGACAATTATGGGTGGTGTTATTAGGATTTGTTTCAAAGAATCAAAAGCTGTCATGCAAAACTCATCAAAAAGAAAAGACTTATCTAGGTTGAGCAGGTTGCTCAATGGCTTTGCTATCTTTGCGAAGTCCTTAATGAATCTTCAATAAAATCCCGCATGACCTAGAAAGCTTCGAATTCCCTTCACATTCAGAGGTGGTGGTAGCTTTTCAATCACTTCCACTTTAGCTCGATCAACTTTAAGTCCCTTTGAAGAAACCTTATGCCCGAGCACAATACCTTCCGTGACCATGAGGTTGCATTTCTCCCAATTAAGCACTAGATTAGTATCCACATACCTCTCCAAGACAACATCAAGATTTTATAGATAAAGATCAATTGACAGCCCAAAAACTGAGAAATCATCCATAAACACCTCGATCGTCTTCTTAATCAAGTCCGAGAATATAACTTACATACACCGTTGAAAAGTTGCTAGTGCATTACACAAACTAAATGACATCCTTTGATAAGCAAAGATTCCGAAAGGACAAGTGAAAGCTATTTTTTCATGATCTTACGGGTTGACAATGATTTGATTATATCTGGAATACCCATCCAAAAAACAATAGTATTCTTGACCGGAAAGCCTCTCGAGCATTTGATCCATGAAAGGAAGAGGAAAGTGATCTTTTCTCGTAGCTTGATTTAGCCTACGGTAGTCAATACACATTCTCCATCCCATTACAGTTTTTGTTGGAATCAACTCATTCTTCTCATTACGGATAACCGTCATTCCACCCTTCTTCGGCACCACTTGAACTGGACTCACCCATAAACTATCAGAAATAGGATAAATCATGCTGGCATCCAAAATTTTTACAACTTCTTTCCTCACCATTTCTTTCATAGTGGGATTCAATCTTCTTTGTGGTTGAGCTACCGGCTTGAAATCGTCCTCCATGAAAATTTGATGCATACAATAGGAAGGACTTATACCTTTTAAGTCGGAAAGAGTCCAACTCATTGCCTCTTGATTTTTCTTCAATACCACAATTAATTTCCTTTCTTCATCCATGGTTAACTCCGAGCTTATGATCACCGTCTTGTTTTCCTCTTCATCAAGGAAAACATACTTTAGATGAGATGGTAACAACTTCAACTCAAGCTTTCCTTCCTCATTGTTCTCTTTTTTCAAAATTTCCACTTTTTCTTTTAAAGGTGGGATTTCCTCTAACTCTTCAAGTTCCCGCAAACACTTTTCAATTTCTCGTTCTTCTTCTTCATTGACTTTTCAAAGAGCGTTGGTAAGAACTTGTTGTAATGGTGTGTGAGCTTGTAATAACTCCTTGACTTCGTCAATTTTGACATTTGTTACATCAATTCTAAAATAATCGGCTTTGTCTTTAGAAAGGGGCTTCGAAAAGATTGAAGTGAATCTACTCATTAAGCACTCTTACTTTCATGAGACCATCGTCCATATCAATCGCCATGCATGCGGTCTTCATGAAAGGTCGTCCAAGAATCAATGGAGAGTCTTCATCTTCTTCCATATCAATTACTATAAAGTCAATTGGGAACAAAAATTTATCAACCTTTACCAACACATCTTCGGCTACACCATGCGGGTGAGTGGTAGATTTGTCGGCAAGTTGCAAAGTCATTTGAGTAGATTTCAATTCCATTTATCCCAACCGCTTCACAATAGATAAGGGTATCAAACTTATGCTAGAGCCCAAATCAATCAACCCATTGCCAACATAAGTATTTCCAATTGTGATGGGGCAAAGTGACTCGTCATGGATCACTTTCTTTCCTCGGGAGAGTCAATTGAATAATTGCACTACAAATAACATCCACCATGATCGTTTCTTGATCCGTATAACGCTTCTTCTTCATGAGAATGTCCTTCATGAATTTATCATATTTTTGAATTTATCATATTTTTGTCTTTCCTTGTCGGAGCATGCGGGTAAGGAAAATTTTGAATCGGTATCGTGTTCACTTGCTCTTTTCCTTTTCTCGACTTTCTCACTCTTTCCTCTCTCTTACTTTTCTCTCCTTCCTCATCTTTTTTCACTTTCTCATTTTCAACTAAATCTCCCTCAACATTTTTTTCTACTTCTCCCTCAACATTTTCAATTTCTTTTTCAACTACAACTTCCTCCAATACTACCTCCTCACCTACGCCCATGTCAATTTCTCTACCACTTCTTACAAGAATCGCCTTGCAATGCTCTTCGGATTTGGAGTAGCGGTAGCCATGAAAGACCCTTTTTATTGATCGGCCAATTGTTTTGATAATTGACCAACTTGAGTCTCCAAATTCTTGATAGCCGCATCAGTGTTCTTTTGATTTGACATTGACATTTGCATGAATTGAGTAAGAACTTCCTCCATATTTGACGGTGTAGTTTGAGTTTATGGAGGTTGAGTGTAGTTTTGATATTGTTGACGGTTTGAAGTTCCGGCTCTTGTGGCCTCCACGGTTGTTGGTAACCTTGGTTAGGTCTTTGATAACCTTGATTTGCTGGTTGATAAGGTGGTTTTTGTTGGTATCCTTGATTTTAATTTCCAGCATAATTGACTTCTTCCAAGACGGTAGGACAATATCCGGTAGGATGATCACCTTTACATAATTCGCAACTCGCCACTTGAACTTGAGTAGGAACTTCTTGCATATCTTTGATTTGTTGTGAAAGCTTTGACATTTGATGAGTTAAAAGCTCCACTTGTTGCGTAAGAAGTTTGTTTTATGCAAGAATAGCGTCATTCATACCTAACTTGAGTACGCCTGGTTTTCTTTAAGCTACCCCATGGTTATAATTCCCTTGGTGATCATTAAGTGCCATCTTCTCAATAATTGCAGTTGCATCATCAGCGCTTTTAGACATCAAGGAACCTCCCGCCGTAGCATCCAATAAGGTCTTGTGAACCGAAAGGAGACCATTGCGGAAAATATGAACTTGAGTAAGTTCATCAAAACTGTATCCTTTACATTTTCTCAACATAGACTTGAATCTCTCTCAAGCTTCATTGAGGGATTCACTTTCTCCTTGTGAAAACACAGCTATCACAGTTTTAGCTTCCATGAAACAGTTATGTGGAAAGAAGCGTTCAAGAAACTTCTCTTCTAAAAGATTCTAATCCGTCATAATTGTTGTAGATTGATCAAGATACCATTCCTTTGCTTTCCCAATCAAGGAATGAGGAAATAGCCTCCTGAACAATGACTCTTTGTCAGCTTCGGTTGCTCCCGTTGCACCCGCAATCTCATAGAATTTTGTAAGATGTGTGAACGGATCCTCATGATCTAATCCCGTGAAATGATTTTGATAGATAAGTGCAAGAATTCCCGTCTTCATCTCGGCTTGTCTTCAATTGTGGAGATTACGTGCGAACTGAGCGGTGTGTCTTGGACTATTCGTACATGGAGTGGAAACTGGAGGTGGAGGTGGTGGTGGTGCTGCCATAATTGGTGAATTAGGTAGAGTGGATGAAGAAGATTCTCCGAGATCTTGCCTTTCAGTAGCTTGTTACCGTCTTCACCTTTTGCGACTATTGGTTCACCGAGCGGCTCTCTCAATCTCAGGATCAAAAAGAAGGTTTTCCGGCCAAACCTGTCCGCGCATAAACGAATTCTGCACACGAACTAAACAAATTAAAAAGCACAAAGAATTACAAAGATAAGAGATTCACAATACACAAATCTTAATATCACTAAACTATTGCAATGCTTGCAATATTCTACTAACAATCCTCAACAACGGTGCCATTTTGTTAGAAAGTATTTTGCGGTAGTGTTTTAACGTATCCACAGGGATTGAAGAGAATATCGATGCTTTCTGTTCAATGGTTTAATGACTTAAGAAAAAGGGGGATTTTTATAATGGTTTCAATTTCGTAACATAAGTTTGCAAGATTCAAAATAGAATAAAAGTCGGTCTAAGTTTGATAAAAGCATGCCAAGATTGGGGTTCGCTAGTCCGTCCTAAATGTATCCAACCAATCAAATATGTGAACGAAGTTCTAACCAACATAACCGCGTATCCCCGCAAAAACGTTCATCTCTAAAGCGATTTTGTGAATGTTATTCTTTCGACGTTAGATGATCTCTCTAAATAACAATCGAAACAATAATCATTAAGATCAATACAAAGCGGATATCAACTTTCAAATCTATCTCTAGCATTTGTATAGTTGATAGATGAAGATATTAGGTCAAGACTTGGAAAGTTCATGTCTAAAGCAATCCAAACCATAAATGTATAAATAGTAGCAAATAACTTCATCTACATTGATCATAACATTGTTCACATACAAGAGATTAAGAAGAATACATAAAATCTGAACCAACTACTCCTAACCTTGACAAGAGAGGGATTTAGCCACTCATTTCTATGATAGCTTGAGCAACAAGTTTCGGAAGAAGCTTGATCAACATCCGAGTCGAATAATCGAGATTGGATGAGAATCCACCTTCTTTTTGTGAAACGTTGCTAAGAGATGATGAGAAATGAAATAATGGGTTTCTAGGTCAGAAAAATCATCTCCAATGCAAGTACAATAAATTAGATATTTTTCCAAAAAGTAGCCCATGCTACTTATATAAGGGTCTGGTGAGCTGTCATGTTCGCTAGGCGAACAAAGTGGTTTGACTAGCGAACCCCAAAAGTGCCACCTAAAGTGCCTGTGTCCTGAGAACTCTCCCCAGACAAGTTTCCAAATGTTCGCTAGGCGAGTAATCCTTCGCTTAGTGAAGCCTTCGCTGTGCACTTCGCCTAGCGAGTTTATGCTCCTTTCCTTGCTGTTTAAGTCTGGGAGTGTTCACTGGCTGCTCGTTGCTTATTCGCCTAGTGAGGTCTTCACTGCATCCCTCGCCTAGCGTGTTTAGGGCCTTTTCCATTCTGTTGTGAATAGTGCCTTGATGTCTGGCCTTTGCTACATAGTTCGCCTAGCAAACTTTATGAAGTTTTGGAGGGAGCTTCGCTGGCAAGTTCGCCTAGCGAACTTGCTGTTGTTCATGGAAAAGACACGAAAAGACTTATAAAATGTAAGTTAAGTTGAAAACCATATCGTGATTTCTTTTGTATAACACACCATTACTGATAAAGAATTTCGAAGCCAGTCTTCTCAACGTTTTCTTGTCCAGACCAGTAGCACCATCGGGATACTCTTGCTTGACGAGATAGTTCTTGATATCATGAAACCAAGGCTTTTCATCCACCTCAACTTCTTCGACCACCTGAAAATAAGCGGGCTCAACTTTGCGCTCAATATGGATAAGAGGTGCTTCATTAACGAATTTAACTTTCCACATGGATGCTAACATGGCTAAAGCATCAGCAACGTGATTCTCGGATCTAGGAACATGCTCGAACTCTATCTCGTCGAAATACTTGATCAGCTCAACAATGTAGTCCTTATAAGGGATTAACTTCTCATTCTTCGTTTCCCATTTGCCTTGTACCTGGTAAATAACCAAGGCTGAGTCACCACTTACTTTAAGAAGTTTGATTCGGAGGTGAATTGCTGCTTCGAGGCCAAGAATACATGCTTCATACTCTGCGACGTTATTAGTACACTCAAAGTCCAACCTTGCTGTAAATGGAGTGAATCCACCCTTTGGGTTCATCAAAACGGCGCCTATACCATGCCCATTGAAATTCGAGGAACCATCAAACATCATCCTCCACCAAAGACCTGGTTCTGGACCTTCGCTCGGATCTGGCTCTTCACAATCTCTTTTAATCAACAAAATATCCTCATCAGGAAAATCAAACTTAAGAGGTTCATAATCTTCAACTGGCTGGTCTGCAAGATAATCAGATAAAATACTACCCTTAATCGCCTTCTGGGGTACATACTGGATGTCATATTTGGATAACAACATGTGCCAACGGGCTAGCCTCCCGGTTTGAGCAGGTTTTTCAAAAATATACTTGATCGGATCCATTTTAGAAATCAACAATGTGGTATGACAGACCATATATTGCCGAAGGCGCCTAGCGGCCCATGCCAATGCACAACAAGTTTTCTCCAATGGTGAGTATCTGTTTTCACAATCGGTAAACTTCTTGCTCAGGTAATAAATCGCATGCTCCTTTCTTCCAGTCTCATCATGTTGTCCAAGCACACAACCCATAGACTTCTCAAGAACGGTAAGGTACATAAACAACGGTCTTCCAGGTACGGGAGGAATCAGAATAGGGGGGTCTTGCAAATAACTCTTAATTTTCTCAAACGCTTTTTGACAATCAGGGTTCCACTCAACCGTCCGCCCTTTACAAAGCAATTTGAATATCGGCTCACATGTAGCGGTCATGTTAGAGATAAACCTGGAAATATAATTCAAACGCCCAAGAAAACCTCTAACTTGCGTCTCGGTGTGCGGAGCTGGCATATCTTGAATGGCTCGGACTTTGTCAGGATCTACCTCAATCCCTCGTTGGCTAACAATGAAACCAAGCAATTTTCCAGATCTGACACCGAAGGTACATTTAGCAGGATTCAATTTCAACTGATATTTCCTGAGTCGTTCAAACAACTTCACCAAATGGTCTAGATGATCCTCCTCACTCTGAGATTTGGCTATCATATCGTCCACATACACCTGGATCTCCTTGTGCATCATATCATGAAAAAGAGTGGTCATAGCACGTTGGTAAGTTGCCCCCGCGTTCTTTAAACCGAAGGGCATGACTTTGTAGCAGAAGGTTCCCCAAGGAGTAATGAAAGTAGTCTTCTCTCGATCGTCGGGATCCATTTTGATCTGATTATAGCCAGAGAAACCATCCATAAATGAGAACAACGCAAAACTGGCTGTATTGTCTACCAGTGTATCAATATGTGGCAGAGGGAAGTCGTCCTTCGGACTTGCTTTGTTCAGATCCCTGTAATCCACACACATCCTAACTTTACCGTCCTTCTTAGGCACTGGCACAATGTTGGCAACCCAATCTGGATATTTTGCGACTGCCAAGAAACCTGCATCCAACTGCTTTTTAACCTCATCTCGAATCTTCAAAGCCATGTCGGGTCTCGTTCTTCGAAGTTTTTGCTTGATAGGTGGACAATCTGGCTTAAGTGGCAACTTGTGAACAACAATATCCGTGTCTAGGCCCGACATATCTTGATACCACCATGCAAACACATCAATATATTCTTTTAACAACTCAATCAACCTCGGCTTAACCTCTGTCCCGAGCATTGCACAAATCTTGACCTCTTTCTTGTTCTCATCTGTACTAAGATTAATTAAGTCCACCTGCTCTTTATGCGGTTGAAGCTCTGTATACTCGTACTCAATCAATCTTGTCAGTTCAACGGGTACTTCAAAATCTTCTTCACCCTCGTCTTCAGCTTGATTGATGGGTGCGTCCCAGTCAGGAGTGTCAGTAAAGTCATTGGATCCAACAAGGTTTACGATGTCTCTGCATGATGGAAGGCTTACTTAATTAAAATGCTCGAAGATATGTAAGATAAGAAATGAAATGCTATTTTTTTGTTTTATTTTTTGGAAAAAAGGGTTGCCAATTTCATTTTTTAAAGGTGAAAAAGAAAAACGCAAATGAACCAAAGTGGAACTGAACAAAATGCCTTTATTAATATCCTTTTAGAAATGAAAGGTGGCCCAACAAAAACGACCCTATAGCCTTGGGCAGAGCTACGGATTTTTATTTGAAAACGTAAATGAAACTTTTTTTTTTAAAAAAAAAATTACTTTGACAAGGGAAAAATAACAGGGATCTCTACGGCCTCCCAGTTGTTCAAAGTTGCATCACCCTTAAACACCAGGTTGCTCAGATCTTCATTTTCCTCACAGTCACTGATGGCATTGACTTGGAAACCTCCGCTGACGAATACCTCTTGGATAACCTTCGGACGCCCTTCGACAGTTGTGGCAGCTCCATTCTGAGTTGGTTTGTAACCCAACCCAAAGCGATCAGTCTTGGTCTTGACATCAATTACCTCTCCCCAACCTTCAGGAATGCCCCTGTCAATTGTTGATTTGGTACTCTTCAGAGATGCAAAAGATGGATTACCCTGACCCACTGTCTCTTCGACTTCTAGCAACACAGCATTGGCGATCTCAAGTGCTTGAAAGGAGATTTCCAAAGCATTCTCATCGGCCTCGATGTAACGGAAAGAAGACAGGTTACTGACCATCAGATCCTCCTCACCGTGTATAATAACCAACTTTCCATCGATCACGAACTTCATCTTTTGATGTAACGTTGAGGTTACTGCCCCATCGGCATGAATCCACGGCCTTCCAAGTAAACAACTGTAATTGGGATTAATGTCCATGACTTGAAATGTGATATTAAAAACTTGCGGACCAATCAGGATAGGAAGCTCAACCTCCCCCATTACCGACCGGCGAGAACCATCAAAAGCCTTGACTATCAAAGGAGTAGGTTTCAACACAGTCTCTTTGAAAACCAACTTATCAAGAACCCTCTTGGGTAGAACATTCAGAGAAGAGCCGGTGTCTACTAGTACTCTCGCTAAATTGTCCTCCTGACATTTCACCGATATATGTAAAGCACGATTATGATTCGGACCCTCCTTCGGTAACTCTTCATTGCTGAAACTAAGGGTGTTACAGGCGGTCAAATTGGCAATCACACTATCAAACCGACTGGTGCTGATATCTTGATCATGTGCTTGAGTCAAAACTTTCTGCAAGGCCATCCTATGAGCGGGTGAACTCATCAACAGAGATAAAATCGAAATCTTGGAAGGAGTCTGATGAAGTTGATCGATAACTTTATAGTCACTTTTCTTGATGATCCTCAAAAACTCAGCATCTTCATCATTCGTAACGGCTCCCTTACCTTTGTCTTTGACGGCCACTGGGATATTAGTGGTCTCCTTAGGTGGAACCTCATTAGAACGGGGAGTATACACACGGCCACTGCGAGTCATCCTGCTTGCCTCTGCGATATTGGTCACAGTGTCCTTAACCTCTTCATTTGGAATAACCTTCCCAGACTCCTTGTCAATCATCGTCACGTCGTATTTCCAAGGCACAGCTTTAGGATCACTGAAAGGAAACGGACTTGGTCTTCGAATAACTATTGGCTTATGCTGATTCACCTCAGGGATAGATGACTTTGGTATATCGAACACGAGATTGGCAGAACCTGCCCCTGATAGATTAAACACTGGTACCTTTCCCTTTGATCCGGGCTGATGGAAGACTGGCTCAACCACAGCGACCTCATCCTTCTTGGGTTGGCTTGTCACTTGTAAAACACCCTCATTAATCAGCCTCTGAACATCATTCTGAACCAACACACAACCCTTAATACTGGCTTCACAACTTACGCATGCAACGTGGGAAGTATCTACCAGACCAGCTTCAAACATTTTCGAATGGAACATCTTGAGAGGAGTCTTAATCTGTACAACGTCAAGGACATAACCTTCCTCCGAATCGGCACTAATGGCATTGACACTCTCATGGTTAGGAAAAGGGTTCTTCTTAACATTCGGTTGAGGATCTTCAAATGACAAAATCTTCTTTTCCAATAAATCCCTGACAAGATTTTTGAGAGCATAACAATTCTCCAGATCATGACCAGGCGCACCCTCATGAAATAAACAATGAGCGGCGGCGTTGTAATTGGCGGGTAGAGGATTAGGAGGCGGACCCAAAGCCCGAGTAGTGATTAGACCTTGCTTGACCAAAGAGGGATACAACTCGGTGAAAGTCATCGGAATCGGCGGACAAGGCTTATACGTTCTTCTGTTCGGAACATTCTGGCGAGGAGCCGGACTCTTTGGCTGTTGAGGAACAGGAGCGTTGGGCGCCTGTAGGTAGTTGATAGGAGGCGGATAAACAGGAGGTTGTTGCATAGGTTGATACATAGGAACCTGTTGATTGAAAGAAGGTGTAACAGCTGCCACATAGGGTGGTTGAGCATATTGGATTGGGTACCCTTGAGGTTGAGTGTAACGCCCCGATTTCGATTTTCACTTTTATTGGGCCCCAATTTAATTAAATTGGGTGAATAATATTTGGATGTAGAATTTGTGTGGAAATATGTTATATTTACATATTATCATATTTTTAACCGGTATTGGGAGGTTTCGGAGGAAATAGTTTGGAAGGGTATTTTGGACATTTCCTATTTAATATTAAGTGAGATATTTGTGAGATATTGAATTAATAGATGTTTTGGAAAAATAATGGAAAAGATATTAAAGAGGAAATAGAAGGGAAAGAAAGGATAGTAAGAAGAAGGGAAAGAAAGGAGAAAGAAAGAAGAGGAGGAGAAAGAGAAGAGAAAGAGGAAAACCTAGAATCATCAAGAATCGATCAAAGCTTGCGATTAATCAGGTAAGGGTGAGAAGTTTTATCATCTTAATAATGTATAGCATCATATATGTATTAGTTTGGGCTTGTTGGTAGTTTTTCTACACTATCCATTTCTAGGGCAAAAGTTGGAATAATCGGTAGATTGAAGATTTAATCGGTTGAAACTGAGTAATAACGCCGTAGAATAGTCGGGTAACATGTATTGATGCTATTTGTACTGATTTAGATGTTTAAGAGATGGTTGATGATGGATTGGTGAAGGAGAGACAGAACAGAATGCTGTTCTGCGCAGGTTCGCTGGCTCTCGCCAGGCGAGCGAAGGCGAAGCTTCGCCAGGCGAAGCCCGGCGAATGCTGGCGAGTAATTATGTTTAAGTCCCAGTGGACTTCGCTGGTGAATTCGCCAGGCGAAGGTGGATAGCGAAGGTTCGCCCAGCGAAGGTGCTGGCGAATGGTGGCGAATAAAGTCAGTAGCTACTGACTTGGGCTCGCTGGCGAGTTCGCCAGGCGAAGCCTAGCGAAGGTTCGCTGCGGGGGTTCGCCAGGCGAATAAAGGCGAACGTGACAGCATTTTTCTTGTGCTGTGTTGCTCATGTGGTGATTGTTGGTTGATTCACATAGGTTAATACCTCTATGATATGAATAAGTATGTGATCTATTGTGATAACATGTGCTGTGGGTAGCCTTCGTGCGTAAATCCTCGATTGTGAATTGTGGCCATTTGGGCAAATATGTGCATTGTTTAAATTGATTTAAAATGCATGATAATGAGGTGAATGACTAATGTGTCGTGTAATATACATTGCGATGTATGATGATTGTATGAAATTGAATGAGGTGAAGATGCATGAACATATTATGTGTATGTGTGTGCATTTCAAGAATTGTATAGAATACATTCTTGTGTTGTTGATTCCTAGGAGAATCTGATGAGTGATAGGACTCTTAGGAGAGCCTGAGGAGAGACATGATTCTTAGGAGAGTCTGATGAGAGGTGTGATTCCTTGGAGAGTCTGCTGTATGACCTGATTCCTCGGAGAATCTGATGGATGGTGTGATTCCTCGGAGAATCTGCTGAATGAATTGATTCCTCGGAGAATCTGACGAGATATGTGATTCCTTGGAGAGTCTGCTGATTAACCTGATTCCTTGGAGAATCTGATGAACAGTGTGATTCCTCGGAGAATCTGACGAGTGGCGTGATTCCTTGGAGAATCTGATGAATGGTGTGATTCCTAGGAGAGTCTGATGAGTGTTGTGATTCCTAGGAGAATCTGACAAGTGATAGAATACCCATGAGGGGTGAGAGTAGATTGATCCTTAGGAGGATCTGACGATCGACTAGATCGATGTTGTGTTGCATTTACATAGAGTAGCGAGTTGCCCTCTATGATTTGCATTTGTCATCTATATATGATGTATAGTGAAATAAACATGTTGTGTATGTTTATTGAATTAACGTGAAATGTATGTTTTGGCATAATGTAGATACTGGAGGATATATATATATAGATATATATATATATATATATATATATATATATATATATATATATATATATATATGTGGTTGCATGTTTATGAAAAGATATAAACATTGATGATGCATATTGAGTATGCTTGGTGATATATAGTTGTATATAGATATATTATATTGTACAAGGTGAGTTATGGTGAGAATGCGTAGAATGCATAATTGTTGATATGAGATATTTATATATGTCTTTATGCATTATTTATTATGATATTGTTTCTCACCCTTCTGCTGTTTGATAATGCTCTATGAGGCATTGCAGATTAGATGGCTGGAGACATTTTTGTGAAGCGTGACTTCATTCTTTTTGGTCGGTCGGCTCTGATATGTAGCACCGGGTAGATAGGAGTTATTTTGATTCTTTTGTGATACATCTGTGTATGTATCTGCTGATGTTATGTTTTGTTAACATGTTGGATGACAATTGTATATGTGAATACATGTCTTGGAAATATGGAATATTTAGATGTTTCCGCCTTGTTCTAAATATTTTCTTGTGGGTGTTGACCCGTTGTTGCATATCTGATTGAGCAGGTGTTGTATGCGTTGAATTCTTTTGTGATAATGTGACATACCCCTTTTATGCCATGACTTATATGTACTCTGATAAAAATTTGAATTATGCTTAAATGATTAATTGTATTATTTGGGGGTATAGAAAGGGGGTGTTACATTAAGTGGTATCAGAGCCAGTGTTGAGTCAGTTGTGTTTGTCTTATTGTTTTGTTGGTTGAGCGGTTGTTTAACCTTGTTGCTGTTTTTGCGATTAAGAAGATTATGGCAGGTCGTAATGACAGTGCTATGGCTGCGGCATTGGAGGCAATGGCTAGAGCGGTGCAGGGTGCGCCGAATGTGAACGCAAATGATGAGTTTAGAAAGAATAAGCCACCGGTGTTCAAAGGAAGGTTTAATCCGGACGGTGCCCAGAATTGGTTGAAAGAGATCGAGAGGATCTTCAGAGTTATGAACTGTGCTGAGGGCAATAAGGTGAGGCTTGGATCTCACATGTTGCGGGAAGAAGCCGATGACTGGTGGATCGGCATGAGGCAAGTGCTTGAAGTAGATGACGAGGAAATAACTTGGGATTTATTTCGTGCTGAATTCTTGAGGAAGTATTATCCTGAGAGTGTGAAAGGAAGGAAGGAAATGGAATTTCTTGAGTTGAAACAAGGCAATATGTCTGTGGTGGATTACACGGCTAAGTTTATGGAGTTAGTAAAATTTCATCCTCACTATGATGCGGTGACGGCAGAATTCTCTAAGTGTGTTAAGTATGAGAACGGCTTGCGTCCCGAGATCAAACAAGCGGTGGGCTATCAGAGGATAAGGAGATTTTCGGACTTGACCGAATGTTGTCGAATTTTTGAAGAAGATCGCAAAGCTCGTTCTACTCACTACAAGAGTTTGAAGGAGGAGAAAGAAAAGCGACAAGTAAGGAGTGAACCTTATGAGACGCCAGCTGATAAGGGCAAGCATAAGGGAAACTTTGTTAAGGGATCTGGAGGAGGGAGTTCTGGATCCATTAAATGCTACAAGTGTGGCGAGATGGGTCATAAGTCTTTTATGTGTGGAAAGCCCAAGATCAAATGCTCTAATTGTGGAGTTCTTGGACATGATGTTAAGGATTGTAGAATGGGTGCAGTGAAGTGCTACAATTGTGGAGAAGTGAGTCACATCAGTGCGAAGTGTCCTAAACCGAAGCAAGCTTCAGTAAGTGGGAAAGTGTTTGCATTGGCAGGGTCAGACACTACCAATGCGGATTGTTTGATTTGAGGTATGTGCTTTAATTATGTTGCACCTTTAGTTGTTATGTTTGATATCGGAGCGACTCATTTGTTCGTTTCTTTTGAGTACGCTTAGTGTTTGGTTTTGATTTTCCGTTGATGCGATCGTAATTGAGAGTGAAGACTTTAAGATGGTGACGTTGGACAACGTACGTGTTAGAGATTTGAGCTCATTGGGGTAGAATGACTAGTATGTTATTCCTGATGAGGTATAAGTATCATGGTTGTATTCGCTAGGGTAGAATGGCTATGTGTCGTTCCTAGTGGAAAGAATCACCGGGGTAGAATAACCTAGATATTGTTCCTGGTGAAGTACGAGTGATGTACCCGTAATCTCCAATGGGAGTTGATGAGGGTGACAGTCTTTTATGAGCCACGTGGCATGGCTGTGATTGTGATAAGGAAGTATGCATGTGGACGATTGTGTGTAACTTGGGAATTCAGGAAAGGACGCAGAAATCGTGTCCGGTGTGTTTTGAATCAAGTGATATTTTCGAGGACGAAAATTTCTAAAGTGGGGGAGAGTTGTAACGCCCCGATTTCGATTTTCACTTTTATTGGGCCCCAATTTAATTAAATTGGGTGAATAATATTTGGATGTAGAATTTGTGTGGAAATATGTTATATTTACATATTATCATATTTTTAACCGGTATTGGGAGGTTTCGGAGGAAATAGTTTGGAAGGGTATTTTGGACATTTCCTATTTAATATTAAGTGAGATATTTGTGAGATATTGAATTAATAGATGTTTTGGAAAAATAATGGAAAAGATATTAAAGAGGAAATAGAAGGGAAAGAAAGGATAGTAAGAAGAAGGGAAAGAAAGGAGAAAGAAAGAAGAGGAGGAGAAAGAGAAGAGAAAGAGGAAAACCTAGAATCATCAAGAATCGATCAAAGCTTGCGATTAATCAGGTAAGGGTGAGAAGTTTTATCATCTTAATAATGTATAGCATCATATATGTATTAGTTTGGGCTTGTTGGTAGTTTTTCTACACTATCCATTTCTAGGGCAAAAGTTGGAATAATCGGTAGATTGAAGATTTAATCGGTTGAAACTGAGTAATAACGCCGTAGAATAGTCGGGTAACATGTATTGATGCTATTTGTACTGATTTAGATGTTTAAGAGATGGTTGATGATGGATTGGTGAAGGAGAGACAGAACAGAATGCTGTTCTGTGCAGGTTCGCTGGCTCTCGCCAGGCGAGCGAAGGCGAAGCTTCGCCAGGCGAAGCCCGGCGAATGCTGGCGAGTAATTATGTTTAAGTCCCAGTGGACTTCGCTGGTGAATTCGCCAGGCGAAGGTGGATAGCGAAGGTTCGCCCAGCGAAGGTGCTGGCGAATGGTGGCGAATAAAGTCAGTAGCTACTGACTTGGGCTCGCTGGCGAGTTCGCCAGGCGAAGCCTAGCGAAGGTTCGCTGCGGGGGTTCGCCAGGCGAATAAAGGCGAACGTGACAGCATTTTTCTTGTGCTGTGTTGCTCATGTGGTGATTGTTGGTTGATTCACATAGGTTAATACCTCTATGATATGAATAAGTATGTGATCTATTGTGATAACATGTGCTGTGGGTAGCCTTCGTGCGTAAATCCTCGATTGTGAATTGTGGCCATTTGGGCAAATATGTGCATTGTTTAAATTGATTTAAAATGCATGATAATGAGGTGAATGACTAATGTGTCGTGTAATATACATTGCGATGTATGATGATTGTATGAAATTGAATGAGGTGAAGATGCATGAACATATTATGTGTATGTGTGTGCATTTCAAGAATTGTATAGAATACATTCTTGTGTTGTTGATTCCTAGGAGAATCTGATGAGTGATAGGACTCTTAGGAGAGCCTGAGGAGAGACATGATTCTTAGGAGAGTCTGATGAGAGGTGTGATTCCTTGGAGAGTCTGCTGTATGACCTGATTCCTCGGAGAATCTGATGGATGGTGTGATTCCTCGGAGAATCTGCTGAATGAATTGATTCCTCGGAGAATCTGACGAGATATGTGATTCCTTGGAGAGTCTGCTGATTAACCTGATTCCTTGGAGAATCTGATGAACAGTGTGATTCCTCGGAGAATCTGACGAGTGGCGTGATTCCTTGGAGAATCTGATGAATGGTGTGATTCCTAGGAGAGTCTGATGAGTGTTGTGATTCCTAGGAGAATCTGACAAGTGATAGAATACCCATGAGGGGTGAGAGTAGATTGATCCTTAGGAGGATCTGACGATCGACTAGATCGATGTTGTGTTGCATTTACATAGAGTAGCGAGTTGCCCTCTATGATTTGCATTTGTCATCTATATATGATGTATAGTGAAATAAACATGTTGTGTATGTTTATTGAATTAACGTGAAATGTATGTTTTGGCATAATGTAGATACTGGAGGATATATATATATAGATATATATATATATATATATATATATATATATATATATATATATATATATATATATATATATATATATATATATATATATATATATATATATATATATATATATATATATATATATATATATATATGTGGTTGCATGTTTATGAAAAGATATAAACATTGATGATGCATATTGAGTATGCTTGGTGATATATAGTTGTATATAGATATATTATATTGTACAAGGTGAGTTATGGTGAGAATGCGTAGAATGCATAATTGTTGATATGAGATATTTATATATGTCTTTATGCATTATTTATTATGATATTATTTCTCACCCTTCTGCTGTTTGATAATGCTCTATGAGGCATTGCAGATTAGATGGCTGGAGACATTTTTGTGAAGCGTGACTTCATTCTTTTTGGTCGGTCGGCTCTGATATGTAGCACCGGGTAGATAGGAGTTATTTTGATTCTTTTGTGATACATCTGTGTATGTATCTGCTGATGTTATGTTTTGTTAACATGTTGGATGACAATTGTATATGTGAATACATGTCTTGGAAATATGGAATATTTAGATGTTTCCGCCTTGTTCTAAATATTTTCTTGTGGGTGTTGACCCGTTGTTGCATATCTGATTGAGCAGGTGTTGTATGCGTTGAATTCTTTTGTGATAATGTGACATACCCCTTTTATGCCATGACTTATATGTACTCTGATAAAAATTTGAATTATGCTTAAATGATTAATTGTATTATTTGGGGGTATAGAAAGGGGGTGTTACATTGAGCATAACCTTGCGGATATTGATAAAATTGGTCTCTTGGTCTACCAGAGGATATAGCATTAGTCTCGCCCTCTTTCTTCTTCTGGGAGCTATACGGAGGTTTCTTCGGCTGATCCTTAGAAGCACCATGATTATTTGTCATTTTACCACTTTTCATACCCAATTCAATCTTGACACCCACAGTAACGATGTCAGAGAAATTTGAAGTCACACTACCCACCATTCTCTCGTAAAATTCTGGACGAACCGTGTCGACAAACCAATCAGCTAACTCTTTCTCGGTCAAAGGAGGTTCTACCTGCGAAGCAATCTCTCTCCACCTTTGAGCGTACTCTTTGAATGACTCAGAATTCTTGTGTGACACACTCAACAACTGTCTTCTGTCAGGAGCCAGATCCATATTGTACTTGTAGTGTTTGATGAAAGCGTCAGATAAATCCTGGAAACTCTTAACGCGAGACTGGTCCAAAGTTAAATACCACTTGGAAGAAGCACCCTTCAAACTATCTTGGAAGCAATGAATCATCAGTTTATCATTCTCAACATGTGCAGCCATTTTGCGATAATACATGATCAGATGACTCTTAGGACAGGTGGCACCTTCATAACGATCGAAGTTTGGAGTTTTGAACTTCGGGGGAATAACCAAACCTGAGACCAAACAAACATCCCTTGCAGCAGTCCCAAAAATTTGACCACCCTCTACTTTTTTCAATCTCTGGACGATGGTGTTTACTTCCTCATGAAGCTTATCACGTTTCTCATAACCTTCAACATTCTCATCAAGATTATCAAAGACTGTCTCATTGAAGTACGGTTGCGCACGGGTGTGTACAACAGGTGGTGCAAAGATAGGAGCCCCCCTAGGAACTTCAGAAAATAAAGGCACAACTTGCTGAACAGGCTGATTAATCGGAACAGTGGCTTGAGGAGGCACAAAACCGGGAGCAAGACCATAAGGTGGGTCCCTTGCTACGGTCACACTTGGTGGAGGGTCCACGGTAACGCCGGTAATCTCGGAAACAACAGTGGGCTGGGTATCCATCTTAGCATTCATGACATGTAACAATTCCATCATACGCCCCATACCCCCTCGCAGGTCTTCAAGTTCATTGCTAAGGCGATCAATCTCTTTTGCCTGATCCTCCATTCTCTTTCGAGTTTGAGCTCTGGTGTTGTACTGGTGCCGAGAACTCAGGGTGACGAAACTGGAAGGCGAGAGAACCGAACATGAGAAAACGGAAGACACATGCAATGCAAGAAAGTAAATGATGCTATGATGCAAATGAAGATTTCATGGAATTCAAACATTTACGAATGTCGTGGGGTACCGAAAAATTTCCTTGTCTTTTCATTTTTATTTTATCCCGCGATATAAACGATGTTTGAATTCCATGAAATATAATGCAATGGGATGCTTTATGGATGCAATGCATGAAAACACACAAAGTCCTAGGTTAAAAGTCATGCGTGGAGTTAAGGTCTACCCATCCCAGAAAGGATTGTACTATTGGTTAGTTGTACCTGCAGAACAAGGTTCTAAAAAGTGCCCAAAGTCATCAGCCCGTCTTTCGGATATTATCAACCTTCCGACTGACTCGGGGGTTAATAATATTCTCAAGAGAACCTCTTTTGAGTGTAGTATCGCGTAGCAACCATTGTAGGACTACTCCCACATAGTTCCCGCACTACGTCCTAAATAAGGCCAAGATGGTGTTAAGGTACTACGGTTCCCAATATCACAGACTCCAATCGACCATGGAAAAAGTTTTCAACGATTACTCGTTCAACCGAACCATTTTCGAAAAGGTCTCAACTGAGCGGTGATTCTCGAATCAGCTTGGTCGGGATTCAACTCCCTATAAGCCTCATCGAATATATCCCCATCCTATAATAATGTCACTAGTCCGGGCGTAGGACTTATCTCACAACACAAGGAACCATCCCAAAATCAGAGTACAATATATACATGTAAACGAATAGTAAAGCAAATAGTAATAAACATGAACAAATTAGGGGTAACCCTCAAAAGTTTAGAAGGTCCCCAGTGAAGTCGCCATTTTCTGTTGCGGTGGAAATAGGATCACAAACTATTAATGAGTTTGAATCGCAATTCAATTCACAACCGCTCTTTGATTTATCCAAAGGAAAAGGTCAAAAGAGGGAAAACCTATTTTTGCATCGTAAACACAATGCGGGGAAAGATCTAGGGTTCGGGGGTTGGTTAAATTTAGGGAAGGTATTAGCACCCTAAACTTCTGTAGTACTCTACAGGAACCTTTTGTTCAATGCTTACTATTTTTGCTTTATTTATTTGCTTAAGGTATATGTACAAAGGGATTAAAAGTGAGAAAAAAGACCTAAGGGGTTAATTCTAAGTTTACTCGGCAAGACATCGCATCTTGTGCCTACGTATCCTTACGGGAGTGGAATCAGAGTAATCGTAGTTCCCCTCAATAGGGAGGTTAGAAACTTCTTGACTGTGGTCAAGGTCTCAAGGGGAATAAACGCATCTTAAGGACACGCTTACGTGGAGTGTAGAAACTCCAAATCTCTACGTTGAAATGTTAAGTTGTAATTAGGGTTAAATTAGGGATTCCACGGCGGGAAACCCTAAAATGAGCGCGGCGGCTCTTTGACCTAATGCTAGGGGTAAAATTGTAATTTTGCCTGCGGCGAGGCATTTGTGAAAATTAGGGTTTGTAAGAGGTGTAAGGGTTGAAGGTGAGGACTATTGACACGGCGGTCAAAAGCTAGACCTAATTCCTTCGGCAGTGCGTGCAATGTGACAGAAATATTGATGAAGGTGTGAGATAATTGAATTGTAAACAGGGAATAAAAACAGAAGTTAAAGTCATGCAAACAGAAATTTAAGGGCAGAAATTTAAAGCGCGATTATTAGATTCGCGGGGTTACATATGAGAAGCAGTTACAATATAGTAATGAAATTTAAATAAACCAAACAGGCAGGAAGAGCTGCAAATGATGAACACTGTCAATAAGCAAGATTAAACGGCAGTTGGACAAGTCAGGAGAAAAAGTGTAATGTTGAAGACTTTTGTTATTTTGAAAGAAATGTTAAATGAGTCTATGAAAAAGGTAATGTTAATAGAAAATATTTTAAATTTAATCTTAAAAGGAAAAAAAGATTTTTTGGTTATTTATTGAAAAAGTTTTTTATTTATTATATGGAAAAGAAGTTTTTTATTCTATTTTCTTATAAAAAGGTTTTTTTTAAAATTTTATTTATTTTTAATATTTTCACAAAAAGGGTTTTTTCTTTTTAAAACAGTTTTTAAATTATATAAAAAGTAAAATGTTAAAAAACAATTTAAAAACATAAAACAATTTTTAAAAACAAAACAAAAAAAATAAATAAAGGGGTTGGGCCGGTCATCACATCCGGACCCAACCCGGTTGGTTAGTAATGAGGCCAGATATCAGGTAGGGTTTCAAAACCCTAAATTCTTTCCGCGGCGCCGTTTGCCTCTTCTTCTTCTCTCTCGCTTCTCTCATTCTCATTCACGATGTCAATCATCTTCTTCTCCGTTGATGGCTTTTGTTAATATCACCTTATCCTGAAAACAGAGCAAAACAAACATGTTATCACGCGATGGCTTACATTTTACGACCGGAACTCTTCCAATCCGCGATGAAAAGCCGATGATGTTTGGAAACTGAGGCTTAGAATTGATTGCCCGCCGTTTGAACGGCGAAGGCGATCTTCTCCTTCGGTGATTCGCGGTCGTTGATCTTTGTTGCTTCTTCTTACGAGGACGATAATGAGGGCTTCCTCTGAGTCTCAGCCGCGCCGTTTAGGGTTTTCGCGATCTCTCCTTCGTTAGCGTTCGCTTGCGATCTCCGTTAGGGTTTGTGATCGTGGTTCCTCTCTCTCTCGCGGCTACCCGTTAGGGTTTTTACCATGGTGAGATTGTTCCCTTCTTATACTCTCTGACTCTCTCCTTTTTTGGGCCTTTGATGTTGGATTTGCGTTATTGCCTTATGATTTCGTGTTGATTTTATCTGATTTGATTTTATCTGTGCTTTGTTCGTTCTTTCAGATATTGATTGGATGTTCCAATTGGATGTTTTCTGATACGATTTGGATCTTGTTTCCTCTTTTAGAACCTGATTGGGGTTTTTGATTCCCAGCTGACATAATTTCTGATTTGATTCGAAGCTTTCTATTTCCAGAGTTCCTTGATTGAACGTTACTTGCCCCTACTGATTGGTTTTGATTGATTCGTTTTCTATCGTGAATTTGTTTGATTTCATCTGAACTGATTCGTTTTCGATTTGGCAATTTTTGATGCAGTTAGCTTTTCCTCTTCTTCTTTCAGAGAGGGCTGATACCACGGCCTTGGTCGAGTCAGAATTGCCGGGAAAGGTATACGGCGATGATGATAATATTCTGAGCCTGATGACACCGCTGTTGCCTCTGATGGTCTATGCGGGGTTCTTCGCTTGTTGGTTTATCATTTGTTCCATTTGAGTTGTTTTAACCATTAGCCTGTGATGAACTTTTGCTGATGCTATTTGCTTCTTGCGTTTCAGGGCTGGTATTTTGGGCCATCGTGTCCGACTATGAATTCGAATGTTGCTTAATGTTGCCTATTTATTTGATAGTGGCTGCGAGTTTGGGCCATGATGCTGATTACCTGAGCCGCGACGACTGATATGAACTGCCATGGTTTTGTGCACTTGTTTATTTCATGAACTGAGATGTTTATGTTTGCTTGTCCTTGCTGGTACAAGTCGTGCCATGATTTTGTGCTGTTTGCATTCTGAACTGGTTCGGTTTCACTCGTGAGTATGGTTTGATAACTTCACTTGATATCATTCACGTTTCGGTGACTTGTTTGTTGGGGCAATGATGCTCTGACTGAGCCCTTGTCTGCGCTATGATTTGTGCTGCAACTTGGTATAGTTATTTCACATTTTTGTGACTTGCCATCTGAATTGGTTGAAGCTTGCCCCTAACTGACAACCTTTGGTACATTTTTTGATGCAGCTTGATACAGCTTGTTTGGGTACTTCATTCTTCTTGTTCTGTTTGAACTTGCTTTTTGCATTAACTGCTGTTACACTTTTCTTTGGATCCTGTTGGGAACTTTCTGTTATGACAGATTTGTAGTATGTTTTCTTCTGGCTCTTTGCGCATGAACTTGCCTTCTGATACATTGTTTTGATGCAGTTTAGTTTCATTTCATTTTCTTATTCTGTTTTGAACTCAGCTTTCATTCTGAACCAGATTTGTTTCTTTGTGCCCCTTCACACTTGTACTGGCGCGGGCTCCCTTTTGCCTAGTTTTGTTTATGCAGCTTGTTATGCTTTGAGTTCTGTTGTACTGATGCTGTTTGTGGCTTTTCAGGTGTTGGAATTTTTCGAAACCAAAGCGACTCAGACCTGCCGGCATCCGGGTCTGAGTCCAAACTTGCCTATGTTGCCTTATTCCCGTATCAGTTTGGAAATCCAATCGCGGCAAAACGAATCAGTCCCGCTTCTTTTATCACTTCTATCTCTCGGATGTCCCGTAACGATAAGAACAGGTGTTACCTGATCTGACGCCAACGGCGCGGATCGGTAACGGGGTAGGATGCAGCTTCGGTTGTGCCACTCCCGACACTCGATGATGACACTGTTCTGAGAGTGTCGAAAACAAACTCTAACATTTTTCTATTCTGTTTGTTCCTTTTTGATGTGCAGGTTAATCGGGGACTCGTGGAGAAGTTCAAGGGCCATCATGAAGACACTTAGCAATTTTAGGACTTAGGATTTTTAGAGTTAATGTAATATCCGTAATTGTAATTTTATCACAATTAAGAATGTGAAACAATTTACTCCCTTTTGTATGATGATCCTTTTTATGAAATAAAATGTCAGACTTTCCTTTATATTCATGACCTGCTCAGTTTTGAATTTACTTACTTTATTTCTAGTTATAAATTATAAATATTTGTGAATAAATCCACAAATGTTTAAACTCATTAACATAGTCATAAACTATAAGCATCTCCCGAACGACATTCTTGTTCGTTCATTTGTAGTCTTAATCTCAGCACTTGATTAAATTCAAATCGCATTCCAACTTTAAATTCTAACCAACCATTTTATAACCCAAACACGGATGCACGCTGTAATCAACACCGATTTAATATCAATGATAACCTTGCCCGTAATTGAATTCCATCGACCAAAGACTGTGAGCAACAATCCAATAATACCCCAGTAAAACTGTGCCTTATTAACGGAGGTGTGCCTGAAATAAGCCACGAGCAATAAAATAAGTCTTAAATCCAGTTGGGCCCGGCAATTTTGATACCGAACACATGGACATGACGCCTTGATATAATCAAACCCGGTGATAAATAAACGCCTCAGAAATAGCGTCTCCAATGCCTCAAAACTTAATGACGGCCCGCCTTCAAGGAATTAGCAGAATCCACGTAAAATGACCAAAATACCCCTAGAACCAAATCCTGCAAAACAAACACCTCCATGACTTGTTAGTGGTTAGCGAATGCACAGATGAGATGCTATGCGAAATGACCGACTAAATATAAGGGTAAAATTTGGGGTATTACAGTTGGAATCTCTTTAATGTTAAGAACTTGCTTGCAGTTAAAATTGTTCACTTAGAAATGGTAATTTTAATACAACATTCATACAGGTTTTGAAAGAAATCATTTATTACTGGGATGATGTGATAGTGTGATGAATGGACCATTAGTCTAAATGTTCTGTTGATTTATTGGTGTGTGAAAGATATAGCAAGAATATAACACCAATGATGAATATTAGAAATTATATGGGGAGACAATTTACGCAACCTTACTGTAGTATGCTTTCAGAATAGACCTTGTTTCAATTAGGTCTTTTGAGGGTTGTAACATGGTCTGGTTCACGGATATAGAAACAAAGGATATAAGGCTCAAAATTGTTTTTACCCACCCTTTCTTTGTGATGTACTCCATTCCTACATTCAATTATATTACACACATTTATCTTCTAAAAGGGTTGACGGTGTAAGGGCGAAGATTCAAAGTTTCCTTGAAATGGAAGTCACTTTGTTTTACTTTTGTGGATGTTAGTGACGTTTTGAATTCAACATGGTGGCCACTGAATCTGGTTTTGTTTTTTGCTGAAGAGTTGAGGGCTTCTTTTGCTTTATTTTTCTCTTTTGATCCCTAACTCTTGCATGGTATGATTTTTCTTTTAGAGTCCATCGGGATTTCCCAGATTTTACCTAAGTCTCCTCTTTGGGATGTTTGACTTTGCGGGCTTTCTCTTCTTTTCTTTGAAGGATTATGACTGCCAAGTCTTTGGTCGTTGAAGAACAACCGCCATAACAGGAGGTTTCATCTTGAGATCCGAATGTGTAATCAAGATAACTGAACACTACCCATGCCCCAGGTTAAGTGTAAGGGTTTGGAAATCTGAAGGAGACTCTTACTTCTAGGCTCAAAGTGGTTGACTAGGGACTAACTCCTTATCTCTCCAGTGTTTAGGGGATTTGAAACAATGGATGTACATCATCAGCATGATTTTATCCAAAAGCATACTATTAGCAATTATGGGTATACAATTTTCATCATCCTCCCACCAATCTTTGCTAAAACAACAGTTGATAAAGGGAGTGAAATCTGGATGAAATTTTTGTGATTTTTTGCAATATATGAGAAAAGATGAGTGGATACGAATGGACTTGTTCAAACAAATGCATGTTCATCACATTAATAATACCATTAGTAAGCAACAATGTCTATAAACAAGTAGCACTTAACAGAAAAGAAACTACAAATGCAAAGAAATGATAAGATCTAAAAATTGCCAGTTCTGAGGATGTTTTCTTGTCTGAACCACTGGCTTGAGGAGATGCACCTTTAGGTGTTCGAACTCATTTGGGTGTGAGGTTGACATGCACAACCAAGCTTCCTTCTAGAAATGATATGTACCCTTTGTCAATCAATTGTTGCACCTTGGTTTGGAAGGCTTTGCAATCTTCTGTTGAGTGTCCCATAGATCCTCCATGATATCCACACTGCACGTAGGGATTGTACCCAAGAGGGTATGGCTTTGGTAATGACTTCAGAGACTTGGGAACCACTAACGAGCTTTGAATTAGATGTGGCAAGAGTTGATTGTATGACATGCGAACTGGATGAAGAGGAGCATTCCTTCTTTCTAAGTTGTTGCGAGGCCTATTCTAATTCTGGTGTCGACTCTGATATCCTCGACCATGAGCTCGTTGATTCACATGAGGAGTAACCCAAGGTTTCTGGCACAAAGCTCTAAGCATGGTTGGTTGTTCATAAGGATAGAATGACACTAGAAAAGATGCCTGCTGAGAAGATGAGGGGCCATAAGGTTTTACTGGTTCACCATGATAATACTCGACATTTTTCAATGACTTCATTGGTTTCATCTTCCTCTTCCTCTTGGGAATTACTGAGGGATTCAGTCTCACCGGCTTGACTGCTCGAGGCGTCTTAGACTTGTCCACTCTTGAGGTAGCTCTCAACGTGTTCTCCTACTATCACAAGGTTAGAGAAGCTTGAAAATACACTGCTTGCCATTATTTCAAGATAAGAGCCATGCAGACTGACCATGAACATGTCAATTAATTCTCTATCCAAGAGTGGTGGCGGCACCCTAGCTACCAATTCTCTCCGTCGTTGTGCGTATTCCCTAAAGGATTCACTACTCTTCTGAGACAGGATTTGCAACTACATGCGACTAGGAGCCACGTCTAAATTGTACTGGTAATACTCTAGAAAAGTGTTGGCTAAGTCTCACCATGATTGGATACGGCTTCTTTCTAAGTCCATGAACCAACTTAAAGATGTTCCACTCAAACTGTCTTAAAAACAATGAATCATCAAATTTTTGTCATGGGTGTAGGAGGTCATTTTCCGACATATCATCACCAAATGAAGCTTCAGGCAACTTAGATCGGTGTACTTCTCGAAGTTGGGTACCTTGAATTTCGGTAGGATCACCAAATCTAGCATTAGGCACATACCAACAACATTAAGTCCAAGAGTGTCATGCACTTTTATAGCTTGGAGTTTCTCCTTAATGGGATCAATCAACAGCCTCCTCTGGGGTCGAGTAGGAATGTTTACTTGTGAAGGATCATCATTAGGTAGAAGACCATACAGTGGGTTGGTCGTCACAGTAAAACCAGCTAAGGGATCAAGATTCTCCACCACAACATGCTGAGGGTTGTTCCTTGACACAACTACCACAACTTCTAACTTGGCCTTTTCAGGTGTCTACCTTGATCTTGCTTCACAGGTTCAATATGAACGACGGGAAATCAACTACGGGTTATGGATAGAGGATGGGATGAATTTCTTGTCATTTGGTTGGAGAATGATATGCAAAATGATGCATAAATGTTTATGTTTATACAATGTTATGAATGCATGCTTCAGAACAAGTTCATAGCACAAGGATAAAGGGTTAAAGAATCTGAGGACCATACAACAAGATATCTCTCACCTCAGGTAGGTAGTTTATTGGTTTAAAAATAGGCCATTCCAAGGGCATTCAAACAAGGTCCCATGCACTAAGCCCTCAAAAGTTTCCCATCGTAACGATGATTCATAAGACGGTAATCCCTTCAAAGGATGAGCATAAATTTATGTCTTAGTAACCTTTAAATAGGGTTCTACAAAGGCCCTCATAATCATAGACTCCTAGGTCGGAAACAAAGACACCATTACGACTAATCGTAAGACATAATCGTTCCCAAAGGGGCCTCATCTGAGCGGTGGAAGTCAAACCAACTGAGCGAGTCCTAAGTCCCGAAAATCATAAAGAAACCACCTCTTAGATTAGTGTATACTTGATAAGCTCGGGTAGAAAGCCTTTCTTGTCACAAACCATCCCCAACAAACCCAACAGATAAGAGGAACACAAAATAATAAAGCAATAATAAAAGAAAAAAAATCCACACATGCGGCAAACATAACTAGGTTTGCCTGGCTAGGGTGAACTAGTCCCCAGCATAGTCGCCAAGTTGTCTCTACGCAAAAAAAATTCAACAATGTCGAGGCGAAAAGGAAAATAGGAGAGTCTCCATCGAACTTTATTGATCCCAAAATGGAAAGAGAAAACATCGAGAAAACCCCAAGAACAAAAGGATAAGATGGTCTCTCTAGAAAATTATGGGTTCAAAAGCCGATTATACGAAGGGAATGTATTAATACCCCCCACATCCATCGTACTCGATGGGAACCATTCGCTTGTCTTATGTGTAAGAATGTTTGCTAAAGGATTGCTAAGAAGAGTGTTCTAAGAGGGTGAGAGAAGGGTTGGAAATAAATATTGAAAGAAATATGATAAGGGAAAAAGAAAAGAAAAGGTGGAAACAAAAAAGAGACTCGATAGGACTTTGCAGTCCTATGCCTACGTGATCCCTCATGCAATGGGAAAGTCAGATTCAACGTAGTTTGGAGGACTACGGGTGAAGAAAATAGAAGGGTGCTCGCCAAGGATTGGGGCCCTTGTGCCTACGTATCTTCTCTTAAAAGAAAGGAAGAATAAGAGTGTCCGTAGTTCGAGAAACTACAGTGAAAAGGAGGGAAGGTTGCTCGCTAGGATCTCACAATCCTATGCCTAGGTGTTCTCAACATGTATGATAAATTAGAGCATCCGTAGTTCAAACTATGTTTTGTTGGTGTTTTATATGGACGATGTTAATGTTCGCATTCTAGAAGTTAGGTATTTTGCAGCTCGCTCGTGGAGTCTTATGCGTTACATGTTTGCGGTAGAACGGATGTAACATGTCCTTTTTGAAAAGGCTAAGTTTTCGCCATCAGGGCAAGGTGTCACATTTGATTTGTTGAAGGTTGATTTTAGGGGTGAGATAAGTCCTCTGATAGTAACCCCTTGTGGGCAGTATCCAATTCTTTATCTCAAAATATTTATCATGAAAATTGTGTGGCGAATATAGTCACGTCTTTGTATTGAAAGACGAGTATCGACACCACACACTCTAAAATGAGTATCCTAATACTTGTAGAGGAAGAAGTCTTCACTCAATCCTTTCTTTTTAATTCAATACAAAGAGAACCTTATTCTCTTATTTAAGAGGTGTTTCGATTTAGATGGTAAGTGCTTTATGACAATGTACCCTAAAGGTAATGTCAAGCACTTGGGATAGGACAAGGTCTTCACCTAACCACTCCACAACCATCCAAGTTTTTATTAAGAAAAGAAGTTTGAAAATGCACTTGGTACAAGACCAAAGTTTTTGCTTAAAAAGAGAAGATAATGAAAGAAAAGGAATGAGTAGATCAAGGGTTGATGGGAAGAAAATTCCACTTGACGTTGAATCAAGGGTTTGAGAAAGGGTTGAATCGATCCTATGTTAGAACACATATTGGTTCTTAGTTATATCTCTATGTTTTGATGATAACACTTGCAAACTTTTGTATTAAGAAATTATATACTCTAAATTTGTTCAAATATTTTTGCTGCAGATATTTAATTTAATATTCTTCTAAAAGCAAAAATGGATCTGAACGTTGAACTATGCAGGGCTCTGAAGCGTCAGAAGCATCTCTTAGAAGACTCTGAGCGCTGCCTACAGAAGGATCTGAAACAGAAGCTACAGAAGCATCTGAAGACTTTGTATGAAGAGTTTCAAGCACAATTTTGTTCAGAAGACTCTGATAGTACTGTACTCTGCAAGTACTGAGGATCTGATCCTAAACTTTGCTCTGAGTAATCTCACGCTAAAGCACACTTGCTGCAACACTCTGATACAGCAAATTCTGAAGACATCAAGACTCTGATTACTCAAGGCTCTGATGTGAATTGTTGGGAATTAGAAACTTGTTGAAGAAGAATTCAAAGTTATATCCGTTGATAAATACCAAACGACTCTTTCCTCTTTTATGATAGACACGAGAACACAGGCAAAAAGGATTTCTCTGAACGTTCTACTTCTAGGAAAGGTCAAGTGATGTGAAGACAAAAAGGTTTCAGCTACTTTACAGACACGGTCTTCAAAGTGCATACATCTTGGACTTTTGTGCCTATAAAAGCAAGACTTCAACATCTTTCTCAAGTTGACGATTATTGAAATAAATTCATTGAAAATCTATCATACAAGTTATTCTCTTTGATGAATTTATTTCATACGTTCTTAAACTTAAGTGTAAATCACAGTTGTGATACAACTTACTTAGAAGCATTCAAACACTTGTTTAGTTTTACATTTGATTGTAAAAGTTCCTTGAGAAGACCAAGTTGTGGTCAGTAGTTCTTGAAAAGACTAAGAACAATTGTTCTTAGTGGTTGCTATTGTAATCAGTTTGATTAATAGTGGATTAAGTCCTTAAAGAGAAAGACAAATCACTCTTGATAGGGTGGACTGGAGTAGTTGAGTTCAACGAACCAGGATAAAAATCTTTGTGTTTTTATTGCCATAATATTTTCTATATACTTATTCAACCCCCCTTCTAAGTATTTTCTCACCTTCAGTTGACATCAGAGCTCCGGTTCTGTATGTGCTATCACTTCACCATGAACAGAAAAGATCCAGTGAGAAAACTTTGATATATATTCTTGGTTGTTATTATGGCTGAAGCTTCAACATCTAACAGCAACAACAGATACGAAGAAAGGGATAGAATCAGCACAAAACCCCCTATGTTTGATGGGGAGAAATTTGACTATTGGAAGGACAAAATAGAGAGTTTCTTCCTTGGTTATGATGCTGATTTATGGGACTTTGGTTATGATGCTGATTTATGGGACTTAGTCATTGATGGGTATGTTCACCCCACTGATGGGGATGGCAAGAAAATTGATAGAAAATCCATGACTGAAGCCCAAAAAAGGAGTTCATAAATCATCACAAAGCTAGAACAATCTTGTTAAATGCAATATCTCATATTGAGTATAAGAAGATCACCAACAGAGAAACTACATTTGATTTGTTTGAATCTTGGAAGATGACACACGAAGGGAACTCACAAGTTAAAGACACCCAGACTCTGGCGCTAATCCAGAAGTATGAAGCGTTTAAAATGGAAGAATCTGAATCTATAGAAACTATGTTCTCTAGATTCCAGATCCTCACAGCTGGTCTAAAAGTGCTGGACAAAGGCTATTCAACTGCTGATCATGTGAAGAAGATCATCAGAAGCTTGCCTATCAGATGGAGACCTATGGTCACTGCTCTGAAGCTAGCAAAGGATCTGAACAAGATCCCATTGGAAGAACTGATCAGCTCACTGAGGAGCCATGAAATTGAACTTGAAGAAGACGAGCCTCAAAAGAAAGGTAAGTCAATTGCTTTAAAATCTAACAAATCTATTAAAGCATTGCATGTGTTAGAAGAGAGTTCTGAAGAAGAAGATGAACTGTCCTTGCTGTCCAGAAGAATCAACAAACTCTGGAAGCACAAACAGAGGAAGTTCAAGAACTTCAAGAAGCCAGATCAACGCAAAGAGTCCTCTGGACACAAAAGATCTGGAAAAAAGGAGGTTGTTTGCTATGAATGCAAGGTACCTGGACATTACAAGAATGAATGTCCAAAGCTTCAGAAGGAAAAGACTAGAAGGAAGCCTGAGCATAAGAAGAAAGTTCTAATGGCTACATGGGATGATTCAGATGCATCTGAATCTTCATCAGAGTCAGAAGAAGAATGCGCCAACATGGCATTGATGGCTGGAATAGAAGATCAGGATGAAGGATCATCTGGATCTGAATCTGATTCTGAATCTGACTCAGAAGAGGTACTTTCTGATCTCTCTAGGGAAGAACTTATTAAAGTTTTATCAGAAGTCCTGAAAAACTATAATCAGATTAAGCTCAAATGCAAGAAGCTTAAATGCAATCTTGAATCTGAGAATAATCTGTTAAAGTCAGAAGTTGCTGAGCTCAAAGAAAACAATTTGAAAATGAAAAATAATTTTGAAAAAGCTCAACAAGACTCTGAATCTGAAACTAAGTCAAAATGCAAAAATATTTTAGGAGAATATGAATTCAGCTTTCATAAGTTTCGGGCTAAGAGCATAGATAGAAGCAAGATTATTGGCTCTGGTACTATTGGCAATGGTAATCTTCCCTCTATATCTAATGTTTTACTTGTAGAAGGATTAAAGCATAATCTATTGTCCATAAGTCAATTAAGTGACAATGGTTATGACATAATATTTAATCAAAAATGTTGCAAAGCTGTTAGTCAGAAGGATGACTCAATCCTGTTTAACGGAAAGAGGAAGAACAACATTTACAAAATTAATCTTTCAGAACTTAAGATTCAAAATGTTAAATGCCTTATGTCTGTTAATGATGAGCAATGGGTCTGGCACAGAAGATTGGGGCATATTAATATGAGACGTATATCTCATATTAATAAACTCAATTTGGTCAGAGGACTTCCTAAGTTGAAGTTCAACTCAGATGCTCTTTGTGAAGCATGTCAAAAAGGAAAATTTTCAAAATCTTCTTTTAAAGCAAAAAATGTTGTTTCAACTTCAAGACCATTAGAATTACTTCACATTGATCTGTTTGGACCAGTGAAAACTACATCCATCAGAGGAAAAAAGTATGGATTAGTCATTGTTGATGACTATAGCAGATGGACATGGGTGAAATTCCTAAAACACAAGGATGGGTCACATTCTGTGTTCTTTGACTTCTGCAAACAAGTCCAGAATGAAAAAGATTTTAAAATTGTTAAAGTCAGAAGTGATCATGGTGGCGAATTTGAAAACAAATATTTTGAAAAATATTTTAATGAAAATGGCATTGCTCATGATTTCTCCGGCCTTAGAACTCTACAACAGAATGGAGTTGTAGAGAGGAAAAATAGAACTCTGTAAGAAATGGCCAGAACCATGATCAACAAGACTAATCTGGAAAAGCACTTTTGGGCAGAAGCAATAAACACAACGTGTTATATTCAGAACAGAGTGTCTGTAAGACCTCTTATGGAAAAGACTCCCTATGAATTATGGATGAATAGAAAGCCCAACATTTCTTATTTTCATCCTTTTGGATGTATATGTTATATGTTGAACACTAAAGAGAATCTTAACAAGTTTGATTCTAAAGCACAGAAGTGTTTCATGCTTGGCTATTCTGAACGCTCTAAAGGCTACAGAGTATACAATACTGAAACACAGATTGTGGAGGAATCTATACATGTTAGATTTGATGATAAGCTTGGCATTGAAAAGCCAAAGCAGTTTGAAAGTTTTACAGATAGAGAAGTAATTCTACAGACTCTGAAGGCTCAGAGGCAGAAAAGGTTCAAGTGAAAGAGCCAGAAGCAACGCCAGATACAATTCCTTTAGCTTCTTAAATGAACAACTTGAATATTTCTGAAGAATCTAATGTTAGAGGATCATCTTCCAGAATCAAGGCCTATCACCCAGAGGATGTGATCATTGGAAAGAAGGATGACCCAATAAGAACAAGATCCTACCTCAGATCATCTGAAGCGTCATTATTTGGGTTGGTGTCATTTATTGAACCAACTTCTGTGGATGAAGCTCTGCAAGACAATGATTGGATAATTTCCATGCAAGAAGAGCTTAATCAGTTCACAAGAAATGACATTTAGGATTTGGTTCCAAGACCAAAAGGATTCAACATAATTGGAACTAAATGGGTCTTTAGAAACAAGTTGAATGAAAAAGGAGAAGTTGAAATAAATAAAGCAAGGCTTGTTGCTCAAGGTTATAGCCAGCAAGAAGGAATTGACTACACAGAGACTTATACTCCTGTGGCCAGGTTAGAGTCTATTCGTTTACTCATTTCTTTTGCTGCACAAAATAACATCACTCTATATCAGATGGATGTTAAGAGTCCCTTTCTAAATGGGAATTATAGAAGAAGAAGTCTATGTTCACCAACCTCCTGGTTTTGAAAGTGAAAAATTTCCAGAACATGTTTTTAAACTTAAGAAATCTCTTTATGGATTAAAACAAGCTCCCAGAGCTTGGTATGAGAGATTAAGTAACTTTCTTCTGGAGAAAATTTTTATCAGAGGCAAAGTGGACACAACTCTCTTCTGTAAAACATTTAAGAAAGATCTTTTAATTTGTCAAATATATGTGGATGATATTATATTTGGATCTACAAATGTTATGCTGGGAAAGGAGTTTGCTCAATGTATGCAGGCTGAATTTGAGATGAACATGATGGGAGAATTGAGATTCTTTCTGTGAATTCAAGTCAACCAGACTCCAGATTGCACTTACATTCATCAGACCAAATATGTTAAAGAGCTTATGGAGAAGTTCAACATGATTGATAGTAAGATGGCAAAGACTCCTATGCATCCAACAAGTACTCTTGGTAAAGAAGAGGTAAGTAAGAAAGTAGATCAGAAACTCTATAGAGGTATGATAGGATCTCTTCTCTACTTAACTGCTTCTAGACCTGACATCTTATTCAGTGTATGCTTGTGTGCAAGATTCCAATCAGATCCTAGAGAATCACACTTAACAACTGTTATGAGGATTCTAAGGTATCTGAAAGGTACTTCTAATGTGGGTTTGTGTTACAGAAAATCTGATGATTTTAAATTAGTTGGATTCTGTGATGCTGATTACACTAGAGACAGAGTGGAAAGAAAAAGTACTTCTAGAAGTTGTCAATTTCTAGGAAGAAATTTAATCTCCTGGTACAACAAGAAACAACCTACAATTGCGCTATCAACTACAGAAGCAGAATATATTGCTACTGCTGGATGTAGCACGCAGATGCTCTGGATGAAAAGTCAGCTAGAAGACTATCAGATCTTTGAGAGTAACATTTCTATATTCTGTGATAAAACTTCTGCTATATGTTTGTCTAAAAACCCCACTTTACACTCTAAGGTAAAACATATAGAAATTAAACATCACTTCATCAGAGACTATGTTCAGAAGGGTATTATAAAATTAGACTTTGTTGATACAGATCATCAATGGGCTGATATTTTCACAAAACCCCTTGTTGAAGATAGGTTCAAGTTTATTCTGAAAAATATTGGTATGGAATTTTATCCAGAATAATATTTATCAGAAGCAAACTTCTCAGATGCAAAATGCTTAAAACTCTGAAGTATTTCATCTGTCATTTATTTGATTTCTTGATTTATTATTATTTGTGTGTATCTGAACTAACCAATCTCAGAGGATCTGAACGTTAGCTAACGTTTCATTTCTCAAGAGAATTCAGAAGCACATGCAAGCAAACACGTGTCACTCTGAATCTGAAAAGATGGCGTGCACAATACTGAAGAGACATTTGAGGTAACTTTTGAATAGTTGAAATCCTTGATTTTCCCCCCAATTGTCAGAATCAATTAATGCTTTGAAATGATTATTATTCTTTTCGTTAAATGCCATTAATTTCTAATTGAGAACGTGCTGAATGTGTGTCTATTTATGTGCCCTAATTTCTCTCTTTAAATACCACAAATCTTACCATTTCACACTTTTCACTTCACAAACACGTATATGCATTTCTGTTTGCTTTTTGGCCTTCATCAAAACCCTAAACCTTCATCTAAACCTTCTTCATCTTCAACAATGGCAACCTCATCTTCAACCTCAGCTCAGTTCCAATCATTAATGGCTACAGTTGCATCATCAAACATGGGTGCTACTCCGTTTAAGGAACCTGAGAGAACCTTGTTAACCCCTGTTGATAAGCTTGAAGTTCTATGTGAATCTATGGTGGATTTGATTCTTTGGCTGACAATGGATTTGATTTGCGTTCTATTATTGATGCTCAAGGCTGGGTAAAGTACTTTGATAGATTATTTGGACCAGTCTATCCACACTTAGTGAAGGAATTTTGGATTCATGCATCTGTTTACCCAAAGTTCATCCTCTCTTCTGTTCTGGGAAAAGAGATTATTGTAATACCCTAATTTTTACCCCTAAGATCCCACATTTCATTTGCATATCATTCCACAAACAAGATCTTACTTTGTGTTTCTTATTTACTTTATGTTTGTTTCTGTTTACTAACATCTAACCAAAATACCAAAAATATTTTCCAATTTTTGTTTGTTTCTTCTTCACTGTGTGTTTAAGGTTTTGTAGGGAGATTCATGGCAAAAGAATGACTTGGAATCGAGTGTGGCTATTCATGTGCAGTTAATGTCAAACTGTCAAGGGATTACTTCATTTGCAAGTATCTGTATCAGTGGTCTATTTTCTCAAGAGATGATTGTTCAAATTCAAGTGGTCTTGTGAAGAATCATCAGTTTATCGAGCAATGTTTTATGAAAAATGCAGGTACAAAGTGTTCATTCAATTGCGCCATTTCCAAGTGAACTTAAAGCATGCTGGAAGGATAGCTGGTCTTGAAGTTCTTAGAATTATCAATGAACCAACTGCTGCATCCTTGGCTTATGGTTTTGAAAGGAAAAACAATGAAACTATTTTGGTATTTGACCTTGGAGGTGGTACTTTTGATGTCTCAGTGCTTGAAGTTGGCGACGGAGTGTTTGAGGTGCTGTCTACTTCTGGTGATACACACTTGGGTGGTGATGATTTTGATAAGAGAGTTGTTGATTGGCTGGCCGGTGACTTCAAGAGAGATGAAGGTATAGACCTTTTGAAAGACAAACAAGCTCTTCGGCGTCTTACTGAGACAGCTGAGAAGGCAAAAATGGAGCTTTCATCATTGACTCAAACAACATCAGTTTGCCATTTATAACTGCCACAGCAGATGGCCCCAAACATATTGAGACGACTCTTACAAGGGCTAAATTTGAAGAATTGTGTTCAGATCTTCTTGACAGACTTAGAACACCAGTGGAAAATTCATTGAGCGATGCAAAGCTCTCAATTAAAGATATTGACGAGGTGATTCTTGTTGGTGGATCAACACGTATTCCTGCTGTTCAGGAGCTTGTAAAGAAGCTGATTGGGAAGGACCCAAATGTCACTGTTAATCCAGATGAAGTGGTTGCCCTTGGAGCTGCTGTTCAGACTGGTGTCTTGGCTGGAGCTGTCAGTGACATTGTGCTGTTGGATGTTTCTCCACTGTCATTGGGTTTGGAAACTCTTGGTGGTGTGATGACCAAGATTATTCCAAGAAACACTACCCTTCCCACCTCAAAATCAGAGGTTTTCTCTACTGCTGCTGATGGGCAGACAAGTGTAGAAATCAATATCATTCAGGGTGAGAGAGAATTTGTAAGGGATAACAAATCTCTTGGTAGCTTCCGCTTGGACGGTATCCCTCCCGCTCCTCGCGGGGTTCCTCAAATTAAGGTGAAATTTGACATTGATGCAAATGGTATTCTATCGGTTGCCGCCATAGACAAGGCCAAAGGGAATGGATAAAATTTTGCAGTCAACTGGTAGAGGCCGTGAAGTTACTGTAACTAACGACGGTGTTTGATCAAATGCCACAAAAGGATTTGTGTTCTTGGAATACCATGATATCAGGTTATGCTAATATTGGTCGTCTTGAACAAGCTAGGAAACTGTTTGATAAAATGCCTCAAAGAGATAACTTCTCTTGGAATGCTGTTATTTCTGGTTATGTTAGCTGTGATCGACACAGGGAAGCTCTGGATTTGTTTAGAATAATGCAGGTGAATGAGAGTTCTAACTCTAATATGTTTACCTTGTCTAGTGCTTTGGCAGCAGCTGCTGCTATACCGAGTTTGCGTCTTGGGAAGGAAATTCATGGTTACTTGATAAGGACTGAGTTGAACTTGGATGAGGTGGTTTGGACTGCACTTTTGGATTTGTATGGTAAGTGTGGGAGCTTAGATGAAGCTAAGGAGACAATGACCTGGGCTGAGCAACATGGAGGATCAAAATTACGCCAACGAATTGGAGGTAGCTGTCAGGATTGTCCACGTTGCATGTGCTCTCTGTGGGAGGGTGCAGGAGAAACTCCTTACGACAGAGGTTCTGTCCAAAGACGATGATTCTCCTGTTACTGTTGCAGACTTGAGTGTTCAAGCAATCACTAGTTGGTTACTAGCAAAAACATTCGGGGTTCAAAATGTGTCAATTGTTGCGGAAGAAGACGTAGAAATTTTCTCCAAGGACAATTCAACAGCCTTACTGGAAGCTGTTGTGGATACCGTCAATGAGTCTTTATCTTTTGTAGCCATGTATGGTCTTCAAAGTCCAGAGACAACTCTTGGGACATCAGAAGTTCTTGAGGCCATTGGCCGCTGCAGCTCAACAGGAGGCCCCAGTGGAAGGCATTGGGTACTTGACCCTGTTGACGGCACATTAGGATTTGTACGTGGTGATCAGTATGCAGTTGCTCTAGCTTTTATTGAGAATGGAGAAGTTGTTCTTGGAGTTCTTGGGTGCCCCAATTACCCAGTGAAGACAGAATGGCTAAGTTATCACTACCAGTATCATGAAACAACACCACAATCATCTCCAACAACGACCGATGCGTGGGGAAAAGGATGTGTGTTGTATGCTAAGAGAGGCAGTGGTGAGGCGTGGCTGCAGTCGTTGATTCCGGCAGATAAGACGCTAGAATGGCCAAACTGTGCGAGACGTATTCGAGTTTCTTCAGTTGATGATCCAGCATTGGCAACTCTCTGTGAACCAGTGGAAAGGGCAAACTCAAATCATTCCTTCACGGCTGGCCTTGCTGATGCTGTTGAAGGGCGCATCAATATGATAGTAAATGATAAGCAGATGTTTAGATGTGCATTACGACAAAGTCCTTCTTCATCATTAGCTAATGATTGCATCACAGCACTTGCTGAGGGGATTGGTTCTGGTTTCTATAGACATTTTCTTGGTCTTCTTTGGAAAGGTGATTATCCCACTGATTTCTCAGAAGCTGAATCTAATGTCGATTCAGAATGAGATTCTTTTTGTCGTGTAATTCTGAAAATCTGCAGAAAATCTAACATCGTTTCTCAGAAGCGTTCTGGTTTGTTGCCACAATGCGCTTGGAATTTCCTTCTCAGCAGCCAATTTCACAATAATTTCTGCAAAGTAAACTCGTTGTTTGGAAAATCTTGTGCTGTGACACTTGATCAGCTGGAGTCAAGTTCTTCTACATCATCTTTAGATGGTACACAAAGTTCTGAAAAACCATTTTATATCGAACTGTTAATAGAATGCTTGGGATCTCTTCATGCACTCTATGAAAGCTTTCATCTGGTGTTTACTGTAACATTGCCACAGGATCTATTGATGAAGTTCTTCAAAATATGGATCAAAATCTTTTAAGAACTTTGCCTAAACTAGTCCCAAAGCCTAGAATGTTAGTTTGTGCTCTTTCTAATGCTGCCACTGATGAGCTTCTTTCCCGTGTTCTCGATCGTGGATTTATTGACGGAGAGATGAAAGTATCTCGACCTGATGTTGCGCGGGTTGGGGTTGATTCTCAGACACGTGCTGCCCAAGCAGTTTCTGTTGAACGGAGAACTGAACAACTTCTCGTCAAGACTCGAGAAGAAGTTTCTGGATGGATGCTCAGAAAGATCCGGCAGTTTTTACTGATGCTCGTCATGCAAAAACTTTAGTTAACCAGGTAGATAGAAAATTGGTTAAGCAGACAGTGATGACATCAGTTTACGGTGTCACTTATATTGGAGCAAGGGAACAGATAAAGAGGAGCTTTTGGATGTTGAGCCAATTCCTCAAAAAAAAAAAGCCATTATCTGAAATCGAGGCAATGCAACATGAGGCAGAAGGAGGTGAAGTTGTACCCGATTCAGTGTCTGAACCCTCTTTTAACGTCACTCACAAATCAAGTTTTGAAAAAGATGACTTATTGCCTGTTTCTTTAAGTCAAGTTGACGGCTCTGTGTTACAAAAATTGCCTGAGGATTTGAAAGCAGTCATTGTTCTGCAGCTTCCTGCACACAGGAAACAGGAGATTTGCTCCAATGTTGCTCTGGTCCCTCCCAGTGAAAACCATCAGGTGTCAATAGGTGTCAATGATTCTGAGAATCTTGGATCAAATCATGCTCTGAATGAATGTCTTTGGGATGGGAATCCTCCAAAATGGGTGGAGGAGTTCAAATTCAGCAGTTGCTTAATATTAAAGAAACTTGCTGAAATGTATTATAAATCTGGGTTGACTAGCACCTTCTCATCAGTTTTACGCCATATTATATCTGAATTCCACCAGCTAAATCCAGTCTATCAGATTTCCGATGACTCTGTTAACATCACGTGTGAGCTACTGAAGCAGTATATCAAAGTGAAGATAGGAAAAGATATTGAGGAGATTTATATTTGTATTCGGCCTCTGAAAAGGTTTGCAGCAGCATCACAATTTTTCCTACAAGTGTATAATGGTGTATTTCCATACCTTCAGGAAGCTGTTGATGACAATTATGGAGGGAGTTTGTTTATAACCCCATAGTAGCACTCAGACAGTCACAGTCTTACTTCAACTATGTGATATTGGTAAAAAGATCTCTGGTTTCTATGTGAGCCTATGTGGCCACCTCACAAACCAACAGATCTATCGACCATGATGTCTTGCAGAAACAACATGAAGATTTGAAAATTAGAGAGAAAAGATAAGATAAAACAGGGTTGAGATTGATGCGATAACACTTGCTTAGTTATTGAATCAGACATCAATATTGTAGTTACAGCTGGGAAGGGGGCAGATTTGATCTTGGAGAATCATAATAAGCTGCTTGTATAATTCAGTGCTGCTTTGCTGCAAAAAATAAAAAAAGATGATTTCTCAGCATGATATGATGAGTAGCAACTTTGGTTGGTAATATTAAGCTTGGCAACGGGCAACAAGATGGAGATGGAAATGCTGATACCCGGCCTGGGGATTTTGTGAAACTGCCTACCATGTCCTTGCAGCATGACTGCATGAGTCCAATACCAAGAGATTAATTTTATGTATGTAGCACCATTAATTTATAACAGATATGGGTTATTTTTGGACATGGACAGTGATGCGGATGGGGATGATGAAGTTGTTGAACGCAGCAATCCTACTTCTTCAAGCTTGACAGACTCATCTAGTGGCTCGGGTTCAATCATGCATAAGAGTTCATCTAGTTACCAGAACTTTAAGAACCAAAAGCAGTCCAAAGCCAAATCAACCATCGTTGATAGCGGGACAAAAATCGTTGTGAAAGCTACATATGGAGAAGACACCATTCGTTTCAAATTTGATCCATCCACAGGTTGTTTTAAACTATACGATGAAGTTGCAACAAGATTCAAACTGCAAGCAAGGGACATGCTACAACATCTTTGCACAGGTCCGATTTCAAATGCATCAGTTGAAGTTGTTCAAGGGAGGGCCATGCTGTTTCTGCAGGATTTGCATTGGGTTTTGTTACACTGAAACAGAGCGAAAATGGCTCGAAATTGAGGTTGAGCTGAGGAAACAATTCATCACTTATCCAAGCCATATTGCAAGCCATGAAGCTGACCCCACAAGCTATCCATGTCACTTAAATGAGCTACAAAGAGAAAAAGTTCAAAACGACATGTCAAATACCAGCAAAAAAATATCACGCACAACACACCTACTTCAAAACGGCAGAAAATTCTCACAAACTGCAAATCATTTTTCACTCATTCTCATCTATAAATAGAATTCATCCCTCACTCTATTCTTCAAGCTTTTCAAGCCAAAAAATCTCTGCTGATTTTCTTCCTCAATTCCTCACCACCAGAAAAAAACCTTCGTTCATTCTCTTCTCATATTTCATTCCACCAAATTAACTTCAAATCAACCTCAAACACAGATCAATTTCGAACCAGAATTCGTTCAGAAGAAGAAGAGAAGCAAGAAGAAGCTTGGATTGATTTCTTACCTGAGTTTGAAGGTAGATTGAGCTTCACCGTCATTTTCGATCCGTTATCTTTTGTTGTGATTCTCTGAATTGTTGGTACCATTGTGAAGAGCTTTTGATTTCGATCTGTTCGGTGTAATTTTCGCATCCCGTCGCTTTGATCTAAGCAAGCTTTGAGCTCGAGAAAAAAATGGTGCGAAGAAGTTACCGCGAAGAAGAAAGGAGAAGATGAAGTTTCTGTTTCTCTTTCTCCTTTTAATTTGTTTTTTCATTTATTTATTCTTTTTTTTATCTTTTCTTTTTTTTTATATTGTTATTAGTTTATTTTTATAAACTAATAATAATATTCTTGAAAAAAAGAAAGCATTAAAAATTATTTGAAAATATTTTGATTAATTGTTGGTGGTTTTGGATCTTGAATTTTGATAAGATTTCATCAATATCAATGGACTTTGGGTGTTGATTTTTATCCACCAAGAGAGGTGATTGATATTGATGATAATTTAATCGATTTAAGATTCAAATTGTGATTTCTTTTCATTCTTATTTTCTTTCTTCTTTTTTTATTTTTATTTTTGATCGATGAAATCTATGGATCATAAATTGTTGATTATCAAGGTTGATTAATCTTCATTATTTCAAATCTATGGACGAATAATCATTGAGATAATTCTCCTTACTTTGGAATAGTGATAGATTACCTTTGATTAATTAATTAAAAATCTTGATTATGATGAGATCATTACCTCTTTTCTTTTTGTGTGGCATGTTTTAGGAGAATGATTTACATATCATTTCTCTAACATGTATTAACACTAACATTTTATTGACCGGCCTCAGATAGTCGTGGTTTCTACATAAACCCGATTACGATTGCTTAACATAGCGCTAAAGTGTCCCTTAATCGGAAAATGATCATTCGTGGCTCAAACTTACGTTTAAAAGTCCAAGTATGTTTAGTTGCTTGTCTTAACTCCAATACCTATGAAAATCATTGTTAGGAGGCTTTGATTCTATCAATCCTCTAATGAATTTTCATTAAATCTTGGTCTAAGTGCAAGAATTAATCATCATTGATCATATGTTCTAACCACTAACCACTAATTCACTAACAATATCCTTGTTTAATTTTGTTTATATTCTCTTCTTACTCTTTATTTTTTACTTTTATGCTTCCATTTTATCATTACATACCATATCTTTGTTTATGTTTATGTCATTTTTTCTTTTGTCCACTTGGACCATACTTTGTTCAAAACACTAATAAAGGATAAAACATCTAAAAAATTGGTGCTATTAACTTTGTGGTTATACTCTTGGACCATTCTTAGACCTTGGACTTCATGGACATTTTGGACTTAGAATTAGGGTTCTCATTCCTATGCTTGGAGTATTGTGGATCTTAGCCTTTAATCGGATGGAATTCTTTTTGCTTGCTTTGGGGTGTGCTACAAGTCGGTTAGATCTTTCTTACCTCTAGCTCTTATTTTGTTTTTTAGGATAGTCACTTCATCTCCTCCCCTTCTTAAATTTTCAAAACTTTCTCCCTCTTTCAAAACCTTCTTGGTTTCAAAATTCAAAACCGCTTTCGCAATAAAACCTTGACTTTCGTCAAGTGATTTTTAAACTTTGTTTTTCTTAATAAAAGTCAATCAATGTTAATCATGCTTTGACCAATTTCAAAAGACATAAAAAATACAAAAACTCATCAACTCTTTTTGTGCCTTTATGCACTTTTTCACTTTAAAACTTTTCATAAAGTTTAGACATGATTCATTTCTATAGTTGAGATGTAAATCTCCTATTCCCCATATTATTAAGACTTTGACATTTTCCACGTTGATGTTGAGAGATAGTCTTGTTGATAATCCAAGCAAATCCTCCATCTTTATGTGACGCAAATGTTGTCATAATACTCGTGGGTGGATAGTCGCAGTTTTCTCCTTGAAATGACGACTTGTTTGAACATCTAAAATCAATCAAAACCAACAAAATTTTGTCATTTGTACCACGAACTACGGGGTTTTGATTCCATATTGCACTTTATGGGTACGTAGGCATGAGACGATAAGTCTCTCCAAACACAAAAATATAAAAAATAATTCTCTTCTCACCTCCCCAATCTCTTTTCAAACAAACCACTTTCAAACCAAAAAGCGAAAATATTTCAAAGGGCTCCTATAGAGTACTATAGACGTTTTGGGTGCTAACACCTTCCCATTGCGTAACCAACCCCCTTACCCCGATCTCTGTCTCGTGTTCTTATTTTAGAACTCTTTGGTTTTGTTCGCTCTTTTTCCTTTCCTTTATTTGGATAAAATAAAAGTGCGGTGGCGACTCTTGTTTTCTTTGAGTTAAGTTAGTCAATAACTTACACTCACGATTTTTACCGCTACAGAAAAGTGGCGACTCTGCTGGGGACTCCAACGGTTCCTAGTGGGTTTCGCCTACTTTGATTTATTTCTCGCTTTCTGTTTGACTTGTTTGTTATTGATTGTTCTGTTTTGGTGCCTGGTAATTTGTGTGGTGAGATAAGTCCTAACCCGGACTTGAGTGCACTTATGATAGGAGGGTGGTATAGTCTTGTTGGCTTACGTGGAGTAGTCCTTACTAAGCTAACTTGAGATCCCCCGCTCGGTGGAGGCCCCTTTGGAAATTACTGATGTCTTACGAGTAGTCGTAATTGATATTACTTTTTCCGACTGGGAGCCTGAGAAGCTGAGGACCTTAGAACCCCTTTAACCCATCTTGGCCTTATTAGGACGTGGTGCGGTGGCTGTTCAGGTGTAGACTTGAATTGGTCGTTACGCGATACCACACTCAGATGAGTTTCTCTTGAGAATATTGTTGGCCGACGAGTAGTCGTTTAAGCCGATAATATCCAAAAGATGGAATTATGATTCTGGGAACTTTTTAGAACCTTGTTCTACAGGTGATGATATAACCATAGTACATACCATTGTGGTTTGGTTGATTCTTACCTTTGGCTCCATGCTCGTGCCGAACCTTTGAACCTGTGTGCTTTGTATGTCTTGTTTGTGGGTGTTGCATCTTGCACTCATGCATTCATGAGCATTGTGTTTCAGCTGGTTTTTAAGGATCTCAGAGATTTTCTTTTGCAAACATCGCAGATATTGTTGACTATGGATATTGGAAGGAGAAACACTCAGAAGTACGGTTTTCGGGCTCCTGATCTTACAGAGCTGAGAAAGCTAGTGTCCTTGGTAGATGATCGTTCAGGCTTCTCATCTCGTTATGGGAGACTTTTATTTGTTCTTTCTACCAAAATTGAAGACGGAATTCTGAATACCCTTATGCAGTTCTATGATCCTATTTACCGATGCTTCACATTTCCCGATTATCAGCTCATGCCGACCTTGGAAGAATATGCTTATTTGTTGGGTGTACCGGTTTCTGATAAAGTTCCGTATACTGGTTTGGAGGAAGCTCTTAAGCCTCAAGATATCGCTGAAGCTACCCATTTGACGAAGTCGGATATTGATGCAAATCTAAAGACTAAGGGAGGCCTCAAGGGTTTGACTGCTAAATTCTTGATTGAGAAGGCTACTTTATTTGCTGACATTGGTCGCACATTGGCGTTTGAGGCTATATTGGCTTTACTCATCTATGGACTAGTTTTGTTTCCTAATATTGATAATTTTGTGGACATTAATGCTATTAGGATTTTCTCGATTGGGAACCCTGTTCCAACTTTGCTTGGTGATACTTATTTTTCCATCCATAGTAGGACCTCTAAGGGAAACGGTACCATTGTTTGCTGTCTACCTCTGCTGTATAATTGGTTTGTTTCACACTTACCTCAGACATCTGCTTTTAGGAAAAACAAGGATTGCTTAAGGTAGTCTCAAAGGATTATGTCTCTTACGCATACTGATATCACTTGGTCTTCTTCGGTTTACGATAATGTCCGGATTATTGATAGTTGTGGAGAATTCGCTAATGTTCCTCTTCTTGGAATACAAGGCGGAATTAACTACAACCCGAGTCTAGCTCGCCGTCAGCTGGGATATATGCTGAAGGATAAGCCTAAGAATATTTTATTAGAGGGTTTATTCTTTCAAGGAGGGGATGATTCTCTTGGTTTGAGAAGAAGAATGGCTCATGCCTGGACTAAGATTCACAGGTTGGGTAGAGGGGAGCTTGGAAGACAAGTTTGCATTGCTTTAGAACCTTACACGCTTTGGGTGAAGAAGAGGGCTATGGAGCTTAAGATGCCTTATCCTATTGAGAAATCTCTGACTACTGTGATCTCTACGCCACTCCCTACGCCACTCCCTACGCCAATCCCTGTTTCTTCTGATGATGTGAAGACACTTCAAGACGCTTTGGCTAAGATGAAGGAAGAGAAAGAGATGTGGGAAAGTAAGTTTCAAGCTTCTGACAAAGAGAAGATGGAATTGCAAAAACAGATGAAGGAGAAAGACGACTTGATAGAGTTACTTGAGCGGCGCGCTGTGAAGAGGCATGCAGAGGATTTATTTTCCTCTACTACTCCATCAGCACATCCTCCTACTTCTGGTGCTTGGAAGGGTATTGTAGATCAGCTCGTGCTAGAGAAGATCACCATGAAGCACAAATATGAGAAAGAGATTAAGAGACTCCGAAGGAAGTATCAGCTTGGATCGTCATCAGATGTTCCTTAGGGCCTAGCTTTTTCTTATTTTGATATTATTGTATTTTGTACTTCCAAGTGTAACTCTTTCCAATATTCAATGAAATGAGATGTTTATCAGTATTTCAAGAAGTGTTATTTTTTCTTTATGATGTTTGTAATTGCTTTATATCTTAAAAATCCTTGAAAACTGGTTGAAACACCTGCATTTTGCATTTGCATTCGCATCATCGTGCATTGTGTGTTGCCTTTTCCCAGTTGTCTTATTTGTTTCTTTTGGCCTTCCTTCAGCCAAGCTGTCGCATCACTACAACACCCGGGCTAACTCTAAGAAAAAGATGGATCAGTTGCAACAAGAGAACCGCGAGCTCCGTGAAGAGGTATCAACTCTGAAAGACGGTTTGGAAAGACTGACTGCCGCAATGGAAGCTCTGGTGGCTGCTCAGAATCAGCCACCACTACCTCCTCCTTCTCCTGTCCAAGGAACTGTGATTTCTGAAATCGGATCAACGCCCATTTCTGTGGCCCCGATTAATGCTTCTCAATATCAAATGCCTGTTGGTTTCCCTTGGGGCATGCCTAACAATTATGTGCCAGAGGGATATCGACCTCCTGTTCCCGAAGGTTCTAGACTTCCTGCTGTCATGGCTGTACCACCTCCTTTGGTTAATGTTGTTCCTAATGCTGAAGTTCCAGTTGTTCCTACTGTCATACCTGTGCCACCGCCTGTAACTCACGCTATGCCTTATACTGAAGAACAGATTTTCCATACTGCTCCGAGCGAGAGTTTGGATGTTATGGATCGAATAGATGACTTTCAAGATCAGTTTGCTGAAATGCAAAGAGAAATTAGGGCTTTAAGGGGAAAGGAGTTATTTGGAAAGAATGCTCATGAGCTTTGCCTTGTTCCAAATGTGAAGATTCCCGCTAAGTTCAAGGTTCCGGATTTTGAAAAATACAAAGGGAACACTTGTCCGCAAAGTCACTTGATCATGTATGCTAGAAAGATGTCTACCTATACTGACAACCATCAGTTGTTGATCCACTATTTTCAAGATAGTCTTACTGGTGCTGCGCTGAAATGGTATATGGGACTCGATAGTACACAAATCAAGACATTCAACGATCTTTGTGAAGCTTTTGTTCGTCAGTATAAGTATAATCTCGATATGGCGCCAGACCGTGATCAGCTTCGCGCAATGTCTCAAAAAGAGAAAGAAACTTTTAAAGAATATGCGCAAAGATGGCGTGAGATTGCAGCTCAGATAAGCCCTCCGCTTGAAGAGAAAGAAATGACCAAGATTTTTCTGAAGACTCTGGATTCATTTTACTATGAAAGGATGGTTGCGAGCGCTCCTAGTGATTTCACGGAAATGGTTAATATGGGGATGAGATTAGAGGAAGCTGTCCGCGAGGGACGTCTGATAAAAGAAGGAAATTCTGGAAGTACAAAAAAGCCTGGTGTTGGGTTCCCTAAGAAAAAAGAGGGAGAAACTAATGCTATATCTCAGGAAAGGTCTAGAAGACGCAGAGTTGTGAACAACAATGGTAGTCGTCGTCAGCAACAAGTAGCATCTGTTATGCCTGTTGTCAGTAACACCCCTACTGCTCAAGCTACTGCAAGTTATCAGCCACGTTTCCAAGAGAAGACAACTCAACAAGGTCGTACACAGAGGAAAACACAATTTGATCCCATTCCAATGACGTATACTGAGCTCTTTCCGGCTTTAATAAAGAATAATTTGGTTCAACCTCGTGATCCGCCGGCTGTTCCAACTGAAATTCCATGGTGGTATAAGCCAGATGCTCATTGCGCATTTCATCAAGGTGCCCCTGGACACGATATCGAAAATTGCTATCCTCTGAAGCATGAAGTTGCAAAGCTCGTTAAAAGCGGTATTCTGTCTTTTGAAGATACCAACCCTAATGTGCAATCAAATCCATTTCCTAAACATGGTAATGCAACTGTTAATATGGTATATGGTTGTCCTGGTACATACCGTATTTTCGACATTCGCTGGATTCGGAGATCGCTTGTTGAAATGCATGCTACTTTGAGTGAGTTCCATGATATTGAGCATGATTATGCCGCCTGTTGTATTTGTTCTGTGAACCCTCGAGGGTGTGTGATTGTAAAAAGGGACTTACAAAAGATGATGGATGAGAATTTGATCCAGGTTACTGCAAACAGAAATGAAGTGGAAAACGAGGTGAATGTCATAGTCCCACGTTTCAATATTCCTGAGCGGGTTGTAATTTCTTACAATAGTCAGAAATCTGCTGTGACGCCTTTGGTTATCCGTTTGCCTGGCCCGACGCCGTATGAATCTGATAAAGCTGTTCCCTACAAATACAATGCTACTATGTTGGAGGATGGAAAAGAGGTTCCCATTCCTTCTCTTCCCTCAGTTGTGACTATTGCTGATGTCGGACGTGTAACCAGAAGTGGTCGAGTATTTGATAATGTGCCTTCAAAGACAAGTGAAGATACTGGGAGTAAGCAAATTCAGTTGAGGACTACTGTGGAGTCTGGTCAATCAAGTGATGTAAATCAGAAGTCAGATAATGATGAGGTATTGAAATTGATCAAGAAGAGTGAATATAATGTGGTGGATCAATTGTTACATACACCGTCAAAAATATCTGTTTTATCTCTGTTAATGAGCTCTGAGGCTCATCGTGAATCGTTGCAGAAAGTATTGGAACAAGCCTATGTAGACCATGATGTGACTGTTAACCAGTTTGATAGCATTGTTGCCAATATCACTGCGTGTAATAATCTGAGTTTTTGTGATGAAGAGTTGACCGATCATGGAAGAAATCATAATTTGGCTCTCCATATTTCCATGAATTGCCAGGAAGACGCTCTATCCAATGTGCTGGTTGATACTGGGTCATCGTTGAATGTGATGCCAAAATCTACTTTGTCCAGATTATCTTATCAAGGTACTCCTATGAGGTTCAGTGGGGTCATTGTGAAAGCCTTTGATGGATCGAGGAAAACCGTGATTGGAGAGGTTGATCTCCCTATCAAGATTGGTCCATGTTTTTTCCAGATCACTTTTCAAGTCATGGATATTCGTCCTGCTTACAGTTGTCTTCTAGGACGCCCATGGATCCATGAAGCTGGAGCTGTTACTTCGACACTGCATCAAAAGTTAAAATTCGTGCAGAATGGTAAACTTGTCGTTGTTGGTGGAGAACAGGCTATGTTGGTAAGCAGTTTGTCGTCTTTTTCTTATATCGATGCGGAAGAGGATATTGGAACTCCGTTTCAGGCTCTTTCTGTGGTTGATAAAGCTGTTAAGAAGGATGGGGTGTCCATGTCTTCTTTAAAAGATGCACAACGTGCAGTGGATAATGGCCAAGCTGATGGATGGGGCCAAATCATTGAAGTTACTGAGAAAAAAGATAGAGCTGGTTTGGGTTTTACATCTGGTTCAACCCAAAAAGAGCTGAAGAGTATTCATGAAGTCTTTCGAAGTGCTGGGTTCATCCATTGCAAAGATCATTCTACAGCTGCAATTCTCGAAGATGACCAAGAGGAAGAAATGCCCAACTTTGTGACACGTGGATTGATATGCCAGAATTGGATCGCTGTTGATGTTCCTACTGTTGTTCATGTTTCAAAGTAATTTGTTTTTGTTTCTTTCAAAAAATCCTTTCACTCTGCCCAAGGTGAAAGTGAATTTGTGAGGGCTTTGTTTCAACTTTTATCATCATCAATAAAATGTTTTTCTGTTTATCCATATGTTGTTTTCCTTTTTTGCTTTACTTCTGAAAAATGGTAACATAAAAAACCGGAAAAAGTATAATAATGTTATAATCACTCTTATCTGCATAATATTTTCTTTTTTTTGTTCATATTCTAAAATCAAACATAAAATCATTGTGCAGATTGATTGTTAAACCCATTGGAAACAATGACCATATGCCCCCTCCCAACTTTGAGTTCCCTGTGTTTGAAGCGGAAGAGGAGGATATTGAAGAAATTCCCGATGAAATTTCTCGATTGCTCGAGCACGAGGAGAAGGCCATTCAGCCTCATGAAGAGCCGGTGGAATTGGTTAATCTGGGTTCCGATGATGATAAAAAAGAAGTCAAGATTGGGGCACTGCTTCAGTCAGATGTTAAGAAGAGGATGGTAGAGCTTCTTAGAGAATATGTTGACGTGTTTGCTTGGTCCTATCAAGACATGCCTGGTCTTGATACTGGTATTGTGGAGCACCATTTGCCATTAAAGCCTGAATGTTCACCCGTGAAGCAGAAATTGAGAAGAACTCATCCTGACATGGTAGTGAAGATTAAAGAAGAGGTTCAAAAGCAGATTGATGCTGGTTTTCTTGTGACCGTCGAATATCCTCAATGGGTGGCCAATATCGTGCCTGTTCCAAAGAAAGACGGAAAAGTCCGAATGTGTGTTGACTATAGAGATTTGAATAAAGCAAGTCCAAAAGATGATTTTCCACTACCACACATTGATTTGTTGGTAGATAATACTGCTAAGTTCAATATCTTTTCGTTTATGAATGGATTTTCCGGTTATAATCAAATAAAGATGGCACCTGAGGATATGGAAAAAACAACATTCATTACACCCTGGGGAACATTCTGTTACAGAGTGATGCCCTTCGGTTTAAAAAATGCTGGTGCAACGTACCAGAGAGCTATGACCACCCTGTTCCATGATATGATGCATAAAGAAATTGAGGTCTATGTGGATGATATGATTTGTAAGTCGAAGACTGAAGAGGATCATATTAAAAATTTATTGAAGTTGTTTCAACGTTTGAGAAAGTTTAAGCTCCGTCTGAATCCTAATAAATGCACTTTTGGTGTTCGTTCTGGAAAATTGTTAGGCTTTATTGTCAGTCAAAAAGGCATTGAAGTTGATCCTGGTAAAGTTAAAGCTATCCAGGAGATGCCTGCACCCAGAACAGAAAAACAAGTAAGAGGATTCTTGGGACGTTTGAACTATATCTCTCGATTTATATCCAATATGACTGCCACATGTGCACCGATTTTCAAACTTCTCCGCAAAGATCAGGGTTGTGTTTGGACAGAAGATTGTCAGAAAGCTTTCGAAAGAATTAAAGAGTATCTGCTTGAACCTCCTATTTTGTCTCCTCCCGTAGAAGGAAGACCTTTGATCATGTATTTGACCGTGCTAGAAGAGTCTATGGGTTGTGTTCTGGGTCAACAAGATGAATCCGGGAGAAAAGAATTTGCCATTTATTATTTAAGCAAGAAATTCACTGATTGTGAGTCTCGGTACACGATGCTTGAAAAGACATGTTGTGCTCTAGCTTGGGCTGCCAAGCGCCTCCGTCAGTATATGTTGAATTGTACAACTTGGTTGATATCTAAAATGGATCCAATCAAGTATATATTTGAAAAGCCTGCTTTAACTGGGAGGATTGCTCGTTGGCAAATGTTGTTATCAGAATATGATATCGAGTACCGAACTCAAAAGGCGATAAAAGGCAGTGTTTTGGCTGATCATTTGGCACACCAGCCAATTGATGATTATCAACCTATTCAGTTTGACTTTCCTGATGAGGATGTGATGTATCTAAAGGTTAAAGATTGTGAGGAACCATTACATGAAGAAGGACCTGAGCCTGGATCCCGTTGGGGTTTGATTTTTGATGGGGCGGTTAATGAATATGGCAGAGGTATTGGTGCAATTATTGTTACTCCTCATGGTTCTCATATTCCTTTCACTGCAAGGTTGGTTTTCAATTGTACAAATAATGCGGCTGAATATGAAGCGTGTATTATGGGCTTGGAAGAAGCTATCGATTTAAGAATCAAGATTCTTGATGTGTATGGAGATTCAGCTTTAGTGATTAATCAGATTAAAGGGAAATGGGAGACACGTCAACCTGATTTGATTCCTTATCGTGATTATGCAAGAAGGTTGTCAACTTTCTTCAATAAAGTTGAGTTTCACCATATACCAAGAGCAGAGAATCAAATGGCAGATGCTTTAGCAACTTTATCCTCCATGATTGTGGTAAATCATTGGAATGATGTGCCAAAGATTGATGTGATGCGTCTTGATAGACCAGCTCATGTGTTTGTAGTTGAAGAAGTTGTTGATGATAAACCATGGTATTATGATATTAAATGCTTTCTTCAGAATCAAGAGTACCCACTTGGGGCATCCAAAAAGGATAGGAAAACTTTGAGAAGATTGGCTGGTAGTTTCTTCTTGAATGATGATGTGATGTATAAGAGAAATTATGACATGATCTTGCTCAGATGCGTGGATAGACACGAAGCGGATATGTTGATGAAAGAAATCCATGAAGGATCCTTTGGCACCCATGCCAATGGACATGCGATGGCTAAGAAGATGTTAAGGGTAGGTTACTATTGGCTGACAATGGAATCTGACTGTTGTAAATATGTGAAAAAGTGCCATAAATGCCAGATTTATGCTGACAAGATTCATGTGCCTCCAACTCCTCTCAATGTTATCTCTTCTCCATGGCCTTTTTCAATGTGGGGCATTGATATGATTGGAATGATTGAGCCTAAAGCGTCGAACGGACACCGTTTCATATTGGTGGCTATTGACTATTTTACCAAATGGGTTGAAGCGGCATCATATGCAAATGTGACTAAGCAAGTAGTGGTCCGGTTTATCAAGAATCAAATCATCTGTCGGTACGGTGTTCCGAGCAAGATCATCACTGATAATGGGTCGAATTTAAATAACAAGATGATGAAGGAATTATGTGATGAGTTTAAGATTGAGCATCATAATTCTTCTCCTTATAGACCCAAGATGAATGGGGCTGTTGAAGCTGCTAATAAGAACATTAAGAAGATTATTCAAAAGATGGTTGTTACATACAAGGATTGGCATGATATGCTTCCTTTCGCTCTGCATGGGTATCGTACATCCGTTCGCACTTCAACAGGGGCAACCCCGTTTTCTCTTGTTTATGGCATGGAAGCAGTGCTCCCGATAGAGGTTGAAATCCCTTCTATGAGAGTTTTGATGGAAACTGAATTGGCTGAGGCTGAATGGTGTCAAAGTAGATACGACCAGTTGAATCTGATTGAAGAGAAAAGAATGACGGCTTTGTGTCATGGCCAATTATATCAACAAAGAATGAAGAAAGCATTTGATAAGAAGGTTCGACCCCGTGTGTTCAGAGAAGGTGACCTCGTGCTCAAAAAGATCTCGACTTTTACTACTGATTCTAGGGGCAAGTGGACTCCTAATTATGAAGGCCCATATGTTGTTAAGAGAGCCTTCTCTGGCGGTGCATTAATTCTTACAACTATGGATGGAGAAGAGTTCACTCGTCCTGTGAATGCCGATGCAGTCAAGAAATACTTCGCCTAAAAAAATAAAAGAACAGCTCGCTAAGTTGAAAACCTGAAAGGGCGGCTTAGGCAAAAATGAGCGTCTCGGTGGATTGAAAACCCGAAAGGGCGGTCTAGGCAAAAATTAGAGACAAAAATAGAAATAATCATCCCGGTAGATTGAAAACCCGAGAGGGCAATCTAGGCAAAAGTTAGGGATCATGGCAAGTAACTGCATCTGGCCAGTCTTGATCGTTTGAAGCAACATTTCCTATCAAAGGTTTTACTTCAGATATTCTCCGCTGAAGTCTCAAGCACAGTTGGAATTCAAAGTTGTTAGGGAGAATAATGGTCATTGTATTTCAATGTAGAACTTTCCATTGTACTTACCATTTTTCAAACTTTGTAATGATCCATGGAGTTACGCCATTTGCGGACTACCATTCTATCAATAGAATTTGGGCCTTTGTCCCTTTATTTGCAATTCTTATTTTGTTTCTGTTTACAGAATTTCATTTTATTTTTGATGATGATTTTTGAAACAAATGTGAATAATTGATTTAAATTTTGAAAATTATAAAAACATTTTTCTTTGATTTGTGAAAATAAAAGAAAGAATATCAACAGTAATCCCGAGAATGGTAGAATCTTGAAGCGAAAAGCGTAAGTGTTCTCTTCAGCAGGGTTCTTTCTTGCCTCTCTGGTAGAATTTATTGGCAGCTCCCCAGTAGAGTTGTGTTGATGTTTCCCCATTTGAGCTATATGGAGGTCTCTTCAGTAGAGTCTGCTGATATTCCCTTAGCAGAGTTTCGTTTCTTTGGATAAACCAGACGAGTGTTGAACGGTTTTCCACAGCAAAGTCTTGATTCAAATGATGGATATGTTTTATTCATTCAACCAGATTATGATCGGACAGTTGAGAAATTTGAAGACCACTCCTCTTTGATGTTTTTGCCCAGGCGGAGATTTGTCTTTGATGATTCCTAGCGGAGGTTATGCATTTGCTTTGGATTATTCCCCAAGTAGAGAACAAGGTTGAGAAGTGTTGACATAGCAGTCACCTGTCGGGTTTTCTCTCACCTTGTGATCGGGTGTTGATTTAAAATCCCCCACAGTTTGACTTTTTGCTATGATGTTAACTTCTTATCCCCCTGGCAGGGTTGGAAGATTTCTGTTGCTATGTTTTCTCCAACAGTTTTTTTTCTCAAAGCGGAGTTCATCTTGTTGTTCCCTCCTTTTGAATTATTAATGGTTGAAGATTGATCTTTGGGGTCTTTTCCCCAAGCAATATCTCTATTTATTCAGCGAGATTTAAGCCTTGTAGTAGGATTTATTTTTCCTTTGATGGCTCTTGTGTATCTCTTGCAGATTTTCTGTTGCTGATCCCCAGCACGATCTCCAATGATATCTCTAACTTGCAGAGATTAGCCGAGTATTTCAGTGGTGTTGTGGTGTTTTGTTCACCCTCTGTTTGCCCTTTTTGTCTGATTTATCAGCATATTCATACTCATTGCATGCGCATTCATTTTGGTTGAGCATAGCATATCTTTGTTGCATTGTGCATCCTGCATTTTTTGTTGGTATTTTCCTTTTCCCGATGTTGTTATCTCGCAGAATGTGTGTGTCCTCTCTTCATTAGAGTGTCGACCCCTAAGCAGAAAATACCTATCATTTTAAATTCCCCACTGAGTTTATGCCTCGTGGAAGATGCTTTGTTTAGCTTTCCTCCCCAGTTTTTTTATCTGGATGGACTTGTTCCCCAGTTGAGTTATTTCCTCATTGGGTCGAGTCTTGTTTGACCGTTTCTTTCCAGTTTGTTCCTGGATTGAACTTTGGTCTCTTGCAGCAGTTACTTTGGTGTTCCCTGGGCTGTGAAACCGGGATGACAAGAAGGTATTTTTGAGGATTTATTTTCCTCGGCAGAATCTGTTATTGATCCCCATCAGAAGATGAAGATTTGATTTTCCCAGTAGTGTTTTGATAACACTCTCTTGGTAATTAATTATGCAACTTCATGTGGAAGCCTCTTTATTTGAGCAGCTTGTGTAATCTCCAGAAGTTTACCTTCGCAATAAATAACATTTCTCTAGTTCATCCTCAACAGAGAAGTTTATTGTGAAATGATGGATCTTTATCCGACCAGCTTTTCTGTCAATTGGAATTTCTGTGGAATAACTCCCGATGAGAATTCTATTGCATGGTTCAACCTGCTCATATCTCTTTTAAAGATCCCCGACAGAGTTGTTAATATCTTTTTCCAACAAATGGTTGTCTCTTTATTTGAGAAGTTTGTTGTGTGTTTGGAGCTGCTCAGTAACAAGTAGCTGATGATATATCTCTTTCTCCTACCCAGTTACAGGTAGTCGAGTATGTTTGTCCTACCCAGTGTCAGGTAGTTGACCTTTTATCTTTTTCTCCTACCCAGTAACAGGTAGTCGAGTCCGTCCTACCCAGTAACAGGTAGTCGACATGTTGTTTACACTATCCAGTAACCGATAGTTGGTAACCCCTTTTATTCAAGTTTATTATTCTCGCTAAACTACTCAGTAACCAGTAGTTGGCGTTGCTTCTTTTCCTACCCAGTCAGGTAGTTGATTATATTTCAACGAGTGGATTACTTTTTACCCAGTAACTGGTAATAGGTAATACATTTCTTTGTTCTCTACCTAGTAACTGGTAGATAACAATTCTCTTGTGTTTTTGCACTTATTTTCTACTCAGTAACCGGTAGAAAGTATTTTACCTATTATCTTCGGTTCGAATATCTTCGCCCAGTAACTGGCAGTTGGTATCTCTTTCCCCACTGAGTCGTTTCCTTTCCCTTATCGGAATAGGATCTTGTTCTTTTGTTTTCTCATGTGGAGTCTCTCTTTTTCTCCCGAGCTTTTGTTTGTTTCCTGTGGCATTATTTCCCCACAGAAGTCTTATGTTCGCATATCATTAGCATAATCATATCATTTTGTGGTCTCTTAGGGTTAAAAATTGGGTTAATTGTTATATTTAAGTCTCTTCTATCTAGTCGAGACAAAGATGTCAATCTTCATATCTCCGGATAGAAGAATCTTAAATAGGGGCAGCTGTAATACCCTAATTTTTACCCCTAAGATCCCACATTTCATTTGCATATCATTCCACAAACAATATCTTACTTTGTGTTTCTTATTTACTTTATGTTTGTTTCTGTTTACTAACATCTAACCAAAATACCAAAAATATTTTCCAATTTTTGTTTGTTTCTTCTTCACTGTGTGTTTAAGGTTTTGTAGGGAGATTCATGGCAAAAGAATGACTTGGAATCGAGTGTGGCTATTCATGTGCAGTTAATGTCAAACTGTCAAGGGATTACTTCATTTGCAAGTATCTGTATCAGTGGTCTATTTTCTCAAGAGATGATTGTTCAAATTCAAGTGGTCTTGTGAAGAATCATCAGTTTATCGAGCAATGTTTTATGAAAAATGCAGGTACAAAGTGTTCATTCAATTGCGCCATTTCCAAGTGAACTTAAAGCATGCTGGAAGGATAGCTGGTCTTGAAGTTCTTAGAATTATCAATGAACCAACTGCTGCATCCTTGGCTTATGGTTTTGAAAGGAAAAACAATGAAACTATTTTGGTATTTGACCTTGGAGGTGGTACTTTTGATGTCTCAGTGCTTGAAGTTGGCGACGGAGTGTTTGAGGTGCTGTCTACTTCTGGTGATACACACTTGGGTGGTGATGATTTTGATAAGAGAGTTGTTGATTGGCTGGCCGGTGACTTCAAGAGAGATGAAGGTATAGACCTTTTGAAAGACAAACAAGCTCTTCGGCGTCTTACTGAGACAGCTGAGAAGGCAAAAATGGAGCTTTCATCATTGACTCAAACAACATCAGTTTGCCATTTATAACTGCCACAGCAGATGGCCCCAAACATATTGAGACGACTCTTACAAGGGCTAAATTTGAAGAATTGTGTTCAGATCTTCTTGACAGACTTAGAACACCAGTGGAAAATTCATTGAGAGATGCAAAGCTCTCAATTAAAGATATTGACGAGGTGATTCTTGTTGGTGGATCAACACGTATTCCTGCTGTTCAGGAGCTTGTAAAGAAGCTGATTGGGAAGGACCCAAATGTCACTGTTAATCCAGATGAAGTGGTTGCCCTTGGAGCTGCTGTTCAGACTGGTGTCTTGGCTGGAGCTGTCAGTGACATTGTGCTGTTGGATGTTTCTCCACTGTCATTGGGTTTGGAAACTCTTGGTGGTGTGATGACCAAGATTATTCCAAGAAACACTACCCTTCCCACCTCAAAATCAGAGGTTTTCTCTACTGCTGCTGATGGGCAGACAAGTGTAGAAATCAATATCATTCAGGGTGAGAGAGAATTTGTAAGGGATAACAAATCTCTTGGTAGCTTCCGCTTGGACGGTATCCCTCCCGCTCCTCGCGGGGTTCCTCAAATTAAGGTGAAATTTGACATTGATGCAAATGGTATTCTATCGGTTGCCGCCATAGACAAGGCCAAAGGGAATGGATAAAATTTTGCAGTCAACTGGTAGAGGCCGTGAAGTTACTGTAACTAACGACGGTGTTTGATCAAATGCCACAAAAGGATTTGTGTTCTTGGAATACCATGATATCAGGTTATGCTAATATTGGTCGTCTTGAACAAGCTAGGAAACTGTTTGATAAAATGCCTCAAAGAGATAACTTCTCTTGGAATGCTGTTATTTCTGGTTATGTTAGCTGTGATCGACACAGGGAAGCTCTGGATTTGTTTAGAATAATGCAGGTGAATGAGAGTTCTAACTCTAATATGTTTACCTTGTCTAGTGCTTTGGCAGCAGCTGCTGCTATACCGAGTTTGCGTCTTGGGAAGGAAATTCATGGTTACTTGATAAGGACTGAGTTGAACTTGGATGAGGTGGTTTGGACTGCACTTTTGGATTTGTATGGTAAGTGTGGGAGCTTAGATGAAGCTAAGGAGACAATGACCTGGGCTGAGCAACATGGAGGATCAAAATTACGCCAACGAATTGGAGGTAGCTGTCAGGATTGTCCACGTTGCATGTGCTCTCTGTGGGAGGGTGCAGGAGAAACTCCTTACGACAGAGGTTCTGTCCAAAGACGATGATTCTCCTGTTACTGTTGCAGACTTGAGTGTTCAAGCAATCACTAGTTGGTTACTAGCAAAAACATTCGGGGTTCAAAATGTGTCAATTGTTGCGGAAGAAGACGTAGAAATTTTCTCCAAGGACAATTCAACAGCCTTACTGGAAGCTGTTGTGGATACCGTCAATGAGTCTTTATCTTTTGTAGCCATGTATGGTCTTCAAAGTCCAGAGACAACTCTTGGGACATCAGAAGTTCTTGAGGCCATTGGCCGCTGCAGCTCAACAGGAGGCCCCAGTGGAAGGCATTGGGTACTTGACCCTGTTGACGGCACATTAGGATTTGTACGTGGTGATCAGTATGCAGTTGCTCTAGCTTTTATTGAGAATGGAGAAGTTGTTCTTGGAGTTCTTGGGTGCCCCAATTACCCAGTGAAGACAGAATGGCTAAGTTATCACTACCAGTATCATGAAACAACACCACAATCATCTCCAACAACGACCGATGCGTGGGGAAAAGGATGTGTGTTGTATGCTAAGAGAGGCAGTGGTGAGGCGTGGCTGCAGTCGTTGATTCCGGCAGATAAGACGCTAGAATGGCCAAACTGTGCGAGACGTATTCGAGTTTCTTCAGTTGATGATCCAGCATTGGCAACTCTCTGTGAACCAGTGGAAAGGGCAAACTCAAATCATTCCTTCACGGCTGGCCTTGCTGATGCTGTTGAAGGGCGCATCAATATGATAGTAAATGATAAGCAGATGTTTAGATGTGCATTACGACAAAGTCCTTCTTCATCATTAGCTAATGATTGCATCACAGCACTTGCTGAGGGGATTGGTTCTGGTTTCTATAGACATTTTCTTGGTCTTCTTTGGAAAGGTGATTATCCCACTGATTTCTCAGAAGCTGAATCTAATGTCGATTCAGAATGAGATTCTTTTTGTCGTGTAATTCTGAAAATCTGCAGAAAATCTAACATCGTTTCTCAGAAGCGTTCTGGTTTGTTGCCACAATGCGCTTGGAATTTCCTTCTCAGCAGCCAATTTCACAATAATTTCTGCAAAGTAAACTCGTTGTTTGGAAAATCTTGTGCTGTGACACTTGATCAGCTGGAGTCAAGTTCTTCTACATCATCTTTAGATGGTACACAAAGTTCTGAAAAACCATTTTATATCGAACTGTTAATAGAATGCTTGGGATCTCTTCATGCACTCTATGAAAGCTTTCATCTGGTGTTTACTGTAACATTGCCACAGGATCTATTGATGAAGTTCTTCAAAATATGGATCAAAATCTTTTAAGAACTTTGCCTAAACTAGTCCCAAAGCCTAGAATGTTAGTTTGTGCTCTTTCTAATGCTGCCACTGATGAGCTTCTTTCCCGTGTTCTCGATCGTGGATTTATTGACGGAGAGATGAAAGTATCTCGACCTGATGTTGCGCGGGTTGGGGTTGATTCTCAGACACGTGCTGCCCAAGCAGTTTCTGTTGAACGGAGAACTGAACAACTTCTCGTCAAGACTCGAGAAGAAGTTTCTGGATGGATGCTCAGAAAGATCCGGCAGTTTTTACTGATGCTCGTCATGCAAAAACTTTAGTTAACCAGGTAGATAGAAAATTGGTTAAGCAGACAGTGATGACATCAGTTTACGGTGTCACTTATATTGGAGCAAGGGAACAGATAAAGAGGAGCTTTTGGATGTTGAGCCAATTCCTCAAAAAAAAAAGCCATTATCTGAAATCGAGGCAATGCAACATGAGGCAGAAGGAGGTGAAGTTGTACCCGATTCAGTGTCTGAACCCTCTTTTAACGTCACTCACAAATCAAGTTTTGAAAAAGATGACTTATTGCCTGTTTCTTTAAGTCAAGTTGACGGCTCTGTGTTACAAAAATTGCCTGAGGATTTGAAAGCAGTCATTGTTCTGCAGCTTCCTGCACACAGGAAATAGGAGATTTGCTCCAATGTTGCTCTGGTCCCTCCCAGTGAAAACCATCAGGTGTCAATAGGTGTCAATGATTCTGAGAATCTTGGATCAAATCATGCTCTGAATGAATGTCTTTGGGATGGGAATCCTCCAAAATGGGTGGAGGAGTTCAAATTCAGCAGTTGCTTAATATTAAAGAAACTTGCTGAAATGTATTATAAATCTGGGTTGACTAGCACCTTCTCATCAGTTTTACGCCATATTATATCTGAATTCCACCAGCTAAATCCAGTCTATCAGATTTCCGATGACTCTGTTAACATCACGTGTGAGCTACTGAAGCAGTATATCAAAGTGAAGATAGGAAAAGATATTGAGGAGATTTATATTTGTATTCGGCCTCTGAAAAGGTTTGCAGCAGCATCACAATTTTTCCTACAAGTGTATAATGGTGTATTTCCATACCTTCAGGAAGCTGTTGATGACAATTATGGAGGGAGTTTGTTTATAACCCCATAGTAGCACTCAGACAGTCACAGTCTTACTTCAACTATGTGATATTGGTAAAAAGATCTCTGGTTTCTATGTGAGCCTATGTGGCCACCTCACAAACCAACAGATCTATCGACCATGATGTCTTGCAGAAACAACATGAAGATTTGAAAATTAGAGAGAAAAGATAAGATAAAACAGGGTTGAGATTGATGCGATAACACTTGCTTAGTTATTGAATCAGACATCAATATTGTAGTTACAGCTGGGAAGGGGGCATATTTGATCTTGGAGAATCATAATAAGCTGCTTGTATAATTCAGTGCTGCTTTGCTGCAAAAAATAAAAAAAGATGATTTCTCAGCATGATATGATGAGTAGCAACTTTGGTTGGTAATATTAAGCTTGGCAACGGGCAACAAGATGGAGATGGAAATGCTGATACCCGGCCTGGGGATTTTGTGAAACTGCCTACCATGTCCTTGCAGCATGACTGCATGAGTCCAATACCAAGAGATTAATTTTATGTATGTAGCACCATTAATTTATAACAGATATGGGTTATTTTTGGACATGGACAGTGATGCGGATGGGGATGATGAAGTTGTTGAACGCAGCAATCCTACTTCTTCAAGCTTGACAGACTCATCTAGTGGCTCGGGTTCAATCATGCATAAGAGTTCATCTAGTTACCAGAACTTTAAGAACCAAAAGCAGTCCAAAGCCAAATCAACCATCGTTGATAGCGGGACAAAAATCGTTGTGAAAGCTACATATGGAGAAGACACCATTCGTTTCAAATTTGATCCATCCACAGGTTGTTTTAAACTATACGATGAAGTTGCAACAAGATTCAAACTGCAAGCAAGGGACATGCTACAACATCTTTGCACAGGTCCGATTTCAAATGCATCAGTTGAAGTTGTTCAAGGGAGGGCCATGTTGTTTCTGCAGGATTTGCATTGGGTTTTGTTACACTGAAACAGAGCGAAAATGGCTCGAAATTGAGGTTGAGCTGAGGAAACAATTCATCACTTATCCAAGCCATATTGCAAGCCATGAAGCTGACCCCACAAGCTATCCATGTCACTTAAATGAGCTACAAAGAGAAAAAGTTCAAAACGACATGTCAAATACCAGCAAAAAAATATCACGCACAACACACCTACTTCAAAACGGCAGAAAATTCTCACAAACTGCAAATCATTTTTCACTCATTCTCATCTATAAATAGAATTCATCCCTCACTCTATTCTTCAAGCTTTTCAAGCCAAAAAATCTCTGCTGATTTTCTTCCTCAATTCCTCACCACCAGAAAAAAACCTTCGTTCATTCTCTTCTCATATTTCATTCCACCAAATTAACTTCAAATCAACCTCAAACACAGATCAATTTCGAACCAGAATTCGTTCAGAAGAAGAAGAGAAGCAAGAAGAAGCTTGGATTGATTTCTTACCTGAGTTTGAAGGTAGATTGAGCTTCACCGTCATTTTCGATCCGTTATCTTTTGTTGTGATTCTCTGAATTGTTGGTACCATTGTGAAGAGCTTTTGATTTCGATCTGTTCGGTGTAATTTTCGCATCCCGTCGCTTTGATCTAAGCAAGCTTTGAGCTCGAGAAAAAAATGGTGCGAAGAAGTTACCGCGAAGAAGAAAGGAGAAGATGAAGTTTCTGTTTCTCTTTCTCCTTTTAATTTGTTTTTTCATTTATTTATTCTTTTTTTTATCTTTTCTTTTTTTTTATATTGTTATTAGTTTATTTTTATAAACTAATAATAATATTCTTGAAAAAAAGAAAGCATTAAAAATTATTTGAAAATATTTTGATTAATTGTTGGTGGTTTTGGATCTTGAATTTTGATAAGATTTCATCAATATCAATGGACTTTGGGTGTTGATTTTTATCCACCAAGAGAGGTGATTGATATTGATGATAATTTAATCGATTTAAGATTCAAATTGTGATTTCTTTTCATTCTTATTTTCTTTCTTCTTTTTTTATTTTTATTTTTGATCGATGAAATCTATGGATCATAGATTGTTGATTATCAAGGTTGATTAATCTTCATTATTTCAAATCTATGGACGAATAATCATTGAGATAATTCTCCTTACTTTGGAATAGTGATAGATTACCTTTGATTAATTAATTAAAAATCTTGATTATGATGAGATCATTACCTCTTTTCTTTTTGTGTGGCATGTTTTAGGAGAATGATTTACATATCATTTCTCTAACATGTATTAACACTAACATTTTATTGACCGGCCTCAGATAGTCGTGGTTTCTACATAAACCCGATTACGATTGCTTAACATAGCGCTAAAGTGTCCCTTAATCGGAAAATGATCATTCGTGGCTCAAACTTACGTTTAAAAGTCCAAGTATGTTTAGTTGCTTGTCTTAACTCCAATACCTATGAAAATCATTGTTAGGAGGCTTTGATTCTATCAATCCTCTAATGAATTTTCATTAAATCTTGGTCTAAGTGCAAGAATTAATCATCATTGATCATATGTTCTAACCACTAACCACTAATTCACTAACAATATCCTTGTTTAATTTTGTTTATATTCTCTTCTTACTCTTTATTTTTTACTTTTATGCTTCCATTTTATCATTACATACCATATCTTTGTTTATGTTTATGTCATTTTTTCTTTTGTCCACTTGGACCATACTTTGTTCAAAACACTAATAAAGGATAAAACATCTAAAAAATTGGTGCTATTAACTTTGTGGTTATACTCTTGGACCATTCTTAGACCTTGGACTTCATGGACATTTTGGACTTAGAATTAGGGTTCTCATTCCTATGCTTGGAGTATTGTGGATCTTAGCCTTTAATCGGATGGAATTCTTTTTGCTTGCTTTGGGGTGTGCTACAAGTCGGTTAGATCTTTCTTACCTCTAGCTCTTATTTTGTTTTTTAGGATAGTCACTTCATCTCCTCCCCTTCTTAAATTTTCAAAACTTTCTCCCTCTTTCAAAACCTTCTTGGTTTCAAAATTCAAAACCGCTTTCGCAATAAAACCTTGACTTTCGTCAAGTGATTTTTAAACTTTGTTTTTCTTAATAAAAGTCAATCAATGTTAATCATGCTTTGACCAATTTCAAAAGACATAAAAAATACAAAAACTCATCAACTCTTTTTGTGCCTTTATGCACTTTTTCACTTTAAAACTTTTCATAAAGTTTAGACATGATTCATTTCTATAGTTGAGATGTAAATCTCCTATTCCCCATATTATTAAGACTTTGACATTTTCCACGTTGATGTTGAGAGATAGTCTTGTTGATAATCCAAGCAAATCCTCCATCTTTATGTGACGCAAATGTTGTCATAATACTCGTGGGTGGATAGTCGCAGTTTTCTCCTTGAAATGACGACTTGTTTGAACATCTAAAATCAATCAAAACCAACAAAATTTTGTCATTTGTACCACGAACTACGGGGTTTTGATTCCATATTGCACTTTATGGGTACGTAGGCATGAGACGATAAGTCTCTCCAAACACAAAAATATAAAAAATAATTCTCTTCTCACCTCCCCAATCTCTTTTCAAACAAACCACTTTCAAACCAAAAAGCGAAAATATTTCAAAGGGCTCCTATAGAGTACTATAGACGTTTTGGGTGCTAACACCTTCCCATTGCGTAACCAACCCCCTTACCCCGATCTCTGTCTCGTGTTCTTATTTTAGAACTCTTTGGTTTTGTTCGCTCTTTTTCCTTTCCTTTATTTGGATAAAATAAAAGTGCGGTGGCGACTCTTGTTTTCTTTGAGTTAAGTTAGTCAATAACTTACACTCACGATTTTTACCGCTACAATTATAATCACTGAAGATCTTATTAGAAAATTCATTGGGTATGAGGAAACTGATGGAGTTTCTCATCTGCCAGCTGGGCGTGTTGATATGGAAGAAGTGTATGCTGAAGTCATTTCTTCTGGACAAGCTTCCAATAAGTTCAAGGATTTGAAACCTGATTACAAAATCTAGGCAAAGATTTTTCTGGGCTGCATCAACCACAGAAAATCCATAAATTCTCCAGATTATGTGAACAATGAACATATTTACTTCATGTACTGCTTAAGTCAGAGTACTAAAGTGGATCTGCCACACATTCTCTTCATGCATCTGTGGAATCATATTAATGCATCCAGAGAATCTGTCAAGACTAAGGGCCAGAAGATCAGAACGTGGATTCCTTTTGGAAGATTAATCTCAGATATTCTGACAGAGAATGGTCTGGTAGCTGCTCTACATGAAGCTGGAGTGAAGGAAGAGCTTGAGTTAATAGTTGGAAAACCCTTGAATGGAAAGAGTCTCCAAAGGCTAAAAGTTGTGGATGAACTCACAACTGCTCCTAAAAAGCTGAATATTGCTGAAGTCAGTCAGAGGAGGATTTCAGTTCAAGACTTTCCTATCTTTGGTGCTGAGGAACTTAGAGATATTATTCTTAGGTACATCGATTTGTGCAAGGCAGATGGAACACCTGCTCCTGCTGATATTCTGATACGTGTAAGAGAACCTATTCCAGATGTTTATGAGGAGAACATGAAGAAAACAAGACAGTTAGAGGCAGAAGAAACTGCTGTTCAGAAGAAACAGAAAGTTGCTGAAAAACCACAGAAGCAGATTAAGAGAAAAGCTTCTGGAGAAGTTCCTCCTATTCCTGCAAAACGCATCAAGATAAGAGGTACTAAAAAATCTTCACCTTATATTTCTAAAATTGCAGTAGATTTATCAATAGTTAGTTATATACCTGAACCTCCTCCTACTCAAACTCAAACCATTCCTGTTCCATCTCAAACATCTGAACAACCTACAATTCTTACTTCACAAATTCCATCTGATCCTGTTCCCACAACACCATTACAATCATCTGATATTCCTCAATCAGAACCAACTCCAACACAACAACAACCTGAAATTCAGCAAACCTTTGTACCTGAACCAATACAATCTGAACCAGTTGTATCTGAACCACCAAAATCCAAACCTTCTAATCCTCAACCAGATCAACCCAAACCTACTGAATCAAATGTATCTGATTCTGAGGTTCTGGATGTCCAACCCCTCAAAATCATGTATGAAATATCTTCTACATCCTGTCCCTCATCCACTTCATCTGATTCATCTGAATCTGATGTTCATCCAGATGTTAGCTCACCCCTATCTCAGAGGATATGAACCCAAACAACCAGATCCACCTGTTTCATCTGATGCTATCATTCCTGAACCCACTCCAACACCTAAACCCAGGACATCTGAGTTTGTTTCAGTTGCATCCTTTAAACCACTTCCCTCTGATCCCCTTCCTTTTGGTCTAAAGATTAAACACTTTTATACCAGAATAGAACCATCTGACACAATTACTCCATTCAAACCCAGTCCTTCAACCACTCTTCCATCTGAACTTCAAACCCAATTTGAACAACTATCAGATATCATTTCATCAGAACCTCTGTTGTCTGATAAATCTGTTTTCATTCCCTACACTTCCACTACATTTGATGCCATTCCCTCTGCATCACGTGTAAAACCATTTCTGGTTCATGCTTTATCCAGATTCAAAACACCTACTTCATCATCTGACCATCCATCTTTTCCTTCCTACCCTCGTCCTCTGTTCATCATCCCACCTTTCACCATACCAACTCCACCAAAACCAATCAAACCATCAACCCTTGAAGCCTTTCTTAAACCAAAACCTAGGCTAAATGTTGATATTCTATTTGCAAATTTTATGAAAGAGATCAAGATGAATTTAGGCTTTGTAAAGAAGAGATGCTTGTCAACAATGAACGCAGATGAATCTGATGCTTTTTGGAATAGCTTCATCTCCAGATTCAATATTGTTGCTTCAAATCTGAAGAGTGTCTGCTCTGATGATGCGAAGATCAGATTTGCTGAGACTGCTAGAACCATGTTATGGAACATGAAAAGATCTGGACCTTTGCTTCTTGAGGATGTACCTTCATCTTTTGAAGTATCTGCTACAGAAACCTTTGCAGGATCTACTTCTGAAGAAAATCCTTTGGCTCTAACAACTGTGGACAAACCTTCTACATCTGTGGCTCCAGACTCTACAACTCCAATGGTTATTGACTCTGCTCCTACATCAGAATCTGCTCCATCTACTTCTTCTGAGATCAAGAAAGAGAACCCAGAATTAGAAGATAAGATTGCTGTGTTAGAAGCTGGTCAATTTGAGATCAAGTCCTGGATGGCAAGACAAGATCAGAAGAATGAGAACATTGAAAAATTGATGTCAAAGCAAGAACAATCTTCTTCTGAGATCACTCAACTTCTGAAGATGATTCTTTCCAAACAAACCTAGATTTATGTTTTCTGATGTTTGTGCACTTGTACTTGAATTTCTTATCTAATGTTCTATCTGAGTACTTTTGAATGAATGAATCTAATGTTTTCTCTACATGAATGTATCTTTTCTCTCTGTTTCCTTTTATTTGTCTTTAAAGTTTTCTTTTTGATTATGACAAAAAGGGGGAGAAAATGAAATTCTGACTGTTCAAATATATTTTACCTGAATGAAATTCAGACATATCAAAGTATAACTAACGTGAACTTTTAGTATTTCAGAACTTATGAAAAATTTGACAAATTCTTTAAAGTAACTCTGAGATCCCCAGATCAAGTTTTAACCAATCAGACTCTGATTCTGAAACGTTCATCCAAGTCAAGCTTTCTTTTGGAACAATCAGGCTCTGATTCTAAAAAGAATACTCATGCAAAAAGGGAAGTTTCTATTCTTTCTAAGTATTCAATTCAAGGGATGACTCACAATCTCACGGGGAGTTATAATTATCTTTTTATTGAACAAAATTTCTTATGTTTTTGTCATCATAAAAAAGGGGGAGATTGTTAGAACACAGATTGGTTCTTAGTTATATCTCTATGTTTTTATGATAACACTTACAAAATTTTGTATTAAGAAATTATATACTCTAAATTTGTTCAAGTATTTTTGCTGCAGATATTTAATTTAATATTCTTCTAAAATTAAAAATGGATCTGAACGTGGAACTATGAAAGGCTCTGAAGCGTCAAAAGCATCTCTTAGAAGACTCTGAGCGTTGCCTACAGAAGACTCTAAGCGCTGCCTACAGAAGGATCTGAAACAGAAGCTACAGAAGCATCTGAAGCAAAGACTGAAGACCTTGTATGAATAGTTTCAAGCACAATTTTTTTCAGAAGACTCTGATAGTACTGTACGCTGCAAGTACTGAGGATCTGATCCCAAACTCTGCTCTGAGTAATCTCACGCTAAAGCACACTTGCTGCAACACTCTGATACAACAAATTCTGAAGACATCAAGACTCTGATCACTCAAGGCTCTGATGTGAATTGCTGGGAATTAGAAACTTGTCGAAGAAGAATTCACAGTTATATCCGTTGATAAATTCCAAACGACTCTTTCCTCTTTTATGCTAGACACAAGAACACAGGAAAAAAGGATTTCTCTGAACGTTCTACTTCTAGGAAAGGTCAAGTGATGTGAAGACAAAAAGGTTTCAGCTACTTTACAGACACGGTCTTCAAAGTGCATACATCTTGGACTTCTGTGCCTATAAAAGCAAGACTTCAACATCTTTCTCAAGTTGACGATTATTGAAAGAAATTCATTGAAAAGCTCTCATACAAATTATTCTCTTTGCTGAATTTATTTCATACATTCTTAAACTTAAGTGTAAATCACAGTTGTGATACAACTTACTTAGAAGCATTCAAACACTTGTTTAGTTTTACATTTGATTGTAAAAGTTCCTTGAGAAGACCAAGTTGTGGTCAGTAGTTCTTGAGAAGACTAAGAACAGTTATTCTTAGTGGTTGCTATTGTAATCAGTTTGATTAATAATGGATTAAGTCCTTGAAGAGAAAGTCAAATCACTCTTGATAGGGTGGACTGGAGTAGTTGAGTTCAACGAACCAGGATAAAAATCTTTGTGTTTTTATTGCCATAATATTTTCTATATACTTATTCAACCCCCCTTCTAAGTATTTTCTCACCTTCATCCTAGTCTCTAAGGGTGCTCCTAGTAACGAAACCATAATGAAGAGTGCAAGTATGCGCATTAGGTTGACAACAATGCTATGAAGCAATCGACTTATAAGTGTGTTTGGAAAATGGCTCGATATCGAATCGAGATTTAGTTTGAAAATGGTTTAGTCTATCCTAGCCCCTAGGGGTGCTCCTAGTAAACAAAACCACAATCAAAGCAAAATAAAATAAAGTACATACATGGAAAGGGAGCGGGGTACATGTAAAGTACACGGGATTGCGGGAAATAAATGGGGTCATTGTCAAGTAGCCCAAGAGGAAGCCGTGTGTGTGCAAGGTGTCCTAAACTAAGCAATGAACAATAGTTCAAACAAAAATCTCCATGCTAGGGTTTTTGTACAAATCCAACTTCCAATGTTTAGGATCGTAAAAGTAAATTTAAGCAATTCCCATTGTTTTTTAACCTACTTCGCGAAGCTTCAATGTTTTCACATGCAATATTTATCAAAATATCGGACGTTTTGCAAACAAAATAGTAAAAGTAAAAATAACAACGAGTAACTGAATGAAGTGAAATTTTATTGATTGAATGGGCCTGTAAATAGGAAAATACATAAGGAGGCAATTCCTAAAAAGAGGTAATTGCGCAAAAGTAAAAGAAAATACAAAGGTTGGCAATGTGGAAACAGATTTCTATCAAGTTCTGACTCAACTATGACCCGTATATCTTCGATGTTCTTGAATACTTCTGCCTTTGGAAGAGACTGGTTAGACTGATTCCTATCCTTCGGTATTCCCATGCGTTAAGATTAGCTCACAGGTAGAACGCAGATCATATCCTCTAGCTTTCAGATTATTAACTTTTGCCTGGATCGCCCTTTTGGGTTTTCAGTCCATCGGGATACCCATTTTTGCTAAAGTTGCCTTTGCAGGGTTTCAACTTTACGGGTTACTCAATTTTTTTCTTTTCTTTTATCCCTAATTTTTGTTCGAATCTTTTCTTTTTGCGATTCGTCGGGATGCCCTTTTTTTCTTGGACTTTTCTTTTTGTTGTCCAACGGGTATTTTTATGCAAAGTATTTTTTGATTGCGTCCGTGTTCACAGGGGATGTAAAATCCTCACCATCCATAGTTCAAAGTAGCAAGGCTCCACCAGAGAAAACCTTTCTTACAACATATGGTCCTTCATAGTTTGGAGTCCATTTGCCCATGTGTAACACGGTGGGAGAACTGACTTTAAACAATGTTGCGGATAGCAAGAGTCGCCACCGACTTTTATTTTATCCATATGGAAAGGTTATAAAAGAACAGGAAAGACCTTAGAGAATATTTCGGGTCCGGGGGGTAGGTTATGAAAAGGGAAGGTGTTAGCACCCTTTTCATCCATGGTTATCCATGGGCTCTTAGGTACTTAAGCTCACTTTTGAATTGTTTTGAAAGTGTAGTGTGTGAATAGCAAAAAATTTCAGAATAGTTTAATAATAATCCGTGTATGGATGTGAAAAAAACTTGTTTGAAAATTTTGTTGGAAATTTGTTTAAGTGTGAAAAAGTTTTGAAGTGAGCAAGTATCTAGGAGTAGCCTACCCTAATGTTTTAAGGTCTTTCTTATTCTTTATCCTTTCCTTAGTAAGACTATCCCTACTATAATGGAGTAGGTAGTCCTTACTTTGGATGTTAAGGGACATGTGAGGGACAATTGGATTTTTGAAGGCCATTGTGGGGTGTAATAAGCAAACTGGAGGGACTATCATCATTTTTCGAAAGGGACTCGATTCGTAAAGGCAACCATAAGGGACTTTGATGATTATTTGAGGGACTTGCTTTATACACCCCACTTAACCATTATTCGTAGGCAACTTGAGGGATATCCTTAGGAAGTGAGACGGCGATTAAAATCGACTTACGTGTGTGACGTGTTTATTTTAATTATCTTTATTTAAAAGTGATCTAAATTTATTTTAATATTACATACATGTTGTTGCACTCCCTTATTACTAATCATAATAATAATTAAATAATTAAACAACTTTACATCCAAGAAACAATTACAAAATAATAAGCAAAATAATTAAATAGCAAAGATAAATAAAATATAAATAAGCAATAATAAATAATAAAGGGGTTAATTCTAAGTTTACTCGGCAAGACATCGCATCTTGTGCCTACGTATCCTTACGGGAGTGGAATCAGAGTAATCGTAGTTCCCCTCAAAAGGGAGGTTAGAGACTTCTTGACTGTGGTCAAGGTCTCAAGGGGAATAAACGCATCTTAAGGACACGCTTACATGGAGTGTAGAAACTCCAAATCTCTACGTTGAATTGTTAAGTTGTAATTAGGGTTAAATTAGGGATTCCACGGCGGGAAACCCTAAAATGAGCGCGACGGCTCTTTGGCCTAATGCTAGGGGTAAAATTGTAATTTTTGCCTGCGGCGAGGCATTTGTGAAAATTTAGGGTTGAAAAGGTGTAAGGGTTGAAGGTGAGGACTATTGACACGGCGGTCACAAGCTAGACCTAATTCCTTCGGCAGTGCGTAGTGTGACAGAAATAATGGTAAACGCGTGAGATAATTGAATTGCAAACAGAGAGATAATGTCATAATTTAAACCATGCAAGCAGAAATTTAAAGGCAGAATTTAAAGAGCGATTGTTAAGTTCGCGAGGTTACATGAGAGGAGCAGATACAATATGATAATGAAATTTGAATTGAACAATAATAAAATAAAATAAATAACGGTTCTAGTTATTATAAAAAAAAAGATTTTAGTTATTATTTTAAATTTATCTAAAAAAAAAGTTTTTCTTAAAAATAATAGGTTTTCATATTAATTTGGAAAAGATGTTAATGTTATTTATTTTAAAAAACAGATTTTTATATTATAACAAATTTTAATAAATTAATGATAACAATAATAATAACAATGGTAATAATAATGATAATAATGATAATAATAATAAATAATGATAATAATAATAATAATAATAATAATAATAATAATAATAATAATAATAATAAAGCAATAATGAATTTTAAATGTGCCAAATAACCCAACAATGTTGCTAACGCAGAAATGCGCTCATCGCAACCAGATCTAAATCGGAATAAACAAAATTTATCGCAAAGAAAAAGAAATTAAGCAAAAAATAGTATTATTGCTCACACAAAAATGCGATCATCGCAACCAGATCGAACTAACACAAATGTCACGCGTCATGCACACAAATGTGCAAACATCGTATCGACATAATTCGATCAAAAATTAATCTTATATATATAAACTCTAACAATTTAAAAATTATATATATATATAAACGTAACAGTAATAGATAAAGAAAAAGAAATAACGGTAATAGATGAAGAAAAAGAAATAACGGTAAAAGATGAAGAAAAAGAAACAACAGTAATAGATGAAGGAAAAGAAATAACGGTAAACGATGAAGAAAAAGAAACAATAGTAATGGATGAAGAAGAAAACTAAATAACGGCAAACGGCACTCACTCCTCTTAGGTTTTTTCATTCTCTCCTTCTTTTCCAACAAGGCAACACATGTATATATAGGGAACAAATTAGGGTTAACACCAAATTGTCAATAATGTCCCTAAAGCCCATTTTAAAGCCCAAACTAAATAATTAGTTAAGAAAAAATAAAATTTAAATGATTTAAAATAATTAAAATAAACTTAAAATAAAAACTAATAATCCTATTGATTCCTAAAATCAAAAATATTATAAAAAGAACAAAATTTTTTTCAATATTTTTTATTTTATGATTTTTTGGATATTTTTATGAATAATTTAGAAAAAAGTGAAAAAAATAATATTTTAAAAAATGATTTAATTAAAATACGAAAATAATAATTAAATAATAATAAAAAACTATTTTTGTTATTTTTTTAATGAAAGATAGAAAAATTTAGAGTAAAAATAATAAAAAACAAAAAAAAGTGACAAAGGTGAGATTCGAACTCTCAACCTCTCACACTCATAACTCCTTACACATGTCCTCCTGCCAATTGTGCCATTTTTACTTTTTAGAAAAAAAATGCATGCCATATGATATTTACCTGCAAAAAGTCAAACGACTACACAAATTTGTTAGTAATTGATTAAATGCAATAAAAATGCAATGAAATGCGACGACAAATCTTAGGGCAAAATTTGGGGTATTACAATTATTATGATAATATTTCTCACCCAACCTCTCTTTGATGTTGGCAAAAAAAATCATGAAGTTTGACTTTGGTTTGACCACAGTTGACCTCAGTTTGACTTTTTAACTGCATTGACTGCTTTTGACTTATCTGATCATCTGACTGAGCAAACTTTTGAGAAAAGTCTTGAAACTTGACATGGGGGTTCTTATACACATATAAGATGTTATGAAGCTCATTTGAAGTCTTGGAAGTCCATTTAGCCTGATTAAAGTCAAAACCCTAGTTTTGGATGCACTGCTTAGGAGGTGCATTGTCTGAGGGAATTGTCAACTCTTCTGACCAATTGTGAATTTTGTGAACCTTGTGAACCTTCTTGGAACACAAAGTCTTGTATTGTGAGGGCAAATTTTGGGGTGCAACAGCTGCCCCTGTTCAATTTTCTGAAACCTGAGGGGTTAGATTGGTATATTTGCCAGTCGTAACCTGGAAGGTTGAAGGGGATTGAACACAAAAGCCCAAAAATTTGCACTCACCAGTGCATGGAGTGATATTGATGGTTGGTTGAACATGATTGAGTGGGCTTAAAGATGCCACTAGGGGAAGGTTCTTCAGTAGTATAATGAGAACTGTCAGGAGTCTGGAGTAATACTGATGTAACAGCATGTCTTCATGAGGATAGAGCAATCAATAATGATAACCCTAAAGCAGTCTTGAAGTGATAAATCTGACCTCAGGAGGATAGAGCAATCAATAGCTCTAAAGCAGTCTTGAAGTAATAATGGCTTCAGGAGGATAGAGCAATCAATAGCTCTAAAGCAGTCTTGAAGTAATAGAATGGCTTCAGGAGGATAGAGCAATCAACAGCTCTAAAGCAGTCTTGAAATAATAATGTGATATGTCTTCAGGAGGATAGAGCAATCAATAGCTCTAAAGCAGTCTTGAAGTGATGATCTGACCTCAGGAGGATAGAGCAATCAATAGCTCTAAAGCAGTCTTGAAGTAATAATGGCTTCAGGAGGATAGAGCAATCAACAGCTCTAAAGCAGTCTTGAAATAATAATGTGATATGTCTTCAGGAGGATAGAGCAATCAATAGCTCTAAAGCAGTCTTGAAGTGATGATCTGACCTCAGGAGGATAGAGCAATCAATAGCTCTAAAGCAGTCTTGAAGTAATAATGGCTTCAGGAGGATAGAGCAATCAATAGCTCTAAAGCAGTCTTGAAGTAATAGAATGGCTTCAGGAGGATAGAGCAATCAACAGCTCTAAAGCAGTCTTGAAATAATAATGTGATATGTCTTCAGGAGGATAGAGCAATCAATAGCTCTAAAGCAGTCTTGAAGTAATGATTTCAGGAGGATAGAGCAATGGATAGCTCTAAAGCAGTCTTGAAATAATAATGTAATTTCAGGAGGATAGAGCAATGGATAACTCTAAAGCAGTCTTGAAATAATTAGATGGCTTCAGGAGGATAGAGCAATGAATAGCTCTAAAGCAGTCTTGAAGTAGTAATATGACTTCATGAGGATAGAGCAATGAATAGCTCTAAAGCAGTCTTGAAGTAATAGGATGATTTCAGGAGGATAGAGCAATCAGTAACTCTAAAGCAGTCTTGAAGTCATGAGAGGCTATCAGGAGGATAAAATAACCCTGAGGTTACAATAAAGCAGTCCCAAAGTAATAAGAAGCTCATCAGGAGGATAAAGTAACCCTGAGGTTACAATAAAGCAGTCCCAAAGATCATAAGCTTGTTTGTTGGATAATTAACCTGAAAACAAGGTAGCATTCTGTATAACAACATTAGTTTATGCTTTATGTATGCATGTATGACATGATGCACTTAGGTAATGTACTATAGACATATATGTTATGGTATGATGTAAATGATGTATGTATGCTATGACACTGCTGGAAGTGTCTGGATATCCTTGTATAACAACTGCTGGCCAAGGAAAATAAATCCCGATTCGTTGTTGAAGAATATATAACCCTCCGTCTGCTGGGGATAACAAGGTATAGATAACCTCCCGTTGTTGGGGATAACAAGGTATAGATAACCTCCCGTTGTTGGGGATAGTAGGGTATAGATAACCTTCGTTTTCGTTTGATAGTAGGATAAGTATAACATCCCGTCTTCGTTCATCGTGCCCTTATTGGAAAGTAATTTCCCGTATATCCGTATGAGGATAAAAGAGATGGATATAAATTCCAGGGGAGATTAGACTTTGTGAAAATGGATTAGTCCTACTGATGGTTTGTAACTGTCTTGTAAAGATGAACCGGCGAAGCTTCGTTGAAATCCTTCCCTCGTTCGTCCTTAGTAAATACTATTACTGCATTTTCATGCATTTCTGGTAAACATCAATCATATTAAAAGCATACATGCGTTTCTGGTAAACATCAATCATATTCAAAGGCATACATACATTCAAACACAACCAATGGACGTTTCGCTTATGTAAAAAGGGTAAAAGTAAATCTGGATTCAAAAGATGGAATTTATTTATATCAAAAGTGACCCATACACGGATAAGTTTGTACAAGGAGACATAAACCCTAGTAAGAGAATTTTGTCATGAAGTTTTACAAAAAGAATCAGCTATGTGGGAAATAATCCTATTGAGTTTCAATTCTACTATTGCCACTCAAGTATCTCATCTTCTTGCTGTTGAGACGGAAACGATTGGATTGAGCTTTATCTGTTTGAGCTTGAGTAAGTAGTACAACTGGTTGCAGTTTCATGAGTGATCCAAACGAGACATAGTCATACGCTTTAATCCCTAACTTTTGCCTGGATTGCCCTTTCAGGTTTTCAATCCACCGGGATACCCTTTTTTGCCCAAGCCGCCTTTTCAGGTTTTCGACTTGCCGGGTGTACATCTTTTTATATATATCTCCCTAATTTTTGCCCAAACCCTTTTGGTTTGCCGGGATGCCCTTATTTTTGCCTAGGCCTGTCAACCTAGCGGGTCTTTTTTTATGCGTAGTATTTTTTAACTATGTCTGCGTTTACAGGTTGTGGGAAGTCTTCACCATCCATTGTAGTCAGTATCATGGCACCTCCTGAGAACACTGTCTTGACTACAAATGGTCCCTCATATGTTGGAGTCCACTTGCCCCTAGGATCACCCTGTGGTAATATGATACGCTTGATTACCAAGTCACCAGCCTGATATACCTTTGGCTTAACCTTCTTGTTAAAAGCTTTGATCATCCGTTTCTGGTACATCTGGCCATGACAAACTGCTGCTAACCTTTTCTCATCAATCAAATTTATCTGGTCAAGTCGAGTCTGAATCCACTCATCTTCATCCAAGCCTGCATCCTTCATAATTCTCAAGGAGCTGAATCTTCATATCAATAGCAACTTGCATACCCATGATACATGCCTCATACTCAGCCATGTTATTGGTACAATAGAAACAAAGCCTGGCAGTAATCGGGGTATGACAACCTTCAGGGGAACTAATCACAACACCAACACCATTACCATGTGCATTGGAGGCACCATCAAAACCCATAGTCCATCGAGATCCTTGTTCAGGTCCGTCATATTGTCCAGGTTCTTTGGTAACAGACATAATGTCTTCATCAGGGAACTCAAAAGTCATTGACTGGTAATCACCTACTGCTTGATGAGCCAAATGATCAGCAACAACACTCCCCTTAATGGCCTTCTGAGTAGTATACTGTATATCATATTCCGTCAAGATCATTTGCCATCTTGCAATTCTTCCGGAGAGAGCAGGTTTCTCAAATATGTACTTGATTGGATCCATCTTCGAAATCAACAAGGTAGTATGGGTCAACATATACTGTCTTAGTCGGCGAGCAGCCCATGCCAAAGCGCAGCAAGTTTTCTCGAGCAGTGAGTATCTTGTTTCACAGTCGGTAAACTTTTTGCTAAGGTAGTATATTGCCTGCTCTTTTCGACCAGACTCGTCATGTTGCCCCAATACACACCCCATTGAGTTGTCTAATACTGTTAAATACATAATCAAGGGTCTTCCATCAACTGGTGGCATTAAAATTGGAGGTTCTAGCAAATATCTCTTGATTTCATCAAAGGCAGTCTGGCACTCATCATTCCATTCCATCACCTGATCTTTCTTCAACAACTTGAAGATTGGCTCACAGATGGTAGTTAATTGGGAAATAAATCTTGCAATGTAGTTCAATCGTCCCAAGAAACCTCTAACCTCCTTCTCAGTACGGGGAGTTGGCATCTCTCGTATAGCTTTCACTTTTGCAGGATCCACTTCAATACCTTTTCCACTGACAATGAAACCCAGGAGCTTTCCAGATCTAACTCCAAAAGTACACTTGTTTGGATTTAATCTCAACCTGTATTTCTTCAACCTCTCAAACAACTTGTGCAGATGATCAAGATGTTGTTCTTCATTCTGAGACCTGGCTATCATATCATCCACATATACCTCTATCTCATGATGAATCATATCATGAAACAAAGCCACCATAGCACGCTGATATGTTGCCCCTGCATTCTTCAAACCAAATGGCATTACCTTATAGCAAAAGGTGCCCCACTGTGTCACAAATGTAGTCTTCTCCATATCTTCAGGTGCCATCTTGATTTGATTGTAACCAGAGAGACCATCCATAAAAGAGAATACCTTATGCTGAGCAGTGTTGTCTACCAGGATATCAATATGAGGAAGTGGAAAGTCATCTTTAGGGCTAGCCTTGTTCAGATCTCTGTAGTCTACACACATACGTACCTTACCATCTTTCTTAGGAACTGGTACCACATTTGCAACCCACTGAGGATAAGAAGTTACGGCCAAGAACCCTGCATTGAACTGTTTCATTACCTCTGCTTTGATCTTTTCTGACATTTCAGGACGCATACGACGAACCTTCTGCTTCTTTGGACGACAATCTTCTTTCACTGGCAAACGGTGAACCACAATGTCTGTATCCAACCCTGGCATATCTTCATAAGACCAAGCAAAGATCTCCACATAGTCACGTAGCATCTGAATCAACCTGCTCTTGACACTGTCCTCTAAATCAGCCCCTATCTTGACCTCTTTTCTGTTTTCTTCAGTTCCCAGATTCACAACTTCGACTGGCTCTTCATGTGGCTGTATAGCTTTCTCTTCTTGTTGTAACAACCTAGCAAGCTCTACAGGTATTTCACAATTGTCCTCGTTTCCGTCTTCAGTTTGATAGATCGGATTCTCGAAATTGTAATTGGCAATAGTAGAACTGTTATCAACTGGATCCAGAGTGGATGAGGATCTGTATTTTAGTGACGTGGGTGTGTGTAAGAACACATAGCTGATAAAGCAAAAATAAAAGAAAAAGAAAGACAAGGAACACAATATTTACGAAAACGAAACGTCCACTGATTTTATTGAATGCAGTATGCAAATGAAATGACAACCCGTAACAAGCACACCATTGTGCCCCGGGTAAGGCACATGGCTTGAAAGTTTTAATTGTTCCAGAAATTACAAATTTAAAAACATAACACAGTAATAGTATTTACTCCTGACTAAAGGAGATAGGGATAACATCTTCAGCTTTCCAATTATTGAGTCCAGCACCCACAGTAGGAAAAATCCATGCCTCCAAGTTGTAGTCTTCATCTTGATCTCCCAAAGCATTGATAACCCCTTGATTGGTGATACGAACAGCACGGGCACGACGAACAGCCTTCTGGGACTCTGCAGTGAAACCCAAACCAAACTTGTCAGACTTGTATGGAATATCAGGAAGCTGACCCCAAATAGTACAACCACCTTCTTCCACCACAGCTTTTGCATCATTGAGGGAGGCCATTGCCATTGTTGGAGGGTTTCTGATGACCACAGGAACCTTCTTCACAGCAGGAGGAGTCACACAATCCTTAACAGCCCAGGGAACCACTTCAAATGACTGACATGGAGCTTCAATGTATTCACCTTCTACTTCCAGATACTTGAAAGTGTTTACATGGCTGACAAAGTATTCTTCCTCTCCAAAGACAGTAACAACTTTTCCATTCACCGGATATCTCAACTTTTGATGTAATGTGGAGGTCACAGCACCTGCCCCATGGATCCAGGGACGACCAAGCAGACATGAGTACGAAGGACGAATATCCATCACATAGAATGTAGCAGTAAACACCTGAGAGCCAACCTTGATTGGAAGATCAATTTCCCCATGCACTACTCTTCTAGAACCATCAAAAGCCTTTACCACAATATTACTGGGCTTCAATACCGTATCTTCAGGACTCAGCTTGTTCAGGACTTCCTTAGGCAACACATTCAGAGAGGAACCATTGTCTATCAGCACATGAGACAGGGTAGTGCCCCTGCATTCAATTGAAATATGCAAGGCCCTGTTATGATCCCTCTTGGCAGGGGTCAAGTCAGCATCAGACAATCCTAACCCGTTGTCATAGGTCAGGTGAGCAACACAATTCTCAAACTGGTCCACAGAAATTGCACTGGGTACATGAGCCATCTTTAGAAACTTGATCAATGACTTGGCATGAGCCTCAGAACATAATAACAGGGAGAGCATAGAAATCTTTGAGGGAGTATGCCCCAGCTGATCAACAATATCATAATCACTCTTGCGAATGATTTTCAATACTTCTTCCATCTGCTTAGAGAGGTCATCAGCAGCTGGCACATCAGTAGATACAGGCTCAATAATAGGACCCTTGCCCCGAGCATCAGTGGTGGAAGTAACAGCAGGAGTAACTGCACTCTTAGAAGCAACTGGAGGAGAGAAGACTCTTCCACTACGAGTGATCTTGCTAGATCCAGCAATATTATCAATGTCAACAGGCATATCAGGTAAAGGCTCCTGCTTGACACCGTGGATGTAAACATCAGACCCATAGTGCCAAGGCACAGCTTTGTCAGATGTATAAGGAATAGGACCAGGAGTGGTAATGATCAGAGGAGCTACTCTGGCTTCAGCAACAACTTTCACAGGACCTTCAGCAGTAATCTTGATTGGGCCCTGATGAGTGATTTTAATGGGACCCTTTGAAGTGATTCTTAGTGGTACTTTGTCAACCATGTCAACCTCTTCAATCTTCTTACCCTGAGTCAGATGATCCACCATACTTTCTACAGATGCTGTTCTTCTTTCAAACACTATAGTATATTTATCCATGAGACGTTGAATCCCATCTCTCAAAATGAAGCAACTATCCGGCTTATAGGTACAATATAGACAATCTTCATGACAACCTGGAAAGATCCCAGCTTGTACTAACCTCTTTTTGATAACAGACAATGGTGTGCTCAACTCCATAACTGAATAGACATGCAGATCTTCATCAATATCTTCATCAATGGCGTTGACAGTCTTCTCGTGATTTGGCATTGGAGCTGTAATCACATTTGGAGTACCTGGTGGATCAAACTCAATTTCTCCAGCATCAATCATATCCTGAATTTTGTTCTTCAAGACCCAGCAGTTATTAGTATCATGTCCTGGACAGTTTGAATGATATGCACATCGTGCATTGGGATTGTACTTGGGGGAGGTAACATTGGGATTCTGAGGGGCCTCCCTCAGGGTAATAAGTTCAGCTTTCAACAAGTGTTGCAATGCCTGAGCCATTGACATGTTGATCTTCGTGAACTGTCTTCTAGCCCTCTGTTGGTTGCCTTGAGGCTGCTCTGTTGTTGCAGGAGTTGGATTTGAAATATGAACTGCACTAACAGACTGATGCCTTCTGTTACGATCAGGCTGACCATACACAGCATTAGATTCTTTCTTCCCAGTGGGAGGCTTCTTTGCAGCACCTGATGAAGAAGTGCCCACTTGGATCTTACCACTCTTGATACCATTCTCTACTCGCTCTCCTGTCATGATCAACTCAGTGAAGCCAGATGATGAGCTTCCAATGAGATGACTGTAAAACGGACCATTCAGCGTACACATGAACATATCAACCAACTCCCTATCAGTCAAAGGGGGTTGAACTCTTCCAGCTAAGTCTCTCCACTTCTGAGCATACTCCTTAAAGCTTTCTTTGGCACCCATAGACATGCTTTGAAGCTGCATGCGAGTGGGGGCTAAGTCAGCATTGTATTGATACTGCTTGTAGAAAGCTTCAGCAAGGTCATTCCAATCTCTGATGTTGACACTCTCCAACTGATAATACCACTCTAGCTGAGCTCCAGATAAACTCTCTTGAAAGAAATGGATCCACAACTTTTTATCAGCAGTGTGGGGTTGCATTCTTCTGACATAAGACCTCAGATGCAATTTGGGACAAGAGACCCCATCATAGACAACAAATGTAGGAACTTTGAACCCAATGGGTATGACCACCCCAGATATCAAGCTCAAATCCTCAAAATCCAGCCCAGATGATTTCTGTAATTCCATAGCATCCATTCTATCCACCAGCATCTTGAATTTGTCTTCGTTAGGCTCATGGTAGTAGTTAGCCTCAGAATCAGAGTCCCCCATAGTGTTGTGGAGACTGCCTCTCTCCTGCTCAGATTCTTCAGATTCATAGTCTTCAACCTGTTCCTTGGTCTTGACAGGATCTTTGAACCTTCTTCCCATGTTGAGCAACCCAGCAGACCTTCTAGCCTTCTTAGTCTTCTTGGCCAGCAGTGTCTTCAATTCATCCTGCCCCTTGGATAGGTTCAGGATCAGCTCTTGGAACTGTGCATTTTGTGCCTGGAGATCCTTAACTGATTGTTCGAGAGCCATTGCTGAAATAAACAACGAGAAGATGAGAAACCTGTGCACAATTATAAACCTGTGATGCAATGATATGGGAATGCATATGCAATGTTTTCAAGGACCGCAGGATTTAAATTTGCTTAAACAAACAAGAAAGTAACTTTTTATTAGTAATAACTTGTTTTGCCTTTTAGGCTTACAAAAAATGAAAACGAAATAAGTACAAAAGATGGGGTTTTAAGTCTCCCATGGACGCTTCCTCTTTGTGTTGAGGTATGAGTTGAGGTTTCGTTCCTCATGAAGTAGCTTTGTTAGCTCTAGGATCCTTGCTTGGCTTGCTTTGTAATGAGCCTCGAAAGTATCCCTTTGCTCTTTCAGTTGGATCCATGATCTCTGCAAGTCTTCCATATCAGTAGGCATGTCTGGGTGAAGGATGGTATAAGCTGTGTCTCCTTCAGCAACAGGTTCCATGGTAACTGGTAGGACGACAGGATATGGCATCATGAGTGTCTGAGCACGAAATCGTACCCATCTGAGATAAGCCTCCATAGGAATGGTGTACTTAGGCTCCAGTGTCTTGCTGTCAATCCTGTTTACCTTTCCCCAAGCTCGTATGAATCTCTGACGGTAACCCTGAAGATCGTTGTCATAGTCAAACACAATGCCCTGAATCAACATGTCATGTGGACCATCGCTCCGGGCGTAACCAAACTGTCGTAAAGCTAGAGATGGGTTGTAGGTGATGCCTCCTCTTATGCCTAGAAGTGGCACATTAGGAAACTCCCCACAACGGTCAATGATGGTGACATTCTCCATAGATCTGGAGCACCAATGGATGTTTGAGTGAGAAAGTGACATGATCCTCTTGGACCATCTGAACCCTTGCTCATTCTTCATTACTGAGCGAGGAAGGTGAGAAATAAACCACCTAGAAAGTAAAGGTATGCAGCACATCAAAGTTCCTCTTGCCCTTGTAGTACGGGTGTGAAGAGAATGCAGGATGTCTCCAAGTAAGGTAGGCACTGGATTGTGACTCAGGAATATGTTGATGGCATGAACGTCTATGAACTGATCAGGATTGGGGAACAACACTAAGCCATAAATCAATAAGGCTAAGATCTCCTCAAAAGCATCATAGCTCATAGCCTTCAAGAACATTTGAGCTTTATCCACTAATACCTTGGCAAGAATACCTTTAACTCCACTTCTCGTCTCTAGAACAATGTCAGACTTCTTCAGATGTAGAGCTGCAGCAATAACTTCTGGTTTAAGCTCCTTCTCTAAGCCTGTGAATGGCTTCTGATCAAGAACAGGTATACCCAGAAGTTTAGAGAACTCCTCCATGGTTGGAACCAGCTGATAATCAGGAAATGTAAAGCAATGGTGCTTAGGGTCAAAGAACTGAAACAGCACACTCATCATGTCTTCACTGAACCCTGAAGTAACTAGATCCAATAAGTGACCATGTCTCTTGTTGAACTGGGAATGATCAGGCACTAGGGAAACCAACTCCTTGAGCTTAGCAGGTATCCCTACAAAGTTGATCCTGATGGTGTTTCTACGAGCAGAAGCCATGACCTGCAACAAAGAACAAAGATAAATCCTTTGGTCCTTGAAATGGTTAGGGAAAATGATATGCTTATGATGCATGATGATGTCATGATGTCATGCTCAATCACAAACATGTGGCACACACAAACAAGTCACACCATAGCCCTAGGTTTAAAGGCTTGCATGAGGTTCAAAGGCAAGTACCCTCCCCTGAAGTTAGATGGTTCATCCTGTCCTACAAAAGTAACCAGGTTCTAAGGGATCTCAATATCATTGATCCTTCACAAGGGTGGTTGTTCAGAAGGCAACTTACTTGCCAACCAAAACCCTCCAAGTTTAAGATCTCAATGAGCGTAGTATCGAGTGTCAACCAACTTCAGTCTGCACCAAAGCCGGTTACCTCACTACTTTCTAAAGGCCAAGATGAGTTAACTAGGGTTCTAAAAGTCAGTTAGTGCATTGACAACATATGGCAGCCTCAATATTATCCTCAACTTGACTTAAGGAATATAAGCACCAACCAAGAAGTCGCACTAACTATGGCCACCAGATCAACCGTATCGATATACGTCGTACAGTTTCCTTGGTCTATTGCCATTTACCTAAGGTACACTAGATCCGGGTTAGGACCTTTCACACATGAGAGCACCCCAACAATATAATAATAAAGCAAACAAGGCAAACAATTCAAAGTGATCTTAATTCCTAAGGGTACCCCTCTTAAATAGATCCCCAGCAGAGTCGCCAGTTCTGTAACACGGTGGGAGAACTGACTTTAAACAATGTTGCGGATAGCAAGAGTCGCCACCGACTTTTATTTTATCCATAAGGAAAGGTTATAAAAGAACAGGAAAGACCTTAGAGAATATTTCGGGTCCGGGGGGTAGGTTATGAAAAGGGAAGGTGTTAGCACCCTTTTCATCCATGGTTATCCATGGGCTCTTAGGTACTTAAGCTCACTTTTGAATTGTTTTGAAAGTGTAGTGTGTGAATAGCAAAAAATTTCAGAATAGTTTAATAATAATCCGTGTATGGATGTGAAAAAAACTTGTTTGAAAATTTTGTTGGAAATTTGTTTAAGTGTGAAAAAGTTTTGAAGTGAGCAAGTATCTAGGAGTAGCCTACCCTAATGTTTTAAGGTCTTTCTTATTCTTTATCCTTTCCTTAGTAAGACTATCCCTACTATAATGGAGTAGGTAGTCCTTACTTTGGATGTTAAGGGACATGTGAGGGACAATTGGATTTTTGAAGGCCATTGTGGGGTGTAATAAGCAAACTGGAGGGACTATCATCATTTTTCGAAAGGGACTCGATTCGTAAAGGCAACCATAAGGGACTTTGATGATTATTTGAGGGACTTGCTTTATACACCCCACTTAACCATTATTCGTAGGCAACTTGAGGGATATCCTTAGGAAGTGAGACGGCGATTAAAATCGACTTACGTGTGTGACGTGTTTATTTTAATTATCTTTATTTAAAAGTGATCTAAATTTATTTTAATATTACATACATGTTGTTGCACTCCCTTATTACTAACCATAATAATAATTAAATAATTAAACAACTTTACATCCAAGAAACAATTACAAAATAATAAGCAAAATAATTAAATAGCAAAGATAAATAAAATATAAATAAGCAATAATAAATAATAAAGGGGTTAATTCTAAGTTTACTCGGCAAGACATCGCATCTTGTGCCTACGTATCCTTACGGGAGTGGAATCAGAGTAATCGTAGTTCCCCTCAAAAGGGAGGTTAGAGACTTCTTGACTGTGGTCAAGGTCTCAAGGGGAATAAACGCATCTTAAGGACACGCTTACATGGAGTGTAGAAACTCCAAATCTCTACGTTGAATTGTTAAGTTGTAATTTGGGTTAAATTAGGGATTCCACGGCGGGAAACCCTAAAATGAGCGCGACGGCTCTTTGGCCTAATGCTAGGGGTAAAATTGTAATTTTTGCCTGCGGCGAGGCATTTGTGAAAATTTAGGGTTGAAAAGGTGTAAGGGTTGAAGGTGAGGACTATTGACACGGCGGTCACAAGCTAGACCTAATTCCTTCGGCAGTGCGTAGTGTGACAGAAATAATGGTAAACGCGTGAGATAATTGAATTGCAAACAGAGAGATAATGTCATAATTTAAACCATGCAAGCAGAAATTTAAAGGCAGAATTTAAAGAGCGATTGTTAAGTTCGCGAGGTTACATGAGAGGAGCAGATACAATATGATAATGAAATTTGAATTGAACAATAATAAAATAAAATAAATAACGGTTCTAGTTATTATAAAAAAAAAGATTTTAGTTATTATTTTAAATTTATCTAAAAAAAAAAGTTTTTCTTAAAAATAATAGGTTTTCATATTAATTTGGAAAAGATGTTAATGTTATTTATTTTAAAAAACAGATTTTTATATTATAACAAATTTTAATAAATTAATGATAACAATAATAATAACAATGGTAATAATAATGATAATAATGATAATAATAATAAATAATGATAATAATAATAATAATAATAATAATAATAATAATAATAAAGCAATAATGAATTTTAAATGTGCCAAATAACCCAACAATGTTGCTAACGCAGAAATGCGCTCATCGCAACCAGATCTAAATCGGAATAAACAAAATTTATCGCAAAGAAAAAGAAATTAAGCAAAAAATAGTATTATTGCTCACACAAAAATGCGATCATCGCAACCAGATCGAACTAACACAAATGTCACGCGTCATGCACACAAATGTGCAAACATCGTATCGACATAATTCGATCAAAAACTAATCTTATATATATAAACTCTAACAATTTAAAAATTATATATATATATATATAAACGTAACAGTAATAGATAAAGAAAAAGAAATAACGGTAATAGATGAAGAAAAAGAAATAACGGTAAAAGATGAAGAAAAAGAAACAACAGTAATAGATGAAGGAAAAGAAATAACGGTAAACGATGAAGAAAAAGAAACAATAGTAATGGATGAAGAAGAAAACTAAATAACGGCAAACGGCACTCACTCCTCTTAGGTTTTTTCATTCTCTCCTTCTTTTCCAACAAGGCAACACATGTATATATAGGGAACAAATTAGGGTTAACACCAAATTGTCAATAATGTCCCTAAAGCCCATTTTAAAGCCCAAACTAAATAATTAGTTAAGAAAAAATAAAATTTAAATGATTTAAAATAATTAAAATAAACTTAAAATAAAAACTAATAATCCTATTGATTCCTAAAATCAAAAATATTATAAAAAGAACAAAATTTTTTTCAATATTTTTTATTTTATGATTTTTTGGATATTTTTATGAATAATTTAGAAAAAAGTGAAAAAAATAATATTTTAAAAAATGATTTAATTAAAATACGAAAATAATAATTAAATAATAATAAAAAACTATTTTTGTTATTTTTTTAATGAAAGATAGAAAAATTTAGAGTAAAAATAATAAAAAACAAAAAAAAGTGACAAAGGTGAGATTCGAACTCTCAACCTCTCACACTCATAACTCCTTACACATGTCCTCCTGCCAATTGTGCCATTTTTACTTTTTAGAAAAAAAATGCATGCCATATGATATTTACCTGCAAAAAGTCAAACGACTACACAAATTTGTTAGTAATTGATTAAATGCAATAAAAATGCAATGAAATGCGACGACAAATCTTAGGGCAAAATTTGGGGTATTACAATTATTATGATAATATTTCTCACCCAACCTCTCTTTGATGTTGGCAAAAAAAATCATGAAGTTTGACTTTGGTTTGACCACAGTTGACCTCAGTTTGACTTTTTAACTGCATTGACTGCTTTTGACTTATCTGATCATCTGACTGAGCAAACTTTTGAGAAAAGTCTTGAAACTTGACATGGGGGTTCTTATACACATATAAGATGTTATGAAGCTCATTTGAAGTCTTGGAAGTCCATTTAGCCTGATTAAAGTCAAAACCCTAGTTTTGGATGCACTGCTTAGGAGGTGCATTGTCTGAGGGAATTGTCAACTCTTCTGACCAATTGTGAATTTTGTGAACCTTGTGAACCTTCTTGGAACACAAAGTCTTGTATTGTGAGGGCAAATTTTGGGGTGCAACACCATGTGATCTGCCTAAGGAGGGAGGATCCTTTTCAAAACCAATTCACCTGTCTAGAAACACTGAGGACGCACTTTCTGATCAAAGGCTTTCTTCATCCTGTTCTGATATAAAAGACCGTGTGCAATGGATGCCAATCTCTTCTCTTTGATGAGGTTCAGTTGGTCCAACCTGGTTCGTACCCATTCGACTTCATCAAGCTTCACATCCGCAAAAACCCTTAAAGAATGAATCTCAACTTCTAATGGTAGGACAACTTCCATACCATACACCAGTGAGAAAGGAGTTTCCTCTGTCGAGGTGCATACCAAATTACGATAATCGTGTAAAGCAAAGGGCAACAATTTGTGCCAATATTTGTATGTTACCACCATCTTCTGGACAATCTTCTTGATATTCTTATTTGCTGGCTCAATAGCATCATTCATCTTTGGACGATATGGAGAAGAATTGTGATGTTCAATTTTGAAGCTCTGGCACAACTCTTTCATCATCTTGTTTTTCAAATTTGAACCATTATCAGTAATGATTCTCTAAGGGATACCGTAACGACAAATGATGTCCTTCTTTATAAACCGAGCGACTACCTGCTTAGTTACGTTGGCAAACAAGGTCGCTTCCACCCACTTGGTGAAGCAATTAATGGAAACCAGAATAAAGCGATGCCCATTAGAAGAAGTAGGCTTAATCTTTTCGATCATATCAATTCCCCAAATAACAAAGGGCCAAGGAGATGTCAACATATTTAGAGAAGTCGGTGGCACGTGCACCTTATTAGCATAAATTTGGCATTTATAGCACTTTTTGGCATATTTAAAACAATCAGACTTCATAGTCATCCAGTAATACCCTGGTCTCAACAACTTTCTGGCCATAGCATGCCCATTGACATGAGTACTAAAAGAACCCTCGTGAACTTCTTCCATCAACAGGCTTGCTTCATGTTCATCAACATAACAGAGCAAGACCATGCCAAAGTTCCTCTTATACAACACATCGTCCTTGTTCAGAAAGAATTTACCAACTAGCCTCCTCAGCGTCTTCTTATCTTTGCTGGATGCCCCTGACGAGGTATTCTTGACTTTTAAGAAAGAACTTGATATCATGAAACCAAGGTTTACCATATGACACGTCTTTAGCAGCAAACACAAAAGCAGGTCTATCAAGACGCATAATATTGCTTCGTTATTGGTGCAAGTGAATGTCAATCGGGCAGTGAACGGTATGTGAGAACTGTGAGGAGTAGTAATGATTTCTCTGATTCCTTTACCATATGAGTTGACAGCTCCATTAAAAATCAAACTCCACTGAGGTTCAATTTCAAGCCCCTCGTCGGGCAAAGGCTCATCACAATCTTTCATCTTCAGAAACATGATTCTTCATCCAAAAATTCAAACTTCATCGGTTGATAGTCCTCCATCAATTGTTGAGCAAGATATTATGACAGAACACTTCCCTTGACGACTTTCTGGGAAACATACTTAATATCATATTCTGTCAAAACCATCTGCCAACGAGCAATCCTTTCAGTGAATGCTTGCTTCTCAAACACATACTTAATCAGACCCATCTTTGATATCAACAGGGTTGTGTGGTTTAACATATACTACCTCAAACACTTGGCTTCCCAAGCGAGTGCACAACATGTTTTTTCCAGCATTGAGTACCTCAACACACAATTAGTAAATTTCTTACTCAGGTAGTAGATAGCATAATGTTTTCTAGCTGTCTCGTCCTGTTGACCGAGCACACACCCCATTGAAATCTTAAGAACCATTAGATACATAATCAAAGGTCTTCCTACTACCGGAGGCATGAGGATTGGAGGTTCCTGTAAATACTCTTTTATCTTTTCAAATGTTTTTTTGACAATTTCCATTCCGCCTAACCACTTGATCTTTTCTAAACAATTTGAATATTGGTTCACACGTGGTTGTGAGGTGGGAGATAAACCTAACAATGTAGTTCAACCTCCCCAAGAAGCCACAGAACTCGTTTTCTGTTCTCGGCTCATGCATCTCTTGTTTAGCTCTTATCTTGGTAGGATCATCCTCGATACCTCTTTCACTAACAATGAAATCCATCAATTTATCTGACCTCACACCAAAGGTGCACTTGTTTGGATTCAACCTCAGTTTGAATTTCCTTAACCTTTCAAATAACTTCGACAAATTAACCAGATGCTCTTCCTCCGTCTCTGACTTTGGAATCATGTCATCGATATAAACCTCAATCTCTTTGTGAATCATATCATGAAAGAGAGTCGCCATTGCCCGCTGATAAGTTGCCCCAGCATTTTTTAATCCAAAGGGCATCACCTTATAATAGAATGTCCCCCACGGTGTTATGAACGTCATTTTCTCCATGTCTTCTGTGGCCATTTTGATTTGGTTGTATCCAGAGAAGTCATCCATGAAGGAAAACACAAAAAAGTGAGCAGTATTATCCCTTAACACATCAATGTGAGGGAGCAGAAAATTGTCTTTTGGGCTTGCTCTATTAAAATCTCTGTAGTCAACGCACATCCTGAGCTTTCCATCTTCCTTAGGCACAGGCACAATGTTAGCAGCCCACGGAGGATAATTAGTCACAGCAAGAAACCCGATGTCTAACTGCTTCAGAACCTCTTCTTTGATTTTGACAACCATATCCAATCTTGTTCTTCTCAACTTCTGCTTGTTTATCCGGAGGACACTCCTCTCTGAGAGGCAAATGGTGCACAACAACGTCTGTGTCAAGCCTAGGCATGTCTTGGTAAGACCAAGCGAACATATCCACATACTCTCTGAGCATTTCAACCAATCTTCTCTTGACATTGTCTTCCAATGCGGCCCCAATTCTGACTTCCTCTTTGCATCTTTGGTACCCAGATTAATGATCTCAATATCCTCCTGATGAGGCTGAATAATCCTCTCCTCCTGTTTCAACAGTCTGGCTAATTCCTCAGAAAGTTCATTGTCTTCGTCAATCTCCTCTTCAGTATGGTAAATAATATTTTCAAAGTCATACCTAGTCATGGTTGACTCATTATTAATGGAAACTGAGGGAACGAATCTGCATGAGTGATGTTTTATGTTTTATTAAGAATGGAAAGATGAACAAAAGGAAACAAAAAACACATTGCCATTTTTAAAGATGCAAAAGCAAAAATTGAAAAATAGGGAGCGCAACATTTGAATGTAAAACATCCTTTATTCATGATAACATTGAAAGTAAAACATGTGTGGCCCTATAAATGAGTCACAACTCCTTGGGCAGAGTGCATGACTTGACATATGTAAAAACAAGAAAAATTACTCTTCACGAGTGAACAAAATGACTTCCTCGGAAGACCAGTTGCATGAATCTTGGCCTGGGATGCAGGGGCGGATCCAGCTATCCATGTCGCAGTCGCTATCGACCTCGTCTTATCCTATTGCATGAATCTGATAAAAAAATGACCCTAACACTTGTAAAATCGACAGAACCCTTGAATCTCGGTGGAGCTTGCGACGACTTGTAACCCAATCCAAATTTGTCATTCTTCGTCAGCATTTCAAGAACCTGGCCCCATCCTTGGGAACTTCCAACCTCAACCACATCACGCGCTTCTTTCAAAGAAGACATTGAAACCCTAGGCTTCTTATCCTCCACAGGAGGCTCTTTTTGAATTTGCACTGTTTCGAAGGCTTGACAAAGGGTCACATGTATCTCCCCATCGACCTCAACATACTTAAATGATGACAAATGGCTAACCATAACGTCCTTCTCTCTGCAGATGGTAACGAACCTTCCTTTAACCATGTACTTGAGCTTCTGATGTAGAGTTGAAGTAACTACTCCAGCAGAATGGATCCAGGGATGTCCCAACAAACAACTGTAGGCAGGATGGATGTCCATGATGTAGAAGATTATTTCAAAAACTTCTGGCCCGACTTGAATAGGAAAAACCACTTCACCAAATACAGACCTTTTAGAACCATCAAATGCCCACACTACCAAATCACTAGGCCTGAAAATCACACCTTGTGTATCCAATTTCATAAGAGCCTTCTTTGGCAACACGTTCAATGACGACCTAGTATCTACCAACACATGGGACAACAGAGAGCCCCTGTACTCGATGGAGATACGCAAGGCCTTTATATGATTCCTTCTCACCTACGTCAAATCTAAGTTGGTAAACCCCAGACCATTCCCTATGTTAACATGCACAACTAGCCCTTCAAGCTGATTCACTGAAATCTTTTAAGGAACAGAGGCAGCGTTCAACACCTTTCAGTAATGCATTTCTGTGCGCCTCAGAGCACATCAAAAATATATAATATAGATCTTGGATGATGTCTGATTGAACTGGTCGACAATATTGTAATCACTCTTACGAATCAACCTCATAAATTCCTTTATATCTTTTGAGAAAGAAGCATCACCTGACTATTGTTGCATGAAATCATCCACAACTAACTTTCCTTTACTCTTATCAGATATGTCAATATTAACATTTGGCAAAGAGAAGAACCTACCACTGCGCCTGATACCCCCCAACACCAACAATATTGTCCACATTAGACCCAACATTCAAAGAACCCAACAACTCTTGTTTCTGTCCATTACAAAATACCTCAGCTCCGTAGTTCCACGAAATTGCTTTAGTAATCTCATATGGTATCGGCTCCGATGTAGTAATAATGACAGGTGCTTGTCGCACGAGTGCCGAAATATAGACGGTCTTGTATGGAATTGATATCGTTGCAATGTCCCTACCATCACCATTAACCTCATCATTAGTATTATCAATATCACCCACAATACTAGTTCTGTCAAATTGTAATTGTCCATCATCCATCAATTTTTGTATACCATCCCTTAACAGGTCACAACCCTCGAGCTGCAATACACATCTCTGATAATCGAAAGCACAACCTGGGAAAACACCCCCATTCAACAAACGCTCTTTACTAACTGACAAAGGAGTCTTCAACTCATTCACATTGGCTACCAAATTTAACCGTTCCCCATCTCCAAAAACATTGGCTCTTGCCACACCATGATTTGACATAGGGTTTTAAATTACATTGTGTCCATCATTACTGAAATTAATGGCCTTGGAGTCAAGCAAATCATGCACTTTATGCTTGAATGCCTTGCAGTTATCAATATTGTGCCCTGGCGCCCTAGAATGAAACTCACATTGAGCATTAGCATCATATCCTGGTGGAGGATTGCCAGTGAGCGGTGCTAGTGTTCTTTTCTGAACCAACTGCAACTGAAGTAAAAGTTGTAGAAATTGAGAATATGGCATAGGCGGAGTCTTGAACTGCCTATTTTCCATCCTTGGTCGATCTTGATATCGGTGAGGAGCATTGTGTTGTTACTAAGGTGCAACCAGAATGGCCATAGTAGCAACCTACTGTGTATAATTCTGATTGGCTTTTCCTTTACCCCGATAAGAAGAAATAGAATCAGTGTCCCCTTCTCTCTTCTTGGAACCTCTAGCATATGTCTTCTTATTTCCTTTAGACGAGGAACCATTTCCATTATCAATCTTTCCAGCCCTTATTTCACTCTCTCTCCAGCCATTACCAAGTCTGAAAACGCTGTTGATGCACACCCAACCAACTTTTCAAAATAAGGCCCCTGAAGGGTACCCATAAACACATCGATGAGCTCTCTCTCCATCATCAGAGGTTGAACTCTGGCCGCTAACTCGCACCATCTTTGGGCATATTCCTTGAAACTTTCATTTCCCTTCTGAACCATATTCTGCATTTGATTTCTATTGGGCGCTGTCACACCCTAATTTTTGACCTTAAGATCCCACTTCCTTGTGCATTTTCTTGCGTATTTATCTTTAATTTTTTGTGCATGTTTATCAGGACTAACGAATGTGCACATGGTTTTGTTTTAAAGACATCTCTGGCAGATTCTTATGATCTATATCCCCTCAAATCAAAGTTCTGATCCTCCTCAAAGTCTTCCCTCTGCCAGGAAAAGCTTGTCAAGTCAAGAGTCGTATGGGAAATGAGACCCGGGCTCGTGATGGTATTAGTTGTTTCTTTTGGAATCCTTGCGGTAGCATTTTTTTTAACTCGTGTTACCTTGGATTTGGTTTGGTGCACTTCATGTGGATTTAATTGGATCTCAAGACTTTTTCAACAAACTCGGAGTAGAACTCAAATTCGAATCTTCGTTTCGATTTAATTACTTGAATTTTGGGAATTTTACAAACTTAAGGTGTATTCATTCAAGACTCCTTACAAGATATCATTTCAAGTCATAAGACAATTCACCAATTTCGAAGCATTACGGGATTGAACCCGAAAATTCGGAGATCACAGGACGAGTTTCAAAGAATACATTTCATTATCACTGGGCATCATTCAAAGTCCAAGGTCATTTAATTAATCTGTGTTTTTCATAAGAGTTAAAGTACCACAAGGTCACAAAGGAGGGTGTGAGCTTCAAGGCCTTTCGAGATATTTTAGCATTACAAAGTTGGTAAGGAGTGTACAAAGTTCAGAGCATAGCATCATTAAGATTTATCTGCAAATCACAAGTGCATGTTGATTCCAAAGGCATCCGTGAGGCCATTTCAAGGAATTCAAATTAAGTTGTCATGCTAATATTCAAAGCTTAGAAATCAAATACAAATTCAAGGGATGAAACCATTGTGATCCGAGTGTCTAACTTTGGATTCTCGTGAGTTCAAACAGATGTTAAATTAAATTCAAGGTTGGATTCATAAGATGCAAGGTTTTTTTATTCATACAAATCTCAAGTAAGATTCAAGAGGGTTTAAACTTTCACAAGCTCAAGAATTAAGGACCTCAAGATTACATTGAGAAGTTCACTTGCTACATAGTTCCTTTTTTGGTACAAAGTGATTTCTATACAAGCCTCTAAGTTACGGAGCTCACGGCAGAAGCTCGTAACAGGTGTGCAACATTGCCCAAACCTGCTATAACCTATGCGTGAAGTAAAGAAGGTGTTGTTAAGTAGTCATCGGAACCGCAACGCGAATATCCAATATGCGGAAAGAATTCAGGATACTAGCCCCACTTCTTCAATCTCTAAGTGGTGAATTGTCAGACCGTATATACCGCTGCGCCGAACCCATCATGAACCTTTTCAGCAGCCTGCAAACCAAACCGACATAACATGGTTAATTAATCGATGAATAGAAGAAGGGAAACTCAAGCACAAAGTGATTACCAAATCGTATGCGTCGCTACCGATTCCTCATCGCCGGTTGTTCCAATAAAGTCTTCCAAAATTGAGATAAACAACGATGACGTAGAGGATGATGCAAAGTCTCACCATACCCTCCAGATCGCGAAATCGCTCTACCGCACCTCAACGACCAAAGCTAGATTACTGTACATGAAAGATGGAACCATTGAGTATACAAGAAGATCTACTTATGGTAAGCTCGGGAACAATTCAACTTGATGAACCATTGATGATTAAAGGCCAAACCGATGTACCTCGAGAAGCCAATGGTATAGCAAGCGAGTTTTTGTCACAATTACACAACCAAAGCAGACTCCTGTCAACTGCAACAGCCATAATTTCAGATACATCACAATACATTGGATTATAAAACAAATTCAAAAATTGTAAGGAGTTTTAACCAGAAATGCATACAACCACCAACTTACAATGTTATCGGTTTCCAAATCCATCCTCCACATGTTATGCTCATGGCAGAAATCCCGCCGCCGGAACCTCCATGTTAACCAACTGAAACGAGCATCAAGAAATACGGGAGGATATTAGTCAAGAATGCCCAATATTCAACATCATAAGTTCGACTCAGCATCCTATGGATTTAAGACCAAAAATAAAACGAACTATCACAACATGCCTAACAGCATCAAGATTATAAGGATACCTCACGTCCTCCACTTGAGAAGACTTCTAAGTAGCCTTTGCGCCTCGAAGTCATCCTTTGTTACCGATGATGTTTTGGTTAACAACAATTTCCAAGCGCATCTGCAGAAGCAGCGCGCTCAGCAGGCTCTTCCTCAAACAATTCAGAACGAGAGCGACAAGCTTCGAGACGGGATTACCGAATTAGACTTCACACTCTGCAAACCGGTAGCTTCTGAACTTTAGCCCTTTTCCTGAAGGAAGAAGAAAGAATGTTCAATCGATTCTAGAACAATTCGCCAAGTCTTTATTTTCATTAAACGCTGCAAAATAGGATCACAGTTAGTGAACGGTAACTGCTCAAAAGGGAAAGATAAAATGCCAACAACTCTTAGATCGATATCAGGCGATAATCATCCATTAGCAGCAAGTTGTTAAGTGTCTTTAACACAAACCGTAGGCTTACGGTAAAAAAGGGAAGTTCATTCTTTCGTTTATCTGCACGATTAAGAAAACAAGAAAAGTAGAACACGTTGGGACATGTCTGTTGGAAAAAGGAAACATATTCAATAAATCGACTCGAAATGGAAGTAATTTGAAACATCATCAGACAAGATCAGAACCGAAATCAGAGCATTCAATCCAAATCAAAGTTTTGATCCCTTCTGAGCCTATAAAACAGAGGTAACAGGCAACGAAAAAAGGACAGAAAAAAAACCAGTCGAACATACACACGGAACCGAGCGAACAAATCACGATACACAAATTAACAGCAATTTCACAAAAATCCCAAAGATTCAAAAAGAAGCCTAAATACTCAGAACATGGAGGGGAGGGGGACTTATCTGTAGCATCATCGTCGCCATCATCGCGAACCCACCACCAGAGAAACATTTTCTCCGTTGTCGTAATCACCAGCCGCATTCACTCCTCAACCTCGCTGCCAAACTCTAACTGAATCCCGCACAAACACATCCTACCGTAAGTTATTTTCTTAATATTGATACATGATTGATGGATTTTGTTTGCGTGTTTTTTTTAGAGTTTGTTTGAGGAAAAGGGAAATCGAAGCAGAAGAAGAGAAAATAAGTTGAGAACGGAAGGAGAAGAAGGCAGAAATCATAGAAGAAAAGAGGAGATTGGCGAGAGAGAGAGATAAAGAGACGGACGGGGAAGACGGCGATCGAAAGAGGGAATTGGGGATTTCGGGGAGACCTAGGGTTTCTGATGTTTTTTTTTGAAATTTTTATTATGTATTATACTCCGTACACATGGACATACCACACTATCGTACACCTTCACCCTCATCACCGCTTGATCTCCAACAGATCAGATCATACGGATCACACCGCGCGGACCACCGTAACCCATACGCCTTCACCCCACCGAATCAATCCGCCCTCTAATCTCAATTAACCATCAATTAAAGCCTTAATTTGCATCATTAACCTATTGTTAACTTAATTAATTAACCGTTTTTTTACAAACCAGCTTTAAGAAACTAATAATTTATTTAGTAAATTATTCAACTCACCATTTATTTTTATAATTTCTTTTTAAAATAATAAAAATATATCTGTCCTTGTTTTAAGTAGAAAAATAAGTTTTATAATTTAAGATAATTGATATTTATTAAGAAAACCTTTTATCTATTTCAAAAAATCCTTTTTTATCTGTATTTTATTAATAACTAAAAAAAACACCTTAATAATAAAACCTTTCTCTTCTTCACAATATAACACATTTTTTTAATATTGAAAATCTATTTCATAATAATCAACCTTTTTATAAAATTAAACTAATGTTTTTCTATTAATTAATCAACTATTTAACTCAGATCTTTTCTCTAGTCATCCTTTTACAAACTAAATAATTCTTTTCTAAAGAAATAATGATATATCCATTTAATTAACTTTAAAATAATTTAATAGTAAATAAAGATCTATTTTATGCTTTTAAAATAAATAACAATTACCAACTTTTAGCTAATAAGAAATATTAATAATATTAACCGAAAAAACCATTTTCATATTTAGGATAGTCTTATAATAACAACTTTTATTAAAGCCTATCCGCAATTAATCTAATAACAACCTTTTATAAAATTGAACAACTTCTTTTCTTAAAAATTAATAATATAATTTCTCATAAAAACAATATCTCCCTAGAATCAATTCAACATCGTAATACAATCCGTCGTGCACGCTTACGACTCCGTTCGCACCCTCACAGTTTACACACTCTAGCGCTTTCATGCGTTCAAGTATGTTTTATTCATCTGCCTTTATTTCTTTCCCCACAATTTATTTTACAGCATTTTATTTTATCGCATTGCATTATATCCAAAGGAAGAACTTGCACGTAACGTAAAACTTGCGCGTATGCATCCCATTTGCATCATATTCCCCTATGATCCTTGATCCCATTCAAGTTGATCTTTTAAGATAGACCCTACCCCATAGAAAGGACCTTTTCTCTTTTCTTTACAACATAGGAAAACAATACAACTCAAATCAAACATTATTCAAACACATTAGAGAATGAGATGTTAATCATCTTAAGCGAGATAAAACTCCTACCCCATAACAATTCAATCAATATGTAGGGACTTTGCCTTAAGAGAGATAGTGGCATACTTGTCGATTAAATTCCGAGTGCTTGAGCCCTTCTCTTAAGACGATGCAAAGACTATTTTCCTACAAAGTTGTGGTGGTTAAATCATGTAATCTCCCTAATGACAACTCATTTTTTCTCCTAAAATCAATCAATCAACTACCCTAAACCCGTAGGAACTTTGACCACAGTCAAAGAACTCCTCAAACCCTTTAGGGGAACTACAGATACTCTGATTCCACTCCCGTAAGGATATGTAAGCATAAGATGCGATATATTATCGAGTATACTTAGAAATAAACCCCCAGGTCTCTCATCCCTTAAGTAGATAAACCCTTAGCAATAAAACAAACATAAAACAAGAGGTTCCTGTAGAGTACTACAGAAACTTAGGATGCTAGCACCTTCCCTAAGTTTAACCAACCCACAAACCTATAACTCTCTAAACCTTTTCATGTGCATTGCATTGTGGGTATTTCAATCTTTTTCCCTTCCTTTGGACAAATCAAAGTTCGGTTGCAAATGAATTAGATTCAAGCTCATCAATAGCTTGGTATCAAAATTTCACCGCGATAGGCGCCATACCACTGTTGTACTGATAATGCTTGACAAAAGCTTCATCAAGATCTTTCCAAGTTCTAATGCAAGTTCTCTCTAACCCCATATACCACTCCAAAGATCCCCAGCCAGGCTATTTTGGAAGCAGTGTATGAGCAACTTCTCATCCTCGGAGTAGGCAAACATCTTCCGATAGTAGGCCCAGATGTGAGTTTTGGGGAAAACATCATCCGCTTCTGATTTCCTCTAGTATGATACCTATGAATATGATGATCTACTGTAGTACAAGGATTTCTCCACTTCTTTGTCTGTTGGTGGATCTCTCAGCGCGTACCCCAATTGTCTCTTAGCAAGGGAGGGATTTTAGTTGATTCCACCCCTTATTCCCATGAGAGGCATGTTAAGAAACTCACCACAATATTATATCATATCAGCCCCTAACAACCTCTTGTCAAACCAGTGGGTGTATTTCGGAGTAAGGCCCATCAGTCTCTCTGACCACTTCAAGTAGTCCTTAGTGTCTACAAAAGAACCCTCCCCAGGTAGATGGCTCATGAACCATTTATAAAGAAGAGAAGTACAATAGTAAACCAATTCACCTTTCCTATTGTAGCTCTGGGAGTGCACTGAATGACACAAGTCACAGAGAAGAGTCGACATAGGATTTCTCGTCACGAAGATCCTGATGGCATTCATATCCATAAAACCTGCTACATTAGGGAAGAGAGAAGTCCCATAAATGCACAAAGCAAGGATGGCATTGAAAGTAGTCCAACTACAAATCTAAACATACTTCAAAGTTGCACTCAGTAAGGAACTTAACAGAAAGCCAGAAAAACTCCCTTGGATTTCAGATTATCCTTCACCACAAATATGCTCAAATAAAGAGCCTCAGCAATAGCCTCAGGAACATGAACTTCCATAGATTCATGGAAGGGCACCTGATCTTTGACCAAAATATCCAAGATGAGAGAAAAACTCTTCCAAAGTGGAAGCCAACTGATAATCTTTGAATGTGAAACACCTTAATGAAGCATCATAGAACTGTAACAACATGTGAATAGCCATCCTCTCATACTCTGTAATTGTATGCATCATACCAAAAATCTCCCCATAATCATCTTTGAACGTCTCTAAATTGCTTTGAGTGGTCATGGCAAGTAGACTACGAGTCATACCACCTCTGGAAATTGAAAATTGTAACTGACAGTACCCTTCCTACCAGTGTCCATCTCTCCAAATCTTCAGCAACAAGAATCAAAATGAAGATGTAAACCCTGGAAATACACAAACATGAATGTTAGGATGCAAAATTATTATGCAAATACAAACAAGGGATCAAGGTTTCCATACACTCTGAATAGTTGTTGTACTACTGGCTGAATAGGATCAAGATTCTGCTTCACTGAGAAAACTGGAAATCTAGAATACCAGAGCAACCATAATACCAGAATATCAGAACCAAAAGTCCACACTGATAGGAAAACCAGAAGACCATGTAGGTTGAAAGTCAAGGTTTCCTGCAAAACTCATCCCCCTCACATGTGGGTTCTAGTCTTGGACAGAGGCATCCTATACAGGTCCTTAGTATCACGGATTCTCAGGTCGAGAAATGATGATACGTTCACCATTTCTTGTTTGACATCATCATCAATCAAGGAGGCCTCAACTGACTTCCCATGGACAGTTTCTAGAGTCGTAAGCTTCCACAGGAACACCCTGTGTATAGGCATACAGGTCAGATCATATCCCAAAGGAACCTCGTCTAAACGTGGATCTCATGCAAACAATACATATCAAGCACTGAGCATGCTAATACACACCCACTATAATCCTATGTGTGTACTCGAGCCTGGGTACTAGACTCATCTCTCGTGAAACAATCCCACCTAACAGCAGAGTAATATGATAACAATAATCAAATGCTAATGAAACAATATACAACAATAATGTACATACAAGCATAAAATAAACACCTAAAGAACAAAAACAGACAAGCACTAGGATTGACTCGCATAGGGAACCAGAGTCGCCAACTGTCACAACGGCGAAAAACACTTGGCAGAAAAAATAGAAGAGTCGCCACCGAACGTTATTTATCCCATCGGGGGAAAGGAATAGGTCGAAGAAAAACTCAAAGAACAAAGGGAGAAGACATGGTCATCACAACCAAGTCCTGGGTTTGGGAGTGGATTATGCGAGAAGAAGGTACTAGCACCCCCTCGCGTCCGTTATACTCAACGAGATCCATGCTTGGTGTCTAATCGAAGGGTGTGTTATCTAAACCTCTACTGCTAAACGAAAACGGGAAAGGAAAAAGAAAAAGGAGACTTGATAGGACTTCACTGTCCTATGCCTATGTATTCTCTCGTGCAATGGAAAAGTCAGAGTCAATGTAGTTCGAAAGACTAGGGGTGAAAGGAGGAAGGTTTCTCACAAAGATATCGTTGTCTTGTGCCTACATATCCTCATCTGGTATGAGAAATTAGATCAGCCGTAGTTCTTCTCACCATGGATTTGTTAATGTCTTTTATGAGTGATGTTAAGTTCCCATTCCAGCAGTTAGGGTCGATGCCTGTTTGCGGTAGAACGGAAAAATAACAAATGTCTAAAAATGATTTTGAAAAACAATCCCGAAGGTAAAAATGATTTGAGTTTGTTTGTGAGTTTTAGAGAAATGAATTGAATTTATTAGGAATATGCATCGCATTAAAGTTTATGACATAGAATCGAATACTCCGTGCTAACGATCCAAGCGTCTCGCGTACAAAGTATCCTAAGGTGAGGTTAGAAATTCATCCTCCCATCTTTTCCCATGTACTTAAGACTCGTGGTATACGATGCACATTATCTTTATTAAGTGTTTCAATGTTGTTTTAAGAAAGCAAAGAAAGACGCATATAAGGTCTAAGGGGAAACTCAGTCCTAACTTTGTCATGCAAAATGGCCTTAAGGTCGGGATGCGAAAGAAAACTCTATCCTAATGTTAGCATGCAAAAGATGGACCTATGGTTGAGGTTACAAGGGGCTAGCCTATTGTTATCATGCATGGATTACCTCAAAATGTCTATCCTCCTCCAAGCTTAATAAAAAATTAAGTTGGACTAGGAGGCCCTAATCAAAAATTAAGTTGGACTAGGATACCCTAAGGAAGCATGTAAGAACAAGCCAAAATGAAGAACACAAAACCAAAACAACAGCTATGACAACGCTCCAGCTTCAGAACAACTATAAAACCCCAGCAAATAAGCACAACAACATTTAACAGCTCATGTTTTAGCACATAATAGGTGTAAAAAGCAGTAGGCAGAATAGATGCACAATTAACAACATGTGAAAATCCAGAACAACAGGTGTAAAAGGCAGCAGCATGCATACATTGCAACAAATACAAATGACATGATAAGGATTAACCAAGAACACATCAAGCAAAGTTAAATGATGAACATGTATTAACAATTAAGTACAAGCAAGTTTGATGCACAATGAATCATTCATCAAGAATATCATGCATATTCAACAACAATTAATCAGTCAAACAAGACATGCATTTTCAAAATCGTAGATGAACATCAATGATAAAAAATTAACATGTACAAATGTTCATGCAACATGATCATCACTTCAAGAATGCAACACAATAATTAAAGATATTTAAAAACGAAAACCAAAAGTTGCGTGTCGAAGAATCACAAGCATGTTATCATAAATGATGAAATAGATAAAAAATAGTCCACATATATGCATCATATCAATCCATGAAGGTTAGAAGTGGAAAGAAATCAAAACAAGCTTGAAAATACACAAAAATCACATTTTGCATCAGTGTTAATTGATTAACCATTTGCAGTGCAAAAGTGGTTAATTGATTAACCCTCTTTGAAAAGGCAAAAATCCTAAAATTAACACTAGTTAATCAATTAACTAGTATTGCACTGCAACTAGTTAATCGATTAACACTGATGTAGTAGCAGAAAATCACCAATTTAAAAGCACTTTTCAACAATTAATCACTTATGTATGCATCCACATACTTAAGCAATCAAATATGCATGAAAATTATACCAAATCACATCAATCAAACATCAATTGGATCCAACAAACACCAAAATCATTGATCAAAACAAGTAATGGATCAAATATCACCAAAAAGCCAAGGATCTACATTGTGAAATACAAGATTAAGCAAAATCAAAGCTAGATCTAGAATTTACCAACCTACAAAGCTGGAATTTGCTTTGGTGAGTGTTGTTAAGCTGCAATTAATAGACCCAACCAAGAAACCCAAGGATATATGAAGCTCTAGCAAGAAAACTTGAATATCCAAGCAATAACCCATAAATAAGCCAAAGCTCCTTCAAAAGTGATTCTAACAACTTAATTCAAGATCCAAATGAACTTCCACACCAGAATTGAATCAAGGATGAAGATGCAATGAAGGTTTAGCTCAAGAATTCACAAATTCAAATGTATAATTTGTGAAGCTTTTGGCTATGGAGCTTTGGTGAGGGTTTGGGAATGAGAGAAAAGTTGAGAGAACTGAAATGAGATGTGTAGAAAAATAAAAAAATGAGTGGAAGTTATGAGAGGTTTGGAGTGAATTTTTTTAAATAATCCCTAGGTTAGGAATTAAAATGTGGCTTGAAGTGTGGGTTAGTGTGAGGAATGGAAATTAGGAGTGGAATTAGGAATGAAATATTTTAAATTTAGAGGGAATTTGAATTAATTAGAAAATAAATCAAATTTAGAACTACTTCTAGATCCTTCTACTGGTGTGGAAATTGAAATTGAGTTGAAATTCTACAGTGCTGAAAATTAAACATTCTGGGCAAATTTTACACTGGTTAATCGATTAACACTTTTCCAGGCAAAGTGTTAATCGATTAACACATAGAAAATTTAAATTTCTTAGCGCCATAAGGAGGGAAACCTGGGGAATCGCCCGTTCTGAGCATGGTTTGGCCTTTGAGACTTGTCATTTGATATTGCATCTGTATAATGCCTGAAATAAACTGTGAACTATCTCCTGCGCTTAAAATAACCTGCTGAAAAATATAATCTGGCATCCAATTGCTGAACAAAATAACTGCTGAAGCCTCTGATGCTTGTTGCTTGCAAACTTGCAATAAAAGAAAACCTTGAGCCATAGAAACACCTTGATCCCATGTCTCAAGAGCTAATATCATGATATGCATAATGATAATGAAAATGAACGAAACATAAGCCAATTACGATTAAAACAAAAGAGAAAATTTCAGGGTGCTACAGTGAGCGCTTGTGCCAAATTATCTGAACGTATGAATAGAGAACATCAAAGAGAATGGATGGGTACAAATAAAATTTGTGCCAAAAATCCTTTTTTCTGAAACCGTGAACTAGACCACGTTACAACCCTCAATAAATCCTAATTGAAGTAAGGTTTATTCTGAAGGTATACTTCAACGAGATAGCATTCCTGACTCCCATGAGCTGTGCTAAAAGATTTTTGTTGGTATTACATGTGCTTGCTATCTTGCATTAAAAAAAATCAATGTCGTAACTAGTGATTCACTCACGGGGTTAGGCGACATCTTTTCAGTAAAAACTTTAAGATTAACATGTGTGTTGCATTAGAATTATCATTCTCAGAATAAATATTTTCTGCTTGCGTACATGTCCTTAAACATCAAGGAAGCTTACATAGTGAACCTCAGTCGAGAAGCTTGATCATGCCAAATGAAGTGCCTGAAAATCCCGAAGAACACTCATGTCAAAGGCCATGTTTCCAGGAGACTCTATTGAGCATGGTATTTTCTGGTAAATCGTTTTAAGACGTAGCCAATCTGGGGCAGTCAAGTCGAGAAATCTCTCTAAAAATCAGCCAAACTGGGGCAATCACGTTGAGATTTGACAAATGTCTCAAAGAACTATTAGTCTGGGGAATTCCCTCACAGATCAATCAGACAGGGGCAAAGTCACTTTAAGGCTTGTATCGAGGTAGGCCACCTCAGGAGTACGAGAAGTTATCTTCTCTAGAATATAGTTAATCAGAAGCACCTTTTCAAGGTTCAGAATACAGGGGTAGATATATCTCAAGTCATTACAAATCTTCTCGAGGAAAATTCCTTCATAGACTATGCAGTCTGGGGAACAAATTAAAGTAACTGTTGTTCACTCCTAGTAATCAGTATGTAGTTGATCAGCAGAAGCGTGAAGCACCAAGGTTATTCCTAATATGGGGTTTCTCTTTCTCAACAAGGTGACAAGAGGTATCTTTTCCCAACAATGTATTGGAAGTTTTATTCTTCCCCAAGCAAAGAATCATTCTCCAACGGAAAATGGTTTCTTATGAGTATTTTCTTATCCCTAGTAGTGTAGGAGGATTTCCTCATTCCCAGCGGCATAAAGATGATGAAGTATTCCCAATGAGTTTGAAGATGGTGAGAAGTCAGAGCATTCTCTTCCTCACAAGTCAAATTTGATAATTCCCCGCAATTCAAAGTCCAATGGTTATTGGTATTCTAAATAGTTCAAAGTCTAATGGTTATTGGCATTCTCGACAGATCAAAGTCCAATCTTCATTGGCATCTCCCCAAAAGAGTTTGAAATTCAGTTTGCGGTTCCCCGGCAGAATTTGCAGCGCCAATGGTTATTGGTGGTATGGTTGGTTATCTCCCCACAGGAGATCAGATATTGGTGATCCCTTCCTCAGTGAGGTTTGCTAATTCCGTTCTGTGCATTCCCTGGCGGAGTGTCCTCTCATTCTTGCATATAGTAATCATCATTACATAGAATCTACTAAGACGCATAGCATTTCCATTTGATATGGAGCATTATGCCATAGAAAAATTCAAACATGCATCAAAGCATAAGCCATATTTAGTACCTTGCACGAAAGCTCAGATCAACCCTCAATCAAAATAGTGATTTCATTCCTCTAGAGAGAATATTACCTGCACAAATTCCCAACAGATATTCCCCAACCTCATAGTTGACGACTATCTTTGTCCCCAACCTCAGATTTGACGCCTCTATTTTCCCCCAACCTCAGAGTTGACGCCTATCTTTTTCCCCAACCTCAGAGTTGATGCCTACCTTTTTCCCTACCTTAGAGATGACGCCCACCTTTCTTTCCCCAACCTCAGAGTTGACGCCTATGTTTTTCCCCAACCTCAGAGTTGACGCCTATCTTTTTCCCCAACCACAGAGTTGACGCATACCTTTTATCCTCAACCTCAGAGTTGACGCCTACCTTTCTTTCCCCAACCTCAGAGTTTACGCCTACCTTTGATCCCCAACCTCAGAGTTGATGCCTATCCTTTTTCCCCAACCTCAAAGTTAACGCCTATCTTTTATCCCCAACCTCAAATTTGACGCATATCCTTTTTCTCCAACCTCAGAGTTGATGCCTATCCCTTTGATCCCCAACCTCAGAGTTGACGCCTATCTGTTTTCTCAACCTTAGAGTTGATATTACCCTTTTTCTCAACCTCTGAGTTGACGTTCACCCAAATTTTTTACTCAACTTTGGAATTGATGTTTACCCAATTCTATCTCGACCTTAAAGTCAATGTTTAGCCTTTTTTCTTTATCAATCTCGGAATGGATGTCCATTTTTTTCCTCAACCTCAGAATTGATGTTGTACTGTTGTTTCCAAACTCCCAGTTAACCAAACTGATGTTCTAGTCACCATCCTGCTATCATACCATAAACCTTCCCAGTCGCAGTGCTAACTGTTGCAACTGCAAAAAAATTACCGAAGGAAATAAACAGAAGAGTCACCACCGAACATTATTTATCCCAAAAAGATGGAAAAGAAACGATAGAAGAAAACCTAAGAGAAAAGGAAAAGACAAGGTCATCGCAACCATATCTTGGGTTCGGGAGTCGGTTACGCAAGCAAAAGGTATTAGCACCCCTCATGTCCATTGTACTCAACGGGATCCACACTTGGTTTCTAATAAAAAAGTGAGTTATCTAAAATCTACTGCTAAACAAGAAAGGGAAAAGAAAAATTAGACTTGATAGGACATCGCCGCCTATGCCTACGTATTCCCTCGTGCAATGGGAAAGTCAGAGTCAACGTAGTTCGGAAAACTACGGGTGATGGAAGGGAGGTTGCTCGCCAAGACATCGTCGTCTTGTGCCTACGTATCCTCATCTGGTATAAGAAATTAGAGAAAACATAGTTTGGGTAACTAAACCACAGGTCGGTTAAGTGTTTTTTTTATGAGCGACGCTAACTTCCCATTCTAACAGTTAGGGACAATTCCTGTTTGTGATAGAACATAAAAGTAACGTACTCTTTTTGAAAAATGATTTTGAAACAATCCAAAATGATAAAAAGGTTCGAATTTGGTTTAAAATTTTTAAAGAAGTGAATTGAATTTGTTTGAGATTCATGTTGCACTAAAGACTATGATATATAAGCGAATATGTCGCATATCACTTAAAGGGCATGCACTAAACACTCTAGACAAGTGAGGAGAAACCCCTCACTCATCATTTCCCATATACTTAAGGCTCATGGTGCACAATGTTCATCATTATTTATTAAGTGTCTTAGAGTTGTTTGAGATGAGAAGAGAAGACTCAAAGAGAAAACACTAAAGGGAACTGAAAACCCTAATGTTATCATACAAAATGGTACTAAAGTTAGGATAAGAGGGAAGTCTACCTAATGTTATCATACAATTGATAGACCTAAAGTTGTGGTCAAAGAGGGACTATCCTAATTGTTATCATGCAAAGGATTAAAAGCCTAATATCTCTCCTACTCCCACCTTAATTAGAAATTAAGTGGGACTAGGAATCCTAAGGGATCATGTGAATAAGCACAAGTAAACACCATACAATGCAATCACAAATGAGAACAAGCTCAAGAGTTAAACAAGTCTCTAGAAAAGAAAAAGAAGAAAGAGGAATGCAAGATGAAGAACATACATGAAAGTCCAATGGAAAAAAATAAAGCAACCATCAATCAGTGATCACACATGGTAAATATCAAAAACATGTCAAAGCAACAAGAATGGGCTCACATGCCAAACCAAACTCAAAGATGTGAATCGAAAACAAAAATGGCAAAACAAAATGCCCAAACACACACAAGTGACTCAAAGTCCAACAAGAGGTATTATCAATCATCAATCAAGGTAGAATGAAGTCAAATGACATGAGAAACAAGGTAGGGCAGTGTAGCACCCCAAAATTTTCCCATCCTTTTTCTTATATCTTGGCTTATGTTTCATATCATTTTGCATTGATATTAATGCATAACATTGATCTTAGACAGGGGATTAAGGTATCTTATCCAACAATCAAGAGAAGAGCTTTATCTTCAAGCGTTCATTCTCAACATTGTGGAAATCTCAAGTCACAAGGTCTTCATCATCATCAAGATATGTCATTACACTCCTTGAATCAAGAACACAAGCATTGACCTCCTCCTCTTATCCTATGGGCAAATCGATTAGGGTTATAGTTCAATAGGAATTTGTGGCAGGTTCTTTAAGCAAGACATTATTCTAAAGCTCTACACACACCTTGAGTTTCTCTACATGGGTTACATGTCATCACAAGGGCCTTAGTCAGTGGAAATGGTCATGGGGTTTCATCTGGTCGACAAAAGTCAATTGTGGTTCAATTAGGTCAAATCTTGGATTTCAAGGTCAATCAAGGGTATGATAAGTGTTTTCAAGTGATTTCATGTGTTTGGAAGAATAAGAATCAAGGAGAAACATAAAATCAAGAGTTTGACTAAATTAGGGTTTTGATGGAAATTTTTTCTAAGTGTAAAAAACCCTAATTCTAGCCATCTTTCAACCTCCATAACTTTCTCATTTTTGATCCAATGGAAGAAAACTTATTATCAAATTAAATTGGACATGAAATACAAATTTGTGGAAGGTGGTATGTCCAAAATATTCATAGTTTGGGAGATATGATGAATTAAATTTGGAAAAATGGAGATTGTTACATTTCAAGACTTAAAATCTTTCTAAGTATAGAAAATCAGTTTGAAGTACCTACTTTCGAGCCCATCTTTCATGGTGATACAAGCTTTAATTGAATTTTCCTACAACATGAGAGTTGTATAGAATCCTCCAAGCTTTTGTTTGAGTACTAGATCATCTCTATTGGATATTTAGAGCTTAAGTTATGATGCTCCCAAGTTGGGGTCTCAAAGATGTCAAGTTTGACAAATTTTTAGGCAGATTTTTGAACCAAACTCCATATGAATTTTTCACTAAGTTCTTGATCTCAAATGAATTTTCCCAAAACATCAAAGTTGAAGATCATTCTTCAAACTTTCCATCCATTATAAGAACTCTCTCACTGGATCAATAAATCTCAAGATATGAGGTTTCAAAGTCAAGGTTTCAAAGGGGTCAAATTTCAATAACTTAGAGATTTTTCTAAGTCATTCTTGACATATTGTAGGACACATCTTCAACTCTATTTTCCATGACCTTCCAAGATTTGTTTCGAGTTGCCTATAACATGAAAGATGTTCATTGTAGTCCTTGATTTACATTGATCACAAGAATTCTTTGTTTTGCATTAAAAATCACCAAGATATGATCAAAGAAAGTGTGGTGTTTAAACATGATTTCAAGGGGCATGACTTGCCATGATTCTTTGACACAATTTTCATGTGATCTTACAGCATGATTCCACTTCATTCTTTACACTCTAAGCCTCCTTTTGAATCACAAAACATTACCTCATGCAAGCCAACATGCCTTGTATCATTCATGTGTCATTTGTCACAGTTTTTCCAAAAGAATAAAACCTCCAAACTTGCACAACAATTTTTTCCCTCCACTCCTCTATTCTGAATACTATTGCCACAAAAAAACCACACAAAAACCACCTCACCAAGTTCCATAACCCGTGCCAATTTCTTTTCATTTTCAAATTTTCACCAAGTGTTACCATCAGTTTTAACCATTATACCTCAGTTTTACCACTCAAACACCTCATATATAAACCAAATGAAACCCTAGATGAAGGCAGACATCCATTGTGTAGCCACTCATAACCAAATCTCTTTCATTTGTTCGAGTTTTTTCTCTCTCTTCAAACCTCCCTTTTCATAAGTTTTTGGATCTCTCTTAGTTCCATTCTTCATTTTCAAGGTCCAAGGAAGCAGAAGGTGGAATTTGGTGAGATTTAAAGACAAGAATCAGGAGGTTTAGGTGCCCTAGTTTGGTAATCCTTCTTCGACCTGTTTCTCTTATTTTACATGTTCATTTGCTTTATTTCTTGCATCTTTGAGCTTTTGTGAACTTGTGGAGTGTGTTTGTGTTGATGATGTTCTTGTTTATCCAATTTATAGAATGTGTATGAGATTTTAGTGGCATGTTTTCTTCATAGTGATTTTTATGTGTTTTTGATGTCAAAAATCATCTCTACATGGAAAATCCTGTGAAATGGTGTCTTTATTCGTATGTTTGGTTGAGATTTACATAGCAGTTCCGGTGGCCTCACTGTCGCTTCCGCGAAAATAAGGTGCCGGCAAAACAGAAGAGTCGCCACCTTTCGTTATTTATCCCTCAGAGCGGGAAAGGAAACGATCGGAAAAACCTGACGAAAAGGTATAAGACAAGGTCATCGCAACCGTTTCCTGGGTTCGGGAGTCGGTTACGCAAGGGGAAGGTATTAGCACCCCTCACGTCCGTCGTACTCGACGGGATCCACGCTTGTTGTGTTTATATGACGGGTTGGTTTATCTATCTACCTATCAAGGCTGGTCTGAAAAGGAAATAAAAATGACTCGGCAAAGCGTCGCGCTTTATGCCTACGTATTCTCATCAGAGAATGAGAAATCAGAGTCAACGTAGTTCGGCTAACTACGGGTGATGGGAAAGGTGGCTCGCCAATACGTCAGTATTGTGCCTACGTACTCTCAACAGGTATGAGAGATCAGAGCTTACGTAGTTCGGGAAACTACGGGGGAATTCAGATTCATCTGTTTTATTGAGTAGGGTTAACAAACAGTTCCAGCAGTTGGATGTATGCAGCTCGACCCTTGGCGACTTAAGCATTACCTTTGCGGTAGAACTTGGAGTTAACGACACTCTTTTCTTCAGAAAAGCTTCCTTTGACTTATGGGTCCACGGGGCAAAAAGGTTCGAAGTTTGTTTTCTGTCTTTTACGAAAGAACTGTTTTTTATGGACGTTTGCAACTAATATTGCACTAGAGACTATGACATGAGAGTGAATGCGTCGCATGTCACCCAAAGGGTGCCATACTAAACATCCAGACTGTTGAAAAGAAGCTCTCCAACAATACTTTCTCAGATAGCTTAAGGCTCGTAACATACGACGTCAGTTAACCTTTATTACTATATTTTAATTCGTTTTGAGATGAGAAGAGAGGGGGACAACTACGGGGAAGACTATCAAGTCCTAATGTTGTCATGCCAAGGATTCATCCTATGGTTGAGGTTTGAAACAGGGAACTCCTAGAAGTTATCATGCATAGGTTTCAACCTAAGGTTCTATCATCACTTACTTATCAAAGGAAATGAGATTCCTATGGGATCATGTCAATGATACAGGAACAAGTAAAGCATCAGCTTAAACAGTAAACAAATATATAGTAAAATGCATGCAATGCAAGTGAGGGAGGAAATGTGTGTGGGGCATCAGCCTCCACAAGCTCATCTCAACCTCAAGCCAGATATGAATAACTGTAATCATACAGAAGATAAAATAACATGCTATCAAGCAAGATATCAGTTACTGCAATCATACAGAGGAAATGAAATGCTATCAATCAAACACAAACCACATGGGCAAGGGAGCTGGGCTCTACCGAATACCCGCAAGCAAAGCCATACAGTAAAAATACAAGCAGAGGGAGCAACTCAACCTCTAGTGCAGTCATGCTCCTAGCTTACATCAGTCTAGATATGGACTTATTCTAATGCATCAAGCAAATCAAACAAGTCACATCAATACAGTTGCACAATAAGAAAATAAACAGGAAAGAAAGCAGATCAACCACTCCTACAACTTCACAGCAAAGCAACCCTCTGACAGCAGTCCAGTCATCAGTCCTCAACCACTCTTCAAGGCTATCCTCTTCAATAGCAAGTATCAACTTGCTCCTCCAAGGTTTCAAACACATCAAACATCAGTATCAACTTATTCCTTCTTCTCCAAGCCTCAGCTCTTCAATCAATTTCACCTTCAGGCCTCACTTCTAACTGCAAGTATCAACTTGACTCCTTCAGGGACTCAGTGTATCAACATAATTATCCACTTATCCTCCATTCCTCAAGCATCAGCTATTCACTCATTCTTAATTGAATCCTCTTCACAAGTATCAACTTGGTCTTCAAGCTTCAGCTCTCTCGTCTTCATCTACAAGCTTCAGCTCCTCAGAGTAATCTTCAACCACAAAGAAGTATCAACTTCATCCTTCAATCTTCTTCAAGCAAGGAACTCCATCCTCTAACAAGGGAGAAAGATGCATCTATCAAGAGCAAAGTTTGGATGACTGGTAGCAGAGTGAAGACCAAAGGTCACCACTAAGCATCCTGTCATCAGAGAAAGGGACCCTCAAAGGTTCTACCAATTTGCAAAGAGCCACACATCCTACCAAAGGAGGGATGAGGCCTTTACAAGGGACCTTACATCATAGGGAAGAATGTAAGTGATCAACATCATCCATGTTTATGAAGGAAGAGAACTATCTAGAAGCTCTGCCTACAAAACCATAATCTTAACCTAATCAAAACTACACCAAAAGAAGGGAAGATCTTCAAATCCAAACCTCTTCAAGAAATCCAATGCATCTTCCACTTGCCTTCATCATCATCCAAGAGCAAGAGAAACAAAACCCTAATCTAAGGGAACTAAAGATTCTAATCTAGTTGAGTTAGTGCCTTAGAATCATCTAAAACTAGCACCTAAACTAAAATCAATCAAAAATAGTAAACTATATTATAAATTTCTACAAAAATTCCTAAGGGATCATAATTCAATTAAGAATGCCTCATATAAAAACAGGGACTAAATCATCTATTAAGTCCTAAAATTAAATCCTAAATCCAAAGGTATCAACCATAAACCCTAAAAATGGAGCTTCTAAAGGTTTCAACCTAAACTACCACTTATGTTCATCACAAAAATGTGAGAAAAATCTATGGGGAGCATGAATATCTATGCTAGCTACTCACAAAAAAACAAGATCAAAATCATCATCACATGATTACACCAAATTCCACAAAATCAAGTATCAAACATGACTATTTTAATATCAATTAAAATGTAACAATTCCCATAAAATCAAAATATTCATGAAATAAAAATATTTTTTATCTAAAAAATACTAGACCCTATCATGAATCTAATGCAAAAAGAATGGGATTAATTGAGTCATTTTTCCATTTTTTATGATTTTATCAAGAACCATGAATAAAATGAAAAAAATAAAGAAAATCAAACATAAAATGCTAAACACACGGTGCAGCTAGCAATGAAGATCAGTTCAATTCATGGATTGGGCCATCAGGGGGTGTGGTTATAAGTTATTGCACTAAGCCCAAAAACACAACTTAATGAAACGATGCGTTTCATTAAAGCTCAGACTCTTCACAAAATGAAACGCGTGCGTGGCCGTTGGATGGGGTTCCTAGTCAAAGTCCAACCTTGATCTGATGGCTATCAAGTCATCTTCTTCCTTTTGAATCTCTGCAATTCAGGTCACCTGCGCGCCCAAAACCACCGCCGGTGACTTTCTCCAGTCACCATTCCACAACCCTAGTTCAACATAGAGTCCACCATAGGCCACGATCCCTTAATGAAACATGTCCCAAATTTCCTCACGAATTCATTCATCCCCTTAATTCTCTCTGAAACCTCAAGATTTGCAAGAACCAACTCTCAACCGAAAATGGCAACATCCCTAATTGGTCACTAATTCTCAAGTTAATGATCTGAAATCTTTCCTACACCGTTCTACAATGCATCTAACATCCTAATTCCTCTTAATTCTAACTAAAACAAGCTAGAGATCGAAGGTTACCAACCTGAAAAATTCGTGTGCACAGAAGTAGCAAGACCTCAAATCAAGCCTTCAAATGCTCCAGACTCCTTCAGTGAATCACTTCCAAGCTTCTGTATGCAATATAACTGATTGAAATGGCCTCAATTCTTGGCACCAACTCTGAGTTGCAGGTGGAAATATCTAAGCTCAAGAACACCAATCAGTCACGAATTCCCCTTGATTATGATATGGAATCAATCCCTAGCATCCATGGAAGAGGTTGCAATCAAGAAAATGGATGGAAAGTGAAGAAATTGGTGAAACCGAATTCAGTTGCAAGCAAGAATTTTCCAAACTCAATCTCTGCTCTCTCCTTCAATCATCACCAACCTTTGCTTTGGATCCTCTCTATTCAATATATAGAACATGTGTGGATGATCTAGAAACCTCTAGATCCTTCCAAGGAGAAATTCAATCTCTCATGACATGAGAATTTCAATCATATGCCATGGTGTGCTCCATTCTGCTAACAGCTTGAAATCAATCCCATTCCCTTCCAATTTCTCCCCTAGTGACATTTTGGAAGTGTTTGTCTTGCAAGGGACCTTGATTATGCCTTGCATTTTGGTTTTGCAAATGTTACTTAAGATGTAAGTAACTACTTTTCAAAGCAAGTCCACAAATTAGACCTCAATTCAAAAATGTGGCTAAACCAATGTTCTTAAAATGCTTTTTAGAGTCAAAATGACCTATTACATGCCTTGGTTTGGATGTGTAGATCAAAAGTATCAATTTCCAACTTTGGTTCATTTAACTTATACCCTTAATTTAGGTCATTTTTGCAACTTTGAGCTACAAGAAATTTCAACATCTCATGATCTTTTTACTAGCCTTAAAACATCATTTTGAACAAGTTTTATGTTGAACATTTTCCCATTTGAAGCTTGGAAATAGGAGTTATGGCCTTATGGTTGAAATGACCTATAATCTCCAAATGACCAAAATGCCCTTGACTTGTCAAAGCCATAACTTGAGTTCTGAAAATCCGATCAAGGACTTCTAGTACTCTCTAGAAAGATAAGAGGATAAGGAACAACATTAATGTTGACCAAAAGTTCATAGGAATCATCCTTCTAGGGCAAAAGTTTGACGCAAGTTGGACAACTTTCAAGCCCCCAAATTCACATACCTCAGATGACCTGTAACTTGTCAAAGTCATAATTTGAGTTCTACAAATCCTATCAAGGACTTCTAGCACTCAAATTAAAGCTAAGATCATGATCTACAACATTCATGTTGGGGGCAAGATGAGATGACAATCACATCTTGAGCTAAACTGCCTTGAAGATAGGGGTCAAACTAGGGGATTTTACACTGTCAAGCCTTAGAAACCCTAGCTTGAAACTTCTCAAACTCTTCAATCATGATGAGTTGACCTTGAAATCATCCTTATAACATCTCAATGTATCAATCCATGATCACATGGCTCTTGGATTAGGTCTCAACCTTGTCCAAATCATCAGTTGACTTAGGGTCGACCCAGTCAAACCCTAATTGCACCACTCATGGCTGAGTCTTCTTAATCTTGCACAATGACCTGTCTAGGCCTCAAAGTGGTCTTCAACACTTCCCATGAGCTCTATCAAGACCTCAAGTCTAACTTTATGGCCTCATAATCATCTTATGACTTCCCACAACTCTCAAGTTAGGAGACACACCCTCTTGGTTTCAACCAGTCTCTCTGAGGATATTTTAACTTCTCTGGCAATGATATCAACCCTTGAACACTTGGATAACCTTCTTAGCTAGCTTCATAGTCTTGTGTAGCTCTTGATTGGTAATCATGCCTCTTGATCTCCTGCATACATGTCAATGACATGCAAATGATAATGCTAATGTGAATGAAATGAAACATAAGCTAGAAGAGTTGGGCAAATTTTGGGGTGCAACAGCTGCCCCTATTCAAACGGCTTGGACCTGATTGGGTGAGAAGCGAACAACTCTCAAACAATCAAGGTAAAAGACGGTTGAATACCAACAAACCCGGAAGTTTTTCAACAAATCTTCGAAAACTAAAATAATAGTTGCACGACAACTAGCTGGGGAATTGATCACACGGTAACCGGTGATACATGGTCGATCACGCCGTCAGGCATCAAGATTCCTCGGGACCCATCAGGTCATCAATCAAGTTAATCATGCCATCGGGCCTGCAAAGAAATTTTCGGGCGTCAGCCGGACTTCATCAATAAGTCGGAAATAGAATTCTCGGTCCATCATGAACCAATTGGGGATATCCAAACTTCTGCCATCAGGCACTCTGCATCAGCTAAGAGAACTGCTTCGTCAATACGGTTGGACTTCAATCATCAAGTCTTCGAGGGAAGTTTCAACTTCGTTGTTCGGAAACCTGTTGGGGATGACACATCTCCGCTGGGGATTCTGGAGAACAATCAAGTAACTCTGCTCTGGGGATCCGGAAATCATTCTGGGTGAATCAACTCTACTGAGGAAATCAAGAATCATCTGGAACAAATAACTCTGTGGGGACTTCAAGAATCATCCTGAACCAATAACTCTGCTGGAGATTTCAGGAATCATCCTGAGCAAACACTCTGCCAGGGACTCCAAGCATCAACTTGAGCAACCAACTCTGGCGACTTCACCGGGGATTTTAAGAATCATCTTAAACAAGCGCCTTCGCTGGAGAATTCAAGAATCATCTTGGGCAAACGACTTTTGCTGGAGGGATTCAAGAATCATCTTGAGCAAGCGACTCTGCGGAGGAACACCTGCAAAACAAGCACAGTAACGACCTAGCTCATGTTTAGTATGCATATGCTTTGACAATGGCGCAATGCTCCACATGGTGGAAATGCTACGCATTTAGGGTAAATGCTATGCAATCATGCAAAATTATATGACGCCATCAGCAAAATAAATGCTGAAGGGAAAAGCTTCCTGTCAAGGAGAAAGAACCACTCTGGTGGAGGAAGGAATCATCCTGCCGAGGAGAAGAAGTCACACCAATCTCAATTGGACTAAATCTGGGGAAACGAACTCCAGACGACTGCTGCGGGGGATGAGGTTCTTCGAGAACCTGGACCTGCTGAGGAAAGCAATGTCAATCGCAGAAATAAACTGCCCGGCAATCGCGACCAAACCTTCTTGGAGGAAACGACTCCGGCGGGGAAACACAACATCAGCTATTCAACACTCTACTGGGGAAAACCAATCATGGTCCTAACTGCTTTCCAAGGCCTCAGCTCTCTTGGGGATTCGCCAGCTCGGTTGGGGTAGAAGGAATCATCCTGCTTACTGGGGAGAGCACGACTCTGTGGGGAATCTCAATTCCGCTTGAGACTTCAGTCTTGAACTATCGAGTGCTGCATGCTTGCGGATAGTTTTCTATGAGAATCTGCATATTGACCCAGTGCTGGGGACGGGTATAGACTTCAGCGCATGACTCAGCTGGGGAAATGATGAACCTTCAGGATACATCTGATTGGGGAGAATCTCCTCTGCTTGGGGAGATGACGTTTCTTCAGGATACATCTGATTGGGGAGAGAATCGTCTCTGCTTAGGGAGACATATCAATGCTTGATGATCTCATGTTCAGACTCTGTGGGGAGAGGCTGTCGGACTTTGCTGGAGAAGAAGGAATCATCCTGCTTGGGGACGCATACGACATACTACCTGGAGTATGCCATACCTGCAACAACACAAACAAACAGACAAGATACCCTTCTCAAAGGGACCTATCAAGGTTATCATCTTGTGACAATGTTCAAGTAATTCATTGTTTCAACAATCAGTGGCCTAGGCCAGTAGGTTTATGTATGCGCATTTTATCAAAAACATCGGCGTTCTTTTTCGCAAACAAAACAGATAAATGCTAAACAGACAAACATAATTGCTGAATAGTATACATTTTATTGATAACAAACCCCTGAATGGGTAAAAATGTTTTACAACAGATGCAAGCCCCTGGAATGAGGAAGCCGCGCAAATATAAAAACATAAATATACATCAGTATGTACACATGTCGGCAACGAGGCGTAGACGAACACCATGAGTTGATCCCTCTATGACCCACTCGACTTCGAAACCTCTCCGACGCTTCAGCTTCAGAAGAGATTGATTCAGATAAACGGCCCTCAGGTCTTCCAAACCACTAAATAAAGAAAGTCCACACGCGGAACGCAGTCATTTGCTTTTTCAAATCCCTAACTTTTGCCTGAATCGCCCTTTCGGGTTTTCGATTCACCGGGATACCCTTTTTTGCCAAAGTTGCCCTTCCGGGTTTTCGACTTTGCGGGTGTACATTCTTTTCTTTATATCCCTAATTTTTTCCCGGACCTTTTTCCTTTTTTATGGTTCGCCGGGATGCCCCATTTTTTCCTGGATATTCTTTTTCTTTCCAACGGGTCATTTTCTAAGCAAAGTATTTTTTAACTGCGTCCGTGTTCACCGGGGATGCAAAATCTTCGCCATCCATCGTAGATAACAACAAGGCTCCTCCCGAAAAGACCTTGCTGACGACGTACGGACCTTCGTAATTGGGAGTCCACTTGCCCTGGTGATCGGAGTGTGGAGGAAGAATCTTCTTCAGGACGAGATCACCAGTCTGAAAGCTCCTAGGACGCACCTTCTTGTCATAGGCTTTCTTCATTCGGCTTTGGTACAGACGACCATATGCAATCGATGCTAACCTCTTCTCGTCCATCACGCTGAGTTGGTTTAGTCGGTTCTTGATCCATTATGCCTCATCGAGTTTCACATCAACCAAAACTCGTAAAGAAGGAATCTCAACTTCTAACGGTAGGACAACTTCCATATCGTACACCAGTGAGAAAGGAGTTGCCCCGGTTGATGTACGTAGCGTCGTACGATAACCGTGCAGTGCGAATGGCAACATCTCGTGCCAATCCTTATAGGTCACAACCTTCATCTGTACAATCTTCTTAATGTTCTTATTGGCCGCTTCAACGACGCCATTCATCTTCGGTCGGTAAGGAGATGAGTTGTGGTGTTCAATCTTGAAACTCTGGCATAACTCCTTCATCATCTTGTTATTCAGATTTGAATCATTATCAGTAATGATCCGCTCGGGAATTCCGTAACGACAGATGATGTCCCTCTTTATGAATTTAGCCACCACCTGCTTGGTCACGTTAGCATATGAGGCTGCCTCCACCCACTTGGTGAAGTAGTCGATAGCTACCAGAATGAAGCGATGACCGTTAGATGCAGTGGGCTCGATCTTGTCTATCATGTCGATGCCCCACATGGAGAACGGCCACGGGGAGGACATGACATTTAACGGGCACGGCGGTACATGAATCTTATCGGCATAAATCTGGCATTTATGACATCTCTTCACGAATTTAAAGCAATCTGACTCCATCGTCAGCCAGTAGTATCCTGCTCTCAGGATCTTTCTCGTTATAGCATGCCCGCCGGCGTGCGTACCAAATGTGCCTTCATGGACTTCCTCCATGAGCATACTCGCTTCTTTCTCATCTACACATCTGAGTAGCACGAGATCGTGGTTTCTCTTATACAAAACTTTATCAAGATTGAGATAAAAAATTCCAAACAGCCTCTTCAGAGTCTTCTTATCCTGGGTTGACGCTCCCTCAGGATACTCCTTAGTCATAAGGAAAGTCTGGATATCATGGAACCATGGCTTGCCGTCGGAGGCTTCCTCGATCGCAAAGACGAATGCAGGTCTATCAAGACGAGAAAGGACAATTCTTGGAGCTTCATTCCAAAAATTGACTTTATACATCGAAGCCAACGTGGCTAAGGCATCAACCATCTGGTTTTCAGCCCTGGGCACATGATGGAGTTCCACTCGATCAAAGAACGGAAGCAGCCTTCTGGCATAATTCATATACGACACCAAATTCGATTGACGAGTCTCCCACTCCCCTTTAATCTGGTTGATCATAAGCGCCGAGTCACCATATACGTCTAGGTTCTTGATTCTCAAATCAATTGCCTCTTCTAGACCCATGATGCATGCTTCGTACTCCGCTTTGTTATTGGTGACCGGAAACGTCAGTCTCGCGGTAAACGGGATGTGGGATCCATGGGGAGTTGTGAGGATCGCCCCAATGCCACTTCCGTAAGAATTAACCGCCCCGTCAAATATCAATTTCCATTGGGATTTCCTATCTGGACCCTCGTCGGGCAACGGTTCATCGCAATCTTTCGCTTTAAGAAACATGATATCCTCATCAGGGAATTCAAATTTCATCGGTTGGTAATCCTCGATCGGCTGTTCGGCCAGGTATTCAGACAATACGCTTCCCTTGATGGCCTTCTGGGAAACGTACTGAATATCATATTCCGTCAACACCATTTGCCATCTGGCAATCCTGCCCGAAAGCGTTGCTTCTCGAAGACGTACTTGATCGGATCCATCTTCGAAATTAGCATGGTGTTGTGATTGAGCATGTACTGTCGTAAACGTTTGGCAGCCCAGGCTAGTGCACAACACGTTTTCTCCAGCATCGAGTAACGAGATTCACAATCCGTGAACTTCTTACTCAAATAGTAAATGGCATGCTCCTTTCTGCCCGTCTCATCGTGCTGACCGAGAACACACCCCATACTATTCTCAAGAACTGTCAAGTACATGATTAAGGGTCGTCCGGCTACTGGGGGTATCAAGATCGGAGGTTCCTGTAGATACTGCTTTATCTTATCAAATGCCTTCTGGCAATCCTCGTTCCAGATAATCGCCTGATATTTCTTTAGCAGTTTGAACATCGGTTCATACGTGGCTGTGAGCTGAGAAATAAACCTTGCAATGTAGTTTATTCTGCCCAGGAAACCACGAACTTCTTTTTCTGTTTTTGGCGCTGGCATTTCTTGTATCGCTTTTATTTTCGCAGGATCAACCTTGATGCCTCTTTCACTCACGATAAACCCCAGTAACTTTCCGGACCGTACTCCGAAAGTACACTTGTTAGGATTCAGCCTCAACCTGAATTTCCTAAGCCTCTCAAAAAGCTTCAGCAAATTGACCAGATGTCCCTCCTCCGTTTGGGACTTCGCAATCATGTCATCAACATAGACTTCAATCTCATGGTGAATCATGTCATGAAACAAAATAACCATTGCTCGTTGGTAAGTGGCCCCTGCGTTCTTCAGACCGAAAGGCATTACCTTGTAGCAAAATATTCCCCAAGGTGTAATAAACGTAGTTTTCTCCATGTCCTCCGGCGCCATCTTGATCTGATTGTAACCGGAGAAGCCATCCATGAACGAAAATACGGAGAACTGGGCAGTATTGTCGACCAACACATCAATATGAGGCAGCGAGAAATCATCTTTAGGGCTCACCCTATTCAAATCCCGATAATCGACGCACATTCGTACCTTACCGTCCTTCTTCGGTACAGGCACTATGTTGGCGACCCAAGGAGGGTAAGTAGTGACCGCTAAGAAGCCAGCATCAAGCTGCTTCTGCACTTCTTCTTTGATCTTGACGGCCATATCTGGCCGTGTCCTTCTAAGCTTCTGCTTAACGGGAGGACAATCTTCTCGCAGCGGCAAGTGGTGGACACGATGTCAGTGTCAAGTCCGGGCATATCCTCGTATGACCAAGCAAAGACATCACTATACTCTCTTAGCATCTCGACCAATCTCTGCTTGACATCGCTCTGCAATGCAGCCCCTATCCTGACGTTTCTGACAAATTCTTCAGAACCCAGATTCACAATCTCAATTTCCTCCTCGTGAGGCAGAATAACTTTCTCTTCTTGTTTCAACAAGAGGGCCAACTCCTCGGGAAGGTCTTCGTCTTCATCAATCTCTTCTTCGGCTTGATAGATCGGGCAATCGAAGTCGAAGTGAGTCGTAGAAGGTCCAGAGTCGATGTCATTTGCTATGTGGATCCTGCAATAACAAGGGTTAAGCTTAAAACAAGGATATGCAGGTTAGCACAAACCCCCATTGCCATTTTGTTGTTTTTCAAAACAAATATAAAACAGGAATAACAGAGATCACAACATTTGAATACGAAAAAAACGCCTTTTGATTTATTGGTAAAATGCATGTACATAATCAAATGAGGCCCTGACAATAAAACCTCTAGGCCCCGGGTAGGACGTAAGATTGTACAATGATTGGAAAAAGTAAATCATTACTCTTTGCTTGTCATCTGGATGATATCCCTGACGGACCAGTTGTTGAGGCTCTTGCCTGGTCTGCTTGGCTGGATCCAAGAGTCTAAGTCACAGTCGCTATCTCCGCTGTCTTCAGACACTGTGTTGACGCTTTCAAATATCACCCCGCCACTGGTAAACTGGATCGGCCCTTTTCCTCGCGACGCACTGCTAGAAGAGGAGGCTTCAGCTCCAGGAGAGTATCCCAATCCAAACTTGTCCTGCTTGTTAGGTATCTCCAAAATTCATCCCCAGCCTGGGGTAGATCCGGCTTGGACAACGGCCCGGGCTTCCTTGAAGGAGGAGAGAGTCATCTCTGGCTTCTCAGTGACTACTGGAGTTACGTCCTTGACTTTAACAGCTTCGAACGCTTTACATAGGGTCTCGTGGATTTCCCCATCCATCTCAACATACTTGAAGGACGACAAATGGCTCACCATTATATCTTCCTCGCCACATACAGTCACGATGCTACCTCCGACAGCATACTTGAGTTTCTGGTGCAACGTGGAGGTCACGACACCCGCGGAATGGATCCATGGCCGGCCCAAGAGACAGCTGTAGGCATGCATGATGTCCATAATGTAAAAAACCGCGTCGAATGTTTCCGGCCCGACTTGGATTGGCAACGTCACCTCCCCGAAAACATGGCGTTTGGTTCCATCAAACGATTTCACTACCAGATCACTGGGTGTGCAAATCAATCCACGAGTATCTAACTTCATCAATGCTTTCTTCGGAAGAACGTTGAGCGATGACCCTGTGTCCACCAACACATGAGACATAATCGTTCCCCTACACTCTATCGAGATGTGCAGGGCACTGTTGTGGTTTCTTCCCTTCGGCGTCAGCTCCAGGTCAGTGAACCCTAACCCATTTCCAGCATTCACGTGGGCTACGACCTCTTCCAACTGGTTTACCGATATTTCCTGCGGCACGTACGCGACATTCAACACCTTCAGCAGCGTGTTGCGGTGTGCTTCAGAACACAGCAACAAATTCAGGATGGAAATCTTCGAGGGTGTTTGATGGAGATGATCCACGATCTTATAGCCACTCTTTTTAATCAACCTCATAAATTCCTCAGCGTCTTTAACAAGTAAGTCTTTCTCTACCCCACGAGGGGTTTCTTCAACGACTTTACTCTTCCCTTTATCAGTTGCATCAGCTTTGTCTGCTTTGTCCGTCGCGACCTCAGGTGGTGCAAACACTCTTCCGCTGCAAGTGATTCCGCTAACGCCCGCTAGGTTCTCCGCACATGACCCTGAGGGTTCTAGTTCCAACTTCTGTCCGTTGCAGTAGACTTCAACCCCATAATGCCATGGGATAGCATTGGTGCTTTCGAAGGGTATCAGCCCAACTTTGGTGATAGTAATCATGGGTGGCCTGGGTGCAGAAATAGTTATCGTCCGACGAGGGATGGTGATGGTAGAAACCTCATCATCTTGCTTCGGCATTACCTCTCCCGATCTGCTTTCGGATCTTCGGCTAAATTGCAGGATTCCTTCGGTCATCAGACTTTGAATCCCCTCTACCAACTGCTCACATCCATCAGAACGAGTCGCACAGCCCATACACAGCTCTCCGCAACCTGGAAAGAAACCCCTTTTCATCAGCTTAGCTTTAACGAAACTAAGCGGTGTCTTCAGATCTCTAACGTCAGTCAACAAATCCAAATTCTCGTCCTCGATAATGGCATTTACTCCACCTCCCCTATGATTCGGCATAGGGTTCTTCGTGACGTTTGGCACATTATCTGAGAAATTGATGATCTTAGCGTCCACCATATCCTGCACCTTGTGCTTGAAGGCTTTGCAGTTTTCTATCGTGTGACCTGGTGCCCCTGAGTGAAACTCACAAGTTGCATTCGCATCATAACCTGGCGGAGGTGCCCCTGTCAAGGGAGCCAGAGTTCTCTTCTGGATTAGCTGTAACTAAAGCAGAGTCTGTAACAGCTGAGTATAAGACATAGGCGGCGTCTCAAGGTGACGACTCGACAGAGGTGCCCGGTTCTGATACTTTCTGTACCCTTGTTGATTCGGCTGCTGCTGCTGCTGCTGCTGTTGATGGACTGCCGGGATAGTTATGCTAGCCACCTGTTGGTGAGGGCCTTTACCCTTCCTTCGAGCGCTAGACACGGCGCTCGTCTCTCCTTCCCGTCTTTTGCCACTATAAGGTTTCTTTCCGCCTCCTCCAGCTGAGGATGAATCACCTTGAATCTTTCCCAGTTTGATCACGTTTTCAATGTGCTCACCCGTGATAATGAGATCTGAGAAGGTCCCAGACATACCGCTGACCAATTTCTCATAATAAACCCCTGGGAGGGTGGCTACGAACATTTGCACAAGCTCACGTTCAACCATCGGCGGCTGAACCCTGGCTGCCAATTCACGCCACCGCTGGGCGTATTTCTTGAACCCTTCATTGGTCCTTTGCGACAGATTCTGCAGTTGGACTCGGTTCGGAGCCAAGTCACTGTTATATTGGTAGTGGTGCACAAATGCTTCAGCAAGTTCCTTCCACGTGCGCACACTGGTGGGTTCCAGACTAATGTACCATTCGAGGGAGGGTCCGGACAGACTGTCCTGAAAGAAGTGCATCAGCAACTTCTCGTCCTCAGAATGAGCGGACATTTTTCTGTAATATGATCTCAGGTGGACGCGAGGGCAAGTGGTGCCCTTGTACTTTTCAAAGTCAGGTACCTTGAACTTGGGAGGCACCTTGAAATCAGCAATCAGTCCCAACTTGGACATATCAACACCCAAGGTGTTCTGGTTCTCGATATTCCTCATCTTGTCCTCGAGTGCCTTGAACCTAAGCCGTGCTTCAGTAGTCATCTCCCCTTCAGCACCTCTCTAAGAGAACACACCGTCTTGACGGTCTTCTAACCACGGCTGAGGCCCGAACAGATTTTCAACACCCGCATTGCCGTTGCCGATCCCGACATTGACATTAGCTTCGAAATTCCCATTACCGACGCCCGTCGTATTACCGTTGAGTCCCATATTAGCTATCACATTGCCGTTGGCACTGCCATTCCCCCCGGTCATGGGGACGCCATTCTGAGGAGTTTCAACAGGTGGAGGGGTTGGCACAGTCCCACCATGGAGTACGCAATTGCTATCAACCCTTGAAATCAGAGGCTGAACCAAGGTTCTGAGCTGATCCTGGCCATTGGCGACCGCTTGCATGAGCTCCATGAAGCGGTCCATTCTTTCGCGGAGTTCTTGAACATCAGTTTGCACTTGCTCCATGATTCTGGTTTGGTTTGCTCTGGTCGGATAGCGGTGGATATGTCTCTGATCAATCCTGGAATAACCTGAAACAACCTGAAAACACAAAAGGGTTAGGAAAAACGACAAAGTGCTCGTTATGCGAATGCTTCATGCAAATGCAAACGTGTGTCTGTGTGTTAGGGAGATTTCCCCCCCGATCCTAATGCCTGAGTGACAGTGCTGATAATAAGAAGTCCGAGTCCAGTCATGGAAATAACATCTCATATACAGAAAGCCCATCAAGGCATTACACAACGTCAGTGAGTACAAGATGAATCAACAGCATGACCTCAACCAACAAGCCTGGTGATGGTCAGCATACAACAATGATCAAAACTAAAGGATCACAAATAGTCAAGCACGGCCACGGGCGCGAAACTCTTCTAACAACCCCTTCGTTTCTGGATGACCAGGCCGAATGAGCAACCCTTCGACGAGTAACTCCCTTTGCATAATAGTGTATTGAAGACCTTCGACCAAATCTCCCCATGCTCCTTCGCCGAAACAATCTTCTAGCTTCCGCTTCTTGGACTCAAACGTCAGTTTGCGCTCCTTCAGGTTAGCGAGAGCTTTGTTGAGCTGGCCTTCAGCGGCATATCTGCGAGCGGTTTCTTCATCAAGCCTCTTCTCACTAGCCTTCACTTGGGCTTTTAGCTTGGAGATCTGTTGCATCAGCTTATCCTCCCGCTCTTTCCTGTTGGCTAGGGTGGCCTTCCAATGCTGGTTAAACTTGGATATCCTCCGATATGCTTTGTCCAAGTGCTGCTTCTTAGTGGCCAGTACATCATTGACAGCTTTGAAGTCTCGACCCATGCGCTCACGCTCAGCTATCTGCTTAGTCAAATCTGTCCCCAACTGGTTCACCAGCTCGGTCTGCCTCTTGAAGGAATGAACGGCCTCGCTTCTCTCGCTTCTGAGTTGCGCCAATTCTTTCTCCAATTCTTCATTTGCCTTTTTCAGCTCATCTCGCTCAGCTAACACCTGATTGTGCTGCTGAATAGGCACAGTGGTAGGCTCTTCGATCACTGGAGGGCTTTCTGGCTTGGCAGGTGGAAACAACATCCCTATAGCATCTGCTTTTGCTCAGATCCAAGTCACATACGAAGTGTAGGCTTGACTATTACTTTTTCCCAGCAATGGTTTTCCCCTCTTACTGATACCATTCCAAGCGCGCTGAAGCTTAGATAACATATCCCCCTCTAGAAGACCAGTGAGGTACAGAGATTCCTGCACCTCTTCATCCTTCAGCGGAGCTCTCAAAGCATAAGCAAACTGTCGGACCAACAAAGATGGATTATAGTTTATACAGCCCTTCCTGCCTATCAAAGGCACATTCGGAAACCCGCTGCAGCTGAAGATGATCTCAGTACCCAATCTATCTCTGTCAAACCAGGTAATATCCTCCGCTGACAAACTCATCAAATGCTCGGACCACTCAGTTGTGGCTGCAGACGAAGCAAAGGGACCCTTCTTGGGTAGATGACTATCAAACCATCTATAGAGCAAGGGCACATAGCAAGAGATGTTCTTACTCCTTCTGTTCTCGTTTTTGTAGTGGACGAAATGGTAGACATCTCTTATCAAGGTAGGGACTGGATTCCCTGATGCAAAGATGTGAAAGGCGTCAAAGTCTACAAAGTCGGGCATATTGGGGAACAGAATGATGCCATATATGCACAGAGCGAGAATGGCGTTGAACACGACCCAACATCCATCTTTGGTGCACTGCTGAGCTTTTCCCACCAAGAACTGCAAGGAGAAACCGGGAACCTTGTTCCAACTAGACAATACCAACTCGGAGGCGTCCAGATGAAGTGAGGGAGCTAGACTAGCCAGATTAGGCTCATCATCCATATGGACAAAGGGCATCTAACTCTTGATAGGCACACCTAACAAATCAACATACTCCTCTAGTGTGGGTGCGAGAACAAAGTCCTGGAAAGTAAAGCATCTCAACAGAGGATCGTAGAACTGTAACAGGGCGTGCAACCCATTCAACTCAAACACAGAGGGTTTACGGACCAAACTGAGCAATTTACCGTAAGACTTTCTGAATTCATCTCTCACAGAATCATCTGCTAAAGCAACCAAACCAGTCAGCTGAACAACATCAGGAGCAGGGAGCTTGTAAGCCACGGTCTTCCTCAGAGAACCCATAATAACACAATAGGAGGCAAGAAATCCAGAATCGGGGGAACGGTACCTGCAACACAGACACACGTTAATGAAATGCAAATGAGTATGCAAAGCAATGTAAAATGCAATCATACAGCAGGAGATCAAGACAATTGTGCTGGTGAAAGTGAAGATTCTGTATCAACAAAACCATAATACTGCTCTGTCAAGAACAACCACCATCTCTGATAAGAAGAAAACCCTGGTATCGGACCACAAATCTGTTATGTCAAGAACACACATATCTGATAATAAGGACCTCTGATACAGGACCAAAACTCTGCTCTGTCAAGAACAAACATCTCTGAAGATAAGGACCTCTGATATAGGACCATCACCCTGCTCTGTCAAGAACACATACACATCTGCTGATGAGATCCTCTGATCCCAATCAAACCCTGCTCTGTCAAGAACAAATTCACATCTGATAATGAGATCCTCTGATCCCAATCAAAAACCTGCTCTGTCAAGGACAAATACATCTGATGATGAGAACCTCCGGTACCAACAAAACTGTTTCACTATCAAGAAAACCAGGTAGTCTGAAGGTTAAGGTTGCCTGCAACAAACCCAACCCTCCTCACAGGTATGGACCTAGACTGACACAAGTTCGGCATCCTATGCGGTCATCAGTGTCACAGACATTCAAGAGGGGTGATACGATACCCAGGAGGTGTGGCATCACCAGCTCATGAAGCGGCCTCACTCGGCTGAATCCCAAATGATCGGTCCCTAGAGTCGACAATCCTCCAAACCAACAACCCCCTCAACCCAAAGGGTTGAAAAAGAAGTCAACCGGGAGAACCTCGTCTGAGCGTGGATTTCATGAGACACTAGTTCCTGCAAAGCAAGCACGCGCCCACTAATTTCCACAACTAATGTTATGTACACTCAAGCCTGGGTCTGGCTTCTCACTCATCAGAATGCCCCTCCCTCAACAGCACAGATAATCATATCATACTGAAAATAAAGTGCGGGAAGTAAAGTGCGATAAATAAAGACAACCCAACAAGTAATCATACAAGCGCTAGGATTGACTCTCGCAGGGGACGTTGGATCCCCAAACTGACTCGCATAAGGGACGTTGGATCCCAGGAAACTATCAAGTCCCCAGCAGAGTCGCCAGCTGTCGCTTCCACGAAAATAAGGTGCCGGCAAAACAGAAGAGTCGCCACCTTTCGTTATTTATCTCTCAGGGCGGGAAAGGAAATGATCGGAAAAACCTGACAAAAAGGTATAAGACAAGGTCATCGCAATCGTTGCCTAGGTTCGGGAGTCGGTTACGCAAGGGGAAGGTATTAGCACCCCTCACGTCCGTCGTACTCGACGGGATCCATGCTTGTTGTGTTTATATGACGGGTTGGTTTATCTATCTACCTATCAAGGCTGGTCTGAAAAGGAAATAAAAATGACTCGGCAAAGCGTCGCGCTTTATGCCTACGTATTCTCATCAGAGAATGAGAAATCATAGTCAACGTAGTTCGGCTAACTACGGGTGATGGGGAAGGTGGCTCGCCAATACGTCAGTATTGTGCCTACGTACTCTCAACAGGTATGAGAGATCAGAGGTTACGTAGTTCGGGAAACTACGGAGGAATTCAGATTCATCTGTTTTATCGAGTAGGGTTAACAAACAGTTCCAGCAGTTGGATGTACGCAGCTCGACCCTTGGAGACTTATGCGTTACCGTTTGCGGTAGAACTGGGAGTTAACGACACTCTTTTCTTCAGAAAAGCTTCCTTTGACTTATGGGCCCACGGGGCAAAAAGGTTTGAAGTTTGTTTTCTGTCTTTTACGAAAGAACTGTTTTTTATGGACGTTTGCAACTAATATCGCACTAGAGACTATGACCTGAGAGTGAATGTGTCGCATGTCACCCAAAGGGTGCCATACTAAACATCCAGACTGTTGAAAAGAAGCTCTCCAACAATCCTTTCTCAGATAGCTTAAGGCTCGTAACGTACGACGTCAGTTAACCTTTATTACTGTATTTTAATTCGTTTTGAGATGAGAAGAGAGGGGGACAACTACGGGGAAGACTATCAAGTCCTAATGTTGTCATGCCAAGGATTCATCCTATGGTTGAGGTTCGAAACAGGGAACTCCTAGAAGTTATCATGCATAGGTTTCAACCTAAAGTTCTATCATCACTTCCTTATCAAAGGAAATGAGATTCCTATGGGATCATGTCAATGATACAGGAACAGGTAAAGCATCAACTTAAACAGTAAACAGATATATAGTAAAATGCATGCAATGCAAGTGAGGGAGGAAATGTGTGTGGGGCATCAGCCTCCACAAGCTCATCTCAACCTCAAGCCAGATATGAATAACTGTAATCATACAGAAGATAAAATAACATGCTATCAAGCAAGATATCAGTGACTGCAATCTTTTAGAGGAAATGAAATGCTATCAATCAAACACAAACCACATGGGCAAAGGAGTTGGGCTCCACCGAATACCCGCAAGCAAAGCCATACAGTAAAAATACAAGCAGAGGGAGCAACTCAACCTCTAGTGCAGTCATTCTCCTAGCTTACATCAGTCTAGATATGGACTTATTCTAATGCATCAAGCAAATCAAACAAGTCACATCAATACAGTTGTACAGCAAGAAAATAAACAGGAACGAAAGCAGATCAACCACTCCTACAACTTCACAGCAAAGCAACCCTCTGACAGCAGTCCAGTCATCAGTCCTCAACCACTCTTCAAGGCTATCCTCTTCAATAGCAAGTATCAACTTGCTCCTCCAAGGTTTCAAACACATCAAACATCAGTATCAACTTATTCCCTCTTCTCCAAGCCTCAGCTCTTCAGTCAATTCCACCTTCAGGCCTCACTTCTAACTGCAAGTATCAACTTGACTCCTTCAGGGACTCAGTGTATCAACATAAGCATCCACTTATCCTCCATTCCTCAAGCCTCAGCTATTCACTCATTCTTAATTGAATCCTCTTCACAAGTATCAACTTGGTCTTCAAGCTTCAACTCTCTCCTCTTCATCTACAAGCTTCAGCTCCTCAGAGTAATCTTCAACCACAAAGAAGTATCAACTTCATCCTTCAATCTTCTTCAAGCAAGGAACTCCATCCTCTAATAAGGGAGAAAGATGCATCTATCAAGATCAAAGTTTGGATGACTGGTAGCAGAGTGAAGACCAAAGGTCACCACTAAGCATCCTGTCATCAGAGAAAGGGACCCTCAAAGGTTCTACCAATTTTCAAAGAGCCACACATCCTACCAAAGGAGGGATGAGGCCTTTACAAGGGACCTTACATCATAGGGAAGAATGGAAGTGATTAACATCATCCATGTTTATGAAGGAAGAGAACTATCTAGAAGCTCTGCCTATAAAACCCTAATCTTAACCTAATCAAAACTACACCAAAAGAAGGGAAGATATTCAAATCCAAACCTCTTCAAGCAATCCAATGCATCTTCCACTTGCCTTCATCATCATCCAAGAGCAAGAGAAACAAAACCCTAATCTAAGGGAACTAAAGACGCTAATCTAGTTGAGTTAGTGCCTTAGAATCATCTAAAACTAGCACCTAAACTAAAATCAATCAAAAATAGTAAACTATATTATAAATTTCTACAAAAATTCCTAAGGGATCCTAATTCAATTAAGAATGCCTCATACAAAAACCAGGGACTAAATCATCTATTAAGTCCTAAAATCAAATCCTAAATCCAAAGATATCAACCATAAACCCTAAAAATGGAGCTTCTAAAGGTTTCAACCTAAACTACCACTTATGTTCATCAAAATAATGTGAGAAAAATCTATGGGGATCATGCATATCTATGCTAGCTACTCACAAAAAAACAAGATCAAAATCATCATCACATGATCACACCAAATTCCACAAAATCAAGTATCAAACATGACTATTTTAATATCAATTAAAATTTAAAAATTCCCATAAAATCATAAAATGCATGAAATAAAAATATTTTTTATCTAAAAAACACTAGACCCTATCATGAATCTAATGCAAAAAGAATGGGATTAATTGAGTCATTTTTCCATTTTTTTATGATTTTATCAAGAACCATGAATAAAATGAAAAAAATAAAGAAAATCAAACATAAAATGCTAAACACACGGTGCAGCTAGCAATGAAGATCAGTTCAATTCATGGATTGGGCCATCAGGGGGTGTGGTTATCAGTTATTGCACTAAGCCCAAAAACACAACTTAATGAAACGATGCGTTTCATTAAAACTCAGACTCTTCACAAAATGAAACGCGTGCGTGGCTGTTGGATGGGGTTCCTAGTCAAAGTCCAACCTTGATCTGATGGCTATCAAGTCATCTTCTTCCTTTTGAATCTCTGCAATTCAGGTCACCTGCGCGCCCAAAACCACCGCCGGTGACTTTCTCCAGTCACCATTCCACAACCCTAGTTCAACATAGAGTCCACCATAGGCCACAATCCCTTAATGAAACATGTCCCAAATTTCCTCACGAATTTATTCATGCCCTTAATTCTCTCTGAAACCTCAAGATTCGCAAGAACCAACTCTCAACCGAAAATGGCAACATCCCTAATTGGTCACTAATTCTCAAGTTAATGATCTGAAATCTTTCCTACACCGTTCTACAATGCATCTAACATCCTAATTCCTCTTAATTCTAACTAAAACAAGCTAGAGATCGAAGGTTACCAACCTGAAAAATTCGTGTGCACAGAAGTAGCAAGACCTCAAATCAAGCCTTTAAATGCTCCAGACTCCTTCAGTGAATCACTTCCAAGCTTCTGTATGCAATAGAACTGATTGAAATGGCCTCAATTCTTGGCACCAACTCTGAGTTGCAGGTGGAAAAATCTGAGCTCAAGAACACCAATCAACCACGAATTCCCTTTGATTATGATCTGGAATCAATCCCTAGCATCCATGGAAGACATTGCAATCAAGAAAATGGATGGAAAGTGAAGAAATTGGTGAAACCGAATTCAGTTGCAAGCAAGAATTTTCCAAACTCAATCTCTGCTCTCTCCTTCAATCATCACCAACCTTTTCTTTGGATCCTCTCTATTCAATATATAGAACATGTGTGGATGATCTAGAAACCTCTAGATCCTTCCAAGGAGAAATTCAATCTCTCATGACATGAGAATTTCAATCATATGCCATAGTGTGCTCCATTCTGCTAACAGCTTGAAATCAATCCCATTCCCTTCCAATTTCTCCCCTAGTGACATTTTGGAAGTGTTTGTCTTGCAAGGGACCTTGATTATGCCTTGCATTTTGGTTTTGCAAATGTTACTTAAGATGTAAATAACTACTTTTCAAAGCAAGTCCACAAATTAGACCTAAATTCAAAAATGTGGCTAAACCAATGTTCTTAAAATGCTTTTTAGAGTCAAAATGACCTATTACATGCCTTGGTTTGGATGTGTAGATCAAAAGTATTAATTTCCAACTTTGGTTCATTTAACTTATACCCTTAATTTAGGTCATTTTTGCAACTTTGAGCTACAAGCAATTTCAACATCTCATGATATCTTTACTAGCCTTAAAACATCATTTTGAACAAGTTTTATGTTGAACATTTTCCCATTTGAAGCTTGGAAATAGGAGTTATGGCCTTATGGTTGAAATGACCTATAATCTCCAAATGACCAAAATGCCCTTGACTTGTCAAAGCCATAACTTGAGTTCTACAAATCCTATCAAGGACTTCTAGTATTCTCTAGAAAGCTAAGAGGATAAGGAACAACATTCATGTTGACCAAAAGTTCATAGGAATCATCCTTCTAGGGCAAACGTTTGATGCAAGTTGGACAACTTTCAAGCCCCCAAATTCACATACCTCAGATGACCTGTAACTCGTCAAAGTCATAATTTGAGTTCTAAAAATCCTATCAAGGACTTCTAGCACTCAAATTAAAGCTAAGATCATGCTATACAACATTAATGTTGGGGGAAAGATGAGATGACAATCACATCTTGAGCTAAACTGCCTTGAAGATAGGGGTCAAACTAGGGGATTTTACACTGTCAAGCCTTAGAAACCCTAGCTTGAAACTTCTCAAACTCTTCAATCATGATGAGTTGACCTTGGAATCATCCTTATAACATCTCAATGTATCAATCCATGATTACATGACTCTTGGATTAGGTCTCAACCTTGTCCAAATCATCAGTTGAGTTAGGGTCGACCCAGTCAAACCCTTATTGCACCACTCATGGTTGAGTCTTCTTAATCTTGCACAATGACCTGTCTAGGCCTCAAAGTGGTCTTAAACACTTCCCATGAGCTCTCTCAAGACCTCAAGTCTAACTTTATGGCCTCAGAATCATCTGATGACTTCCCACAACTCTCAAGTTAGGAGACACACCCTCTTGGTTTCAACCAGTCTCTCTGAGGATCTTTTAACTTCTCTGGCAAGGATATCAACCCTTGAACACTTGGATAACCTTTTTAGCTAGCTTCATAGTCTTGTGTAGCTCTTGATTGGTGTTGCACCCCAAAATTTGACCAACCGGGTCTCGCATTTGGCTCGATGTTTCGACGCATGATCGCATTCGCATCTGCATATGGCATACATTGCATTTTGCATTGATATTGATTTTATCAGGGATCACAGCTCTCGTCTCGTGTTTCGGGTGTTTTTAATCAGTTTAATAGGTAGAATCGATTTTTGGGTTATTTCGGTGCCCGTTTATTTTTACCGATTATTTTTGTGTCGTTCGGTGCTTATTTTTGTTCCTCCGGGAATTATGGTGATTTTTCTGGATTTTATTGGCATTTTGTAGGGTTTAAATAGATTTTCAATCATTTTAGGATTTAATAAATAGTTCTAAATCATTTTTTTGCATTTTATAGGAATTAATAGATTTTTTAGGATAATATAGGATTTTCTAGAATTTTAATAGTTTTTTAAATAGCTTTAATAGTTTTTAGGATTTAGTATAATAAATAATAGGGATTAAATATTTTAGAATATAATAAATAGATTTTTCGTAAGTAGATTTTTCATATATTAGATATTAAATAGGTTAATAGGAATTAGATGTTTTTATTTTTAGATATAGTTTTTCATAGAATTTAATAGTGGAATTTAATTAGTGGGTTTATTAGAGTTTTAATTAGAGTTTAATTAGATTAGTGTTAGATTTAATTAGGTTAATCCTTTTTATTTTTATTAATCCATTGTATGCAGTTTTTTGTGGTTTTTTGATGATTTTCGTTCAGCCCAGTTCAGTGCAGGCCCAATGCAGTTTTTGTCCAAGTTTGGTCCAGAATTTACAGCAAAAATGTCCAGAAAAGGTCCAAAATATTCCAGCGTATTCCAGAGCCTTCTAGAAGCTCCCAGATCATTTCAGTGGTATAAGTAGCAGAAGCCACGTGTTGGCTCGAGGATGGCCCACGCTGCATCCCCAAGATCACGCCACCTCACACCCTTCAGACCTTCTCTCACCGCCACGCATGGGGACACGCGTCCCACATGCACTCTCCCACTCCACTAACGGCCACCACGTGTCTCCCTACCAACGCCCCACCGTGAAATCTCACCGGCCGGCCTGCATGGCCGGCGGCCACCGCCAACCTCACCGGCGAACACCAGAATCCCCAGAACTTGATCAATCCTCATCTTCCTCCTCAAACCACCATCTTCATCACCTCACAAACCCAGGAAAAACCACCAGAAACCTCCAACATCCATCCCCTACCTCCGATCCTCATCCGTTTCCAGAAGAACAACACAAACCCTCTTCTTCCCCTTGATCTTCATCATTAAGATCAGAAATCCAGAAACCGATCAAGCTCCATCACGCATCGACGAACTCCAGAACTTCATCAGAAGGATGAATATCCCTCATCATGTTCATCACCTATCAACGATCTTCATCTTATTTCCAGAAGAACAACGCTCAACCGCTGTCAGATCAAGAACACCTTCATGACATTTCCAGAAACAAACTTCAGAATCATCACTCAACCAGCAACCTTCACCCAGATCCTCTCAACATTCATCTTCAACCATCATCTAATCATCAACTGTAGACACTTTCTGGAGATTTCTTCAAATCTTCAACATGCGAAGAACATCCTTTCAAGGTCCAAGATCTCTAATCTTCATCTTCATCCAACAAGTTCGTCCAAGAATTTCAAGACCTCATCACGCACTCAGCCTCGCGTCAAGATCTTCAGTAACAATTGCGAATTTCCAGATCCATATGCGTTGCTGTTAGGAGCTCGAGGGGGATGGAATCAAAAGGGTGGAGGGATCAAGATTAAGATGATCCTGTTGATTTGTGTGAGGTGGTGTCCTTTGTTCTGGCGAAGAAGTTGAACGAGAGAGACGAGAAGAAGGATCACGGCGGCGGCGAAGGGAGAAGGGAGACAGAGCTAGGGTTTTCAGACCTTGAGAGTGAAGAGAAGGGAGGAGAAGGTTGAGATTGGGCCGGGCCCAATAGTTTTTTTGGTCAACTCGCCCCCTCACGTTTTTGGACAAGCGCTGGGCTGGGCCCAACGAAGCCTTTCTGGGTTACACACCCCAGATTGCTCACACACCCCCTCTGCGTTTTTTCTGAAGAGACTTGGGCTGGGCCCAATTCTCACAGTTTTATTTTATTTTCTGCTTAGTTACACCCCCCTGTAATAGCAGTGTACCCCCCTCCCTTTCTTTGTTGTATTTTTTTATTTTCTTTTCTTTCTTTTGTTTTGAGTTTCTAGAAAAAAGAAATAATAAAGAAAAATATATTTGAGATATAGAAAAAGAAAAGAAAAAGAAATATGGAAAGAATATATTGAAAAAATATGGAGAAAAAGATATTGAAAGAAAAGAAAAATAGAGAAAAATATTGTTGAAAAGAAAAGAAGAAAAAAGAAAACATATTGGAAAATATGTGAAAAAATAGAAAAATGTGGGGAAAATATAGAGAAAAATATGTTGAAAAGAAGAGAAGAAAAAAAGGAAAAAATATTAAAGTAGGTTTAATATTTTTTAAGCATTTTTAGGCTATATTTTCATAGGAATCATTTTACGATTTTTAGAGGTAGCTTAGAAGCCCATTTGTTAGGGGGCTATTTTTCATTCGATTTTTTCAGGATAGAATAGGATAGCGTTTCCTAGGAGATTTATTCAATCATTGTAATCATTTTTTCAGATGAATAAAACGAGATTTGAGCTGTGGTCCCGTAGTAGCCGAACTACAGCTGCTCTGATTCTTCGTACCATACGAAGATATGTAGGCATAGGATGCGATATCCTAGCGAGCACACTAACGACTGACTTTGTTGTTCTCTCGCGGCTGTGCGATCGAGACTCTCCCGCTGACGATTAATTGTAACCTTTTTTTTCTCTCTTGCCCGAGTACATTTGAGACCAAACCATAGTTTTGCCCATAGGTTCCCGACCCTGTGAAACCAGTTGTTTTTCTCACTGCTGTGTGAGAATGTTTTGTTTAGCCGTAGTTAGTCTGAACTACGTAAAGCTCTGATCTTCCATGCAGTGGAAGTACGTAGGCACAAGACGCGAGGTCTTGGCGAGCCAATTTTCCCTGTAGTCCCGAACTACGTTGACTCTGACTTTCTCTCCTGAGAATACGTAGGCATAGAGTGCGACGCTCTATCGAGTCAATTCCCTTCCGTTTAGATTTAGCAGCCGTAGATAGATTGTTTTGCATCCAGTAGACAACCCAAGCAAGCGTGGATCCCGTCGAGTACGACGGACGTGAGGGGTGCTAATACCTTCCCCTTGCGTAACCGACTCCCGAACCCAGGCTATGGTTGCGACGACCATACCTTTTCCCCGTTTTTTGCGAGGTTTACTTCGAGCGTTTCCTTTCCCGCTCTGAGGGATAAATAACGCACGGTGGCGACTCTTCTGTCAGCCGGCGCCGATTTTCGCAGTAGCGACAGCTGGCGACTCTGCTGGGGAGAGCGATAGTTTCCTAGGGATCCAACGTCCCGAAAGCGAGTCAATTGTGGGATCCAACGTCCCCTAAGAGAGAGTCAGTCCTAGCGTTTGTTTGCTTGTCTATTTGGGGCTTATTTATCGATATTATCTGTTGCTGTGGGGTGTTACGGGTGTTCTATGATTGAGATAAGCCGGACCTGGGCTCGAGTATGAGTATACACCTAGATATAGTTGCGGAGAAGTAGTAGACGAACCTGTCTGCTGAGCAGGCACAGTTCCCTACGAAAATTCGCGCTCGGACGAGGTTCTCGCAGAGGTGCTCCTTTCCGGTCCTGAGGATCTGAGGGGAGTCCAGACGTGAGGATTGTCGACTCTGGGAACCGATCATTTGGAAGTTAGCTAAGTGAGGCCTCTTCATGAGATGACGATGCCACTCCTTCTGGGAATCGTATCATTCCTCATGAAAGTCTGTGACGCTAACGACCGCATAGGATGCCGTACCTTGTCAGATATAGGTCCACACCCGTGAGTGGGGGGGTTGTTTTTTGTGCAGGAAACTTGACTTCCAACCTACCCATTATTCTGGTCTTCTTTTCAGAGCAACCGTACTCCGTCAGCAGTGCAACAGTATTTAGATTGTGTGGGAGCTGTGATCCCGTGTTTATTACATTGCATTGCATTTGCATAAGCATCTTCGCATCATATTGCATACCATTCGCCAGCTAGTCAGAGCTCTTATCCAGCCGTTATTTTGATTCTGAAGGTGAATATTGAAGACGACCAAGGGGTTGAAGCAGATTTGATCAGAGTCAAGAAGTGGAGTCAGCTGACAGTTGTTGGTAGCTATGGCAGGGAGCAGCTTCCAGTTGGTTGATGCCTTGTCAGGTTTCACCGTGACGCCCAATCCTCTGTATGGATCTCCGCGCGACGAAGACTTTCCGCAAGTGAACAACCTTACTGAAGCTCAGCCTGTGCAGCCATCTGTTGAAGACCAAGGTCTGCGTGAGCAGTTTGTTATCCGAGGTGAACGTTCTCCTTCTGTTGATGTCTCAGACTACCAGGGTTTTGCCTTCCCTGTGCCAAAGCCCCGAAGAGAGGTCCCGACGGCAAAGAATGAAGACTCATTAGCTCCCGTATATGCTGAAAGGTTTCGTGCATTAGAGGAGAGATTCAAAGCCTTGAAAGGTAAAGACGCTGTTACTCCTAGTGCTGCAGATATGTGTCTGGTTCCTGGCCTGGTGTTACCTCCGAAGTTCAGAATGCCGAGGTTTGAAAGGTACAAAGGAGATAGTTGCCCGAAGCAACATTTGGTGATGTTCTGCCGAAGAATGACTTCGTTTGTGCACAACAACAAGCTGATGATTCATTGCTTTCAAGATAGTCTGACTGGGGCACCTCTGAGTTGGTATATGCAGTTAGAGCATGATCAGATCCGATCATGGATGGACTTAGCCAATGCCTTTCTGAAGCAGTACGACTATAATCTGGACGAAGCTCCTACTCGCGTGCAACTGCAAGAATTGTCTCAAGGGAACAATGAATCTATCAGGAAGTATGCTCAGAGATGGAGAGAATTTGCTGGTAGGGTGCAACCACCGCTCCTAGACCGAGAGTTGAAAGGCATGTTCGTGAACTCCTTGCAGAGCCCGTACTTCGAAAGAATGCTTGTAGCCGCACCAAATTTCACTGAGTTGGTAAAGACAGGAGAGCACATCGAGTATGGTGTAAAGACTGGAAGAATCCCGTATGTTTCAAGAGGTCAGGCCAGTGAAACTGAATCTCTCTGTAGTTCTCAATCTGAAGATGAAGCTATGATCAATGCAGTTCTGACAGATGTTGGATATCCTCAAGTCGAATCGGTGAAATCTGTTGGTTCTCCGTCTTCTCCGCGGTCAGTATCTTCTGTGTCTCGTTATTCTGAACAGACAGCCGTGCCTGGGGCACCATATCAGGAACCTTATGTCGCTTCCATTGCAAATCAGCGAGCTCGTGGCCGAGGTTATCAGAATCAGCGTCAGAATCAGAATCGACCTCGTAATAACTTGGAAAGAAGGAATGCTCCTTTTCACCCAGTGCCGATGCCGTATAGCCAGTTGCTACCATCTTTGATCCAGAAGTCTTTGGTGGAGCCGAAAGCTCTCAAGCCAGTTCCAGAGCCTTACCCTCCTGGGTATAATCCCCACGTTCAGTGTGGTTATCATGGTGGCTCACCGGGGCATTCGACGGAAGATTGTAAAGCATTTCAGGCGAAGGTACAGCAGTTGATTGATCAGGATCGCATGTCTTTTCGAGAAGGATTTCTGTTTGTTCATCCCAACCGCTCAGCTGGCTAAGCTCATAGATTTAGAAGGGTATTCCCCAGCAGAAGCCAGTGATTCAGACAGGCAGGCGCCTCAGCATTTGCAGTCCTCAAGCTTTTATGTATCATTTGCATTTGTAGTTTCTTTTTCTGTTAGTTACTACCTGCTTTAAACATTGTATGTTTCGAATGGTGATAATAATAAAGTGATTATGCATTTTTCTGAATTAGTCATGTCGCTGTCGCTCATTTATTGCATTGCACTAACACTTGCATTTTTATTTACTCCACTTTATCGCTGTGACTAGCAAAGTTAGGAGGGAGGATGATGAAACTGAAACTCGTAACCGATGATCATATGCTTTCAGATAAGACCGTACCGATGACGTACAAGGCATTGTTTCAAATCCCCCAAACACTGGAGATATAAGGAGTTAGTCCCTTGTTAACCACTTCGAGCCAGGAAGTAGAAGTTTTTTCGGACTTATAAACCCTCACATCTTAACCCGGGGCAGGGTAGTTGTCAGTTAGCTTGACCGAGCGTTCAAGTCTTACAGAGGAGTGTTGTCTGTCAAGGGCCAATCAGTTTACACCTTTCAGGAGGTCAAACCTCACAAAGCAGGAGTGAGACAGGTACAATCCTTTCGGAGCAATCAAGACAACCAGTGTCACACGACTTTGTTCCAAAAGAAAGAAAGAAAGAAAGAAAGCCCGCTAAGTAAGAAGAAAGAAAAGCTAGAAAGCTAATACTTAGGCAAAAATCAGGGCATCCCGCTGGACTTCAAAAGAAATCAAAGAATCGAAAAGAACTCAAAATGAGTCAGTCCAGGCAAAAATTATGGAATCAAAAGAATGAAAAGAGGGATTAAAAAGAAATTTTCCCCAGCAAATCACAAAGTCGTGTACACAGACACCGAAAGCGAAGAAGGAGTAGCTATCACTCTAGAAGAAAAGCTTGTGAATTCCTTAGCTATGGTTCTTACCATTCAACATACCTCTCGAAGAGGCGGGCGCTTGTGCCAGGTTAACTGAACCTTAGGATCGGAGATCATCACGTAGAAGGGGTGGGTACAAATCAAAATTTGAGCCGAATTTCCTTTGTTTCACGAACCGTGAACCCGACCACGATACAACCCTCAAAAGACCTAATTGAGGTAGGGTTAGTTTGAAGCGCATTATGATAAGGTTGAGTAACCTGACTCCTTCTTGACTTGCTAGTCACATCCTTGTTGTATTTTCACTGACCACGTAAGCACTGCGTTTGAACTTTGGTTCATTCGTCACTCATCATCATATGCATGTAAATGAGTGACAGCTCAAGCTTTTTCAAAATCTGCATAACCATTGCATTAAGATTACCATTCGTAAATAGACAATTCTAATTGCGGGTTAGTAGTTGACATGAAAGAAATTCCAGCAGGAATAATCGAGCAGGATTGAGTAATTCAGCAGTATGAACCAGAATGGTGTATGTTGTGAAAGCCTTTTGAATCAGGGGCATTATCTTCCGGTGAGTTCGGAATCAGTCAGTCTGAGGACCAGTCCCGAAGCTTCAGTTGGTCAGGGGCAGTTTATCATTGAGAAGCAGCTGATCAGAAGTGAGTCTTCTCGAGAGCCATTCAGGGGCAGTTATACAGAATGCGGATATTTGAAGGCAGATGCTTCCAGTAGATAATCAGAGCGGGTTGAGTCGCTAGAACGCTCATTCAGGGGCAAATCACCGCAGAAAGAGTTGAAACTAACTGGGTTAATGCAGATTGAATTCTGTTGTCGTGCAGATGCCGGGGCGAATATTCTCGAAGTCGTCTCGTAGCAAGCTATTCAGAGCGGTAATCTCAGGAATTGTACTGGGGCAAGTTGTGCACGCCAGTCTTTCTATCCCCAGCTGAGTGTACTGGGGCAAGTTGTTCAAGCTAGTCTGTCTATCCCCAGCCGGAGCTGAGTATCGGGAATCATGTCAGTACCCTTATCAAAACCTTAGCGTTCTGAAGAAGGTCTTGTTGTCGTTGGATCATTATCCTATAGTTTAAACCTGGTGCGTGTCAGTAACCAGTCGTTTCCAAAGTCCAGTTCTCGCCTGGCAAATCGGTAACCAGTTCTCGTCTGGCCCACCCTTCCGTAAGCAGCAGTTCCCGTCCTGGTGCAGTTTATTGTAAGCAGCAGTTCCCGTCCTGGTGCAGTTTATTGTAAGCAGCAGTTCCCGTCCTGGTGCAGTTTATTGTAAGCAGCAGTTCCCGTCCTGGTGCAGTTTATTGGTAACCAATTCTCGTTTGGTCACCGTTTCTTCAAGTGTTGTATCGGTTCTCGCCTGGTACATGCCATCGCGTAATCAGGTCATCGTGTGTTCTACCCTATGTGTTATACCAGTTCTCGCCTGGTGCACGTTAGCTTTCAGCCAGTTCTCGCCTGGTTGTCTATGCCTCAGTCTGTTATCCAGCCAGCCTCGTCTGATGTTCAAAGCACAAAAATCAATGTGTGTTCAACTTTCCTATCAGTTCTCGCCTGGTAGTCTACCTTTGAATGCTAGTTCTCGTCTAGTATTTTCCATTCCACTGTGTACATAGTCCATGTTTATTCTAAACCAGAAAAAACAAAAAACCTAAAGGTATCTGACACAGTATTTCCCAATGACCCGCATGTTGTCATGTCCCCCGATACGAAGCTCGATTAATGCCAGTGCTCCGAGTAATGTTTGAATTCCTTGTGGATGTTGTTAAATCAGAATTGCCACTCTTCAGCAGATGAAAGTTGCTTATTATCCCCGGAAGAGTCGAGATTGTATTGCTACCCCGTATCAGAGTAGGATCAGGAGTATCCTCAGCAGATTAAGATTGATATCCGTGATAGTGGGGGCATTTCCAGCAGTATGCCGCGCGCAATCAACCTCAGTTTTGGGTCAATCCCCGCAGAGTACAATCAGTTGTCAATGGTTTGAAGAGAGCATCCCCGAGCAGAGTTGTTTTCTTTCCCCAGTGAGGTCGCCAAGCAGGGTTACCTTTTCATTTCTCCAGCAGAACGGCTACCCCCAGCGGATTTGATTTCCCGTCTCCAGCATTTATTTTGCTGAGATGATCTTGTGACTTCAGGTCATCCCCAGTAGAGTTGGCGTTACCTTCGGCATTTATTTTGCCAAGTGGTTTTCAGACCTGGCGTTCTCTGGCAGCTAGAGCTTGCATTAGCATTCGCATATATCGTCATTGCATCTATCAAACATATAACATTTCCATGTCGTCTGGGCATCGCATGTTAAAACAGAATGCATAGCATTTACATATCATATAGGACATTGCATCATTATCCAGCATACGCATGTCGAAACATGGACCAGGATGGTTACCTATTGGACTTCGAATTTGTTCACCTGCAGAGTTGTGTGGTTAAGCTTCTCGTCTCCCTAGCGAAGTCTTCAGTTCGAGATGATCCTGGAATTCCTCAGCAGAGCCGTTTGCTTAAGATAATTCTTAAGACCTCAGTACAGCTTCCCGAGTTGTTCGCCTAGTATGATGCTTGAGCTCCCCGGTAGCGTCCTCAGCAAGAGTTGCCCAGGAAGATTCCTGGAATGCCTAGCAGAACAAAGTCTCCAGAATGGTTATCGGTTCAGGATGATTCTTGAAGGTGCCCGACGAATTTGTTGGTTTAAGATGATTCTTGAAGTCCTTAGCAGCGTGATATGTCTGCTCCAACAGTGATGTCTAATCTGAAGATGGATTTCGCAAGCGCCTGAGGGTGGTATCAGAAGGTTCCTGTGAGTTCAGGTTTCCTTGTTGATGAATCAACGTGTGACTGAAGTCGAAGATACCTCCTGCAGAGTGGCCAGGGGCCAGGGTTTCATATATCTTTAGTGTTGAAATTCTACGGCGGGCAGTGTGTAGCTAGTATTCCAATGTTCGGCAAGTTGAGCGGTTGGCAAATTTCAGGGTTCCATTTGTATTCAACCGTCATCTACCTTTGAATGTTTGAAGGCTGAGCGCTCTTCACCCATTCAGGTCGAAGTCGCTTGAATAGGGGCAGCTTTTGCACCCCAAAATTTGACCAACCGGGTCTCGCATTTGGCTCGATGTTTCGACGCATGATCGCATTCGCATCTGCATATGGCATACATTGCATTTTGCATTGATATTGATTTTATCAGGGATCACAGCTCTCGTCTCGTGTTTCGGGTGTTTTTAATCAGTTTAATAGGTAGAATCGATTTTTGGGTTATTTCGGTGCCCGTTTATTTTTACCGATTATTTTTGTGTCGTTCGGTGCTTATTTTTGTTCCTCCGGGAATTATGGTGATTTTTCTGGATTTTATTGGCATTTTGTAGGGTTTAAATAGATTTTCAATCATTTTAGGATTTAATAAATAGGTCTAAATCATTTTTTTGCATTTTATAGGAATTAATAGATTTTTTAGGATAATATAGGATTTTCTAGAATTTTAATAGTTTTTTAAATAGCTTTAATAGTTTTTAGGATTTAGTATAATAAATAATAGGGATTAAATATTTTAGAATATAATAAATAGATTTTTCGTAAGTAGATTTTTCATATATTAGATATTAAATAGGTTAATAGGAATTAGATGTTTTTATTTTTAGATATAGTTTTTCATAGAATTTAATAGTGGAATTTAATTAGTGGGTTTATTAGAGTTTTAATTAGAGTTTAATTAGATTAGTGTTAGATTTAATTAGGTTAATCCTTTTTATTTTTATTAATCCATTGTATGCAGTTTTTTGTGGTTTTTTGATGATTTTCGTTCAGCCCAGTTCAGTGCAGGCCCAATGCAGTTTTTGTCCAAGTTTGGTCCAGAATTTACAGCAAAAATGTCCAGAAAAGGTCCAAAATATTCCAGCGTATTCCAGAGCCTTCTAGAAGCTCCCAGATCATTTCAGTGGTATAAGTAGCAGAAGCCACGTGTTGGCTCGAGGATGGCCCACGCTGCATCCCCAAGATCACGCCACCTCACACCCTTCAGACCTTCTCTCACCGCCACGCATGGGGACACGCGTCCCACATGCACTCTCCCACTCCACTAACGGCCACCACGTGTCTCCCTACCAACGCCCCACCGTGAAATCTCACCGGCCGGCCTGCATGGCCGGCGGCCACCGCCAACCTCACCGGCGAACACCAGAATCCCCAGAACTTGATCAATCCTCATCTTCCTCCTCAAACCACCATCTTCATCACCTCACAAACCCAGGAAAAACCACCAGAAACCTCCAACATCCATCCCCTACCTCCGATCCTCATCCGTTTCCAGAAGAACAACACAAACCCTCTTCTTCCCCTTGATCTTCATCATCAAGATCAGAAATCCAGAAACCGATCAAGCTCCATCACGCATCAACGAACTCCAGAACTTCATCAGAAGGATGAATATCCCTCATCATGTTCATCACCTATCAACGATCTTCATCTTATTTCCAGAAGAACAACGCTCAACCGCTGTCAGATCAAGAACACCTTCATGACATTTCCAGAAACAAACTTCAGAATCATCACTCAACCAGCAACCTTCACCCAGATCCTCTCAACATTCATCTTCAACCATCATCTAATCATCAACTGTAGACACTTTCTGGAGATTTCTTCAAATCTTCAACATGCGAAGAACATCCTTTCAAGGTCCAAGATCTCTAATCTTCATCTTCATCCAACAAGTTCGTCCAAGAATTTCAAGACCTCATCACGCACTCAGCCTCGCGTCAAGATCTTCAGTAACAATTGCGAATTTCCAGATCCATATGCGTTGCTGTTAGGAGCTCGAGGGGGATGGAATCAAAAGGGTGGAGGGATCAAGATTAAGATGATCCTGTTGATTTGTGTGAGGTGGTGTCCTTTGTTCTGGCGAAGAAGTTGAACGAGAGAGACGAGAAGAAGGATCACGGCGGCGGCGGAGGGAGAAGGGAGACAGAGCTAGGGTTTTCAGACCCTGAGAGTGAAGAGAAGGGAGGAGAAGGTTGAGATTGGGCCGGGCCCAATAGTTTTTTTGGTCAACTCGCCCCCTCACGTTTTTGGACAAGCGCTGGGCTGGGCCCAACGAAGCCTTTCTGGGTTACACACCCCAGATTGCTCACACACCCCCTCTGCGTTTTTTCTGAAGAGACTTGGGCTGGGCCCAATTCTCACAGTTTTATTTTATTTTCTGCTTAGTTACACCCCCCTGTAATAGCAGTGTACCCCCCTCCCTTTCTTTGTTGTATTTTTTTATTTTCTTTTCTTTCTTTTGTTTTGAGTTTCTAGAAAAAAGAAATAATAAAGAAAAATATATTTGAGATATAGAAAAAGAAAAGAAAAAGAAATATGGAAAGAATATATTGAAAAAATATGGAGAAAAAGATATTGAAAGAAAAGAAAAATAGAGAAAAATATTGTTGAAAAGAAAAGAAGAAAAAAGAAAACATATTGGAAAATATGTGAAAAAATAGAAAAATGTGGGGAAAATATAGAGAAAAATATGTTGAAAAGAAGAGAAGAAAAAAAGGAAAAAATATTAAAGTAGGTTTAATATTTTTTAAGCATTTTTAGGCTATATTTTCATAGGAATCATTTTACGATTTTTAGAGGTAGCTTAGAAGCCCATTTGTTAGGGGGCTATTTTTCATTCGATTTTTTCAGGATAGAATAGGATAGCGTTTCCTAGGAGATTTATTCAATCATTGTAATCATTTTTTCAGATGAATAAAACGAGATTTGAGCTGTGGTCCCGTAGTAGCCGAACTACAGCTGCTCTGATTCTTCGTACCAGACGAAGATATGTAGGCATAGGATGCGATATCCTAGCGAGCACACTAACGACTGACTTTGTTGTTCTCTCGCGGCTGTGCGATCGAGACTCTCCCGCTGACGATTAATTGTAACCTTTTTTTTCTCTCTTGCCCGAGTGCATTTGAGACCAAACCATAGTTTTGCCCATAGGTTCCCGACCCTGTGAAACCAGTTGTTTTTCTCACTGCTGTGTGAGAATGTTTTGTTTAGCCGTAGTTAGTCTGAACTACGTAAAGCTCTGATCTTCCATGCAGTGGAAGTACGTAGGCACAAGACGCGAGGTCTTGGCGAGCCAATTTTCCCTGTAGTCCCGAACTACGTTGACTCTGACTTTCTCTCCTGAGAATACGTAGGCATAGAGTGCGACGCTCTATCGAGTCAATTCCCTTCCGTTTAGATTTAGCAGCCGTAGATAAATTGTTTTGCATCCAGTAGACAACCCAAGCAAGCGTGGATCCCGTCGAGTACGACGGACGTGAGGGGTGCTAATACCCTCCCCTTGCGTAACCGACTCCCGAACCCAGGCTATGGTTGCGACGACCATACCTTTTCCCCGTTTTTTGCGAGGTTTACTTCGAGCGTTTCCTTTCCCGCTCTGAGGGATAAATAACGCACGGTGGCGACTCTTCTGTCAGCCGGCGCCGATTTTCGCAGTAGCGACAATTGGTAATCATGCCTCTTGATCTCCTGCATACATGTCAATGACATGCAAATGATAATGCTAATGTGAATGAAATGAAACATAAGCTAGAAGAGTTGGGCAAATTTTGGGGTGCAACACTCACCGGAGAAGACGACCGGAGCCCTAGCTCCGACGTCTGAGTTGGCTTGAGGTGTTGACCTCTTGACCGGTCTTGGTGGCGCCCATATGGCATTGAGGTGGAAGCCACCTCATTTAGTGGGAATGCACGCGTGGATTTGACTTTGATTGTTTTCTGATTTTTTTTGTTTCATTTGGACATTGGGCCTATCATTTCACTACCACCCCACCAATTTTTGCCTAAGGCGCTTCAACTTGTTTTTAAGTCATTCTGAAATTTGTAGTTCACCCTCTCCCCTTTCATTTATTTTATTTTCTTTCTTTTTTCATTTTAATTTATTTTTAACACCTAAAACCATTTTAAAAATCCCCAAAAATATATTTTTGATGCTTTGATGTTTTATCTTATTTTTCATATTTTTGATTTTATTATTTTATTTTGATTTAATTGTGTAGTGTGTTCTATTTGACCTAGTTTGAAACATGGCTCTAATTATCGATGTTTCCTTTTGACTCTTGATCCAATTTTTCACATACACTTAGGCACATATATGTAGGATACTTAGGTGCTGGTTTGATGTCTTGATGATCACATTGTGTTTGATTTTCATTTGGCTTTATTTGACCCTCGATTCTTGCTCTATTAATTGCTTGCTTTGTCTTGTTGGATTCATTTGATGATGCTCTCTTGCAATTCTTGTTGTGACACTTTGCCATATGATTCGTAGCATGCATGAATTAAATTTGAGCATTCATTTGGATTTTATTTGCTCTTGTTTCTATTTTTGAATGAAGCATTAAAGTGTGCTTGTTTTAACTATGAACTTGTGTATGTCTTGCCATGATCTTTTGAATTTGGTTCTTTGTTGACTCAATGAGTGTTTGATGATCTTTCTTTGCTTTTATCAACTTGTCTTAGGTGCTGGTTTAATTGAGTTGAGGTCCATTGTATGTTTCTTTTGTTTCATTTGCCTTGCATGACCTTATACTTCTCACATGAGCAACTTGAGTTCGTGTTTGCTTAACTTTGATATTTCAATTTGTGTTTTCCCCTTCTTGATTTTGATTATGGATTGAAATGTGAACATGATACATCCTATTTGAGTTTTTTTTCTATTCATGATGGATTGGTGTTTGATTGTGTATGCTTGAGTGTCTCCTATCTTGGATTGACTTTGATGTTTGTGTTTGTTCTTGAGGCATGTTTTGAGATCAACCTTTGATGATTCCCTTGTGTGTTCATGATGAATTCTTGCCTTGATAAACATGTTTTTGTTGCTTCCCCTATTTGATTCCATACCCTAATTTCACATGTTTGTTTATTTGAAGTGTGTCTTGCTTGAGATAGTTGTTTTTTGTTTGGATATTGATGAGATGCATGCTTGACACTATTTGTGTTTATTTCTTTGATCTTTGAATAGAGTTGACATGCTATGATGTTACTACTGCCCTACCTTGTTTTCCATCTCATTTGACTTCATCCCACTTTGTTTGATGATTGATGATATCTATCGTTGGACTTTGAGTCACTTGTGTGTGTTTGGGCACTTTGTCTTGCCACTTTGTTTTAACCTCTAACCTTTGAGTGTGGTTTGATATGTATGCGTTATTATTTCACTTTTACATGATGTTGATGTGTGCCTTGTGTGATTAAGATCAATGCTTGCTTGTGTGATTGCTTTTCCTTTTGAGTTGAACTTCCATGAGTGTTTACTTAGTGTTGCTTCTTCTCTTTCATCTCATTCTTATTTCTTCTCCTTCTTGTCTTAGGACTTGTTTAAGTATTGAGTTTGTTTTAATTTGTGATTGATTAGTATGGTGTTTGCTTGTGTTTGCTCACATGATCCCTTAGGATTCCTAGCCTCACCTAATTTCTGATTAAGGTGGGAGTAGGAGAGACATTAGGCTTTCAATCCTATGCATGATAAAAATTAGGATAGCCCATTCTTGGCCTCAACCTTAGGTCCATTTGTATGATAACATTAGGTAGACTTCATTTTCATTCTAACTTTAGGACCATTTTATATGATAACATTAGGGTTTCCATTTTCCCTTTAGTGTTTTCTTTTATGTCTTCTCTTCTCATCTCAAACAACTCTAAGACACTCAATAAAGGATGATTAACATTGTGCGCCACGAGCCTTAAGTATGTGGGAAATGATGAGTGCGGGGTTTCTCCTGACTTGTCTAGAGTGTTTAGTGTATGCCCTTTGGGAATTACGCGACACATTCACTCCTATGTCATAGTCTTTAGTGCAACTTGAATCTCAAGCAAATTCAATGCACTTCTCTAAATCTCTTAAATCAATGTCAAACTTTTTATCCTTTGGGTTTGTTCTTCAAACACATTTTCAGAAAAGAGTACGTTATTTTTCCGTTCTATTACAAACAGGCATCGACCCTAACTTCTGAAATGGGAACATAACGTTGCTCATAAAAAACACTTAACCAACCAGTGGTCTAGTTTACCCGAACTACATTTGCTATAATTTCTCATACCAAATGAGGATACATAGGCGCAAGACGACGATGTCTTGGCGAGCAACCTTCCCCCTATAACCTGTAGTTTCCCGAACTACGTTGATTCTGACTTTCCCATTCCACGAGGGAATACGTAGGCATAGGGCGGCGATGTCCTATCGAGTATCCTTTTTCTTTTCCCTCCCCTGTTTAGCAGTAGCTTTTAGATAAGACACCTTTTTATTAGACAACAAGCATGGATCCCATTGAGTACAACGGACGTGAGGGATGCTCATACCTTCCCCTTGCGTAACCGACTCCCGAACCCAAGATTTGGTTGCGATGACCTCGTCTTATCCTTTCTTTTATGTTTTCTTTGATCGTTTCCTTTCCCTCTCTTTGGGATAAATAACATTCGGTGGCAACTCTTATATTTGCTTCCGCCGGTCTTTTCGTAGTTGAGATAGGCAGTAGCAACATCATATCATGTCAACTTAATTCAAAGATCAAAGAAGAAGCACAAAGAGTGTCAAGCATGCATCTCATCAATATCCAAACAACTAGGAACAACTAGCTCATGCAAAACACAATTCAAATGACCAAAGATGTGAGACTAGGGTATAAAACCAAGTAAGGGAAGAAACATCATCATGAACATCAACTTAAACATCCACTCGTGAATACACAAGAGACACAACAAAGATTGAATTAAAAACATGCATCAAGGAGAAAAGACATATCAAAGTCATCCTTAAAGAAAAGGAAATGTTCAAGCAAAGCACAAGGCACAAATGATCAAGCATGGCATACCATATCATGAAGATCATAATCAAACACAAATGATACACATTATATTCATATCCAAGATATCAACTAAATTCAAGAAGAATCAATCTCAAGATCATACACAAAAGGCTAGGCAATCATCCCTCAAGTTAACCATAAAAGAAATAAGTTATTATGTGAAGCAAGTGAGGTAAAGTGATCATGCAATGAAACTCTAAACATGAAGGTCAAAACCTTAAACAAGTCAATATAAGAGTCATCAAGAATTCATTAGATTATACAAGAAAGCATCTCAAAGAATTATGTCAAGAACACCAAAGAAGCAAGGTTAAAACATCAACAACTTGAAATTTCAAGCACAAATTGAAAAATAATGAAATGAAAATGAGACCAAAGCTCAAACCATTTTAAAACAATCAATATTTATCATGAAAAAGATCTCAAAGAGATTGCTCAAATACATCACCAAATTAAGCCAAACAAAATCATGTATGCAACTAATTGGGCATGAATTAAAGGTCAAATGAAACCACATGAAAAATAATCAAGACATGACCACCAAAGCATCAAAACCACACTCAAACAATCATAAATAATATGTCAAAACATGGTAAAAACATTGGGTAAAGAAGTGTCTTAAAGGTCATTAAACAACAAACCCTAATTCAAGGGTAAATATGGAAAACACCTTTCAAAATAAATCAAATAAAAATAGTAAAGTTAAATGAAAAATAAAATAAAAATTATGAAAAATAACACAAGACACTCAATATTTAGAAACATGTGTTTTTGCATTTTTAAAATGGTTAGAACAAATAAAACAAAAATCAAAATGAAAAAGAACAAAAATAAAATAAAAATAGAGAAGAAAGGAAAGGGGGGGGGGGGGGTGAACTAGTAAAACAGAAAGCATATGAATCATGCATACACGCGAATTGAGCCAGAATAAATAGGGTGTGAAAAGCAACATGTTACTAAGCCCAGTCCAATAATCAAATTTCAGAAGGAAAAAAAACACGCATGGTTGTTCACTTATCCACCTCAGAACTAAGTGGCGCCACCTAACAGACACACAGACAAGTCAAATATTCAGAAATACACGCTGTAGCACCCCAAAATTTTCCCATCCATTTTCTTATATCTTGGCTTATGTTTCATATCATTTTTGCATTAGAATTTGTACATAGCATTGATTTTAGACAGGGGATCAAGGTATCTTATCCAACAATCAAAAGAAGAGCTTCATAGCTCAATCAAGAGTTCATGCTCAACTTTGAGACAATCTCAAGTCACAAGGTCTTCATCACCCTCAGGACATGTCACTCCACTACTTGAATCCAGAATGCAAACATTGATTCTCCTCGTCATATCTCATGCATAACTGATTAGGGTATTGGTTCAGAGGAGAATTTTAGTTAGCTCTTTTGCAAAGACTTGATTTTAAAGCTCAACACACACCTTGAGGGTCCTATACATGGATTATGTGTCATCACAAGCCATCACAAGAGCCTCATTCAGTGGAAATGGTCATAGGATTCCATATGGTCAACAAAAGTCAACTATGATTCAATTAGGTCAAAATCTTGGGTCTCAAGGTTAATCAAGGGCATGATAAGTGTTTTCAAGTGATTTCATGTGTTTGGAACAAGAAGAATCAAGGAGAAACATAAAATCAAGAGTTTGACTAAATTAGAGTTTTGGTGAAAATTTCATAACTCTCTCATCCTGGATCCAATGGAGGCAAAGTTGTTGTCAAATTAAAGAGGACATCATGAACTACATGTTTGTGGAAGGAGGAATGTCCAAAAGATACATAGTTTGAGAGATATGATGACATTTCAACACTTAGAATTTGTTTTCTAACTATAGAAAATTAGTTTGAAGTACCAACTTTCAAGCCCATATTTCATGGTGATACAAGCTTCAATTGAATTTTCCTACAACATGAGAATTGAAGAGCATCCTCCAATATTTATTTTTAGTACTATATCATCTCAATTGGATATGTAGAGCTCAAGTTGCAATGCTCCCAATTTGGGGTTTCAAAGATGTCAAGTTTAACAAGTTGCTAGGCAGATTGATGGACCAAACTTCCAAGGAATTTTTCAGTAAGTTCTTGATCTCAAATGAATTTTCCTACAACATGAAAGTTTAATATTATTCTTCAAGATTTCTATCCATTACTAGAACATCTTCATTGGGTCAAAACTCTCCAAGTTATATAGCTTCAAAGTTGAGGTCTCAATGATATGAAAAGGCTCATGACTTAGAATTTTTCTAAGTCATCTTGGAAAGTTTTCAAGATATGAACTTTGAGTCATTTTTCATAATCATACAAGGTTTGTTTCATCATTTTATCAACATAGAACTTGTTCCTTACACTTCAAACTTTTTCTCAAGCACAAGAACTCTTGAAATGGATTCATATTCATCAAGTTAGGGACATCCAAGTAAGGCAATATGAACATGAAAGTTTATGCATCATGTAATAAACATTCTTGGCAAATTCTGATATGGCCATACAACTCTTTTGCCCCCATCAAACACCATGCGCATTTGTCACATGTTATGGTCACAAATAATTCCCAATTAAGCTAGACAAGTCATGTACCATGTGTATTACCTTTGAGCCATTTTTACTATAATGAGAATCCATAAATTTGCATGACAAGAATGCTTTCCCACTCCCACCATTCTGCCCTTGCAACCTCCAAGGTGTCATCACCAAATCACCACCTTATTACATAACTCGTGTCACTTATCATCCACCCTTTTTTTTGTTGAAAATTTTCAAAAATAATTAACCATTTGTTTTACCTCAGTAATTGTCATTTTAACCATTCAAACCTAGTATATAAACTCACAAACCCTTAAATGAAAGGAGAGCCTCATTGCTGCAAGAATCAGATTGGAATTCCTCAATTTTTTCACAAAAAAGCTCTCTCTTAGAAACTATTTTCTCTTCCAAGTTTATTTTCATTTCTTTCCTAGTTCATCCTTACTAAAGCATAAGGAAACTGTTGGAAGTTCTCATTTGAAGGTTAAGCACAGTTTCAAGAGCCAACAAAGCCTCTTTGTTAAGTAAGTTTCACCGACTGTTTCCTCCCATGTTAGACTCGTTTTAGGCTTGTTTTTGTTGCATATGAAGTCCTACACCATTGTATGAATTGTTTGCTACGAGTTTGTCTTGTTTTAATGGAGTTCAATTTATGTGTTTACTTTTTCGTGCTTTGATTTCAAGATGATGAAGTGTTTATTTTTGAATTCTATGACTGAATTTGGAACCTACGTGGAAAATACTTTGGAATAGTGACGAGTTTTGTTGTTTTTGATCATTTTTACTGTTGACTCCGGTGGGAGTCACTGGAGAAGGCGACCAGAGCCCTAGCTCCGGCGTCTGATGTGTTGTTATGTTGAATATTTGACTTTGCTGAGGTGTGCATGAGTTGGCAGTGACATAGAGCTGACATGTTTAAGTGATTGTCCATGCATGTTTTTATTTTATTTCTGATGGTTTGCTTGAGTTGGGCTTAGTCCTTTGTTCTATATGCACCACCCTCATTTGGGTCCAGGCGCGCTTTGAGCAGGATTTTAGTTCATATCTGATTTACTTTTACACCCCTGTTTGGTTTCTTTTCTTTTTATTGTCTTTTATTATTTTTTCCATTTTGATTTTATTTTAATGATTCTAAATATGCTAAATTTTCACAAAAAATATTTTTCGGATGCTTTGACCTATCAACTTATTTTTCATAATTTTTATTTTATTTTATTATTTTATTTTGATTTATTTTCATGAGGTGTCCTATGTGACCTAGTTTTGAAATATGGCTCTAATTCTTGATTTTTCCTTTTGACTCTTGATCCAATTCTTCACATACACTTAGACAAAAATATGTAGTGTATTTAAATTCTAATTTAATGACTTGATGATGTATTTTGGTTCTAGTTTGGAAGGCTTCTTAGTGCCTAATCTCTTTGGTCTTTGTCTTTTGTGTTTACCCTATGTTTGAGATGATTTAAATACTTCTTGTAGCATTCTTAGGCACCCTTTTAGGAAACATTGGCCTATTGTCTACTTGATATCATGATCATTTTCCCAAATTTTTGAAGCCTCTTAACTATTTTTCATTTGTGATGCATTACTTGCCTAATTGCTTGATTGTGTTTGAACCTTGTGGATTGATTAGGGATGAGATGAAAAGAAATTGGTTGAAATTCAAACCAACCTTAATCTTTCCTCACATCAACCAAAATACAAACTAACGGAGGGAGATTGAGATGACAAGAAATGGGTTGAAACTCGAGTATACACAAACTTGAGCAAGTGAAAGGAGAACAGAGACGAACAAAAGAGATCTGAGTTGGAATCCCAACATGGATCGTAAGCAAAATTAAACAAAACAACGGAGAGGAAACGCGACTGAATTGAGAAGCAGGCGGATAGGGTGAAGTTGCATAGTGAAAGGTTAGAGTAAGTTGGTTGTTGCTTCTGACTTTGCTTTTTGTCATCCGTGTCTTTTGCTTCTTCTTTGTTCTTTTATTCTCACTTGATAATGATTTGTTCATTTTAAGAGGGATGTTGAAGAAAAAATATGTGTTGGCTCAATTCTTTTTTTACTAAAATATTGTAGAAAAATGATAATGGTTTCTTTTTGAAAGGAGTGGATATGTGCCCTTGATGCTGCTATTAGGGTTTTAAGTCATTTGATGATCATTTATCACACTCTTTCAAATTTGTTTTGTACCATTTTTTTTGTATCATGGATGATGGGCTTTGTATAAGCCCGAATGATTCCATATCGTCATTCCCACTGTGTTTCATTCCTAAACCCCTTCCCTTTTCATATTTCTAGTTTATTTTCTCTTAACAAATTGTTCTAACTTGGTTTTATTTTTTTATTCTTCTAAATTTTTAAAAATAATCCTTAGTACATTACTTTAATATTTTATTTATTTATTTTTAAGTTTTTCATCTTATTTATATATTTTCATGTTGATTTTCCCTTCAATTTTATTTCGATTTTTTTATCTTTGGTCAATGAAGAAGCCAAATGTCACTATTATCAATTTATCGATAAAATAGTGATTTAGATGAGACCACCAATTATTTTTCTTTTCATTTTCTTCTCCATTTTGTTCATCTCTATTTTATTTCATTTTTCAATGGATGAAGTCTTTAGATTCATAAACGTTAATTTTTGAGGTTGTTTAACCTTCATTATTTCAAATCTGTAGAAAATGATCATTGGGATCATTTTCTATTCTTTGAGATCGTGATAGGTTACCTTCGATTAATTAACACGAGGTTGTAATTAAGACGATATCATTTTCCTTTTTGGCCTGTGTGACATGATTACTTTGGAGAATGATCCTTAATATCATTTCTCTATCTTGTTTTTAGCACATATATCAACTCGCACGACCTCCTATAGTTTGAATTTCGTGATAAATTGAACTATTACGGTTTAGCCCTACATTTCTTCCCAATTTGAATCACATATCAAACTAACGACTAAATTTTACTTTCCGTCAACATATTCTTGTTATACTCTTGATTCATTTTCAGTCAATATCATCTCAATTATATTATCTTGTTCATATACTTGTTAATATTTATCTTGATGATACTATTATGATTATTATCTTGATTATATTGTTATATATCTTGCCATATTATTCATAATTGTCCATATTCATATTCATCTTATTCATCTCTTATTCACATTCTTTTCAAAACACTTAACAATTGTTGAAACAATAAAAGCCTAAATTGGTGGGCTATTGGTTACTTGTCCGAGCAACGGATTATTAGACTTTGCCAGAAACCCTAACTTGGAGTTTTGTTCGACTTTTTCTCAAGACATAGTATAGGACACTTCGCACGCACATGGCTTCCTCTTGGGCTACCTTACAACGAGACCTTTTATTTCGTGCAATCCCGTGTAACTTAAATGTATCCCTTTCCCATTTTGATGTGCGCATTCGTATTTCTTTGATCATGGTTTATCTTCTTGGAGAATCCTTAGGGACTATCATAGACTAAACTGTTTTCAAACTAATTCTTGATTTATCATCGAGCCATTTTCAAACAACCCCGTAAGTCGAGTGCTCGTATGCGTTTGCCATCAACCTATCGCACACACTCTCACATTTCATCGTGGTTTTAATATTGGGGGAACCCTCAAGGACTAGTATCATTTCTCACAACTTAACCCTTGATTCATCGTCAAGTCGGTTCCATTTTCAATCAAACCCTCGACTCGTCATTGAGCCGTTTTCAAACCAACTTCCATTCCAACACGTCTTTGCACGCTAATATAAAATCAAACCGTTGATCCAACGTCAAGCGGTGTTATAGCCAAGTTGTAAGTCGAGTTCCTTTTTCCTTGCAATCCACCCTTTTCGCAACGTATTCGATTCAATCCTTTATTCAAACTCTTTTCTTAACAATAACGAAAGAAGAAGATTTTTGGAGTCTAGCATTCCTTGAATCTTCGAATGAATAGCTCTTGAGGCACAAGTTTTGGGTTTTCACTCAGTCGCCCTTTCGTCTTAAAACACCTAATCTCTATTCAAACATTTTTGTAATCAAACTTATGAAAGAAGGAGATTCTTGGAGTCTGGCATTCCTGGAATCTTCGAATGAATGGCTCTCGAGGCGCACCCTTTGAATTGTTAGTCATTCAATCTTTCAATTTCAAAACGTTCAACCATTCTCAAAACATCTTTAATTAACTCTTGAAAGAATTGAGTTCTTGGAATCTCACATTCCTTGAATTCTTTAGTGACAGCTCTCGAGACACGCCCCTTAGGTTGTTTGTCATTCAATCTTTCGTTTCCAAGTCAAACATCAACACTAGTTCAACCCCTTCATATTTTCATGGTTGTCTCCATGAACTACAGACGCTTTGATTCTTCTTTCACTTTTGAATGTAAGATACATAGGCACAAGATTGCGATGATCTTGGCGAGCACACTTCTATCTTTCTTTATTACTCGGTCTATATTCTATTCGTATTCTGTTTCCCCTATCCTTTCCTGTAGTCGAACTACGAGAGCTCTGATTTCTCATTCTCGTCCAAATGAGTATACGTAGGCACAAGGGCCCCAATCCTTGGCGAGCACCTCATCCTATAACCACCCATTTCCCCTAAAGTCTTTATCCTTTTATCCTACCAACTCGCATTTATCATTGAGAAGGAAACAAGCAAAGCTTAGATAACACCCATCGCAAATCACCCTAAGAGGTTTCCGTTGAGTACAACGGACGTGAGGGTTTCTAATACCTTCCCCTTGCATAACTGACTCCCGAACCCAGAACATCGATTGTGACGACCCTGTTCCTGTCCTTTCATTTTAAAAGGTTTTCTATATATTTTGCTTTCCTGTCTCTTCGGGATAAATAAAGTTCGGTGGCGACTCTGTCGAACCGCATAGTTTAGTCCCCAAGGACTTTCTCTTTATTTGCTTGGCATGAAAGCTCCCCTAGAGGAGACTTATTCGTAGATCTTGTTGTAACACAGCTAGTCTATTGAACGACTTGATTAATGAAGGTTCTGTGATTCAGGGAACCCTTTTAGCACCAGTTCTATATTGGTGGTCGTGTAGTGTTAGTCTCCAAGGACTCTCTCCTTGTGTGCCTAACATGAGGGCTCCACTCAGAAGAGACCTTGTCGTCATTATCATCGTAATACAACTATCCTGTTGTGTGACGATGATGTGATTAGTGTCCTTGATCCTGAGAACCGTACCCGTCAATGTAGAAACCATCCCGTGAGTGGGTCTATGGGTAAAGAATATAGATCTTCCCGTATAGGGTTTACCTGTAAGGTTTATTTGATCAGAAACTATGGTTACCTACCCGTTACAGTCACTAGCTTCAGAACTATTTGAATATGTGATCCTGAGATCCTAGATCTTGCATTGCATTGCATTTGTTGTGCATCTTGCATTTTCATTCCTTCAGCAGAATCTCATTTCTCCTTCCTTCCTCTCCAGTAAATCAAGTTAATTCCTCGACACCAGTATGCAACTAGAGCCAATACAAGACGTATGATGGAGCATATTCAGCACGAACAAGTTTCCTTCAGAGAGGAGTTGGACTTCATCAAGGGAAAGATTGACCAGATTCTTGAAGCCCTCCTTATGGCCAAAAAGGAAGAAGAACTGCGAGAAGCTGTTGTCGTCAACAACAATGGACAGGTGCAAGGGTCTACCTCAAGGCTTTCAGTTCCTGTTCCCAACCCCTATGGGATACCAATGAACTTCGCTACCACAGCTGAAGGAACCACTTCCCAAATAATCCCAACGCCTGGAGTTACTGTTGGAGCTATCCTGCAAGCCCAACCTACTGTTGTTCAGATCCCCATTCCTCATGCTGAAGAGAGTCTGCTAGACCAGTATGACGATATGCAAAACTATCATGCTGCTATTCCCATTACCAGTCCTGTTGCTTCTTAGGATTCATAAGCCATCAAGATGTGTCTTGATCTAGCTGAGAAACTCCGAGTCATAGAGAGGCAGAACTTAAACTCTCTCAGCACTCTTGAATTGTGCTTGGTCTCGGATGTCATCATTCTTCCCAAGTTCAAAGCACCTGAGTTCTCAAAGTACGAAGGCCTCAGTTGCCCAAACATTCATCTGAAGATGTACTGTCGTAAGATGGCTACCTATGCCAGAGACGAAAAGCTAATGATTTATTGCTTCTAAGAAAGCTTGTCTGGAGCATCCCTCAAGTGGTATATGCAACTAGAGTGTAGCAGTGTACGCACTTGGGCTGAACTAGCTGATGCGTTTGTTAAGCAGTACAAATATAACACTAATCTTGCTCCTAATCATACTCATCTTCAGATTATGGCTCAGAACGACATTGAATCCTTTAAGGAGTACGCACAATGATGGAGAGAGCTAGCTGCAAGGGTGCATCCACCTTTGGTTGACCGTGAACTAATTGATATCTTTATGGGTACCTTGCAAGGGTAATACTAGGAGAAGTTGATCGGTAGCGTTTCTGCTAGATTCTATGACTTGGTGATGGTCGGTGAGAGAATTGAAGAAGATATGAAGAGTGGGAGGAATCAAGGAGGTTCTAGCAGTCAGGATGGTGCCATGAAGCCTTTCAGTGGATACAAGAATAAAGAGGGTGAAACAAATGCCATCTCTGCGCAGAATGGGAAGGCTTCTCAACAGGATCCCATTCCTATGCCTTATCAAATCCTTTACTATTAGTATCTGTATGTTACTGCTGCACAATACGCTCCAATGCCTTATCCGCCAGCTATTTAAGCTGTTCAAGCCCAGCAACAAGCTCCTCAGCAAAAATCTTAAAACCAGGAAAGGTATCAGTATCCTCCTTAACATAAACAACTGCAAGTTGCTCAACAACAACAAGTTGCTCGACAACAACGTCAGCCCAATCAAGAGAGGACGTGGAAGCCAGACAAAGTGTTTGATCGTCTGCCAATTCTATATGCTCAGATCTTTGCTCACTTGCTGGAGAAAAAGGTCATTGCTTTGAGAGACTTAGCTCCCTCAACTGTCATTCCTGTCGACTATGATGAAAATGCCCATTGTGAGTTTCATAAGGGTGCTTCAGGTCATACAACCGAGAACTACATGGCTTTCAAGCATAAAGTTCAAGATATGATTGACAGGAATGCTATCAACTTCAATGGGAAGACTCCAAATGTCATCAATAATCCAATGTCGCCGCTAAGCTAGTGCCAGTATCAAATTAAGTCAAGTCAAGTTCATCTCCATGAAGAAGGCAGACATGTTGTCATTTCATCTTTTACATTCTTGTATTTTGTCTTTGTTCGTTTAAGTACTGCACGCGTTAAACATTTCCATTCATATTTGGTTTGATTAGTGCATTATTTGTGTAGGTTTCGAAATAGTTATGTCGTATTCACTCATTGTTTTCACTTATCATGAATCACAGGCATATTTGTCCACCCCACTCTTTATCAAATGGTGTTTAGCATGATTGGAGGGAGGATGATGACAACGAAATACCCATAATTGCAAACTGTATGCTTTCAGACAAAATCTCGTCGATGATGTACATGCATTGTTTCAAATCCCCAAACACTGGAGAAACAAGGAGTTAATCCTTAGTTAAACACTTTGAGCTTAGAAGTAGCAGTTTACTTTGGATCTATAAACCCTTTACACTCAACCTGGGGCAAGCTAGTGTTCAGTTAATCCAATTATGCACTCGAATCACAAAGCAAAATCTAAAAGACATGATGGTTGTTCCTCAAAGACCCATGACTTGGCAGTCAAAATCCTCCAACAAAAGTAAAAAAAAATCAAAAGCCTGTTGAGTCAAGCACCTCAAAGGGGACTTAGGCAAAAATCAAGGCAATCCCGATGGACTCGACAAGCGAAATCAGTCCATGCAAAAGTTAGGGATTAAAAGCAAAAATCAAAAGAGGCCCTTGAAACCCTCAACAAAAACAAAATAAGATTCAGTGGCCACCATATCGAAATCAAAGGTTCACTGACATCCATCAAAAGCAAAATAAGGTGACTTCCATTTTGAGCAAACCTTGAATAATCACTCTTTCACCGTCAACCCTTTTGGAAGATAAATGTATGCAGAATTAGCTGAACGTAGGACTGGAGAACATCGTGAAGAAGGGGCGATTACAAATCATATTGTGAGCCTAATATCCTTTGTTTCATAACCGTGAATCAGACCCCGTTACAACCATCGAAAGACCTAATTGAGGCGAGGTTTATCCTGAAATCATACTATTGTAAGGTTGCGTAGACTGACTCATCACATTTTCTATTCATTAGCATTGGTGTCATTTTCCTTGCGATATCTTCTACATCAATCGAATTGGCACTACGTCTGGACTAACGGTCCCTTCGTCTCTTAATATCATGACACTTCAATAAAACGACACTATTTCAAAACTTGTATGAACTTCACATTAATATTACCATTTATGAATGTACAATTTTAATTGCAAATCAGTGTTAGACATCCAAGACACTCCAACAAGGGGAAATCAAAGAGGAACTTGAACTTTCAGTGGCTGACACGAAGCAAGGCTACCTCGATACCCACAGGCTAGGGAAAATCCTTCAAGAGGTCGATCAGGGGCAAGTCATCCCAAAGAATCAAAGCTCAACTTCCACAAATCAGAATTAGTTGATCAATGAAAGACCATTGCCATGTTGACATTGGGGCAAGACCAGGTCATCCTGACCATCAAGCATAATTGTGATCCTCTCTGAAGCGGGTTCACAACAAATCAACAAGTGATCAGGCTTGGGGCATCCAGAGCATCTTTGTCTACTTCAATCATGACGTCTTCAACAAACTGTGTGTTGAGGAAATCAAGCCCTCCCACCATCCAAAGTCCAATCCGCATTGGCAACCAACAAAAGTATCATATGCTGGCGCCTCCCACCTGCATATCCAATCACACGTCTGCAATTATGTGCATCATACATATTGCATTCGATATCATAAACATCATGAGTATCATATGCATACTCTAAACCATATCATACTTCCCCAACACTTGCATCTCTGCGCGTCTACATTTGCATTTGCATTTCCATTCGATATGGGACATCATTCTTAACATCAAGCATTCATATGCAAGTCAAGGTCCAAGATCAATCTCAGATGTCCAAGACGATTTTCAGCCCAGTCAAGGGCATCTTCGTCAAGACCGTGGGCGTTCCCCCACGAAGTTGTTTCAACCTTGTGGTTTGTGAGAATTTCAAAAAGCAAGATTCATCCCAGTCAGGGGCATGTTATTCAAGACCGTGGGCATCCCACACGAAGTTGAATAAACCTTTTATTGGTCAAGTTCAAGAGCTTCAAAGCAACATTCATTCCAACTAGGGGCATCTTCTGCAAGATCATGGGTTTTCCCCACGAAGTTGATCAACCTTTTGTTAATCAAGTTCAATAGCTTTGAAGCAACATTCAGCCCAGCCAATGGCATGTTATTCAAAACCATGATTGTTCCTCACGATGTTGTTCAACCTTTTGTTGAGCAAGACATGATATCAAAAGCAAAATCATGCTAGTCAGGGGCAACTCCTTCCAGTTCATAGGCATTCCTCATGAAATCATTTCAACTTTTTATGGTTAATATTGTGATCTCCAAGAAAGTCAGTGGCGTTCCTCATTGAGTTGTATTCTCAACCTTTTGTTGTTGAAGTTGGCATCCGCAGCTCAACCAGTCGCGTTTCTCTGAGTCGGTGGGTGTTCCCCGTTGATTTATTTCAATCCAACCTTCCTCTTGGGCGTTCCCCAGTGAGTCGTTTCCTTTCAACCTTTTGTTGACAATGATCGTGTTCCTTGGTGACTTCTTTGCTTCAAACTTTTGTTGATGTGTTGGTAAGCATCACTCATCATATCTCCAACAAACTTAACCTTTTATCAATTTCCTCGCTATCATCCTTTTGGTGATAGCCGAACCTCGTCGATTCAACCTAGCCTGCATCCTTTTGGTGTTGGTGACCTTCAAATTTGGGAAGTTCCTATCATCCTTTTGATGATAGTAACCTGTGTGTGTATGTGTCGCTCCATCATCCTTTTGGTAATGGGTCTATCATCCTTTTGGTGCCAGATTGTGCGAGTGTTCCCTACATCCTTTTGGTGTCAGGGCTGTGTGTGTGTGTGTCGCTCCATCATCCTTTTAGTTCCAGATTGTGTGAGTGTTCCCTACATCCTTTTGGTGTCAGGGCTGTGTGTGTCACTCCATCATCCTTTTGGTGATGGGTTTGTCATCCTTTTGGTACCAGATTACGTGAGTGTTCCCTACATCCTTTTTGTGTCAGGGTTGTGTGTGTGAGTTCGCTCTATCATCCTTTTGTTGATGGGTCGGTCATCCTTTTGGTTCCAGATTATGCGAATGTCGCTCTATCATCCTTTTGGTGGTAGTAGCTTGTGTGCGTGTGTCGCTCTATCATCCTTTTGGTGATGGGTCTGTCATCCTTTTGGTGCCATATTTTGCGAGTGTTCCCTACATCCTTTTGGTGTCAGGGCTGTGTGTGTGTCGCTCCATCATCCTTTTGGTGATGGGTTTGTCATCCTTTTGGTGCCATATTGTGCGAGTGTTCCCTACATTCTTTTGGTGTCAGGGATGTGTGTGTGTGTGTCCCTCCATCATCCTTTTGGTGATGGATCTGTCATCCTTTTGGTGCCAGATTATGCGAGTGTTGCCTACATCCTTTTGGTGTCAGGGTTGTGTGTGTAAGTTTGCTCTATCATCCTTTTGGTGACGGTTCTGTCATCCTTTTGGTACCAGATTGTGTGAGTGTTCTCCATTATCCTTTTGGTAATAGACCCCTACATCCTTTTGGTGTCAAGGTAGTGTGAGTGTGTTGACTATCATCCTTTTGGTGATATGTTTGTCATCCTTTTGGTTTCAGATTGCTTCCGTTATCATCCTTTTGGTGGTAGTGACCTTTGTAAGTTATTCAGTGCCCACTCGAGGGTTGACATTGATGCATATCTCACTTCCCAAACACTTTCTTTCATTTTGGAAAAATTCAGGGTTTTCTTCATATCTAATTGACTTCTACCTTGAAAGAAAGAACGTCGTAGCAGTTCATCTTACTTGGTTTAAGCCAATTAGATAGAGGCATTTGTCATACCTCAACTTTTTCCTACCTGTATATAACTTCACTTGTGCACCCACCCACCGACAATTATCCAAAAAATCCAAAATATAGGTGGTTTTCCTGTTGCCTAAATCTGAGTTTAACTTGAGGATATATAGTCAGGAATGTGGGCAATATGGATTCAGAATTGTCTTGGGTTGACCTAATCTTGGTCAGGAAATATTTCTTGCTTCTAAGACCAAGGCCGATGTATAAGTTTAAATCATGGTTTGTCCCAATTCAAGTCAGTTGTGTATGAGTCAGTTTATCAGATGGTGATAAATCAAGTGCTTCATGAAAATGATCATCGAGGACCAGATCAAGTTCAATTAAGGTTCTGTGCGGCATTTTGAAATTTCATATCTCAATTCATGATCCCTCTGATTTCAAGGCATGATTTTTTATCAAGTGAAAAAGTTTAGAAGAATCTATTTCTGTTTCGAGGCTTTAATTCATTCTAAAGCCGAGATTTCATATGCGATTTTATTTCCCAAAATATTCTTCAAAGCCCACACACAAGTCCAAATTCATGTTACAAAGTTTCCAAAAATAAACAAAGTCCTTACAAAATTATATCCAAATCCATTACAAGAAAATTACAAAAATGAATGTTTATTGTTTTGTACAAGCCCATTTACACTTTTACCAAACATTACAATAATTCCAAAAAATCAGCACAAGAGAAAGCCCATTTTCTTTCTTAGAATTTACAAAGCCCATATAACATTTTTTTTCACAAAAAGAAACCAAAGCATATTGTTTTTCTTTCATAAGCCTATTGTTGAAATTGCACTTGAAAAAAGTATGAAGTCTTGCAAGCTGACTTTTCCAACCATGAATAATTCATGAGCCCACCATGAGACCATAGACATTTTTTCGATTATCATACTAAGGAGAACCATCATATGACTAACCATTTTGTCAAAACTTCCAAAACTCATTCACCAAAGGACCCCACAAATGCTTGACCAAGTAGTAAACCACGATTCACTGGAACACAAAACTATCAAACAGATCACGCTGCAAACGACATGTGAACATCAAACCGTCTGCAGCAAGCCCAACCACAACACAAGCTAGAAGTGCAAAATAAATTGAATTGAAATGCTAGCATCAAAACGCAACAACCAAAGCAACAAAACAACTTGCAACATAAACGATATCACAACGCACAAACTACAACAAATACAAGTCGCACGATATGGACGAAAAGCAACAACACAAAATTGACTCACTTCTAAAAATGAAGTGTGAATGATCTCCAAAACGCAGCAACAACCATTTCCATTCTTTCCACTTTCACCCTCAACCTCCATTATAAATACAACCATTCATTTCACGCTTGATTGTGGATTCTTAAAAATAAAACCTTCAACCTCCTTTTCGATCCCTTTCTCTTCCTTCAACAGACTCACCCTTCCAATTTTCTATCACTCAAAACTCTCCTCATCAACCACCAACAAACCCTAATGAACCATACAAACCTTCCCCCAACCTTCTTCTTCATCAAACCTCAAACCAACCTTAATCTTTCCTGAATACAACTAAACAACAAACTAACAGAGAGAGATTGAGATGAAAAGAAATGGGTTGAAACTCAAGTACACACAAACTTGAGCAAGTGAGATGAGAACAGAGATGAACAGAAGAGATATGAGTTGGAATCCCAACCTGGATCGTAAATGAAATAAAACAAAACGACGACGAGGATACGTGACTGAATTGAGAAGCAGGCGGAGAGGGTGAAGTTGCGTAGTGAAAGGTTGAAGTAACTTGGATGTTGCTTCTGACTTTGCTTTTTGTCATCCGTGTCTTTTGCTTCTTATTTGTTCTTGTATTCTCACGTGATAATGCTTTGTTCATTTTAAGAGGGTGTCGCTACTGTGAAAATAAGGTGCCGGCAAAGACAGGAGAGTCGCCACCTTTCGTTATTTATCCTACAGAAAGAGAAAGGAAATGATCGGAAAAACCTAACGAAAAAAGGGAAAGACAAGGTCATCGCAACCATGTCTGGATTCGGGAGTCGGTTACGCAAGGGGAAGGTATTAACACCCCTCACGTCCTTTGTACTCAACGGGATCCATGCTTGTTATGTTTATCTGACGGGTTGTTTAACTATCAACATATAAAGGATGGCTCAAAAGAAAAGAAAATTGACTCGGCAAAGCATCGCGCTCCATGCCTACGTATTCCCGTATGGAACGAGAAATCAGAGTCAACGTAGTTCGGCTAACTACGGGTGAAGGGGGAAGGTTGCTCGCCAAGACGTCGCGTCTTGTGCCTACGTATTCTCATCAGAGAAATCAGAGCGAACGTAGTTCGGGCTAACGAAACACGGGTTTTGATTCATCTGTTTTTACCTGAGTAAAGTTAAACAACAGTTCCAGCAGTTAGGGACAATTCCTGTTTGTGGTAGAATGGAAGTTTAACAACACTCTTTTCATCAGAAAAGGTTTTCCTTGAATTAAGAGTCCACGGGGCAAAAAGGGGTTTGAATGTTTGTTTTTGTCTTTTATGAAAGCAGTGTTTTTTATGGATGTTTGTAGTTCGTACTGCACTAGAGACTATGACATAGGAGTGAATGCGTCGCATGCCACCCTAAGGGTGCCACACTAAACATCCTGAGTGTTGAAGAGTGACCCTTCAACAATCATTTCCTGAGTATCTTAAGGCTTGTAACGTACGGTATTCATTAACCTTTATTAATGTGTTTTAATTTGTATGAAGATGAGAAAGGAGGGACTTCAGGGGAGACTATCAAGATTCCTACTGTCATCATGCAATAATGGCCCTAATGGTTGGGTTTGAAATAGGGAACTCCTAAATGTTATCATACAAAGGTTTCAACCTAAAAGTCTATCATCACTTCCTTAAACAAGGAAGTGAGAGTCCTAAGGGAACATGTGAGTGGGAAACAAAACAAACTGCTAAAGTCAATAAAGCAGATAAAACAGAAAAGCAAGTAGTAAAGATGTAAATGTAATGCAGCAATACAAGCAGAGGGATAAACTCAACCTCTAAGAAAACAAGCAAAGGGAATAAATAGAAACAGACAAACAAAGGGAGGGTCACCTCAACCTTTCAATGCAAACACATCAGTTAGAAAAGGGAAAATAACACACAGGCAGAGGGAGAACACTCAACCTCTAATGCAAACAAGCAAAGGGAGCTCAGCTCAACCTTTCAGTGCAGTCATGCTCCTAAGCTTAACATATTCTATATATGAACCTATCCTAATGCATCAAGCAAATAGGCAAACAGGCACACAACAAACCATCAGGAGAGAAGAGGTGAACTGGAAGAGCAACAAGGAAGTCATCCCAATGCTACATCTAGTTGATGTGTGTCAACACATGAGTCCATCAGAGGCTCAACCTCTTGAGGAATGCACAGAGCACTCCCTAAGGAAGGCCAGGCTCTCCTAAGAGGGATCCTATGTCAATAGGACAAATAAAGGAATCGGGGTAGATCCTAGATGTCAATCTAAAGTGTTAGCATAGTATGCATCAACACAGGAATCCATCAGAGGCTCCACCTCTTGAGGAATGTACAGAGCACTTCCTAAGGAAGGCCAGACTCTCCCAAGAGGGACCCTATGTCAATAGGACAAAGAATGATTTATGGAATGAACCTAGATGTCAACCTAAAGCACTTGATTAATGTGCATCAGCACAAGAGTCCATCAGAGGCTCCACCTCTTGAGGAATGCACAGAGCACTTCCTAAGGAAGGCCATGCTCTCCCAAGAGGGATCCTATGTCAATAGGACAAAGAAAGATGAGTAAAGAACCTAGATATCAATCTAAGGTGTCAAGGAAATGTATATCAGCGCAAGAGTCCATCAAAGGCTCCACCTCTTGAGGAATGCACATAGCACTTCCTAAGGAAGGTCAGGCTCTCCCAAGAGGGATCCTATGTCAATAGGACATATAATGATTTTAGATTATGGGAGGCATGGTGAAAACCTAAGGAATTTACCAAGGCACTCAACCAAATTCATTGGATTAAGAAATGATGGGAAGCATGATGTATACCAAAGGTATCCATCATGACACCAAACCATACATGGAAGAATATTGAATGAATGCAAAACATTCAAGGAAGAGTCATCTATCTAAAGGTTCTAATGAAAACCTAATGATTAGTTCTAGAGATTAACCATCTAAATGAATTTAGAAGATCTATCAAGGCTTAGCAATTGTTCTAAATAGGTGTCAACCTATGTTCTATTCTATCAAGAAGAGATTAGAAGTCTAAGGTTTGCTAAGGTTCACCTTAGAGACCAAACTATGAGGTAGGCTAAATTAGGATCACCCTAAACACAATCAACTTGTAAATTCTAGGAAAAATACTAACATCAATCCTAAAAGGCTAGGAAAAATTCTAAGGCTACCTAAGTGTGTTAAGGAATCATGGTACAAAATCCAGAGCCAAGACCTAAGTCTAAAGGTCCTAAACAAATTCTACACTTAAAGGTATGCTTAAGGGAATCCACAAGGGAAAGGTCCTAGAAATCCATCTCAAACCTACACCTAAAAGTATGGCAAGAATGAAAAAAATGATATTAAATGGAAATCTAACCAAAAATTCAATTAAACTGCACACAAAAATGAAAGGCATGGCAAGAATCATTCATGATTTTTTCCAAAATTTTCTAGAAATTAATCCTATTTTTAAAGCATTAAAAATGATAAAATGAATAAAAGAAAATCCAAAAATGAATAAAAGAAATTAAAAATGCAAGAATATAACGTGACCATCAGATCACAAGACCGGTCAACAGATCCAAAGGAGAAGCGAGCGCCACGTAGCACCTGAGGGAGTTTATGAAACGATTCGTTTTGTTATGGATTGCATGCTCTTATGTTAACTATGGTTCACCATAGTCTCTAATCTATGCCATTCAATCAGAAAGTATTCACATCTAACACACACCAGCATGCCACGTCATCCAGTCAATGGTCAAAACTCTGAAATTAAATCTCACGCATTGGATTGTATTACTCAGTCAATGGAGTCAATATGATCTAACGGTCTAAACATCATCTTCCTCATTTGAACTGGAAAATAAAAGGGGGGAGATTCACGGTGGCCGGAGAAGATTCCGGTCATCTTCTCTGGTGGCATCCACAGTACTAGGTTTTCAAACCTAACCAAATTCAATAAAAATCATACAGATCTCTTCCTCTACTCACAAGGATCATCATGCTACACTTTTTTTTCCAGTTTTCTCTCAAGATCAGGGCAACACGATACCAAACAGAAATGATGCACTTATGCAAATCATCACCAAACTCTACCAATCTGATCCTAAAATCATCTAGGCAACATCAAAAACCTATCCACATGTTTAATCTAACATAATTGTACATAAATTAAGAGCAATCGTGAGATGAAGAAACCTGATCAGAAGCTTCAAATGTGGCACTCTCAAGTGTGAATCCTTTCTCCAAACGATGCAGAATCAATCAATGATCAATGCTAGATAGATCTTGATGCTTAGCTCTTCTTGATTTTGCTTCAAACTCCAAAACTGATTCTCACTCTTCAAGCTCCAAAATCCCAACTGTTCTAACAAAATTTCCCTCCAAATTGCCTCTAACTTCATCCAGTCATGGTCTAGAGTTTATATACATGATGTTTGGATCAATCTCATGCGCATTCATGGCACATTCAATCCATTTCAATTTCCACTTTTTCCTTACTTTTTCTTCATGGAAGTCCATGATAATGGCTCTGTTTCCAGCTCCAAATTTCTCAAATTCAGTGCTTGCGTGGCGGTGAGGATGAAGGGCTAAGATACACTCCTTAATCTCAATCAATGGATGATCTTTGTTATGTAACTTCTCTTTGAAGCAATTCCAAAATTAGCCATGAAATGTAACTCACTTTGAAATTCTACCAATGCCAATCTGTTCCAAATATCATTTACAATCAAAATATGCACAAACTTGCAATATTTTGAACCAATATGATTTATTTTGCAATTTTCTCATTTAATGCCTTTTAAATCTCTTTTTGTCAAATTTTATTCAACCAACTCTCATGCTAATCCATATCAATGAACTCTTGATGCTTGGTGGAGTAAATAACCACATTTTGAGCAACTTTCAAGTCGAAAAAAATTCCATTTGAGGTGTGTAAGATGGTGAAATTGACCCATAATTAAAATGGCCTATAATCTCACTTTCCCAAAATGCCCTTGTCTTGCAAGCAATGTATCTTGAGTTCTACAAATCCAATCAAGGACGTCTAGTACTCTTTGGAAAGCTAAGGAGATGAGGAACAACATTCATGTTGGCATGAAGTTGAGGAGAAGCTTCCTTCTAGGTCAAAAATGTCATGGAAGTTGGTTGACTTTCAAGGACCAAAATCACATTCATCTGATGACCTATAACTTGTTTGCTTCATAACTTGAGGTCTATAAACCCTATCAAGGACTTCTAGTACTCAAATTAAAGTTATGATCATGCTCTACAATAATCATGTTAGGGTCAAGGTGAGATGAAAATCACATCTTGAGTTATGTGGTCTTGAGGTTAGGCACTAAAACCAGGGGATTTTACACTGTCAAGCTTAGAAACCCTAGCCTAGGAACTCCTCACACTCTTGATTCATAATGAGTTGACCTTGGAATCATCCCTTGGGCATCTTAATACATAAATCCATGATCACATGGCCTTGAAGTTAGGTCTCAACCTTCCTCAAATCATCTGTTGACCTAGGGTTGACCAGATGAAACCCTAGTTGCACCAATCTTGGTAGTAGCTTCTTATCCTTCACATGATGACCTGTCTAGGCTTTAAATTAAATTTCAATACTTCTAATGAGCTCTCTCAAGGCTTTAGGTCCAACTTCATGGATTCAACATCATCAGATGGCCTCCCACAACCCTCAAGTTAGGAGATGTGCACATATAATTGTCTAGCCACTTCTCTGAGGAACTTTGACTTCTTTGATGAGGATATCAACCCTTGAATACTTGAATAGAGCCTCTTAGATAGATTCATAACCTTGGTAGCCTTTTGTTGGTAGTCATACCTCTTGATCTCCTGTACATATGTCAATGCAATGCAGATGATAATGCTAAAATGAATGCAATGAAACACAAGTTAAGTAAAGAAAAAGGTTAGCCAAATTTTGGGGTGCAACAAAGGGATGTTGAAGAAAAAGTATGTGTTGACTCAGTTCTTTTTTTACTAAAATATTGTAGAAAATGATAATGGTTTCTTTTTGAAAGGAGTGGATTCGTGCCCTTGATGCTGCTATTGGGTTTTTAAGTCGTTTGATGTTCATTTATCACACTCTTTCAACTTTGTTTTGCACCATTTTTCTTGAACCATGGATGATGGGCTTTTTATAAGCCTAAATGATTCCATATTGTCATTCCCATTGTGTTTCATTCCTAAACCCCTTCCCTTTTCATTTTTCTAGTTTATTTTCTCTTAACAAATTGTTCTAACTTGGTTTTATTTTATTCTTCTTCTAAATTTTTAATAATAATCCTTAGTACATTACTTTGATATTTTTTATTATTTATTTTTAAGTTGTTCATCTTATTTATCTAATTTCATGTTGATTTTCCCTTCAATTTTATTTCAATTTTTTTTAATCTTTGGTCAATGAAGAAGCCAAATGTGACTATTATCGATTTATCGATAAAATAGTGATTTAGATGAGACCGCCACTTAATTTTCTTTTCATTTTATTCTCCATTTTGTTCATCTCTATTTTATTTCAATTTTCGATCATGAAGTCTTTATATTCATAAACATTTATTTTTGAGGTTGTTTAACCTTCATTATTTCAAATCTTTAAAAAATGATCATTGGGATCATTTTCTATACTTTGGGATCGTGATAGGTTACCTTCGATTAATTAACACAGGGTTGTGATTAAGACGAGATCATTTTCCTTTATGGTCCGTGTGACACGATTACATTGGAGAATGATCCTCAATATCATTTCTCTATCTTGTTTTTAGCACAGACATCAACTCACGCGACCTCCTATAGTTCGAATTTCGTCATAAATCGAACTGCAACGATTTAACACTACATTTCGTCTCGATTCGATTCACATATCAAAATAATGACTAACTTTTACTTTTCGTCAACATATTCTTGTTTTACTTTTCAATCAATATACTCTTGATTTATTTTCAGTTAATATTATCTCGATTATATTATCTTGTTCATATACTTGTTAATATTTATATTGATTATACTATTGTGAATATTATATTGATTATATTGTTATATATCTTGCCATATTATTCATAATTGTCCATATTCATATTCATCTTATTCATCTCTTATTCACATTCTTTTCAAATGTCTTAACAATTATCGAAACAATAAAAGCCTAAATTGGTGGACTGTTGGTTACTTGTCTGAGCAACAGATTATTGGTCTTTTCCAGAAACCCTAGCTTGGAGTTTTGTTCGACTTTTGCTCAAGGCATAGTTTAGGACACTTCGCACGTACACAGCTTCTTCTTGGGCTACCTTACAATGAGACTTTTTATTTTGTGCAATCCCGTGTAACTTACATGTATCCCTCTCCCATTTTAATGTGTGCATTCGTATTTCTTTGATCATTGTTTATCTTCTTGGAGCACCCTTAAGTACTAGCGTAGACTAAACCATTTTCAAACTAATTCTCGATTCGTCAACGAGCCATTTTCAAACACTCCCGTAAGTCAAGTGCTCATACGCATTCGCCATCAACCTATCACACACACTCGCACATTTCATCGCAATTTCGATATTGGGGGCACCCTCAGGGACTAGTATCGTTTCTCACAACATAACCCTTGATTCATCATCAAGCCGATTCCATTTTCAATCAAACCCTCGACTCTTCATCGAGCCGTTTTCAAACCAACTTCCATTCCAACACATCTTTGCACTGAAATATAAAATCAAACCCTTGATCCAGCATTAAGCGGTGTTTTAGCCAAGTTTTAAGTTGAGTGCCTTTTGCCTTGTAGCCCACCTCTTTTCACAATGTATTCGATTCAATCCTTTATTCAAACGCTTTTCTTAATAATAACAAAAGAAGAATATTTTTGAAGTATAGCATTCCTTGAATCTCCGAATGAATGGCTCTTGAGGCGCACGCTTTGGGTTGTCACTCATTCGCCCTTTCGTCTTAAAACACCTAATCTCTATTCAAACATTTTCACAATCAAACTTACAAAACAAGGAGATTCTTGGAGTCTGGAATTCTTGGAATCTTCAAATAAAAGGCTCTTGAGGCACACCCCTTGAGTTGTTATTCATTCAATCTTTCGATTTCAAAACGTTCAACCATTCTCAAAACATCTTTAATCAACTCTCGAAAGAACTGAGTTCTTGGAATCTCGCATTCCTTGAATTCCTCGAATGATAGTTGCACGGAAACTTGCTGGTGAACGATTAATCTCAAATCTCCGTCAGGATGATAATCTGATTTCACTGAAGGACTGCGTCATCAAGTCATCAAGGGATCACTGGTTACACGGTAACCGGTGAAGGATATCTGATTTTGCCGTCAAGCGTTCTGCGTCACAGTAGAAGAATCACCTCTGGACTCATCAGGTCACTGGGACTTTTGACAATCTCTGTCGGACTTCGTCAGTAATTCAAAACTAGACCTCTCGGTAGGTATCGGGACATCCAGACTTTTGCCGTCAGGCACTCCACGTCAGCTAGGAGAACTTCTTTGATATCGCAGTCGGACTTCGTCAGTAAGTCCGGGGATAGAATCCTTAGTCAATCATGAACCAATATGGATATCTAAACTTTTGCCATCAGGGACTTCATCAGCAAGTCATGGGATTTGGCACTGCTGCCGAACTTCAATAATCAAGTCTTCAAAGGGAAATTTCAACTCCTCTGTTTGAAACCTGTTGGGGATGACACATCTCTGTTGGGGATTCTAGGGAACTATCAAGTAACTCTACTTTGGGGATTCAGGAATCATCCTGGATGAATAAACTCTGCTGAGGAACTCAACAATCATCCTGAACAAACAACTCTGCTGAGGAATTCAAGAATCATCTTGAACAAACAACTCCGTTGAGGAACACCTGCACACAAGAACGGTAGCAACCTAGCTCATGTTTAACATGCATATGTTCGACAATGGTGTAATGCTCCATACGATGGAAATGCTACGCGTTCAGGGTAGATGCTATGCAATCATGCAAAATGCTACAGAACCAAATCAGCAAAATAAATGCTGAAGGGAACCCTTCTGTCAAGGAGAAAGAACCATTCTGATTGGAAGGAGGAATCATCCTGCTGAGGAGAAGGGATCACACCTATCTCAATTGGACTTAACCTGGGGAAACGAACCTCATACGACTTTCCGCTGGGAAACAGAATTCTACGAGAACCTGTACTTGCTCAACCGGGTATACAAACCACAAACTACTGAGGAAACGATGTCAATCGCAGAAATAAACTGCACGGCCTTCACAGATAGAATCTTCCTGGAGATACGGACTCCGATGGGGAAGTATAGCAACAACTATTCGAACACTCTCTCCTGCTGGAGAAAACAAACAATGCCCTGAACGGCTTCCCCGAGTTTGGCTCTCTTGGGGAACTGCAAACTCGGCCGAGGATAGACAACCAGACGCTGGAATAAATCGTACCTGCCGGGGAGAACACAACTCTGTGGGGAATTCAACTCTATTGGAGCCTTCAGTCTGAACTATCGAGAACTAAACACTTACGGATATTCTTCTACGAGAAAACTACGTGTTGACCCACTGTTGGGAACGGGTACACACCTCTGCGCATGACTCAGCTGGGGAAATGATGATCCTGCCTAGGATACATCTTGGCATACTGCCTGGAGGGTGACGGCCCTGTAACAAAGTGAAAAAATAGACAAGATACCCTTCACAAAGGGACCTATCAAGGTTATCATCTGTGACAATGTTCAGGTAATTCAATGTTTTAACAATTATCGGCCTAGGCCAGCAAGTTTATGTATGCGCATTTTAACAAAAACATCGGGCATTTTTTTCCCGCAAACAAAACAGATAAAAGCTAGAACAAGCAAACAGAAATACTGAATAGTATATGTTTATTGATAAACGAGCCTGTAAATAGGCAAAATGTTTTACAACAGATGCAAGCTCCTGAAATGAGGAAGCTGCGCAAGTCTATACATAAATACACAACAATATATACACAAATGTCGGCAATGCTGTGTAGACAAACACCATGAGTTGATCCCTCTATGACCCACTCGACTTCGATACTTCTCCGACGCTTCAGCTTTAGAAGAGATTGATTTGGATAAACGGCCCTCAGGTCTCCCCAAACCACTAAAAGATGAAAGTTCACATGTAGAACACAGTCATTTGCTTTTTTAATCCCTAACTTTTGCCTGAACCGCCCTTTCGGGTTTTCGATTCACCGGGATACCCTTTTTTTCCAAAGCCGCCCTTTCAGGTTTTCGACTTTGCGGGTGTACATTTTTCATTTATATCCCTAATTTTTGCCCAAACCTTTTATTCCTTTTTTATGGTTCGCCGGGATGCCCCATTTTTTCTTGGATATTCTTTTTTTTCCAGCGGGTCATTTTAAGCAAAGTATTTTTTAACTGCGTCCAAGTTCACAGGGGATGCAAAATCTTCGCCATCCATCGTGGGTAATAGCAAGGCTCCTCCCGAGAAGACCTTGTTGACGACATATGGACCTTCGTAGTTAGGATTCCACTTGCCCCTGTGATCGGAATATGGTGGGAGAATCTTTTTCAGTACGAGATCGCCCGTCTAAAAGCTTCTAGGACGCACCTTCTTATCATAAGCTTTCTTCATTCGGCTTTGGTACAGACGACCGTATACGATGGACGCTAACCTCTTCTCATCCATCAGGCTGAGTTGATTCTATCTATTCTTGATCCATTCTGCCTCATCGAGTTTCACGTTGACCAGAACTCTCAAAGAAGGAATCTCGACCTCCAGCGGTAGGACAGCTTCCATACCATATACTAGTGAGAAAGGAGTTTCCCCAGTTGATGTGCGCACCGTTGTACGATAACCGTGCAGAGCAAAAGGCAACATCTCATGCCAATCTTTGTACGTGACAACCATCTTTTGCACTATCTTTTTGATGTTTTTGTTGGCCGCTTCAATAGCGTCATTCATCTTCGGCCGATAGGGTGATGAGTTGTGATGTTCAATCTTGAAGTTCTGGCATAACTCCTTCATCATCTTGTTATTTAGATTCAAACCATTGTCAGTAATGATTTGTTCGGGAATTTCATATCTGCAGATGATGTCCTTCTTTATGAATCTGGCTACCACTTGTTTGGTCACATTAGCGTACGAGGCTGCCTCTATCCACTTGGTGAAGTAGTCGATAGCTACCAAAATGAAGCGGTGTCCATTAGATGCAGTGGGCTCGATCTTGCCGATCATATCGTTACCCCGCATGGAAAACGGCCACGGGGATGACATGACATTCAACGGGCACGGCGGCACATGGATTTTGTCTGCATAGATTTGGCATTTGTGACATCTCTTCGCGAATTTGAAACAATCTGACTCCATCGTCATCCAGTAATACCCTGCTCGTAATATCTTTCGAGTCATGGCATGTCCGCCGACGTGTGTACCAAATGTGCCTTCATGGACCTATTTCATAAGCACGCTTGCTTCTTTTTCGTCCACACATCTGAGTAGCACGAGATCATGATTTCTCTTATATAGAACTCCATCAGGATTGAGGTAGAAATTTCCAGATAGCCTCCTCGGAGCCTTCTTATCCTGGTTGACGCTCCCACAGGATACTCCTTAGTCATAAGGAAGTTGTGGATATCATAGAACCATGGCTTGCCATCAGACGCTTCCTTAATTACAAAAACGAATGTAGGTCTGTCAAGACGGGAAATGACAATTCTTGGAGCTTCATTCCAAAAATTAACTTTATACATTGAAGCCAACGTGGCTAAGGCATTAGCCATCTGATTTTCAGATCTAGGCACATGATGGAGCTCCACTCGATCAAAGAAAGGAAGCACCCTTCTGGCATAATTCATGTAAGGGACCAAATTTGACTGACGAGTCTCCCACTCCCCTTTTATTTGGTTAACAACGAGTGTCGAGTCACCGTATACATCCAGGTTCTTGATTCTCAAATCAATGGCTTCTTCTAAACCCATGATGCATGCCTCATATTCCGCTTCATTGTTGGTGACCGGGAATGTTAATCTGGTAGTGAACGGGATGTGGGATCCCTGGGGAGTCATAATGATTGCCCCAATTCCACTTCCATACGAATTGATAGCACCGTCGAATATCAATTGCCACTAAGAACTCCTCCCAGGGCCCTCGTCGGGTAGCGGTTCTTCGCAGTCCTTCATCTTAAGGAACATGATATCCTCGTCAGGGAATTCAAATTTCATTAGTTGATAGTCTTCGATAGGCTGCTCGGCAAGGTACTCAGACAAAATGCTTCCCTTGATGGCCTTCTGGGAAACATATTTAATATCATACTCCGTCAGTACCATTTTTCACCGGGAAATCCTGCCTGAAAGAGCCTGCTTCTCGAAGACATACTTGATCGGATCCATCTTCGAAATTAGCATGGTCGTGTGATTGTGCATATACTGTCGTAAACGTTTGGCAGCCCACGCGAGTGCGTAACACGTTTTTTTCCAGCATTGAGTAACGGGAGTCACAATCTGTGAACTTCTTACTCAAGTAATATATGGCATGCTCCTTTCTGCCAGTCTCGTCGTGCTGACCGAGAACGCAACCCATGCTATTCTCAAGAACCGTCAAGTACATGATTAGAGGTCTTCCGGCCACTGGGGGAATCAAAATTAGAGGTTCCTGCAGATACTGTTTTATCTTGTCAAATGCCTTATAGAAATCCTCATTCCAGATAATCGCCTTATCTTTCTTCAATAGCTTAAACATTGGTTCGCATGTGGCCGTGAGTTGAGATATGTGTTGCACCCTAAAATTTGACCAACACATTTCACTTGATTTGTGTTTCAATTGCATTATTATCTGCATAATAGATCATGTACATAGTTCATCCATTTGCATAGCATAGCATAAGCAAGTCATCCAGCAAGGGATCAAGTGCCATTCTTATCTAAAGGAGCACATCAAAGGGGCTCTTATTCAAATTTAAGATTATCTAAGTTAACAACTGAGGAATTGAAGCTTTGAATAGTTAGAAGGTCAAGCAGTGGATTTATCTCCTATCTGGGGGTGTGTTTGAAGATCATCAATGAGATATGAGCTATGAACTGAGGGTGTGGAATGTGTATAAAACATCATGAAGGCCTAGAGGGTCATTTTGAATATGAGTCAAGTCATTGGTATGATTACAAGAGCTACAGTTGAATGCAGTCAACTAGGGTTTCATCCGGGTCAACCCTAGGTCAACCCTAGGTCAAATGCTTGATTGAAGGGCATCAAGGCCTATTTTAAGGATGTGGAATTCATGATTTGATATGTGGATATAGGTGTGGTGTTGTGCCAAGGAAAAATCAAAAGAAATCAAGAAGTAGAGGAGTTGCTAAGTTAGGGTTTCAGTGTAAAATCCCCTGATTTAGGCCCAATTTCCAAGTAAGATAAGTCAAAATGAAAGCTTCAAATGACTTTGGGCTCCACATGAAACTTGTAGAGCATCTCAATACCTTTAATTTGAGTGGTGGAACTCTTCAAGAAGATTTGTGGAACTCAAGTTATGGTTCTTGCAAGTTACAAGTCATCAAGGGACACTGAAATTTATCTGTGAAAGTCACTTGACTTCCAAGCATCTTTTTCCCTTCAAGAAGTTTTCAAATGGACCTTGGACAAACATGAAAGATGTTCCTCATGATCTTAGCTTTCCAAAAAGTGGTATAAGTCCTCAAGATGATTTGTAGAGCTCAAGTTATGGTTCTTGCAAGTCAGGGGTATTTTGGGAAAGTAAGATTATGGGTCATTTGAATCATAGGTCCATATCTCCATCTTCCACTCTTCAAATAAAAAAATGTTCAACATGAAATATGCTCAGAATGATGTTTTTAGGCTAGATGAGAGGTCTTGGTGAAATGGAAAGGCTTGTAGAAAAGAATGCTCAAAAATGGCTTGAAAATGGACATTTTTTCAAATGGATTCATGGGGGGAAATTGCAACTTTTGATTTACAAGTCCAAAATGTGTCATCCAAATACTCAGATTGATTGGAAAATATGTTTTAGAGAGGTTGGCATTGTTACTTTTTTGAGTTGAGGTCAGAATCATGGAGCTCCTTTGTAAACCACTTGCTTGAATTACAAGTCACACATTCAAAATCTTACACAAGCTGATTCAAGCCAAGCTACCTATCAAAACACATTCACAATGATGCATATGGTTGATTAGAACCCTTGGAAGCTGACTGAAGCAAGCAAAACCCGACTGTAGCACATTACTTCCATGGTTGTGACAGAAATTTGGATACACTGAATTGGGCTTCTAGCTTGGATCAAAAGCCCATGAACAACTTTTATTTAAGGGTTAGAGTGAGATTGGATCAAAGTTGGAGTCATTTTCGTGCTGAGCAAAGAAGTCATAACTGAATTTTTCAAGAGGAAACTCAGAATCGGTTTTGAGGTTGAAGGCTTGATCAAGGCAAATTGAAGGTTGGAGAAGATTCCTTGTGCTTCATTGAAAGTGTTTGCATCAATTTGGAGTGGATTTCGTGCCTCAAAGACCTTCTGTGGATCACTCCTTTGCAGGTATGTAATCTTCACAATATGCAGTGTTCTAGATCGTTTTAGCTAGAATTGATTATGCTGTTAGGATCCATAGGAACTAGAGAACGTTTCTGGTTAATTTGATAGTATTTGGTGACGATCAAGCGTAGAGTGCAAATTCTGTTGAGAGTTGGTTAGGGAGTTCTTGGATGAATTGATCATGATTGAATAGTTAGAGATGATCAGTACAACATAAGGATTCGATCCATGGCTTTTAATTCAAGAATTGAGAGAATTAAGTTTGGTGTACATTCTGAAAGTCCCATCGTGTTTTGATTTGGAGTGAGATTCAAGGAATTCTGAGGTTAGAATCATGATCTACGTGAAAAATCGAGCAAGATGATGTAGGGTTTTGTTATGTTTGATGACCTGTGTGGAGGTGCTCACCGGAGAAGACGGTGGTCTCCACCGTGAACCACCGTCTCTAACATTGAGGGCTGCCTGAGTTATTTGAGGAAGATGAACATGAGCCATTAGATGTGGCTTGGACCGTTGACTGGAATTGAATTGGATGGCCATGATTTCATTTCATTGTGTGAAGGCTGAATACACATGGAGCGCAGCGTTTCATTAAACGCTTGGTTTGGGCTTAACATCACCATTGCTAACCACACCCTCATCCTGGCCCATGAGTGAATTGTAACGTGAATGAGTTGCTATTTGCCACACAGTTTTCTCATTTTTTTATTTCATTTTCCTGATTTTTGTTTTAATTGTTTGGGCCTAGCACGCGTGTGCTTTTGACACCCCTCTCTCTGGACCATTAGCATTTCATGTTATTTCTTTTTGCTATTCATCACCAGCATTTATCATTTTCATTTGATTTCCATTATTTTCATCATTTGTTTTGGCATCTTTGAAAAATCATATAAAATCGGAGAATGATCATTTTGATATGGGGATTTTTTCTACATTTTAATAATTGTCTCAAGAAATTTGTGAAAAAACAAAAATATTATTTTAGGCATTTTTCCATTTATGGTGAATTTTCACATTTAATTGCATTTTATTTTCATTTTGTTTGTACATATCATTTGGTGAATTTTGTTTGGTCATTTAAATTCATATTTTGATTCCATTCTTTTTGTGGTAGTTAGATTAGAACATTAAGTTCCCCCTGGATTTATTCCACATTTTTGTGGATTAATTTTGATTAGTTTTGATTAGAAAACATTAGATTAGTATAATTAGGGTTTAAACTCAACATAGGTGCATTACAACATTTTATTTTGGTGTTTTTAACATGAATTAGGTTATGAGACATATAGGGTATGTAGGGTAGATATAGAAATCCCCTTAGAATAAATCTTAGAATTTTAAATACTATTTTACTATTTTTAGTATATTTTGCAAATGGTGTGTTTGTTTGGTGTTCCCACTTGGGGTTTATATTGGTTTGCTTGGGTTTTTGGCTTTTATTTGGGGTATGGGGCTTGGTTTGAGCTTGTGGATCATGAAGCATTAAAGGAGAAGATTGAGGATAATAATCAAAGCTTTGTGCACGAAGATTGCTTGGATTGAAGATGTTTTTGAAGACATAGGAAATAATAGGAATAAGCAGAGCCTTAGAATAGAACAAATTTTTTCATAAACATGGATAGCTTCCTTTGCTCCCATTCTTCTCAATGATTAAAAGTCCCTCTATGATATTCACCTCCCTCCTTTGGAGGGATACATGGTTTTATCTAGGAGGTAGAACTTTGAGGGAAACAGTCTGTTACAATGTCAACTATTCATAGACTTCCTTTGGTTGTCAATGAACTGTTTGACATTCAATTTATTCTGATAAATCAATTCATCTAGGAGAGCTTGTCTTGAAGAAAGAAGCCATTGAAGATAGAGGTGAAGATCAAAGATTGACAAAGATGAAGATTATTCATGTCAGAGGTGTGCAACTGGTGAATTAGGGTTTTACTGCTATTCGGAGCTATTTGCTGTCTGATGCTGTCAACTGATTAAGATTTTGTGCTTGTTTGAGCCTGGGGATTTCTTGAAGATGGAAGCTTATTGTAGCTTGGGTACCATTGAAGTTTGGCTTTGGAGATCATTGGGAGATTGCTGTTTATCAACTGTCAGAGTTGGGTATTGTTCAGAACTGCTGCTGTAGTGGCTGGTGTGCTGTCAGAGCTGGTTTTGGGGTTTTATTTTTCTTTGCTGTATTGTTTGTTAATTTTCCCTTAGGTTTGAAGTAAAGCTGTTTCACTTTGCCTATTGTTTTCCAGGTTCGAGGTTGAGTGGACTCCCCTGCCTCGCTTGTATTGTTGCATTCATGCATTTTACTGCTTTACTGTATATATGTTGTTTCTTTTCTGCCTATCCCTTAGGATCTCTGTTTCTCTCTGCGCAAGAGAGAAATATGACAGACATTAGGCTCTCATTCATGCATGATAACATTAGGGTAGATTTTGATTCCCATTTTAACCCTAGGTTTTTAGAGTTCTTTTCTCTTCTATCTCAAAACAATCAAAAACACAATAAGAGGTCAAACATCAATAAAAAACAGTTCTTGCGTAAAAAGACTGAAAACCAATCAAAGTGTCATTTTTGTCCGCTTGGACCCGTAATCAGGAGAAAACCTTTTTCAGAAGGATAAAAAACAGTCAGAAAAATATGTGTCTTCCGTAGCCCGAACTACGTTTGCTCTGATCTTTCATGCTGTATGAAAGTACGTAGGCATAGGATGCGATATCCTAGCGAGCAACCTTCCCCTCCTTTCCCGTAGGTAGGCAAACTACGTTGACTCTAATTTCTCGTTCCGGACGGGAATACGCAGGCATCGAGTGCGATACTTTGCCGAGTCATTTTCTTTTCTTTTAACCCCAGACCTGCAGAATAGATAGAATAACGATCCATACCAGAAAACAAGCGTGGATCTCGTCGAGTACGACGGACGTGAGGGGTGTTAATACCTTCCCCTTGCGTAACCGACTCCCGAATCCAGGATTTGGTTGCGATGACCATTCCTTTCCCGTCTTTGCGGTAGGTTTACTCTGAGCGTTTCCTTTCCCTCTTTTGGGATAAATAAAGCACGGTGGCGACTCTTCTGTTCAGCCGGCGCCGATTTTCGCAGTAGCGACAGCTGGCGACTCTGCTGGGGACTCCAACGGTTCCCTACGCGAGTCAATCCTAGCGCTTGTTTTCCCGTCGTGGATTTTGTATGGATTTACTTTTCAGTCATTTACTTTCAGCATTATTTTATTGTGATTATTGCTGTGGGTATAAGGGGGTTCTATGATTGAGAGATAAGCCGGACCTGGGCTTGAGTGCACCTAGAATTAGTTGTGGAAAGTAGTGGGCGCGTGCATGCTTTGCATGTACTAGTGTCCCGCAAAATCCACGCTCGTACGAGGTTCTTCTGGTTGACTTCTTTTTCAACCCTTTGGGTTGAGGGGGTTGTTGGTTAGTTGGATTGTCGACTCCGGGGACCGATCATTTGGAAGTTGGCTAAGTGAGGCCTCTTCAGGACATGATGATGACACACCTTCTGGGTATCGTATCATCAGTCTTGAAAGTCTGTGACGCCAATGATCACATAGGATGCCATACCTTGTGTCAGTTATTAGGACACCTACCTGTGAGAGGGGTTGGGACATGCAGGTAACTTGACCTCCAGATTACCGGTTTTCTTGATTGAGGTTCAATGGTATTTGAGGACAGTGTTATTGGGTCTGTCAGAGACCGGGTTGGAGCATTGTGGATGGTCTTGAGCAGCTTGTGGGTCTATTTGAGGCCAATATTGTGGATTGGGCTTCTCAGCCAGGGGCATGTGATCCCTTGGTGCATTGTTTGCATATTGCATTGTTCGCATCATCATATGCATATCATTAACGTGTGTTTGTGCTGCAGGTGCATTTTCATACTTCCCGATTCTAGTGCTCCGGACTTCTATCTGTTATTGTTGCGTATAAGTTGCCTACTCCTGATGTGACTTCTCTGTTGGGTCTGATTTCCCTAGCTGATGATGATGTGAGGAGAAGCTTTAGAAAGAGTTATGGGAAGCTACTGAATTTGGTTTGCAGACTAACTACATATGAGCTGAATGGGTTATACACGTTGATGCAGTTATATGATCCCTCCTTGAGGTGTTTTATGTTCCAGGACTTCATTTTGGCTCCGACTATGGAGGAGTACGCTGAGTTTCTAGAGTTGCCAGTTCAGAACAGAGTGCCTTTCATTCACTTTGACGCTAAGCCTAAGCTGGAAGACTTAGCTGTTCCCTTGCATATGGATCCTGCAGAGTTGTTGTTGACTTCCTGGCATGGAGTTCCTGGGTTTTCTCTCAAATTCTTGGTTGGCAAAGCTCAAGAATATGCCAAAAGTGGCTGCTGGATTGTGTTTAACGCTGTTCTTGCCTTGTGCATCTATGAGATTCTACTGTTCCCTAATCTGCCTGAGTTCATTGATTTGGATGCATTCCACTTGTTTGCTGCAGGCAACCCGGTGCCTACCTTGATTGGAGATTTCTATCATTCCTTGCATTATAAGAATGAAAACAGAAGGGGGGAAAATGTCCATTGTTGTGTACCATTGCTGAATATGTGATTTGAGAGCCATCTGCCGAAGAAGGGTCTTTTTGCTGAATCTGCACATACAGCTGAATGGTCCAAGCGTCTAATGGGGCTTTCTTCAGAAGACATTGTCTGGTTCGATAGAGATTTATTGGGGTCAAAGATTATCTTCAGTTGCGCCGGGTTTCCTAATGTTCCTCTAATTGGAAGGAGGGGTTGTATTAATTACAACCCGTCTTTGTTGATTCGACAGTTTGGGTATGCTTTGAAGAGTCCACCGAAGGAGGAAGAAATCCAGGAATCTCTGTATTTCACTGGTGACCTGAGTGGGGAATTATTAGCCAAGCTTCAGCGCGCTTGGAATCATATCTGCAGAAGAGGGAAACCATTGCTAGGCAAGAATGATTGTCAAGCTTATATGCCTTACAAGGTGTGGATTCAAGAGAGGGTAAGACAGGTGCAGATGCCTTTTCCAGCAGTATCACGTCCTGTTCCCATTCCGGTTGAGGAGCCTACTACTGTGGCTATCGAGCTCTATGAGCGAGTTGTGAAAGAAAAAGAAGACTTGATAAAGATCAATGAAGAGTTAGAGAAGGAATTGGCTCAGATCCGGAGTGAGAAGAACAAAGCTGTGTATTCCTTCCAACAGCAGACTGAGTTGGTAAACAGGCTAGGTGCCGAACTGACAGAAGAGACAAAGAAACGGGAACGCCTGGGAAAAGAATTCAGAAGCTCTCATGATATGTTAGAGTCCAAGAAGAAGTCACTCGATGCCGCCTACCGGGAAATCTCTTCGTGCAACAGAACATGGAATGCTATGCTAACCAACAATAAAAAGAGGGAAGACAAATTGAAACAACAAATTTCTGAACTCGAAGATCAGTTGAAAGCTAGCAAGAGAAAGTATGAAGAGGAGGTTATGACAAGATATAGTCTTCAGAACTCATTGAACAAAGCCATCGAGTGCAAGAAGGAGGTTGTGTCTCAGAAACGGAAGTTAGAGGATCGTTTTGGAGGAGGGGCATGGGAGGAATCTATTGGTGATTTACGACGTGTTCTCAAGCGAAGAGATCTACTTGTCGAGGATTTGCTTACTCAACCAAATCATCCCGAGACTAAGAGATTATTAGAGGAGTACCAGGCGTATGGTTGCACTTGACTATCTCATGTATTGATGTGTATGCTTTATTTGCATTGTGCTGGCCATCACCAGGATTGTTGGTTGAGGTCATGCCTTCTTATTGTACGCTCATTAATATTGTATTCCAGACTTGATGGGATTTTCTGCAATGTATGAGATGTTTTTCTATGATTGGGTTTCGAGCTTCTTATTGCTATCACTGTCACTGCACTGGCACATTTGCACTAGAATTGGGGAGTGATATTCCCTAATGCACAGACACATGTTGCATTTGCATACACATTCATATTGCATTTACCAGGTAATTATAGAACTGTATCTCATTTCCTGCATCTCCAGGTTTTTCCAGGATTGAAAGTCAACGTCCTCACCGATACTCTACTCGTACCAACTGCAAAAGAGTTATGGACCAGATGCAAAGCGAGATGCAGGAGATGCGTGAGAAGCTGGCGCTGTTCATGCAGACGATGGAGACAATTGTGAAAGGGCAGGAAAACTTGCAAACTTTGGTGCAGCCATTGCTGGTGAGGAACGTCGGGAATAGAAACGAAGACCACAATTTTGTACGTGTTGACACCATTCATGGGGATGGTACTCCTACGCCTATAGCTCCACCTGTGGTGAATGTACCTGCTGTGAATGTGAACAATGGCGCTGGCGCCGGGAATGGTAATACAGGAATTGGTAATGAGACTGTCATTAACAACGTTAGATTCGGAGACGCCAATCTGGGCGGTGATAATAATGGAGGTAATGGCTTTGGTAACAACGGATTCGGATATAACGACCAGGGGTTTGATTATGGCAACCAGGATGGGAAGTTGGGCTTCAATGCTCAGGGTTTCGGACATGATGGATTTGGTAATGCCAATCAGGACTATGGTGGATTCGGTAACGGAAATGGTGCTGGAATGATGTCTTTTGGACCTGCCAGGGTCGCTCAACGGTATGGTAACAGGGGACTGGACCCTGTGATGAATCAGACTAGATTTGGTCGTAACAATGGGTGTGATGGGTACGGAAATGAGAATGTTAATTGGATGGAAGACCAACAAGAAGATGCCTTCTCCGATAGGGGTATGGATGGACCTGTGGATCCTGTTCAGAGAATCAAGATGCTTGAGGAACAAATGAAGGGTGTAGTGAATCAGAGTACTTCTGGTTTAGATATGACCACAATGGGATTAGTGCCTGGCCTAAGGGTACCGTTGAAGTTTAAAGCTCCCACCTTTGACAAATATAAGGGAGACACTTGTCCGAAGGTACATGTTCGCTCTTACTACAGACGGATGTCAGCTTACTCAAATGATGAAAGAATGCTGATGCATTTCTTCCAAGACAGTTTATCTGGACTGTCACTTGAGTGGTATATGGGGTTGGAGCCCACTCAGATCAAAACATGGAAGCAACTGGTTGAGGCGTTTGTGACTCATTACAAGTATAACAGTGACCTGGCACCGAACAGGGTCCAGCTGCATGGCTTGTCATAGAAAACTGGGGAGAGTTTCAAAGAATATGTGCAAAGGTGGCGCGACATGGCGGCAAGAGTGCATCCTCCTCTAGTGGAGAAGGAAATGAATGATATGTTCATTGGAACATTCACGGGGATATTCTACGAGAAGTTGTTTCCTGTTGCGTTGGGCAGTTTCTCTAATCTGATCTTGATGGGTGAAATGATTGAGAATAGTATTAAGGTGGGAAGATTCCAAGCTGGGGAGTCTACTTCGTCAGGAGGTAATAGAAAAGCATTTGGTGGTCGTCGTCAAGGTGATTCCAGTGCAGTGTTTGGTGGCCGGGGCAGGGGCAGAGGAAGACACCAGTATAATCATCCGCAGCAGATAGCTAGTGTCACGATTCTGATTCCTCAATAGAGACAACAACAACAACCGCAGCAACAACAGCAACAGCCACAGCAGCAACAGCCACAGCAGCAGCAGGGGCAGAATGCTGGCCAAAGAAGATTTCCGAATGCGAAGCCGAAACGAGTGTTTGAAGCGCCTCCTTCCACGTACGCGAAACTCTTTCAGACACTGTTGGGGCTGAATTTAGTTGAAAAGAGGACCTTGGCGCCGCCCACGGGACCAACCCTTCCTTATGGGTATGATGTTAACAAGCACTGTGACTTCCACTCCGGGGCACCCGGGCATGACATAGAGGCCTGTCATGCGTTTAAACATAAAGTTCAAGATCTATTGGATAGCAAGGCCATAAATTTTGGACAAGCAGGTCCGAATATAGTGCAGCAGCCTATGCCCAATCATGGGGCAAATGCTATTTTAACTGAGGAGGGTTTGAATCTGGTTACGAATGTTGAGGAACTGAAAACACCGTTGTGTGAAGTAAAGAGCAGGTTATTGAAAGGAGGTGTGTATTCGGGCTGCGATGAGTTTTGTCTAGAATGTTGGACCCAAGCTGGGGGTTGTGCTGAATTGAAGAAGGGTATTCAGACCTTGATAGATGAAGGCACGTTGCAATTTGATAGAACGGCAGTTGAGAAACCTGCAGAAGTATTAGCTGATGAGCAAAGTGATGTAGCTACAGTGACAATTCCCCGAAAAACGATAACTATAACGGCGCCAGCCAGGCGACCGACGATCACTATTACAAAGGCAGGGCCAATCCCTTATGAGAGCACTAAGGCAGTACCCTGGACTTATGGGCTGGAAGCATATTGTGATGGGGAGAAAATTGATATCAGTAAACGGCCAGCTGGGGTTGTGGACAATGTCGTCGGGACTGGAGGGATGACAAGGAGCGGGAGAATTTTTATATCGCCTGAGGTAGAGGCTGAACGATTGGCAAAAGGTAAAGGTAAAGTGAATGAGGATGTTCCTGTGCAGAGGAATGAAAAAGAAACGTCACTGAAGGATGTAGAAGAGTTTGTGCGTCTTATCCGTAAGAGTGACTATAAGATTGTTGAGCACCTTCAACAAATGTCGTCGAAGATATCCATATTGTCGCTGTTATTGTGTTCCGAAGCCCATAGGAATGCGTTATTGAAAATTCTGGACACGTCGTTTGTACCCCAAGATGTTTCTGTGAATCAGTTGGAGGGGGTGATGGCGCACGTGAATGCAGGCCATAGTTTGGGATTTATGGATTTTGATTTGACCCCGAGGGGAAGAGAGCATAATATGGCGTTGCACGTCTCAGTGGAATGCAGGGGCACAGTCATGTTCCATGTGCTGGTAGATACCGGGTCTTCCTTGAATGTGCTGCCAAAGAAAGTAATGATGAAGTTAGATATCAGGGGGATCATTTGTACGCCTAGTGACTTGGTGGTCAGGGCATTTGATGGTACACGAAGGTCAGTCTTTGGATCTATAACTTTGCCTCTGCAGGTGGGGCTGGAGGTTTTTGAAACGGAATTCTTTATTATGGACATCCAGCCAGCATATAGCTGTCTTCTTGGACGACCATGGATCCATGGTGCTGGGGCAGTCACATCTACCTTACACCAAAAGCTGAAGTACATGGTGGGGGACAGTGTGGTCACAGTTTGTGGAGAGGAGGATATACTGGTCAGCCATTTGTCGTCATTCAAGTACGTGGAAGTCGACGGCGAGATTCATGAAACCCCCTGTCAAGCCTTTGAAGGGTTGCGCATCAAGGACAAAGTTCCAGGGCCGAGTAAAGCATCAGAGGTGGCAGTATAGTCATACAAAGAGGCTCAGGCTCTAGTGAATACTGGCGAGACCAAGGGCTGGGGCAAGGTTCTGGATATCCCCGTGAAAATGGACAGATTTGGGCTGGGATATCAACCGTCATCATCAACGCCTACTGCAGGGGCACCCTATTTCAAAGGACCGATAACAATTACGGCTAGTGGGGTATATCACGAGACCATCAACGCTGTTTCAGATTCTGAAGAAGGAGACAGCGACTGCGACATGGACGCCTGGATTCAGCCGAGCGTGCCAGGACAAGGGCTGTGCAATTGGTCTATTCAGGAGATTGTTCCTGTGACAACTAAACAGTAATGCTTTGTTTTCTTAATTGTTGAACAATCCGGTGCCCTACACGGGGCATCGTGATTTTGCTTAGGGTCATTCTGTTATGTACATCGCACTGTTTAATCGTTAAATATAAGGCATTTTTCATGTACAAATATTGTGATCTATGTTTTTCCTGTTTTTTATTTTTTAAAATAAAATGGCAACGTGGTTATTCGCTTTGTATGTGTTTTGAAGCATTTAACCATTTCCTTTGCAGGATTACTATTTCAGATGACATCTATGAACCGCCTATGACTCACTTCGACTTTGAGCACCCGGTATTTCAGGCCGAAGAAGAGGTTGTTGAAGATGGCGAGGTTCCAGAAGAGTTGTCTTGGTGGGTAAAACAAGAAGAAAGAATCATTCTACCTCACGAGGAAGTCATTGAGATCGTCAATCTGGGGTCGGAAGGGGTTGAAAGGAACATCCGTATAGGGGCCGCGCTGCAGAGCGACGTCAAGCGAAGATTGGTTGAAATGCTCAAAGAGTACAGTGATATTTTTGCTTGGTCGTATGAGGATATGCCTGGGCTGGATACGGATATGGTTGTGCACCGTCTACCGCTAAAGGAAGAATGTCCGCCGGTTAAGAAGAAGCTCCGAAGAACTAGACCGGACATGGCTGTGAAGATTAAGGAGGAAGTTCAAAAGCAGTGGGATGCTGGTTTCCTAGCTGTTACAAAATATCCCTCATGGGTCGCTAATATTGTGCCAGTGCCAAAGAAGGACGGTAAAGTGAGAATGTGCATAGATTACCGTGATTTGAACAAAGCGAGTCCGAAAGATGATTTTCCACTTCCTCACATCCATGTGCTGGTTGATAACACCGCTCAATTCTCCGTATTCTCCTTCATGGATGGCTTCTCGGGCTATAATCAGATTAAAATGGCGCCAGAAGACATGGAGAAGACTACCTTCATTACTCCCTGTGGAACATTTTGTTACAAAGTGATGCCCTTCGGATTGAAGAATGTTGGGGCAACGTATCAGCATGCAATGACGACTCTCTTTCATGACATGATGCATAAAGAGATCGAGGTTTATGTTGATGATATGATTGCCAAATCCCAGACGGAGGAAGAACATTTGGTGAATCTGCTGAAATTATTCAAGAGGCTTAGGAAGTTCAGGCTGAGACTGAACCCTAACAAATGCACCTTCGGGGTGAGATCGGGTAAACTACTGGGGTTTATTGTGAGCGAAAAAGGAATAGAGGTTGATCCTGCGAAAATAAAAGCAATACAAGAAATGCTGACGCCTAAAACAGAAAAAGAAGTGCGCGGGTTTTTAGGGAGGTTGAACTACATCGCCCGGTTCATATCTCACCTAACAGCTACGTGTGAGCCGTTATTCAAGCTGTTGAAAAAAGACCAGGCTGTAACATGGAATGAAAATTGTCAAAAGGCGTTCAATAAAATAAAACAGTATTTGCAGGAGCCTCCTATTTTGATACCTCCAGTGGCAGGGAGACCCTTGATTATGTATTTGACAGTTCTTGAGAGGAGTATGGGTTGTGTTCTCGGTCAACATGACGAGACAGGGCATAAAGAGCATGCGATATACTACCTGAGTAAGAAGTTTACTGACTGTGAATCTCGATACTCAATGCTCGAAAAAACTTGTTGTGCGCTAGCCTGGGCCGCCAAGCGTTTGAGGCAGTACATGCTAAATCATACAACCATGCTCATCTCGAAGATGGATCCTATCAAATACGTATTTGAAAAGCAGGCACTATTTGGGAGAATTGCCCGTTGGCAGATGGTTTTGACCGAATATGACATCCAGTATGTTTCACAGAAGGCTATAAAGGGGAGCGTGTTATCAGAGCATCTGGCTGAGCAGCCTATTGAGGACTACCAATCGATGAGGTTTGATTTTCCTGACGAGGATATCATGTACCTGAAGATGAAAGATTAGGAAGAACCGTTGCCAGATGAAGGGCCAAAGACGGATTCCAAGTGGCAGTTGATCTTTGACGGAGCTGTGAATTCCTATGGTAGCGGAATAGGGGCAATCATCACTACTCCACATGGGTCGCACATCCCATTTACTGCTCGATTGACCTTTCCGGCTACCAATAATGAAGCCGAATACGAAGCTTGTATCATGGGGCTAGAGGAAGCTATTGATTTGCGAATCAAAAATCTGGATGTATACGGAGACTCAGCTCTGGTGGTGAATCAAATAAAAGGAGAATGGGAGACACGTCAACCCAATTTGATACCGTACATGAATTATGTAAGGAGATTGTTGCCTTTCTTTAACAAGGTTGAATTGCATCATGTGCCGCGGGCAGAAAGTCAGATGGCTGACGCCCTGGCCACATTGTCTTCCATGTATAAAGTCAACTTCTGGAATGAGGCTCCCAGAATTGTTATCTCTCGGCTTGACAGACCCGCCTTCATATTTGCCATTGACGAAGCATCCGATGATAAGCCCTGGTATTTTGATATCCAGAATTTCCTAAAGAACAAGGAGTATCCGGCTGGGGCATCCAGTCGCGATCAGAAGACTCTCAGGAGATTGGCTGGTAATTTCTATTTGAATCCGGGCGGTGTCCTATACAAAAGGAATCATGACTTGGTATTGCTACGCTGTGTAGACGAGAAAGAGGCGAAGTTGCTTATGGAGGAAATACATGAGGGTACATTTGGTACACATGCTGGTGGGCCTGCTATGATGAGAAAGCTGCTGCGGGCAGGTTATTACTGGCTAACTATGGAAACTGACTGTTTCAAGTTTGCAAAGAGGTGTCATAAGTGCCAGATCTACGCGGATAAGATCCATGTGCCTCCGAGTCCTCTGAACGTGATGTCGTCACCGTGGCCATTCTCGATGTAGGGAATTGATATGATTGGAAAGATTGAGCCGACGGCATCTAACGGACACCGTTTCATTTTGGTAGCAATTGATTATTTTACCAAATGGGTGGAAGCAGCATCATATGCTAACGTGACCAAGCAGGTGGTAGCCAGGTTTATCAAACGAGATATCATTTGCAGATATGGAATCCCTGAGCGGATTATTACCGACAACGGTTTGAACTTAAATAACAAGATGATGAAGGAGCTGTGTAAGAATTTTAAGATTGAGCATCACAACTCTTCTCCTTACCGACCCAAGATGAATGGCGCTGTCGAAGCGGCCAATAAGAACATAAAGAAGATTGTTTAGAAGATGGTGGTGACCTATAAGGACTGGCACGAGATGCTACCTTTCGCTTTGCACGGTTATCGTATGGCGGTACGCACATCAACCGGGGCAACCTCGTTCTCGTTGGTATACGGAATGGAAGCAGTATTAACACTGGAAGTTGAGATTCCTTCCCTGAGGGTATTACGAGATGTTCAACTTGATGAGGCAGAATGGGTGAAAGACAGATTGAACCAGCTGAGTTTAATGGATGAGAAGAGGCTAGCTTCTCTAGCATACGGTCGTTTGTACCGGAGCCGGATGAAGAAAGCGTATGATAAGAAGATGCATCCTCGGAGCTTTCAGACGGGCGACCTTGTGCTGAAAAGGATTCTCCCGCCACAGGCTGATCATAGGGGCAAGTGGACCCCTAACTACGGAGGGCCATACATTGTCAGAAAAGTCTTTTCAGGAGGAGCATTGTTGTTGTCCACCATGGACGGTGAAGACTTTACGTCGCCTGTGAATTCGGATGCAGTTAAAAAATACTTTGCTTAAAATTGACCCGCTGGACAAAAAAAAAAGAGAGTCCAGGCAAAAATGGGGCATCCTGGCGAACCAAAAACAGAATAAAAGGTTCGGGCAAAAGTTAGGGATAAAATTCAAAAGATGTACACCCGCGGAGTCGAAAACCTACACTGGGCGGCTTCGGCAAAAAAGGGTATCCCGGTGAACTGAAAACCCGCAAAGGGCGGTTCACGCAAAAGATAGGGATTTAAAAAGCAAATGACTGCAGGCCGAATTTGATGCTGCATTGCTTGGTGGTTGGGAGAATACTTTGGGGATTCGTTTATCAGATACAATCTCTTCCGAAATTTGAATACCGGGAAAGCGTCAGAGTCAGGCGAGTCATAGGAGGATCAGCTCATGATGTTTGTCTGCATCACGTTGCCGACATATGTGCAAATTTGATTTGTCATTGTATTTATTGCTTCCTGTGCATACTTGTATATTTGTTGTGCGTAACTTCCTCTTTTCAGGAGTTACATCCAGTGTACAAAATTCTGCCCATTCAGGGGCCCAATCAATAAAACATGTTATTCAGTATTTGATGCTTGTTCTTTATTGTTTTGTATGTGAAAAACGCCAATGTTTTGATAAAACTAGCAGTTGCATAACGTTGCTGGCCCTTGCCAATAATTGCTAAAACTTCGAATTGACTGAAAATGATGTCACTAACGCTAACTTGAATAGATTTGGTTGTATAGACTTGTCTTGTCTAGTTTGTGGTATTGCAGGGTTCTTGCCCATATGAAGTGGACGATCAGAAGATTGCAGTCCTAACAAGAGGCTCGTGACGAAAAGACTTGATCATTATGTGAGATGAATCCCCACGCAGGTCGCACTTTATTTCCCGAAGCTGAGATGACAATGTTCTTTATGAAGAAGGATCAGTTTCCCCAGCTAGTCGCAGCTTATCCAAAGGATATTCTCCAGCAGGTCAAGATGGATGCTCGCCACAGGATGTCTATCCTCAGTCCAGAGTTTGTAAACTGTAGCCAGATGGTTTACTTTTCCCAGCAGGGTTGTTTACCCTCAGCAGAGTTTGATAACTCTAAATTTTGTAAGATGTATTCAGACAGTGATGTTTCTCTGAAAGGATTCTTCGTCCTCAGCGGAGTCGTTTAGTTTTCAGTGGATTGATAGTTCCAGAATTGTAAACTGTGCCCAGACAGTTCAGTATCCCCAATAGGTTTGTCTATTCTCCCCAGCGGAGTCACTCCCTGTTTCCAGCGGAGTTGGTGAAGATTCCCCGAGAGAGTCGTTTCTTCCCCAGCGGAGGTATTCTTTCCCCAACAGGTGTTTTCTTTCCTCCCCGGGGAAATTGAAGGTTTAAAGCTCTCCCCGGCGGAGTTGGTTGTATGTCCTGGCATTTATTTTGCCAAAATACTTGGTGATGCCCGTTCTTTCCCCAGCAGGGTGATATTTGTCCTCAGCAGCCGTCGTTGTTAAAGCAAGCTTATCAGAGCTGTCCCCAGCAGCCAGAATCTGCATTTGCATTTGCATGCATTATCATATTCGCATCTACCCAAACGCGTAGCATTTCCATGCTGTATGGAGCATTACGCCATTGTCAAACATGCGCATTTTGAAACATAAGTCAGGTTGGTTAACCTTTTGCTTTCAGGTGTGTTTCTCAACAGGAGTGTGGAGTTCTAAAGCTCAGATGTCTTTTCAGACAATCAAGGTCTCGTCGTGAGACATATGATGATGTGATTCAGTTTATTACCATCCCCGCAGAGTTACTGATTGAGGTTTTCTCGTGTCCGATCAGCGGACTGTTTTGTCAAGTTTGTCGCTGCAGTAGCATTTCATGGTTCCATGCACCAAAATTTCAGAAGTGGTCGCTTGTTGTTAGAACAGGTGTCGGTCATTGGTTTTTAGAATATCCCCAGCTATGTTGATAGAATTTATTCGTGTTGACGAAGTATTTCCTTCGTGTTGACGGAATGGGCGTCCTGAGGAGGACGATTTATGCCTATGTTGATAGGATTTCTCCGTGTTGACAGAATATGAAGGCCTGTTGAGGACGAAGTTTGACTTCTCCGTGTTGACGGAATATGGAGTCCTGTTGAGGACGAAGTTTGATTTCTCCGTGTTGACGGAACATGGGGTCCTGATGAGGACGAGGTTCCTCCGTGATGACGGAATATGGAATCCTGAGGAGGACGATTTATGCCTATGTTGATAGGATTTCTCTGTGATGACGGAATATGGAGCCTTGATGAGGACAAGTTATGCCTATGTTGATAGGATTTATTCGTATTGACGAATTACTCTCTCCGTGTTGACGGAATGTGCGTCCCGATGAGGACAATTTATGCTTATGTGGATAGAATTTCTTCGTGTTGACGAAATGTGAGTTCAGATGTGTACAAGAATGGTATTCCTATGATGATAGGATTTATTCATGTTAATGAATCTATTTCCCTTGTGTTGACGAGACGTGAGGCCTGACGTGGACAAGTTATTTCTATGTTGATAGGAGATCCTCGTGTTGATAAGACGCAAATAAGATGTCATTGCCTATGCTGATAGGATCCCCTTGTGTTGACAAGATGCTGAACACTCATCCCCCAACGAAGTTGCCGTGACTTCTCCGTGTTGACGGAATAAGGATTCCTGATGAGGACAAGTTTTATTTCTCCATGTTAACGGAATATGGAGTCCTGTTGAGGACGATGTTTGATTTCTCCGTGTTGACGGAATGAGGAGTCCTGATGAGGGAAAGTTGGATTCATATGATGATAGGATTTCTTCGTGATGACGAATTTATGGCTTTTCGTGTTGACAAAGTTTAAGGGCAATTATGGATAAGTCTTTCCTGTGATGATGGGATCTTTACTCGTGTGGATGAATTTGTTTCTCTCCTGGTGTTGACAAGGTTAGTCCAGTTGTGGACAAAGGTGTTTTTGCAAAGATAGTTCAGTACCTGTGGTGTTACACGGGTGGGGAAGTCAAAATCAGAGTTATTCTCCGACAAATGATCGGTTGCTACCGTAACAATCAGGTTCACTCGACGAATGTCGTTCCCCAAGCAGTGGCGCAGTTTATTTCTGTGGTTGGCAAATTTCAGGGTTCTTCGGTATTCAATCGTCTCGTACCTCGATTGTTTGAAGGTCGTTCGCTCTTCACCCAGTCGGGTCCAAGCCGCTTGAATAGGGGCAGCTGTTGCACCCTAAAATTTGACCAACACATTTCACTTGATTTGTGTTTCAATTGCATTATTATCTGCATAATAGATCATGTACATAGTTCATCCATTTGCATAGCATAGCATAAGTAAGTCATCTAGCAAGGGATCAAGTGCCATTCTTATCTAAAGGAGCACATCAAAGGGGCTCTTATTCAAATTCAAGATTATCTAAGTTAACAACTGAGGAATTGAAGCTTTGAACAGTTAGAAGGTCAAACAGTGGATTTATCTCCTATCTGGGGGTGTGTTTGAAGATCATCAATGAGATATGAGCTATGAACTGAGGGTGTGGAATGTGTATAAAACATCATGAAGGCCTAGAGGGTCATTTTGAAGATGAGTCAAGTCATTGGTATGATTACAAGAGCTACAGTTGAATGCAGTCAACTAGGGTTTCATCCGGGTCAACCCTAGGTCAACCCTAGGTCAAATGCTTGATTGAAGGGCACCAAGGCATATTTTAAGGATGTGGAATTCATGATTTGATATGTGGATATAGGTGTGGTGTTGTGCCAAGGAAAAATCAAAATAAATCAAGAAGAAGAGGAGTTGCTAAGTTAGGGTTTCAGTGTAAAATCCCCTAATTTAGGCCCAATTTCCAAGCAAGATAAGTCAAAATGCAAGCTTCAAATGACTTTGGGCCCCACATGAAACTTGTAGAGCATCTCAATACCTTTAATTTGAGTGGTGGAACTCTTCTAGAAGATTTGTGGAACTCAAGTTATGGTTCTTGCAAGTTACAAGTCATCAAGGGACACTGAAATTTATCTGTGAAAGTCACTTGACTTCCAAGCACCTTTTTCCGTTCAAGAAGTTTTCAAATGGACCTTGGACAAACATGAAAGATGTTCCTCATGATCTTAGCTTTCCAAAAAGTGGTAGAAGTCCTCAAGATGATTTGTAGAGCTCAAGTTATGGTTCTTGCAAGTCAGGGGTATTTTGGGAAAGTAAGATTGTGGGTCATTTGAATCATAGGTCCATATCTCCATCTTCCACTCTTCAAATAAAAAAATGTCCAACATGAAATATGCTCAGAATGATGTTTTTAGGCTAGATGAGAGGTCCTGGTGAAATGGAAAGGCTTGTAGCAAAGAATGCTCAAAAATGGCTTGAAAATGGACATTTTTTCAAATGGATTCATGGAGGGAAATTGCAACTTTTGATTTACAAGTCCAAAATGTGTCATCCAAATACTCAGATTGATTGGAAAATATGTTTTAGAGAGGTTGGCATTGTTACTTTTTTGAGTTGAGGTCAGAATCATGGAGCTCCTTTGTAAACCACTTGCTTTAATTACAAGTCACACATTCAAAATCTTACACAGGCTGATTCAAGCCAAGCTACCTATCAAAACACATTCACAATGATGCATATGGTTGATTAGAACCCTTGGAAGCTGACTGAAGCAAGCAAAACTCGACTGTAGCACATTACTTCCATGGTTGTGACAGAAATTTGGATACACTGAATTGGGCTTCTAGCTTGGATCAAAAGCCCATGAACAACTTCTATTTAAGGGTTAGAGTGAGATTGGATCAAAGTTGGAGTCATTTTCGTGCTGAGCAAAGAAGTCATAACTGAATTTTTCAAGAGGAAACTCAGAATCGGTTTTGAGGTTGAAGGCTTGATCAAGGCAAATTGAAGGTTGGAGAAGTTCCTTGTGCTTCATTGAAAGTGTTTGCATCAATTTGGAGTGAATTTCATGCCTCAAAGACCTTCTGTGGATCACTCCTTTGCAGGTATGTAATCTTCACAATATGCAGTGTTCTAGATCGTTTTAGCTAGAATTGATTATGCTGTTAGGATCCATAGGAACTAGAGAACGTTTCTGGTTAATTTGATAGTATTTGGTGACGATCAAGAGTAGAGTGCAAATTCTGTTGAGAGTTGGTTAGGGAGTTCTTGGATGAATTGATCACGATTGAATATCTAGAGATGATCAGTGCAACATAAGAATTCAATCCATGGCTTTTAATTCAAGAATTGAGAGAATTAAGTTTGGTGTACATTCTGAAAATCCCATCGTGTTTTGATTTGGAGTGAGATTCAAGGAATTCTGAGGTTAGAATCATGATCTACGTGAAAAATCGAGCAAGATGATGTAGGGTTTTGTTATGTTTGATGACCTGTGTGGAGGTGCTCACCGGAGAAGACAGTGGTCTCCACCGTGAACCACCGTCTCTAACATTGAGGGCTGCCTGAGTTATTTGAGGAAGATGAACATGAGCCATCAGATGTGGCTTGGACCGTTGACTGGAATTGAATTGGATGGCCAGGATTTCATTTCATTGTGTGAAGGCTGAATACACATGGAGCGCAGCGTTTCATTAAACGCTTGGTTTGGGCTTAACATCACCATTGCTAACCACACCCTCATCCTGGCCCATGAGTGAATTGTAACGTGAATGAGATGCTATTTGCCACACAGTTTTCTCATTTTTTATTTCATTTTCCTGATTTTTGTTTTAATTGTTTGGGCCTAGCACGCGTGTGCTTTTGACACCCCTCTCTCTGGCCCATTAGCATTTCATGTTATTTCTTTTTGCTATTCATCACCAACATTTATCATTTTCATTTGATTTCCATTATTTTCATCATTTGTTTTGGCATTTTTGAAAAATCATATAAAATTGGAGAATGATCATTTTGATATGGGGATTTTTTATACATTTTAATAATTGTCTCAAGAAATTTATGAAAAAACAAAAATATTATTTTAGGCATTTTTCCATTTATGGTGAATTTTCAAATTTAATTGTATTTTATTTTCATTTTATTTGTACATATCATTTGGTGAATTTTGTTTGGTCATTTAAATTCATATTTTGATTCCATTCTTTTTGTGGTAGTTAGATTAAAACATTAAGTTCCCCCTGGATTTATTCCACATTTTTGTGGATTAATTTTGATTAGTTTTGATTAGAAAACATTAGGTTAGTATAATTAGGGTTTAAACTCAACATAGGTGCATTACAACATTTTTTTTTGGGTTTTTAGCATGAATTAGGTTATGGGACATATAGGGTATGTAGGGTAGATATAGAAATCCTGTTAGAATAAATCTTAGAATTTTAAATACTATTTTACTATTTTTTTAGTATATTTTGCAAATGGTGTGTTTGTTTGGTGTTCCCACTTGGGGTTTATATTGGTTTGCTTGGGTTTTTGGCTTTTATTTGGGGTATGGGGCTTGGTTTGAGGTTGTGGATCATGAAGCATTAAATGAGAAGATTGAGGATAATAATCAAAGCTTTGTGCACGAAGATTGCTTAGATTGAAGATGTTTTTGAAGACATAGGAAATAATAGGAATAAGCAGAGCCTTAGAATAGAACAATTTTTTTCATAAACATGGATAGCTTCCTTTGCTTCCATTCTTCTCAATGATTAAAAGTCCCTCTATGATATTCACCTCCCTCCTTTGGAGGGATACATGGTTTTATCTAGGAGGTAGAACTTTGAGGGAAACAGTCTGTTACAATGTCAACTATTCATAGACTTCCTTTGGTTGTCAATGAACTGTTTGACATTCAATTTATTCTGATAAATCAATTCATCTAGGAGAGCTTGTCTTGAAGAAATAAGCCATTGAAGATAGAGGTGAAGATCAAAGATTGACAAAGATGAAGATTATTCATGTCAGAGCTGTGCAACTGGTGAATTAGGGTTTTACTGTTATTCAGAGCTATTTGCTGTCTGATGCTGTCAACTGATTAAGATTTTGTGCTTGTTTGAGCCTGGGGATTTCTTGAAGATGGAAGCTTATTGTAGCTTGGGTACCATTGAAGTTTGGCTTTGGAGATCATTGGGAGATTGTTGTTTATCAACTGTCAGAGTTGGGTATTATTCAGAACTGCTGCTGTAGTGGTTGGTGTGCTGTCAGAGCTGGTTTTGGGGTTTTATTTTTCTTTGTTGTATTGTTTGTTAATTTTCCCTTAGGTTTGAAGTGAAGCTGTTTCACTTTGCCTATTGTTTTCCAGGTTCGAGGTTGAGTGGACTCCCTTGCCTCGCTTGTATTGTTGCATTCATGCATTTTACTGCTTTACTGTATATATGTTGTTTCTTTTTCGCATATCCCTTAGGATCTCTGTTTCTCTCTGCGCAAGAGAGAAATATGACAGACATTAGGCTCTCATCCATGCATGATAACATTAGGGTAGATTTTGATTCCCATTTTAACCCTAGGTTTTTAGAGTTCTTTTCTCTTCTATCTCAAAACAATCAAAAACACAATAAGAGGTCAAACATCAATAAAAAATAGTTCTTGCGTAAAAAGACTGAAAACCAATCAAAGTGTCATTTTTGTCCGCTTGGACCCGTAATCAGGAGAAAACCTTTTTCAGAAGGATAAAAAACAGTCAGACAAATCTGTGTCTTCCGTAGCCCGAACTACGTTTGCTCTGATCTTTCATGCTGTATGAAAGTACGTAGGCATAGGATGCGATATCCTAGCGAACAACCTTCCCCTCCTTTCCCGTAGGTAGGCGAACTACGTTGACTCTGATTTCTCGTTCCAGACGGGAATACGTAGGCATCGAGTGCGATACTTTGCCGAGTCATTTTCTTTTCTTTTAACCCCAGACCTGTAGAATAGATAGAATATCAATTCGTACCAGAAAACAAGCGTGGATCCCGTCGAGTACGACGGACGTGAGGGGTGCTAATACCTTCCCCTTGCGTAACCGACTCCCAAATCCAAGATTTGGTTGCGATGACCATTCCTTTCCCGTCTTTGCGGTAGGTTTACTCTGAGCGTTTCCTTTCCCTCTGTTGGGATAAATAACGCACGGTGGCGACTCTTCTGTTCAGCTGGCGCCGATTTTCGCAGTAGCGACAATATGAACCGAGTAATGTAGTTCAATCTCCCCAGAAAGCCACGAACTTCTTTTTCAGTCTTTGGCGCTGGCATATCTTGTATTGCTTTTATCTTGGCAGGATCAACCTCAATGCCTTTTTCGCTTACAATAAACCCTAGTAGTTTTTCGGACCGTACTCCAAAAGTACATTTGTTAGGATTCAGCCTCAACCTGAACTTCCTAAGCCTCTCAAATAGCTTCAGCAAATTAACCAGATGTCCCTCCTCCGTTTGGGACTTTGCAATCATGTCATCAACATAGTGAAGCAAATTGACATGTCCCTCCAGATGTCATGAAACAAAGTGACCATCACCCGCTAGTAAGTTTCCCCTGCGTTCTTCAGACCGAAAGGCATTACTTTGTAGCAAAACATTCCCCATAGTGTAATGAACGTGGTTTTCTCCATGTCTTCCATCGCCATCTTGATTTGGTTATAGCCGGAGAAGCCATCCATGAACGAAAACACGAAAAGTTGAGTAGTATTGTCGACCAATACATCAATATGAGGGAGCCGGAAATCATCTTTAGGGCTCGCCTTATTCAAATCCTGATAATCAACACACATTCGCACCTTACCGTCTTTCTTCGGTACAAGCACTATGTTGGCGACCCACCCAGGGTAAGTAGTCACGGCCAAGAATCCAGCATCCAACTGCTTTTGGACCTCTTCTTTGATTTTAAAGGCCATGTATGGTCGTGTCCTTCTAAGCTTCTGCTTAACTGGAGGACAATCATCGCGCAATGGTAGATGATGAACCACTATGTCAGTGTCGAGCCCGGGCATATCTTCATACGACCCAGCAAAGATGTTACTATACTCTCGAAGCATCTCGATCAGTCTTTGCTTGACGTCGCTCTGCAATGCAGCCCCTATCCTGACATTTCTGATAACTTCCTCGGACCCCAGATTAATGATCTCAACTTCTTCCTCGTGAGGCAGAATGATCTTATCTTCTTGTTTCAACAATCGTGCCAACTCTTCCGGAAGGTCTTCATCCTCATCAATCTCTTCTTCAGCTTGATATATCGGGCAATCAAAGTCGAAGTGAGTCATAGAAGGTTCAGGGTCGATGTTATCTGTAGTGTGAATCCTACAATAAAAATGGTTAAGCTTAGAAAGAGGATGGATATACAGGTCAGCACTAACCATATTGCCATTTTATTGTTTTTCAAAACAAAATAAAACAAGAATAATAGAGATCACAAAATTTGAATGCAAAGAAAATTCCCTCCGATTTATTGATAATATGTACACGCATAAGCAATCAAGGCCCTGACAATAAAACCGTTATGCCCCGGGTAGAGCATAATGTTGTACAATAATTGGAAAAGACAAAGCATTACTCTTTACACATCACTTGGATGACATCCTGGACGGACCAATTGTTGAGGCTCTGGCCTGGCTTGCACGACTGAATCCAGGAGTCCAGGTCACAATCACTATCCTCGTCGTCTTCAGACACGGCGTTGACATTCTCAAATATTACTCCACCCTTTGTGAACTGAATCGGCCCCTTGATGTTGTCTCTACTGCAAAAATCAAGGTCGGCAAAACAGAAGAGTCGCCACCTTTCGTTATTTATCCCTCAGAACGGAAAAGGAAACGATAGGGAAAAACCTGACGAAAGGGTATAAGACAAGGTCATCGTAACCATTGTCTGGGTTTGGGAGTCGGTTACGCAAGGGGAAGGTATTAGCACCCCTCACGTCCATTGTACTCGATGGGATCCACGCTTGCTGGTTTATCTGACGGGTGAAAAACAATCTATCTACGGCTTCTAAGTCTAAACGGAAAGAAATTGACTCGATAGAGCATCGCACTCTATGCTTACGTATTCCCTTGTGCAATGGGAAAGTCAGAGTCATCGTAGTTCGGGAAACTACGGGGAATTTGCTCGCCGAGATTTCGTATCTCGTGCCTACGTACTTTTACACGGCATGAAAGATCAGAGCTCACGTAGTTCAGGCTAACTACGGATAGACAAGGTGTTCTCGATCACACAGGGGTGAGAGAAGGGATTGATGATACTAACGTACGCATTCTAGCAGTTAGGTGTATGCTGCTCGCTTGACGGAGACTTAGGCGTTACCTGTTTGCGGTAGAAAGGACGTAGTATGTCGGGTTTGAAAGGTATGGGAACCTACGGGTTTTAGAACTACGATCTGGTCTCGATTGCTCTCGGGCAAGAGAAAGGATATTAGTCATTAGCGGGAAGGCCACGATCGCACAGCAGCGAGAGAAAGGAGAAGTTAGTGGTTAATGTGCTCGCTAGGATATCGCATCCTATGCCTACATATTCTCTTCTGGTACGAGAAATCAGAGCAGCTGTAGTTCATCTAACTACAGCAAAGGGAAAAGGGAGAAAGGTAGCTCGCTAGGATATCAAATCCTATGCCTACGTACTCTCGTCCGGCACGAGAGATCAGAGAAAACGTAGTTCGACGGGAACACGAGTCTCAATTGCACAGGGGCAAGAGAAGCGGTCTCAATCGCCTGAACGCGAGAGAAAAAGGGTTTCGATCGCTAGGGGGCGAGAACAAAGAGGAAGCAGGCTTACGCCTAAACGGGAAGGAACTCGGGATACGCACGAACCTAATACGTAGGAGCGAATGCGTCGCATGTCACCCAAAGGGTACCATACTAGACATCCTAGACGATTGAGAAGAAACTCCTCAACTGTCATTTCCTACGTATCTAATAATCTCACAACACTCGACGGTTGCAAAAGGGAATGAAAGAATGGAATAAAAACAATGTTGCTGAATAGAGATGGTTTCGTTGATCTTTGACTTCTTTGCGTGCAAGCTTCATCTTCGTGCTTGTCTTTTTGGTCTTTTCTTCTTTGATGCTTGATGATGATCTTCTGAACCTGAACCAGTGTGACGTTGAGCCGTCAAAATTCTTCTTACAAGAGAAACTGAAATGAAAAAGAGTCCCCTAACAAGTGGACATTAAATTCTACTTCTAAAAGAAAAATGAAATGGAAAGGTCCCCTAACAAATGGACCTTTAATTCTACCTCTAGAAGAAAAAATTACAAGGAATTGCATAAAGGAAAATACAATGTAAAATCCTATACAAAAATATGAACTAAAATATTCTAAAGGAAAAAAAACTATAAATTTCCTAAAAGAAACTATCACCTAAAAAAAATCTATGCTAAGAATTATAATATTCTAATAAAATATAACTTCCTAACAAATATTACCAACAAAACGTAATACAAAAATTAGAAATAAAACGGAAATAAAGTGAAATAAACTGCAGGGGGGGTAATTAGTAAGCAGGGGGAATATAGTCTAGCAAAACAATAACAGGCCCAGCCCAATAAAACAAACAAACACAACTGGGAGGGGGTTTAGAGTAAGCAAAACGGAGGTGTGAACATGGCCCAAGAAAAACCAACGGGCTAGCAGCCCAGCAACCAAAGATCCCCACAGAAACCCTTCCATTCTCTCCTTCAATCCACTCAGAAACCCTAGCTTCTTCCACTCTCGATCCTTCAAACCCTAGCCGCCGTACCTGGCTCCTTCAACCTCTCCAATTCGCACTCAAACGAACCAGTCCTCATTCGAACATCACCACGTATAATGAAAAGCTAGAGTTGCATGAAGATGTTGATGATTCGAGGGAACCTGTGAAAAACACGCTAATCTGAAGACAATTTGGTGTTGTTTCGTCGTCGTCTCACGAAGGCGAAAACCTGAACTGGAGCTTAATGAAGATCGTTGCGAAGTTCATTTGAAAACTCGCGTTGCTGAAGATCCGGATGTTGCATATGCAAATCTGTGAATGTTAGTGAGGAGTCCGGAGTTCTTGACGAAGATCCATAGGTGTAATTCGCGGATCCTGATCACGACGAAGATACTGATGAGGATGGAAGTCCTCGCGGGGTTTGAAGATTGTTTGATGTTATGGAGAAAAACGCGTGAAGATTGTTGGAGCATCTTGGAGGAACGGTTGAAGATTATGAAACAGACGGTATCTGATGAATGTTTATGAAATCTTGAAGGAATCTGGAAAAGAATCATGATGATCTGGATGAAGGTAGATGAAGCTCATGATGATTGATGAAGAAGTTTATTGTTGGATTCTGGAAAAAAATTGAACGAACAGATGAAAATGTGATGAATCTTGATGAACGCATCGAGATCTGGAAAACCTGATGGATATGATGACGATTATGAGATTCGAACGAAGCATACGATGAGGCTTCGGGAAACGGATGAAGATCCTGATGATTTTTCATGATGACTGATGAATAGAGATGTAGCTTTCTGGAAAACGGTGCTTGAAGAAAATCGTTGGATGTATGAACAAAACTGGAAAACTCATGGTGATCTTGATGGATCTTGAATGTTCTTGATTTTCTGGAGAAATTGATGGAGTTTGATGAATAACACGATGAAGATCGTGAAAAAAAAACTGATGAATTGTATGAACGTTGATGAGTTCTCCGATGACGGTTGCGATTTCCGGCGAGGTTTTGGCCGTGAGAAGCGCCGTGGTGATTTTACCGGTGAGCATCTCCGGCGTTTGCATGGCCGGAGGGAGGGGAGAGAGACGGTGAGGACGTGGCGCGCATGCAAGCAAGGGAGGGTGGAGGGGTGACATGTGGAAGCATGCAGAGAGAGAGATGGACAAGTGGCATGGTGATGTGTCATGAGGAGAGTCTAGAGAGAGAGAACGTGGGGCTTTATACTGATGCCAAGTGGCGCATTGGATTGGGCCCCCACAACTTGACACACGGCCCACAAAAAAGTCAAACTTAATGGACTCAATAAATGCTCAATTAATGACCTGATTAGTGGATTAAAGCTCAATTAATGAATCTATATTAACTAACTAATGATAAAGCCTAATTAATTTGAACGAAATGATTTAAGACTAACTAAAAAAAGCTGACTCTAATTAAGACCAATTAATATCTAAAATGATTAATCCTAAGAGAAAATCTAATAAGAAAATCTAATAATATCCTATTAATGCTAAACCATATTCAAAAAATATCTAAAAGCTATTAACCCCATTAATTTCTAAAACTCTATTAAAAATAGAAAAAGAGTTAACTAAACCTATTAAAACTATTTGAATCTATTTAAAAATTCCAGAAAATAAGGGAAAAATCTAAAATGCAATAAAGCCGATTAAATTGAATAGAACACAAATGCGCGACTATAGCAAAATAAGTAGTAAAAACCAGACACCGAAATGTCCTCAAAAATAACAGCGAGAGATGAAAACACTGGGACAGGCACAAATTCTCAAAACAGCTTATTCGAACTGGCCTAAAATGCCTGAAGCGTCAGGAGAGGCTGAAATCCCGATAAAATCAACCTGACTGCAAAAATGCAATGTATACGGTATGCAAAGGCAGAATGCAAAATGAGTCGAAACATAAGCCAAATGCGATAATTGGTTGGTCAAATTTTGGGGTGCAACAGATGTATGGCGTACCGCGAGAAGATGAGGGAGCGGAAGAAGGAGAATACCCTAACCCAAACCTATCTTGCTTGTTAGGGATGTCCAGGACTTGCCCCCAGCCCTGGGCAGAACTAGCTTGAACCACAGCTCGAGCTTCCTTGAAGGAAGAGAAGTTCACCTCAGGTTTTTCGATCATCGTCGGAATTGCATCCTTGACTTTAACGGCCCCAAACGCCTAGCACAAAGTTTTGTGGATATCGCCATCCACCTCGACATACTTAAAAGATGAAAAATAGCTCACCATTATGTACTCTTCTCCACAGACGGTCATGATGCGGCCACCCACAGCATACTTCAGTTTCTGGTGCAATGTGGAAGTTACTGCGCCCGCGGAATGGATCCAAGGCCGGCCCAACAGACAGCTATAGGCAGGCATGATATCCATGATATAGGAAACCGCGTCAAAGGTTTCTGGCCCAACCTGAATCGGTAGAGATACGTCTCCAATAACGGACCGCTTAGTCCCATCAAAAGCTTTCACCACTAGATCACTGGGTGTACATATCAGCCCTCTTGTATCCAGCCTCATCAGAGCTTTCTTAGGGAGAACGTTCAGAGAAGATCCCGTGTCCACGAGCACATGAGACATGACCGTTCCTCGACATTCTATCGAGATATGCAAGGCGCTATTATGGTTCCTTCCTTTTGGCGTTAGCTCGAGGTCAATAAACCCTAATCCATTCCCAGTGTTGACATGAGCAATCACTCCCTCTAGCTGGTTGACGGAGATCTCTTGCGGTACATATGTTGCATTCAGAATCTTCAGCAAGGCGTTGCGGTGTGCCTCGGAACACAACAACAGATTCAGAATAGAGATCTTAGACGGCGTCTGATGAAGATGATCAACTATTTTATAATCGCTTTTTTTAATCAGTCTCATAAATTCTTCGACATCTTTCACAAGAAGGTCTTTTTATACCTCACAGGAGGTTTCTTCAAAGACCTTACCTTTACCTCTGTCAGTCTTCTCGGCCTTGTCAGCTCTGTTAGCTACAGTCTCCGGTGGAGAGAACACTCTTCCACTACGCGTTATTCCCCCAGTCCCGACTAGGTTGTCAACAGATGGCCCGGATGGATTTAACTCCAACTTTTGTCCATTGCAGTATACATCTGCCCCATAGTGCCATGGAACAACATTAGTGCTCTCAAACAGTATAAGACCAGCCTTCGTGATAGTGATCGTAGGTGGCCTTGATGCTGAAATGGTAATTGTTTTACGGGGAATGGTGATAGTGGCAACCTCATCCTTCTGCTTGAGTACTACTTTCCCTGATGTGTTCTCAGTCTTTCGACTGAACTGCAAAATTCCCTCGTTCATCAGGCTCTGGATCCCTGCTACCAACTGATCACAACCATCTGAATGGTTCGCACAATCCATACAGAACTTCCCACATCCCGGAAAAATACCTTCCTTCATCAACTTGGCTTTAACGAAACCAAGTGGTGTTTTCAGGTCTTTGACATCAGTCAATAAGTCTGAATCTTCCTCTCCGATGATGGCGTTAACCCCGTCTCCCCCATGGTTAGGTATAGGGTTCTTCGTAACATTCAGAACATTATCAGAAAAGTTGATTATCTTGGCGTCAACCATATCCTGTACTTTGTGCTTAAATGCTTTACAGTTGTCAATCGAGTGGCCAGGTGCCCCCGAATGAAACTCGCATCTCACATTCGCGTCGTAGCCAGGTGGAGGTGCCCCTGTCAAGGGAGCCAAAGTTCTTTTCTGAATCAGCTGCAACTGAAGCAAAGTCTGCAATAGCTGGGCGTATGACATAGGTGGGGTTTCAAGGTGACGACTTGACAATGGTGCTTTACCCTGGTACCTCTGGTACCCTTGTTGGTTCTGTTGTTGCTGTTGCTGGACAGTGGGAATAGTAATGCTAGCGACTTACTAGCGCTGGCCTTTTCCTTTCCCCCGAGCACTAGACACTGAGCTTGTCTCACCTTCACGTCTTTTACCATTGGAAGACTTCTTTCCCCTCCGACTGAAGGTACATCTACACCTGAATCTTTCCGAGTTTGATGCCATTCTCCACATGTTCTCCAGTGATTATGAGGTCGGAGAAGCTTCCCGACATACCACTGACAAGCTTCTCATAATAAACTCCTGGAAGAGTAGCCATGAACATCTCGACAAGTTCTCGCTCAACCATCGGTGGCTGAACTCTTGCTGCCAGTTCACGCCACCTCTGGGCGTACTCCTTAAAGCCTTCATTATTCCACTGAGACAAATTTTGTAGCTGAACTCAGTTGGGAGCCAGATCGTTGTTGTACTGATAGTGGCGTACAAATGCTTCAGCAAGGTCTTTCCAACCGTGTACACTTGTGGTTCCAAACCCATGTACCACTCCAGCGAGGGACCTGACAGGCTGTCTTGGAAGAAGTGCATCAGCAACTTCTCATCATCAAAATGTGCAGACATCTTTCGATAATATGAGCTCAGATGGACACGGGGACAAGTGGTGCCCTTATACTTCTCGAAGTCAGGTACCTTAAACTTCGGAGGCACCTTGAGGTCTGGGATCATCCCCAGCTTGGTCATATCAACGCCCATGGAATTCAAGTTCTCAAAACTCTTCATCTTGTCTTCGAGGGATTTGAATCTTAAACGGGCTTCAGAATTCAGTTCGCCCTCGGCTCCTTTCATCGAGAATAAGTCCTCTTGACGATCCTCATGCCAAGGTTGATGGCCATTACCATGAGCAAAGCCAGCAGCATCAAGACCACACTGATTACCAACACCAGCGTTCCCAGCATTACCCGTTCCACCAGTATTGCCATTGCCTATACCAATGTTACCATTGGCTTCAAAGTTGCCATTTCCGACTCCAGTCGTATTCCCATTAACTCCAGCATTAGAAACAACATTACCATTTCCACTTCCATTCCCTCCAGTAACAGGGATGTCAGCATGAGGGGTCTCAACAAGCGGAGGGTTTGTAGCATTCCCACCGTGTAACACACCGTTGCTGTCAACGCATGAAATCAAAGGTTGCACTAGAGTCCTGAGTTGTTCCTAGCCATTGGCGACCACTTGCATGAGGTCCATAAAACAATCCAATTTCTCCTTAAGCTCTTGAACGTCAGCTTGAACCTGTTCCATTACTCTGACCTGATTTGCTCTGGTAGAATACCGGTGAATCTGCCTTCACTCAATCCTGAAAACAAACATGTAAACACAAAGGGTTAGCTAAATAAACCAAGGCACGTGCTATGCAAAATGATTATGCAAATGCAAACGTGTGTCTGTGCCTAGGGAGAGATCCCCCCGATTCTAGTTTCCAAGACAAATAAAGTCTAACATCCAATCATGGAAAGAAATCCTCATATATATCTAAAAAACCCACGCGGGCAGCGTACAACTATAATTGAATACAACTGAAGCAACAAGTGTGACCCCAACCAACAAGCCTGGTGGTGGTCAGCATATCAATGCATAAAAGATACAAAGAAATACAAGGAAATCAAGTGCAGCTACGGGCACGAAAATCTTCCAATAACTTCTTCGTAGTGGGATGGTTAGGCTTAGTGAGCAGACTCCGAATCAGTAGATCCCTCTGCCTAATGGTATCCTGGAGATCCTTGGTAAAGTCCCCACGAGCACCTTCTCCAGAGCAGTCTTCCACTCTGCACCTCTTAGCATCAGCTCTGAGTTGGCAATCCTTCTAGTTTGCCGTAGTTTCAACTAACCGATATTGAGCATCGCGTCGAAGCGATGCCTCAGCCTCAATCTTCTTGTCCTTGATCTCAATCTGGACCTCTAGCTTGGCTATTTGTTGCTTCAGCTTCTCCTCTCGCTCTTTGTAGCTGGTTAGAGTATTGTTCCACAATGTCTTGAATTTGGATAGCTTCAGATACGCCCTATCCAAGTCTTGCTTTTGAGTGGTCAACACACTGTTAACAGCCTTGAAATCCAAAACTAAGCGCTCACGCTCAGCCCTCTGTTTGGTCAAGTCTGTGCCTAGCCGGTTGACCAGCTCGGTCTGTTTTTTGAAGGAATAGACGGCTTCGTTCCTCTCGCTTCTAAGCTGAACAAGTTCTTTTTCCAACTCCTCGTTGGCCTTCTTCAACTCTTCCTTTTCAGCCACTGCCTTCTCATACTTCTGGATGTCCACAGTGGTAGACCTCTCATTCATGAGGGGAACCGGAGGAGCCACTAGAGGAAATGGCATCAAAGACTGTTTTGCTCTAGCCTGAACCCAACCCCGATAAGGCTCATAAGTCTGGTTGTTTCTCTTACCCAACAATATCTTTCCTCGTCTGTGGATGTTAGTCCAAGCATGCTCCAGCTTGGTCAGTATGTCACTATCAAGCAACCCGTTGAGGTACAGAGATTCATGTACCTCCTCATCCTTTGGTGGACCTCTCAAGGCGTACCCGAACTGTCTGATCAACAATGTTGGGTTGTAGTTAATACATCCCTTACGTCCAATCAACGAAACATTAGGGAATCCACTGCAGCTATAAGAAATCTCAGTCCCAAGCGTATCCCGGTCAAACCAGGTGATGTCTTCGGCTGATAAATCCATCAGGCGTTCAGACCACTCGGCTGCGTTAGCAGAAGAAACGAAAGGACCCCTCTTGGACATGTGGCTATCAAACCACCTATATAACAAAGGAGTGCAGCAGGACAATATTTTCCCACTCCTGTTCTCATTCTTGTAGTGGACAGAATGATACAGATCACCAAGCAAACTGGGAACTAGATTCCCCGAGGCAAGCAAGTAGAAAGCATTTACATCTGCAAAGTCAGGAAGATTCAGGAACAACACAATCTCGTATATGCACAAAGCCAGAATAGTGTTGAACACGTCCCAACGACCTTTCTTAGCAAACTTCTGAGCTTTTTCCACCATAAAAGATAGAGGGAAGCCATACATCTTGTTCCTCAGAGTGAACTCTCTTCTCAATTCAGTCTCCTCCAAGTGCAAGATGGCTGCAAGGTCAGCCAACTTAGGCTCAGTGTCAACATGGTGAGAAGGCATTTGATCCTTAACAGGAATGCCTATTAAGTCAGCATACTCCTCTAGAGTAGGGGCCAAAACAAAGTCGGGGAATAGGAAGCATCTCAGTGGAGCCTCATAAAACTGTAGCAACGTGTACAAACCACTGATCTCGTGGGCGGAGGGCTTGCAAAACTTACCTCAGCAACCTCCCATATGTCTGTCAGAAATCTGCTAAAATAGCCCCATCAGCCAGGGTCTTCAAACTCAGGATGGCACTAACATCTGGTGTAGGAAATTTGTATGCAACAGTTCTCTTCAAAGTCTCCATTATGGCAAGGGAAGCAAGACCACTAGAACCAGGGGGAAGTATGCACCTGCAACATAGACACACATTAATGATATGCATATGGAGATGAAAAAATGCAAGATGCATGATGCAAGAATGTTAGGATGCTGCAGGAGATCAAAAGTGTGTTGTTGATTAGGGAAGACCAAAACTCTGTTTCGGCAGAACCACAACACTGTTCTGACAATAAGACCCTGATATCAATATCGTTGATTCACACTGTCAAGAAAACCAGGTTGTCGGGAGGTCAAAGTTTTCTGCATAACCCAGCCCCGCTCACAGGCATGAATCCTATCCACTAACAAGGTATGGCATCCTATGCATTTCCCAGCGTCACTGACTTTCACGAAATGATGATACGTTCACCATTTCTGGTTTGGCATCATCACTACCTAAAGAGGCCTCACTTAGCTGAGTCACAAATGATCGGTCCCCAGAGTCAACAACCCTCAGATCCAACCTCCCGTCGAGCCCTAAGGGCCAGAAGAGAAGTCATCAAAGAGAATCTCGTCTGAGCGTGGATTTCATGGGGACCGGTGCATGCTAAGCATATAGGTCCACCACTAATTTCCACAACTAATGCTAGGTATATGCTCAAGCCTGGGTCTGGCTTATCACTCATCAGAGTCTCCCTTCCCACAACAGCATAAAAAATGATAATATTATACTGAAAGTAAAGTGCAGGAAAGTAAAGTGCGATAAATAAATGCAAACCCAACAAGTAAACAAATAAGCGTTAGGATTAACTCGCATAGGGAACCATTGGAGTCCCCATCAGAGTCGCCAGCTGTCGCTACTGCGAAAATAAGGTGTCGGCAAAAACAGGAGAGTCGCCACCTTTCGTTATTTATCCCACAGAAAGGGAAAGGAAACGATCGGAAAAACCTAATGAAAAAAGGGAAAGATAAGGTCATCGCAACCATGTCTAGATTCGGGAGTCAGTTACGCAAGGGGAAGGTATTAGCACCCCTCACGAACGTTGTACTCAACGGGATCCACGCTTGTTATGTTTATCTAATGGGTTGTTTAACTATCTACCTATCAAGGCTGGCTCAAAAGAAAAGAAAATTGACTCGGCAAAGCATCGCGCTCCGTGCCTACGTATTCCCGTCTGGAACGAGAAATCAGAGTCAATGTAGTTCGGCTAACTACGGGTGAAGGGGGAAGGTTGCTCGCTAAGATGTCGCGTCTTGTGCCTACGTATTCTCATCAGAGAAATCAGAGCGAACGTAGTTCGGGCTAACGAAACACAGGTTTTGATTCATCTATTTTTACCTGAGTAAAGTTAAACAACAGTTCCAACAGTTAGGGACAATTCCTGTTTGCGGTAGAACAGAAGTTTAACACCATTCTTTTCATCAGAAAAGGTTTTCCTTGAATTAAGAGCCCACGGGGCAAAAAGGGGTTTGAATGTTTGTTTTTATCTTTTACGAAAGCAGTGTTTTTTTATGGATGTTTGTAGTTCGTACTGCACTAGAGACTATGACTTAGGAGTGAATGCGTTGCATGCCACCCTAAGGGTGCCACACTAAACATCCTGAGTGTTGAAGAGTGACCCTTCAACAATCATTTCCTGAGTAGCTTAATGCTCGTAACGTACGATATTCATTAACCTTTATTAATGTGTTTTAATTTGTATGAAGATGAGAAAGGAGGGACTACAGGGGAGACTATCAAGATTCCTACTGTCATCATTCAATAATGGCCCTAATGGTTGGGTTTGAAACAAGGAACTCCTAAATGTTATCATGCAAAGGTTTCAACCTAAAAGTCTATCATCACTTCCTTAAACAAGGAAGTGAGAGTCCTAAGGGAACATGTGAGTGGGAAACAAAACAAACTGCTGTCGCTACCGCGAAAATAAGGTGCCGGCAAAACAGAAGAGTCGCCACCTTTCGTTATTTATCCCTCAGAACGGGAAAGGAAACGATCAGAAAAACCTGACGAAAAGGTATAAGACAAGGTCATCGCAACCATGTCTGGGTTCGGGAGTCGGTTACGCAAGGGGAAGGTATTAGCACCCCTCACGTCCATCGTACTCGATGGTATCCACGCTCGTTGTGTTTATCTGACGGGTTGTTTTAACTATCTACCTATCAAGGCTGGTCTGAAAAAGAAAAGAAAATGACTCGGCAAAGCGTCACACTTTATGCCTACGTATTCTCATCAGAGAATGAGAAATCAGAGTCAACATAGTTCGGCTAACTACGGGTAAACGGATGGGGGAAGGTGGCTCGCCAATACGTCATTATTGTGCCTACGTACTCTCAACAGGTATGAGAGATCAGAGCTTACGTAGTTCGGGATAATATGGATTATGGGAATTCAGATTCATCTGTTTTTCTGAGTAGGGTTAACAAACAGTTCCAGCAGTTTAGCGTACGCAGCTCGACCCTCAGAGACTTAGGCGTTACCTTTTGCGGTAGAACTGGGAGTTAATGACACTCTTTTCTTCAGAAAAGATTCCTTTGAATTACGGGCCCACGGGGCAAAAGGTTTGAAGTTTGTTTTCCGTCTTTTACGGAAGAACTGTTTTTTTATGGATGTTTGCAACCAATATCGCACTAGAGACTATGACCTGAGAGTGAATGCGTCGCATGTCACCCAAAGGGTGCCATACTAAACATCCAGACTGTTGAAAAGAAACTCTCCAACAATCCTTTCTCAGATAGCTTAAGGCTCGTAACATATGACGTCAGTTAACCTTTATTACTGTGTTTTGATTTGTTTTGAGATGAGAAGAGAGAACAGGCTCAACTACGGGGAGACTATCAAGTCCTAATGTTGTCATGCCAAGGATTCATCCTATGGTTGAGGTTTGAAACAGGGAACTCCTAGAAGTTATCATGCATAGGTTTCAACCTAAAGTTCTAATCATCACTTCCTTATCAAAGGAAGTGAGATTCCTAGGGGATCATGTCAAGGTAAACAGAAACAGATAAAGCATCAGCTTAAACAGTAAACAGTAAACAGTAAAATGCATGCAATGCAAGTGAGGGAGGAAATGTGTGTGGGGCATCAACCTCCACAAGCTCATCTCGACCTCAAGCCAGATATGAATAACTACAATCATACAGAAGGTAAAATGCTATCAAGCAAAATAGAATAACTGCAATCATACAAAAGAAATGAAATAATATGCCATCAAGCACACACAAACCACATAGGCAAGGGAGCAGGGCTCTACCGAATACCCGCAAGCAAAGCCATACAGTAAAAATACAAGCAGAGGGAGAAACTCAACCTCTAGTGCAATCATGATCCTAGCTTAAATCCATCTAAATATGAACTTATTCTAATGCATCAAGCAAATCAAACAAGTCACATCAATACAGTTGCACAGAAAGAAAACAGACAAGAAGGAGAGCAGATCAACAGCTTCCACAGCAAAACCCCTCTAACAGTAGCTCAGTCCTCAGTCTTCAACTGTTCTTCAAGGCTATTCTCTTCAATAGCAAGTATCAGCTTGCTTCTTTAAGCTTTCAATGCATCAAACACAAGTATCAACTTGTTCTCCAACTTCAAGCTTCAGCTCTTCATTTGATCTTAACAGGATCTCCTTCACAAGTGTCAACTTGTTCTTCTTGGTCTTCAAGCTTCAGCTCCAATGGCAGTCTTCAAATACAGAGAAGTATCAACTTCTAGCATCTTAAATATTCTAAAAAGGAACTCCATCCTCTAGCAAGGCAGAAGGATTCATCTAACAAGAGCAAGATTTGGACAGTGGACAGCAGAGTGAAGACCAAAGGTCACCACTAAGCACTCCATCATCAGAGAAAGGAACCCTCAAAGGTTCTACCAACTTGTGAAGAGCCACGCATCCTATCAAAGGAGGGATGAGGCCTTCATAAGGGGACCTTACATCATACGGAGGAATGGAAGTGGTCAACACCTTCCATGTTTATGAAAGAAGAGAATCTATCTAGAAGCTCTACTTACAAACCCTAATCTTAACACCTAAACAAGACTACACCAAAAGAAGGGGAATCTTTACATCCAAGCTTCTTCAAGCATTCCTCAGCAGCCCACACATGTCTTCATCATCATCCAAGAGCAAGAGAGGCAAAACCCTAATCTAAGGGAACTAAAGAAATCAATCTAGTCGAACTAACAAGTTAGGATCACCTAAAACCTAGTACTAAAGTTAATCCTAAATAAAATACTAAAACCAATTGTAAATTCTTACAAAAATAACTATGGGAACCTAATTCAATCATGAATCTACCATACAAAATTCAGGGGTTGAATCATTCACAAAGCCCTAAAAATAAATCCTAAATCACAAGGTACTAAGCTTAAACCCTAAAACTAGAGCACCTAAAGTTTCAACATAAACCAACATCTAATTTCATCACAAAAATGTGAGAAAAATCTATGGGGAGAATGCATATCTAAAATAGCTACACACAAAAAATTAGCTCAAGAATCATCACCAATTTCTCACACAAAAATCAGCAAAACAAGGTATCAACCATAAGGATTTTAATATCAATTAAAATGTAAAAAATGCACATAAAATCACAAATGCATGAATTCCTAACATTTTTATTTAATAACATTCTACACTCATTCATGAGTCAGGGGAAAAAAACTTGGATCAATTTGGATTATTTTCCTATTTTTTATGAATTATTCTCAAACCTATATGAAATGCACAAAATAAAAGAAAATCAAAGAAATTAATAAAATTGGCGTGACAAATAGCAATTCATTGCAGTTCATTTCAAAGAATTGGGACAAAGGGGGGGGTGTGGATAAAAGTCTATGTACTAAGCCCAGGCGCTTCAACTCATTTGCCTTCTCTTCAGAAATTCCCACAAGAAAGAAAAATAGCACAAGCCAGGATTCGAACCAAGGCACACTCAGTTCACCCAGCGAATAAGTAAAACGGTGAGTTTTGGGGAAGGATTACGTGGCTCATCATGAGCGCTTGGATCCAATGACTGAGTCAAGTCTTCTACATGAATGGAGGGTGAGGATTTCATCTTCCTCATTTCAAACCTGAAACCTGCGCGCGAACCAGACATCGCCGGTGGCTTTTCCGGCCACCCCTGCACAACCTTAAGTTCGTCTACACTCAACCATTGGCCACGATGTCTAAACGAAACTTGCTCAAAATTTCACCAGCAATTCAACCATGCCATTAATTCATCCTCAAAGCGCCTGAATCTTGAAATAACAATCTCAACCAAAAATGAACTTCCACCTAAATTGTCTCTACAGTTGCAATTGATCATCCTAAATCCATCTATGTCAATAGGGGAACCTAACCACATGCTTCTAGTTCACAGAAAACACATAATTAGAGAGAAATTTCAAGAAGTTAAAACCTATGTTTGAGCTTGAAACATATGCACTTCTTGCTCGATTCAACCTTCAAGATGATGCATATTCACTCTAAATCACCTTCTGAAGCTGATGCAACCTTCACTTTTCCTTGATTTTGCCCTGAACTCAAAAACCGATTCCAACTTGAAATTGTGAAACTTCAATCTCACTCTCTGCTTCAGGGCTCAATCTTCTCCAAAAAAATGGCTGAATCCACTCTAATGCTTATATAGAACTCATTGGGAATGTCTAGAACTTTCTGTAACCTTCCATATGAGATTTTCAATTTCACTTTCTCCTTCAAAATACCATGTTGTAACAATCGTGTATTGGCTTTATTCTGGCTTGATTTTGCTTGCAATCATCATCTCATGAGATATTGAGTTAGTTTGTTATGTTAATTTCCTTGCTTGCAAGCCAATGGGGTGAGTTTGATGTGTTGCTTCATCATGAAGAAACAACATGGAATGGTATGAAAATGACCTCAAACCAAAATTCCAATATTTTCAAATTTTCTAAAACTATTTTCCAATCAAAATGACCTATAATTTTTCCTTGTTTGGACACAAAATGATTTATTTCAATTTTTGGTCATTAAATCCCTTTAATTCTTCCTTTTTCAAAATTCTTTGAACCAAGTCTCTCCTTGAGCCATTTCAATGTCTCCTTGATGCATGGTCAAGGTTAAAACCCCATTTTGAGCAACTTTCAAGTAGAACAAAAGTTCATTTGAGGCCTCTAAGTTGGTGAAAATGACCTATGATCACAAATGACCTATAATCACAAATACCCCAAAATACCCTTGACTTGTCAAAGCCATAACTTGAGTTCTACAAATCCTATCAAGGACTTCTAGTAATCTATGGAAATATAAGAGAATAAGGAACAACATTCATGTTGACCAAAAGTTCATAGGAATCGTCCTTCTTGGGAAAAAGTGTCATGCAAGTTGGGTAACTTTCAAGCTCCAAATTCACATACCTCAGATAACTTGTAACTTGCCAAAGCCATAAGTTGAGTTCTGCAAACCCTATCAAGGACTTCTAGCACTCAAATTAAAGCTAAGATCATGCTCTACAACAATCATGTTGGGGTCATGATGAGGTGACACTCACATCTTGAGTTAAATGGCCTGGAAGTTAGGGGTCAAACTAGGGGATTTTACACTGTCAAGCCTTAGAAACCCTAGCTTGAAACTTCTCAAACTCTTCAATCATGATGAGTTAACCTTGGAATCATCCTTATAACATCTCACTGTATTAATCCATGATCACATGGCTCTTGCATTATGTCTCGACTTCCTTCAAATCATCAGTTGACTTAGGGTTGACCCAGTCAAACCGTAGCTACACCAATCATGGCTGAGGCTTCTTAGTCTTGCATAATGACTTGTCTAGGCCTCAAAGTGATCTTAAAAATTTCTCATAAGCTCTCTCAAGACCTCAAGTCCAACTTCATGGCCTCAGAATCATCTGCTGGTGTCGCACCTCGAAAATTCATTCGAACATACGACCCTCGCGCGAAAGGCGCGGAAATGTGGTTCGACAGAGTCGCCACCGAACTTTATTCTTCCCGAACAAACGGGAGAGGAAAATATCGAGAAAACCTCTTGAAACGAAAGGATAGGAACAGGGATGTCGCAACCAAGTTCCGGGTTCGGGAGTCGGTTACGTGAGGGGAAGGTATTAGCACCCCTCACGTCCGTCGTACTCGACGGGAACCTCTTAAGGTAATTGTGGGGAGTGTTGTTTTGGGTTTACTTGTTTTCTTCTCGTTGTTAAAGGTAGAATTGGTAGGGTAAAAGATTAAAGACACAAAGGAGAGATGGGTGGTTAGAAGATGGGGTGCTCGCCAAGGATTGGGGCCCTTGTGCCTACGTATGCTCATTCGGACGAGAATGAGAAATCAGAGCGTCGTAGTTCGACTACGGGAAAGGATGGGGGAATAATGAAGGAAGATAGAAGTGTGCTCGCCAAGATCATCGCAATCTTGTGCCTACGTATCTTGTATTCGAGAATGAATAAAGAATTAGAGCGTCCGTAGTTCGACTACGGGAAATGATGGGGGAATAATGAAGGAAGATAGAAGTGTGATCGCCAAGATCATCGCAATCTTGTGCCTACGTATCTTATATTCAAGAATGAATAAAGAATCAGAGCGTCCGTAGTTCGTGGTAACAACCACGAAAAGGTGAGGTATGAAAAGGGTTGAAGTTTGAGTTTGAGACGAAAGGGTGACTGACAAGCAACCCAAGAGCGCGTCTCAAGAGCTTGTCACTCAAGAATTCAAGAAATGCGAGATTTCAAGAACTCAGTTCTTTCGGAAATTGACTGAATAGGTTGAAGATAAAGAGTTGGATGTTTTGAAATCGAAAGAATGAACTAATAACAACTCGAGGGCGCGCCTCGAGAGTTACTCATTCGAATATCCAAAGAATGCTAGATTCTGAGAATATCCCTCTTTCGTAAGTTTTAGAAATGTTTGTGTAAGGACCGGATCGAAAAATGGCATGCGAGGAAGTTATTTTGAAGTAGCTCGACGACGTGTCGAGGATATGATTGAAGATGGAACCGACTTGACGACGTGTCAAGTGTTAGGATTGTGAGGAATGATATTAGTCCCTGGGGGTGCTCCTAATATCGAGACCACGAGGAATTGTGAATGAAATGGGTTGCGAATGCGGACGAGCATTCGACTCAGGAAAATGTTTAAAAATGATTGAATTCGAAAGGTTGAGTGTATAACAACTCAAAGGGCGTGCTTCGAGAATTATTCACTCGAAGACACAAGGAATGCTAGACTCCAAGTGCCTCTTTCTTTCGGGGTTTTGATCAAAAAGACGTTGAGAATATGCTTGAGAAAATCAAAAGATTGAATGAACAACAACTCAAGAGCGAGTCTCGAGAGTTGCTCATTCGAAGATCCAAGAAATGCTAGATTTCAAGAATCTCCCTCTTTTGGAGTTTTTTCGAGAAAATGTTTAAAAGATAATTTGAAGTGCAAGTGAAATAGTCTCGACTAAAATTATCATCTATCAATAATTTTGACCGATAATAATTTAAAAATTGTCATTGACCAAAATAAGCAAGAAATCGATAAAAATCGAAAATGAAAGAAGTTAAAAAGAAAACGGTCTCGGGTTTGTCATTACTCGTCAATAATTTGACAAAGTTATAACTTGGGGTATCGTCATCGACCTAAACGGATGAGAATGGGACAAAATGCCCAATAAGAAATAAATCCAATTTAAAAAGAAAAGTTCATGTATAAATCCTAAACTATAAGTTAAAAGAAATATTTATAAAGTTCCAAATAAAAGAAATATATATATAAAAAACTCCAAAGAAATGTTAAAAGAAAATAATACATATGAAATAGCTAATATTAATAATGTACATAATAAAAACAAATTAAGAGAAAAAAAAAGTTAAGAAAACAGGGGGGCTATGCAGAGATAGAAGGGTACAGCAATTGAAACCCGGTTGGGCTTGGCCCAACAAATCTTCAACACAAAAAAACATAAACAGCAACCAAAAGGGGGCGGGTGCATGAATCCTCATGGGGAGGTAGAAACACACGGGCTTTCAAAAAAAACCCATTATCTACTCTGAAAAAAAACGTACATGGTTGCAACAAAGAGAGTATGCACATGATTCCACCATGGGTCCAAGTCCATATCCAAATGGGATCCAGGTCTGATTCTCAACGACAGAAAATATCACACACATGGGTTACGCTATTGTTGACGGTCCTCTATGTCGTTCTCAGTTTTGACTTCATCTGTTCGCTTCTGGTTTCGATCTCATTCCTCCTCAATCATCTATTCTGGGTTTCGAGTGGATTCTTATGAGGTTCGATTGCTGGAGAAGGTGGTTTTCCGGAAGTTGAAGGTTCGGTTTTGAGAGGGTGAGCGAGTTTCTGTTTGTGCGTGTTTTTCGGCGATTTGAAGCTTAGGTGAAGGAGAGGGAAATTGGAAGGTTTCAATGGCTTCAGTTGTTCCGGGTTTGAAGGTGCGGTGGTTAGGGAAAACAACGGTGAGTTTCGGTGATGGAGGTTGGGTAATTGTTTGAATGTTAATGAAGGGTTGAAACGTTGTTTTGAATTTCTGGGTTCATTTGAACGAAGGTATGATGTTGGTGATGAAAGTTTATGATATGGTTGTTGATGAGTTTCGTTGAAGATGACAGTTGATGTTGTTGCGAAGGTGAGCTATCGAGAATGGAAATGGCGGCGGCTTCGCATTGTTTTCGAAACTTGTTGGTTGAGGAATCTAAGTTCCGCGTGAAGCTGGTTTGTAGGTTGAAAGAGAGAGGTAGTTGCGGCTAGGGTTTTTTTGTGGCTACCCCGTTTTACTCTGAGAGAAGATAATATTTATGTAAGCTCTAAAGGGTATCTTGGGAATTTGGTAGAAGGTACGATGTTGTGGTTTTGCTACACTGTAGGATGAAAAGCGGAGCGGGTAAATGTATTTTCAGAATGGTACAAGTAGTGGTGGTAATATTGTGGGTAAGAGTTTGTTTTAACTATTCGTCCTTTGCTTCTTGCTATTGGTTTCTTTTGTAACTTCTCTTTTATCCCTTTCAAGCTTGTATGTTAATTTTGTCATGTTTTTGTGTAATGTCTTTTTTACTATAGGTTTTATTGGTTGTTGGGCAAAGTTTAGCACGATGTGGGGATTGATTTGTTGCTGGTTTGGCAGGATAATTGGATATTAGCAATTCTCAGTTGTGAGCTGTGAGCTGTCTGTAATATTGCAGGTGGTACTACAATGAGTCTGCAAGTGGGTGTATCAACTCTTGTACCATCTTTTGTTTGGCAAATGATATTTAACCAAAAACTTATGTGCCTGATATTTCTTTGGCATTTATCAATAAAATAAGAACACGTTGGGGCTTTTGTAATTTAACTTCCCTTAACCTTGTGCTGCAGGGTTTGGTGACTTACAAGCTTGAAGTGGGGTTGGTTCTGGTAAGGGTGGTGCTGTAGCAGTTTTTGGCTGCTTGGCTTTGAGTAGTGTTAGCATTTACACGTTTTTGTCCTCAATTGGTACCAATTATGCAAGTTGATACGGTTTGATGTGTGTATGTCTTGCAGGCCTGAAGTTTGCGCTGCTATGGTTCGAAAGAGGTGGACGAAAGGATTTTCGTGATAACCACTGGCTTCGCGGTGTTCCCGTTGTAATCGATCTGTTTCGCTTTGAACTGGTCTTCTGATGCGATTCTCTTTTGCCTCAAATCAGTATGAATCTCGAATCTCCTTCTTCTTTCTAATTAAATTCGTGTGATGGTGTCAATTGTTGTGACATTCATGGTAGTGGTTATTGTTTTGAGTTTTGAGGTAATTGTGTAACTTTTGCAGAAGCAGCCATTGGAGCAAGCCCGATACCAGGTTTTGAGCTTTGGTCTTATGCTAGACTCTTGGAATGAGCTGGTAATGGCCTTGACGTGTTTTTTCCTGTTTTTTTGTCCTTTCTGAAATTTGTTTTGTATGTGCAGTGCTTGCTATATGATACAAGCTTGCGGCGGGTGGTCCATGATTCGTGAGCGTATGTACTGGAGCTTCAAGAGAAAACCATAGGTTTTGCTGGGCAATTGTGATCTTTTGAATTTGGTGAAAATTGGTATATTGTTTACAGGTCTTATGCCAATTCAATTGTGGGAATTATCACTCTTGCTTTTTGGAGTGGGTTATCCATTCATGTAGGAACATTTCTTTTCGGTTTATGCAGGTCGTACGAAACTACGGTTAGGGTGAAGGAACTGTGCGCGTGGTTTTTGAATTGTGTTATGCAGCAGGTGATAACATGTTGCTTTGGATGAGCTGCGGCGGGTATTATGGTAACATGGTGGGTCCTTCAAATTTGTGTGTTGAATGAGTGACGTGATATCCTTGTGCATAGGCTTTTTCTCAAGAGATATTCTTCACGTGTCGCATATTTGAACCTAACCCAAAAGCTTGTGTTTGGCAACTCTGTATAAAAATGACAACCTTTTTGCTATTGTTTTGTGGTATTCTTTGAATGAACAGCATATGTGCTTTATGTCTTGTTGAAGTGCTGTTGCTGATTGTGTTTTTTCGTTTCTTTTCATGCAGGTAAAAACAAGTTTTATGGCTTGTTATGTTGTTCTTCTTTTGCAGGTAATGGTTGGAATTGTGAAAAGCAGGATGGTGGGTCGTACTATTGGCAATTGTTGCGTTTTTAGCAGAAATTTTGCAGGAGTAGAGCAACAATGTAGCAGGTCTTGTGTTGTGCCTTGTAGCATGCTTTTGAGGTGGGGGCTGTACGTATACTGGTTTGTGGTAGCAGGCAGTACGGGTGGAATGTAGCAGGCTGGTGTAAGTTTTGGTGTGAGTGTATTGTTGTGCAGGTCCTCCTCTCTCTCAATTGCAGGTACTCGTATACGTAGCGAAAACCGAGGCTTTTGCGGCAATTTTATGAACAAGATTGTGTGGGGATCCTCGACTGTCTTTCCTACCTCATGAAAGTTGCCTCCTTTATTGCCGGTAACGATCTATTGATGCGTACGATTTCATCTTGTATTATGCATTCTTGCATTGATGCTGCCGTACGTTTGTGCCGTCATCTTTTGTCGCAGGTAACATTTTGCGACTGGTGCGTGGTACGGAACGAATTCCCCACTTGTTGGCTGCATATAGCTTGGTGAATAAGGTTTAACTGTGATGCGTTGCTGCATAATGTACCAGCTGGAACTTGTGAAATTTCGGTGATAGTTGCTGCGTGAAATTACTGTTGGTGCCGCTTGTTATTCAAATCTCCAAATATTGTCACTTTTGTTGCTTTTATGCATATGGTCTTTATTTGAGGAGAAAAAGGGTCACGCATGAGGTGAGCTTGCTGACGGATTTACGGGCTGGTAGTTTGGGAAAAGCTATGGTCTTTTCTATAATACATTTACTGTAAAGTTATGGGCACTTCTGTTATATAGCCATGCATTTACCGTGCATCATGTATTGTCTTTCCAATTATGATTGTAAAAAACTATGCAAATCCTGATGAATGAATTATGTTGAGGTCAGGTGTGCGTTTTGCCTCATGTCTCTTGGAGTATCATGGCTCTAGATATAACATATCCTGAAGTAAGAATCAAAAATCAAGTAGTCATAGGAACTAAAATTTAACTTTGGAACCAATTGATTATCTTGAGTAATTTGATTTGCAAACAAATTTAACCATGCTTTAAAATGACTCTGTCGCATAAGTTGGCTTGACAACAATCCGTTCATAACCCGAACCTTCTTGGTTCGAGAGCCGTGCCCATGGTTTGGCTTCACCATACAAAACAGTTCTCAACTCTTCAAAAAGGAACTGATGTCCTTAATTCCTATAGTGGCATTAACCTTCATGCTTGATCACCAACTTAATTTTACCTTCAAAGAAATGGATGACCTTATGGGCGCGAGTAATTTTTATGGTTTTTTTCAAGAACAAAACAAATTCCAATTATTACATTGGATTGATTTTTAAAAAAAAAGTGACATAGAATCATTTTGAACAAAAACAAGGCAGTAACTTGAAGATGTACTTGAAACCCGCTGAATCAAAATTCGAGAGGTAAATGGTGCTTGCTCAATTTTTGGCATTATCAACTAATCACATCTTGGCTATGAGAATGTAAGCATTCTCCCCATTTCTTCCTAGAATCAGCCACATTTAACATGTAGCACAAACGTAACCTTCAAGACCTAATTCTCTAGCGGATCATGGCCACCAGCTACAAAACTCGGTGCATAAAAAAGTGGTGGGACAAATTCAGGGTATGACAGATGCCCCTATCTAATTGGCTTAAACCGAGTGAGATGAACTACTATGGAGTTCGTTCTTTCCAAGTAGAAGACAAATAGATATGAAGAAAACCCTGAATTTGTCCGAAAAGAAAAGAAATGCTAAGCAGTGAATAACTGGCAAAAGGTCGCCATCACTAAAAGGATGATGGGATGAAACACGCACTTCTACTATCACCAAGAGGATAATAGAGCAGACACACTCGCACAATCTGACATCGACGAAATGCCAGACCCACCACTAAAAGGATGACGGAGCTAAACTCACACCGAACAATATTGCATAATCTATCATTAATGACTATGACAGACCCCCACACCAAAAAGGATGATGGAGCAAAACGCACACCAGTCACTACCACCAAAAGGATGATAGGACAAACACTATCGCACAATCTATCATTAATGACCATGATAGACCCCCCACCAAAAGGATGACGGAGCGAAACACAAATAAACACACCGCACAATCTATCATTAATGACCATGATAGACCCCCCACCAAAAGGATGACGGAGCGAAACACAAAACAAATCGCGCAATCTATCATTAATGACCATGATAGACCCACCACCAAAAGGATGACGGAGCGAAACACAAAACAAATCGCGCAATCTATCATTAATGACCATGATAGGCCCCCACCAAAAGGATGACGGAGCGAAACACAAACAAACTATCGCACAATCTATCATTAATGACCATGATAGACCCCCCCACCAAAAGGATGACGGAGCGAAACACAAATAAAAATATCGCACAATCTGACATCGACGAAATGCCAGACCCACCACCAAAAGGATGATGGAGCGAAACAAAAACGATATCGCACAATCTATCATTAATGACCATGATAGACCCACCACCAAAAGGATGACGGAGCGAAACACAAAACAAATCGCGCAATCTATCATTAATGACCATGATAGACCTCCCACCAAAAGGATGACGGAGCGAGACACAAAACAAATCGCACAATCTATCATTAATGACCATGATAGACCCCCCACCAAAAGGATGACGAAGCGAGACTCACACATAAACTGTCGCACAATCTATCATTAATGACCATGATAGACCCCCCACCAAAAGGATGACGGAGCGAAACACACGCCAAACATATCGCACAATCTATCATTAATGACCATGATAGACCCCCCACCAAAAGGATGACGGAGCGAACTCAAACAAACCATCGCACAAATCTGACATCGACGAAATGCCAGACCCACTACCAAAAGGATGATGGAGCGAAACACCAACAAAACATCGCGCAATCTGACATCGACGAAATGCCAGACTTACTACCAAAAGGATGGTAGAGCAAAAATACAAACAAAACATCGCGCAACCTGACATTGACGAAATGCCAGACCTACCACCAAAAGGATGGTAGAGCGAGAACACAAACAAAATAAGTCGCTATCACCAAAAGGATGATAGGACAACACAGATTTGAGGTTTAACAACACCAAAAGGATGCAGGCTAGGTTGAACTGACGAAGTTCGGCTATCACCAAAAGGATGATAGGAAGACAGTTGACATTGGTCACGCTTGCTGGGTACAACTCATTGGGGGACCCCTGAGAAGAAGATTGAATTGAAATGAGTCAACGGGGTACGCCCACCGTCTTTGCTTGGAAATCATAGTTTTGCTGAAATGGTTTCATGGTTACGCCCATGAATTCTGAAGAGGATGCCCCTGACTGGGCTGAGTTTGTCTTGAAATGTCTTGTTTTGGTCAACAAAAGGTTGAACAATTTCATGAGGAATGCTCCCGGTCTTGCTGAAGATGCCCCTGCTCGGGTTGGATCTTGCATTAAACTTCCTGGATTTGCCCAACAAAAGGTTGAACAACTTTGTGGAGAACGCCCACAGTCTAGAATGGTATGCCCCTGGCCGGGCTGAATGTTGATTTGAAGATCTTGATCAACCCCAAGGTTGAAATACATCATGGGAAAGACCCACGGTCTTGAAAAGACTGCCCCTGACTAGGCTGATTCTTGCTTTGAAGATCTCTGGATCTCGTAGGAGAAACCTACGATTGCAGAAGATTGCCCATGACTGGGCTACCAATGGTCTTGGGAATCCTCGGGATTGATCCTGGACCTTGACTTGCGTATATGAATGCTGGATGATAAACGATACTCCATATGAGTGGACGTGCAAATGCAAATGCTGACGCGCGGAGATGCAAGAATTGGGGAAGTATGATATGGTTATGCAAAATGATGTAAAATGCTTATGATAACAAATGTAATGCGCGTGATGCACATGATTGTAGACAGGTGATTGGAATGTAGGCGGAGACGCCAGCATGGTGGACTCTGGTAGTTGCCAATGCGAATTGGATTTCGGGTGGTGGGAGGGGTTGACTTCCTCGACACGCAGTTTGCTGAAGACGTCACGATTGAAGCAGAAAATGTCCTTGATGCCCCAAGTCTAGATACTTGATGATTTATTGTGAATTTCCCTCAGAGAAGGTTACAACTTTTCTTGATGGTCAGGACGACCTGGTCTTGTCCCAGTCTGAACATGGTAATGGTCTGCCCCAGATTAACCAGTTCTGACATATGGAAGTTGAACTCGGATGACTTGCCCCTGCTCGAGCTGTTGAGTGATTTGCCCCAGCCTGTGGGTTCTGAGGTAGTCTTGCTTCGTGTCAGTCACTGAATGTCAAGTTCCTTCTTTGATTGCCCCTTGTTGAGACGTCTTTGAATACCTAGCACTGATTTGCAATTAAAATTGTACATTCACAAATGATAATATTAATGCAAAGTTCAATGTAAGTTTTGAAAAAGTGTCTTTTATTGAAGTGTCGTGATAGTGAGACGAATGGACTGCTAGCCCAAACGTTGTGCTAATTGATTGGTGTGAAAAGATATAGCAAGCAAAATGACACCAATACTGATGATTAGAAATCATGTGAGGAGTCAGGTTACACAACCTTGCGATGATATGCTTTCAGAATAAACCTCTTCTCAATTAGGTCTTTCAAGGGTTGTAATGTGGTCTGGTTCACGGTTATGAAACAAAGGATATTAGGCTCAAAGTATGATTTGTACCCACCCCTTTCTTCTTAATGATCTCCAGTCCTACGCTCAGTTAATTCTGCACTTGTCTGGACGGTATAAGCTTGAAGGTTCAAGGTTTGCTTGACGTGGCAATCCTCTTATTTTGGTTATTTCGATGAATGTCAGTGCCCCTTTGACCTGAGTGGCCACTGAGTATTATTTTGTTTTTTGTTGAGGGTTTCGGGGTCCTCTTTTGCTTTTGTTTTTGATCCCTAACTTTTGCATGGATTGACTTTGCTTGTCAGATCCATTGGGATTGCCTTGATTTTGCCTAAGTCCCCTCTAAGGTGTTTGACTTAGCAGGCTTTTGATTTTTTTGAATTTTGTTGTGACTGCCATGCCGTGGGTCATTGAAGAACAACCGTCTTCTGGATTTTTCTTGTTGATTCGAGTGCGGGGTTGAATTAACTGAACACTACCCTGCCCCAGGTTGAGCGTAAAAAAGGTTTGAATATCCGAAGGAAACTACTACTTCTAGGCTCGAAGTGGTTTACTAGGGATTAACTCCTTATATCTCCGATGTTTCGGGGAATTGAAGAAATGCCTGTACATCATTGACGAGATTCTATCTGAAAGCACACGGTTTGCAATTATAGGTATCTCGTTTTCATCATCCTCCCTCAAATCAAGCTAAACAACAGTAAATAGAGTAGAATGAATAAATGTGTCGGTGATAAATGAAAAAAAAAACATGAGTGAATATGACATAACTAATTCAAAACATGCATAAACGATACATTAATGAAAACCAAATACGAATGGCAATTGTTCAAAGCATACAATACTTAAATAAACAAAGACAAAACATAAGAAACTGCGAATAATGAAATGGCAACATGACTGCCTTCTTCGGGGAACAAACTTGACTGGAATCAATCTGACGTTGGCGCTAGTTGACTGGTGGCATCGGATTGTTGATGATATTTGGAGACTTTCCATTAAAGTTGATAGCATCCCTATCGATCATGTCTTGAATTATGTGCTTGAAAGCCCTACAGTCCTCAATGGTGTGACCTGGAGCACCCTTATGAAACTCACAATGAGCATTTGCATCATAATCGGCAGGAATGACTGTTGGAGGAGCCAAATCTCTCGGAACAACAGCTTTCTTCTCCACCAACTGAGCAAAGATTTTGGCATATGTCATTGGTAGACGATCAAAGACTCTATCTGGTCTCCACGTTCTCTGCGGACGCTGTGGGCGAGCACCTTGTCGTTGCTGAGTAGCTTGCATCTGCTGTTGCTGAGGAGGATACTGATATCCTTGCTGGTTGTAGGCTTGTTGCTGAGGAGCCTGTTGCCGTGGCATCTGAGCTTGCGCTGCTTGAACAGCTGGCTGATAAGGCATTGGAGTATATTGCGCAGCAGCAACATACGGATACTGATAATAGGGAACTTGATAAGGCATAGGAGCAGGAGCTTGTTGAGAAGCTTGCCCTTTCTGCAAAAAGATGGCATTTGTTTCGCCCTCTTTCTTCTTGTATCCGTTGAAAGGCTTCTTGGCATTAGCCTGACTGCTAGAACCTCCTGGGATCTTCCCACTCTTCAGCCCTTCCTCAATCCTCTCACCGACGATCACCAAGTCAGAGAATCCAGCGGAGACACTACCGATCAGCTTTTCGTAATACTGGCCCTGCAAAGTGCCCATGAAGATGTCAATCAATTCACGGTCAACAAGAGGTGGATGCACCCTTGCGGCTAGCTCTTTCCATCGTTGCGCGTACTCCTTGAAGGATTCACTATCCTTCTGACTCATACTCTGAAGTTGAGTACGGTTAGGAGCCAGGTCGGTGTTGTACTTGTACTGCTTCACAAATGCATCGGCTAGCTCGGCCCAAGTGTGCACACTGTTACGTTCCAGCTGCATATACCATTCGAGTGATGCCCCAGACAAGCTGTCCTGGAAGCAATGGATCATGAGCTTCTCGTCTCTGGCATAGGCAGCCATCTTGCGACAGTACATCTTCAGATGAATGTTTGGGCAACTGAGACCTTTGTACTTCAAAAATTCCGGCACTTTGAACTTGGGAGGAATGACAACATCAGGCACCAAGCACAATTCCAGAGCACTGAAAGAATTTGAGTTATGCCCCTCCATGGCTCGGAGTTTCTCGGCTAGATCTCGGCACATATTCATGGCTTCAGAATCCTGGGCGACAACAGGACTGGCAATGGGGATAGCTGCATGATAGTTCTGAACGTCGTCATACTGATCCATCAGAGTATCTTCGACATGAGGAACCGGGATTTGCACAGCAGCAGGCTGGGCGTGCGGGATAACTCCAACGGTAACTCCAGGTGCTGGGATTGGCTGAGAAGTGTTTCCCTCAACTGCGTTGTTGAAGTTCAACGACATCCCATGAGAATTTGGAATTGGAACCAAAGGGATAGCAGTAGACCCTTATCCTTGACCATTGTTGACGACAACAGCGGCTTCACGCTATTCTTCCTCTCTTCTGGCTGCGAGGATGGCTTCGAGGATCTGGTCGATCTTTCCTTTCATAGAATCCAATTCTTCCCTGAAGGCGACTTGCTCCTGTTGAATCTGCTCCATCATTCGTCTGGTATTGGCTCTAGTTGCGTATTGGTGTCGAGGAATTAGCTTGATTTACTGGAGAAGAAGGAACGGAGACATAAGATTCTGTTGAAGGACTGGAAATGCAAAATGCACAACATATGAAATGCAATGCAAATGATATGCAAGATGCAATGCAAGATACAAGATCCAGGATCACAGGATCACAACTCCAACAACTCCTGAAGCTGGTAACTGTAACAGAGAAGTAACCACAATTCCTGCTCAAAGAAAATTGACAGGTACGACCTATGCGGGAAGATCTAAACATTCTACCCATAGACCCTCTTACGGGATGGTTTCTATGTTTGGTTCCCAGGATCACGGACACTAGTCGTATTAGCGTCATGCAATAGGCTGGCTGTATTACGACGATAATGACGATAAGGTCTCTCCTGAGCGAGGTCCTCGTGCTAGGCGCACAAGGAGCGAGTCCTTGGAGACTAACACTACACGACCACCAATATCGGAACTGGTGCTAACAAAAGGTTCCCAGAATCACGGGCCCCTCGTTAATCAAGTCGTGCAACAGGCTAGCTGCGTTACGACGAGATCTACGAATAGGTCTCCTCTGGAGGAGCTTTCATGCTAGGCCCATAAGGAGCAAGTCCTCAGAGACTAACACTACTCGACTACCAATTCTAAACTATGTGTTCTCTCTGCTTTTACCAAAGCTCGGGCGTAGAGCTTTACTCATGATATCATCCCAAGAACCAACAGGCAATCAAGATAACAAGCACAAATAAAATCCACAAGAGAACAAATACGGAAAGAAAACAAATAAAAAACAAACACTCATCACAAACCAAAAGATAGGCTCGACTCTCTCTTTGCATGGAGCAAAATGTCCCCAGCAGAGTCACCACCTGTCGCACCTCGAAAATTCATTCGAACATACGACCCTCGCGCGAAAGGCGCGGAAATGCGGTTCGACAGAGTCACCACCGAACTTTATTCTTCCCGAACAAACGGGAGAGGAAAATATCGAGAAAACCTCTTGAAACGAAAGGATAGGAACAGGGATGTCGCAACCAAGTTCCGGGTTCGGGAGTCGGTTACGTGAGGGGAAGGTATTAGCACCCCTCACGTCCGTCGTACTCGACGAGAATCTCTTAAGGTAATTGTGGGGAGTGTTGTTTTGGGTTTACTTATTTTCTTCTCGTTGTTAAAGGTAGAATTGGTAGGGTAAAAGATTAAAGACACAAAGGAGAGATGGGTGGTTAGAAGATGGGGTGCTCGCCAAGGATTGGGGCCCTTGTGCCTACGTATGCTCATTCGGACGAGAATGAGAAATCAGAGCGTCGTAGTTCGACTACGGGAAAGGATGGGGGAATAATGAAGGAAGATAGAAGTGTGCTCGCCAAGATCATCGCAATCTTGTGCCTACGTATCTTGTATTCGAGAATGAATAAAGAATTAGAGCGTCCGTAGTTCGACTACGGGAAAGGATGGGGGAATAATGAAGGAAGATAGAAGTGTGATCGCCAAGATCATCGCAATCTTGTGCCTACGTATCTTATATTCAAGAATGAATAAAGAATCAGAGCGTCCGTAGTTCGTGGTAACAACCACGAAAAGGTGAGGTTTGAAAAGGGTTGAAGTTTGAGTTTGAGACGAAAGGGTGACTGACAAGCAACCCAAGAGCGCGTCTCAAGAGCTTGTCACTCAAGAATTCAAGAAATGCGAGATTTCAAGAACTCAATTCTTTCGGAAATTGACTGAATAGGTTGAAGATAAAGAGTTGGATGTTTTGAAATCGAAAGAATGAACTAATAACAACTCGAGGGCGCGCCTCGAGAGTTACTCATTCGAATATCCAAAGAATGCTAGATTCTGAGAATATCCCTCTTTCGTAAGTTTTAGAAATGTTTGTGTAAGGACCGGATCGAAAAATGGCATGCGAGGAAGTTATTTTGAAGTAGCTCGACGACATGTCGAGGATATGATTGAAGATGGAACCGACTTGACGACGTGTCAAGTGTTAGGATTGTGAGGAATGATATTAGTCCCTGGGGGTGCTCCTAATATCGAGACCACGAGGAATTGTGAATAAAATGGGTTGCAAATGCGGACGAGCATTCGACTCAGGAAAATGTTTAAAAATGATTGAATTTGAAAGGTTGAGTGTATAACAACTCAAAGGGCGTGCTTCGAGAATTATTCACTCGAAGACACAAGGAATGCTAGACTCCAAGTGCCTCTTTCTTTCGGGGTTTTGATCAAAAAGACATTGAGAATATGCTTGAGAAAATCAAAAGATTGAATGAACAACAACTCAAGAGCGAGTCTCGAGAGTTGCTCATTCGAAGATCCAAGAAATGCTAGATTTCAAGAATCTCCCTCTTTTGGAGTTTTTTCGAGAAAATGTTTAAAAGATAATTTGAAGTGCAAGTGAAATAGTCTCGACTAAAATTATCATCTATCAATAATTTTGACCGATAATAATTTAAAAATTATCATTGATCAAAATAAGCAAGAAATCGATAAAAATCGAAAATGAAAGAAGTTAAAAAGAAAACAGTCTCGGGTTTGTCATTACTCGTCAATAATTTGACAAAGTTATAACTTGGGGTATCGTCATCGACCTAAACGGATGAGAATGGGACAAAATGCCCAATGAGAAATAAATCCAATTTAAAAAGAAAAGTTCATGTATAAATCCTAAACTATAAGTTAAAAGAAATATTTATAAAGTTCCAAATAAAAGAAATATATATATAAAAAACTCCAAAGAAATGTTAAAAGAAAATAATACATATGAAATAGCTAATATTAATAATGTACATAATAAAAACAAATTAAGAGAAAAAAAAAGTTAAGAAAACAGGGGGGCTATGCAGAGATAGAAGGGTACAACAATTGAAACCCGGTTGGGCTTGGCCCAACAAATCTTCAACACAAAAAAACATAAACAGCAACCAAAAGGGGGCGGGTGCATGAATCCTCATGGGGAGGTAGAAACACACGGGCTTTCAAAAAAAACCCATTATCTACTCTGAAAAAAAACGTACATGGTTGCAACAAAGAGAGTATGCACATGATTCCACCATGGGTCCAAGTCCATATCCAAATGGGATCCAGGTCTGATTCTCAACGACAGAAAATATCACACACATGGGTTACGCTATTGTTGACGGTCCTCTATGTCGTTCTCAGTTTTGACTTCATCTGTTCGCTTATGGTTTCGATCTCATTCCTCCTCAATCATCTATTTTGGGTTTTGAGTGGATTCTTATGAGGTTGGATTGCTGGAGAAGGTGGTTTTCCAGAAGTTGAAGGTTCGGTTTTGAGTGGGTGAGCGAGTTTCTGTTTGTGCGTGTTTTTCGATGATTTGAAGCTTAGGTGAAGGAGAGGGAAATTGGAAGGTTTCAATGGCTTCAGTTGTTCCGGGTTTGAAGGTGCGGTGGTTAGGGAAAACAGCGGTGAGTTTCGGTGATGGAGGTTGGGTAATTGTTTGAATGTTAATGAAGGGTTGAAACGTTGTTTTGAATTTCTGGGTTCATTTGAACGAAGGTATGATGTTGGTGATGAAAGTTTGTGATATGGTTGTTGATGAGTTTCGTTGAAGATGAAGGTTGATGTTGTTGCGAAGGTGAGCTATCGAGAATGGAAATGGCGGCGGCTCCGCATGGTTATCGAAACTTGTTGGTTGAGGAATCTGAGTTCCGCGTGAAGCTGGTTTGTAGGTTGAAAGAGAGAGGTAGTTGCGGCTAGGGTTTTTTTGTGGCTCCCCCGTTTTACTCTGAGAGAAGATAATATTTATGTAAGCTCTAAAGGGTATCTCGGGAATTTGGGAGAAGGTACGATGTTGTGGTTTTGCTACACTGTAGGATGAAAAACGGAGCGGGTAAATGTATTTTCAGAATGGTACAAGTAGTGGTGGTAATATTGTGGGTAAGAGTTTGTTTTAACTATTCGTCCTTTGCTTCTTGCTATTGGTTTCTTTTGTTACTTCTCTTTTATCCCTTTCAAGCTTGTATGTTAATTTTGTCATGTTTTTGTGTAATGTCTTTTTTACTATAGGTTTTGTTGGTTGTTGGGCAAAGTTTAGCACGATGTGGGGATTGATTTGTTGCTGGTTTGGCAGGATAATTGGATATTAGCAATTCTCAGTTGTGAGCTGTGAGCTGTCTGTAATATTACAGGTGGTACTACAATGAGTCTGCAAGTGGGTGTATCAACTCTTGTACCATCTTTTGTTTGGCAAATGATATTTAACCAAAAACTTATGTGCCTGATATTTCTTTGGCATTTATCAATAAAATAAGAACACGTTGGGGCTTTTGTAATTTAACTTCCCTTAACCTTGTGCTGCAGGGTTTGGTGACTTACAAGCTCGAAGTGGGGTTGGTTCTGGTAAGGGTGGTGCTGTAGCAGTTTTTGGCTGCTTGGCTTTGAGTAGTGTTAGCATTTACACGTTTTTGTCCTCAATTGGTACCAATTATGCAAGCTGATACAGTTTGATGTTTGTATGTCTTGCAGGCATGAAGTTTGCGCTGCTATGGTTCGAAAGAGGTGGACGAAAGGATTTTCGTGATAACCACTGGCTTCGCGGTGTTCCCGTTGTAATCGATCTGTTTCGCTTTGAACTGGTCTTCTGATGTGATTCTCTTTTGCCTCAAATCAGTATGAATCTCGAATCTCCTTCTTCTTTCTAATTAAATTCGTGTGATGGTGTCAATTGTTGCGACATTCATGGTAGTGGTTATTGTTTTGAGTTTTGAGGTAATTGTGTAACTTTTGCAGAAGCAGCCATTGGAGCAAGCCCGATACCAGGTTTTGAGCTTTGGTCTTATGCTAGACTCTTGGAATGAGCTGGTAATGGCCTTGACGTGTTTTTTCCTGTTTTTTTGTCCTTTCTGAAATTTGTTTTGTATGTGCAGTGCTTGCTATATGATACAAGCTTGCGGCGGGTGGTCCATGATTCGTGAGCGTATGTACTGTAGCTTCAAGAGAAAACCATAGGTTTTGCTGGGCAATTGTGATCTTTTGAATTTGGTGAAAATTGGTATATTGTTTACAGGTCTTATGCCAATTCAATTGTGGGAATTATCACTCTTGCTTTTTGGAGTGGGTTATCCATTCATGTAGGAACATTTCTTTTCGGTTTATGCAGGTCGTACAAAACTACGGTTAGGGTGAAGGAACTGTGCGCGTGGTTTTTGAATTGTGTTATGCAGCAGGTGATAACATGTTGCTTTGGATGAGCTGCGGCGGGTATTATGGTAACATGGTGGGTCCTTCAAATTTGTGTGTTGAATGAGTGACGTGATATCCTTGTGCATAGGCTTTTTCTCAAGAGATATTCTTCACGTGTCGCATATTTGAACCTAACCCAAAAGCTTGTGTTTGGTAACTCTGTATAAAAATGACAACCTTTTTGTTATTGTCTTGTGGTATTCTGTGAATGAACAGCATATGTGCTTTATGTCTTGTTGAAGTGCTGTTGCTGATTGTGTTTTTTCGTTTCTTTTCATGCAGGTAAAAACAAGTTTTATGGCTTGTTATGTTGTTCTTCTTTTGCAGGTAATGGTTGGAATTGTGAAAAGCAGGATGGTGGGTCGTACTATTGGCAATTGTTGCGTTTTTAGCAGAAATTTTGCAGGAGTAGAGGAGCAATGTAGCAGGTCTTGTGTTGTGCCTTGTAGCATGCTTTTGAGGTGGGGGCTGTACGTATACTGGTTTGTGGTAGCAGGCAGTACGGGTGGAATGTAGCAGGCTGGTGTAAGTTTTGGTGTGAGTGTATTATTGTGCAGGTCCTCCTCTCTCTCAATTGCAGGTACTCGTATACGTAGCGAAAACCGAGGCTTTTGCGGCAATTTTATGAACAAGATTGTGTGGGGATCCTCGACTGTCTTTCCTACCTCATGAAAGCTGCCTCCTTTATTGCCGGTAACGATCTATTGATGCGTACGATTTCATCTTGTATTATGCATTCTTGCATTGATGTTGCCGTACGTTTGTGCCGTCATCTTTTGTCGCAGGTAACATTTTGTGACTGGTGCGTGGTACGGAACGAATTCCCCACTTGTTGGCTGCATATAGCTTGGTGAATAAGGTTTAACTGCGATGCGTTGCTGCATAATGTACCAGCTGGAACTTGTGAAATTTTGGTGATAGTTGTTGCGTGAAATTACTGTTGGTGCCGCTTGTTATTCAAATCTCCAAATATTGTCACTTTTGTTGCTTTTATGCATATGGTCTTTATTTGAGGAGAAAAAGGGTCACGCATGAGGTGAGCTTGCCGACGGATTTACGGGCTGGTAGTTTGGGAACAGCTATGGTCTTTTCTATAATACATTTACTGTAAAGTTATGGGCACTTCTGTTATATAGCCATGCATTTACCGTGCACCATGTATTGTCTTTCCAATTATGATTGTAAAAAACTATGCAAATCCTGATGAATGAATTATGTTGAGGTCAGGTGTGCGTTTTTCCTCATGTCTCTTGGAGTATCATGGCTTGAGATATAACATATCCTGAAGTAAGAATCAAAAATCAAGTAGTCATAGGAACTAAAATTTAACTTTGGAACCAATTGATTATCTTGAGTAATTTGATTTGCAAACAAATTTAACCATGCTTTAAAATGACTCCGTCGCATAAGTTGGCTTGACAAAAATCCGTTCATAACCCGAACCTTCTTGGTTCGAGAGCCGTGCCCATGGTTTGGCTTCACCATACAAAACAATTCTCAACTCTTCAAAAAGGAACTGATGTCCTTAATTCCTATAGTGGCATTAACCTTCATGCTTGATCACCAACTTAATTTTACCTTCAAAGAAATGGATGACCTTATGGGTGCGAGTAATTTTTATGGTTTTTTTCAAGAACAAAACAAATTCCAATTATTACATTGGATTGATTTTTAAAAAAAAAGTGACACAGAATGATTTTGAACAAAAACAAGGCAGTAACTTGAAGATGTACTTGAAACCCGCTGAATCAAAATTCGAGAGGTAAATGGTGCTTGCTCAATTTTTGGCATTATCAACTAATCACATCTTGGCTATGAGAATGTAAGCATTCTCCCCATTTCTTCCTAGAATCAGCCACATTTAACATGTAGCACAAACGTAACCTTCAAGACCTAATTCTTTAGCGGATCATGGCCACCAGCTACAAAACTCGGTGCATAAAAAAGTGGTGGGACAAATTCAGGGTATGACAGCTGGCTTTCCACAACTCTCAAGTTAGGAGACCTACCCACTTGGCTTTAATCACTCTCTATGAGGATCTTTTAACTTCTCTGACAAGGATATCCACCCTTGAACACCTGAATAACCTTCTTAGCTAGCCTCACAGTCTTGTATAGCCCTTGATTGGTAATCATACCTCTTGATCCCCTGCATACATGTCAATGAAATGCAAATGATAATGCTAATGTGAATGAAATGAAACACAAACTAGGTAAAGAAATGTTGGGCAAATTTTGGGGTGCAACAACTGCTAAAGTCAATAAAGCAGATAAAACAGAAAAGCAAGCAGTAAAGATGAAAATGTAATGCAGCAATACAAGCAGAGGGAGAAACTCAACCTCTTAGCAAACAAGCAAAGGGAATAAACAGAAACAGACAAGCAAAGGGAGGGTCACCTCAACCTTTCAATGCAAACACATCAATTAGAAAAGGGAAAATAACACACAAGCAAAGGGAGAACACTCAACCTCTAATGCAAACAAGCAAATGGAGCTCAGCTCAATCTTTCAGTGCAGTCATGCTCCTAAGCTTAACATATTTTATATATGAACCTATCCTAATGCATCAAGCAAACAGGCAAATAGGCACACAACAAACCATTAGGAGAGAAGAGGTGAACTGGAAGAGCAAAAAGGAAGTCATCCCAAGGCTACATCTAGTTGATGTGTGTCAACACATGAGTCCATTAGAGGCTCAACCTCTTAAGGAATGCACAAAGCACTCCCTAAGGAAGGCCAGCCTCTCCCAAGAGGGATCCTATGTCAATAGGACAGATAAAGGAATTGGGGTAGATCCTAGATGTCAATCTAAAGTGTTATCTTAGTGTGCATCAGCACAGGAATCCATCAGAGGCTCCACCTCTTGAGGAATGCACAGAGCACTTCCTAAGGAAGGCCAGGCTCTCCCAAGAGTTATCCTATGTCAATAGGACAAAGAATGATTTATGGAATGAACCTAGATGTCAACCTAAAGCACTTGATTAATGTGCATCAGCACAGGAGTCCATCAGAGGCTCCACCTCTTGAGGAATGCATAGAGCACTTCCTAAGGAAGGCCAGGCTTTCCCAAGAGGGATCCTATGTCAATAGGACAAAGAAAGATTGGTAAAGAACCTAGATATCAATCTAAGGTGTCAAGGCAATGTACATCAGCACAGGAGTCCATCAAAGGCTCCACCTATTGAGGAATGCACATAGCACTTCCTAAGGAAGGCCAGGCTCTCCCAAGAGGGATCCTATGTCAATAGGACAGATAATGATTTTAGATTATGGGAGGCATGGTGAAAACCTAAGGAATTCACCAAGGCACTAAACCAAATTCATTGGATTAAGAAATGATGGGAAGCATGATCTATACCAAAGGTATCTATCATGACTCTCAACCATACATGGAAGAATATTTAATGAATGCAAAGCATTCAAGGAAGAGTCATCTATCTAAAGGTTCTAACAAAAACCTAATGATTAGTGTTGCGGTGAGAATCGTGATACCAAGCTATTGATTAACTTGAATCTTTAATTCTTAAATTCACAACCGGACTTTAATTTATCCAAAGGAAAGGTCTAAATAAAGAAAGAACCTTTTGCGCGATGTAACAACAACGCTAAGAGATTCGGGGATCGGGGGTTGGTTATGCATAGGGTAGGTATTTCACATCCTAAACATCTGTAGTACCCTACAGGAACCTTTTGTTTGTTTGTATGCTAATACTTTCTAAATGTTTGCTATGGATTGGGATTGGGTAAAAGATGTAGGTAAAGACCTAAAGATAGTTTCTAAGTTTGCTCGCAAAGACATCGCGTCCTCTGCCTACGTATTCTTACTAGGACAGAATCAGAGCAATCGTAGTTCACCTTACTAGGGTTGAAGAACACTTGATTATGATCAAGGTTCCAAGGGGAACAAAAATTTCCATGCTTGTGTAGAGTTTATCCAAACTCTCTAGATCTACATTGTACACTCAAGAAAGGGGAGTAAGTAATCATCTCCATGATTCTTACATAGAGTTAACCAAACTCTACCTATCTCTAAGTTGTAAGACCAAATGGTTCTGTCCATACCAAAAGGAGGAAGAAGGGGGAAGGTTGCTCGTCAAGATATCGCATCTTGTGCCTACGTATTCTCATTGTCCAATGAGAAATCAGAGCGGTCGTAGTTCGGGCGCGAACTACAGAATAAGGATCAATTGGTTCTATCCAGACCTAAAGATGGAGAAGGTTCTATCCAGACCTAAGAGTTTAAATACTATTGGTTCTATGCAGACCAAAAGGGGGATAAGGTTCTATCCAGACCTATGATTGAAATCCTATTGGTTCTATCCAGATCAAAAGGGGGAGAAGGTTTTATCCAGACCTATGATTTTATATCCTATTGGTTCTATCCAGACTAAAAAGGGTGAAGGTTATATCCAGACCTATGAGTTTATGAGCTATCTATGACCCATGGGTCAATAGAGAGGCTTTCCTTTGGAAGGGAAAAGTGAGGCAAATTCGATGAGAACTAAAGAGTTCCATCACTTGGGGAAATAAACTTAACAAAGCATAATCATTCACACATGATGAAAATAAGGGATATGGTTACAACCAAGAATAATCAAGCATATTACAATAAGCAAGTATTTGAATCAGGATGAATGGTTACAACCCAAGCAAGCTTTTAAGGATATCACAATATTAATGATTTCAATCAAGATAGATGGTCACAACCAAAGACATGCAAGCATATTACAATAGGCAAGCAAAGATGAGTTCTTACAAGACTTACGCATAAGGGAGTCACAACCACAAACATATCTTAACAAAGATGGGGAGATATCTTAACAAAGATGCATCTTAACGAAGATGAGGCTTCAATAGGGCTTACAAGATGACGTGTATACTTACAGGCATCATGCCTAAACAATGTCACAACCATTGTAAAGGAGAAGTTCAAAAACTTCATGGGGATTTTAAATGGAAATGGAACAAACACAATGCTTACAAGCCATAGTAATTATAATCACATGCACCAATGAGTTGACAAACCAAAGTTCACATCAAGCACAACAACAAACTTAAGAATCAACAAATTTGAAATACAAAGGAGGGTAAAAACCCTAACAAAGAAACATGACGATCTTCAATGCAAAGTGGTTTTCAAAAATGAAACTTCTAGGATTTTTAAATGCCAAATAAAAGTATGCAAAAATACAAGATAATTTCAAAAAGAATCATTCACAAATGATAAATATTGACAAAGTTATGACATTTTGAATTTTGAAGAAAAATCAAATATTTAAGTGATAAAAAGATGGAAATGCACTTGGTGGGTGTTGAACCCACGACCCTTGGTCTACAAACTCAAAATAATACCAACTTAGCCAATGCACGCGCGTGTTTATTCAACGGAAATGAAAGAGGAAATAATAAAACAAGATAAACAAAATAAAACAACAAAAGAGTTGATCCACCAAGGATCGAACTCAGGACATGTAGGAAAGCAAGGTACTTAACGCATAGGTTACAACCATTGGGGTGGAAATACATCAGTGTATTATGCCACCCCCTAATAAACATGTACTTAACAAAGAGCAAAGTTGGGCAAGCTTTAAGGCACAACCAAGTGAAAAGCTCAAAAACGGTTTGATTCCAATCTCACCAATTTTAACAAAATAAAAGTCAAACATACTTGGATTTTCATGAGGATTGCAATGGTGCTAACCAAAATTTAAAATGATGCACATAATTAAAAATACGATTGGTCATGCAAGATAAGGTTTTGGAGTGACTTTAAAGATCAAAAGACCAAAATAGATGGATCCAAGGGAAACCATAGGTCCACTCAAGTTTTAAACACCTTACTCAATGATTAAAATCAAAGAAAAACTCAAGCTTGCCATGAATCACAATGACTGTCAAATTACCAATTGGTGGAGTTACTTAAACTAGGCTTGGTGTTCCAATAAACAAACTTGTCAATCCACTGCCCTGGGTCAAAAACCCTACACACACCACATTGTAATAACTTAACAAAACAAGTTTGATGACATCAAGAGTTAACCAACTCAAAACAGAAATTGACAGCCAGCATAATTTCAACAACAAAATCATAAAAAAATAGGAACAAAGTACAAGTCCAGCAGGGTTATCTTGTTTGGACCTAGAAATATCAACAATGTTCTATTGCTAAACATCAGTTCAACTCATTGCTTTGATGCAAACACACCTAGTTGGACAGATTCACAAACATTATGATCTAAAGACTCCCAATATAAACTGTTAGTAAAAAGAAATCCTAAGATCTAGGGGGACTGTCAAGTCATGGAAGTTGATCTAATGTGTCATGTTTCACCAGGATACATCAAGGGTTCTAACAACAATGCTTTTAAAAAAGCAACAACACATATTGATCTAAACTGCAGCCTGACAAAGCTTGTATGCCTGAACAACAGTTAACAGTTTTTGCAATGAAACTTCTAGCACACCACTTGACAGAAGAGGTTTGGACATCATAATGCCAACATTAATTCCTTATATTGCTTTAATGACAGCACTACCTCAATCTGTTAGTGGACTCAAGCAGATTTTTATGAAAACAAGCCTCCCCCCTCATGACAGTCCCAATGAGTTGATAAACTCAAAAATGGACTTTCTTGCAACCTCACACAAAATTGGCCAACAATGTATTATGCACTATAACAATAATTTGATTAAAAAAATTTAGAGTGAAGAAAAGGCATTTGAGTTAAAAAATGAACTTATGCAACATCTGTTTTGTTCACACATGGTAGGCAGTTGCTACTAAACAGGTTAAGCAGTAATAGCAGATACATTGTGAAGCTTAGGCAGCACTGAACCAAAACTCAATCATCAAGTGGTCATCTAAACAAAATCTGGCCTGAGTTTGAACAGCCAAACAATGGAAGCCCCCTAATGCTTAACCATAACAATTAGCTTTACCTAAATCACACTAATGGCAACTAACAACCACCCAAAATGGAACTGCCTTTAAGGATCTACACGACAACAACTAAACATGACTTAACCAGCTCATGTCTACAAGAACAGTCATGGACAAAAAAGGAAAGGTGACAACCTAAAGCAATACAACATGCTCTACATCTGCACAAAGTGAAAACAAATGCCTTGCAATCCAATCATCTTTATCCAAACATGGGGGAATTCTGAGCAAGTCATAAAGACTAAAATGTAAGCCTACCAAGACAACAAATCAATGACCCTATCAACAAGACTGGACAGCCAAGCATAACATCATTTCCATGTGCCAACAAGGTCTGAAACTCCAAGAATTCAAAACAGGTTCATGACAGTCTTGAAAATACTACTATGAAATTCAATATGGTTATGCTAGACTTACATCAATTTTGTTACCTCAATAGTCTAACAGACTTACAAGCTGAAAGGGGTTCACTCAAGGAAATAAGCTAATGGCCCTCACTAAATACAATCAAACATGGTTACAACCTTACCTCAGATAAAAACACATAGTGCAAACCAACTGTTCACCATAAAAACTGTCCTGGCAAAAGCTGGATATGAGTTGACAAACCCAACCTAGAAACAGTCATGAACATAATCCATAATTGCTAATTCTCAAACTAAATCTCTCACCGCATGGAGTTACAATCTCTACAACAGTGACAAATGCAAGCAGTTAACTCAACAACAGGCTATCCTTATATATGGTAGAGCAAAGGTTAAATCACTAACAAGCTTAGCTATGAGAAAAAAACAAGGTTCTTTGTCTACCAGTAGCAAAATCTTGACAAAGGTTGGAAGTGATAGATGGTAGCACATGAAATGGTTTTTCTTAAAAAAGATTTTGTGCATGCATCATGTTAAAACAAGTGTGCTATGATAGTAACAATAACACACCATCATACATAGAGATAGCATGAAGTTTCAAATACCAAAGGAAACTCTAAAACACAAATTGTCAAGTAAACTAGAGCAATATCATTCATGATGAGTTTTAAAAAACAAATGCCTTTACAAAGACTAAAAACTCACATTTGCATTTTAAAGATATAGACCAAATCAACAAGCTAAAGCCTAAACATGTTTAACAAAACTATGCATAAAACTTGAACAGAAGTAAACCACAAATCTTTGGACCTAGCCAAACCAATAACCAACACAAAACAGCCTTAATGTATACTTCTCATAATGGTTACAACCTTGACAGATCTTTCAAAAAACGTTTAGTGTTTAACATAACAATGCTAGAAACTACCTTCACCATATATTCAATAACATGCTTTCACAAAAGTGTACACACCAACTAAACTAAATGACCAACAACAACCATACATGGTACCCATACACTTTTGATAGCAAAATTACAACTTTAAACATAACAATGTCTCACTCATAAACCAAATCCATACATGTATGATGCAAAATGATGAGATGTTTCAAATCTACATACCTCTTGTAGACCTCCTTGAGCAAGCTAGCAGTAAGAGAACCAGAGATCTTTCCTTCCCTTAAGCAAGCTTTGAGTTTTCTTCCTTTTGAAGCAATAAGTGACTTCTTGGGACAGATCTAGCAAATGAATCTCCAGTTGTTTTTTAAGGTTATGGACAGTTGAGATAACATAAATGGAAGGTGTTCAAAGTCTCATAATGATGAAAAATGGTTTGTGTGGTGATTTGGCTTGAAATGTGCATAAAAGTCAAACTATGGTGTGTGGATAGTTGACTTTTTGATTCAAGGTTTTTTTTATGAAACTAATGGTGGGAAAAGCTTCAAATGATGATTTTAAGGGTGTGTATATGGTTTTTGAAGTGTTTTTGGATTTAGACAAAGGATTGGTGCGAACAATGGAAAGTGACCAATGTGGTGGTTTTGGAGAATTTCTTCACTTACAAGTAAAGAAGGAAGGAGGAGAGCTATGATTTTTTCATTTACTTGGATAGCTCTGGTGTGAAAAGTAACATAGAGGGAGCCTCTATTTATAGGAAAAATGAAGGGTGAGGACAAATTTGCATTTTGGCTTTTTGAGGGAGATTTTGGAAAAAGATCTTATGAATCTAGGTGATGGCTTGCTCACCTGGTTTGGCTTGCTTCCAAGGTACCTAGACCCATTAAACATGCTAACAATGAGCTGTGGGAAATGACCTTAGAGTGTGCAAAGATAACCTCCATGCTGCAGCCCCCAATCTTCTCTCTCATGGTGTACTTTTTGTATTTTTTTCCATTAAACTAATGTGTCTTGTCTAGCATTTGAGATTTACTTGGATTCTTGTCTGATTTAGTCCAAATTGAACTCTAATACATCTCATCATAGGTCATTCCATGGTTAGAGATGAAGTACATAGTTGGAAATCAATTCCATGTTGGGTTTTGGCAAGTTGACAAACTAGTGCACATACCCAACATTCACAATTCATAACTCTCAGCTCACAAGGGCTATGGAAGAGTTCTAGTACATTTTGGAAAGCCCTCATGTAGCTCTACAACTTTCATGCTTCCATGAGCTTCAGATTTCCAATGGAACTAGGTCAAAAAACCTCTCAAAGTTGCTGAAAAACATGCCTAAAAAGGCCAATAACTTAGAATTTTTCTAAGTTATCTTTCCCTCTTATAATGAATTTGGTCATAACTCAAAATCTATGCATTTTCTGCTCATGGACCACTGTGTGAATTTTGTAGGACTTGTTAAGAGCTTTCCAATGAGCTTTGAACCAACTCAATTGGGTGTGTGGGTAGGGAGTTATGGTCTTGCCCCTTTCAAAACCCTAATTTCCCGATTTTTCGATTACTCCTCAATCCTTGATCCAATGGTCATGAAACTTCATGGACAGGTGTAATATGTTACTAGGAACATTTTTTCTTCATACTTTGAGGTCAAATTCCTTATGATTGAAGAATTGACTTTTCGGTCAACCGAACGATCGATCGATGACTACCAAGTCGATTGTTGATGTTCTGGGTCTTTTGAGGCCTTGAAACTTCTTGAGTAGACTTTACTAAGCCATAGGAACTTCATGGACCATAATACCAACCTTGGAACACCATTTAAATCAAAATTCAAACTACAGTTGACTTTTCAAGATCGAAAACCCTAATCGGGTATCCTGAATTGCGTTGTTCTTGATCCTTGGGTGACAACCTCAAATTGGATTCATACTTGATCCAATGGAGTATATTTGATGATGTGGAAACTTATTTCATGGGCAATCAATCCAATACATTGACTGATTAAACTCTCGAAATCTCGATTCTCGGCTGGACGGAACCCTAATTCACCTGTATCTTAGCAAAGACAAACTTGAAATAAGTTAAGGTTAGATAATCAAATGAGTATGACCCTAAAATGATGATGAAGATCTAAGGGGTCAAAATTTGGGGTGCAACAATTAGTTCTAGAGATTAACCATCTAAATGAATTTAGAAGCTCTATCAAGGCTTAGCAATTGTTCTAAATAGGTGTCAACCTATGCTCTATTCTATCAAGAAGAGATTAGAAGCCTAAAGTTTGCTAAGGTTCACCTTAGATACCAAACTATGAGGTAGGCTAAATTAGGATCACCCTAAACACAATCAACTTGTAAATTCTAGGAAAAATACTAAAATCAATCCTAAAAGGCTAGGAAAAATTCTAAGGCTTCCTAAGTGTGTTAAGGAATCATGGTACAAAATCCATAGCCAAGATCTAAGTCTAAAGGTCCTAAACAAATTCTACACTTAAAGGTATGCTTAAGGGAATCCACAAGGGAAAGGTCCTAGAAATCCATCTCAAACCTACACCTAAAAGTTTCTAAAAAACCAAAGAAAAATCATACAACTCTATCAAGATGTCTAAAGCAATCATGCAAAAATTCAGATCCTAAATCATAACCATGATCTAGTACAAAAATCAGAAAGAAGATCATGCATTTTTTACATTTTTAATCATCTAATAAAAATGAAAAAAATGATATTAAATGGAAATTTAACCAAAAATTCAATTAAATTGCACACAAAAATGAAGGGCATGGCAAGAATCATTCATGATTCTTTCCACAATTTTCTAGCAATTAATCCTATTTTTAAAGCATTAAAAATGATAAAATGAATAAAAGAAAATCCAAAAATGAATAAAAGAAATTAAAAATGCAAGAATATAACGTGACCATCAGATCACAAGACTGGTCAACAGATCCAAAGGAGAAGCGAGCGCCACGTAGCACCTGAGGGAGTTTAATGAAACGATTCGTTTTGCTATGGATTACATGCTCTTATGTTGACTATGGTTCACCATAGTCTCCAATCTATGCCATTCAATCAAAACGTATTCACATCTAACACACACCAGTGTGCCACATCATCCAGTCAATGGTCAAAACTCTAAAATTAAATCTCACGCATTGGATTGTGTTACTCAGTCAATGGAGTCAAGATGATCTAACAGTCTAAACATCATCTTCCTCATTTGAACTGGAAAATAAAAGGGGGGAGATTCACGGTGGCCGGAGAAGATTCCGGTCATCTTCTCCGGTGGAATCCACAATACCAGGTTTTCAAACCTAACCAAATTCAATAAAAACCATACAGATCTCTTCCTCTACTCACAAGGATCATCATGCTACACTTCTTTTTCACTTTTCTCTCAAGATCAGGGCAACACGATAGCAAACAGAAATAGTGCACTTATGCAAATCATCACCAAACTCTACCAATCTAATCCTAAAATCATCTAGGCAACATCAACAACCTATCCACATGTTTAATCTAACCTAATTGTACATAAATTAAGAGCAATCATGAGATGAAGAAACCTGATCAGAAGCTTTAAATGTGGCACTCTCAAGTGTGAATCCTTGCTCCAAACGATGCAGAATTAATCAATGATCAATACTGAATAGATCTTGATGCTTAACTGTTCTTGATTTTTCTTCAAACTCCAAAATCGATTCTCACTCTTCAAGCTCCAAAATCCCAACTGTTCTAACAGAATTTCCCTCCAAATTGCCTCTAACTTCATCCAGTCATGATCTAGAGTTTATATACATGATGTTTGGATCAATCTCAAGCCCATTCATGGCCCATTTAATCCATTTCAATATCCACTTTTTCCTTAGTTTTTCTTCATGACAGTCCACGATAATGGCTCTATTTCCAGCTCCAAATTTCTCAAATTCATTGCTTGCATGGTGGTGAGGATGAAGGGCTAAGATTCACTCCTTAATCTCAATCAGTGGATGATCTTTGTTATGTAACTTCTCTTTGAAGAAATTCCAAAATTAGCCATGAAATGTCACTCACTTTGAAATTCTACCAATGCCAATATGTTCCAAATATCATTTATAGTCAAAATATGCACAAACTTGCAATACTTTGAACCAATATGATTTATTTTGCAATTTTCTCATTTAATGCCTTTTAAATCTCTTTTTGTCAAATTTTCTTTAACCAACTCTCATGCTAATCCATATCAATGAACTCTTGATGCTTGGTGGAGTAAATAACCACATTTTGAGCAACTTTCAAGTCGAACAAAATTCCATTTGAGGTGTGTAAGATGTTGAAATTGACCCATAATCAAAATGGCCTATAATCTCACTTTCCCAAAATGCCCTTGTCTTGCAAGCAATGTATCTTGAGTTCTACAAATCCAATCAAGGACGTCTAGTACTCTTTGCAAAGCTGAGAAGATGAGGAACAACATTCATGTTGGCCTGAAGTTGAGGAGAAGCTTCCTTCTAGGTCAAAAATGTCATGGAAGTTGGTTGACTTTCAAGGACCAAAATCACATTCATCTGATGACCTGTAACTTGTTTGCTTCATAACTTGAGTTCTATAAACCCTATTAAGGACTTCTAGTACTTAAGTTAAAGCTATGATCATGCTCTACAGCAGTCATGTTGGGGTCAAGGTGAGATGAAAATCAAATCTTGAGTTATGTGGTCTTGAAGTTAGGCACTAAACCAGGGGATTTTACATTGTCAAGCTTAGAAACCCTAGCCTAGGAACTCCTCACACTCTTGATTCATAATGAGTTGACCTTGGAATCATCCCTTGGGGATCTTAATACATTAATCCATGATCACATGTCCTTGAAATTAGGTCTCAACCTTCCTCAAATCATCTGTTGACCTAGGGTTGACCAGATGAAACCCCAGTTGCACCAATCTTGGTAGTAGCTTCTTATCCTTCACATGATGACCTGTCTAGGCTTCAAAACGACTTTCAAGGCTTTAGGTCCAACTTCATGGATTCAACATCACCAGATGGCCTCCCACAACCCTCAAGTTAGGAGATGTGCACATATAACTGTCTAGCCACTTCTCTGAGGAACTTTGACTTCTTTGATAAGGATATCAACCCTTGAATACTTGAATAGAGCCTCTTAGATAGCTTCATAACCTTGGTAGCCTTTTGTTGGTAGTCATATCTCTTGATCTCCTACACATATGTCAATGCAATGCAGATGATAATGCTAAAATGAATGCAATGAAACACAAGTTAAGTAAAGAAAAAGGTTAGGCAAATTTTGGGGTGCAACAGAGGTATGTTGAAGAAAACGTATGTGTTGACTCAGTTCTTTTTTTACTAAAATATTGTAGAAAAATGATAATGGTTGCTTTTTGAAAGGAGTGGATCCGTGCCCTTGATGCTGCTATTGGGTTTTTAAGTCGTTTGATGTTCATTTATCACACTCTTTCAACTTTGTTTTGCACCATTTTTTTTTGCACCATGGATGATGGGCTTTGTATAAGCCTAAATGATTCCATATTGTCATTCCTACTGTGTTTCATTCCTAAACCCCTTCCCTTTTCATTTTTCTAGTTTATTTTCTCTTAACAAATTGTTCTAACTTGGTTTTATTTTATTATTCTTCTAAATTTTTAATAATAATCCTTAGTACATTACTTTAATATTTGTTTATTATTTATTTTTAAGTTGTTCATCTTATTTATCTAATTTCATGTTGATTTTCCCTTCAATTTAATTTTGATTTTTTTTTTATCTTTGGTCAATGAAGAAGCCAAATGTCACTATTATCGATTTATCGATAAAATAGTGATTTAGATTAGACCGCCACTTAATTTTCGTTTCATTTTATTCTCCATTTTGTTAATCTCTATTTTATTTCAATTTTTGATCATGAATTCTTTAGATTCATAAACGTTGATTTTTGAGGTTGTTTAACCTTCATTATTTCAAATCTGTAAAAAATGATCATTGGGATCATTTTCTATACTTTGGGATCGTGAAAGGTTACCTTCGATTAATTAACACGGGGTTGTGATTAAGACAAGATCATTTGCCTTTTTGGTCTGTGTGACACGATTACATTGGAGAATCATCCTCAATATCATTTCTCTATCTTATTTTTAGCACAAGCATCAACTCACGCGACCTCCTATAGTTCGACTTTCGTCATAAATCGAACTACAACGGTTTAACACTACATTTCGTCCCGATTCGATTCACATATCAAAATAACGACTAACTTTTACTTTTCGTCAACATATTCTTCTTGATTTATTTTTAGTTAATATTATCTCGATTATATTATCTTGTTCATATACTTGTTAATATTTATATTGATTATACTATTGTGAATATTATATTGATTATATTGTTATATATCTTGCCATATTATTCATAATTGTCCATATTCATATTCATCTTATTCATCTCTTATTCACATTCTTTTCAAAACAGTTAACAATTATCGAAACAATAAAAGCCTAAATTGGTGGACTGTTGGTTACTTGTCCGAGCAACAGATTATTGGACTTTTCCAGAAACCCTAGCTTGGAGTTTTGTTCGAATTTTGCTCAAGGCATAATTTAGGACACTTCGCATGCACGCAGCTTCTTCTTGGGCTACCTTACAATGAGACCTTTTATTTTGTGCAATCCCGTGTAACTTACATGTATCCCTCTCCCATTTTAATGTGTGCATTCGTATTTCTTTGATCATGGTTTATCTTTTTGGAGCACCCTTAGGGACTAGCGTAGACTAAACCATTTTCAAACTAATTCTCGATTCGTCAACGAGCCATTTTCAAACACCCCCGTAAGTCAAATGCTCATACGCATTCGCCATCAACCTATCACACACACTCTCACATTTCATCGCAATTTCGATATTGGGGGCACCCTTAGGGACTAGTATCGTTTCTCACAACATAACCCTTGATTCGTCATCAAGCCGATTCCATTTTCAATCAAACCCTCAACTCGTCATCGAGTCGTTTTCAAACCAACTTCCATTCCAACACGTATTTGCAGTCAAATATTAAATCAAACCCTTGATCCAGCGTTAAGCAGTGTTTTAGCCAAGTTGTAAGTTGAGTTCCTTTTGCCTTGCAGCCCACCTCTTTTCACAATGTATTCGATTCAATCCTTTATTTAAACGCTTTTCTTAACAATAACAAAAGAAGAATATTTTTGAAGTATAGCATTCCTTGAATCTTCGAATGAATGGCTCTTGAGGCGCACACTTTGGGTTGTCACTCATTCGCCCTTTCGTCTTAAAACACCTAATCTTTATTCAAACATTTTCGTAATCAAACTTACGAAAGAAGGAGATTCTTGGAGTCTGGAATTCTCGGAATCTTCGAATAAATGGCTCTTGAGGCACACCCCTTGAGTTGTTATTCATTCAATCTTTCAATTTCAAAATGTTCAACCATTCTCAAAACATCTTTAATCAACTCTCGAAAGAACTGAGTTCTTGGAATCTCGCATTCCTTGAATTCTTGAGTGACAGCTCTCGAGGCATGCCCCTTAGTTTTTTTGTCATTCAATCTTTCGTTTCCATGCAAACTTCAAGACTAGTTCAACCCCTTCATCTTTTTGTGGTCGTCTCCACGAACTACAGACGCTCTGATTCTTCATTCACATTTAAATGTAAGATACATAGGCACAAGATTGTGATGATCTTGGTGAGTAAACTTCTATCTTTCTTCGTTATTCCATCTACATTCTATCCATCTTCTGTTTCCCCTATCCTTTCCTGTATTCGAACTACGAGTGCTCTGATTTCTCATTCTTGTCTGAATGAGTATATGTAGGTACAAGGGCCTCAATCCTTGGCAAACACCTCATTCTATAACCACCCATTTCCCTTGGCGTCTTTATCCTTTTATCTTACCAACTCATATTTATCATTGATAAGAAAACAAACAAAGCTTAGATAACACCCATCGTAAATCACCCTAAGAGGTTCCCATTAAGTACAACGAACATGAGGGGTGCTAATACCTTCCCCTTGCGTAACCGACTCCCGAACCCGGAATATCGATTGCGATAAACCTATTCCCGTCCTTTCGTTTTAAAATGTTTTCTTGATATTTTCCTTTCTTGTCTCTTCGAGATAAATAAAGTCCGGTGGCGACTCTGTTGAATCGCATTTCTGCGCCTTTTGCGCGAGGGTCATACGTTCTCGTTGTGATTTTTTAAGGTGTGACATGGTTGAAGTGAGTTGCTTTCAGTGATGTTGTATCCTAGTAATATTTCCTTTCTTATATTTTTGACCATCACCAGACTTTTTGGATGGGGTCACAAACTTGTATTAAGTTGTATTTCTTATTGTTGGTTTGTGTACAATGACTTTTGGTTCTCATTTTATTTATGAGCGAGGCTTTTGATCCGTCCATTTATCTCTACTGTTCTATTATTATTTGTGTAACTAGAACCAAAGGTGGAGATCTCCCTGAAATACATATACATGTTTGCATTTTGCATTATTATTTTCATTTGCATATCAGGTATTCCCGGAGACTCCATTTTTATCTCTTCTTGGTTTGCTATACCAGTTGATAGGATTGCGGATTCGGGTTTTCAGAGATATTTTACATGTGGAAATCAATGAAGAGTTATGGATCAAGTTCAGAATGAGCTCTAGGAAGTCAAAGACCGCATGACACAGTTCATGGAAATGATGTAGAACATGGCCAATGGGCAAGAACAGTTAAGAACTTTGGTTCAACCGTTAATAGCACGAGTTGATGGTAACAACATTCTTCATGGAGGGACTGCTACTATTCCTCCTCTTGTTGATGATAGCATTCCTCAAAGCAATGGTATTCCCACAGTTTTTAACCCTCCGGGCAGAGGTCATCAAGGGGGAGTTCATATAGGAGGTGCTGGAGGTAGTATGTGCGTTGTACAAGGGACTGTTGGTCCCCAACGAGAAGAAGATAATAAAGACGATGTCTTTTTGATGAGGGATATGGATGTTGTTCTTCCCTAAGAAGTTGATAAGAGATTCAAGTTAATCAAAGATAAAATGAGAGCCTACGAGAACCAAAACTTTTTGGGACTCAACATGTCAGATTTAGGACTTGTACCAGCGGTCATAATTCCCCCGAAGTTCAAGGTACCATAGTTTGACAAGTACAAAGGGACAACTTGTCCTAGAGTACACCTCCAAGATTATTTTAGAAAGATGTATGCATATTCAGACGATGAAAAGTTATTGATGCATTTTTTCCAAGACAGTTTATCAGGTCCCTCTCTAGAATGGTATATGGGGTTAGAGAGGACGCACATAAGAAGTTGGAGGGGGTTGGGGGAAACTGTTGTTCGCCACTATCAATATAATAGTGACTTGGTGCCAAATAGGGTGCAACTGCAAAATATGTCACAAAGAAGCAATGAAGGGTTCAAGGAGTACGCCCAGAGGTGGTGAGAATTGGCAGCTAGAGTTCAGCCTCCAATGGAGCGGGAGTTGGTTGATATGTTCATGGCTACATTTCCAGGGACATACTATGGAAAATTATTTGGTTGTATGTCTGGGAGTTTCTCAGATCTGGTTATGGCAAGGGAGAAAGTAGAAAATGGTATCAAGATAGGGAAAATACAGAGTGGAGCAGGATCCTCATCAGGAGGGATGAAAAAGCTGTACAATGGAAAACCAAAGAAGATAGAAGAAGATGCCAATTTAATATCATCTTACAGAGGTAAAGGCCGGGTGCAACCTCATTATCACCAACAAGTTGCCAGTGTAGCCATCCCGTCTACACCACAAGAACAAGTTAATGCGCCTCGCCGTTACCAGGAAAGGGGAAGAATGGCTAACCGGCAGTTCGAGACACCGCCAATGCCTTATTCTCAACTACTTCAACATTTGTTCCAATTACAACTTATTCAAAAAAGAACCTTGGCGCCACTCACCGGTGCGCCTCCTCTGGGTTACGATGCAAATGCTAGGTGTGAGTTCCACTCAAGAGCTCCTGGCCATCATATTGACAACTGTAAAGCATTTAAGCATAAAGTTAAGGATTTACTTGATTCGAAGGCGATCAACTTTACTAATGAAGGCCCGAATGTAAATTAAAACCCAATGCTGAATCATGGTGTTGCCAAGACTAATACTGTGATAGAAAGGGAGAGGTTGAATTTGATTATGGATGTTGAGGAACTGAAGACCCCTTTGAGCTTTGTGAAGGGTAAGTTGCTAAAGGGAGGTGTGTTTCCAGGGTGTTCCGTAGAATGTTCAGAATGTGCTTTGCAGCCCGAGTGTTGTACTTTCTTGAAGAATAGAATTCAAAGTTTGTTTAATGAAAGCAGTTTACAATTTGACAGGGTTATGGAAGAAGAGGTAGATGATATATTCAATAATGAGGAGGATGAAGTCGCTACGATTTTAATACCTTTTCGAACAATTAACATTGCAGCGCCCGCAAGGCCATCTCCGATCATCATTACCACTCCTGGACCTGTACCATATGAAAGCACCAAGGCCATTCCCTGGAATTATGGGGCAGAGGTGTTTTGCAATAGGCCGAAACAGGAATTGACAGGATCATCATATGGAGGTTCTTCGGTTGAAAATATAGTCGAAGCAGGATGAATTACTAGGAGTGTGAGGATATTCTCTCCACCTGAACCTAGTACTGATAAAAGTGATAAGGGTAAAGAAAAGGTGTTGGAGCGATAAAGTAGCAAGCAAAAATATTAAGTACCCAGTTTTTTTGTCTCCACAGGGATCAGTGTGAGGGAAAGAATACCATTCGACAATCTCCACGTCTCTAAGCTTGGGTTTTAATGGTTTAGGATAAAAATGCAAAAGGAAAAACATAAAACAAGAAAATAAACACATTCTTAAGAAATGAGAAAACTCGTCAGGAGTTGTATTTCGTTCCACCCATCATGTACTAAAAAAAATGTGGATCAAATGCACGTAACCTAAATCACTCGTCAATATCATCACGTATCACTCACAATAGAGGTTATGTCCAACGCAAAGTAGAGAGATCAACCGTATCTTCTCATCGATGATGTCTCACGCAACTCGGCAACACGGAGCATTAAGAATCGATACACACGTGAATATTAGTCCTAAATCTATGTCTAGAGTTTAGAATCAAATAGATGTTCATCTTAGATCGTGTTTGAACTAAATATGTCTATAACAATCCCAACCCATTAAGTAAAAAATCAAGATAACCATTGATAAAGAGTTGTAAAAGAGATTTTATACAAATATCCATAAATATACCTACAATCAAGATAGACTTACATACAAAACCCCAACAAATAGAGAGTACAAAGATAAGAGAGAAGAAGAACACAAATCTCACGGTCTTTCGACTCCGATTGAAGTGGATTCGACTCCGGATCGCCAAGATGCACACTCTAGTGTTGTTTCTAAGCTAAATCTACTCAAGAATGTTTTTGATGAAGTTGGGGTAAAAAGTTTCAAACAACATAACCTAAAAAATTCTGAAAAATCACTTAAATATGCAAAAATGGGTTTCCGTGTTCGCCTAGCGAAGTCCCGTTCGCCCAGCGAACTTATGCTGCCCTAGATACTGCCAAAACAATGTTTTCCACGCTTTTTAGAACTTTCTGTTCGCCTAGCAAACTTTAATTCGCCTAGCGAACATGACAGCAAACCAACACTTGTTTTGACCATAACTTTTGAACTGTAACTAAGATTTACGCGGGGTCATAAGCTTTGGAAAGCTTATCCAATGCTCTATACGACAAATAAAAAATACCCTTGCTTGTATGCCTAAAAAAATGAGAGAGAAACAATTAAACTCAATCATATTTATATGATACACAATATATACACTATAATGTTAAACTATACAAAAAGTACATAAAAACGAGGGATTATTAACGGAAAACCAACGAATTAAGCTAATAAGTGCCAATTATTCACACTCAAAATCAATACAATTTAGCACTTATCAAATCTCCCCAACTTAAACTTGTTTGTCCTCAAACAAGAATTGATCAACTCAAGGAAACAAAAGTAACAATCAAGCAATCACGACTCAACATGTTTCAAAAAACAAAAACAAATGTATGGTTCAACATAAAAACGTACATGCAAAGCAAAACATAGCACTAAAATACAAAGATAACATGAAAACGAAACAACTCCTAAATACAAAACACATGTCAAAAATTCTAAGACAATACATTGTTCAAAAATGAATCACACCTAGCACACACTTTATCAGTAGATGAATGAAAAAACATTAGGGGTTAAACTCTCACCCAACAATCATGCTAACAACAAGTTAAATTATGTATTTATCAAGAAAAAACTCACATTGAACAGTATAAAAGAAAAAATCATAAGGGCTTTAAGGATTTTAATTTGGCTTGGGTAACAAACAATTTTTTTTCTCAAGGTAAAAGAAACAAAAACTTGCCTAATCAAATGAGAGTGATCATTTCTCACAATCCCAAGCACTCACAAATTTCAATCACGTTTTTCTATTTTCTAAATTGTTACACCATTCCACGCAACTTATTAGCATAACATTATTCTATTCTTTTTTTTTCTTTTTTTCAATTCTTTTCCCTTTGTTTTTTCTTTTTCATTTTGTTCTTTTCTTTCTTTTTCAAACTTTTTCTTTTTCTCAACCTCTTAGCAACTAACTTCTTCTCCCCAACTTAAATACAACCACAAATAGTGACATGAATGTTCCAAAACTTATTAGACAAGGGTAAAAAAACTCAAATAATAAGTCATGGTTATAGTTCAAGAAAAAGTATTAGAATCCATACAAAAATGAACTTAACACCAACATGTTCTAACAAAGGCTCAAAGGGGGTAAGCAAATTTTCACTCACTCACAAGGTAGATTGACTATTTGATCAAGTGGGTATGCTCAAAATTGAACAAAATGCCTTGATCATTTTAGTGCTATCATACAAATAAACACAAATACAAGATTAAACATAATAAAACCGAGTTAAACAAGAATGTTGGTCTCCTGCATATAGTAAACAATGGAAAGCTCATCACAAAAAGTTTTTGTTCTAAAGTGATTCAAAACGAACAAGTATGGAAAAAGAATGAATGACATGAATATTTTACAAATGAAAAGTCTCCTAATAATTCTATGTTCTAGAAAGCGATAAATGAGTACCTTGCAAAGTACCAACTTCAAACAATATCAAAACCATACATTCGCAAGTTGAAACGATCAAACTTGGAAAATCACAAAATGCATCCTCAAGCTAATCAAAAACAAACTTGACAGCAAACACAAATATTATTCTGACAACCTGACAAAATTTAATTAAAACTAACTAAATGCAAAGAACAAAATTGGTGAAAGTGGATGGAAAATGAGAGATTTGTCTTTGCAAAACAAGGCACGCTAAACGCCCTCTGGGTGCGCTAAGCCTGGGCACGAAAACTTTGAATTCCATATTCTTTTTCTCACACAATCCATCCACTTTCACTCTATATTAACTATATTACTAAATATAAAACTATACAAACTCAAAAACTGTTGGGTTGCCTCCCAACATGCGCTTGGTTTACGTCGTAAGCTCGACGCCTTTATTTATGCATATGCTCCTCTATGTTGCTTGCTTCACCGACTACTACCAAATAAGCCGGCACAACACTTGAGCAAACGTAAATAAAAAACAAAAATATGCACAAACACATAAACATGATAGAAAACACACACACACACACACACACACACACACACACACACACACACACACACATATATATATATATATATATATATATATATATATATATATATATATATAATCACTTATAGAAAACAACTATAAACATGTATATACAAAGCTTTAAAACATAGAAATTATTACAATGCGATTCAATATAAAAACTAATCCCCGGCAACGGCGCCATTTTGTTGGAGCGGTAAAGCAGCAAGCAAAAATATTAAGTACCCAGTTTTGTCGTCTCTATAGGGATCGGTGCGAGGGAAAAAATGTCATTCGACAATCTCCACGTCTCTAAGATTGGGTTTGAATGGTTTGGGATGAAAATGCAAAAGGAAAAACATAAAACAAGAAAATAAATACATTCTTAAGAAATGAGAAAACTCGTCAAGAGTTGTATTTCGTTCCACCCATCATGTACTAAATATATATATATATGGATTAAATGCATGCAACTTAAATCGCTCGTCAATATCATCACGTATCGCTCAAAACAGAGGTTATGTCTAACACAAAGTCGAGAAATCAATTATATTGTCTCATCGGAGATGTGTCACGCAACTCAATAACATAGAGCATTATGAATCGATACCCACGTAAATATTAGTCCTCAATCTATGTCTAGAGTTTAGAATCTAACAGATGTTCATCTTAGATCGAGTTCGAACCGTATATGTCTATAGCAATCCCAACCCATTAAGTAAAAAATCAAGATAACCATCGATAAAGAGTTGTAAAAGAGATTTCATACAAAGATTCATAAACATACATACAAACAAGATAAACTTAGATACAAAACCCTAACAAATAGAGAGTACAAAAAGAAGAGAGAAAAAGAACACAAATCTCACGGTCTATCAACTCCGATTGAAGTGGATTCGACTCCAGATTGTCAAGATGCACACTCGAATGTTGTTTCTAAGCTAAATCTACTCAAGAATGTTTTTATTAAAGTTGAGGTAAAAAGTTCCCAACAACATAACCTCAAAAATATTGAAAAATCACTTAAATAGGAAAAATTTGGTTTCCGTGTTCGCCTAGTGAAGTCCCGTTCACCCAGCGAACTTATGTAGCCTTAGCTACTGTCAAAACAGTGTTTTCCACGCTTTTTAGAACTTTCTGTTCGCCTAGCAAACATGACAGCAAACCATCACTTGTTTTGGCCATAACTTTTGAACCATAACTCAGATTTACGCGCGGTTAGAAGCTTTGGAAAGCTTATTCAATGCTCTATATGATAAATATAAAATATCCTTGCTTGTATACCTAAAAAATGAGAAAGAAACAATTAAATTCAATTATATTTATATGATACACAAAATATACACTATAACGTAAATTATACAAAAAGTACATAAAAATGAGAGATTATTAACGGAAAACCAACGAATTAAGTCAATAAGTGTCAATTATTCATACTCAAAATTAATATAATTTAACACTTATCAATAGGTCGTGGTAGAGGAAGTTGTTCAACAATAAGTTGATAAAGATGCTTTTGCAAAGGATACTGAAAAGTGTATGAGGCTTATCTGCAAAAGCGATTACAAAATTGTAGATCATTTGCACCAGAATCCATCGAAGATGTCTATTATACCGATGTTATTATGCTCTGAGACACACCGAAATGCGTTGTTTAAAATTCTGAATTTGGAATTTATGCCGCAAGAGATTTCAGTGAACCATCTAAAAGAGGTGGTAGCTCATGTGAACGTCGGGAATGGGTTGGGTTTTACAAACTTGGATTTGACTCCCACCTGGAGGAATCACAACCATGCCTTACACATATCTATGGAGTGCAAAGGGTCCCTATTGTCGCATGTCCTGGTTGATACAGTTATCATCTTTTAAATATGTAGAAGTGGACGGTGAAATCCACGAGGCACTCTGCCAAGCTTTTGAGCCGGTGCATATTCAAGAGAAGCCTCCTGTTGAAGCTAAGAGCCTAGAGGTCTCGATGTCGTCGCTTAAAGAAGCTCGTGCTATAGTTGAATCTGGATCTTCCCAGAGGTGAGGCCAGGTGCTTAATGTTCCTGCTAAACATGACAAGTTTGGTTTGAGGTATAGTACCTATGTTCCTTCTTAGGATCCTCCGAGGGACAAAGAACCTGTTCGATTCACCAGCAGTGGAGTTATCTTTGACAGGATACATGCTATTGGGGATGACGAAGGAGATAGTAATTGTGATATGGATTCCTGGATTCGTTCGTGTCTCCCTGGACAGAAGCTATGCAACTGGACTATGGAGGAAATCGTCCAAGTCACATCAGAAGAATAATTTCCACATTTTGTTTTGATTATGTTTGGTCCTACGCTCTTCCCAAGGCGTAGTGACTCGTTTTGTAGGGCCCATCTTTTTAATATTTTCAACTTTATCATGAATAAAAGACGCCTTTTTGCATTCAAATATTTTGTATCCCTGTTTTTCCTTTTGTTTTTACATTTTTAATTAAAACAGAAAAATGGAAATGTGTTTGTGTTTGTTTGCATATCATAATAAGCATAAAACATCAATCATGCAGGTTATGCATCTCAGATACCTTTGATCCTGATTCAGCTATGGCTCAGTATGATTTTGATAATCCCATTTATCAAGCTGAAGAGGAGACTGATAAAGATTGTGACCTGCTTGAGGAACTAGCCAGACTTCTGAAGCAAGAGGAAAGGGTTATTCTGCCTCATCAGAAGGTTGTCGAAGTCATTAATCTGGGTATCAAGGATAAAAAGAAGGAAGTTAGGATAGAGGCTGCATTGGAAGACGGTGTCAAGGGAAGATTGGTAAAAATGCTCCGTGAGTCCATGGATGTCTTTGCCAGGTCATACCAAGACATGCCTGGATTGGATACCGATATAATGGTGAACTGAATGCCTCTTCGAGAAGAATGTTCGCCATTGAAGTAAAAGTTTAGAAAGATGAGGCCTGATATGGCAGTCAAGATCAAGGAAGAAGTTCAAAAGCAGTTGGACGTTGGTTTTCTTGCTGTCACCAATTACCCTCTGTGAGTTGTTAATATTGTTCCAAACCCTAAGAAAGATGGGAAGGTCAGGATGTGCATTGACTACCGATATTTGAATAGAGTGAGCTCGAAAGACGATTTCCCGTTCCCCCACATTAATGTGTTGGTTGATAACACCAGTAAATATTATGTGTTTTCCTTCATGGATGACTTCTCTGGGTATAACCAAATCCTAATGGCCCTAGAGGACATGGAAAAGACTACTGTCATACCCCAAATTTTGACCCCTTAGATCTTCATCATCATTTTAGGATCATACGCATTTGATTATCTAACCTTAACCATTTCAAGTTTGTCTTTGTTAAGATACAGGAATCAGGGTTCCATACAGTCGAAATCGAGGTTTCGAGGGTTAATCAGTCAACGCTTTGGATTGGTTCTCCTTGAGATAGGCCTTCACATCATCAAATATATTCCATTGGATCAAGTATGAATCCAATTTGAGGTTGTCACCCAGGAATCAAGAACAGTGCAGTTCAGGGTACCCGATTAGGGTTTTCGAGTAGGAAAAGTCAACTGTGGTTTGACTTTTGATTTAAAAGGTGTTACAATGGTGGGATCATGATCCATAAAGTTCGTATGGCTTATTTAAGTCTATTAAAGAATTTTCAAGGCCTCAAAAGACCCGGAGCATCAACGGTCGACTCGGTAGTCACCGATCGATCATTCGGTTGACCAAAAAGTCAACTCTTCACTCATAAGGAATTTGACCTCAAGATATGAATCATAAATGTTCCTAATGACATATTTCACATATCCATAAAATTTCATAACCATTGGATCAAGGATTGAGGAGTAATCGCAAAAGTCGGGAATTAGGGTTTTGAAAGGGGCAAGACCATAACTCCTCAACCACACATCCAATTGAGTTGGTTCAAAGCTCATTGGAAAGATCTTGGCAAGTACTACAAAAATCCCAAAGTGGTCCATGAGCAGAAAATGCATAGATTTGGAGTTATGACCAAATTCAATACAAGAGGGAAAAGTAACTTAGAAAAATTCTAAGTTATTTCACTTTTAGGCTTGTTTTTCAGCAACTTTGAGAGGTTTTTTGGCCATGTTTCTTTGTGAATATAAAACTCATGAAAACATGAAAGTTGTAGAGATATATGAGGGCTTTCCAAAATATAGTAGAACTCCTCCATAGCCTTTATGAGCTGAGAGTTATGAATTTAGCAAGATGAGGTTTTAACACTTGAGTCCCATTGACAATTTTCTCACAAACTTATCCTTTGACCACTTGAGCTATTCTCAGCCCTTGGATCTTATTTCTATCTGATATTTAGAGGATTTGAAGAGGAGAAATGCAGCAAATGAGGAAGTTTAGTGAATCTTGCAACTTGGAGGCAAGTGGGAGTATTTTATTCATAAAAGGGAAGAAAGAGAAACTTTTCGCCACACCTGCAGCAAACATCCCCCTATTGCCTAGCCACTCTAATCACCATTGTGTCATCCATAAAACTTGAGCAATGCATCATTTGAGGCAAGGATTTGAATCTTACAGCTGCAACAAACCTCAAGCCAAGGGTTACCTTTTTCAAAATCCCTCCAAAAGTGCCAAGTTACAAATTTGTCCTCACCCTTCATTTTCCTATAAATAGGGGCTCCCTATATGTCATTTGCACACCAGAGCACTCTTAGAACCAAGAGAAAACCACAGCTCTCATTCATTTCTTACTTGCCTCATTTTCAAAATCTCAAGTTTTCTTCAAAAATCTGCCTTGGGCAGTTGGCTTCCAAAACCCATTTCCACACATTTCAAACCATCAAAAACCATCTACACAATCCATAAATGTTGTGTAGTAGGTGTTCATACTCTTAAACCACTCAAAAACACCATTCTCCCAAAAGTCAACCCTCAAACCAAGCAAGTTTGACCTTATACTCAAAATCTGACAAACCTCTGACCAGAGCTGTTTTCCTCATTCTAACCAGCCACACACCTTTGATATATAATGCCTAAGCTGTCCATAACATAAAGCAACTTCATCCTCATTTATTTTGAGGTGTGTCACAAGTTCTTCACATTTCCTTCAAGTGCACGAAAGTTGTTTTCATCAAAGCAAGGTTCGACAGCAGCTGAAGTTTTTCTCAAGGTTTTCCATATTGCAACAAGCTTGTGTGGGGGTCTACAAAATGTTAGTGGTTACTATCCTTTCATTTCTGTCATGAACATGATTGATGTGCTTAGTGTGTATTGTGTTTAAATGCAAAATGTAATCTATGAGCAAATCTGCTAGTTTGTATTATGCTAATTGTTTTAAGAATGTAATTTCCTTGGATATGCCTTTGCCTTGGTATGATTATGTCTTGTGGATGTTGAGTTCGTTTCTGTCATGAGTTATTGTTGGATGGTTATCATGAGTCACATTTGTTTTATGATGGTTCTGCTGCCAAACAGCTTGGGAGGTATCATTGCAGCCTCACTTAACTTTGATCCTTTGTTGACCATTTTGGATTATGATCCCTATATGTTCTATTCATGTTGTGTTTGAGTTCTTAAAGCTAGGTTTGATTTGGAACTGCAACTTTCTGTTTATGCTTTCAATCTAAATTTACAATTTACAACTGATATGCCATTCTCAAATCTAATGCCCTGTTGTTGTATCTCTATGTGAAATTTGTGCATATGCCATGTTTGTAATATGTGTCTACCTGTTTTACACTTGACTGCCAGTGTTTCATGCTTTGATCTCTTGGTGCATCTCACATATTCATGTTATGTCTGCCCTTAAGGCATTGTGCTAATTGGTTTTGGTCTACAAGAGGAGTTATATCTGTTTTGATTTTGTTAAACTCTATCTGTTAAACAAGGTCCTAAGCTGTTTAGGGCTATTGTTTGTGGCTGCTCAGTTGTGGCTGTTTGTGTTTGGCTAAGGCATAGTTCATCAATAACTGTTTGAAACAATAAAACTCTACCAGCATGTTCATTTCATGTTCTTGTATCATTATGCAGATGTGTAACTGTTAGAACTCTGCCAACATGCTCATTTTGTGTTCCTTGCATCATTATGCAGATGTGTAGCTTTTGACATTTTCTCATGTTCATTTTGATGTTCCTTGTATCATTGTGCAGATGTGTGGCATTTTGCATTTCTCATGTTCATTTTGTGCTAAGTGTTCTTTGTATCATTGTATAGATGATTAGCATATGGCATTTCTGTTAGCATCATTGTGTAAATGTGTATTTGTTTTGGTTGAAGGTTAACATGGTTGGTATGGCATGTCTGTTATCTCTGCATCAGCATTGTTAAATTGTTGTGGCTCTGAGAGAGCCCTATTAAATTCATCATTTCATTCATTATCAACATGTTGATTTGGTTTGCTTTGGTTGAAATGATTCAAAGCTGTTGGTTGGAGCCTTTTTCTGATGATCAATATGTTTTTATTTCATGATTTTGTTTGGCTGCCAAGTCACTTTGAGGTTTGTCAACCTCTGGTGTCAGGTCTCTTTTTTTAAACTTGAAAAGCTATCATCATTTGTATGTGTGTATTCAGTGGCTGTCAAATTGTGGTTTGAGAAGCATGATGTTGAGCTGTTATTTAAAATTTGGTTAAATGCAAGTCTGTTCTAAACTACTTCCATAAGTTGCAATTGAGTGGTCATTTCATGATTCGGTTTGGATTAGAGATTGTTTCTTTGAGCACAATCATGAGTAGCATATTTGAAACATGTGTATGGTTCTCTTTGAGTTCATTCCTGTCAGTTTTGATTCACCACTTCCAAAGTGCATTTTTAAGGCATTCTTTGCAATTGACATGTCATTTTTTGATTGGACTTGATTTGGTATGATTTTTTGCATCAAAATCATTGGTTTATGCATTTAAGATTTGTGCATACCTTTATATGTCATTAAATCCAACTGTCATGAGTTGTAGATACTCAAATGCATTTCAAAGGTTACAATGGCATGTTCATTCGAATTTCAAAATATATGCATTTTCTGAGAAAATTGAGATTACCATTGTGATCCTTGTGAAATTCCATGTGAAATGGACCTAAATGTTGTTGCATTTGGTTGAGTATTGATGAAGTTATGATGTTGTCGTATCTGTCGCTACTGCGAAAATTGGCGCCGGATGAACAAAAGAGTTGCCACCGTGCGTTATTTATCCCAACGGAGGGAAAGGAAACGCTCGAAGTAAACCTACCGCAAAGACGGGAAAGGAATGGTCATCGCAACCAAATCCTGGATTCGGGAGTCGGTTACGCGAGGGGAAGGTATTAGCACCCCTCACGTCCGTCGTACTCGACGGGATCCACGCTTGTTTTCTAGTACAGATTGTTATTCTATCTATTCTACAGGTCTGGGGTTAAAAGAAAATAAAATGACTCGGCAAAGTATCGCACTTTATGCCTACGTATTCCCGTCTGGAACGAGAAATCAGAGTCAACGTAGTTCGCCTACCTACGGGAAAGGAGGGGAAGGTTGCTCGTTAGGATATCGCATCCTATGCCTACGTACTTTCATACAACATGAAAGATCAGAGCAAACGTAGTTCGGGCCACGTACGACACAAGTTTGTCTTGATTGTTTTTTTTTATCCTTCTGAAAAAGGTTTTCTCCTGATTATGGGTCCAAGCGGACAAAAATGACGTTTTGGTTGGTTTACAGTCTTTTACGCAAGAACTATCTTTTATTGATGTTTGAACTCTTATTGTATTTTTTGATTGTTTTGAGATAGAAGAGAAAGAACTCTAAAACCCTATGGTTAAAAAGATGGGAGGCAAAATCTAACCTAATGTTGGCATGCATGGATGAGATCCTAATGTCTGTCATATTTCTCTCTTGCGCAGAGAAAAACAGAGATCCTAAGGGGATAAACGGAAAAGAAATAACATATATACAGTAAAGCGGTAAAATGCATGAATGCAACAGTACAAGCGAGGCAAGGGAGTCCCACTCGACCTCGAACCTAGAAAACAATGGGCAAAGTGAAACAGCTTCACTTCAACCTAAGGGGAAAAATTAACAAACAATACAGCAAAGAAAATAAACCCCAAAACCAGCTCAGACAGCACACCACCCCAGCTCCTACAAGAGCAGCTCTGAAAAATAGCAAACTCTGACAGCAAACAGCAATCTCCCCAATGAACCCTAAAGTCAGGCTCCAATGATACCCCAGCTACAACAAGCCTCCATGTCCAAGAAATTACCAAGCTCAAGCAAGCACAAAATCTTAACCAATTGACAGCATCAAATAGCAGATGGCTCCAAACAGCAGTAAACCCTAGCTTTAACAGCTGCACAGTGTTGACATGAATAATCTTCATCTTTTTCAATCTTTGATCTTCATCCCTATCTTCAATGACTTCTTTCTTCAAGGCAAGCTCTCCTAGATGATTTGATTTATCAGGATAAATTGAATGTCAAACAGTTCATTGACAACGAAAGGAAGTCTATGAATAGTTGACATTGTAGCAGACTGTTTCCCTCAAAGTTCTACCTCCTAGATAAGACAACTTATCCCTCCAAAGGAGGGAGGTGAATACCATAGAGGGACTTTATGTCATAGAGAGGAATGGAAGCAAAGGAAGCTATCCATGTTTAGGAAAGAATTTGTTCTATTCTAAGGCTTTACCTATCTCCTATTATTTCCTATGTCTTCAATCAACATCTTCAATCCAAGCAATCTTCATGCATCAACCTTGATCTTTGTATTCAATCTTCTCCCTTGATTCTTCATTCTTCCCTAACGATGTTCTTGAGATGCTTTGAGGAGTTGTTGAAGATCTTGGGGACGACGAAGATTAATATTGAGGAACCTTGATGAATCTTGATGATGAAGATCTGGAAACAGTTCGTTTATGGTGGATGGCAGCTTCAGCTCTGGTTTGAGAGAGATCGGTGACGAAATCTGGAAAATGTTAAAGGTGATGAACATGAAGAAGCTACGAAGGAAATCTAGAGGCGATTCTTGAAGATTCTCTGGAGATCTGATGAGCGAGAATGAAGAACCTTGAGGAGAGCTTGAATATTTCTGGAAAAAGACAATGAGGACGATGAAGATTGAATCGGAGAAGATGAAGATTCTAGTGTTTTTGGCGGTTTCAGGCGACGGTTGATGAAGATGGTTGGAGGTTGATCGGTGAGGAAGATGAAGTTGGACGGTGTTTGGGGGAATTCTGGGTTTTTTGCGGTTTCAGGTGACGGTTAGAGCTCCGGCGAGAAGTTGTGGTGGCCGGCGCGGCGGTTGCATGGCCGGCGGTGAAGGGACCGGCGAGGTGGCAGGTGGCAGAGGGAGTGAGGGAGAGTGTTACACGCGTGTAGGGAGTGAGATGAGGGGGAGCCACGTGGGAGGCATGCAGAGTGAGAGAGAGAGTGAGGTTGAAACGTGGCAGGGTTCTGAGTGAGAGGATGAATGAGGTGGAAGAAGTTCTGGCTGCACGCGTGGCAAGGCCATATATACGACATGTGGCATGGTTTCTGGACCTGGGCCTGATTAACTCTGGATAATTGTGGCCCAATGGATTAATTCTGATTAATGACTTAAAAAACTGATTAAACTCTGATTAGCTCTAAGACAAAATAAAACTAAAAATTAACCCTAATTAATCTAAAATGAAAATTAAAAATAAAATCTAATTAAAATCTAATAAACCCTAATTAATCCTAAAAATGAAAATTAAAAATAAAATCTAATTAAAATCTAATAAACCCTAATTAATCCTAAAAATTAAAATTAAGAATAAACTCCTAATTAATCTGAAAAATATCTAAAACTATTATTTAATATCTAAAAAAATTATTTTTAAAAACCCTAATTAATTCTGAAAAAAATCAAATAAAATCTAAAAAAAAATCTAAACATTTTAATCCTTCTTCTTTTTTCAAATCTAATCTATTAATTTGAAAAACAATTAAAACTAATAAAATCTAAAAACACAGTTAATCCCTATTTAAAAAAAACTATTCTATTAATATTTTTTTTAAAACAAATAGAACTCTAATAAAATCTAAAAACACTAATATCCATTTTTTTTTTAAAACTATTCTATTAAAAGAAAACGATAATATCTATTTATATCTATTTTTAAAAGATCTATTAAAAGGAAATAATATCTAAAAAATTTAAAAGCTAATAAATCTCTAAAAAAGAAAAGAAAATTTTATTTAAAACTCTAAAAACTATTAAAAAATAACTATTAAATCCAGAAAAATCCATTTAAATGCATTAAAAAATCCAGAAAAATAAAAGAAAAATCTAAAAATGCCAGGAGGCCGATTAAACCGATTAAAACCCAATTGCGCAATCGTAGCGAAACCCTGGCACCGAGATGGCATGAAAACACCAGGAACGAGCACCAATTCTCAACAGACTTTTATTCCAACCGGCCTGAACTGCCTGAAACGCCAGGGGCTGCAATCCCAATAAAATCCATCTGACTGAGGAAAATGCCATGTATGCAATATGCGAATGCGAATGCAAAATGCGTCGAAACATAAACCAGATATGGGGACCAGTTGGTCAAATTTTAGGGTGCAACAACTGCCCCTATTCAAGCGGCTTGGACCTGAAGGGTTGAAGAGCAGACAGCCTTCAAACATTCAAAGGTAGAAGACGGTTGAATACAAAATAAACCCGAAAATTTGCCAACCGCAGAAATAAACTGCACCCTTGCTTGGGGAACACCATCTAGAGAACTGAATCCAACTATTATGGCAACAAACTGATCGATCACCTGATACATAGGTTTGACTTTAGCCCCAGTTACTTGTGTGACACCACAGATAACAAACCCGAAGGTTGGATCAACATGCACTTGATCCCCTCCCATCGTCTATTGATAGACGGAGACACCATCCCGCAGGAAAACAATATCCATACTCACATTATCTAAGGATAGACAGAAAGACACCATCCCGAAGGAAAACCATCATCCATATTTACATCATCTACAGATAGACAGCAAGACTCCATCCCGAAGGAAAACCAATATCTCTACTCTCCTCGTCTAATGATAGACGGAGACACCATCCCGAAGGAAAAATAATATCCATACTCACATTGTCTAAGGATAGACAGAAAGACACCATCCCGAAGGAAAAATAATATCCATACTCACATTGTCTAAGGATAGACAGAAAGGCACCATTCCGAAGGAAAAATAATGTCCATACTCACATTGTCTAAGGATAGACAGAAAGACACCATCCCGAAGGAAAACCAATATCCATACTCACATTGTCTAAGGATAGACAGAAAGATGTTAGAACACAGATTGGTTCTTACTAATTACTCTTTGTTTTGATGATAACTATTAGGAAATTTATATTTAAGAATTATATACTCTAAAATTTGTTTGAGAGTTTTACTGCAGATTAAAATTATATTGGCTCTCTAGAAGCAAATCTGTCTTTGAATACAAGAAGTTATTCTGAATCTGAAGCGCCAGATGCATCTTACAGAAGAATCTGCTTGCTCCTTACAGAAGATCCTGAGCGTAGTCTCCAGAAGGATCTGAAGAAAGAAGCTCCAGAACATTCTGAGTCAGAAGCATCTGAAGATAATCAGAAGCATCTGAAGCTGAAGCATCAGAAGAATAGAAGAATATTGATTGAAGAGTTTCTCAAAGCATTGATCTACAGAAGTTTCTGAAAGTACCTACGCTGCCAAGTACTGAAGTTCTGTGTCAAGATGCTCTGATGATCAACACGCTAGAAGCACACAAGCTGCAGAAGACTCTGATACAGCACAGTTCTGAAACTCATCAGAAGACTCTGATCCATTCAGACTCTGAAGAACTTGCTGAAACTGAAGAAGTGTTTTCAAGAATGTATCCGTTGGAATCTTTCAACGTCTCTTTCCTTATTTGTGCTAGACACACTTACACAGACAAAAAGGATTTATCTGTGCCATCTATTTCAAGGAAAGGTCAGTACATGTGAAGACAAAAAGGCTCAGACCTTTTGGACTCTCTTTTCAACGTGGAAAATTCAGTTGCCTATAAAAGGAGCCTCTCACTTCATTCTTCAGTGACATGCTCTTGAGCTATACACTTGCTGAAAAGAAATCAAATATTCTTAAGCTCTCAATCTTATTCTTCATAGAATCTTTGTACTTAAATCTTAAGAGAAAATTCACTGTTGTGATTATAGCTTTATAGAAGCATTAAAAACTCTTGTATTTTATTTACATTGTTTGTAAAGGAATTTCCTTAAGAGGATTCAGTGTGAATCAGTAGCTCTTGAGAAGACTAAGAACTGTAGTTCTTAGGTGATACTATTGTAATCAGTTTGATTTAATAGTGGATTAAGACCTTGTTGAGAAAGGCAAATCACTCTGGAAGGGTGGACTGGAGTAGTTGTTTAACGAACCAGGATAAAAATAATTGTGTGATTTATTTCAAGTATTAATTTTCTAAACTTATTCAACCCCCCCTTCTAAGTTATATCTCACCTTCAGTTGGCATCAGAGCTCCGGTTCTGAGTGTGCTATCACTTAACAGTGTCAGTAAAGATCCAGAGGAGATATACTTTGATCTATATATTTATTTGTTATCATGGCTGATAATTCAATCAACAATAAATATGAAGAGAAGGATAGGATCAGTATCAAACCTCCAATGTTTGATGGAGAAAAATTTGACTCTTGGAAAGATAGAATAGAAAGTTTTTTTCTTGGGTATGATGCTGATCTTTGGGATTTAGTCATTGATGGATATGTACATCCTACTGGAGAGGATGGCAAAAAGATTGATAGAAAATCAATGACTGAAGTGCAGAAAAGAGACTTCAAGAATCACCACAAGGCCAGAACTATATTGCTTAATGCAATCTCTCATACTGAGTATGAGAAGATTACTAACAGAGATACTGCTCATGACATGTTTGAATCACTCAAAATGACTCATGAGGGAAACTCCCAGGTTAAAGAGACAAAGGCTCTGGCGCTCATACAGAAGTATGAGGCATTTAAAATGGAAGATTCTGAAAATGTAGAAACTATGTTTTCTAGATTTCAGATTCTTACAGCTGGTCTGAAAGTTCTGGACAAGGGCTACTCAACGTCAGATCATGTCAAGAAAATCATCAGAAGTCTTCCCACCAGATGGAGACCAATGGTGACTGCATTAAAGATGGCAAAAGATCTGAACAAGATCTCCTTAGAAGAACTTATCAGTTCTTTGAGAAGTCATGAAATTGAGCTGGAGGAAGATGAACCCCAGAAGAAAGATAAAGGTAAATCCATAGCTTTAAAATCTAACAAAACTGCTAAAGCTTTGCAGGTTATTCAAGAAAGCTCTGAAGAATCTTCTTCTGAAGAAGAAGATGAGTTGTCCATGCTGTCCAGAAGGATTAACAAACTCTGGAAGCACAAGGGAAAGAAGTTTAACAACTTCAGAAGATCTGACAACAGGAAAGAATCTTCTAGTCACAGAAGATCTGCCAAGAAAGATGTGGTGTGCTATGAGTGAAAAGAACCTGGGCACTACAAGAATGACTGCCCTAAACTTCTGAAAGAAAAACCTAAGAAGAAGTTCAACAAGAAGAAAAAGGTTCTGATGGCAACATGGGATGACTCTGATGAGTGTGAGTCATCTTCTGAATCTGAAGAAGAATGTGCAAACGTTGCATTGATGGCCAGGACAGAGGATCAAGAAGAAGGTACCTCTGGATATGAATCAGAATCTGAATCTGATGATGATGCAGAAGAGGTAATGGCCAAACTTACCAAAGAAGAACTCATTAAAGTTTTAACAGAAGTTCTTAAAAGTTACAACAACATCAAACTCAAATACAAGAAACTGAAAAGCAATCTTGAATCTGAGATTGATCTTCTGAAAACAGAACTTGTTGAGCAGAAGGAAATAAATTTAAAAATCAAAAATGACTTTGATAGAACTCAACAAGAATCTGATTCTGAAACTGAGTCTTGTGAAAATATTTTAGAAAAATATGACTCTAGTTTTCAGAAGTTTCTCACTAAGAGCATAGACAGAAGCAAGATGGCTTCCATGATCTATGGTGTTAGTGGAAACAACAGAAGAGGCATTGGATATGAGTCTTCATCTGGAAGAAATCCAAAACCTGTTGACAAACTTGTTATCAGTAAGACACCTTTGTACTCTCAATTCAAATTTGGTCATCTGAATGACATTAAACACACAAGCTCTGAGAAGAGTACTTATGTGTTTAAACCAAAGGCAAGTCAGAATAAACATTATGTTGCAAAACAGAAGTTTAGACAAACTTGCAAACCAACTAACCCCAAAGGACCCAAGAAGATCTGGGTACCTAAAGACAAAATAATTCCTGTTGCAGATGTTCTTAGCAGCAAAGTCAGGACACCAATCATGGTACCTGGACTCTGGATGCTCACGACACATGACAGGAGAAAGGTCTATGTTCCAAAGCCTGGAACTTAGATCTGGAGGGGACGTGAAGTTTGGAGGGAACCAGAAGGGCAAGATCATTGGATCTGGCACTATTGGAAATGGTAAACTTCCCTCTATTACTAATGTTCTGTTAGTTGAAGGATTGAAGCATAATCTGTTGTCCATAAGTCAATTAAGTGACAATGGTTATGATATAATCTTTAATCAAAAATGTTGCAAAGCTGTATCTCAAAAGGATGGCTCTATCCTATTCAGTGGAAAGAGGAAACACAACATTTATAAAATTAACCTTTCAGAACTTAAAGTTCAAAATGTAAAATGCCTCTTATCTGTGAATGATGAGCAATGGGTCTGGCATAGAAGATTGGGGCATATTAATATGAGACGTATATCTCAGATTAATAAACTCAATCTGGTCAGAGGACTTCCTAAGTTGAAGTTCAACTCAGATGCTCTGTGTGAAGCATGTCAAAGAGGTAAATTTTCAAAATCTCATTTTAAATCAAAAAATGTTGTGTCTACCTCCAGACCATTGGAATTACTTCACATTTATCTGTTTGGACCAGTGAAAACTGCATCCATCAAAGGCAAGAAGTATGGATTAGTCATTGTAGATGACTACAGCAGATGGACATGGGTAAAGTTTCTAAAACACAAGGATGAGTCTCATTCTGTGTTCTTTGACTTCTGCAATCAAGTTCAGATTGAAAAAGATTCCAAAATTATTAAAGTCAGAAGTGATCATGGTGGAGAATTTGAAAATAAACATTTTGAAAAATATTTTTCTGAAAAAGGCATTGCACATGATTTCTCCTGCCCTAGAACTCCACAACAAAATGGAGTTGTAGAGAGGAAAAATAGAACATTGCAAGAGATGGCCAGAACCATGATCAATGAGACAAATCTGGCAAAACATTTTTGGGCAGAAGCAATTAACACAGCTTGCTATATTCAGAACAGAGTGTCTGTAAGACCTCTTCTGGAAAAGACTCCTTATGAATTGTGGAGAAACAGAAAGCCTAACATTTCTTATTTTCATCCTTTTGGATGTATTTGTTATATGCTTAATACTAAAGATAATCTGAACAAGTTTGATTCCAAAGCACAGAAGTGTTTCATGCTTGGTTATTCTGAACGCTCTAAAGGCTACAGAGTATTCAATACTGAAACACAGATTGTTGAAGAATCTATTCATGTTAGATTTGATGATAAGCTTGGCTCTGAAAAGCCAAAGCAGTTTGAAAGTTCTGCAGATAGAGAAGTGATTCTCACAGACTCTGAAGGATCAGAGGCAGAAAAGACAAATATCAAAGAATCTGAAGCAACTCCAGATGCTACACCTTTGACTTCCCAACTAAACAACTTGCAAATTTCTGAAAGACCAAGTGTCAGAGGATCTTCTTCCAGAATCAAATCATCTCATCCAGAAGATGTGATTATTGGAAAGAAAGATGATCCAATCAGGACAAGATCATTTCTCAGAACTTCTGAATCTTCTTTATTTGGCTTAGTGTCAATAATAGAACCAACATCTGTAGATGAGGCTCTGGAAGATAATGAATGGATTATAGCTATGCAAGAAGAGCTTAATCAATTCACCAGAAATGAAGTTTGGGATCTGGTTTCTAGACCCAAAGGATTCAATATTATTGGAACAAAATGGGTTTTCAGAAATAAGCTGAATGAAAAGGGAGAAGTAGAAAGGAATAAGGCAAGGCTGGTTGCTCAAGGATACAGTCAGCAAGAAGGTATTGATTACACTGAGACATATGCTCCAGTGGCAAGGTTAGAATCTATACGCCTTCTGATTTCTTTTGCTGCACAGAATAACATCACTCTGTATCAGATGGATGTTAAAAGTGCCTTTCTTAATGGTATTATAGAAGAAGAAGTATATGTCCATCAACCTCCTGGATTTGAAAGTGAAAACTTTCCAGATCATGTTTTTAAATTAAAGAAATCTCTTTATGGATTAAAACAAGCTCCCAGAGCTTGGTATGAGAGGTTGAGCAATTTCCTTCTGAAGAAAAATTTTATCAGAGGAAAAGTGGATACAACTTTATTCTGTAAAACTGTTAAGAAAGATCTGTTGATTTGTCAAATTTATGTAGATGACATTATTTTTGGATCAACAAATATTACGCTTGGAAAGGAGTTTGCTAAATGTATGCAGGAAGAGTTTGAAATGAGCATGATGGGAGAATTGAGATTCTTCTTGGGAATCCAAGTCAATTAGACTCCATAATGCACCTACATACATCAAACCAAGTATGTTAAAGAGCTTCTGAAGAAGTTCAACATGGTTGATAGCAAAATGGCAAAGACTCCAATGCATCCTACAAGCACTCTAGGTAAGGAAGAGGTAAGTAAGAAGGTAGATCAAAAACTCTACAGAGGTATGATAGGATCTCTTCTATACTTGACTGCTTCTAGACCAGATATTCTGTTTAGTGTCTGCTTATGTGCTAGATTCCAATCAGATCCTAGAGAATCACACTTAACAGCTGTTAAGAGGATTCTAAGGTATCTGAAAGGTACTGCTAACATGGGTTTGTGTTATAGAAGATCTGATGAATTTTCATTAGTTGGATTCTGCGATGCTGACTATGCTGGAGACAGAGTTGAACATAAAAGCACTTCTGGAAGCTGTCAGTTTCTTGGAAGTCATCTGATCTCATGGTACAGCAAGAAGCAACCTACCATAGCACTATCAACTACAGAGGTAGAATACATTGCTGCTGCTGGATGTTGTACTCAGATGCTCTGGATGAAGAGTCAATTAGAAGATTATCAAATCTATGAGAGTAATCTTTCTATCTTCTGTGATAATACTTCTGCTATATGTTTGTCAAAAAATCCAATCTTGCATTCTAAGGCTAAACATATAGAAATTAAACATCATTTCATCAGAGACTATGTTCAGAAGGGAATCATAAATTTAGCCTTTGTTGATACAGATCATCAATGGGCAGATATTTTTACAAAACCCCTTGCTGAGGATAGATTTAAGTTCATTCTGAAAAATATTTGTATGGATTTTTGTCCAGAGTAATATTTATCAGAAGAAATCTCTCAGATGCAATTTGTTTAATGATCTGAAGTATTTCATATGTTCATTTATTCTATTCTGATTATTATTTCTGATGTGAAAATCTGAACTGACCATCTTTAGAAGATCTGAACGTGGCTAACGTTTCATTTCTTGAGAGAATTCAAAACAGCATGCAAGCAAACACGTGTCCCACAAAATCTGAAGAGGTGGCGTGTGGACAACTGAAAAGACATTTGAGGTGAAATTTGAATAGTTAAATTCTTGATTTCCCCCCCCCCCCCAAATCTGTCAGAAGCATTTATTATTTGAAATGATTTTATTCTTTTCATTCAATGCTCTCAAACGTGCTTTAATTCTGTCTTTTGGTGTGCCTATGTGTTTACTATAAATACTTGAAGTGTTTTCACTTTCACACTTTTCACTCTCTGAATTTATATGCATTTTCATCTCTTGTTCTCTCTTCACAAAAACCCAAAACCTAAGTGTTCTAAAAAGCATTCTTCAATGGCGTCTTCTTCTTCAACAACTGCTCAGTTTCAATCAACAATGGCTGCAGTAACTTCAGACAATCTTGGCGCTAATCCATACATTCCTCCTCAGAGAACTCTTCTCACACCTATTGAAAAGTTAGAAGTGCTGTGTGAATCCATGGTTGAGTTTGACTCACTGGCTGAAAATGGGTTTGATTTTCGCTCCATTGTTAGAGCTCAAGGCTGGGTAAAATACTTTGATAGACTGTTTGGACCAGTTTACCCTTTGCTTATTAAGGAATTCTGGATCCATGCATCTGTGTATCCAAAGTTCATTCTGTCATCTGTGCTGGGAAAGGAGATCATCATCACAGAGGATCTTATTAGAAAACTGATTGGTTATGAAGAAACAGATGGTGTTTCACATCTGCCAGTGGGACGTGTTGATATGGATGAAGTCTATGATGAGGTTATGACTGCTGGACAAGCCTCTAACAAATTCAAAGATCTGAAACCAGAATACAAGATCTGGGCCAAGATCTTCATGGGATGTATTCATCACAGAAAATCAACAAACTCCCCAGATTATGTCAACAATGAGCAGATCTATTTTATGTACTGCCTCAGTCAGAGTAATAAGGTAGATCTTCCTTACTTATTGTTCATGCATCTGTGGAATCACGTAAATGCATCCAGAGAATCTGTGAAGGAAAAGACTCAGAAGATCAGGAATTGGATACCTTTTGGAAGGCTGCTTTCAGATCTTCTCACTGAAAATGGTTTAGTGGCTGCTCTGTATGATGCTGGAGTAACAGAGGAACTTGAGTTCATTATGGGAAAGCCTCTGAACGCTAAGAGCCTTCTGAGACTTAAGATTGTAGATGAACTTACCACTGCTCCAAAGAAGTTGAACATGTCTGATCTGAATAAAAGGATTCCAGTATCAGATTTCCCTCTATTTTTTGCTGAAGAACCTAGACACATTGTTCTGATGTATATAGAACGATGCAAAATAGAAGGAGTGCCTGTACCTGCAAATGTATTTCAACTTGTCAAGCAACCCCTGCCAGATGCAGGAGAAGAAGAAGAAGAAGCAGAAGTTCCACTTCAGAGGAAAAGATATGAACCTGCAGCAGAATCTGAACCTGTCCAGAAGAAGGCTAAGATTGCTGAAAGTCCCAAGGATCTTCTGAAGAGAAAGGACTCTGGAGAAGCTGTCTCTGCTAAGAGGATTAAACTCAAAGGTACTAAAGCTTCTGTCTCTTCTAAAACTGCTGTTATAAATGATTCTATTAAGTCTGTTCCCAAACCCCCTATCACTCAAACTACATTTGTTGCTGCCCCCAGCTCTGTTTCACCTCAGAAACAACCCACTGCTCCTATATCAAAACCACCTCAACCAAAATTACACATCAAACACTTCACTCCAAAACCATCAAAATCTGTTCCAAAACCATCAGAACCACAACCTCAAGAAAAACAACCAACAGAATCACAACCTACAGAATCACAACCAACTGTTCCACAACAAACAGAACCACAACCAACACAACCATCAGAACTACCACAAAATTCTGATAACCAAAAATCTGCATCACCCTCAACAGAAAATCTCCCAGAAAAACAAACTTCAGAAGATCAACCTCAAAATGAATCTGTCATTCCACCTTCACCAATTCAATCTTCTGAACCAGTAGCAACTGTTACTTCTGAACCTACTCAAGTAACTTCTGCTCCTGTTTCATCTGAACCACCTTCTCAACAACCTGAAATTCCTTCAGAACCATCTCATATCCCTGAGACAGAAGTTCTTGATATCACTCCTTTAAAAACAGTGTTTCAAGTTTCTTCTACCTCATGCACACCAGAAACATCCTCAAATTCATCTGAATCAGACATTCACCCTGACTTTCTGATTAATCCATCTGACAAATATCCTGTTCATGACCCTGAACCTGAATCATCTGTACCTACCAAAACTACAATTCCAGAACCTATGCCTCCACCTGAACCTTCATCTGAGATGATTGTGCCTTCATCTATTCCATCATCATCTGGAATCTCGTGTGCTCAAGTGTCCTCTCTGTATCATAATTTATCTTATGGTTTCAAACTTAAAGATTTTTATGATAGAGTTGAGCCCTCTGAACCCTTGACACCTCTGAGACCTAAGCTTACACCAACCCTTCCATCTGTGATCCTTTCATATATTAAATCTATGGAAAATGAAGGATCTTTAGCCACCATATCTGATAAATCTGGTAAAACTGATGTTTCAGCTCTGCATTCTGCATCTGCCAACACAGTTGCATCTGATAAACCATCAAAATCTGCTTTTGTACCATACTCTAATGCAGTCTTTGATGATGTTTACCCACGCACCAGACCTCAACCCAATCTGATTAATGCCTTAAACAGATCCCTTCCTCAGAAACCAGAAATTCCATTCTTTCCATATGTTCCCCCTCCTCTGATCTCCATTCCAAAATCTTTGATACCACCAACTCCAAAGCCTAAACAGATGACTCTGGAAACCTTGCTTAAACCTCCTCCCAGACTTAATATTGAACATTTATTTCAAACATTTTTGCAAGAATTACAGATGTCTTTAGGTACTGTTCAAAGAAGATGCTCTGAATCTATGGATGTAAATGAGACTGAAATCATCTGGAAAGGATTTCTGAACAGATTCAACACTGTAGCTTCTAATCTGAAGAACATCTGTTCTGATGATGCAAAGCTCAGAGCTGAAAGGAATCAATTCTGGATTGATAACAAGACTGGGCCTCTGCTGTGTTTGGATGCTCCTCCACCTCCTCCTCCACCAGAACCAATTGCCCCTACTCTAACTATGACTTTGGTAGAAACCTCTTCAGGATCTCCAGAACATATGGCTATTGACTCTGTTCCGGATACAGAACCTCCATCATCTGAAATCAAGACAGAGAATCCAGATTTGGCAAACAAGATTGCTGCTCTGGAAGCTGGTCAATCTGAAATCAGATCTTGGATGGCGAAGCAAGACAAGAAATCTGAGGACATGTCAGAATGGATGACCAAACAAGATGAGAAGAATGAGACAATCACTAAGTTCATGTCAAAGCAAGAGCAATCACAATCTGAGATCACAGACCTTTTGAAGATGCTTTTGTCTAAAACCACTTAGATTTTTTTCTCATGTTTGTGCATCTGTTATGTTTGCATCTGAATGTTTTGTAATATCTTCTGATGTACTTTGTGATCTGTTATCTTTAATTAAATCAGACTATTTTTCTCCATTGTATTATCTGCTTTTATTCCTTTTGACTTGTCTTTTTTAAAAGTTTTTACTTTTTGCTTATGACAAAAAAGGGGGAGAAAATAAAGATCTGAACTATTTAATATAATTTCACTAGAATGAATCTTCAGACATATCTATTCCTTCTAATGTTTTAATTGACTATTTCAGAACTTTTGATAAGAACACTCTATAAAGAACCTCTGAGTTTCTCATATCATTTATTCTTTATCAAAATCTGAATCTTATATCTGCAAGATACTCTGACCATTGATTATTACAAGACAGACAAGATCTGACTCTGAAGATTATTCAAGATAAAAAGGGAAGTTTCTAATCCTTTTTCATATTTAACTCAGGGGGAGATTCATCATCTCAGGGGGAGTTATAATTCTTTAAGTTCAATTAAATAAAATTTCTGATATTTTTTGTCATCATCAAAAAGGGGGAGATTGTTAGAACACAGATTGGTTCTTACTAATTACTCTTTGTTTTGATGATAACTATTAGGAAATTTATATTTAAGAATTATATACTCTAAAATTTGTTTGAGAGTTTTACTGCAGATTAAAATTATATTGGCTCTCTAGAAGCAAATCTGTCTTTGAATACAAGAAGTTATTCTGAATCTGAAGCGCCAGATGCATCTTACAGAAGAATCTGCTTGCTCCTTACAGAAGATCCTGAGCGTAGTCTCCAGAAGGATCTGAAGAAAGAAGCTCCAGAACATTCTGAGTCAGAAGCATCTGAAGATAATCAGAAGCATCTGAAGCTGAAGCATCAGAAGAATAGAAGAATATTGATTGAAGAGTTTCTCAAAGCATTGATCTACAGAAGTTTCTGAAAGTACCTACGCTGCCAAGTACTGAAGTTCTGTGTCAAGATGCTCTGATGATCAACACGCTAGAAGCACACAAGCTGCAAAAGACTCTGATACAGCACAGTTCTAAAACTCATCAGAAGACTCTGATCCATTCAGACTCTGAAGAACTTGCTGAAACTGAAGAAGTGTTTTCAAGAATGTATCCGTTGGAATCTTTCAACGTCTCTTTCCTTATTTGTGCTAGACACACTTACACAGACAAAAAGGATTTATCTGTGCCATCTATTTCAAGGAAAGGTCAGTACATGTGAAGACAAAAAGGCTCAGACCTTTTGGACTCTCTTTTCAACGTGGAAAATTCAGTTGCCTATAAAAGGAGCCTCTCACTTCATTCTTCAGTGACATACTCTTGAGCTATACACTTGCTGAAAAGAAATCAAATATTCTTAAGCTCTCAATCTTATTCTTCATAGAATCTTTGTACTTAAATCTTAAGAGAAAATTCACTGTTGTGATTATAGCTTTATAGAAGCATTAAAAACTCTTGTATTTTATTTACATTGTTTGTAAAGGAATTTCCTTAAGAGGATTCAGTGTGAATCAGTAGCTCTTGAGAAGACTAAGAACTGTAGTTCTTAGGTGATACTATTGTAATCAGTTTGATTTAATAGTGGATTAAGACCTTGTTGAGAAAGGCAAATCACTCTGGAAGGGTGGACTGGAGTAGTTGTTTAACGAACCAGGATAAAAATAATTGTGTGATTTATTTCAAGTATTAATTTTCTAAACTTATTCAACCCCCCCCCCCCCTTCTAAGTTATATCTCACCTTCAAAAGACACCATCCCGAAGGAAAAGCAATATCCATACTCACATTGTCTAAGGATAAACAGAAAGGCACCATCCCGAAGGAAAACCCGTCAGCGGAAAGAGAACCATATTCATCACCACCCATCAAATTTCAGAATCCTTTCGTCTACAGGCATTGATGGAAAGAACAATATCTTCAAAGGGGCCACATCATCAATAAGGATTGATAGAAAAACCACCTCCCAAGAGCCATGTCGTTGATAAGGATCAACAACTAGGAAAACCAAACATTCTTCGAAGAGCCTCGACGTCAATAAGGATCGACGGTCAGAAAAACCTTCTTGAAATGTCATCTCATCCAATAAACAGAAAGAACGCCAATATCTGAAAGATCGCCTTGAAACCTCTCAACGTCCAAGGATAGACAGAGAAAACCATATCCCAACTCCCGAAGTCTACTGATAGACGGAGAAGGCCCGCTGGGGGAAACCCATCGTCAATGTGAACTGACGGGAAGAGAAGTCTGTCAATATCAGACGACTGATGAGTAAAGCAATGATCTGAGAATCGAACACCAAGGAGCTATCTGAATAAAGCTACTGGATAAATGCCCCTGAACTGATTACAGAGTACTTCATGTTGCCACTGAAGGCTGATAGAAAAACTGGCTTATGCTTCGTATGCATATGCGTCTGTTTGAATTTTTCTATAGCGTAATGCTCCATATGGGATGGAAATGCTACGCATTTGAGGATGAGATACAAGTATGATGCAAATATGATGATATATGCAAATGCAAATGCAGGCTCGGGTCGCTGGAGAATTTGGATACAAAAAACCGCTTCAGCAAAATAAATGCTGAAGACAAAGCCAACTCCGCTGGGGATAACCAGGCATCACAAAATTATTCCAGCAAAATAAATGCTGGAAAAGTGAAGCCAACTTCGCTGGGGAATAACCGAATGCGCCAATCATGATTGGACTTCTGTCAGGGATAGCTTACCCGTGCCAATGAAAATTGGACTTTTGTTGGGGAAAACAGACGGAGTCTTCCTGCGTACCAATGAAGATTGGATTTTGAAAAGATGCGCCACCACAGATAGGGCCTCACAGTGATTGCCAATATGGACTGGACTTCTTGAAAATTGCCCATATGGATTGGGCTTTAGGCTATCTATGATGGGTCAGGTACGACTGACTCTGGAAAACGTCTTGTCTGAGTTCACAATTTCTGATTGAAGGGTCAATAGACGGTAACACAATTTCTGATTAGCTGAATCTGCTCGAATAGCTCTGAGTAGCCCCGAGTAACTCTGATGACACGGAGAAGAACAATTCCTTCGCTTCTGATATGCCCCAGCTTGTGGGACCTCTGTGGGGATAGTCCTCAAGAGGAAATTTGAAAATCTGTACCCTGACAATCTGATACGAAATGCCCCAGCATTCTGAACCTTGGCAAAACTTCAAATCAAATGCCCCTCAGGCAAGAAACAACTTCTGCGCTCTTAGGATAGCCTGCCCCTGTCTGCAATGACTTTGCCCCTGATTGGTTGATTCGGTATAGTGACTCCAGCTATGAGAGATTTATCGAATCTCGACCTGATTGCCCCAGCATAACGACTTTGGATGGCTGACCCCACTGGGGATCACTTGATAATAGCTTGCCCCGGCTCTCGGAACATTCGGGCATCCTGCATTCTATCTTGATCAAACTTTCCACTGTAGGAAACTTTCCTGCTGTCAAGCGCTTACTCGGATGTAAAACCAGTTGTTCTGCATAATAGATATATTAATGCAATGCATATGACAGTTTTAACATCCAATCTGTTCACCGGAAAAGGAAAAACAGTTTATGGCATATAATGCACAAATCACCTATCAGAATATCAACATCAGTACCAACATGGTAAGAAGAACCCTTTTAGGAGTCAGCTTCGACGCGATCTTTACCGAGGTATGCCTTCGAAACGACCCTGCTTCAATTAGGACTTTTGAAGGTTGTAACGTGGTCAGGTTCACGGTTTTGAAAGAAAGGATAAAGGCTCAAGGTCTAATTTCAACCCACCCATTCACCTTGATGTTCTCCGATCCTATGTTCAGCTAATTCGACCTTAGCGCTCACCTCTGGGAGGTTGAAATATAGGAGTGATAGTTCGAGAAACTATGCGCTTTTGGAGTGACAGCCACTCACTTTTCGTCTTTGACACCTGGGGTCGCACAACTCGTATTTCATTTGAGGACTTTACTTTTGTAATCCTTTTCATTTTTCTTTTTCTTTCCCTAACTTTTGCCTGGACTGACTCTTTTGAGTTTCTTTTGATTTTCCTGTCCAGCGGGATGCCCTTATTTTTGCCTAAGTCGTTTGTTTTCAAGTTTTGACTTAGCGGGCTTTTGATTCTTTTCGCTTTTCGTTTTTTTTCGAACAAGTCGTGTGACACTGGTTGTCTGACTCTTTGGGGAATAATGTGACTGGGTCACTCCTGACGCTTAACCACTGCGGCTTTTTAGGCACGATCTATGGAAGTGGGATTGATCCTCGAACGGACACTCCTTTCGCAATTTAGACGCTTGGTCAAATTAGCTAACACCTACCCTGCCCCAGGTTGAGATTGAGGGTTTTTTCACTTTTAGAAAGAAACTCCTACAACTAGGCTCAAAGGGGTTGACAAGGGATTATCTTCCTTATGACTCCGGTGTTTAGGGATTTGAAACAATGCCTGTACATCATCAGCAGGTTTTATTTCAAAGGCATACAATATCAGAAGCTTGCATGTCATTCATTTTCGTCATCCTCCCCGGATTCCGCTTAACCAAGCGTTGGATATCTGTAAAAATCATTTAGTGAACACGAATGGATTTAATCAAAACATGCATACTCATTTCATTATCATCAATTGAATGAAAACAACAAGTTTTACAAACAAGATTGCAATTTAACAAGAAAGAAACTACAAACATAAAGAAATGACAAGATGAAACACAGGAAAACATCAGCTTCCGAGGACCGGCTTTCACATCTGACTTGCTGCTGAACCAGCCATCTTCAAAGTTGCCTATTGAAACCATACTGCTTAAAACGGAGGCCGGGTGAATTGCCTTTCTGACTTCAGTGGGCTCTGTCTAGCACGCAGGTTTGACCGATAACGATAAGGCTGCTGACTCTGGCAAGGAGTTGACGTCTGCTGCGAAGACTGGACAGATTGCTGATTTTGAACAGTCAAACCACTTGGAGGTTGATTCTGAATTATCAGGGACTCCTTTTGTTCAAGCGCTTTCATCCTCAGGCTTGGTCTAGGCAGCGACTGAGGACAGGTGGATTCTGACACCAAGGATTGCAGAATATACTTCTGACCTACGGCAGCTTCGGGAACGTCCATCATTTTAGCACCAACTGGGGTACGACCATTAGGTACAATTACGCCGCCCGGCGTGAGTTCAATAACTTTTGCGTCAATCAAGTCCTGAACGTTGTGCTTAAAAGCGTGAAAACTTTCCACATCATGTCCAGGTGCCCCGGAATGAAATTCACACTGCTTACTAGTGTCATACCCGTAAGGAAGCGTCGTTCCTGTGAGTGGTTCCAATGTTCTTTTTTCAACCAGCTTCCAACTCAATAAAGTCTGAAAGAGATTAGCATATGTTGAAGGCGGCGCCTCAAATATCCTCCTCGGCCTTCGCCGAACCGGATGTGTCTTTTGTTGTTGTTGGTGGTGTCGATCAACACGTCTTTTAAGCTCAGGTTCCACAGGCACGAGCTCCACAGGCACAGGTGGAACAAACTCCTTCACTACGGCTTCAGATAGCTGATCATCCTCTTTCCTAATCACGTTCTTGACTACTTCCATGATCAAGCTCATTTGGGTCTTCAGCTGATTATTTTCCTCTTTGAGTATCTTCTGATCCAGACGTAACTCTTGCATGTCTTTCATCATCTGCCTTAGCTGGCTTCGGACTTCAATCAATTCAGCCTGATTCTGTTCCATATCTCTGAGGAATTCCTGCAACAAACTGGAGATAGGAAATAAGACCCTCGGTTCTGATGTACCTGTTATGTGAGAATGCAATGCAGAAATCAAACACATATTCAAGAGAAGACAAATAAACCCCCAAGCCATAAGCACGAATATAAACACCTCACACCACTATGTAAAGCCAACAAGAGCAGCAAACAAGCACAACCAAGTACAAAATAAAATGACCCCCAGCCAACAAGCCTGGTGGTGGTCAGCAAACAACAATGCACGAAAGCTAAACAGTCAGCAGAGAAAAACAGATGCGACACCCGGTGCAGAAACCTCTAGCAACTTCCCCCATATTCAACTGAGCTCTCAGTTGGACATTCTTCCAAACATACACTCTCAGTAGAGTAGTCCATAACATTGACTGACGAACCCACACAACTGGATGAAGGATAATCAATAATCCGAACAAAACCCTAAGGGGTGATGAAGATCTTGTTAGAGTCCAACAGATTCTGAACTTGGCTTCTAAGCACTTTACAATCATTTGTCGAATGCCCCTGTACCCTAACATGGTACTCACAGCGGGCGCTGGCATCAGAACCTGAAGGATAAGGCGGGATCGTTGGATTGGTCTCTTTCGGCACTATTAATCCACTTTCGACCAAATCTGGCAACAACTGACTGTACGACACCGGTAGCGGAGTAAACTGCCTTTCAGGTTTCCGTGGTCTTTGCCGGGCGTGACGACGCGGCTGACGATAATATGACTGCTGGTTTGAAGGGTCTGAAAACTGAGCCTGAGATGCTAGAGACTCTGAGACAACATCGCCTCCTTCTTCCCACTCTTCTTGAGAACTGAGAACTGATTCATTCTTATCAACTGGGATATAAGGAGCATCTCGAAGTTTTCCATTCTTGAGTCCTCTCTCAACAAGCTCTCCCATTCTCATCAGGCCTTCAAAGCTTGTACGAGTGAACATCATGTCATAATAACGGCCCTTCAGAGTATCCAAAAAGAGGTTAACCATTTCTCTCTCCTGAATCGATGGTTGAACACGATCAGCCAATTCTCTCCATCTTTGCACATACCCCCTAAAGGATTCATTCTCCGCGCGAGATAATTCTTGCAAATGCACGCGAAAAGGAGCCATTTCCAGGTTGTAGTCGTACTACTTCATGACGGCATTGGCTAAATCCGACCATGATTTGATACTATCACTCTTCAAGTGCAGGTACCAGTCCAAAGATGCTCCGATCAAACTATCTTGGAAACAGTGAATCATGAACTTGTCATTGGTGATATGCGGAGTCATTCTTCTGCAGAACATAATCAAATGTAGCTTCAGACAACTATCCCCTTTGTACTTCTCAAAATTGGGCATCTTGAACTTTGGAGGCAATACAAGACCTGGCACCAAACACATGCTCGCAGCATTCAGATCAAGAGTATTCTTATTCGCCAGGGCAGCCATCTGATCTTCCAACGTCTGAAGTCTTCTCATATACTCAGCAGTCCTTGGGTCCTGAATATTAACCTTCAGAACAACTCTTGGAGATGGAACAATCCTTGGAGAATCTGACGTAGAGAAAGTAGAATTGTGACACTCTGCATCATTGAAAGAATATGGACCTCTGACAGGGGTTTGCACTGGCTGAGAAACATTGTTCATCTGAGCTCTCTGACCATTGTTTCCTCCTCCACTTATAGCTGTTATGGCTTCCATGACCTGACTCATCTGGTACTTCAACAATTCAAACTCCGCCCGAGTAACAACCAAGTTCTGCTCTTCTGAAGCCATGATCTTTCCAGATACTAACTCAAGTCCAATGCGAATGTCGGGAAATCAACTGATGAAGCAGACAAAAACGGGTAAGCTCCCTGTTCCGGCTGAGGATGAATATGCAAAATGAAATGCAAATGCAAACAGTCATGCAAAATGCAAATGCACACACAAGGGACCAAGTGCCCCTGGCTGAGAAGAATCCACCATACTGGTCTTAATCAGACCCATAACACTGCTCGAACCTGGTTTCAACAAACCAAAACAGTACTCCAACCTGGTCTCCAACAGACCCAATAACACTGCCCTCAAATACCACTGAGTCTCAATCAAGAAAACCGGTAATCTGGAGGTCCAGTTACCTGCATGCCCCAACCCCTCTCACAGGTAGGTGTCCTAATAACTGACACAAGGTACGGCATCTTATGCGGTCGTTGGCGTCACAGACTTTCAAGACTGATGATACGATATCCAGAAGGTGTGGCATCATCATGTCCTGAAGAGGCCTCACTTAGCCAACTTCCAAATGATCGGTCCCCGGAGTCGACAATCCAACTAACCAACAACCCCCTCAACCCAAAGGGTTGAAAAAGAAGTCAACCAGAAGAACCTCGTCCGAGTGTGGATTTCATGAGACACTAGTACATGCAAAGCATGCACGCGCCCACTAATTTCCACTCTAATTCTAGGTACACTCAAGCCCAGGTCCAGCTTATCTCTCAATCATAGAACCCCCTCATACCCACAACAATAATAACAATAATATAATGCTGAATGTAAATGACTGAAAAGTAAATCCATACAAAATCCTCGACGGGAAAACAAGCGCTAGGATTGACTCGCGTAGGGAACCGTTGGAGTCCCCAGCAGAGTCGCCAGCTGTCGCTACTGTGAAAATCGGCGCCGGCTGAACAGAAGAGTCGCCACCGTGTGTTATTTATCCCAACGGAGGGAAAGGAAACGCTCGAAGTAAACCTACCGCAAAGACGGGAAAGGAATGGTCATCGCAACCAAATCCTGGATTCGGGAGTCGGTTACGCGAGGGGAAGGTATTAGCACCCCTCACGTCCGTCGTACTCGACGGGATCCACGTTTGTTTTCTAGTACAGATTGTTATTCTATCTGTTATACAAGTCTGGGGTTAAAAGAAAATAAAATGACTCGGCAAAGTATCGCACTTTATGCCTACGTATTTCCGTCTGGAACGAGAAATCAGAGTCAACGTAGTTCGCCTACCTACGGGAAAGGAGGGGAAGGTTGCTCGCTAGGATATCGCATCATATGCCTACGTACTTTCATACAACATGAAAGATCAGAGCAAACGTAGTTCGGGCCACGTACGACACAAGTTTGTCTTGATTGTTTTTTTTTATCCTTCTGAAAAAGGTTTTCTCCTGAATATGGGTCCAAGCGGACAAAAATGACGTTTTGGTTGGTTTACAGTCTTTTACGCAAGAACTGTCTTTTATTGATGTTTGACCTCTTATTGTATTTTTTGATTGTTTTGAGATAGAAGAGAAAGAACTCTAAAACCCTATGGTTAAAAAGATGGGAGGCAAAATCTAACCTAATGTTGGCATGCATGGATGAGATCCTAATGTCTGTCATAGTTCTCTCTTGCGCAGAGAAAAATAGAGATCCTAAAGGGATAAACGGAAAAGAAATAACATATATACAGTAAAGCGGTAAAATGCATGAATGCAGCAGTACAAGCGAGGCAAGGGAGTCCCACTCGACCTCGAACCTAGAAAACAATGGGCAAAGTGAAACAGCTTCACTTCAACCTAAGGGGAAAAATTAACAAACAATACAACAAAGAAAATAAACCCTAAAACCAGCTCAGACAGCACACCACCCCAGCTCCTACAAGAGCAACTCTGAAAAACAACAAACTCTGACAGCAAACAGCAATCTCCCCAATGAACCCTAAAGTCAGGCTCCAATGATACCCCAGCTACAATAAGCCTCCATGTCCAAGAAATTACCAAGCTCAAGCAAGCACAAAATCTTAACCAGTTGACAGCATTAGATAGCAGATGGCTCCAAACAGCAGTAAACCCTAGCTTTAACAGCTGCACAGTGTTGACATGAATAATCTTCATCTTTGTCAATCTTTGATCTTCATCCTTATCTTCAATGACTTCTTTCTTCAAGGCAAGCTCTCCTAGATGATTTGATTTATCAGGATAAATTGAATGTCAAACAGTTCATTGACAACCAAAGGAAGTCTATGAATAGTTGACATTGTAGCAGACTGTTTCCCTCAAAGTTCTACCTCCTAGATAAGACCACTTATCCCTCCAAAGGAGGGAGGTGAATACCATAGAGGGACTTTATGTCATAGAGAGGAATGGAAGAAAAGGAAGCTATCCATGTTTAGGAAAGAATTTGTTCTATTCTAAGGCTTTACCTATCTCCTATTATTTCCTATGTCTTCAATCAACATCTTCAATCCAAACAATCTTCATGCATCAACCTCGATCTTTGTATTCAATCTTCTCCCTTGATTCTTCATGCTTCCACGAACCCAAACCAAGCCCCATACCCCAAATAAAAGCCCAAATCCCAAGCAAACAAATGCAAACCCCAAGTGGGAACACCAAACAAACACACCATTTGCAAAATATACCAAAAATATTAAAATAGTATTTAAAATTCTAAGATTTATTCTAAGGGGATTTCTATATCTACCCTGCATACCCTATATGTCCCATAACCTAATTCATTCTAAAAACCCCAAAATAAAATGTTATAATGCACCTATGTTGAGTTTGAACCCTAATTATACTAACCTAATGTTTTCTAATCAAAACTAAACAAGATTTAATCACAAAAATGTGAAATAAATCCAAGGGGAACTTAATGCTCTAATATAACTACCACAAAAAGAATGGAATCAAAATACGAATTTAAATGACCAAACAAAATTCACCAAATGTATGTACAAACAAAATGAAAATAAAATGTAATTAAATGTGAAAATTCACCATAAATGGAAAAACGCCTAAAATAATATTTTTATTTTCTCACAATTTTCTTGACATTATTATTGAAATGGAGGAAAAAATCCCATGCAAAAAGGATTATTTTTGGATTTTATATGAATTATTTTGCATAACATATGCAAAATGAAATAAAAGAAATTCAATTGAAATTGACATATACAGGGGGGCGCCAATAGCAGTTTATTTACCTTCAGAAACATATTGGGCCCAGGATGGGGGGTATTGAAAGCAACACGCTGGGCCCAGTCTGTTCAAAAAAAACACACACAAAAGAAAAAAACAGGGGGGGCGAATATCAACAAATTCGCCTTGGTATTCATTTTGGGCCTCGAACTGGGGGTGTTAATAGCAATAGGGTTAGGCCCAACCAAAATACCAACCAGGGGAGGGGGGTTTCACGCGTAATATGGGAGTATGACTAGTATCTGGGGATTGGGCCTAATGTCCGAGCCCAATTCCCTTTCAGCCTTAGCACAAATCAAAACCCTAACACTAAACTAATCCTTCAACCCACTGATACTGTTCATCTTCTCAAACCTGAACCCTAGCGCCGTTACTATGTTCTCCCTCTTTCTCTGAATCCCTCTCTTTCTACAATGCTTCAGAAAAAAACTATCACCAATCTCTCACCCTCACGAACTTGATCATCACCCTCACCAACTCGTTCACAAAACCCCATTCATCACAAATACAAACTAACGCTTCAACTTCTGAGCCCAGATTAAACCCTCTAAACCAACTTTCGCACCAACATCATCTATCCTAAAACAAGAAAAACGATAAATGATGAGTTCGGAATAGGAACCTGGAGGTGTGACTCGAACAACGACGAATTGGATCTTGGATGAAGTTTGGAGCAACTGCTGGAAATTCTGGTTGAAGTTTCAGAGATCTACGTCGGCGGCGTTGTTCATGTGGTGAAGATCCACGAGGATTGTAGAGCTGAAGGACGCCTGACGATGTTCTTGAGATGCTTTGAGGAGTTGTTGAAGATCTTGGGGACGACGAAGATTAATATTGAGGAACCTTGATGAATCTTGATGATGAAGATCTGGAAACAGTTCGTTTATGGTGGATGGCAGCTTCAGCTCTGGTTTGAGAGAGATCGGTGACGAAATCTGGAAAATGTTGAAGGTGATGAACATGAAGAAGCTATGAAGGAAATCTGGAGACGATTCTTGAAGATTCTCTGGAGATCTGATGAGCGAGAATGAAGAACCTTGAGGAGAGCTTAAAGATTTCTGGAAAAAGACAATGAGGACGATGAAGATTGAATTGGAGAAGATGAAGATTCTGGTGTTTTTGGCGGTTTCAGGCGACGGTTGATGAAGATGGTTGAAGTTTGATCGGTGAGGAAGATGAAGTTGGACGGTGTTTGGGGGAATTCTGGGTTTTTGGCGGTTTCAGGCGACGGTTAGAGCTCCGGTGAGAAGTTGTGGTGGCCGGCGCGGCGGTTGCATGGCCGGCGGTGAAGGGACCGGCGAGGTGGCAGGTGGCAGAGGGAGTGAGGGAGAGTGTTACACGCGTGCAGGGAGTGAGATAAGGGGGAGCCACGTGGGAGGCATGCAGAGTGAGAGAGAGAGTGAGGTTGAAACGTGGCAGGGTTCTGAGTGAGGGGATGAATGAGGTGGAAGAAGTTCTGGCTGCACGCGTGGCAAGGCCATATATACGACATGTGGCATGGTTTCTAGACCTGGGCCTGATTAACTCTGGATAATTGTGGCCCAATGGATTAATTCTGATTAATGACTTAAAAAACTTATTAAACTCTGATTAGCTCTAAAACAAAATTAAACTAAAAATTAACCCTAATTAATCTAAAACGAAAATTAAAAATAAAATCTAATTAAAATCTAATAAACCCTAATTAATCCTAAAAATAAAAATTAAAAATAAAATCTAATAAACCCTAATTAATCCTAAAAATGAAAATTAAGAATAAACTCCTAATTAATCTGAAAAATGTCTAAAACTATTATTTAATATCTAAAAACAAATATTTTTAAAAACCCTAATTAATTCTGAAAAAAATCAAAAAAATTTAAAAAAAATTCTAAACATTTTAATCCTTCTTCTTTTTTCAAATCTAATCTATTAATTTGAAAAACAATTAAAACTAATAAAATCTAAAAACACAGTTAATCCCTATTTAAAAAAAAATATTCTATTAATATTTTTTTAAAACAAATAGAACTCTAATAAAATCTAAAAACACTAATATCCATTTTTTTAAAAACTATTCTATTAAAAGAAAATGATAATATCTATTTATATCTATTTTTAAAAGATCTATTAAAAGGAAATAATATCTAAAAAATTTAAAAGCTAATAAATCTCTAAAAAAGAAAAGAAAATTTTATTTAAAACTCTAAAAACTATTAAAAAAAACTATTAAATCCAGAAAAATCCATTTAAATGCGTTAAAAAATCCAAAAAAATAAAAGAAAAATCTAAAAATGCCAGGAGGCCGATTAAACCGATTAAAACCCAATTGCGCAATCGTAGCGAAACCCTGGCACCGAGATGACCTGAAAACACCAGGAACGAGCACCAATTCTCAACAGACTTTTATTCCAACCGGCCTGAACTGCCTGAAACGCCAGGGGCTGCAATCCCAATAAAATCCATCTGACTGAGGAAAATTCCATGTATGCAATATGCGAATGCGAATGCAAAATGCGTCGAAACATAAACCAGATATGGGGACCGGTTGGTCAAATTTTAGGGTGCAACAGTATCCATGTTCTTGCTTGTCTTCATGCTTGTTGCCTTGCCCAGATTTTCATGCTTGGTTAAGTATTTAATTTTAGGGGTGGAAAAATACATGGATGTATCGCCAGCACAGTGGTTAAACTCTCACCTTCTCATGCGCCTTTCACCTGCTTGTCCTGGGTTCGATCCACAGTGGAGATCAACCCTTTTGTTATTTTTTCCACTTTGCCATGTTTTAATTATTTTTTGTTTCCTTCCTATCACATAACAAACGCGCGCCTTGGCTCAGCTGGCATGATTTTAAGTTTTTATTCAAAGGGTGTTGGGTTCAACACCCACCAGGCGCCCCTTCTTTTTTTTATTATCACTAATTTTCCTTGTTTTATTTTTAATTGTTTAAAATTTGTAGAAATCATAACTTCCTCATTTTTTATTATTTTTGAGTGGTTCTTTTTGCAACTATATCGTGTTTGTATATATTTTCATATGGTGCCTTAATACTCTAAATTTTCACTTGTAAAAAACAATTTTGCATTGAAAACGCTCATGTATCTTTTAGGGTTTTTACCCTCCCAATCGTTTCAAGCTTTTGATTCATTTTTCTCTAGTTGATTATTGTGATATGAATTCTATGTTTGTCAAAACCCATGATGTAATTGTAATTACTTGTTGCTTGTAAGCATGATGTTTGATTCATTTGATTTCCATGTAATTTCCCCATGATGTTTGACTTATTTGCATTGGTCGTTACCTTCGTCTTTGTCAAGATAATGCTTAAGTCTTTCCCTTTCATCGAGTATTGTAAGAACTCCTCTTTGCTTGCCTATTGTCATACGCTTGCATGCTTTGGTTGTAACCATTCCTCCTATTAGACATACTTGCTTATCGTAATATGCTTGTATATGCTTGGTCGTAACCATGTTTCTTATATTTACCCTGTTTGATATTTATGCTTTGTTAAGTTTATTTTCCCCAAGTGATGGAACTCTTTAGTTCTCATCCAAGTTGCCTCCCTTTTTTAATCCTTCCAAAGGAATGTTTCTTTGTTGACCCTTGGGTCATAGATAGCTCATCTCTCTCCCTCGACTTTGTCAAGTCATCTACACTTAGTTAAGTAGAACCTGTCCATTGGACTTTGCTTAAGTCTAAAAAGCCTACCCTTGTTAGGAGTGCTCTTTCAATTAGAACTTAGGATAGAGTTTGTTAACTCTATGTAAGAATCATTGTCATGATTTCTTACTCCCCTTTCTTGAGTGTTTAACTTAGATCTAGAGAGTTTCCTTAAACTCTACACAAGCATTGTAATGTTTGTTCCCCTTGGAACCTTGATCATAATCAAGTGTTCTTCAACCCTAATAAGGTGAACTACGATTGCTCTAGTTCTATCCTAGTTAGGATACGTAGGCAGAAGATGCGATGTCTTTGCGAGCAAACTTAGTATATATATCTTTAGGTTTTAACCTACACCTGTTACCCAATCCATAGCAAACATTTAACAAAACTTAGCATACAAACAAACAAAAGGTTCTGGTAGAGTACTAAAGATGTTTAGGATGTGAAATACCTACCCTATGCATAACCAACCCCCGATCCTCGAATCTCTTAGCATTGTCGTTACATCGCGCAAAAGGTTCTTTCTCTCCTTAGACCTTTCCTTTGGATAAATTAAAGTCCGGTTGTGAATTCTAAGAATTAAAAGATTCAAGTTAATTCAATAGCTTGATATCACGATTCTCACCGTAACAGAAATGGCGACTTCACTGGGGATATTAAAACTTGAGGGTTTAGCCTATTTTTTTTTTGATTATGTGTTATATTTTTGAATATTTGCTTAACATGTACATATTTGTTTGATGTTGGATATTGGGACTTTTGAGTGGTGAGACGGTCCTATACCCGGACTTGAGTGCAATTATGATAGGATGATGGTATATTCAAGGAGGCGTATAGGGAGTTGATTCTCGACCAAGCTAACTTGAGAAACCACCACTCAGTGTAGGCCCTCTTGAGAGTTTAGTATTGTTGATCGAGTATTCGTGAAAACAATGTTACTTTTGATGAAGGAGCCCATGACACTATGGACTTTTAGATTACATTCTACCCCACTTTGGCCTTACTAGGACGTAGTGCGATGGCTATAAGGAAGTATTTCCGAAATAGTTGATATGCGATACTACACTTGGACGAAACTCTCTTGAGAATATTATCGATTACCAAGTAATTTGGGAAGTTGATAATATCCGAAAGATGGGTTGATTGACTCTGAGAACCATTTAAAACCCTGCTCTACAGGTTTGAAAATCCCTAGTACACACCTTTTGGGGATGGGTAGTGTTGCGGTGAAAATTTGATATCAAGCTATTAATTAGCTTGAACCTTATTTCTTTTTACAACCGGACTTTAATTTATCCAAAGGATAGGTCTAAAGAAAGAAAGAACCTTTTGCGCGATGTAACGACAACGCTTAAGAGATTCGGGGATTAGGGGGTTAGTTATATCTAGGGAAGGTATTAGCACCCTAAATAACTGTAGTACTCTACAGGAACCTTTTGTTTAATTACTTGCTAAGTTTATGAATTGTGCTCTAATGGTTTAAGGATTAGGAATTGAGATAAAATAAATAAAAAGGCCTAAGTGGTTTTCTAAGTTTGCTCGCAAAGGCATCGCACCTTCTGCCTACGTATCCTGACTAGGATAGAATCAGAGCAATCGTAGTTCACCCCACAAGGGAAAAGAACACTTGATGATGATCAAGGTTAAAAGGGGAACAAACATGACAATGTTTATGTGGAGTTTGACAAAACTCCCTAATCTAAGTTGAAGGGGAAGTAAGAAGTCATGACGATGATTCTTACACAGAATTGACGAACTCTTTCCTAGGGTTCTAGTTGAAGAACACTCCTAGTATGGGTGGGTTTCTTAGACTTCAAGCAAAGTCTAAAGGCTTCTAATCTAGGGTTGAGGTGACTTAACAAAGTCAAGAGGGTTAAGATTTTGGTCCAAGACATTGACAGTCAAGTGGACAGACCTTCCTTTGGAGGGAGAGATAGTGGGCAACTGGATGAAAGCTAACAAGCTCCATCACTTGGGGATAAAATAAAATACAAATATCACACAAAAGTATTCATGGTGACAACCAATTAAAAATATTTAAGGATGAAAAAGCAATGGTGACAATCAAAGCAGATGATTAGTACGAAAACTGTGCCGACAGATCGCACCTGGAGTACATTTAACAAACAGATGAGATAGGCATGATAATAATTCAAAGTAAAAAATCCTAGCATGTTGACAAACATGTATAGGTGTGATAATAATCAATTTTTACAAAGAAAAATAAGTGGAACCCTTTTAACTTTCATCTGCAACAACTAGGGTTAGTATTGTCAATATGACAAGTTGCACATAGTCAAACATGGTGAAAAATTAATCAAACATGGAAAATAAAATTATGACATGAAAGTACACATTAAAGCAAACATAATGAAAAAAAAGGGTGAAAAATGATAAAAAAATGAGAGAGTTATGATTTTTTGAAGTTTCATGTGAAAAATGAGAAAAAGTGGCAACAAGGGTTATCACCAAGGATCGAACCCATGCCAAGTACAATACGCGCGCAAGTTTCAACCGCTGGGGCGGCCATACATCCGTTAACAAATGCACAAGGATAAATATATGATGTATGTCTTGATTTATGGCTGGGCAAAACATGGTTTCTATGGATTTGCAAAATGTCCATAACTTCTTCAATTTTTTGAGTTTTTGGACAAACTTTATATGTAACTGGGGTAGAATTTCATGAGGATCATGATGGTGGTCTTGGTTTTCAAAAATTACTAACCTAGTGAAAAACCCAATAGGGGGTTGTGTTTATGTTCAAGAATGCAATTTCACATGAGTAGCTCCATACAACCACATTGAATTCAATCCAAGCACACACACATAACAGTTAGATGATAATGAAGCAAATCATAATACTTTCATGGCCAGAATTGAAATTTTATTACAAACCACATGCTTTTTGCAAATAAGGACATAAATGATAATGCATGAATAAGGACATTTTCTGTTCTAGCTCAGTACAGAACAAGGCACTCTTGCAAACACATATAATACATGATTATGAGTGTGTATATGTGAAAAATCAAGAACTGTAATGGATGTGTAGTGGTGTATCCTTCAAAATGCCAATTTGGTGTGTTGTGCATTATGTGAAGTGTGTTCATGTTCAAGAGGTTTTGGTGTGCCTTTGATCATACAAACACTTTACATATGATGATTATAAGCAGTTAGAACAAGTAAACTAAAAGAAAACACATCAATGCAAGATTTGGTATGTAATATGTCACTATTGTGAAAAAGAGAGCATCTTGAGGGTGATTTTGTGGTGTAGTTCTTGTGTACATCAAATCAATGTTCTAACATGTTGCAAAGGAGTAATGTGAGGTGTGTGATATGTAGTTTTAGTGAAGAACAAGTAGATGCCAAAAACACATTTTGAGTGACTTGGTGTATTTTGAATTTTGGTGTCAACATGTGAATTATTGGTACTAGATATAAAATAGTCAAACAATCATGTAGGCATGCTTAGAATACTCATAGGAACATGTTGAAATGAAGAAAACAAGTTAACCATGTGTTATGCAAAAAGTGAGGATGTTGTGGCTTGTGTGTGATTTGGGAATGAACATGAGTTTCGCAACTTATGCACCAACAGTTAAGAACAAATATCCACACAATGTTCAAATATACTTTAAAACATGTTCAAGAGATGATAAAAGTGATCTTTCAATGTTTATGCAGAAAAGTGATTTCCTACTGCCTTGGATGGTTTTGACAGCATAATGAAAGTAACATAAGGGTGGAAGCAGGTTCAGTTTTAACTTTTCAAATGTTCACACACAACCAAACCAATTGAAACCTAGGCTGCTAACAAAAATGCCTTTGACAGACATACTTCAAATTTTATGTATGTAATCAAGAAGCAAAGCAAAACTTAATGGAAATGATATGGAATCTGCTAGCACGCCAAGCTGTCATAACCACATACAATCTTCAGGTCCAAACCAGTCTCTCCAACTGCTTAATGATATAAACAAAACATGACTCAAATGTGTGCCTATTGTTTTGAGCCTATTGACAGCAGAGTGATGAAAGTGAGGCATGGTGATGTCCACTTTTAAATTTCCAGCATAATTTGATCAAACGAGCCATATACACACACCATATGTGTATTGATAAATGAGTCCAAGCACAAAAATGAGTTCAAAAATAGGTGGTAGTAACAAAGATGTTTCAACTGCATTTTGGTAATTGATGATGTATGAAGAGTTGTCAAGGCAGGATGGAAATGTTCAGGTTACACACCTGGCCTATGAGTTCTAATCATGTTGTTGATAAGGTTTCCCAAATGCTTACAAATATGGCAGCAATTCATATCAGTATGAATGGTAATGGAGCTGTCAGTTTTAATGCAGCACCAAATCCACAACCAGTTGTGAACATATGCAAAAAGTCTCTCAGTGTTCAAAACAACAATTTAAAACACACAGTGCTAAAGAAAAGAGGCCTTCTAGGTCCTGAAATGAAAACCTAACTGTCCTACAGTCAAAGATCTAACCAAAATGAGGAATAATGCATCAGTCTCATATCCTCTTGGTCATCCACTATAGAATGGGGGACATGCTCCTAATTGTGACATCAAATGCCAAGGGATCTGAACAGGTACAACAAAGCAAAACACTCTCTGAATCCAACAGCCCTAAGGTTTATCCTAACTCACATGTCAGTTGCTAAAGGACTATGTTAAATGGACTAGCAGCAGCAAGGTCCAATCTAAGACAAATCTATGCAAAACAGCCTGAGCACCTAGTCAGCCTGCTGAACTGTGACTATCATACCTGCAACAATTCAAGGGAGAAAAACCAAGGCAGAGTGGTATTTCCTTTGGCTAGCATGCTCTTGTTACTGTTTCATTTTATCAACACCTGAATTGGTCTAAACAGGGATCACACAAACACACATAAAAGTGGCAAGACAGTCTAAGTTAAGTCTCAAATGATAAAGGTACCTAAACTCAATCCCCTCCCAGCCACAAACTTATTATCACAGGTCCTGCTTAAATTCCATCCAACCTCTCATCCATGACATTAAATGACTTTCAATGAGTAAATAGACTCACAATACCCCATTTTCAGAAATGACATGTTGCCCGCCATTTTGGTTTTGTTAAAGGTCTCAAAAGTAGTTAACTCTGGTTTAAGGTACATTTGCATCAGAAAAACAAAACATACATGTAAAACACCCAAGAACAAGAACATCTAGCCAAGGAGTGAATCTCAACAGGTTATACCACCAAAGGTGCCTTCATGCTGCTGTATGTTATTTAGCCCAAAATATGGAGAAACCAATAATCAGTTTTTTGTCCTATGCTAGTTAAGTGACATGTCCACACATCTTTCATACATAGAAATGAGCAAATTTTGTCATGAGATTGTCTTGAAAACTAGCTGATGTGAAACATGATAGGTTGATACTTACTGATGAGGAAATAATGCATTGTAAATGGAATGTCTCAGCTCAGATGCAAACAGGCTATATCAAGACCTCACACACATTACAATCATGGTTTCAAGAACATTTGAACTCATAAAACAAACATACACCAAGCCAAGCAATATTTTGGCAATTGATGCCCAGACAAGCAATTTCAAAGGCAATAACAGGGTTGTTTTTGACAGCAATCAGCAAGTTCACAAACTTAAAACTTGACAAAACAAACTTACACACACATGTTTAAGATTTATTCAAAACATTATCTTTCAAGAGGCAAGTGTCAAGAAATCACCAAAAATCCATGGCTCAAGTTTTATCATGATGCTTAAAAATGTAAATACATGAAAAATGATGTAAAATCCAATGGAGACAAGTTACATACCTCTTGATGACCCTTTTTAAACAAGTTAAAATAGTAGAGAAACCCAGAGATCTTTCACTTCACTTTCTTGCCTTTGAGTTTTCTTCCACTTTAAGCCACAATACACTTTTAATGCTAAATGAAGAGATGTGAATTTCTAATGGTTGATAGGTGTTTTAACAGTTGAGATATGTTATTTATGAGGTGTCCAAGTGGTCACAACCTCAAGGAAATGTTTAGAACTCACTTTGGTGTTTTTTGTAGCTTTTGGTCAAAGTAAGCTAGGTATGATGTTGACTTTTTGATTTCTTGAGGTTTTTAAATGTTTGATGGATTGTACACCTTATATATGTTATTTAGAAGATGTGTGGAGGGTGGTTGGGGTATTAGAACTGAGGAAAATTGATATGGTAGCAAAAGTGTAAAGTGCAGAATTTTGACACTTAGAGAAATTTGAGTGATTTTGCAAATTGCAAGCAAGAATCAAAGATAGCAAGGATACTTGATTACTATGGTTTTTAGAGAGATGTTGATGATCTTAATGAGGGGTTTGAGGTCCCTATTTATAGAATTTTGAAGTGAGGAGCTTTACTAGAAAGAAACTTAACCATGAAGCAAACTTTGATATTTTTGCCTCCACCATCCAACTTGCCTTGCTTTTCTGACCTTTGGCTGTTCTTTTCACTCAAAGGGGGCAAGTTACATTGATGTTTTTACTGTTAAAATGCAGGCTAGAGGCTTGATAGAGTGGCTGGAGTAGATTTACTTTACACCTCATGCTTGGAAAAGTCAAAAATGGCAACTTTGGCAATGAACTTCACAACTTTAATTCCATGCTAATTCTATGCAATCTTTCTGTTCTAACATGCTTGAGATGTTCAATATATCAGGTAACATGAGTTTGGCAAGTTAAAATTGGCCCACTTGGGTGGGAGAGGTGCTTTTGCAAAATTGGCCAATGTGGGACTAAAGTGACAAAACACCAACTTTGAACACATGTATCTCTCAGCTCATAAATCACCTTGAGATGTACTTGTACTTTTTAGAAAGCCCTCACATAGTACTAAAACTTTCATGTTGACTAGAAGTCTTGATTCTATTTGAAACTAGGTGAAAAGTCCCCTTGAAGTTGGCTGATTTTAGGGTTCCTTAGTACAAAACACTTAGAATTTTCCAAGTATTTTTCCTCCTCTTGTAATGTTTTCTTCTCTAACTCAAAAACTAAGCGTTTTCTGACCATGGACCACTAGGACACTTTTGTAGAGTTTGTCAAGAGCTTTCAAATGAGACTAGAACCAACTCAATTGGATGTGTGGTTAAGGAGTTATGGTTTAGCCCTTTTCAAAACCCTAATTTCCTGATTTCTCGATTACTCTCTCATCCTTGATCCAATGATCATGAAAATTGATATGCAAGTCCATTATGACATAAGGAACAACTTTGATTCACAACTTGGATTCCAATTCTCAAAATTTGAGGAGTTGACTTTTCGGTCAACCGTACGATCGATCGGTGCCGATTGAGTCGCCTGTTGACATTCTGGACATCCTGAGACTTTGATACTTCTTGAATAGTCTTTAATAGTCTATATGAACTTCCTGTACCTCAATCCCACCATTACAACACCTTCCAACATCAAAGTCAAACCACAGTTGACTTTTCACTAGTTAAAAACCCTAATCGGGGCCTCCTGACTGCACTGTTCTTGATTCTGAAATGATTTCTTCAAATTGACTTCTCATTTGACTTTGATATCATCTTTGATTTCATTCCATGATTAAATTGGCCCAAATCATTGGTTGATCATTCCTTGGTTGTTTTGAATTTGTCGGTGCGAGAACCTTGATTCATCTGTAACTTGACAATAATGAACTTGCACTGATTTAGGGTTAGATAATTCATGATCATGCTTCTAAAAATGATAATGAGAATCTAAGGGGTCAAAATTTGGGGTACAACAGGTAGACCTTGGATCCACGCTCGTCCTTTAAACCTAGGCTTGTGTTTGTGCATATGTGTGATGTTTGCATTTACCTGTGTTTGTGCATTCTTGCATTCATAAACATCATATCATAAAAGTTTCATGGAACTCAGACTTTTTGTTTGTAAACATCAGAGATCGCTATGGATGGTGAAAGAAAGAAAACATTGAAGTACACTTACAAAGGTTTTAAACTAGATGACCTAAGGAGGTTGGGTACCTTGGTGACAGATCCAGAGGGTTTCCAGAGTAGGTATGGGAAGTTGTTGTTACTATTGAAGATAAAGATGGATAGTGGACTTCTTTCTACGCTTCTCCAGTTCTATGATTCACTTTACCATTGTTTCACCTTTCCCGATTATCAGCTAGCGCCCACGCTAGAAGAATACTCTCAGTTGGTTGGGTTGCCCATTATTGAAGATTCTCCTTTTTCGATCATGGAGAAGGACCCCAAGGAGCAAGACATTGCCAAAGCTACACGTTTGGGTTTGGTTGATATTCAAAAGAACATGACTACAAAAGGAGGAGTTTTGGGTTGAGTGCAGAATTCTTGGTTGAAAAAGCTCAATAATATGCAGATCATTTGAGCATGGATGCATTTGAGGCTATCCTTGCCTTGCTCATTTATGGTATCTTTCTATTTCCTAGCTTTGAGAACTTTGTAGACCTCAATGCTATTAAGATCTTCTTGAAGAAAAACCCTGTACCTACTCTGCTAGCGGATATGTATCACTCTGTTCATCTTAGACATTTCCATAAGGGAGGGATGATCACTTGTTGTGCTCCTTTGTTGTACAAGTGGTTTATTTCACACTTGCCTAAAGTTAACGATTTTTGGGATCCAAAGAAGGGGTGGTGGTCACAGAAGATTATGGCTCTCACACACTCTGATATTGACCGGTACAATCGTGAATATGATGGGATAATGATCATTAACAACTGCGGAGATTTTGGTAATGTACCTCTTCTTGGTGCCAATGGAGGAATCAGTTACAGCCCAGTCCTTGCTCGTCGACAGTTGGGATATCCTTTGAAAGACAAGCCCAACAGTGCTCATGTGGAAAAGATAAGATTCTAAAAGCCTGGAGGCATTTGCACATGAAGGGAAAGAAAGACTTGGGAAAACCTAATTGTGTCTCTTTGGAACCTTATCTCCAATGGGTTCGAAAGAGAGCCATTGAGTTGAAGATGCCCTATTCTCGACAAGAACCCATGGCCTTAAAAGAGGAGCGTACCTTGATTGTCATGTCTGAGGAGGAGAAGCTAAGGATTGCGTTGAGCAAGGCACGACAAACTGAAGAAGCTTGGAAGCATAAGTATCAAGTGGTTGTTGAAGAAAACGCAGAGCTCCAGAAGCAATTAGAGTTGAAGAATGAAGAAGTACTCTCCTGCAAGAAGAGAAAGGCGCAAGAAGATTTATTTTCTTCTAGTCCTCAGTCGACTCCGTGGAAGTTGATCGTGGATAAGCTCATCCTTGAGAAAGCCCAGATGGAAAAGGAGATTGAAAAGCTCAACTTGAGGCTGCTAGTAGAACATTCTTAGGACTGTTGTTAGCTTTTATTTAGTTTTCTGTTTAAAACTTTTGTAAGATGTACTAAGATTATGTAATTCAATGAATTTAAGTCTATGACGTTTTGATGTTTACAGAATCTGAGTTCCATGATACTTTGCGCATTTGCATTCACATTTATTAATCATTCAAGGAACTAAAGATTGTTTTGCAAATATTATAGGATGGATTCTGGAAAGAAGGCAGAGATTGTGTTCCGAAGCCCAAATTTGGAGAACCTGAGGAAACTGGGAAGTTTAGTAGAAGACCCTGAGGCGTTCAGAGAGAAGTATGGGAATATGCTGTCTTTACTAGAAATTCAAGTGGATGAAGAGATGTTGTCAGTGCTCGTGCAATTTTATGATTCAACTTATCATTGTTTCACGTTTCCAGATTACCAGTTCCTGCCAACCTTGGAAGAATATTCTGCCCTAATGGGAGTAGGCGTCACTCCTAGACCATTTTCTGGAAGAGAAGGGACTCCTAGCGAAAGAGCAATTACAGAGGCCGCACATTTGAAAGTGGATGAAGTAGGATCTCATATGACTGCTAAGGGAGGGCTATACGGATTTCCAGCTATGTTCCTGTATGAGAAAGCACAATGTTATGCCGAGTCAAAGAATTCTGAAGCATTTGAGGCCATTTTGGCTTTGCTAATTTACGGACTTTTCTTGTTTCCAACTATTGATAATTTTGTGGACGCGAATGCAATCAACCTCTTCTTAATCAAGAATCTCGTACCCACTTTGTTGGCTGATGTGTATTTTTCCATCCATCGCAGAAGCCGTTATGGAGTTGGACAGATTGTGTGTTGCACCGTTCTTCTATACAAGTGGCTTATTTCGCACTTGCCGAGGCTTCTAGCACTCTAGGACATGCAGAATGGACTCCCATGGATAGAGAGGTTGTTGTTACTCAAACATTCAGATAGTAAGTGGTATGACCCTATGTATGGGGGGATTTCCATGATTTAGAGCTGTGGGGATTTCACAAATGTACCGCTTATCAACATTGATGGTTGCATTAGCTATAATCCCATTTTAGCTCGTCGCCAGTTGGGACACCCAATGAAGAATGAACTAGACCCAGTTCTTTTGAGAAGTTTCTACATTGAAGAAGGGAAGGATCCAGCTTATAAGGCTCGGACTGTGTATGCTTGGCGTCACATCCACACAAGAGGGATGACTGCTTTGGATTACCCCGACACTACTGTTTCAAAGTCCTACTTATCATGGGTGAAAGAAGCAGCATTGAAGATGTTCTATACCCGCTTTGAGCCTGACTCAACAAAACTTACTCTTGTGGAAGAATTGAAAGCTGCCTTGGCAAAAGCTGAGAGAGAAGGAAAAGCTTGGAGAGATAAGTATTTCAAGGTCATGCAAGAGAAGGAAGAGCTTCAAGAGCTGGTCCGTCAGGGTGGAAAGAAGAGTCAACCAGAAGACGAAGGACCCTCCATCCAGAAGATCTAGGATATTTTTTGTTTTCTGTATTTTATCATGTATCTATATTGGAGATCTGTGTTTCAGTTTCAAATTGTTATCGTAAAACTCTCAGTTATTAATCTATGAAGACTTTGAATTTGCTTTATTTCCCCATTGTTATAATTTTTGCAAATATTTCTTTGGATTCCTTGAATGATTAATTTTGCATTTTGCATTTGCACCCATAGCATTTCATGTGCATTTCCTGTGTTGTGTCTCATCTTGCTGTCTTATCTCCAGAATCATACTGAATCCTCGCCATCAATACAACACACGAGCCCAAGCTCGTCAAAGAATGGAAGAACACAATTTGGCTCTGGATAGGGTTAACAACGAACTTGAAGATTTACGAGGAAGCGTAGGACGAATCATGGAAGTCTTACAAGTCATCAATGCAAAAATGGACACTCAAGCCACTGTAGTTTCTAAAATCACTAACGTAGCTGTGGAACCGACCCCAACGGCAGTCACTGTTGCAAGTATTCCTCCGTATGGGCTAATACCAGGTTTTGCACCTCCGCCACCAGTCAGTCAACAATCAGTTCCTCTAGGGGCAGAGATTCCCCGAGTTGTTCCAACTTATACTCCAGCCTCTGTACAAGCTCAAGTGCGCCCTATTTTTCACAACCATCCACAAGTGTTTGAAATTCCTGATGGGTCTGAAGAAGGAAGTAGACAACATGATAAATTGAAAGAGAGTGTAGAAACTATAGGGAGGAAGGTTAGAGCAATGGAGGGGAATGATATCTTTGGTACTGATGCTAGAGATATGTGTTTAGTGTCTGGATTGGTAATCCCGCCAAAATTCAAAATCCCCAACTTTGATCAGTACACCGGTGCTACTTGTCCTCGGATGCATTTGATCATGTATTACCGAAGAATGGCTGCACATGTAGAAGATGATAAGCTGATGATCCATTGTTTCCAGGATAGCTTGAAAGGAGCCCCTGCTAAGTGGTATTTGAGCCTAGATCAATCTCCCATTCACAGTTTCCAAGACTTGGCCGATGCTTTCATAAAGCATTACAAATACAATATGGATTTGGCCCCTGACAGAAGACAATTGATGAGTATGACACAAAAGAGTTCTGAATCATTCAAAGAGTATGCACAACGATGGAGGGAGACTGCCTCTCAGGTAAAAACCCCTTTGAATGAGAAAGAATTGACAGATTGGTTTGTGGATACGGTGAGACCTGAATTTTATAAGAAGATGATTAGCAGTGTAACATCAAGTTTTTCCGATATAGTGGCTGTGGGGGTAAGAGTGGAATTGGGATTGAAGAATGGAAAAATAACTAGTAGTTCCAATGGTTCCAACAACAACAATGTTAAGAAGTTCAGTGGTAATTTTCACAAAAAGAAGGAGGGAGAAACAAACGCCATAACAGTAGGCAAAAGGAATCAGACTTAGAAGCAGCCTTACCAATGATATCAACGGCCTCCACAAAGTTATGTTCAGCAGCCTCCACAAGGCTATGTTCAGCAACCTCGGCAAAATTTGACACAACAACCGATGTATCCAGTACAGTATGCTCAACAACCATATGTGGCAGCTATAACACCTGCTTTCAATCACCCTGTTCCAAGTTATCAGGCAGTGCAACCAGCACCCATGTATCAACCAGTTCAACAACAAGGGTATCAACGAGCGTCCAACGCTCCACCCTATCAACAATATCAACAACCTAGTGTCGCTACCGTGAAAATAAGGTGTTGGCAAAACAGAAGAGTCACCACCTTTCATTATTTATCCCACAGGAAGGGAAAGGAAATGATCGGAAAAACCTGACGAAAAGGTATAAGACAAGGTCATCGCAACCAATGTCTGGATTCGGGAGTCGGTTACACAAGGGGAAGGTATTAGCACCCCTCACGTCCGTTGTACTCAACGGGATCCACGCTTGTTGTGTTTATCTGACGGGTTGGTTTAATCTATCTACCTATCAAGGCTGGTAAAGAGAAAAAGAAAATGAATTGGCAAAGCGTCGCGCTTTATGCCTACGTATTCTCATCAGAGAACGAGAAATAAGAGTCAACGTAGTTCGACTACCTATGGGTTACGGGCAAGGTGGCTCGCCAATACATCAGTATTGTGACTACATACTCTCAACAAGTATGAGAGATCAGAGCTTACGTAGTTCGGGATAATACGGATTACGGAGGTTCAGATTCATCTATTTTCCCGAGTAGGGTTAACAAACAGTTCCAGCAGTTTGGTGTATGCACCTTGCTCGTCAGAGACTCGTGCGTTACCGTTTGCGGTAGAACTGAGAGTTAACGACACTCTTTTCTTCAGAAAAGCTTTCCTTTGAGTTATGGGCCCACGGAGCAAAAAGGTTTGAAGTTTGTTTTCTGTCTTTTACAGAAGAAGTGTTTTTTATGGTTGTCTGTAGTTTGTACAGCACTAGAGACTATGACTGAGGAGCGAATGCGTTGCATATTGTCCAAAGGACATATACTAAACACTCTAGATGATTGAGAGGAGACCGTTCAATTATCATTTCCCAAGTAGCTTAAGGCTCGTAACGCGCTTATTCTAAGAAGAGAACGAACTCTATGGGGAAACTTTCAAGTCCTAATGTTGTCATGCCAAGGATTCATCCTATGGTTGAGGTTTGAAACAGGTAACTCCTAGTAGTTATCATGCATAGGTTTCAACCTAAAGTTCTAATCATCACTTCCTTATCAAAGGAAGTGAGAATCCTAGGGGGTCATGTCAATGGGATACAGAAATAGACAAAGCATCAGCTAAATAGATAAACAGAAGAAAATAGTAAAGATGCACATGCAATGCAGCAATACAAGCAAAAGGAGACCCACTCAACCTCTTAGCAATCAAGCAAAGAAAAACAGTCAAAACAGACAAGCAAAGGGAGCTCACTCAACCTCTTTATGCAAATACGTCAATTAGAAAAAGAAAAACAACACACAAGCAAGGGGAGGATCACCTCAACCCTTAAGGAAAACAAGCAGAGGGAGACTCACTCAACCTCTTAATGCAGTCATGCACCTACACTTAAACTATCCTAAACATGAACTATCCTAATGCAACACACCACTCAATCATGAATGAGGAAAAGGACTTATGCCAAATAAGGAATTCATTCCACAAGTAATCATACAAGGCTTCTATCCTAGGGAACGGAATTGAATGTTGGGAGGCAAGGGTAAGGTCCACAGGAACTTATTCCAGGCACTCAACCAACTAAAAGAGATTTGGGAGAATCCTAGAGGCTTGGCTCCTTTAATAGATGTGCAAAATTCCCCCCACAGGAGAGACTATTCTACCCCAAGAAGGTTCCTAAAAAGAATTGAATGAGATAATATTAGGAGAATGGAGATGAGAAGCAAGGTAAGGTCCACAGGAACTTACCACAGGCACTCAACCAGCTCCACTTCCTTAGAGAGAGCTTTCATAGACTCAACTCCTTTATGATAATGCAATTAATTCCTCCACATGAGGAAACATGCTCACAAGGAGGATTCCAATGAAGCAAGGAAAATTGAAAGGGAAACTAACCCTATAGGAAGGATCATCCACCTAACTTGAACTTCTAAAGAACCTCAAAGATTGCCTTCTAAGGATCACCTACACTAAGGATTCAAAGCTCTAAAGAGTTATCTACCTAAATAACATTCTATCAAGGAAGGATATGAGACTTAGAATCATCTAATGGTCATTTACAAGACTAATCTATGAAGTTAACCTAGTTAGGGTCACGTAAACTATAACCAATTTGTAAAATGTTGAACTAATAGAAAATCATTTCTAAAAATTCTAAGGAAAATACTTCATTATCCTACATGTATTAACAATCTATGGTAAAAAAATCAGGGGTCAAACCTAATCCTAAAGGCTCAAACAAAATCCATATCCAAAGAGTGCACTAAAGGGATCCATCAAGGAAGCCTCCTAAACAATTATCCCAAACTCCTATTTAGATTCATCTAAAAATCACAACAAAAATCCTATAACATCATCAACATGTCTATAACTAGTCAGCCAAAAATCAATACCAAAATCAAAAGCATTAATTAGCAATAAAATCAATAAGCAAGATAGTCATATTATGCATTTTTAATCATTCATTAAAATAGAAAAATGGATATTAAGTTGAAAACAACACCAAAATGAAATCTAAAGGCATGGAAAAATCAGAAATTCCACAAGGATCAACCACATATTTTTTGCATATTTTTCTGATCATTAAAACTAATTAAAATGAATTAATCATGGAAAATCAATTAAAAGAAAATATAAAAGTCAATTAAAGAATTAAAGAAACTCAAAAAATATTAGAGCCATCAGATCTAAATACTAGTTAAGGGATCTAACGAACACGCGCGTGACACCTCATTAATGAAACTACTGCATTTTGATTCAAGGCATCGTGTGGTAAGGTTGACTGAAGACCATGGTGCTCCCTAATCATAACCATTCATGGAAAAAGTATGCTAATCTCACGCTTCTTGTGATGCCACCTCACCAAACCCTAAGAAGACCAAGCCTTGTCCATTAGATACAACGACTCAGTCAAGAGATCCAACGCTCCTCAGTCATCTTCCTCATTTGAACCTGCTACATGGAGGGAAACATAGACACGGTGGCCGGAGAAGAGCGTCACCTTCTTCTCCTGCGAGCACAACAACACCAGAAATCAAAGTTTCACCAAACTTCAAGAAAATTATATGGATCCACTCGTCTCTTCTCACTAATCATCATGATCTATCTCATTTCTCCTAACTCCTCGTGAATCTCCAAAAACGAAGAGGAACAGAAAATTCCTTAATTCCATAATTGTCACGAAACTCAAAATTGTTTACACATAAATGATCCTCACTCTTCAGAGATCAAGAATCACTCATCAATTCATGTTAACACTCAAGAATCCTCTAGATATAAGCCTCAACAGAAAACTCATCTCATCATGAATCATCACGAAACTTCACCATTATGATCCTAAAACGATCTATGTCATCACAATACCCTAACCACATGCCAATTTCAATCTAAACATGCCTAAATCAAGAGCAGTTTTGAAGAATAAAAACTTGGAAAAAAGCTTCAAAGTGGAGCAGTTGCAGGGTGATTCTTGGCTTCAAAATGTGCAGAAACCTTCAAGGAATGATCCTAGTGCTAACTGAATCTTCAATTCCTCTTGAAAACCTCTGAATTGCAAAACACGATTTAGAGTTGGAAGCTCTCAACTCTAACTGCCACAACCGTTTCTTCAACCAAATCCTTCCAATAAATTATCTGAACACCATCAGGAACTTAAATAGAATGGATTTGGATCTTAACATGGCCCAATCATGGCCCAATTTGCTTGATCCAAAAATTCATTTTCCTCCAAAGTTCAACAATGGAATATGCGTGTACTGGCTCTGTTTCAGCTTGAACTTCACTCAAATTCCTTGCTTGACACCCCTTGAATGTGAATGGACTAGATTGAGGGCTTGAATGGATCCAATGGCCAAGATTTGTTATGTTACTTCATCATGAAGTAATACACTCAATGTCCATGAAATGAGCCTCAAATCAAAAATGTGAAATTGCCATTGTCCTTAAAATTCCATTTACAATCAAAAAATGCACCAATTTGTGAAGTTTTGAATCATTATGATTTATTTTGAATTTTTTTCATTCTTTATGCCTTTAATAATCTTTTTTCCCAAAATTCTTCATACACCTCCATGTTCAATCCATATCAATGGATGCTTGTGTCATGGTTGGACTAAAAACACTATTTTGAACAACTTTCCAGTTGATCAAAAGTTCATTTGAGGTGCCTAAGATAGTGAACTGGACCCATAACCAAAAATGACCTGTAATTCCAAATACCCAAAATACCCTTGACTTGTCAAAGCCATATCTTGAGTTCTACAAATCCAATCATGGACTTCTAGTACTTTCTAGAAAGCTAAGAAGATAACGAACAACATTCATGTTGACCAAAAGTTCATAGGAATTATCCTTCTAGGTCAAAATTGTCATGCAATTTGGGTAACTTTCAGGCTCCAAATTCACATGCCTCAGATAACCTGTAACTTGTCTGGCTCATAACTTGAGTTCTATAAACCCTATCAAGGACTTCTAGTACTCATATTAAAGCTAAGACCATTCTATACAACAATCATGTTGGGGTCAAGGTGATATGAAACTCTCATCTTGAGTTAAGTGGTCTTGAAGATAGGCACCAAACCAAGGGATTTTACACTCTCAAGCATAGCAACCCTAGCCAAGCAACTCCTCACACTCTTGATTCATGATAAGTTGACCTTGGAATCATCCCTTAGGAATCTTAAGACATCAATCCAGGATTACATGGCTCTTGAATTAGGTCTCAACCCTCCTCAAATCATTAGTTATCCTAGGGTTACCCAGATGAAACCCTAGTTGCACCAATCTTGGGTATATCTTCATATCCTTTCACCTGATGACCTGTCTATGCTTCAAAATGATCTTCAACACTTCTCCTGAGCTCTCTCAAGACCTTAAATCCAACTTCATGGCCTTAGAATCATCTGATGATCTTCCCACAACTCTCAAGTTAGGAGACCTACACACTTGGTTTCAACCACTCTCTCTGAGGATCTTAGACTTCTCTGGTGAGGATATCAACCCTTGAACACTTGGATAAACCTCTGGGCTAGCTTCATAGTCTTGTGTAGCTCTTGATTGGTAGTCATACCTCTTGATCTCCTACATACATGTCAATGAAATGAAAATGATAATGCTAATATGAATGCAATGAAACACAAGATAGGTAAAGAAAGGTTGGGCAAATTTTGGGGTGCAACAGCTGCCCCTATTCAACGGCTTGGACCTGACTGGGTGAGAAGTGAACGACTCTCAAACAATCAAGGTGAAAGACGGTTGAATACCAATAAACCCTGAAATTTGCCAACAGCACAAGTACACGGTACTTTGATGGGGATAAATCTGCGGAAACTGAAACGATAGTTGCACGACAACTAGCTGGAGAGATACTGATTTGACGTATCTGATATCACTGCGTCCTTAAATCATCGAGGGATCACTGGTTACACGGTAACTGGTGAAGAATAACTGATACTGATAGTTGCACGATAACCCACTGGTGGATGGTTAACTCCAAATCTCCGTCAGGTTGATCATCTACGTCCTTGAGTCATCAAGGGATCACTAGTTACACGGTAACTGGTGACTTGCCAACCGCACAGGTAAACGATACTCTGATTTGTAGGAACATCTTTGAAATTGAAAATGACAGTTGCACGGAAACTGGCTGGGGAATTGGTTACACGGTAACTGGAAATTTGCCAACCTCCCAAGTAAACGATACTCTGATTGGCAAGACAATCTTTGAAGTCTGAAACGGCAGTTGCACGGAAACTGGCCCCAAATCTCCATCAGGATGATCATCAGATTTCACTATAACTTCTTCCTTAAGTCATCAAGGGCTCATTAGTTACACGGTAACTAATGATACATAGCTGATATTGCCTTCCGGCATTCTGTAGCACGGCAGCAGAAGAATTCCTCGGGACTCATTAGATCATCAGGTACTTTTGACAATCTCTATAATTATGCCATCGGGCATTCAAAGAAATTCTCGGGTGTCAGCCGGACTTCGTCAGTAAGTCAGAAATAGAATCCTTAGTCAATCATGAACCACAGGGGATATCTAGACTTCTGCCATCAGGCACTCCTCGTCAGCTAGGAGGACTGCTTCGACATCGCAGTTGGACTTTATCAGTAAGTCAGGAGGGGTTTGGCACTGCTGCCGGACTTTAATCATCAAGTCTTCAAGGAGGTTTCAACTTCTCTTGATGGCCCTCTGGGAAACATACTGAATGTCATACTCCGTCAACACCATTTGCCATCTGGCAATCCTACCTGAAAGCGCTTGCTTCTTGAAGACGTACTTGATCGGATCCATCTTCGAAATTAGCATGGTTGTGTGATTTAGCATGCATTGTCTCAAACGTTTGGCAGCCCAAGCAAGTGCACCTCACGTCTTTTCGAGCATTGAGTAACGAGACTCACAATTTGTGAACTTTTTACTCAAGTAATAGATCGCATGCTCTTTTCTGCCAGTCTCGTCGTGTTGATCGAGAACACAACCCATGCTATTCTCAAGAACTATCAAGTACATGATTAAGGGTCTTCCGGCCACTAGGGGTATCAAAATCGGAGGTTCCTGCAGATACTGTTTTATCTTATCAAATGCCTTCTGGCAATCCTCGTTCCAGATAACCGCCTAATCTTTTTTCAGTAGTTTGAACATCGGTTCACACGTGGCCGTGAGCTGAGATATAAACCTTGCAATGTAGTTTATTCTGCCCAGGAAACCACAAACTTCTTTTTCAGTCTTTGGTGCTGGCATGTCTTGTATTGCTTTTATCTTCGCAGGATCAACCTCAATGCCTTTTTCACTCACAATAAACCCCAGCAGTTTTCCAGATCGTACCCCGAAAGTACACTTGTTAGGATTCAGCCTCAACCTGAACTTCCTAAGCCTCTCAAAAAGCTTCAGCAAATCGACCAGATGTCCCTCCTCTGTTTGGTCCTTCGCAATCATGTCATCAACATAGACTTCAATCTCATGGTGAATCATGTCATGAAACAAAGTGACCATTGCTCGCTGGTAAGTGGCCCCTGTGTTTTTCAGACTGAAGGGCATTGCCTTGTAGCAGAACATCCCCCAAGGGGTGATAAACGTGGTTTTCTCCATGTCCTCCGGTGCCATCTTGATCAGATTATAGCCAGAGAAGCCATCCATGAACGAAAACACGGAGAACTGAGCTGTATTGTCGACCAACACATCAATATGAGGGAGCGAGAAATCATCTTTTGGGCTCGGCCTATTCAAATCTCGATAATCAACGCACATCCGTACCTTACCATCCTTCTTCGGTACAGGTACTATGTTGGCGACCCACAGAGGGTAAGTAGTGACCGCTAGAAAGCCAGCATCCAGCTGCTTTTGCACTTCTTCTTTGATCTTAATGGCCATATCTGGTTGTGTCCTTCTAAGCTTCTGCTTAACGGGAGGACAATCTTCTCGCAGTGGTAGATGATGGACCACTATGTCAGTATCGAGTCCGAGCATATCTTCGTATGACCAAGCAAAGATGTCACTGTACTCTCGAAGCATCTCGACCAATCTCTGCTTGACATCTCTTTGTAATGCAGCCCATATCCTGACATTTCTGACAAGTTCCTCAAAACTCAGATTCACAATCTCAATCTCTTCCTCGTGAGGCAGAATGACCTTCTCTTCTTGTTTCAACAAACGGGCCAACTCTTCGGGAAGGTCTTCGTCTTCATCAATCTCTTCTTCAGCTTGATATATCGGGTAATCAAAGTCGAAGTGAGTCGTAGAAGGTTCAGAGTCAATGTCATCTGCAATGTGAATCCTGCAATAACAAGGGTTAAGCTTAAAATAAGGATATGCAGGTTAGCACAAACCGTATTGCCATTTTATTGTTTTTCAAAACAAAAAATGAAAACAGGAATAACAGTGATCACAAAATTTGAATGCAAACAAAATGACCTTTGATTTATTGATAAATTGTACATGCATAAGCTATCAAGGCCCTGACAATAAAACCGTTATGCCCCGGGTAGAGCATAAGGTTGTACAATAATTGGAAAATACAAAGCATTACTCTTTGCGCGTCACTTGGATGACATCCTGGATGAACCAGTTGTTGAGGCTCTGGCCTGGTTTGCTCAGCTGAATCCAGGAGTCCAGGTCGCAATCACTATCTTCATCGTCTTCAGACACGGCGTTGACATTCTCAAATATCATCCCACCTCTTGTAAACTGAATCGACCCTTTGACGCACGGTGCACTGCGAGAGGAAGAAGCATCAGCAGAAGGAGAATACCCTAACCCAAACTTATCCTGCTTGTTAGGGATTTCCAAAACTTGCCCCCAGCCTAGGGCAGAGCCAGCTTGAACAACAGCTTGAGCTTCCTTGAAGGAAGAGAGAGTCATCTCAGATTTCTCAATCATCACTGGAGTCACATATTTGACTTTAACAGCTTCAAACGCCTGGCGCAATGTTTCGTGGATCTCGCCATCCACCTCAACATATTTGAAATATGACAAATGGCTCACCATTATGTCCTCCTCACCACAGACAGTTAGGATGCTGCCCCCCACAACATACTTCAGCTTCTGGTGCAATGTGGAGGTCACTGCGCCAGCGGAATGGATCCATGGCCGGCCCAACAGGAAGCTATAGGCTGGCATGATATCCATGATATAGAAGACTGCGTCGAAGGTTTCAGGCCTAACTTGAATCGGTAGAGTTACCTCTCTGAAGACATGACGCTTAGTTCCGTCGAAAGCTTTTACCACCAGATCACTGGGGGTACAAATCAATCCTCTCGTATCCAGCTTCATCAAAGCTTTCTTTGGGAGAACATTGAGAGATGATCCCGTGTCCACCAACACATGGGACATAACCGTTCCTCGACATTCTATCGAGATATGCTGGGCGCTATTGTGGTTTCTTCCCTTCGGTGTCAGCTCTAGGTCAGTAAACCCTAATCCATTCCCAGCATTCACGTGAGCAACTACTCCCTCCAGCTGGTTGGCGGAGATCCCTTGCGGGACATACGCTGCATTCAGAACCTTTAGCAGAGCGTTGCGATGTGCCTCAGAATACAGCAACAAATTCAGAATGGAGATCTTAGACGGTGTTTGATGAAGATGATCAACGATCTTATAATCACTTTTCTTGACCAATCTCATGAACTCTTCGGCGTCTTTTACAAGTAGGTCTTTCTCTACCCCACGAGAGGTTTCCTCAACGACCTTATTTTTTCCTTTATCAGTCTTCTCAGCTTTATCAACTCTATCAGCCACAACTTCAGGTGGAGCGAATACTCTTCTGCTACGTGTTATTCCTTTAGTTCCCACTAGGTTGTCCACTGACTGCCCAGAAGGCTCCAACTCCAATTTATGTCCATTACAGTAGACGTCTTCCCCATAATGCCATGGAACAACGTTAGTGCTCTCAAATGGTATAGGTCCAGCCTTTGTGATGGTGATCGTAGGTGGCCTGGACGCAGAAATAGTGATTGTTTTACGAGGGATGGTGATAGTGGCAACTTCATCATTCTGCTTCAGTATTACTTCCTCTTATCTGTTCTTAGCCCTCCGACTGAACTGTAGAATTCCTTCGGTCATCAGACTCTGGATCCCTGCTACCAGCTGTTCACGGCCTTCTGAATGATTCCCACAATCCATACACAACTTCCCACAGCCTGGGAAAATACCTCTCTTCATCAACTTGGCTTTAATGAAACCAAGCGGTGTTTTAAGGTCCTTGACATCAGTCAATAAGTCCGAATCTTCTTCTCCAATAATGGCATTAACCCCATCTCCCCCATGGTTCGACATAGGGTTCTTTGTAACATTCGAAACATTATCAGAAAAGTTGATGATCTTGGCATCGATCATATCTTGGACTTTATGCTTAAATGCTTTACAGTTTTCAATCAAGTGGCCAGGTGCTCCCGAATGAAACTCGCACATTACATTCGCATCGTAGCCCGACGGAGGTGTCCCTGTCAAGGGAGCCAGGGTTCTCTTCTGAACTAGCTATAACTGAAGCAAAGTTTGTAAAAGCTGAGCATATGACATAGGAGGGGTTTCTAGATGACAATTGGATAATGGAGCTTTGTTCTGGTACCTCCAGTACCCTTGCTGGTTCTGTTGCTGCTACTGCTGAGGTTGCTGAACAGCAGGAATAGTAATGCTAGTAACCTACTGGTGCTGGCCTTTCCCCTTTCCCCGAGCGTTAGATACTGAGGTTGTCTCACCTTCCCGTCTCTTACCACTGTAAGGTTTCTTTCCTCCTCCGGCTGAGGATACATCTACACCCTGGATCTTTCCCGGTTTGATGCTATTTTCTACATGCTCTCCAGTGATGATGAGATCGGAGAAGCTCCCCGACATACCACTGACCAGTTTCTCATAGTAAACCCCAGGAAGAGTTGCCACGAACATCTCAAAAAGTTCTCGTTCAACCATCGGCGGCTGCACTCTCGCTGCCAGTTCACGCCACCTCTAGGTGTACTCTTTAAATCCCTCGTTGTTCTTCTGAGACAAGTTCTGCAGTTGAACCCGGTTGGGAGCCAGATCACTGTTATACTGATAATGGCGCACGAAGGCTTCAGCAAGGTCTTTCCATGTACATACACTGGTGGGTTCCAAACCCATATACCACTCCAATGAGGGGCCGGACAGGCTGTCCTGGAAGAAGTGCATCAGCAACTTCTCATCTTTAGAGTGTGCGAACATCTTTCAGTAGTACGACCTCAGATGGACGCGGGGGCAAGTGGTGCCCTTGTACTTCTCAAAGTCGTGTACCTTAAACTTGGGAGGCACCTTGAAGTCTGAGATCAGTCCCAGTTTGGTCATGTCAACACCCATGGTATTCAAGTTCTCAAAACTCTTCATCTTGTCCTCGAGTGCCTTAAACCTTGAACGGGCTTCAGAATTCAATTCGCCCTCATCTCCCCTCTGCGAGAACAAGTCCTCTTGGCGATCCTCTTGCCATGGATGATGGCCATTGCCAGCAGCAAACCCAGCAGCATCGATACCATATAGATTACCGGCACAAACATTCCCCACATTACCAGCTCCACCAGTATTGCCATGGCCTACTCCAGCATTGCCATTGGCCTCAAAATTTCCATTACTGACGCCAGTCGTATTCCCATTAGGTCCGATGTTAGTGACAACATTGACATTACCACTTCCATTCCCTCCAGTCACAGGGATGCCACCCTGATGGGTCTCAACAAGTGGAGGGTTTGGAGTATTCCCACCATGAAGCACGTCGTTACTGTTAACCCGTGAGATCAGCGGTTGCACCAGAGTTCTGAGCTGGTCCTGGCCATTAGCGACCACTTGCATGAGATCCATGAAGCGATCCATCCTCTCTCTGAGTTCTTAGATGTCGGTCTGAACGTGTTCCATTGCTCTAGCTTGATTTGCTCTGGTCGAGTATCGGTGGATCTGTCTTCGTTCAATCCTGAAATAACCTGTAGGCACAAAGGGTTAGGAAAACGGCTCAAGGTACCTGTTATGAAAATGATTTATGCAAATGCAAACACGTATCTATGCATTAGGAGGAAGTCCCCCTCGATTCTAGCTTCCAAGACAAATAAAGTCTACCGTCCAATCATGGAAAGAAAACCTTCATATATATCAGAGAAAACCCACGTGGGCAGCGTACAACAGTAACTGAATACAACTGAAGCAACAATCGTGACCCCAACCAACAGGCCTGGTGGTGATCAGCATATCAATGCATAAAATGTACAAAGAAATACAAAGAAATCAAGTGCGGCTACGGGCACGGAAATCCTCTAGTAACTTCTTCGTAGCGGGATGATCAGGCTGGGTGAGCAGACCCTGGATCAGCAGATCCCTCTGCCTGATGGAATCTGGGAGGTCTTCAACAACGTTCCCACAAATACCTTCTTTAGAATGGTTTTCCACCCTACTCCTCTTAGCATCAACTCGGAGTTGATAATCCATTAGGTTTGCCTTGGTCTCAACCAACCTATACTGGACGTCTCGTCGAAGTGAGGCTTCAGCCTCTATCTTCTTGTCTTTGACCTCAATCTGAGCTTCCAACTAGGCTATTTGTTGCTTTAGCTTTTCTTCCCGCTCTTTGTGGCTAGTCAAAGTGTTGTTCCACAATTTCTCGAATTTGGACAACTTCAGATACACTCTGTGTAGGTCCTGCTTCTTGGTGGTCAACACCGCGTGCACTGCCTTCAGGTCCAACCCAAGACGCTCTCTAGAATCAGTCTCCTTGGTCAAGTTAGCGCCTAGGTGGTTGATCAATTCAGTCTTCTTCTTGCAGGTGTGCACGACTTCGTTCTTTTCTCTTCGGAGTTGAGCGATCTCGTTTTCCAGTTCTTCGTTGGCTTTGATCAGTTCTTCATTCTTAGCTTGAAGCTGATTATACTTCTGGATTTTAATCATGGTAGGCTCTGAATGGCAGTCCTGCTTGACAGGAGGAAAGGACATCAACACTTTTTATGCTATGCTATGAATCCAGTCCACATAAGGAGGATAAGCCTGATTATTGCTTTTCCCCAATGAGGTCTTTCCTTTTCGGTGAACGTTATTCCAGGCGTCTTCAATTCTAACCAAATCATCTCCTTCCAATGCGCCAGTGAGGTACAGAGATTCTTGTGCCTCTTCGTCCTTAGGAGGGCCCCTTAAGGCATATCTGAATTTTCTAATAGCGATAGATGGATTGTAATTGATACAACCTTTCCTACCCACCAGAGGGACATTAGGAAAGTTCCCACAGCTGTAAATGATTTCACTCCCCAGGCGATCTCTATCAAACCAATCAATGTCTTCGACAGACAAACTCATCAGGCGCTCAGACCATTCCTTCATCTCTGTAGTCTCTATAAAAGAACCAGCCTTAGGTAAATGATTGACAAACCACCTGTAAAACAATGTGTTAGACTAAGGCACGGATCTAGAAGGGGGGGGTTGAATAGATCCCTTTTAAAAATTTGAGTGGCGCTACCAATAAAATTGGTTTTCAAAATTGTTTTCAAATGCGGAAGCGGCCTTGGAAAATATAGTCTAAAACGAACAACTATTGGAGAGCCGGATATGCGTCAAGCAGATGAATTTAAGACGATAACGGATAGTAAATCACTACACACTTTTATGCAAAACTCAGATGTGATTCACTCGTACTATTTCCTTATTCCAATGATCAAAAATTACACCAAAACTAGCAGCAAAATTAAGGCAATTTTAGTTCAGCACTTTTGTCGAACAGTTGGTGTGCACAAATACCTTAAATGATATTTGTGTTGAATGAGTGATTGAAAATTTTAGTTCAGCACTTTTGTCGAACAGTTGGTGTGCACAAATACCTTAAATGATATTTGTGTTGAATGAGTGATTGAAAAAGCCTTAGTACAGTATTTCTATTGTACTTAGTAGTTAAAAAACAGTGTTTCACCAACTCACTCAATCAATACTACAATTTGACAAAATCACTTATTCTAGAATCACTTAATTTTTAAGCTGTAATTGAAAATGCAGAAAATAAAGGAACACAAGATTTGATGAGGCAGTTCCCCCAGTCGTCCTCGCGTTGGGGTACGTCTGCCCTCAATTCTACAAAGAGAATTGAGATATGTATTGAATAGATATCACCTGTTTGGTAGAACAGTTATACACAAGAATCGATAGACAATTGATACAAACAATCTTAATGTTGCTGATAATTTCTACCACTTCTTGCCCCTTGATTCAAGATGAATCAAGTCCTCCAATTTGATGTGAATGACCTCCGATTGCAGCCACCTTATTGACAACTCTTCCGTTGATCAAACCTTCGGCACGGCTGATCTTAGACACACCCAAATTGAACCCGGAACGTCTTCAACCTTTCAACGCCCTAGCTACTAGATTGATCAACCTTCCGCTAATCAATCACCTTCGCACTCGCTTGATTGTTGAACCGACGATTCCGTAACAAAAGCCTTCAAAACCTGTAGTCTTGATAGGTAAAACCTCAAAGGTTTTCTCCCAAGAAACACCTGCACCAGCTTCCACTCGAACCGGATCTTCAATCACGCGTTCGAACCTTATCACCGTCGAGCAAACCACAAACCGCAGCAAAAAATTGATTATCTGTAATTTGAGGATTTGTGAGTTGATTGAACGATGAAGATGAAGAACACTGATGCACCTCTTTCACGTTTCTTGACCTGAACACTTTCTCACAATGCTTTCAAAAATGTTCTATGTTAAAATTGAAAAGACAGCTATTTATAGTAATATACAAAACAAACAGTTGACAGATCAATGAAACATAGCAGAATTTCTGTTTCTGCGCGCGAACGGTCGACCATAGGGTCGGCGTGCGCTGAGCCGTGTGACACTCAAACTGTCATGCGCCGAGTCAGCGGTCGACGCATGATCTTCATGCGCTGAGCCGTCTGATTCTTAAACCTGCATGCGCCAAGTCAGCGGTCGACGCATGGTTCCATGCGCTGACCCGTGTGAACTGAATGAAACTGTGTGCTGACGGTATGGTCGGCTCATGGTTCAAAAATCTGCAAAAACATAAATATGTTTGTTGTTTCGTGCATCTTGTCACGACCAAACATTAGTCACATATATTGCCAATTAAATATGATGATTTAAAAGGATATAGGAAGGATGTAATATGTTAAGTATTGCATGACGATTCTGATTCATCTGAGGTTGTACTTTGTCATCATCGTAAGTATGCATGACGACTCCGATTCATCCGAGGTTGTACTTTGTCATCATCGTAAGTATGCATGACGACTCCGATTCATCCGAGGTTGTACTTTGTCATCATCGAAACTTGAGAACGTATGTTGTGAGACAGTTTTCCCTCACATTCTCCCCCTTTTTGATGATGACAAACCTGTGCGAAGCTTGGTGAACACAACATGCGATATCTTTAACATAGTAGTAAGCTCCCCCTTTCTTTTACAGTCATAGCTGTTGTGGTCTACAATCTACTTGTCTTTTCTCCCCCTTTGACAACATCAAAAAGAGATGGAGAAAGGTAAAGTTTTGGCATATTAACAATTAACAAAATACTCAACAGGTTATAAGTAATCATATACCAATATCCACACAAAATATTGACAATGAGCAAAATATTGAAAATAGATTAAACCAGATTAAGGACACATAAGTCATAACATTTTATAGGAATCAAGACTGTAAAACAAACATTAGTGTGCACTTAGGAGAGATAAAACAGAACATGATAACAAAAACAACATGGAGAATGAGCAAATGCAAAAACAAATGACTAATATCCTTGTCCCTTGCCCATATCAAAGGAAGACGGATAACGATATGGATCAGCCATATCAGTGAGGTAATCCACTGCTTGATTCAGGCGATTGATGCTGCGAGAGACGACTGTTTCTTGGTATCCATGGGCAGTTGTGAAAGCTGCAAATCTTTCATTCATTCTTGTTGAAAAAGAGTTGAACTGTTCAGATTTGGTGTGTAGCTCAGTTCGGATGCACAAATGTAGATTTGCACTTAATGTCACATATCAAGCCATATTTGATGCCTACCTAAAATGCCACAAAACAATTTGCATCCAAACAGTTTATCATACAAAAAAAAGTTTCATACATATGCAACATAGGTCAAACGATACAATTGTTGATCATGAGAGTTATTAGAGAGAGATAGAGAGAGAAATGGAACAATATCACCTTAATGCCGGAGTAGCTTGATAAACAACATACTTGTACTTGCAAAAACGTCAATTTGTTAGAAGTACAAAAGTATGGTTTTAAATGAAATAAGATAGAGTAAGCAATTATTATTCCCGTTCCGAAATGTCGAGGATGCCAAGTTCTCGGCGGATATGAAAGAAAGGTTCCGTTGCTAGCGGCTTTGTGAAAATGTCCGCTAGTTGGTTTTTAGTGTCAACGTGTTCAAATACAACATCACCTTTCTCAACATGGTCCCTAAGAAAATGGTGTCGAATTTCTATATGTTTAGTGCGAGAGTGTAATACGGGATTTTTGGTAAGGTTAATAGCGCTAGTGTTGTCACATAGGATAGGAATACGTTCAAGTTTAAGATTGAAATCTAGTAGTTGTTGCTTAATCCACAGAATTTGAGCACAACAACTACCAGCGGCAACGTATTCCGCCTCGGCCGTTGATAAAGCAACTGAAACTTGTTTCTTGCTATGCCAACTAACCAAGGAGTTTGAAAACAAATGACATGTACCACTAGTGCTTTTCCTATCCGATTTGCACCCGGCAAAGTCGGAATCGGAGTAACCTACCAACGAGCAATCACTACCCTTAGAATACCACAATCCATACTTCGGGGTACCTGACAGGTATCGAAGAATTCGTTTAACAGCTTTTAGGTGGGATTCTTTGGGACATGATTGGTATCGTGCACACATGCACACACTAAACATAATATCAGGACGTGACGCAGTAAGATAGAGAAGTGAACCAATCATACCTCTATATCGTTTTACCTCTACGTCCTTGCCATTTTCATCTTTATCCAAATTTACGCATGTAGGCATTGGGGTGTCTATGGCCTTGGATTTTGCCATGTCAAATCTCTTGATCAAGTCCAAACAATATTTTGTTTGGCTCACGAATGTCCCTTCTTGGAGTTGTTTAATTTGCAGGCCGAGGAAGTATGTGAGCTCCCCCATCATACTCATCTCGAATTCGCCCTGCATGAGGTCAGAAAACTCTCTCACGAGATTCATGTTAGTGGATCCAAATATAATATCGTCAACATAGATTTGCACCAAAATCAAGTGCTTTCCTTGACGTTTAATGAAGAGTGTAGTGTCAACCTTTCCTCGTGAGTACCCCTGATTAAGTAAAAACTTACTTAGTCGCTCATACCAAGCTCTAGGAGCTTGTTTGAGACCATATAAAGCTCTTTTTAACTTGTAAACATGTTCAGGGTATTCATGAGATTCAAAACCGGGAGGTTGAGACACATATACTTCTTCATTTATGTGACCGTTAAGGAACGCACTTTTAACATCCATTTGAAATAACTTAAAATCCTTTGCACATGCAAAGGCGAGTAAAAGGCGTATAGCCTCGAGTCGGGCAACCGGCGCATAAGTTTCCTCATAGTCGATGCCTTCCTCTTGGTTATACCCTTGAGCGACCAATCTCGCTTTATTACGGGTTATTACCCCGTTTTCGTCCAACTTGTTCCTAAACACCCATCGGGTGCCGATTACTCGATGGCCTCGCGGAGGAGGGACAAGGTCCCATACCTCGTTTCTTTTAAACTGATTTAGTTCCTCTTGCATCGATAAAAACCAGTGCTCATCGAGTAGGGCCTCTTTGGGGTTTTTAGGCTCTATTTGTGAAACGAAAGCGAAGTGATAACAAAAGTTACTTAGCTTAGATCGAGTGGTGACTCCCTTTGTGATGTCTCCGAGAATATTGTCAATTGGATGATCTTTACACGACTTCCAAGCTTGAGGGAGATCATCGTTTGTAGGCGGATGAGCTTCCTCAGTTACCTCATGGTGTGCATCCTTATCCTCCTCAATTTTGACTCTATCGGGTTGATCAATCCCCGTTTCGCCACCTTTGAGTATGTCTTCTGTGGATGTACCTGCACCATGAACAACACTATCCTTTCCGACATTTCTCGGATAGGACTCATCAAACGTAACGTGCACAGACTCTTCAACAGCTAGTAATCTTTTATTATAAATCCTATATGCTTTACTCTAAAACCAATAAACACATTCTTCTTATCACTTTCATGCACAATTTTGCAGCAATCTTTTGAAAAGGAAACATTGTAACCTTTGTCGCATAATTGGCTAATGCTAAGGAGATTATGTTTAAGGTTTTCGACAAGCAACACATCGGAAATTGTAGTAGAGGAGGGATTACCTATACTACCTTTACCTAGTATCGCTCCGCGGTTGTTATCACCGTATGTTACATACCCTTTCTTCTTAGCCACGAAGTCTATGAATAAGGATATGTCTCCAGACATGTGCCTTGAGCACCCACTATCAAGAACCCATCTTCTCTCGGTGGACTCGACACATTTCACCTGTCAAAATATAACTTACAAAAGGGAGGTACCCAATGGCATATTGGGTCCTAATAGGTTAGCGACAAGACGGTTGCGTTTGGGCAACCATTGGTAGATGCCTTTAGGAACAAGAAATCTCCTAAATCGACATTTACCAATGGAGTGGCCTTTCTTGCAACAGTAAAAGCATACAAAGTCGACATTAGAATCACTTTCACTTGCTTGATCCCTAATTACATATGCATATTTTTGATATGGGTTTATCATACTTTTTCTAAAATCCTTTTTATCGATTGCAAATGTAATTTTAGGTTCAAGTGCCTTGTCTAATTTGGCCTTAAGGTTTCTAACCTCACCTTGCCAAATATGACAAGTATCACAACCAAAGTTGAAAGGATTACTATTGTCCTTACAATCCGATTCATTATCTTTCACAATGGAAGCCTTAAGGTCCTCTAATTTCTTTTCGGACTCTAAGACTTTGTGCTCTAAATATGTAAAAATTCTTCTATTAGAAGCAAGTTTCTTAAAGGCTTCAGTTGCTTCCTTGTGTAAAACATCGAATGCGGTTTGTAATTCGGAATGAGACATATTAGATGACATATTATATCTAGAGTGACGTACCTGTTTCTTTTTCTTTTTCTGATTTGCAGAGAGACATAGATTCACGGACTCTTCTTCATCACTAGAGCTTTCATTAGAGGAGGAAGAATCACTGTCGCTTTCCCACGCGATGTACGCCCTCCTAGGCCTTGATGCTCTCTTATGTGACTTCGATTGTTCCTTTTCATTTCCCTTGTTGTTCATTGGACAGTCCGGTTTGTAGTGACCGGGCTTTCCACATTTATAGCACGTTCCTCTAGTCTTTTTGCCTTTTTGATTGTCATCTTTGGAGAACCTTGATTGCCTTCGGAAATTTACCAGGTTCTTCTCCGAATGTTGGATGCCGTTCTTTCTCACGTACCGGTTATACCGTTTAACGAACAGCCTCATGTCCTCATTTATGTCTTCTTCTTCGTCGTCGCTTGAAGAATAATCACTTTGCTCTTTTGCTTTAGACTTCGAGGAAGAAGCCTTAAGAGCTATTGACTTCTTTTCACTCATCTTTACTTTGTCCTTCTTTTCTTTCCTTTCATGTTGGTCAAGACTCAAGAGTACCTGTTCATGCTCTTGTAGTTTGCCAAACAATGTAGTCAGGTCTAATACCGTAAGATCATTTGCCTCTTTGATGGCGGTCACTTTCGGCTGCCATTCCCTGCTAAGACATCTCAAAACTTTATTAGTAGCAAGATCATTGGAAATAGGTCTTCCTAGTGAATGTAATCTGTTTATGAGATGAGTAAATCTCTTTTGCATGTCAGCAATGGTTTCCCCTTGCTCCATGAAAAAAAGATCAAACTCTTGTATAAGAGTGTTGATTCGAGCCAACTTAACATCGTTTGTCCCCTCATGGGCAATTTGTAGTGCATCCCACATAGTTTTAGCCGTAGGGCAATGGGATACACGGTAGTATTCATCTACACCTAATGAGGAGATTAGAATGTTCTTAGCTTTCCAATCGTAATTATACTTTCGCTCATCGTCGTCGGTCCATTGTGCTTCGGGCTTTGGCACAACTTCGTTATTCTCATTTGTCATGGTTATTTCAATCGGACCATTGAGAATAACGTTCCATATCTTTCTATCTATGGAATTAATGTGCACCCGCATACAGTCTTTCCAATAGCTATAATTTTCACCGTTAAAAACGGGAGCTCTATTGTACGCCCCTTTTGGTTCGTTAGCCATTATTCTATCCATGTTGTATTTGAAGCACCGGAGAACCGGAGCTCTTGATACCACTTGTTAGACTAAGGCACGGATCTAGAAGGGGGGGGTTGAATAGATCCCTTTTAAAAATTTGAGTGGCGCTACCAATAAAATTGGTTTTCAAAATTGTTTTCAAATGCGGAAGCGGCCTTGGAAAATATAGTCTAAAACGAACAACTATTGGAGAGCCGGATATGCGTCAAGCAGATGAATTTAAGACGATAACGGATAGTAAATCACTACACACTTTTATGCAAAACTCAGATGTGATTCACTCGTACTATTTCCTTATTCCAATGATCAAAAATTACACCAAAACTAGCAGCAAAATTAAGGCAATTTTAGTTCAGCACTTTTGTCGAACAGTTGGTGTGCACAAATACCTTAAATGATATTTGTGTTGAATGAGTGATTGAAAATTTTAGTTCAGCACTTTTGTCGAACAGTTGGTGTGCACAAATACCTTAAATGATATTTGTGTTGAATGAGTGATTGAAAAAGCCTTAGTACAGTATTTCTATTGTACTTAGTAGTTAAAAAACAGTGTTTCACCAACTCACTCAATCAATACTACAATTTGACAAAATCACTTATTCTAGAATCACTTAATTTTTAAGCTGTAATTGAAAATGCAGAAAATAAAGGAACACAAGATTTGATGAGGCAGTTCCCCCAGTCGTCCTCGCGTTGGGGTACGTCTGCCCTCAATTCTACAAAGAGAATTGAGATATGTATTGAATAGATATCACCTGTTTGGTAGAACAGTTATACACAAGAATCGATAGACAATTGATACAAACAATCTTAATGTTGCTGATAATTTCTACCACTTCTTGCCCCTTGATTCAAGATGAATCAAGTCCTCCAATTTGATGTGAATGACCTCCGATTGCAGCCACCTTATTGACAACTCTTCCGTTGATCAAACCTTCGGCACGGCTGATCTTAGACACACCCAAATTGAACCCGGAACGTCTTCAACCTTTCAACGCCCTAGCTACTAGATTGATCAACCTTCCGCTAATCAATCACCTTCGCACTCGCTTGATTGTTGAACCGACGATTCCGTAACAAAAGCCTTCAAAACCTGTAGTCTTGATAGGTAAAACCTCAAAGGTTTTCTCCCAAGAAACACCTGCACCAGCTTCCACTCGAACCGGATCTTCAATCACGCGTTCGAACCTTATCACCGTCGAGCAAACCACAAACCGCAGCAAAAAATTGATTATCTGTAATTTGAGGATTTGTGAGTTGATTGAACGATGAAGATGAAGAACACTGATGCACCTCTTTCACGTTTCTTGACCTGAACACTTTCTCACAATGCTTTCAAAAATGTTCTATGTTAAAATTGAAAAGACAGCTATTTATAGTAATATACAAAACAAACAGTTGACAGATCAATGAAACATAGCAGAATTTCTGTTTCTGCGCGCGAACGGTCGACCATAGGGTCGGCGTGCGCTGAGCCGTGTGACACTCAAACTGTCATGCGCCGAGTCAGCGGTCGACGCATGATCTTCATGCGCTGAGCCGTCTGATTCTTAAACCTGCATGCGCCAAGTCAGCGGTCGACGCATGGTTCCATGCGCTGACCCGTGTGAACTGAATGAAACTGTGTGCTGACGGTATGGTCGGCTCATGGTTCAAAAATCTGCAAAAACATAAATATGTTTGTTGTTTCGTGCATCTTGTCACGACCAAACATTAGTCACATATATTGCCAATTAAATATGATGATTTAAAAGGATATAGGAAGGATGTAATATGTTAAGTATTGCATGACGATTCTGATTCATCTGAGGTTGTACTTTGTCATCATCGTAAGTATGCATGACGACTCCGATTCATCCGAGGTTGTACTTTGTCATCATCGTAAGTATGCATGACGACTCCGATTCATCCGAGGTTGTACTTTGTCATCATCGAAACTTGAGAACGTATGTTGTGAGACAGTTTTCCCTCACACAATGAAGCACATCAGGACACACTTTTGTCTCTTCTATTCTTGTTCTTGTAGTGCACCGAATGATACACATCTCCGAGCAAGGTAGGGATGGGATTCCTTGAGACGAAAATACGAAGAGCATCCACATCCACAAAATCTGGAATATTGGGGAATAACATGATACCGTATATGCACAATGCCAAAATAGCTTTGAATGCCACCCAGCATTCCTTCTTGGCGAAGTGTCGGGATTTCTCAGCCAGAAAAGGTAATGGGAATCCCCAGGCTCCATTTCTCCTGACTGTCTTTCCTTTCAACTCAGAAACCTCAATATGCAAAGCTGTAGCAATACTAGCCAGATCTGGCTCCTGGTCAATAGGACAAAATGGTACCTGAGCAAGAATGGGTACCTCCAATATGGCAGAAAACTCTTCCAGAGTAAGGGCCAACTCATAGCTTGGAAATGTGAAGCAACGCAACTGGGGATCATAAAACTGAAGCAGAGTCTGAAGTCCATTCAATTCATACACAGATGGCTTACACACAACACTGAGAAGCTTCCCATAGGTTCCCCTGAAATCCCTCATCGCTTCCTTACCCGCCAAAGAAATCAAACCCCTTAGAGTAGTAATGTCTGGAGTAGGAAACTTGTAAGGCAAAGTTCTTCTCAAATTGGGTTCCATGATGGACAAAGAAGGGACAAGATTGCTAGAATCGAGAAGGAACTGCACACCTGCAACACAAATACGTGTTAAATGTAATGCAATATGAAAATGTAAATGCAAATGCAAAATGCAGCAGGAGATCAAGAGTGTTGTGTTGTGTTGTGCTGTGAAGTGGCAAATCTCAATTCTGCTTCGGCGAGAATATAACACAATTCTGATAATAAGACCTACTGATACCAATAATTCTGATTCACTGTCAAGAAAACCAGGTTGTCTGAAGGTTAAAGTTTCCTCCAATAACCCGACCCCGCTAGCACGTATGGACCTGATCACTGACAAAGGCACGACATCCTATGCGTTCATCAGCGTCACAGACTTTCAAGAAACGATGATACGATACCCAGGAAGGTGTGGCATCATCATCTCTTGAAGCGACCTCACTCAGCTGAATCACAAATGATCGGTCCCCAGAGTCGACAATCCTTAGATCTGAAATATTTTCAACGGCCTACTGGGCTGGAAATGGAAATCATCTCAAAGAATCTCGTCTGAGTGCAGATTTCGTGGGAACTAGTGCATGCCTAACATACAGGTTCACCACAAATCTGCTTCTAAAGCTATGTATATACTCAAGCCTGGGTCTGGCTTATCACTCATCAGAGCCCCTTCCCACAACAGCACAGATAATCATATCATACTGAAAATAAAATACGGAAGGTAAAAATGCGATAAATAAACACAACCTAACAGATAAACACGCAAGCGCTAGGATTGACTTGCACATGGGACATTGGATCCCCACCAGAGTCGCCAGCTGCTGGGGATGACCCAGGCATCTAGGAATAAAATCCTAGGCGAGACTCGGATAGAGAACCATCGCAGTCCCCAGCAGAGTCGCCAGCTGTCGCTACCGCGAAAATAAGGTGCCGGCAAAACAGAAGAGTCGCCACCTTTCATTATTTATCCCACAGGAAGGGAAAGGAAACAATCGGAAAAACCTGACAAAAAGGTATAAGACAAGGTCATCGCAACCAATGTCTGGATTCGGGAGTCGGTTACGCAAGGGGAAGGTATTAGCACCTCTCACGTCTATTGTACTCAACGGGATCCATGCTTGTTGTGTTTATCTGACGGGTTGGTTTAATATATCTACTTATCAAGGCTGGTCTAAAGAGAAAAAGCAAATGATCGGCAAAGCGTCGCGCTTTATGCCTACGTATTCTCATCAGAGAACGAGAAATCAGAGTCAACGTAGTTCGACTACCTACGGGTTACGGGGAAGGTGGCTCGCTAATACATCAGTATTGTGTCTACGTACTCTCAACAGTTATGAGAGATTAGAGCTTACGTAGTCGAGATAATACGGATTAAGGAGGTTCAGATTCATCTATTTTCCCGAGTAGGGTTAACAAACAGTTCTAGCAGTTTGGTGTATGCACCTTGCTCGTCAGAGACTCGTGCGTTACCATTTGCGGTAGAACTGAGAGTTAACGACACTCTTTTCTTCAGAAAAGCTTTCCTTTGAGTTATGGGCCCACGGGGCAAAAAGGTTTGAAGTTTGTTTTCTGTCTTTTACGGAAGAAGTGTTTTTTATGGTTTTCTGTAGTTTGTACAGTACTAGAGACTATGATTGAGGAGCGAATGCGTCGCATATCGTCCAAAGGACATATACTAAACACTCTAGATGATTGAGAGGAGACCGCTCAAGTATCATTTCCCAAGTAGCTTAAGGCTCGTAACGCGCTTATACTAACTTGCCTTTATTACGTTTTTTACTGTTGTTTTGAGATAAGAAGAGAACAAACTCTACGGGGAAACTGTCAAGTCCTAATGTTGTCATGCCATGGATTCATCCTATGGTTGAGGTTTGAAACAGGGAACTCCTAGACGTTATCATGCATAAGTTTCAACCTAAAGTTATAATCATCACTTCCTTATCAAAGGAAGTGAGAATCCTAGGGGGTCATGTCAATGGGATACAGAAATAGACAAAGCATCAGCTAAACAAATAAACAGAAGAAAACAGTAAAGATGCACATGTAATGCAACAATACAAGCAGAGGGAGACCCACTCAACCTCTTAGCAATCAAGCAAAGAAAAACAGTCAAAACAGACAAGCAGAGGGAGCTCACTCAACCTCTTTATACAAATACGTCAATTAGAAAAATAAAAACAACACACAAGTAAGGGGAGGATCACCTCAACCCTTAAGGAAAACAAGCAGAGGGAGACTCACTCAACCTCTTAATGCAATCATGCACCTACACTTAAACTATCCTAAACATAAACTATCCTAATGCAACACACCACTCAATCATGAATTAGGAAAAGGACTTATGCCAAATAAGGAATTCATTCCACAAGTAGTCATACAAGGCTTCTATCCTAGGGAAAAGAATTGAATGTTGGGAGGCAAGGGTAAGGTCCACAGGAACTTATCCCACGCACTTAACCAACTAAAAGAGATTTGGGAGAATTCTAGAGGCTTGGCTCCTTCAAGAGATGTGCAAAATTCCCCCCACATGAGGGACTATGCTACCCCAAGAAGGTTCCTAAAAAGAATTGAATGAGAGAATATTATGAGAATGGAGATGAGAAGCAAGGTAAGGTCCACAGGAACTTACCACAGGCACTCAACCAACTCCACTTCCTTAGAGAGAGCTTTCATAGACTCAACTCCTTTATGATAATGCAATGAATTCCTCCACAGGAGGAAACATGCTCTCAAGGAGGATTCCAATCAAGCAAGGAAAATTTAAAGGGAAACTAACCCTATAGGAAGGATCATCCACCTAACTTGAACTTCTAAAGAACCTCAAATATTTCCTTCTAAGGATCACCTACACTAAGGATTCAAAGCTCTAAAGAGGTATCTACCTAAATAACATTCTATCAAGGAAGGATATGAGACTTAGAATCATCTAATGGTCATTTACAAGAGTAATCTATGAAGTTAACCTAGTTAGGGTCACCTAAACTATAACCAATTTGTAAAATGGGGAACTAATAGAAAATCATTTCTAAAAATTCTAAGGAAAATACTACATTATCCTACATGTATTAACAATCTATGGTACAAAAATTAGGGGTCAAACCTAATCCTAAAGGCTCAAACAAAATCCAAATCCAAAGAGTGCACTAAAGGGATCCATCAAGGAAGCCTCCTAAACAATTATCCCAAACTCCTATTTAGATTCATCTAAAACTCACAACAAAAATCCTATAACATCATCAACATGTCTATAACTAGCCAGCCAAAAATCAACACCAAAATCAAAAGCATGAATTAGCAATAAAATCAACAAGCAAGATAGTCATATTATGCATTTTTAATCATTCATTAAAAATAGAAAAATGGATATTAAATTGAAAATAAAACCAAAATGAATTCTAAAGGCATGGAAAAATCAGAAATTCCACAAGGATGAACCACATATTTTTTGCATATTTTTATGATCATTGAAACTAATTAAAATGAATTAATCATGGAAAATCAATTAAAAGAAAATAGAAAAATCAATTAAAGAAATAAAGAAACTCAGAAAATATTAGAGCCATTAGATCTAAATACTAGTCAAGGGATCTAACGAACGCGCGCGTGACACCTCATTAATGAAACTACTGCGTTTTGATTCAAGGCATCGTGTGGTAAGGTTGACTGAAGACCATGGTGCTCCCTAATCATAACCATTCATGGAAAAAGTATGCTAATCTCACGCTTCTTGTGATGCCACCTCACCAAACCCTAAGAAGACCAAGCCTTGTCCATCAGATGCAACGAATCAGTCAAGAGATCCAACGCTCCTCAGTCATCTTCCTCATTTGAACCTGGTACATGGAGGGAAACATAGCCACGGTGGCCGAAGAAGAGCGCCACCTTCTTCTCCGACGAGCACAACAACACCAGAAATCAAAGTTTCACCAAACTTCAAGAAAATTATATGGATCCACTCGTCTCTTCTCACTGATCATCATGATCTATCTCATTTCACCTAACTCCTCGTGAATCTCCAAAAACGAAGAGGAGCAGAAAACTCCTCAATTCCATAATTGTCACGAAACTCAAAATTGTTTACACAGAAATGATCCTCACTCTTCAGGTATCAAGAATCACTCAATAAGTCATGTTAACACTCAATAATCCTCTAGATATAAGCCTCAACAAAAAATTCATCTCATCATGAATCATCACGAAACTTCACCATTATGATCCTAAAACGATCTATGTCATCACAATACCCTAACCACATGCCAATTTCAATCTAAACATGCCTAAATCAAGAGCAGTTTTGAAGAATAAAAACCTAGAAAATAGCTTCAAATTGGAGCAGTTGCAGGGTGATTCTTGGCTTCAAAACATGCAAAAACCTTCAAGGAATGATCCTGTGCTAACCGAATCTTCAATTCCTCTTGAAAACCTCTGAATTGCAAAACACGATTTGGAGTTGGAAGCTCTCAAATCTAACTGCCACAACCGTTTCTTCAACCAATTTCTTCCAAAAAATACTATCTGAACACCATCAGGAACTTAAATAGAATAGATTTGGATCTTAACATGGCCTAATCATGGCCCAATTAGCTTGATCCAAATATTCATTTTCCTCCAAAGTTCAACAATGGAATATGCGTGTACTGGCTCTGTTTCAGCTTGAACTTCACTCAAATTCCTTGCTTGACACCCCTTGAATGTGAATGGACTAGATTGAGGGCTTGAATGGATCCAATGGCCAAGATTTGTTATGTTACTTCATCATGAAGTAATCCACTCAATTTCCATGAAATGAGACTCAAATAAAAAATGTGAAATTACCATTGTCCTTAAAATGCCATTTGCAATCAGAAAATGCACCAATTTGTGAAGTTTTGAATCATTATGATTTATTTTGAATTTTTTCATTCTTTATGCCTTTAATGATCTTTTTCGCCAAAATTCTTCATACACCTCCATGTTTAATCCATATCAATGAAAGCTTGTGTCATGGTTGGACTAAAAACACCATTTTGAACAACTTTCCAGTTGATCAAAAGTTCATTTGAGGTGCCTAAGATAGTGAAATGGACCCATAACCAAAAATGACCTGTAATTCCAAATATCCAAAATACCCTTGACTTGTCAAAGCCATATCTTGAGTTCTACAAATCCAATCATGGACTTTTAGTACTCTCTAGAAAGCTAAGAAGATAAGGAACAACATTCATGTTGACCAAAAGTTAATAGGAATCATCCTTCTAGGTCAAAAGTGTCATGCAAGTTGGGTAACTTTCAAGCTCCAAATTCACATGCCTCAGATAACCTGTAACTTGTCTGGCTCATAACTTGAGTTCTATAAACCCTATCAAGGACTTATAGTACTCAAATTAAAGCTAATACTATGCTCTACAACAAACATGTTGGGGTAAAAGTGATATGAAACTCTCATCTTGAGTTAAGTGGTCTTGAAGATAGGCACCAAACCAGGGGATTTTACATTGTCAAGCATAGCAACCCTAGCCTAGCAACTCCTCACACTCTTGATTCATGATAAGTTAACCTTGGAATCATCCCTTAGGAATATTAAGACATCAATCCAGGATTACATGGCTCTTGAATTAGGTATCAACCCTCCTCAAATCATCAGTTATCCTAGGGTTACCCAGATGAAACCCTAGTTGCACCAATATTGGGTATATCTTCATATCCTTTCACCTGATGACCTGTCTATGCTTCAAAATGATCTTCAACACTTATCCTGAGCTCTCTCAAGACCTCAAGTCCAACTTCATTGCCTCAAAATCATCTAATGATCTTCCCACAACTCTCAAGTTAGGAGACCTACACACTTGGTTTCAACCACTCTCTCTGAGGATCTTAGACTTCTCTGGTGAGGATATCAACCCTTGAAAACTTGGTTAAACATCTTGGCTAGCTTCATAGTCTTGTGTTGCTCTTGATTGGTAGTCATACCTCTTGATCTCCTGCATACATGTCAATGAAATGCAAATGATAATGCTAATATGAATTAAATGAAACACAAGATAGGTAAAGAAAGGTTGGGCAAATCTTGGGGTGCGACACCTAGGGCTCAGGCACCAAGGCAATATTACCAAAATCGAAGACTAGCAACGAGGCCTCCATTTCCTAAGATACCAATGACTTATACAGAGTTTTAGCCGGCTTTGGTGCAACAAGGGCTGGTAACAACGCGACTATTGAATACACCCTCAGACACTTCATCACCTCATTACAATCCAAATGCTCATTGTTCCTTTCATGAAGGTGCTGCCGGCCATGACTTAGAGGGGTGTCTTGCCTTGAAACATATTGTTAGGGAGCTCATAGAGAAGAAGATTTTATCTTTTGATGATGTACCTCCTAATGTTAAAAGTAACCCATTGCCAAATCATGGAGGAGTTAATGTTATAGAAGAAGCTTAAGATGAAAGGTTAGTTTGTAATGTATCAGAGATCAAGACTCCGTTGAGGTCACTTCATGAGAAACTGTTGAAAGCAGGGCTGATTAAAGGTACCCATAGTGACTGTGAAGAGTGTTCTGTTAATCCTAAAGGGTGTGGTGTGGTACAAAAAGACGTGCAAAGTCTGATTGATGATCGATTATTGCAAGTACGTATCAAGGTAAAGAAGGAGGAAGTTTCGGTGGTTGAGCCTGTTTTCAATCTACCAAGGAAAAGCGAGAAAATTCATGTGTTCAAAATGATCAGCAAGAATGCGAAACCTGTTTTTGACAAATCTGTTGTTGATCAGCCTCGACCAATTGTTATCCAGAAGCCGAGATCGTTTCCTTTTGAGAATACAAAGGCAGTCCCATGGAAGTATGATATGGTTGTGTTGGACCAAAGATCTAGGAAGATTATTCAGAATGAGAAGGTAAAGGATGACCAGGTTGATGTGACAAATATTGCAGAAACGAGCAAGATGACCCGTAGTGGTCGAATATATCAACCCAAGATAACAGCGGTTGCTCCAAAAGATGTTACCCCTACCGTGATGGTCAAAGACAAAGAAATGCCCATCACAGAAGGAGATGCTGAAGAGTTCTTAAGGATTATCCAAAAAAGTGACTACAAGGTTGTGGATCAGCTCCATCAAACCCCCTCAAAAATATCAATTTTGTCTCTCCTGATGAATTCCCCGGCCCACAGAGAGGCTCTGCAGAAGGTGCTAATGCAAGCACATGTGACGAAGGATATAACCCCTGGCCAATTTAATTCGGTGATAGCCTATATTACAGCCTGCAACACTCTGAGTTTCAGTGATGAAGAGTTGCGAAGGGGAGGACGTGATCATAATCGTGCTTTGCACGTATCTATCAAATGTCAAGAGAACACATTGGCACGAGTTTTGGTTGATACTGGATCTTCATTGAATGTGTTGCCCAAAGGTCGCTCGCAAAGTTAGCATATGCAGGGGCAGAAATGAAGCTGACGTCGTTAATTGTGAAGGCTTTTGATGGTTCAAGAAGAGCTATTGTTGGGGAAGTGGAATTGCCAATTATGATAGGCCCTCACGTGTTCGATATCACATTTCAGGTAATGGACATTAACCCGGCTTACAGCTGTTTGTTGGGACGGCCTTGGATTCACGCAGCAGGGGCAGTGACTTCCACTTTGCATTAAAGGATGAGATTTGTTGTAAACGACAAACTGGTAATTGTGCATGGCGAAGAGGACTTGATGGTGAGTAATTTATCGTCATTCAGGTATATTGAGGCAGATGAGGATGCGTTGGAAACTTCTTTCCAAGCGCTTGAAACAGCTAATGCAGTAATGATAGAAAACACAGTGGCAAAGAGTGGTCCATCTTTTGCATCCGCCCAAAGCATCAAGTCTACATTGGAAGAGGGTACCCCTGCAGGTTAGGGAGAGGTTATTGAAGTGAAGACAAGACTGAGGCGCCAAGGGTTGGATTACAAACCAACTCATGTCGAAGCATTAACACACGCCGAAGGACGTCCGAAGACTATCCAATAAGTGTTCATTAGTGGAGGATTCCAAGTCAATGTCGTGGGAGAAGATTTTGAAGACGAAGACATTGAACACTTGGTATATCATTGTGAAGCTGCTTTAGGCAATTGGGAGGCTGTTGAGATTCCCGTGATCTTTCCTGTGTCAAAGTAATTTGTTTTTTTTTCTTTACTTGTTGTTGTTTTTTATCTTTAAACCTCCATGGCCACGCCCAAGGCTATAGGATGCATTTTGTAAGGGCCCCGTGCTTTCAAGAATATTATGATTAAAGAACTATTTTGTTAAATCCTTCGTTGTTTGTTTCCTTAACTGCTTTTGTTTCCATGTTTAAGAAGAAGATGGCAATTTTCTAAAAAAATCATCAAAACATTTTTCCTGATTACTGCATTTGTCCTTGTGTGTTTTAATAAATTAAGCCATTCCAACATGCAGTGATACCCCAAAACTCGTTGAATCCATTGACTTTGCTTTCCCTCCTGACTTCGACTCACCAATATACCAAGCTGAAGATGAGGACCAAGATTTTGAGATCCATGATGAACTGGCAAAAATGGCATGTTACGAGTACCCAAAGTTTCAACCTCACAAGGAGCAGGTAGATGTTATTAATCTTGGCACCGAAGAAGACAAGAGAGAGGTAAAGATTGGGGCAACACTTGGGGCAGAGGTCAAGCAGCAATTGGTGAAGCTTTTAAAAGAGTATGTGGATGTATTCGCTTGGTCATATCAGGATATGCCAGGTTTAGACACAGACATAGTGGTCCACAAGTTACCGCTCCGACCAGAATGCACGCCAGTCAAACAAAAGCTCCGAAGAACTAGACCTGATATGGCTCTTAAGATTCGAGACGAAGTGAAAAAGCAGATTGATGCAGGTTTCTTGGCAGTATCCAAGTACCCCGAATGGGTGGCTAATATTGTACTTGTACCGAAGAAAGATGGGAAGGTCAGAATGTGTGCGGATTACAGGGATCTGAACAAAGCCAGTTTAAAAGACGATTTCCCTTTGCCGCATATTGATACATTGGTGGATAATACGGCTCGTTTTGCAGTTTTCTCGTTTATGGACGGTTTATTCGGATACAACCAAATCAAGATGGATCCAAATGACATGGAAAAGACTACTTTCATTACTCCTTGGGGAACTTACTGTTACAAAGTCATGCCTTTCGGTTTGAGGAATGTTGGTGCCACTTATCAAAGAGCCATGGTGACTTTATTTCATGACATGATGCATAAGGAGATAGAAGTGTATGTTGATGATATGATCGCCAAATCTCAGAGTGAAGAAGACCATTTGAATCATTTGTTGAAGTTGTTTGAGAGACTCCAAAAATATCAGTTGAGACTAAACCCAGCCAAGTGTACTTTTGGAGTGAGATCTGGGAAATTACTCGGTTTCATTGTTAGCCACCGAGGGATTGAGGTAGACCCAGATAAAGTTCGAGCCATTCAAGATATGTCGGCTCCGCAAACTGAGAAACAAGTCAGAGGTTTCCTTGGAAGATTGAACTATATATCCAGATTTATTTCTGATATGACTCTTACTTGCGAGCCCATTTTCAAATTGTTACAAAAGGATCAAACAATTGTTTGGAATTCAGATTGCCAGCAAGCTTTTGATAAGATTAAAGGCTACCTTCAAAAGCCTCCGATCTTAATACCTCCTGTTCTGGGAAGACCTCTTTTCATGTATTTAGCGGTACTCGAGAATTCAATAGGTTGCATGTTAGGTCAGCAGGATGAGTCCGAACGAAAGGAACATGCCATCTACTATTTGAGCAAGAAGTTCACCGACTGTGAAAGCCGATATTCACTTTTAGAGAAAACTTGTTGTGCTTTGGCATGGGCTGCCAGACGTTTGAGACAGTACATGATTTGTCATACTACTTTATTGATTTCGAAAATGGACCCGATAAAGTATATTTTTGAGAAGCCCGCTCAGACAGGAAGGCTCGCCCGTTGGCATATGTTACTATCAGAATATAACATCCAGTATGTGGCCCAGAAGTCTATCAAAGGCAGTGTCTTATCAGATTATCTTGCAGATCATCCAGTGGAAGATTACGAGTCTCTTAAGTTTGATTTTCTGGACGAAGACATTATGTTGGTAAAAGATTATGAAGAGCCAGGTCCTGATGAAGGTCCCGAGACGGGTCTTTGGTGGAAAATGATGTTTGATGGTTCCTCAAATTACAGTGGGCATGGCGTAGGCGTCGTTCTGATGAATCCAGAAGGTGGTTATACCTCATTTACAACAAGGTTAGACTTTGAATGTACAAACAATATTGCCGAATATGAAGCATGCATTCTTGGCCTCGAAGCAGCTATTGACCTAACAATCAAACTTCTCAAAGTAAGTGGAGATTCAGCTTGGGTTATTTATCAAGTTACAGGTGAATGGGAGACCAGACATGAGAATTTGATCCCTTACAGAGCCTACATCGTTGAAATGATTGAATATTTTGACGAGATCACTTTCAAGCATGTTCCGAGATCTGAAAATCATATTGTCGATGCTCTAGCCATGTTAGCCTCGATGTGGAAAGTCAGGTATCTCAATGATGCTACTCTCATTTGAATTGAACGCAAGACTGAGCCTGCCTACTGTCAGATGGTTGAAGAAGAAATTGAAAACAAGCCCTGGTTCCACGACATAAAGAATTATCTGTTAAAACAAGAGTATCCAGTTGATGCTACGCCACTTGACAAGAAAACTTTGAGAAGATTGGCATCTAAGTTCTTTCTCAGTAATAATGTGCTCTACAAAAGAAATCATGACATGGTCCTGCTTAGATGTGTCGACAGACAAGAAGCAGATTTGTTAATGCAAGATATTCATGAAGGAACATTCGACACTCACGCCAATGGATATTCCATGTCCAACAAGATTTTGAGGGCTGGGTATTACTGGTTGACTTTGGAAACTGACTGTATTCAATATGCCAGAAAATGTCACAAATGCCAAATTTATGCGGATAAGATGCATGTGCCTCCAACATTGTTAAATGTGTTGACATCACCTTGGTCGTTCTCTATGTGGGGCATTGACACGATTGGGGAAATCGAGCCAAAGGCTTCTAACGGACATCGTTTAATTCTGGTCGCTATTGATTACTTCACAAAGTAGGTTGAAGCCACATCATACGCCAATGTTGCTCGACAAGTGGTGGCCCGTTTTATCAAAAAAGAGATTATCTGTCAATATGGAATCCCAAGCCGAATCATAATAGATAATTGTACCAATTTGAATAACAAAACCATGAAATAGTTGTGTGGTGACTTCAAAATTGAACATCACAATTCTTCTCCTTATCGTCCCAAGATGAATGGAGCTGTCGAAGCTGCGAATAAGAATATCAAGAAGATTTTGCAAAAGATGGTAAAAACATATAAGGATTGGCATGAGATGCTGTCATTTGCCTTGCATGGGTATAAAACGTTTGTTCGTACTTCAACAGGGACAACCCCTTTTTCCTTGGTATATGGGATGGATGCAGTGCTTCCTATTGAGGTTGAGATACCTTCCTTAAGAGTCATAATGGAAATCGAGCTTGAAGAAGCGGAATGGGTGAGGGAAAGATTTGATTAGTTGAACCTTATTGACGAAACGCGCATGACTGCGGTATGTCACGGTTAGTTATATCAGAAAAGGATCAAGAGAGCTTTTGACAAGAAGGTTTGTATCCGAGAATTCCGAGAAGGAGAGCTTGTGCTCAAAAAGATTTTGCCAGTTCACAAAGATGCACGGGGAAAATGGATGCCCAATTATGATGGCCCGTTTGTTGTAAAAACAGTCTTCTCAGGGGGCTCGTTAATTCTCACAACAATGGATGGGGAACAACTTACACACCCGATGAATTCTGATGTAGTACGAAAATATTACGCCTAAAGAACCCGATAAGTCGAAAACCCGCAAGGGCGGCTTACGCAACAATGGGTATCCCGCTGGATCATAACCTATGGAAGAGGTCCAGGAAAAAGTTATGGATGAGATAAAAAATGATGAGCTCGCTAAGTTGAAAACCCGAAAGGGCAGACTTAGGCAAAAAGAGCGTCCTGGTGGATTGAAAACCTTAAAGGGCAATCTAGGCAAAAGTTAGGGACAAAGGCGTTTCACTGCATCAAATGGGTTGTCACCTCTGCAGAAGATTTTACAGGAAGTCCATTTCAACCGCTCTTGTCAGAAGCAAGGTTTTGGAAAGTTTTAGTCATTAGGGGTAGAATTATTAGTGGATTCAATGTAACCTTTTTTCATGTTGCCATTTTCAATTGTAAAAGTTCCATGGAGTTCTGTCATTGACAAGCTTCCATTCTTAAATGAAATCAGTTTTTGGACCATTCTTTTGCAATTTACCATTTTCTTTATTTCCTTTGTTATGCAAAACATCGTTTATTGATCAATGATAATTTTGAAAGCACCAGGTTCAAATTTAAAAATAACTTTTGAAGATTAACAAAACATAAAGTACTTTGGCTCACGGAAAGATTCGGTGGAAATCATACCCCTCGAAAGTCTTAACGTGGCAGAAGCTTTGATGTGCGATCTCAATACATCTCCCATTGAAACGTCAGTTGATTTGATTTGTTAGGTTGCTCATTTGGTTGTGTGTAGTTACCAAGTTTGAAGACCATTTCCCCAGGTTTCTTTACAAGATACGTTCTTATGATGGTGGGCTCATCCTCAGTAGAAGCATTCAGAGCATCTATTTAGAGTCACGTTGTCAATTCTGGAAAGCTTCCCTGAAATTTTATTCCCCAAGCAAAGTGGGTTTATTTCCCAAGGAATCTACAGGAACCTTTTGTTTTAGGAATTCAATATGATTCATTGCGTCCCTAGCAGGACAGATTTGCTTATCTGTCTTTCCCCTAGAGTCTCCAGATTTTTTTCTATCTCTCGTCAGAGTCAACTCTAGCATATCATTAATCATTAGCATCATGGAATTTCATGTGCATTTGTTTTGACTCTATGGTCTTTGGTTATTACCTTTTGTCTTGATTGATACCTGGTCGTTATCAGTGGTCTTGCTCGTTATTCATTGGGCATCCTCTGTCTTTTTAGGGTGTTGGTCGTCACCAATTTCTCTACTTCAGTTGTTACTGATTTTGTTTATGGTTATAGGTCGTCACCTGTACCCCGCTTGTTCCTAGTTGTTACTAGTGCCTTTGGATGTCCTTTTGCTTCTGATATCGTTTGCCTGGTCGTCACCAGTCTCTTTTCTTGAAGTCTAGTCGTTACTAGCAGTCTGCATTGTTTGAAAGTCCAGTGGTAACTAGCATTGTTTAAAGTCCAATGGTAATTGGCAGCTCTTTTGAAAGACCAGTGGTAACTGACACTGTTGAAATCCAATCGTTATTAGTATCGTTGACTTGGTTGTCACCATATCTTTTGAAAGACCAGTGGTAACTGGCACTGTTTAAAATCCAATCATTATTGGTATTGTAGCCTTGGTTGTCACCATATCTTTTGAAAGTCCAATGGTAATTGGCAATTATCTTCTAAAGTCCAGTGGTTACTGGCTTTGCTTAAAAGCTAATCGTTATTAATACCGAGAGTTGGTTGTTACCAATTTCCCCAGCTGGAGTCCGGTATTGTATCAATGCGATTCGGAGTTCCCAATTATTGGTTTGGTCGTCACCATCACCCCCTGTAAGTCTAGTAGAAACTAGCACCCTTTGAAATGTTTGTCGTTCTGGTCGTCACCAATGTTCCCAGCAAAGCGTTGCTTTCCCATTCGAGTCTCGGAGATCTAGTGGATACTAGCATCCCCCAGTGCGTTCGGTCTTGTTTCTATTCTTTTCCTGAAGATCCCGTTCGAACTCTTCGTTATAGGAAATTCCTCATTTGGTTATCCCCAGTGAGGTTTGAGTCTCATTTCTTTCGTTTCCCCGGTGGAGAATTGCCTTCTTCCCCGGCGGAGTGTTGTCTCCTTTTCCCCAATGAAATTTTGTCTTCCCTGTTGGAATTTTGTGTCCCCTGTGTGAAAGATTCCCCCTGTGCAGCATCTGTAGTCACGTTTGAACTATTTTGCTTGTTTTACCTTGAATCTTTCCCTAGTGTGTTGGGTCCCCCATGAGTAGTTACTCGTTGTATTGTCGTTCTTTTATCTTTGCTCGTGTGTTTGCATCTGTCTTGCATTCAAGCATTATAAGGCATCATCTAGATTCATAGAATATTCGCATTTGTCCTTTTGCATACCATCGGATCTAAGGGACAAAATTTTTGGTTTGCTATATTTAAATACCTTTCACTACGATTCTGCGAGGATTGTCATCTCTCACCGCCATCCAATGAAAGATATTTAAATAGGGGCAACGGTCATACCCCAAATTTTGACCCCTTAGATCTTCATCATCACTTTAGGATCATACGCATTTGATTATCTAACCTTAACCCATTTCAAGTTTGTTTTGTTAAGATACAGGAATCAGGGTTCCATACAGCCGAAATCGAGGTTTCGAGGGTTAATCAGTCAACGCTTTAGATTGGTTCTCCTTGAGATAGGTCTTCACATCATCAAATATATTCTATTGGATCAAGTATGAATCCAATTTGAGGTTGTCACCCAGGAATCAAGAACAGTGCAGTTCAGGGTACTCGATTAGGATTTTCGAGCAGAAAAAGTCAACTGTGGTTTGACTTTTGATTTAAAAGGTGTTACAATGGTGGGATCATGATCCATAAATTTCATATGGCTTAGTGAAGTCTATTCAAGAAGTTTCAAGGCCTCAAAAGACCCGGAGCATCAACGGTCGACTCGGTAGTCACCGATTGATCGTTCGGTTGACCGAAAAGTCAACTCTTCACTCATAGGGAATTTGACCTCAAGATGTGAATCAAAAATGTTCCGAATGACATATTTAACCTACCCATTGGATCAAGGATTGAGGAGTTATCGCAAAAGTCGGGAATTAGGGTTTTGAAAGGGGCAAGACCATAACTCCTCAACCACACATCCAATTGAGTTGGTTCAAAGCTCATTGGAAAGCTCTCGAAAAGTCCTACAAAAGTCCCAAAGTGGTCCATGAGCAGAAAATGCATAGATTTGTAGTTATGACCAAATTCATTACAAGAGGGAAAAGTAACTTAGAAAAATTCCAAGTTATTTCACTTTTAGGCTTGTTTTTCAGCAACTTTGAGGGGTTTTTTGGCCAAGTTCCTTTGTGAACCTGAAACTCATGAAAACATGAAAGTTGTAGAGATACATGAGGGTTTTCCAAAATGTAGTAGAACTCCTCCATAGCCTTTATGAGCTGAGAGTTATGAATTTAGCAATATGAGGTTTTAACACTTGAGTCCCACATTGACAATTTTTTCACAAACTCATCCTTTGAGCACTTGAGTTATTCTCAGCCCTTGGATATTATTTCTATCTGATATTTAGAAGATTTGAAGAGGAGAAATGCAGCAAATGAGGAAGTTTAGTGAATCTTGCAACTTGGAGGCAAGTGGGAGTATTTTATTCATAAAAGGGAAGAAAGAGAAACTTTTTGCCACACTTGCAGCAAACAGCCCCCTATTGCCTAGCCACTCTAATCACCATTATGTCATCCATACAACTTGAGCAATGCATTAGTTGAGGCAAGGATTTGAATCTTACAGCTGCAACAAACCTCAAGCCAAGGGTTACCTTTTTAAAAATCCCTCCAAAAGTGCCAAGTTACAAATCTGTCCTCACCCTTCATTTTCCTATAAATAGGGGCTCCCTCTATGTCATTTTCACACCATAGCACTCTTAGAACCAAGAGAAAACCACAACTCTCATTCATTTCTTACTTGCCTCATTTTCAAAATCTCAAGTTTTCTTCAAAAATCTGCCTTGGGCAGTTGGCTTCCAAAACCCATTTCCACACATTCCAAACCATCAAAACCATTTGCACAATCCATAAATGTTGTGTAGAATGTGTTCATACTCTTAAACCACTCAAAAACACCATTCTCCCAAAAGCCAACCCTTAAACCAAGCAAGTTTGACCTTATACTCAAAATCTGCCAAACCTCTGACCAGAGCTGTTTTCCTCATTCTAACCATCCACACACCTTTGATATATAATGCCTCAGCTGTCCATAACATAAAGCAACTTCATCCTCATTTATTTTGAGGTCTGTCACAAGTTCTTCACATTTCCTTCAATTGCAAGAAAGTTGTTTTCATCAAAGCAAGGTTGGACAACAGCTGAAGTTTTTCTCAAGGTTTTCCATATTGCAACAAGCTTGTGTGGAGGTCTACAAAAGGTTAGTGGTTAATATCCTTTCATTTCTGTCATGAACATGATTGATGTACTTCGTGTGTATTGTGTTTAAATGCAAAATGTAATCTATGAGCAAATCTTCCAGTTTGTATTATGCCAACTGTTTTAAGCATGTAATTTCCTTGGATATGCCTTTGCCTTGGTATGATTATGTCTTGTGGATGTTGAGTTTGTTTCTGTCATGAGTTATTGTTGGATGGTTATCATGAGTCACATTTGTTTTATGATGGTTCTGCTGCCAAACAGCTTGGGAGGTATCATTGCAGCCTCATTTAACTTTGATCCTTTGTTGACCATTTTGGATTAGGATCCCTATATGTTCTATTCATGTTGTGTTTTAGTTCTTGAAACTAGGTTTGATTTGGAACTGCAACTTTCTGTTTATGCTTTCAATCTAAATGTAAAATTTACAACTGATATGCCATTCTCAAATCTAATGCCTTGTTGTTGTATCTCTATGTGAAATTTATGCATATGCCATGTTTGTAATATGTGCCTATCAGTTTTACACTTGACTGTCAGTGTTTCATGCTTTGATCTCTTGGTGCATCTCACCTATTCATGTTATGTCTGCCCTTAAGGCATTGTGCTAATTGGTTTTGTTCTACAAGAGGAGTTATTTCTGTTTTGAGTTTGTTAAACTCTATCTGTTAGGCAAGGTCCTAAGATGTTTAGGGCTATTGTTTGTGGCTGCTCAGCTGTGGCTGTTTGTGTTTGGCTAAGGTATAGTTCATCAATAACTGTTTGAAACAATAAAACTCTACCAGCATGTTCATTTCATGTCCTTGTATCATTATGCAGATGTGTAACTGTTAGAACTCTGCCAACATGCTCATTTTTTATTCCTTCCATCATTATGCAGATGTGTAGCTTTTGACATTTTCTCATGTTCATTTTGATGTTCCTTGTATCATTGTGCAGACTTGTGGCATTTTTCATTTCTCATGTTCATTTTGTGCTAAGTGTTCTTTGTATTATTGTATAGATGAGTAGCATATGGCATTTCTATTAGCATCAATGTGTAAATGTGTATCTATTTTGGTTGAAGGTTAACATGGTTGGTATGGCATGTATGTTATCTCTGCATCAGCATTGTTAAATTGTTGTGGCTCTGAGAGAGCCCTATTGAATTCATCATTTCATTCATTATGAACATGTTGATTTGGCTTGCTTTGGTTGAAATGATTCAGAGCTGTTGGAGCCTTTTTTTGATGATCAATATGTTTTTATTTCATGATTTTGTTTGGCTGCCAAGTCACTTTGAGGTTTGTCAACCTTTGGTGTCAGGTCTCTTTTTTTTTTTAACTTGAAAAGCTATCATCATTTGTATGTGTGTATTCAGTGGCTGTCAAATTGTGGTTTGAGAAGCATGATGTTGAGTTATTGTTTAAAATTTGGTTAAATGCAAGTTTGTTCTAAACTACTTCCATAAGTTGCAATTGAGTGGTCATTTCATGATTCAGTTTGGATTAGAGATTGTTTCTTTGAGCACAATCATGAGTAGCATATTTGAAACATGTGTATGGTTCTCTTTGAGTTCATTCCTGTCAGTTTTGATTCACCACTTCCAAAGTGCATTTTTAAGGCATTCTTTGCAATTGACATGTCATTTTTTGATTGGACTTGATTTGGTATGATTTTTTGCATCAAAATCATTGGTTTATGCATTCATGATTTGTGCACACCTTTATATGTCATTAAATCCAACTGTCATGAGTTGTAGATACTCAAATGCATTTCAAAGGTTACAATGGCATGTTCATTCGAATTTCAAAATATATGCATTTTCTGAGAAAACTGAGATTACCACTGTGATCCTTGTGAAATTTCATGTGAAATGGACCTAAATTTTGTTGCATTTGGTTGAGTATTGATAAAGTTATGATGTTGTCGTATCCATGTTCTTGCTTGTCTTCATGCTTGTTGCCTTGCCCAGATTTTCATGCTTAGTTAAGTATTTAAATTTTAGGGGTGGAAAAATACATGGATGTATCGCCACCCTAGTGGTTAAACTCTCACCTTCTCATGCGCCTTTCACCTGCTTGTCTTGGGTTCGATCCACAGTGGAGATCAACCCTTTTGTTATTTTTTTCACTTTGCCATGTTTTAATTATTTTGTGTTTCCTTCCTATCACATAAAAAATGCGTGCCTTGGCTCAACTAGCATGATTTTAAGTTGTTATTCAATGGGTGTTGGGTTCAACACCCACCAGGCGCCCCTTCTTTTTTTTATTATCACTAATTTTCCTTGTTTTATTTTTAATTGTTTAAAATTTGTAAAAATCATAACTTCCTCATTTTTTTTTTATTATTTTTGAGTGGTTCTTTTTGCAACTATCTCGTGTTTGTATATATTTTCATATGGTGCCTTAATACTCTAAATTTTCACTTGTAAAAAACAATTTTGCATTGAAAACGCTCATGTATCTTTTAGGGTTTTTACCCTCCCAATCGTTTCAAGCTTTTGATTCATTTTTCTCTAGTTGATTATTGTGATGTGAATTCTATGTTTGTCAAAACCCATGATGTAATTGTAATTACTTGTTGCTTGTAAGCATGATGTTTGATTCATTTGATTTCCATGTAATTTCCCCATGATGTTTGACTTATTTGCATTGGTCGTTACCTTCGTCTTTGTCAAGATAATGCTTAAGTATTTCCCTTTCATTGAGTCTTGTAAGAACTCCTCTTTGCTTGCCTATTATCATATGCTTGCATGATTTGGTTGTAACCATTCCTCCTATTTTACATACTTGCTTATTGTAATATGCTTGTATATGCTTGGTCGTAACCATGTTTCTTATATTTACCCTGTTTGATATTTATGCTTTGTTAAGTTTATTTTCCCTAAGTGATGGAACTCTTTAGTTCTCATCCAAGTTTCCTCCCCTTTTTTATCCTTCCAAAGGAAAGTTTCTCTGTTGACCCTTGAGTCATAGATAGCTCATCTCTCTCCCTCGACTTTGTCAAGTCATCTACACTTAGTTAAGTAGAACTGTCCATTGGACTTTGCTTAAGTCTAAAAAGCCTACCCTTGTTAGGAGTGCTCTTTCAATTAGAACTTAGGATAGAGTTTGTTAACTCTATGTAAGAATCACTGTCATGATTTCTTACTCCCCTTTCTTAAGTGTTCAACTTAGATCTAGAGAGTTTCCTTAAACTCTACACAAGCATTGTAATGTTTGTTCCCCTTGGAACCTTGATCATAATCAAGTGTTCTTCAACCCTATGCAAGAATCACTGTCATGATTTCTTACTCCCCTTTCTTAAGTGTTCAACTTAGATCTAGAGAGTTTCCTTAAACTCTACACAAGCATTGTAATGTTTGTTCCCCTTGGAACCTTGATCATAATCAAGTGTTCTTCAACCCTAGTAAGGTGAACTACAATTGCTCTGATTCTATCCTAGTTAGGATACGTAGGCAGAAGATGCGATTTCTTTGCGAGCAAACTTAGTGTATATATCTTTAGGTTTTAACCTACACCTGTTACCCAATCCATAACAAACATTTAACAAAACTCAGCATACAAACCAACAAAAGGTTCCTGTAGAGTACTACAGATGTTTAGGATGTGAAATACCTACCCTATGCATAACCAACCCCCGATCCCCGAATCTCTTAGCATTGTTGTTACATCGCGCAAAAGGTTCTTTCTCTCTTTAGACATTTCCTTTGGATAAATTAAAGTCCGATTGTGAATTCTAAGAATTAAAAGATTCAAGTTAATTCAATAGCTTGATATCACGATTCTCACTGCAACAACTACCTTTTACACATCGTGGGGGACCTTTTGCTACAAATGTATGCCTTTTAGATTGAAAAATACAGGGGAAACTTGTCAATGGGCAATGGTGACTCTCTTTCATGATATGATTCATCATGAGATCAAAGTATATGTTAATGACATGATTGCGAAGTCACAGACAGTGGAAGGACATCTGGTCAATCTTCTAAAGTTATTCAAAAGACTAAGGAAATTCAAGCTGATATTCAATCCTAACAAATGCACCTTTGGGGTGAGATCTGGGAAGCTACTTGGTTTCATTGTCAGCAAAAGAGGAATTGAGGTGGATCCTGCAAACATAAAAGCTATTCAAGAGATATCTGAGCCAAGGACGGAGAAAGAGGTTCATGGTTTCCTGAGGAGATTGAACTACATTGCAAGGTTCATTTCCCACCTTACGACCACTTGTGAGCCTATCTTCAAATTACTAAGAAAAGATCAAGCGGTCGTTTGGAAGAAATTTTTTAGAAGGCTTTCGAGAAGATAAAAGAGTATTTGCAAGAGCCTCCAATATTGATGCCTCCAATTGCAGGAAGACCTCTGATTATGTATTTAACAGTTATGGAGAATTCAATGGGTTGTGTGATCGGTCAACATGATGAGACAGGTAGGAAAGAGCATGATATTTACTACCTAAGTAAGAAATTCACTGATTGTGAGTCAAGATACTCAATGCTAGAGAAAACATGTTATGCACTTGCTTGGGTAGCTAAACGCTTAAGGAAGTACATGTTAAACCATACAACCATGTTTATTTTGAATATGGATCTTATCAAATATGTATTTGAGAAGTAGTCGCTTTCCGGAAGAATCGCTAGTTGGCAGATGGTTTTGACAGAGCACGACATTCTGTATGTTTCACAAAAGGCTATTAAAGGGAGTGTTTTGTCATAATATCTTGTTGAACAGCCGATTGAGGATTATCAACCAATGAGGTTTGAATTTCCTGATGAAGATATAATGTTTTTGAAGATGAAGGACTGCGACGAGCCTTTACCTGACGAGGGTCCTGAGATTGGATCTCAGTGTAAATTGGTTTTTGATGGTGCTGTTAACTCATACGACAACAGAATTGGGGCAATTATTATAACTCCTCACAGTTCTCACATACCATTCACTGCCCGATTAACGTTGACTTGCACCAACAATGAAGCTAAGTATGAAGCATCCATCATGGTTTTATAAGAAGCCATCGATCTAAGGATCAAGAATCTAGACGTGTATGATGATTCAACACTACTTGTCAATCAAATCAAGGGTGAGTGGAAAAATCGTCAGGCCAACCTGGTGCCTTATAAGAACTATGCAAGAAGATTGTTGCCTTTCTTCGACAGGGTCGAATTTCATCATGTACCGAGGGCTGAAAATCAGATGGCAGACGCCTTAGAAACGTTATCGCCGATGTATAAAGTAAATTTCTAGAATGAAGCTCCAACAATCACTATCACGTGCCTTGATAGACTTGCTTTTGTATTCGTAGTTGAAAAAACATCTGATGGGAAACCCTGGTATTTTGACATCAAAAGTTTTCTCAAGACTCAAGGGTATCTGCTTGGGGCATCAAGCAAAGACAAGAAGACTCTGAGGAGGCTTTCAGGAAACTTCTACTTAAACAAGGATGTGTTGTATAAGATCTTGCTTCGTTGTGTCGATGAGCATGAAGCAGACCTACTAATGGAGAAGGTTCACGAGGGTTCCTTTGGTACTCACGCCGGTGGGCATGCGATGGCTAAAAAACTTCTAAGAGCTGGATATTATTGGATGACTATGGAGTCTAACTGTTTTAAATATGCCAAAAAATGCCATAAATATCAAATTTATGCTGATAGAATGCATGTGCCACCGAGCCCTCTAAATGTATTGACATCTCCTTGGCCCTTTGCAATGTGGGGCATTGATATGATTGGGAAAATTGAATCGACGGCCTCCAATGGGCATCGCTTTATCTTTGTAGCCACTGATTATTTCACCAAGTGGGTAGAGGAAACTTCCTTTGCCAATTCACCAGGAAAGTGGTTGCTCGTTTCATAAAGAAGGACATCATTTGTTATTTCAGAATACCAGAACGAATCATTATTGATAATGGTTCAAATTTGAATAATACGATGATGAAGGAGTTGTGCCAGAGTTTCAAAATTGAACACCACAATTCTTCTCCATACCATCAAAAGATGATTGGCACTATTGAGGCAGAAAATAAGAACATCAAGAAGATCGTATAGAAGATGGTGGTGACTTATAAAGATTAACATTGTCGCCTTTGCTTTACATGGTTATCGTACTTCGGTGTGTACATCGATTGGGGCAACACCTTTCACACTAGTATATGGTACAGAAGTCTTCCTACCATTAGAAGTTGAGATTCCTTCTTTAAGTGTATTGTCTGATGTGAAGCTTGATGAAGCAGAATAGGTACAAAACAGGTTGAATCAACTAAGTCTGATTGATGAGAAGAGATTGGCAGCCATCGCTCATGGCCGGTTGCATCAGAGCAGAATGAAGAAGGTTTTCGATCAGAAGGTGCGCCCTCGGTACTTCCAAATAAGTGATTTGGTTCTAAAAAGGATTTGTCCTCCTCAAATAGATCACATTGGTAAATAGACTCCAAACTATGAAGGTCCATATGTGGTAAGAAAGGTTTTCTCTGGTGGAGACTTTTTACTACCAACCATGGATGGTGAAGATTTTACGTCCCCTGTGAAAGCAGACATAGTCAAAAAATATTTTTCTTAAAATAGACCTGCTAGATAGAAAAGAAAAATCAAGGCAAGAATGGGGCATCCCGACGAACCATAAAAGGAAAAGGTTCGGGAAAAATTAGGGATAAAAAGCAAAAAAAATGAACCCGCAAAGTTGGAAACCTGAAAATGCGACTTTGGCAAAAATGGGTATCCCGGTGGATTGAAAACCTGCAAGGGTGGTCTAGGCAAGAGTTAGGGATTTAAAAGAAAATGGTTGCGGTCTGCGTTCAATCTGTGAACTCGTCTTGACACATGGAGGTCCTGAAGGATAAGAATCAGTCCAATCAGTCTCTTCAAAAGGAAAAACGTTGGAGATATACAGGTCATAGCCGAGTCAACACATGGTTGTTGTCTGTTTCTATATTGCGGACATTTGTATATTTCTTTTTGTACTTTTTTGCATAATTACCTCTTTTTAGGAATTGCATCCAATTGTAATTTTCCTATTTACAGGCCTTTTCAATCAATAAAGTATTATTCACTCAAAGAGCTTTCTATTTCCTATTTTTACTTTTACTGTTTTGTTTACAAAAAGGGCGTCTGATATTTTTGATAAGCTTTACATGTGAATACCTTAGGTCTTTACAAAGCATATCAAAAATAATAGATTTACTTTAATAATGCCATGGATGGTAACCGAAATAGCCATTTTGCATATAGGATATTCTATTTGTTTATTGATTGTTTACATGATGATATGATCCTCTCCCCAGAAGAACTTTCTCCCCAACAGTGAAGTTCTAACAATGTCAATAGCACATGGTGAATCATTCCTCCCCAACATGATTTCAGGGTTTTTTGTTCCCTAGCTAGTTGAATTTATGCTCCCCAGTGAGTATTTAGAAGCTGATTACATCATACAAGATGTTGATATGCAGTCAGGCATCTATCTTGCAGTGAGATGCACTTATCCCCAGCAGGGTAAGATTGAGATTTTTCCCCAGCAGTAGAATAAAGGTAAAGGTTATTCCCTGACAAGATCTACGTCATTAAATTCTCTCCCTAAGCATAGATTGATGTTGATTCCCTCAACGAGTAAATCAACGATGGTTGATATCCTCAACAAAGTCCAATGGTCATTGGTGTTCTTCAAAGTCATATTTTTGGGACTTCCCAAAAAGATGTTACTCTCAATTCTCAACAGAGTGGAATTTTCAACAGATGGTATATTCAGGAAGGCCGTTCAACTTAGATCTAGAGAGTTTCCTTAAACTCTACACAAGCATTGTAATGTTTGTTCCCCTTGGAACCTTGATCATAATCAAGTGTTCTTCAACCCTATGTAAGAATCACTGTCATGATTTCTTACTCCCCTTTCTTAAGTGTTCAACTTAGATCTAGAGAGTTTCCTTAAACTCTACACAAGCATTGTAATGTTTGTTCCCCTTGGAACCTTGATCATAATCAAGTGTTCTTCAACCCTAGTAAGGTGAACTACAATTGCTCTGATTCTATCCTAGTTAGGATACGTAGGCAGAAGATGCGATGTCTTTGCGAGCAAACTTAGTGTATATATCTTTAGGTTTTAACCTACACCTGTTACCCAATCCATAACAAACATTTAACAAAACTCAGCATACAAACCAACAAAAGGTTCCTGTAGAGTACTACAGATGTTTAGGATGTGAAATACCTACCCTATGCATAACCAACCCCCGATCCCCGAATCTCTTAGCGTTGTTGTTACATCGCGCAAAAGGTTCTTTCTCTCTTTAGACATTTCCTTTGGATAAATTAAAGTCCGATTGTGAATTCTAAGAATTAAAAGATTCAAGTTAATTCAATAGCTTGATATCACGATTCTCACTGCAACAACTACCTTTTACACATCGTGGGGGACCTTTTGCTACAAATGTATGCCTTTTAGATTGAAAAATACAGGGGCAACTTGTCAATGGGCAATGGTGACTCTCTTTCATGATATGATTCATCATGAGATCAAAGTATATGTTAATGACATGATTGCGAAGTCACAGACAGTGGAAGGACATCTGGTCAATCTTCTAAAGTTATTCGAAAGACTAAGGAAATTCAAGCTGATATTCAATCCTAACAAATGCACCTTTGGGGTGAGATCTGGGAAGCTACTTGGTTTCATTGTCAGCAAAAGAGGAATTGAGGTGGATCCTGCAAACATAAAAGCTATTCAAGAGATATCTGAGCCAAGGACGGAGAAAGAGGTTCATGGTTTCCTGAGGAGATTGAACTACATTGCAAGGTTCATTTCCCACCTTACGACCACTTGTGAGCCTATCTTCAAATTACTAAGAAAAGATCAAGCGGTCGTTTGGAAGAAATTTTTTAGAAGGCTTTCGAGAAGATAAAAGAGTATTTGCAAGAGCCTCCAATATTGATGCCTCCAATTGCAGGAAGACCTCTGATTATGTATTTAACAGTTATGGAGAATTCAATGGGTTGTGTGATCGGTCAACATGATGAGACAGGTAGGAAAGAGCATGATATTTACTACCTAAGTAAGAAATTCACTGATTGTGAGTCAAGATACTCAATGCTAGAGAAAACATGTTATGCACTTGCTTGGGTAGCTAAACGCTTAAGGAAGTACATGTTAAACCATACAACCATGTTGATTTTGAATATGGATCTTATCAAATATGTATTTGAGAAGTAGTCGCTTTCCGGAAGAATCGCTAGTTGGCAGATGGTTTTGACAGAGCACGACATTCTGTATGTTTCACAAAAGGCTATTAAAGGGAGTGTTTTGTCATAATATCTTGTTGAACAGCCGATTGAGGATTATCAACCAATGAGGTTTGAATTTCCTGATGAAGATATAATGTTTTTGAAGATGAAGGACTGCGACGAGTCTTTACCTGACGAGGGTCCTGAGATTGGATCTCAGTGTAAATTGGTTTTTGATGGTGCTGTTAACTCATACGACAACAGAATTGGGGCAATTATTATAACTCCTCACAGTTCTCACATACCATTCACTGCCCGATTAACGTTGACTTGCACCAACAATGAAGCTAAGTATGAAGCATCCATCATGGTTTTATAAGAAGCCATCGATCTAAGGATCAAGAATCTAGACGTGTATGATGATTCAACACTACTTGTCAATCAAATCAAGGGTGAGTGGAAAAATCGTCAGGCCAACCTGGTGCCTTATAAGAACTATGCAAGAAGATTGTTGCCTTTCTTTGACAGGGTCGAATTTCATCATGTACCGAGGGCTGAAAATCAGATGGCAGACGCCTTAGAAACGTTATAGCCGATGTATAAAGTAAATTTCTAGAATGAAGCTCCAACAATCACTATCACGTGCCTTGATAGACTTGCTTTTGTATTCGTAGTTGAAAAAACATCTGATGGGAAACGCTGGTATTTTGACATCAAAAGTTTTCTCAAGACTCAAGGGTATCTGCTTGGGGCATCAAGCAAAGACAAGAAGACTCTGAGGAGGCTTTCAGGAAACTTCTACTTAAACAAGGATGTGTTGTATAAGATCTTGCTTCGTTGTGTCGATGAGCATGAAGCAGACCTGCTAATGGAGGAGGTTCACGAGGGTTCCTTTGGTACTCACGCCGGTGGGCATGCGATGGCTAAAAAACTTCTAAGAGCTGGATATTATTGGATGACTATGGAGTCTAACTGTTTTAAATATGCCAAAAAATGCCATAAATATCAAATTTATGCTGATAGAATGCATGTGCCACCGAGCCCTCTAAATGTATTGACATCTCCTTGGCCCTTTGCAATGTGGGGCATTGATATGATTGGGAAAATTGAATCGACGGCCTCCAATGGGCATCGCTTTATCTTTGTAGCCACTGATTATTTCACCAAGTGGGTAGAGGAAACTTCCTTTGCCAATTCACCAGGAAAGTGGTTGCTCGTTTCATAAAGAAGGACATCATTTGTTATTTCAGAATACCAGAACGAATCATTATTGATAATGGTTCAAATTTGAATAATACGATGATGAAGGAGTTGTGCCAGAGTTTCAAAATTGAACACCATAATTCTTCTCCATACCATCAAAAGATGATTGGCACTATTGAGGCAGAAAATAAGAACATCAAGAAGATCGTATAGAAGATGGTGGTGACTTATAAAGATTAACATTGTCGCCTTTGCTTTACATGGTTATCGTACTTCGGTGTGTACATCGATTGGGGCAACACCTTTCACACTAGTATATGGTACAGAAGTCTTCCTACCATTAGAAGTTGAGATTCCTTCTTTAAGTGTATTGTCTGATGTGAAGCTTGATGAAGCAGAATAGGTACAAAACAGGTTGAATCAACTAAGTCTGATTGATGAGAAGAGATTGGTAGCCATCGCTCATGGCCGGTTGCATCAGAGCAGAATGAAGAAGGTTTTCGATCAGAAGGTGCGCCCTCGGTACTTCCAAATAAGTGATTTGGTTCTAAAAAGGATTTGTCCTCCTCAAATAGATCACATTGGTAAATAGACTCCAAACTATGAAGGTCCATATGTGGTAAGAAAGGTTTTCTCTGGTGGAGACTTTTTACTACCAACCATGGATGGTGAAGATTTTACGTCCCCTGTGAAAGCAGACATAGTCAAAAAATATTTTTCTTAAAATAGACCTGCTAGATAGAAAAGAAAAATCAAGGCAAGAATGGGGCATCCCGGCGAACCATAAAAGGAAAAGGTTCGGGAAAAATTAGGGATAAAAAGCAAAAAAAATGAACCCGCAAAGTTGGAAACCTGAAAATGCGACTTTGGCAAAAATGGGTATCCCGGTGGATTGAAAACCTGCAAGGGTGGTCTAGGCAAGAGTTAGGGATTTAAAAGAAAATGGTTGCGGTCTGCGTTCAATCTGTGAACTCGTCTTGACACATGGAGGTCCTGAAGGATAAGAATCAGTCCAATCAGTCTCTTCAAAAGGAAAAACGTTGGAGATATACAGGTCATAGCCGAGTCAACACATGGTTGTTGTCTATTTCTATATTGCGGACATTTGTATATTTCTTTTTGTACTTTTTTGCATAATTACCTCTTTTTAGGAATTGCATCCAATTGTAATTTTCCTATTTACAGGCCTTTTCAATCAATAAAGTATTATTCACTCAAAGAGCTTTCTATTTCCTATTTTTACTTTTACTGTTTTGTTTACAAAAAGGGCGTCTGATATTTTTGATAAGCTTTACATGTGAATACCTTAGGTCTTTACAAAGCATATCAAAAATAATAGATTTACTTTAATAATGCCATGGATGGTAACCGAAATAGCCATTTTGCATATAGGATATTCTATTTGTTTATTGATTGTTTACATGATGATATGATCCTCTCCCCAGAAGAACTTTCTCCCAAACAGTGAAGTTCTAACAATGTCAATAGCACATGGTGAATCATTCCTCCCCAACATGATTTCAGGGTTTTTTGTTCCCTAGCTAGTTGAATTTATGCTCCCCAGTGAGTATTTAGAAGCTGATTACATCATACAAGATGTTGATATGCAGTCAGGCATCTATCTTGCAGTGAGATGCACTTATCCCCAGCAGGGTAAGATTGAGATTTTTCCCCAGCAGTAGAATAAAGGTAAAGGTTATTCCCTGACAAGATCTACGTCATTAAATTCTCTCCCTAAGCATAGATTGATGTTGATTCCCTCAACGAGTAAATCAATGATGGTTGATATCCTCAACAAAGTCCAATGGTCATTGGTGTTCTTCAAAGTCAGATTTTTGGGACTTCCCAAAAAGATGTTACTCTCAATTCTCAACAGAGTGGAATTTTCAACAGATGGTATATTCAGGAAGGCCGTTCAGGGCATATTCCTCAGCAGAGTAGGTTTGGTGATCTTCCCAGCACCTTTTCGGGTGGTGTTCTTTTGCATTTGCATTTTTGCATAGCATCCTCCCAAACGCGTAGCATTTCTATTTCGTATGGAGAATTATGCCATATTCAAACATATGCATCTGAAGCATAAGACAAGTTTGATTTCTTTGTGGCCAGACATCTCTCCAGCAGATAACGACATAAATCATGGGACCTTGTGGCACTTTACCCCCACAAAAAATCATTGATGAATGTTTTCATCCTACTTTTACTCCTCGGCAGAGTTTGTTTGTTTAAGCTTCTCTTTCCCCAACATAGTATTCTTTTTAGGTCATAAGTCGGTTGATTCTACTTCCTGTCTATCCCATATGTTATTCCAACTTTTGGTTAGTAATCCCTAGTGTAGTCGTCTTTATGGATGTTATCCCAACTTTTGGTTGGTAGTTCGTTGCTTTTCTTGGATGTTATCCAAACTTTTGGTTGGTAGTCCTCTATTGTTTTCCCTGCAGAGCCATTATACCAACTCTTGGTTGGTAGTCTTCGTTGTGGTGAGTTCACCTTCGGTCAGTGTCCTAGTGATCCTAACTCTTGGTTAGTAGCCTTTCATCCCAACTTTTGGTTGGCAGTCTTCATTTTGGTAAGTTCGCCTTTGGTCGGCGTCCTGGTGATTCCAACTTTTGTTTGGTAGCCATCTGTTTATTTGTTGACGATTCCAGATTTTGGTTGGTAGTCTTCCTTTTTGGTGATCCTAACTTTTGGTTAGTAGCCTTCACTCCAACTTTTGTTTGGTGACTTTTCTTGGATTTTATCCCAATTTTTGGTTAGTAGTCCATCGTTTCCTGGATGTTATCCCAACTTTTGGTTGGCAGTCCATTGTTTTAAGGATGTTATCCCAACTTTTGGTTGGTAGTCCGTTGCTCTTCTTGGATGTTATTCCAACTTTTGGTTCGTAGTCCTCTTTTGTTTCCCCTGTGGAGCCATTATCCCAACTTTTGGTTGGTAGTCTTCGTTGCGGTGAGTTCTCCTTCGGTCGGCGTTCCGAAAATCCTAACTTTTGGTTAGTAGCCTTTCATACCAACTTTTGGTTGATAATCTTTTATGACGATCCCAACTTTTGGTTGGTAGTCTTCATTGTTTGCACAGTTGCCTCTGGTCGGCATCTGGGTGATCCTAACTTTTGGTTAGTAGCCTGTGTCTCATAAATTTTGGTTGTTACTCTCTAGCGATCCTAACTTTTGGTTAGTAGCTATTATTGTCCTTTTAATCAGTTACTACTTTTCATCCAAACTTTTGGTTGGTATCTTATGTCCTTTGTTTATCCCAACTTTGGGTTGGTACCCGTTGCTTATAAGTCCACCTTTGGCTGGCAATCACTTCATCCTATGTACATCCCACGTAATTTGCAAATTTCTAAGTTCTTTTAGTATTCAATCACCTTTTACCGTGAATATTTGAAAGCGGTCGCTCTTCATCCCTTCAGGTCCAAGTTGTTTGAATAGGGGCACTTGTAGCACCCCAAAATTTGCCCATCCCTTTTCTTATATCCTCACTTATGTTTCATATCATTTTTGTATTGACATTTGTACATAGCACCAATTTTAAACAGGGGATCAAGGTATCTTATCCAACAATCAAAAGAAGAGCTTCATAGCTCAATCAAGAGTTCATGCTCAACTTTTTGGCAATCTCAAGTCACAAGGTCTTCTACATGATTCGAAAGCTCAACACACACCTTGAGGGTCCTCTACATGGATTATGTGTCATCACAGGCCATCACAAGAGCCTTAGTCAGTGGAAATGGTCCTAGGATTCCATATGGTCAACAAAAGTCAAATGTGATTCAATTAGGTCAAAATCTTGGATCTCAAGATCAATCAAGGGCATGATAATTGTTTTCAAGTGATTTCATGTGTTTGGAACAAGAAGAATCATGGAGAAACATAAAATCAAGAGTTTGAGTAAATTAGGGTTTTGGTGAAAAAATTTCTAAGTGTAGAAAACCCTAATTCTAGCCATCTTGCAACATCCATAACTTTCTCATCCTTGATCCAATTGAGGTAAACTTGTTATCAAATTAAATAGGAAATCATGAACAACATGTTTATGGAAGGAGGCATGTCCAAAAGATCCATAGTTTGAGAGATATTATGAGGTAAAGTTGGGAAAATGGAGATTTTGACATTTCAACAATTAGAATTTTCTTTCTAAGTATAGAAAATAAGTTTGAAGTACCAACTTTCAAGTCCATCTTTCATGGTGGTACAAGCTTCAATTGAATTTTCCTACAACATCAGAATTGAATAGCATCCTCCAAGATTTCTTTTGAGTACTAGATCAAATCCGTTGGGTATGTAGAGTTCAAGTTACGAAGCTCTCAAGTTAGGGTTTCAAAGATGTCAAGTTTAACAAGTTGCTAGGCAGATTTTTGGTCCAAACTTCCAAGGCATTTTTTAATATGTTCTTCATCTCAAATGAAATTTACCATAACATGAAATTTGAAGATTATTATTCAAGCTTTCTATCCATTACTAGGACATATTCATTGAGTCAAAACTCTCCAAGTTATGTAGCTTCAAAGTTGAGGAACATGTTATGGTCACAAACATTGCCCAATTAAGCTAGACAAGTCATGTACCATGTGTATTATTTTTGAGCCATTTTTGCTATAATGAGAATCCACAAACTTGCATGACAAGAATGCTTTCCCACTCCCACCATTCTTCCCTTGCAGCCTCCAAGATGTCATCACCAGATCACCACCTTATTACATAACCTGTGTCACTCATCATCCACCCTTCACTTTTTTTTGAAAATTTTCACAAATCACTAACCATTTGTTTTACCTTAGTAATTATCATTTTAACCACTCAAACCTAGTATATAAACTCAAAAACCCTAAAATGAAAGGAGAACCTCATTGCTGCAAGAATCGGAGTGGAATTCCTCAACTTTTTCACAAAAAACCTCTCTATTCGAAACTCTTTTCTCCTCCAAGTTTCTCTGCATTTCTTGCCTATTTCATTCTCACTAAAGCATAAGGAAGTTGTTGGAAGCTCTCATTTGAAGGTTAAACACAATTTCAAGGGCCAACAGAGCCTCCTCGTTGAGTAAATTTCTCTTACTGTTTCCTCCTATGTTAGACTCGTTTCAGGCTTGTTTTTGTTGCATCTGAAGTCCTACACCATTGTAGGAATTGTTTGTTATGAGTTTGTATTGTTTTTGTGGATTTCAGTTCATGTGTTTACTTTTTCATGCTTTGATTTCAAGATGATGAAGTGTTTATTTTTGAATTCTAAGACTGGATTTGGAACCTACGTGGAAAATACTTTGGAACGGTGTCAAGTTTTGTTGTTTTTGATCACTTTTACAGTTGACTCCGGTGGGAGTCGTTGGAGAAGCCGACCAGAGTCCTAGCTCCGGCTTCTGATGTGTTGTTATGTTTGACTTTGCTAAGGTGTGTGTCGCTACTGCGAAAATCGGCGTCGGCTATGATAGAAGAGTCGCCACCGTGCGTTATTTATCCCAACGGAGGGAAAGGAAACGCTCGAAGTAAACCTAACGCAAAACGGGAAAGGAATGGTCATCGCAACCAAATCCTGGATTTGGGAGTCGATTACGCAAGGGGAAGGTATTAGCACCCCTCACGTCCGCCGTACTCGACGGGATCCACGCTTGTTTTCTGTCTAAGGGATTGTTACTCTATCTACACTAAAGGTCAAGGGACAAAAGGAAAGAAAAGAGAAAAGAGACTCGATAGAGCTTCGCCGCTCTATGCCTACGTATTCCCTCGTGCAATGGGAAAGTCAGAGTCTACGTAGTTCGGCCAACCACGGATGAAGAGGGGAAGGTTGCTCGCTAGGATACGGCATCCTATGCCTACGTACTTTCATACAGCATGAAAGATCAGAGCAAACGTAGTTCGGGCCACGGAAGACACAAGCTTGTCTAACTGTTTTTTATTACCTTATGAAAGGGTTTTTCTTGATTAAGAGTCCAAGCGGACAAAAATGACACTTTGATGTTTGTTTTAAATCTTTTACGAAAGAAGTGTTTTTTTGTTTGTTTGCAACCTCTGACGCACTAGAGACTATGATTTGAGAGTGACTACGTCGCATGTCACCCAAAGGGTGCCACACTAAGCAGCCAGACTACTGGAAAGAAGTGAAGGTGAGATAATACTTAGAAAGGGGGGGGGGGGGATTGAATAAGTATGGAAAATTAATACTTGAAAATAATCACACAATTATTTTTATCCTGGTTCGTTAAACAACTACTCCAGTCCACCCTTCTAGAGTGATTTGCCTTTCTCAACAAGGACTTAATCCACTATTAAATCAAACTGATTACAATAGTATCACCTAAGAACAACAGTTCTTAGTCTTCTCAAGAGCTACTGATTCTAACTGAATCCTCTTAAGGAATATCCTTTACAATCAATGTAAATTAAATACAAGAGTTTTTAATGCTTCTATAAAGCTATAATCACAACAGTGATTTTTCTCTTAAGTTTAAGTACAATGAGATTCTATGAAGAATTTAAGAATGAGAGCTTATAGAATATTATGATTTCTTTTCAGCAAGTGTGTAGCACTAAAGAATGAAGTGAGGATCTCCTTTTATAGGCAGCTGAATCATGCAAGCTGATCATTGAAAAGAGAGTCCAAAAGGTCTGAGCCTTTTTGTCTTCACATGCACTGACCTTTCCTTGAAATAGATGGCACAGTAAAATCCTTTTTGTCTGTGTAAGTGTGTCTAGCACAAATAAGGAAAGAGACGTTGAATAGATCCAACAGATATATTCTTGAAAATACTTCTTCAGATTCAGCAAGTTCTTCAGAGTCTGAATGGATCAGAGTCTTCTGATGAGATTCAGAACTATGTTGTATCAGAGTCTTCTGCAGCGTGTGTGCTTCTAGCGTGTTGATCATCAGAGCATTTTGACACAAAACTTCAGTACTTAGCAGCGTAGGTACTTTTAGAAACTTCTGTAGACTAATGCTTTGAGAAACTCTTCAATCAATATTCTTCTATACTTCTGATGCTTCAGCTTCAGATGCTTCTGACTATCTTCAGATGCTTCTGACTCAGAATGTTCTGGAGCTTCTTGCTTCAGATCCTTCTGGAGACTACGCTCAGGATCTTCTGTAAGGAGCAAACAGATTCTTCTGTAAGGTGCATCTGGCGCTTCAGAGTCAGAATAGCTTCTTGTATTCACGGCATATTTGCTTCTAGAGAGTTAATATAATATAAATCTGCAATAAAACTCTCAAACAAATTTTAGAGTATATAATTCTTAAATATAAATTTCCTTACAGTTATCATCAAAACAAAGAGTAATTATTAAGAACCAATCTGTGTTCTAACAATCTCCCCCTTTTTGATGATGACAAAAAGTATCAGAAATTTTATTTAATTGAACATAAAGAATTATAACTCCCCCTGAGATGATGAATCTCCCCCTGAGATGAATATGAAAAAGGAATAGAAACTTCCCTTTTTATTTTGAGTAATCTTCAGAGTCAGAGCTTGTTTGTCTTTGTAATTGATTAAGGGTCAGACTATCTTGCAGATATGAGATTTAGAGTTTGATAAAAGATAAATGATCTGAGAAACTCAGAGATTCTTTTATAGAGTGTTCTTATCAAAAGTTCTGAAATAGTCAATTTAGATATTAGAAAGAGTAGATATGTCTGAAGATTCATTCTAGTGAAATTATATTAAATAGTTCAGATCTTTATTTTCTCCCCCTTTTTTGTCATAAGCAAAAAGTAAAAAACTTTTAATAAAGACAAATAAAAGGAACAAGAGCAGATAATTCAATGGAGAATAACAAACTGATTCATTTAATCATAACAGAGCAAAAGTACATAGGAAAATATCAGAAGATATAACAATAACATTCAGATGCAAAAACAACAGATGCACAAACATGAGAAAAAAAATCTAAGAGTGTTTTGATAAAAGCCTCTTCAATAGGTCTGTGATCTCAGATTGTGATTGCTCTTGCTTTGACATGAACTTAGTTATTGTCTCATTCTTCTCATCTTGTTTAGACATCCACTCTGACATGTCCTCAGATTTCTTGTCTTGCTTCGCTATCCAAGATCTTATTTCAGATTGACCAGCTTCCAGAGCAGCAATCTTGTCTCCCAAATCTGGATATTCTGTCTTTATCTCTGATGATGGAGGTTCTGTATCCTGAACAGAGTCAATTGCCATATGTTCTGGAGATCCTGAAGAGGGTTCTACCAGGGTCATAGTCAATGCATTGGCAGTTGATTCTGGTGGAGGAGGAGGAGGAGCATCCAAACAAAGCAGAGGTTCAGTCTTGTTTACAATCCAGAATTGAGTTCTTTCAGCTCTGAGCTTTGCATCATCAGAACAGATGTTCTTCAGATTAGAAGCTACTGTATTGAATCTATTGACAAAACCTTTCCAGATGATGTCAGTCTCATTTGCATCCATAGTTTCAGAGCATCTCTTCTGAACAGTACCTAAAGACATCTGTATTTCTTGCAAAAAAGTTTGAAATAAATGATCAATATTAAGTCTGGGTGGTGGTTTAAGCAAGGTTTCCAGAGTCATATGTTTAGGTTTTGGAGTTGGTGGAATCATTGATTTAGAGATGGAAATCAGAGGTGGGGGAACATAAGGAATGAACGGAATTTCTGGTTTTTGAGGTAAAGATCTGTTTAATGCATTAAGCAGAGTTGGTTGAGGTCTTGTGCATGGGTAAACAATATCAAAAGATGCATTGGAGTATGGTACAAATGCAGAGTTTGATGGCTTATCAGATGCAACTGTGTTATCAGATGCAGGATGCAGAGCTGAAACAGCAGCTTTACCAGATGTAGCAGATAAGGTGGCTAATGATCCTTCATTGTTCATAGATTGAATATATGAAAGGATTACAGATGGAAGGGCCTGAATGAGCTTTGGTTTCAGAGGTTCCAAAGGTTCAGAAGGCTCAACTCTATCATAAAAATCTTTTAGTTTGAAACCATAAGATAAATTTTGATAAAGAGAAGACACTTGGGCACAAGATATTCCAGAAGATGATGGATTGGTAGAGGGAACAATCATCTCAGATGATGTTGCTGGTGGAGGCATAGGGTCTGGAATGGTAGATTTAGCAGGTAAGGTTGATTCAGGTTCAGGTTCAGGTTCATGTACAGGATATTTGTCAGATGGATTAATCAGAAAATCAGGATGAATTTCTGATTCAGATGAGTTTGAGGATGTTTCAGGAGTACAAGAGGTAGAAGAAACTTGAAACACTGTTTTTAATGGAGTGATGTCAAGAACTTCTGTCTCAGGGATATGAGATGGTTCTGAAGGGGTATCAGATTGTTGTGATGGTGGTGCAGATGAAACAGGAGCAGAAGTTACTTTAGAGGGTTCAGAAGTAACAGTTGCTACAGGTTCAGAAGATGGAATTGTTGATGGTGGAATGACAGAGTCTTTTTATGGTTGATGTTCTGTGGTTTGTTTTTCAGGATGATTTTCTGTTTGTGGTTGTGCAGAGTTTTGTTTATCAGAATTTTGTGGTAGTTCTGATGGTTGTGGTTCTGTTTGTTGTGGTTCTGTTTGTTGTGGAACAGTTGGTGATGGACGTGGAGTGAAGTGTTTGATGTGTATTTTAGGTTGAGGTGGTTTTGATACAGAAGCAGTAGGTTGTTTCTGAGGTGAGACAGAACTGGGGGCAGCAACAGATGTTGTTTGAGTGACAGGGGGTTTGGGAACAGACTTAATAGATGAAGCATTAATAACAACATTTTTAAAAGTAACAGAAGCTTTAGTACCTTTGAGTTTAATCCTCTTAGCAGATGCAGATGCAACTTCTCCAGAGTCCTTTCTCTTTAACAGATCCTTTGGTTTCTCAGCAATCTTAGCCTTCTTCTGGACAGGCTCAGATTCTGCTACAGGCTGAGATCTTTTCCTCTGAAGTGGAACTTCTTCTTCTTCTCCTGCATCTGGCAGTGGTTGCTTGACAAGTTACATTGGCTGGAACAGGCACTCCTTCCCTTTTGCATTCCTCTATATACATCAGAACAATGTGTCTAGGTTCTTCAGCAAAGAATAGAGGAAAGTCAGATACTGGAATCCTCTTATTCAGATCAGACATATTTAACCTCTTTGGAGCAGTAGTAAGTTCATCTACAATCTTGAGTCTCAGAAGGCTTTTAGCGTTCAGAGGCTTTCCCATAATGAACTCTAGTTCCTCTGTAACACCAGCATCATACAGAGCAGCCACTAAACCATTTTCAGTGAGAAGATCTGATAGCAACCTTCCAAAAGGTATCCAAGTCCTGATCTTCTGGCCTTTTTCCTTCACAGATTCTCTAGATGCATTGTTGTGATTCCACAGATGCATGAACAAAAGGTAAGGCAGATCTACCTTGTTACTCTGACTAAGGCAGTACATAAAATAGATTTGTTCATTGTTGACATAATCTGGGGAATTTGTTGACTTTCTGTGATGTATACATCCCATGAAGATCTTGGCCCAGATCTTGTAGTCAGGCTTCAGATCTTTGAATCTGTTAGAGGCTTGTCCAGCAGTCATAACCTCCTCATAAACTTCATCCATATCAACACGCCCAGCTGGCAGATGTGAAACACCATCTGTTTCTTCATAACCAATCAGTCTTCTAATCAGATCCTCTGTGATGATGATCTCCTTTCCCAGCACAGATGATAAAATAAACTTTGGATACACAGATGCATGAATCCAGAATTCTTTAACAAGCAGAGGGTAAAGTGGTCCAAACAGTCTATCAAAGTATTTCACCCAACCTTGAGCTCTAACAATGGAGCGAAAATCAAACCCATTGTCAGCCAAAGAATCAAATTCCACCATGGATTCACACAACACTTCTAACTTATCAACAGGTGTGAGAAGAGTTCTCTGTGGAGGAGTATATGGAGCAGCACCTAGGTTATCTGAAGTCACAGCAGCCATAGTTGATTGAAACTGTGCAGTTGTTGATGAAGAAGACGCCATTGAAGATTGATTTTTAGAACACTTATGTTTTGAGTTTTTATGCAGAGAGAACAATAGATGAAAATGCATATAAATTCCGAGAGTGAAAAGTGTGAAAGTGAATACACATCAAGTAATTATACTAATCACATAGGCACACCAAGAGACAGAAAGAACGCACGTTTGAGCAGCATTAAATGAAGAGAATAAAATCATTTCAAATAATAAATGCTTCTGACAGATTTGGGGGGAAAACCAAGATATTTACTATTCAAATTTCACCTCAAACGTCTTTTCAGTTGTCCACACGCCACCTCATCAGATTTTGTGGGACACGTGTTTGCTTGCATGTTGTTCTGAATTCTCTCAAGAAATGAAACGTTAGCCAACGTTCAGATCTTCTAAAGATGATTAGTTCAGATTATCACATCAGAAATATTAATCAGAATAGAATAAATGAGCAGAAGAAATACTTCAGATGAATTAAGCATTTTTGCATCTGGAACAATTTGCTTCTGATAAATATCATTCTGGACAAAAATCCATACCAATATTTTTCAGAATAAAATTGAATCTATCTTCAACAAGGGGTTTTGTAAAAATATCTGCCCATTGATGATCTGTATCAACAAAGGCTAAATTTATGATTCCCTTCTGAACATAGTCTCTGATGAAATGATGCTTAATTTCTATATGTTTTGCCTTAGAATGTAAGATGGGATTCTTGGACAAACATATAGCAGAAGTATTATCACAAAAGATAGAAATGTTACTCTAAAAAATTTGATAATCTTCTAGTTGACTTTTCATCCAGAGCATCTGCGTACTACATCCAGCAGCAGCAATGTATTCAGCCTCTGTGGTTGAAAGTGCAATTGTGGGTTGCTTCTTGTTGTACCAGGAGATTAGATTTCTTCCTAGAAATTGACAACTTCCAGAAGTACTTTTTCTTTCCACTCTGTCTCCAGCATAGTCAGCATCACAGAAGCCAACTAATTTAAAATCATCAGATTTTCTGTAACACAAACCCACATTAGAAGTACCTTTCAGATACCTTAGAATCCTCTTGACAGCTGTCAAGTGTGATTCTCTAGGATCTGATTGGAATCTAGCACACAGACAAACACTGAATAATATATCAGGTCTAGAAGCAGTAAGATAAAGAAGAGAGCCAATCATACCTCTGTAGAGCTTCTGGTCTACTTTCTTACTTACCTCTTCTTTCCCAAGTGAGCTAGTAGGATGCATTGGAGTCTTTGCCACCTTGCTGTCAGACATGTTGAATTTCTTCAGAAGTTCTTTAACATACTTTGTCTGATGTATGTAGGTGCATTCTGGAGTTTGATTAACTTGGATTCCTAAAAAGAATCTGAGTTCTCCCATCATGCTCATTTCAAATTCTGCCTGCATACATGTAGCAAACTCCTTTCCAAGCATAACATTTGTTGATCCAAAAATAATATCATCTACATAAATTTGGCAAATTAGAAGATCTTTCTTTATGGTTTTACAGAATAGAGTTGTATCCACTTTGCCTCTGATAAAATTCTTCTCCAGAAGAAAATTACTCAATCTCTCATACCAAGCTCTGGGAGCTTGTTTTAATCCATATAGAGATTTCTTTAATTTGAAAACATGATCTGGAAAATTTTCATTTTCAAAACCAGGAGGTTGGTGGACATAAACTTCTTCTTCTATAATGCCATTAAGAAAGGCACTTTTAACATCCATCTGATACAGAGTGATGTTATTCTGTGCAGCAAAAGAAATAAGAAGGCGTATAGATTCTAACCTTGCCACTGGAGCATATGTCTCAGTGTAATCAATACCTTCTTGCTGACTGTATCCTTGAGCAACCAGTCTTACCTTATTCCTCTCAACTTCTCCCTTTTCATTCAGCTTATTCCTGAAGACCCATTTTGTTCCAATAACATTGAATCCTTTAGGTCTAGGAACCAGATCCCAAACTTCATTTCTGGTGAATTGATTCAGCTCTTCTTGCATAGCTATAATCCATTCATTATCTTCCAGAGCCTCATCTACAGATGTTGGTTCTATTATTGACACTAAGCCAAATAAAGAAGATTCAGAAGTTCTGAGAAATGATCTTGTCCTTATTGGATCATCTTTCTTTCCAATTATCACATCTTCTGGATGAGAAGATTTGATTCTGGAAGAAGATCCTCTGAAATTTGGTCTATCAGAAATATGCAAATTGTTTAGTTGGGAAGTCAAAGGTGTAGCATCTAGGGTTGCTTCAGATTCTTTGATTTTTGCCTTTTCTTCCTCTGAGGCTTCAGAGTCTGTGAGAATCACTTCTCTATCTGCAGAATTTTCAAACTGCTTTGGCTTTTCAGAGCCAAGCTTATCATCAAATCTAACATGAATAGATTCTTCAACAATCTATGTTTCAGTATTGAATACTCTGTAGCCTTTAGAGCGTTCAGAATAACCAAGCATGAAACACTTCTGTGCTTTGGAATCAAACTTGTTCAGATTATCTTTAGTATTAAGCATAAAACAAATACATCCAAAAGGATGAAAATAAGAAATGTTAGGCTTTCTGTTTCTCCACAATTCATAAGGAGTCTTTTCCAGAAGAGGTCTTACAGACACTCTGTTCTGAATATAACAAGCTGTGCTAATTGCTTCTGCCCAAAAATGTTTTTCCAGATTTGTCTCATTGATCATGGTTCTGGCCATCTCTTGCAATGTTCTATTTTTCCTCTCTACAACTCCATTTTGTTGTGGAGTTCTAGGGCAGGAGAAATCATGTGCAATGCCTTTTTCAGAAAAATATTTTTCAAAATGTTTATTTTCAAATTCTCCACCATGATCACTTCTGACTTTAATAATTTTGGAATCTTTTTCAGTCTGGACTTGATTGCAGAAGTTAAAGAACACAGAATGAGACTCATCCTTGTGTTTTAGAAACTTTACCCATGTCCATCTGCTGTAGTCATCTACAATGACTAACCCATACTTCTTGCCTCTGATGGATGCAGTTTTCACTGGTCCAAACAGATCAATGTGAAGTAATTCCAATGGTCTGGAGGTAGAAACAACATATTTTGATTTAAAATGAGATTTTGAAAATTTACCTCTTTGACATGCTTCACACAGAGCATCTGAGTTGAACTTCAACTTAGGAAGTCCTCTGACCAGATTGAGTTTATTAATCTGAGATATACGTCTCATATTAATATGCCCCAATCTTCTATGCCAGACCCATTGCTCATCATTCACAGATAAGAGGCATTTTACATTTTGAACTTTAAGTTCTGAAAGGTTAATTTTATAAATGTTGTGTTTCCTCTTTCCACTGAATAGGATAGAGCCATCCTTTTGACATACAGCTTTGCAACATTTTTTATTAAAGATTATATCATAACCATTGCCACTTAATTGACTTATGGACAACAGATAATGTTTCAATCCTTCAACTAACAGAACATTAGTAATAGAGGGAAGTTTACCATTTCCAATAGTGCCAGATCTAATGATCTTGGCCTTCTGGTTCTCTCCAAACTTCACGTCCCCTCCAGATCTAAGTTCCAGGCTTTGGAACATAGACCTTTCTCCTGTCATGTGTCGTGTGTAACACCCCAATTTTTAGTAATTATTTATTAATTAAATTAATTGATTAATTATGTGATTTTAGGCCTAATTGAATTAACTAATTTATGTGATTTATTTGATATAATTGAATTAGTTGATTTATTGAATTTATATAAATTATTTGATTTATTTGAGTTGTTTGGATTAATTGAATTATTGGACATATTCGAAATAATTGATTTAATTTTATTATTTAACTTATATGATATATTCTAATTTGTAGAATAATATAGAATTGTTAGATTAATTGATTGGGCCTATTTGGGAGTGTGAATAGACATGAGTTATTAAGCCCATTGGAATTACTAGGTTAATTAAAATTGTGAGAATTGTATAAAATAAGAGAATGGGATAAAAGAGAATAGAAAGAAAGAAAAGATAGAAAGGAGAAAAGAGGCAAAGAGAGGAGTGGAGAAGAAGAGGAGGAAACTCAAGAGAAAGAGCAAAAGTTCAACAAATTCAAGGTAAGGGTGAGAAACATTATTATTTGATCAATGTGTATGATTATGTATGAGTTGTGTTGGATTTGTTGGGTGTTTTTCTCTATTTTCTATTTCTAGGGCATAAATGGTTTAATCGGTAGAATCGAGTTTTGAACGGTTAGAATTCAAAATAAATTGCATAGTTTAGTCGGGTAATGTTTAGTCGTGATTATTGGATTTCGTTTGATTGAATATGGTTGAGTTTGTGAGTTTTGACATTTTTGGATAATTGAGCGTTTGAGATTTGAGTGAAAATCGGACGTCGTAGAAATCGTGTTTAATGGTTCTAATTCACTGCTATATGTTAGGTGAGTATGAGTATGTGTTTGTTTCGGAAAAAAGAATTGAATCGGCCGGATTTTCGGGCGAAAATGCAAAATCCCGTAGCCGTGTTTAGGCAAAATTCTGGTTTTTCGGAAAACTTCGAAAATTCATAACTCTTGAACCGTAAGTCGGTTTTGACCCCCGTTCGAAGGGTTGGTAAGTTAACGAGATTATATTTCTAGAAAAAATGGCTTTGAGGCCTGTACCTAGTTCAATTATAGCAGAAAATTGAAAACATATTGTTGTGTTGATTTTTACCATCGCGAATGTGTGTGATTGATGTGTTATTGTGCAAAATACTTTTGTTATATAACGTATAGCTTGTGCATGTTGTGATATGATATGTTGTGGGTAGCCGTATGGCGTGAATCCTAGATGGTGGAATCGATTATGAAATATAGTCTTTTGACAAATATATGCATATTGTTTGTATGTGAAGAATGCATGAGAACATATTGTGAATATGTGTGCATTGCTTGATAAATGTGGTAATGATATTGAAGTGTAAATGCATATTGATTGTATGCGATATTGTGAATGCATGAGAACATATTGTGAATATGTGTGCATTGTTTGACAAATATGTTGATGAAAAGTATGAATACTTGATTATATGATATGTTGTGTGTGCAATCTTGTTTAATTCTTGAAGGGAGGAATTATGTGAATGCATGGGATTAAGACGTGTGATCGGTCTTAAGTGCATTTTGTTGTTGATTGCATATGCATCATTTAGTCAAGAGGCAATGTTTGCTAGTTTCGTGGAGGCTAGTGACTTGTCCCAAACCTAGAGCGGGGTTTGAAAGCTTAGGGAACGGGCTTTTGTTGTTATCGGTCTAGGGAACGGACCCGGTTTAAGTGTAAAAACCGAAAAATGATAACAAGTGTTGGTACCATATGGCATGAGTTGCATTGAGTTGCATTGAGTCTCATGGAATGAATATATGATTGTTGTATGAAGTTATGCATATGAGTATGTGCATTACTTGTGTAATTGAGAGTTGTGAATATGTGATCATTGTATGAAAGTATGCTTATGAACATGAATTGTTGATTTGAGAATTGTGAATGTGTAATTGTGAATTAGTGAGTAAACATAATATGTGTATGTTCATGTGGAATGTTGAGATTTATGGATACGTGCATGATGAATATGCTTGGTGATTATCCATATTTGATTATATATATATATATATATATATATATATATATATATATATATATATATATATATATATATATATATATATATATATATATATATATATATATATATATATATATATATATATATATGTGTGTGTGTGTTGTATTGTACATGATGAGTTATAATGAATTGTGGTGAGAAAATGTGGAATATATGTATTTTGTGCTTGTGTATTTGTGTATATATAATTATATGCATTGTTATTATGATAATATTTCTCACCCTTCTGCTGGAATGATGTCCTACATGACATCGTGCAGGTATCAAGGAGTAGTATTGCTCGTAGTTACGAGGTCTCTTTTGGTGTAGCCGTTTAGTGATTTAATTATGTTGGGTCGAGTCATGCTCTGGTCATGTAACACTGGGATCACTTGGGTTGTGTTTAAGATATACATTGTGTACTCTATAAACGTGTTTATATCCATTGGAATATTATGATGTTGGCCTTAGTGCCTAAGTGATGTTGTTTTATGTGATAAAAACAAATGTTTCTTTTATGAAAATTGTGGTATAATTGAATCCGCTGCTACATGCAAAGTGAAGTTTTGTAAAGCATAATTTTATATTGAAATAGTAATGAGCATGACAGGTGGTTTTGATATTTTGAAAGTTATGTGTAATACCCTTTTGTAAATGCATGGAAATTTACTCTGATTATTCATATATTATCCGTGGGGTTTAGAAGGGTGTTACAATTGGTATCAGAGCCTGGTTGGTTCGTCCGGCCAAGTTGTCTAATGTTGTTTGTTCCCTGGTATATGCATGTGTGTGAAAACACTGTCGATACATGTTTGTTGTCTAACCTTTGTCTGCAAGAGTGAGAATGATTCAAGTGGGGGAAAAACTGGTGCTTCTCCAGGATGCTGCAAGTGTGGAGTTGTAGCTCAGTGTATGGTTGAACGCTCTTATAGTTTGGTAAAGACGGTTTATGCCCCATTATGATTGTCGACTGTCTATTAACAAATTGAGGAACTGATCACCCTTAATCTCTTGTTGATAGTAGTTGGGATTGTGTTGGATGGGATAGACGTGTCTTGCAAGCTTAAATGGCGTGAGCAGTGAATTGTTTGGAATTAAGCCAAGTGCTTAAGAATTGTTTTGATGAGTCGGCGCAGGACAGTGTTGAGATGTTTAATTTTGATGGGAATTTTGAGTGTTAATGAAGGTAGTGATAGCCAAGACGTGAAGTGGGGTTGTGATCGGCTTAGTTGCGGAAACTAGTCTGATATTGAGAGTCCATGTTATATGTCTATTTGGATAGTCAAAGAATTAAATTGATTGAGTAGTTTTGAGACTTGTGTCTGGTGAGTGTGCTACGGTAATAGATTATGAGGTCGAGTATATAAAGGGTGGATAGTGACTTCTGGTGATTATTAAAGGAAGTAAGATGTGGGATACTATATCGGTAATTGGACTTTAAACATTTTAAGAGTTGGAGATGTGTTGAATGACCTTCTAATAGTGACGATGTTGTTTTCGTATTTTGTCCTAATGGGAGAACCGTAACTCGGAATGACGCAAGATTAGAAGCGCGGGAAGTATTACAATGTTTTATGTGATGGTGAAGTAGTGACATGGAATTAAGTATTTACTGATGGAATATGTTTGGATGTTGTAGTAAGTGCGGAAAGTGCGGTTCGTGTTTTCGCCATAACTCACAGATTGAGTGTCCGTTTGGCATGGGATTCTCCATACTTAATTGAGTGAGTCAATGGTTGGGTAACCAATGATATTTGGATATACTCGAAGAGTAAAGAGGATCATGTTGAGCATCAGGAACTTGAGTTATCAGTGTTGGAGAAGAAGTAGTAATATTCTACTGTGAAGAAAGTTTAAGGAATTGTTAGGAAAGTTGTCAACAGCTCGTGTATTGGTTTTTCCGAATCCGACAGAACAAATTGTTGTGTTTTGTGATGTTTGGTTGATATGATTGGGGGATATGTTAAGTACAACATCAGCGAGTTTTGGTTATGCTTTAAGGCAACTTAAAGTACATAAGGGAATTATCTGACAAGTAATTGGAGTTGGTTGCTGTTGCGTGTTTGTGTCAGAGTTTGGAAGCCTCAATTGTTTAGTTGAGATTTGAGATGGTTGGTGATCTTAAGAACTTAAGGTATTTGTGGATTTGAAAAAGAGTTGAATATGGTGCAGAGGAAATAAATAGGGACTTCTGAGGGAGTATGGTTTTGGGTTGAATTACCATTCGAGTGAGACCAAGTGGTAGCAGAGGTATCAAATTGGAAATTTCTGTATACACCAATGATGATGGTAATGAGTTAGAACTGATGAAGCAAATTCGGGATATGAGTTTGGTCTGTGAAGAAAATATCTTAGGGAGTTGAGCTTTGTATCTTGAGACTGACTATAGGTATTCTTGATAAGATTCAAAGAAGTCGAAGTTCTAATTTGAGTTAATAGATTGATTAAATTTAATGAATTGAAGTCGAAGAGCTGATTTTCGGATTGATGAGAATGATACCATGAGATGTCGTGATGGAGTGTGTGTTCCAAATAGTGTGAGTTGGATAAGAGTACTCTGGAAGAAGAACATTGAGATAGATGGAGAGAGAAGTGGTTGAAGTGGTATGTGCTGGTTTGACTTATCGGAAGTCGAAGTGTGAACATCAGAGGTTGTTGGACCTGATACAACTGTTGAATATTTCTAAATGGTATGGGATAGTATTCCCATGGATTTTGTGTCGGGTTTTCCGAAGAAATGTGGAGGGGTATGATTCGACTTGGGTGGTTATGAATGGATTGGCAAGATTAACTCATTTCTTACTAATGAGGATGAATCATTCTATGCTGAAGCTAGCTAAGAGGTATAGTGAGGAAGTTACGGGGTAGTATGGGTTACCGTCGAATATTGTGTCAGATGGGAATCTAAATTTTCGTTGAGATTTTGAGAAAGTTGTAGACGCTTTGGGTGTCATGTTGAAGTTGAACTTTGTCTAGCATCCGTGGACGGATTGGACAGACAAAGAGAACTATCTAGTATGTAGGGGATTTGTGGAGAGCTTGTGTGTTGGATCAAGGTGGATCGTGGGATAGTTAACTATCGTTGCTTGAATTACCTACAATGACAATGATTATTCTAGTATCGGAATGACATTATATGAGGCTTTGTACGGTAAGAGGTGTAGGAATCCTTTGTGTTGATGTGTGTCAGGCGAGAGTGTTGTACTCGGACCTGAAATTGTGCAAGAGACGACTAGAAAGATTAAAAGGGCCCAAGAAAAGACGTGTTTCGAGAGTTACAATAGTAACTGGTGTCGGTCGAGCTTGAGGTCTCGGAAGCACCCACTGTGTTTTGTTGATCTGTATCAAAGTGGCGCAGCGGAAGCATGGAGAAAATAGCATGTTAGATTGTTTTACCGCTGTCGCTTGTGGGAATTGCATGATGTGTTCATGTGTCTAAGTTGAGGAAGTGCATTGATTCAGATGGATAGTGTACGAGTGAGAGAGGATTTGATTGTTGAGACATTGCCAGTTCAGGTTGATGAACGAGAAGCAACTTCGAGGTATAGAGATTCCTTTGGTGGAGGTAGTTGGGAGATTAGGATGCGAGAGTCGTATCCAGAGTTATTTGAATCAGGTAACATTTTCGAGGACGAAAATTCCTAAAGTGGGGGAGGGTTGTAACACCCCAATTTTTAGTAATTATTTATTAATTAAATTAATTGATTAATTATGTGATTTTAGGCCTAATTGAATTAACTAATTTATGTGATTTATTTGATATAATTGAATTAGTTGATTTATTGAATTTATATAAATTATTTGATTTATTTGAGTTGTTTGGATTAATTGAATTATTGGACATATTCGAAATAATTGATTTAATTTTATTATTTAACTTATATGATATATTCTAATTTGTAGAATAATATAGAATTGTTAGATTAATTGATTGGGCCTATTTGGGAGTGTGAATAAACATGAGTTATTAAGCCCATTGGAATTACTAGGTTAATTAAAATTGTGAGAATTGTATAAAATAAGAGAATGGGATAAAAGAGAATAGAAAGAAAGAAAAGATAGAAAGGAGAAAAGAGGCAAAGAGAGGAGTGGAGAACAAGAGGAGGAAACTCAAGAGAAAGAGCAAAAGTTTAACAAATTCAAGGTAAGGGTGAGAAACATTATTATTTGATCAATGTGTATGATTATGTATGAGTTGTGTTGGATTTGTTGGGTGTTTTTCTCTATTTTCTATTTCTAGGGCATAAATGGTTTAATCGGTAGAATCGAGTTTTGAACGGTTAGAATTCAAAATAAATTGCATAGTTTAGTCGGGTAATGTTTAGCCGTGATTATTGGATTTCGTTTGATTGAATTTGGTTGAGTTTGTGAGTTTTGACATTTTTGGATAATTGAGGGTTTGAGATTTGAGTGAAAATCGGACGTCGTAGAAATCGTGTTTAATGGTTCTAATTCACTGCTATATGTTAGGTGAGTATGAGTATGTGTTTGTTTCGGAAAAAAGAATTGAATCGGCCGGATTTTCGGGCGAAAATGCAAAATCCCGTAGCCGTGTTTAGGCAAAATTCTGGTTTTTCGGAAAACTTCGAAAATTCATAACTCTTGAACCGTAAGTCGGTTTTGACCCCCGTTCGAAGGGTTGGTAAGTTAACGAGATTACATTTCTAGAAAAAATGGCTTTCAGGCCTGTACCTAGTTCAATTATAGCAGAAAATTGAAAACATATTGTTGTGTTGATTTTTACCATCGCGAATGTGTGTGATTGATGTGTTATTGTGCAAAATACTTTTGTTATATAACGTATAGCTTGTGCATGTTGTGATATGATATGTTGTGGGTATCCGTATGGCGTGAATCCTAGATGGTGGAATCGATTATGAAATATAGTCTTTTGACAAATATATGCATATTGTTTGTATGTGAAGAATGCATGAGAACATATTGTGAATATGTGTGCATTGCTTGATAAATGTGGTAATGATATTGAAGTGTAAATGCATATTGATTGTATGCGATATTGTGAATGCATGAGAACATATTGTGAATATGTGTGCATTGTTTGACAAATATGTTGATGAAAAGTATGAATACTTGATTATATGATATGTTGTGTGTGCAATCTTGTTTAATTCTTGAAGGGAGGAATTATGTGAATGCATGGGATTAAGACGTGTGATCGGTCTTAAGTGCATTTTGTTGTTGATTGCATATGCATCATTTAGTCAAGAGGCAATGTTTGCTAGTTTCGTGGAGGCTAGTGACTTGTCCCAAACCTAGAGCGGGGTTTGAAAGCTTAGGGAGCGGGCTTTTGTTGTTATCGGTCTAGGGAACGGACCCGATTTAAGTGTAAAAACCGAAAAATGATAACAAGTATTGGTACCATATGGCATGAGTTGCATTGAGTTGCATTGAGTCTCATGGAATGAATATATGATTGTTGTATGAAGTTATGCATATGCGTATGTGCATTACTTGTGTAATTGAGAGTTGTGAATATGTGATCATTGTATGAAAGTATGCTTATGAACATGAATTGTTGATTTGAGAATTGTGAATGTGTAATTGTGAATTAGTGAGTAAACATAATATGTGTATGTTCATGTGGAATGTTGAGATTTATGGATACGTGCATGATGAATATGCTTGGTGATTATCCATATTTGATTATATATATATATATATATATATATATATATATATATATATATATATATATATATATATATATATATATATATATATATATATATATATATATATATATATATGTGTGTGTGTTGTATTGTACATGATGAGTTATAATGAATTGTGGTGAGAAAATGTGGAATATATGTATTTTGTGCTTGTGTATTTGTGTATATATAATTATATGCATTGTTATTATGATAATATTTCTCACCCTTCTGCTGGAATGATGTCCTACATGACATCGTGCAGGTATCAAGGTGTAGTATTGCTCGTAGTTACGAGGTCTCTTTTGGTGTAGCCGTTTAGTGATTTAATTGTGTTGGGTCGAGTCATGCTCTGGTCATGTAACACTGGGATCACTTGGGTTGTGTTTAAGATATACATTGTGTACTCTATAAACGTGTTTATATCCATTGGAATATTATGATGTTGGCCTTAGTGCCTTAGCGATGTTGTTTTATGTGATAAAAACAAATGTTTCTTTTATGAAAATTGTGGTATAATTGAATTCGCTGCTACATGCAAAGTGAAGTTTTGTAAAGCATAATTTTATATTGAAATAGTAATGAGCATGACAGGTGGTTTTGATATTTTGAAAGTTATGTGTAATACCCTTTTGTAAATGCATGGAAATTTACTCTGATTATTCATATATTATCCGTGGGGTTTAGAAGGGTGTTACATCGTGAGCATCCAGAGTCCAGGTACCATGATTGGTGTCCTGACCTTGCTGCTAAGAACATCTGCAACAGGAATTATTTTGTTTTTAGGTACCCAGATCTTCTTGGGTCCTTTGGGGTTAGTTGGTTTGCAGGTTTGTCTAAACTTCTGTTTTGCAACATAATGTTTATTCTGACTTGCCTTTGGTTTAAACACATAAGTACTCTTCTCAGAGCTTGTGTGTTTAATGTCATTCAGATGACCAAATTTGAATTGAGAATACAGAGGTGTCTTCCTGATGAAAAGTTTGTCAACAGGTTTTGGATTGCTTCCAGATGAAGACTCATATCCAATGCCTCTTCTGTTGTTTCCACTAACACCATAGATCATGGAAGCCATCTTGCTTCTGTCTATGCTCTTAGTGAGAAATCTCTGAAAACTAGAGTCATATTTTTCTAAAATATTTTCACAAGACTTAGTCTCAGATTCAGATTCTTGTTGAGTTCTATCAAAGTCATTTTTGATTTTTAAATTTATTTCTTTCTGCTCAACAAGTTCTGTTTTCAGAAGATCAATCTCAGATTCAAGATTGCTTTTCAGCTTCTTGTATTTGAGTTTGATGTTGTTATAACTTTTAAGAACTTCTGTAACAACTTTAATGAGTTCTTCTTTGGTAAGTTTAGCCATTACCTCTTCTGCATCATCATCAGATTCAGATTCTGATTCATATCCAGAGGTACCTTCCTCTTGATCCTCTGTCCTGGCCATCAGTGCAACGTTTGCACATTCTTCTTCTGATTCAGAAGATGACTCACACTCATCTGAGTCATCCCATGTTGCCATCAGAACCTTCTTCTTCTTGTTGAACTTCTTCTTAGGTTTTTCTTTCAGAAGTTTAGGGCAGTCATTCTTGTAGTGCCCAGGTTCTTTGCACTCGTAGCACACCACTTCTTTCTTGGCAGATCTTCTGTGACTAGAAGATTCCTTTCTGTTGTCAGATCTTCTGAAGTTGTTAAACTTCTTTCCCTTGTGCTTCCAGAGTTTGTTAATCCTTCTAGACAGCATGGATAACTCATCTTCTTCTTCAGAAGAAGATTCTTCAGAGCTTTCTTGAATGACCTGCAAAGCTTTAGCAGTTTTGTTAGATTTTAAAGCTATGGATTTACCTTTATCTTTCTTCTGGGGTTCATCTTCCTCCAGCTCAATTTCATGGCTTCTCAAAGCACTGATAAGTTCTTCTAAAGAGATCTTGTTCAGATCTTTTGCCATCTTTAATGCAGTCACCATTAGTCTCCATCTGGTGGGTAGACTTCTGATGATTTTCTTGACATGATCTGACGTTGAGTAGCCCTTGTCCAGAACTTTCAGACCAGCTGTAAGAATCTGAAATCTAGAAAACATAGTTTCTACATTTTCAGAATCTTCCATTTTAAATGCCTCATACTTCTGTATGAGCGCCAGAGCCTTGGTCTCTTTAACCTGAGAATTTCCCTCATGAGTCATTTTGAGTGACTCAAACATGTCATGAGCAGTATCTCTGTTAGTAATCTTCTCATACTCAGTATGAGAGATTGCATTAAGCAATATAGTTCTGGCTTTGTGGTGATTCTTGAAATCTCTTTTCTGCACTTCAGTCATTGATTTTCTATCAATCTTTTTGCCATCCTCATCAGTAGGATGTTCATATCCATCAATGACCAAATCTCAAAGATCAGCATCATACCCAAGAAAAAAACTTTCTATTCTATCTTTCCAATAGTCAAATTTTTCTCCATCAAACATTGGAGGTTTGGTACTGATCCTATCCCTCTCTTCATATTTATTGTTGATATTTGACATTGAATTATCATCCATGATAACAAATAAATATATTGATCAAAGTATATCTCTCTGGATCTTTAGCACACTCAGAACCGGAGCTCTGATGCCAACTGAAGGTGAGATAATACTTAGAAAGGGGGGGATTGAATAAGTATGGAAAATTAATACTTGAAAATAATCACACAATTATTTTTATCCTGGTTCGTTAAACAACTACTCCAGTCCACCCTTCCAGAGTGATTTGTCTTTCTCAACAAGGACTTAATCCACTATTAAATCAAACTGATTACAATAGTATCACCTAAGAACAACAGTTCTTAGTCTTCTCAAGAGCTACTGATTCTAACTGAATCCTCTTAAGGAATATCCTTTACAATCAATGTAAATTAAATACAAGAGTTTTTAATGCTTCTATAAAGCTATAATCACAATAGTGATTTTTCTCTTAAGTTTAAGTACAATGAGATTCTATGAAGAATTTAAGAATGAGAGCTTATAGAATATTATGATTTCTTTTCAGCAAGTGTGTAGCACTAAAGAATGAAGTGAGGATCTCCTTTTATAGGCAGATGAATCATGCAAGCTGATCATTGAAAAGAGAGTCCAAAAGGTCTGAGCCTTTTTGTCTTCACATGCACTGACCTTTCCTTGAAATAGATGGCACAGTAAAATCCTTTTTGTCTGTGTAAGTGTGTCTAGCACAAATAAGGAAAGAGACGTTGAATAGATCCAACGGATATATTCTTGAAAATACTTCTTCAGATTCAGCAAGTTCTTCAGAGTCTGAATGGATCAGAGTCTTCTGATGAGATTCAAAACTATGCTGTATCAGAGTCTTCTGCAGCGTGTGTGCTTCTAGCGTGTTGATCATCAGAGCATTTTGACACAGAACTTCAGTACTTAGCAGCGTAGGTACTTTCAGAAACTTCTGTAGACTAATGCTTTGAGAAACTCTTCAATCAATATTCTTCTTTACTTCTGATGCTTCAGCTTCAGATGCTTCTGACTATCTTTAGATGCTTCTGACTCAGAATGTTCTGGAGCTTCTTGCTTCAGATCCTTCTGGAGACTACGCTCAGGATCTTCTGTAAGGAGCAAACAGATTCTTCTGTAAGGTGCATCTGGCGCTTCAGAGTCAGAATAGCTTCTTGTATTCAAGGCATATTTGCTTCTAGAGAGTTAATATAATATAAATCTGCAATAAAACTCTCAAACAAATTTTAGAGTATATAATTCTTAAATATAAATTTCCTTACAGTTATCATCAAAACAAAGAGTAATTATTAAGAACCAATCTGTGTTCTAACAAGAAGCTCTCTTGCAACCCTTTCTCAAATAGCTTAAGGCTCGTAACGTACGACATCGATTAACCTTATTACTGTATTTTTGAGTTGTTTTGAGATAAGAAGAGAAAGAAGCTCTAAAAAGCCTAAGGTTGAAAAGGGAATAAAAACTAACCTAATGTTGTCATGCATGGATACGAATCCTAATGTCTGTCATAATTCCCTCCTGTACAGAGGAAATCAGAGATCCTAGGGGATAAACAGAAAAGAAAACAAGCAAATACAGTAAAATGCATGCAATGCAGCAATACAAGTGAGGCAAGGGAGTCCTGCTCCACCTCGAACCTGGGAAAACAATAGGCAAAGTGAATCAACATTCACTTCAAACCTATGGGGCAAGCTACACAAGCCAACAAACAAATACAGAAAAACAAAAACCAAAGCAGAGGAGGCAGCCCAAGCAGCAGCACTAAACTCCTACAGCAAACAGCACAAGCAGCAGCTCTGACAGCAATAGTTGATTAAACAGCATAAAGTTGACAGCAACAACCTTCATCTGCATGAATAGCTCCCATCTTCAAGCTTCACTAAACCTTCAATCTTCAACAAGCATTAAGCTTCAACAAGCTCCAAACTTCAACCAGTAAGCAGCTTCAACAAGCTCCTAACTTCATCTTCAACAAGCAGGAAAACCCTAGCTTCAACAAGCAACCAGCTTCAACAAGCACAAACTTCATTCTCAACAAGCTTCAACAAGAAACCTCCAAGGGAGAATCAATTAACAAGATCAAGTTGAAATGTTAAGTAACTTAATGACAACCAAAGGAAGCCACTAAGAACTTAACATTATAGTAGAAAAGTACCCTCAAAGTTCTACTCTTAAAGCATGCCATTCATCCCTCCAAAGGAGAGATGTGACTTCTTTAAGAGGACTTTATGTCATTGGATTGAATGGAGATGAACAATATACTCCATGTTTGAAGAAACAAGCAAAACTAATCTGATGCTCTTCCTAAAACCCTAGTTTCCCTTAGCTCCTGACAAGCATCCACAAAGATGAGAAATTCTTCACATTCAAGCTCCTTCAAGCTCTCCAAACAATCTTCAAGTTGTCTTCATCTTCATCCAAGCACAACAGCACCACCACCCTAATCTATGGGGAACTATTGAATTAAACTAGTCAAGTTAGTTCATTAGAAACACCTAGAAGTTAGTCTTAAAACTAAATCTAATTAAAATACCAAAAGTGATTGTAAAATCCTATAAAAAATTCTAAGCGTTCCTAAACCTCTTAAGAATATCTCCATACAAAAACCAGGGGGTTAACCATTCATTAAGACCTAAAACTATGCCCTAAACCTAAGGGTCCTATCTTAAAACCCTAATTCTAAACCACCTATTGTTCAATGTTCAAAACAACCTAAAATTATCTCACAAAAATATGAGAAAATTGCTAGAGGTACATGCATCTCTAAATTAATCCTACACAAAAAATCAACTCAAAATTCAACACCAAATGGCCATACAAAAATCAGCAAAATAAGGTATCAACCATATTCAAAATAAAACCAATTAAACTTCCAAAAATAAAATTAAAAAATAAAATGCATGAAAAATGAATTTATTAAATTCCTAAAATTCTAGACTCTTTCCAGAGTCAGGAGAAAAAAATCTAACCTAAAAATATTAATTTTACTAATTATTATGAATTTAATCCTAAACTATATGAAAAAATGTAAAATAAAAGAAATATAAAGAAAAATATGAAAGTTGCGTGCCAGATAGCAAAATTCTCCAGTTGTTTTCCAGGCTGGGCCCAAAGGTGGGGTGCGCGTATCAAATTGCCTTAAGCCCAAAAACCAATTAAAAGAAATCTGAGAAAATGAAAGAAAATTGGAAAACGCTTGTGCTGAATAGCAACTTATTCTAGTGTGTTTTCTCGTTGGGCCTCAATGCAGGGTGTGGTTAGCAAGATTCTCATTCAGCCCATCCAAAACGTTTAATGAAACGCTGCGTTGCAATTCTTTTCCAATCCTCTTCAGAAATCTCATCAAATCGTGGCCGTGGATGTGCTACTTTGGTCAAGGTCAAACTCATATCCAACGGACTGGGAGTCATCTTCTCCAAATATTTCAAAATGTGGAGGGAAGGTTGGACGGTGGCCTGAGCTGCAGCGCCACCATCGTCTCCGGTGAGGGTTGCACAAATGTTCACCAAAATTAACAACTAAGCACTCATTCCCCCTCAGTTTTTCTCACTGAATCCAGATATCAACTCCAAATTTACTGATTCTTGCTCCATCTTAAAATCCGATCAAATGTTCAGAGGTGCACCAAATCTTGATTGTCACGAAACTTAAAACTAAAGTCATCAATGTGAACTACACGTATCAAGCATCAAATCTTGCTATCCAAATGCCATTAAAACCTCAAGAACTAGGAGTTACATGCTTCAACAGAAATCTACCTCACACCTAAAGTGTCTCTAAACACTCGATTCTTGCACTGAAATCCTTCTAAGCACCATCAATAACCTATCCTCATGATCATTTCTACCTAATTCCCTATAATTTAAAGCAAAAATTGAAAGTTGAAAACCTGGTATAAAGTGATGAACAGATGATGATTTGGCTCGAATCAACCTCCAATCTCTTCCAGAATCACTAAATACCAACTCCTAAAGCTTCTGAAACAATCAATTGGCCTTGAAATCAACTCAATCTCCAAACACAATTCTTGATTCAGCTCTTGCAATTCAACTTGCTTGCTCTGTTTTCTCTTCACCTCTTGCCCAAAAAATGACTTGAATGCATTGCTATGAATATATAGAAGTGATTAGAAAACTCTAGAACTTTCTGTAACTAACCAAATGAGAAATTGAAAATCTCATGCTCCTTGAAAAAATCATATGCCACAGTTGGGTTTTGCTCTGTTCTTAGGCTCAATTTCACTTGAATTTCTCATCTCATGCCATTTAGAATTGAATGGGATGTGTAGCTCCTTGTTTCTGATCCAAAGGAAGTGAATTGGTTATGTTGCTTCCACCTTAAGTCACAAAAGGGAAGTATGTGAAAATGGCCTCAAATGCAAAAAGTAATAGTTCCATCCTTCTTGGAATGTTGTTTCTGATCAAAATGACATATAACATGACTTTGTTTGGCCATAAATCAAGAAATCACAGTTTTTGGCCTTTTAATGACTTTAATTTCTTCCTTTTTAAGCCATTTCAAGCAACTTTGTGTTCCAAGCCAAACCAAACTCTCATGACCACTTGGTTGCACTCAAAACATCATTTTGAACAAGTTCCATGTTGAACAATTTTCCATTCGAAGCTTGCAAGTTGTAGTTATGGACCTATAATCCAAAGTGACCTATAATCTCACTTTTCCAAAATACCCCTGGCTTGCAAAGATCATAACTTGAGTTCTACAAATCCTATCAAGGAATTCTAGTACTCTATGGAAAGCTACGAGGATAAGGAACAACTTTCATGCTAACCAAAAGTCCATTTGAAAACTCCTTGAAAGGAAAACGTTTCTTGGAAGTTAAGTGACTTTCACAGATAAATTTCATAGTCATCTGATGACCTATAACTTGTCTGGACCGTAACTTGAGTTCTATAACTCCCCTTGAGGACTTCTAGTACTCAAATTAAAGGTATTGAGATTCTCTACAAGTTTCATGTTGGCCAAAGATCCATTTGAAACTTATATCTTGACTTATGTTGCTTTGAAGTTAGGCACTAAACAGGGTAATTTGCACTGAAACCCTAATTTAGAAACTTCCCACATTCTTGATTCTTCTTTGCTTAACCTTGGCAGAACACCACACATGTATCAACATACCCTTACATGAACCCCATGACCTCAGAGTAGGCTTTGATGCTCTTCAATTACTCAATTGACCTAGGATTGACCCAGATGAAACCCTAGTCGACTGCACCTCAACTGTGGCTCTTGTACTTGAATCAATGACTTGTCTCAGCTTCAATATGGCCCTCTAGGCATTCCATGATATCCATACACATCTCAAATTCACATCCCATATTTCACATCCCACTGATGATTCTCAATATTCCTCAAGATATGAGCAAAACCCACATGTAGGCACTCAAACTTCTTAAGACTTCAAATCATTTCTTGATGGCCTGGATGATCTCTCAAACTTGGATAACACCTCTTGCTAGGCTCTTCTCTTGATAGACACCCTTGATCCCCTGTTGGATTCATGCTATGCTATGATATGCCAATGTAACTATACAAATGAAATGCAATGAAACATAAACCAGGTAAGAATAGGTTGAGCAAATTTTGGGGTGCAACAGCTGCCCCTATTCAAACGGCTTGGACCCGACTGGGTGAAGAGCGAACGGCCTTCAAACAATCGAGGTACGAGACGGTTGAATACCAGGAAACCCGGAAATTTGCCAACTGCAAAAATAAACTGCACTGCTCTGGGAGCAACATCCCCTATCTGAGTTCGGTTGTTACGGCAACAACTGATCCAACGTCTGATAATAATTCTGATTTCCACTTCAACTACCTATGTAACACCACAGGTACTGAACATTTTTTGCAAAAACACCTCCGTGCACAACTGGACTAACCTTGTCAACACAAGAAGAGAAACAAATTCGTCAACACGAATAGAGATTATGTCGTCACAGGAGTAACCTTGTCCACATCTGGACCCAAATTTCGTCAAATCACGAATAAATACAAATCTGTCCACGTCAGGACTCACATTTCGTCAACCCGAAGAAATATCAACAACACAGGAATAGAACTTTGTCCCTGTTAGGACGCTTGCTTCGTCAACACGAAGAAATCCCCTCAACAAGAGCAAAACTTTGTCCACGTTAGGACGCACACTTTGTCAACACGAAGAAATCCCATCATAAACTTGTCCAGGTTAGGACTCAAATTTTGTCAACCCAAAGAAATCCTATCGTCATAGGAATAAAACTTGTCCTCATCAGGACTCCACATTCCGTCAACACGGAGAAATCCCGGTGACTTCGCTGGGGATGAGTTATCCGCATCTCCTCAACACGAGGAGATCCTATCGACATAGGCAATAAAATATTATTTGTGTCTCGTCAACACGAGGAACTCCTATCAACATAGGAATAAATTGTCCATGTCAGGACTCACATCTCGTCAACACGAGGAAATAAACCCGTCACCATGAAGAGAAATAAATTTGTCCACGTCCAGATTCCATCTCGTCAACACGAAGAACGGTAAACTTTTCAACGTCAGGACTCGCATCTCGTCAACACGAGGGAAGGTAACTTGATTTTTCCACGTCAGGACTCACATCTCGTCAACACGAGGAAATCCTATCAACACAGGAGTAAATTGTCCATGTCAGGACACCGTTTCGTCAACACGAAGAAAGATAAATTTGTCCACGTCAGGACTCGCGCATCTCGTCAACACGAGGAACTATAAACTTGTCCACGTCAGGACGCACATTTATCCAATACGAAGAAAGATATCTGCTGGGGATAAATGGTCTACGTCAGGACACCATTTCGTCAACACGAAGAGTAATCAATTTGTCCACGTCAGGACTTCACATTCCGTCAACACGGAGAAATCAAATCTGCCCATGTTAGGACTAGCACATCTCATCAACACGAGGAAATAAATTTGTCCACGTTAGGATGCACACTTCGCCAACACGAAGAAATCCCGCCAATATAGGAATAAATTGTCCACGTCAGGACTCATATCTCGTCAACACGAGGAGCTCCTATCAACATAGGCACTAAAATTTTGGCGACTTCCGGGGAAATACTTCTGTCAACCAGTAGGAAAATACATCCATTTATCCATACGGGAAGATACTCTAAATACAGTTTCTCTGCTTATCTCTGCAGTATCTAAGTCCATTGGTCCCAACCCATAAACCTTTTAGCGTTGACGTGACAGTGACTTTGAGGAGGACTCCACTGGGGATATTTGGAAACCAAACTGTCGGACGCCTGTTACGATAACCGGCGGTAGCTTCTAAAATTTTGATTCATGAAACCCTTTGACGATGACGTAACAACAAATTTGAAGAAAATAATCCGCTGGTCGGATAAGAGAAACTTCAACAAGCAACTCTGTGGGGAAAATAGTAAGATGAACCGTATCATCACACGTCTCACGGTGAGACCTCAAATACCTGGTAATAGATCTGAGCTAGAACTCCATACTCCTGCTGAGAAAACACACCTGAAAGAAAAAGGTTAACCCACCTGATTTATGTTTCAAAATGCGTATGTTTGAAAATGGCGTAATGCTCCGTACGGCACGGAAATGCTACGCGTTTGAGTAGATGCAAATATGACGATATATGCAAATGCAAATACAGGCTCAAGCTGCCGGGGCCACTCTGATAATGATGTCTCAACAACATGAATGTTGAGGATAAGGCCAACTCCACTGGGGAGAACAAGTATCACAAGGTATTCCGGTAAAATAAATGCCGGAGACACAGTCAACTTTGTCGGGGAGAGATTAAACATTAATTTCCACTGGGAGGAAAGAACAAACACCCTGCTGGTGAACAAACTTAGCTGGGGAAGAAGCGACACTTCTGGGCAAAGCACACTGTCTGGGCACAGTTTACACATTCAGAGTTACCACTCCGCTGGGGACAATCATCCCGACGGAGGCAAGATGACTTGTGGGGAGCAAGAAAACCATCCTTCACGGATATAAACCTTTCGAACCAACAACTTGGTTAACTATCGCGGGAATCTCCCATGCTGGAGATTGAACGTGCACATCTTCGATTCGCTGAGGAGCGCAACCTCTGCAGGGGACATTGATTTTGACTTGCTGGGGTTAATCCTATGGACGGCTTTCCATGAGGACACTCTCCTGGGGAAAATAATTCCCTCCTTCGGGAAGGGATAAATGTTATTTCAACTCTCTGGGGATAAGCTACGACTAGCTGAGGAATGACATCAACTAGAGTCAGGTCTTACGTCAAGCGACCTTGGCTGGGGAATACAATTCCTGACCGTTTGCTCCAAAGGTAAGAACCCTGCAAAACACAAACGAGACAAAACAGGCCTATACAACAGAATCTATCCGGGTTAGCATCTGTGACATTACTTCAGTTAATTCGAAGTTTTAGCAATTATTGGCAAGGGCCAGCAAGATTATGTAAGTGCAAGTTTATCAAAAACATCGGCGTCTTTCACAAACAAAACAGTAAAGAATAAGCATCAAGTACTGAATAACATGTTTTATTGATAACGGGCCTCTGAATAGGCAAAGTTTTTTGTACACTGGATGCAACTCCTGAAAAGAGGAAGTTACGCACAAACACACATAAATATATGCACAAGAAGCATAAAGAAAATACAAAACAATATTTGTATACATGTCGGCAACGTGGCACAGACAAACACCATGAGTTAATCCTCCTATGATTCGCCTAACTCTGCGCTTTCCCGGTACTCGATCTTCGGAAGAGATTGTTTTTGGATAGACGGCCCCCAGGTACTCCCAAACCACTAAGCAATGCCGCATCAAATCCGGACCGCAGTCATTTGCTTTTTCAATCCCTAACTTTTGTGTGAACCGCCCTTTGCGGGCTTTCAATTCACCGGGATACCCTTTTTTGCCGAAGTCGCCCTTTTCAGGTTTTCGACTTCGCGGGTGTACATCTTTTCAATTTTATCCCTAACTTTTGCCCGAACCTTTTATTCATTTTTTATGGTTCGCCGGGATGCCCCATTTTTGCCTGGACTCTCTTTTTACTGTCCAGCGGGTCACTTTCAAGCAAAGTATTTTTTAACTGCGTCCGAATTCACAGGAGACGTAAAGTCCTCACCATCCATGGTGGATAGTAACAAGGCTCCTCCAGAGAAGACTTTTCTGACAACGTAGGGACCTTCGTAATTGGGAGTCCACTTGCCCCTGTGATCTGATTGTGGTGGGAGAATCTTCTTCAAAACAAGATCGCCCGTCTGAAAGCTTCGAGGGCACACCTTCTTGTCGTAAGCTTTCTTCATCTGGCTTTGATACAACTGACCGTATGCTAGAGAAGCCAGTCTCTTCTCATCCATTAAGCTGAGCTGATTCAGTCTATCTTTAATCCATTCTGCCTCGTCAAGTTGGACATCACGTAAAACCCTCAGGGAAGGAATCTCGACCTCCAACGGTAACACCGCCTCCATCCCGTATACCAATGAGAAAGAGGTTTCCCCGGTTGATGTGCGTACCATCGTACGATAACCGTGCAAAGTGAAAGGTAACATCTCGTGCCAGTCCTTATACATCACACCCATCTTTTGAACAATCTTCTTTATGTTCTTATTGGCCGTTTCGACAACGCCATTCATCTTGGGCCGGTAAGGAGAAGAGTTGTGATGTTCAATCTTAAAATTCTGACACAGCTCTTTCATCATTTTATTATTCAAAATTTAACCGTTGTCGGTGATAATCCGCTCAGGGATTCCATATCTGCAGATAATATCTCATTTGATAAATCTGGCTACCACTTGTTTGGTCACATTGGCATATGATGCTGCTTCCACCCATTTGGTGAAGTAATCGATTGCCACCAAAATGAACTGGTGTCCGTTTGATGCCGTAGGCTCAATCTTACCAATCATGTTAATTCCCCACATCGAGAAAGGCCACGGCGATGACATCACATTCAGAGGACTTGGAGGCACATGGATTTTGTCCGCGTAAATCTGGCATTTATGACACCTCTTTGCAAACTTGAAACAATATGTTTCCATAGTCAGCCAATAATAACCTGCCCGCAGCAGTTTTCTCGTCATAGCATGCCCACCAGCATGTGTACCAAATGTACCCTCATGTATCTCTTCCATGAGCAACTTCGCCTCTTTCTCATCTACACAGCGTAGCAACACCAAGTCGTGGTTTCTTTTGTACAGGACACTGTCCAAATTCAGATAGAAATTGTCAGCCAATCTCCTGAGAGTCTTCTGATCTCGGCTGGATGCCCCAGCCGGATACTCCTTGTTCTTCAGGAAATTCTGGATGTCAAAATACCAGGGTTTACCATCGGGAGCCTCATCAATGGCAAATATGAATGCAGGCCTATCGAGCCGAGAGATAACAATCCGGGGAGCCTCGTTCCAGAAGTTAACTTTATACATTGGAGACAATGTCGCAAGGGCGTCAGCCATTTGATTTTCTGCTCGTGGCACGTGATACAATTCCACCTTGTCAAAGAAAGGCAACAATCTCCTTGCATAGTTCATATAGGGTATCAAATTGGGCTGACGTGTCTCCCATTCTCCTTTAATCTGATTCACCACTAGAGCTGAGTCTCCGTATACATCCAGGTTCTTGATTCTCAAATAAATGGCTTCTTCCAGACCCATGATGCAAGCCTCATATTCAGCCTCATTATTGGTAACAGGGAAAGTCAATCGGGCAGTAAATGGGATGTGCGACCCATGAGGAGTAGTGATAATTGCACCTATTCCGCTACCATAGGAATTAATTGCTCCGTCAAATATCAACTGCCATTTGGAATCCAACTCTGGTCCTTCGTCCGACAACGGTTCTTCACAATCTTTCATCTTCAGGTACATGATATCCTCGTCAGGAAAATCAAACCTCATCGATTGGTAACCCTCAATAGGCTGCTCAGCAAGGTACTCTGACAGAACGCTACCTTTAATAGCCTTTTGCGAGACATATTGGATATCATATTCTGTTAACACCATCTGCCATCGGGAAATTCTTCCGGAGAGTGCTTGATTCTCAAACACATATTTGATTGAATCCATCTTTGAAATTAGCATGGTTGTATGATTCAACATGTATTGCCTCAAACGTTTGGCGGCCCAGGCTAGCGCGCAACACGTCTTCTCGAGCATTGAGTATCTGGACTCACAGTCGGTAAACTTCTTACTCAAATAGTAGATCGCATGCTCTTTACGTCCGGTCTCGTCGTGTTGACTGAGAACACAACCCATACTTTCCTCAAGAACCGTCAAATACATAATCAAAGGTCTCCCCGCCACTGGGGGTATCAAAACAGGAGGTTCCTGCAAGTATTCTTTTATCTTGTCGAACGCCTTTTGACAATTTTCATTCCAGGTCAACACCTGATCCTTTTTCAACAACTTGAATAACGGCTCGCATGTCGCAGTTAGGTGAGATATGAACCGAGCAATGTAGTTCAACCTCCCTAAAAATCCACGCACTTCTTTTTCTGTTTTAGGCGTCGACATTTCTTGTATAACTTTTATCTTTGCAGGATCAACCTCTATAACCCTTTTCGCTCACAATAAACCCTAGTAGTTTACCCGATCTCACCCCAAAGGTGCACTTGTTAGGGTTCAGTCTCAACCTGAACTTCCTAAGTCTTTTAAACAGTTTCAGCAGATTAACCAAATGCTCCTCCTCTGTCTGAGATTTGGCAATCATATCATCAACATAAACCTCGATCTCTTTGTGCATCATGTCATGAAAGAGAGTCGTCATAACACGTTGATATGTTGCCCCAGCATTCTTTAGTCCGAAGGGCATCACTTTGTAGCAAAATGTTCCCCAGGGAGTAATGAAGGTAGTCTTCTCCATGTCTTCTGGTGCCATTTTGATCTGATTATAGCCTGAGAAGCCGTCCATGAAGGAGAATACGGAGAACTGAGTAGTGTTATCAACCAGCACATCAATGTGAGGAAGTGGAAAGTCGTCTTTCGGGCTCGCCCTATTCAAATCATGGTAGTCTACATACATTCGCACTTTACCGTCTTTCTTCGGCACTGGTACTATATTAGCGACCCATGACGGATAAGTTGTAACGGCTAGGAAACCAGCATCCCACTATTTTTGAACTTCCTCCTTGATTTTCACAGCCATGTCTGGTCTGGTTCTTCTGAGTTTCTGCTTAACAGGAGGACATTCCTCTCGCAGCGGCAGACGGTGCACAACCATGTCCGTGTCCAACCCAGGCATATCCTCGTACGACCAAGCAAATATATCACTATACTCTCGCAGTATCTCAATCAGCCTTTGCTTGATGTCGCTCTGTAGCGCAGCCCCTATACGGATATTTCTCACAACTTCTTCCGACCCCAAGTTGATAATCTCAATTTCCTCCTGATGAGGCAGAATGATTCTCTCTTCCTGTTTCAACAAACGAGTCTGCTCCTCAACAATCTCTTCCTCTGCTTGGAATACCGGGTGCTCGAAGTCGAAACGAGTCATAGGCGGTTCGTAGAAGATGTCATCTGAAATATTAGTCCTGCAAAGGAAATGGTTAAATGCTTCAAAACGCAAACAAAGCAAATAACCACGTTGCCATTTATTGTTAAAGTAAAAACAAGAAAAACAGGGATCACAATATTTGTATATGAAAAACGCCCTTTATTTCATGATTAAAACAGTGCAATACACATAATCAAGTAGCCCTAAGGTAAAATCACTATGCCCAGGGTAGGACATAAGATTATCCAACAATTGAGAAAAAAATCATTACTGTTTAAGAGTCACTGGGACAGTTTCCCGGATGGACCAGTTACAGAGACTTTGTCCTGGCACGCTTGGCTTGATCCACGCGTCCATATCGCAGTCACTATCTCCGTCTTCAGCATCGGAAATAGCGTTGATTGTCTCAAAGCACACCCCGCTTGGCGTAATCGTTATCGGTCCCTTGAACCTGGGCGCTCCTGAAGATGACGCCGATGACGTCGGTCGATACCCTAGCCCAAACTTGTCATTCTTCACGGGAATCTCCAGTACCTGCCCCAACCTTTAGTCTCACTAGTCTGCACTAAAGCCTGAGCCTCTTTGTAGGATGACACTGGCACCTCTGGCATTTTGCTGGGACCCTGAACTTTGTCTTTAATTCGCAACCCTTCGAAGGCTTGACAAGGTGTCTCGTGTATTTCTCCGTCGACCTCAACATATCTAAACGAAGACAGGTGACTGACCAAAATGTCCTCCTCCCCGCAAACGGTAACAACACTATCACCCACCATGTACTTCAACTTCTGATGCAATGTGGACGTTACGGCCCCTGCAGCGTGGATCCATGGGCGCCCAAGAAGGCAGCTATAAGCTGGATGGATATCCATGATGTAGAATTCGGTATCAAAAATTTCTGGCCCCACCTGAAGCGGTAATGTTATTGACCCAAACACTGATCTTTTCGTCCCGTCAAACGCCCTCACAACCAAATGGCTCGGCGTGAAAATAATTCCCCGTATGTCCAATTTCATCATGGCTTTCTTTGGCAATACATTCAACGACGATCCAGTATCCACCAATACACGCGACATTACGGTGCCCCGGCATTCCACCGATATATGCAAAGCCATGTTGTGCTCTCGACCCCTGGGTGTTAGATCAAAATCAGTGAAACCCAGGCTATGTCCAGCATTGACATGTGCCATTATCCCCTCTAACTGATTTACAGAAACTTCTTGAGGCACAAATGACGTATCCAGAATCTTTAGCAAGGCGTTCCGGCGGGCCTCGGAAAATAACAACAACGACAAGATAGAAATCTTCGACGGCGTCTGCTGTAGGTGTTCAACAATTTTGTAGTCGCTTTTGCGAATCAGTCTCATGAACTCCTCTACGTCCTTGAGTGACGTATCCTTTTCTTTTAACTGAGTAGGCCCGCTTTCATTTACTTTGGCTTTGCCTTTGGCCAATCTCTCTACTTCTATTTGAGGTGAGGTAAAGATCCTTCCGCTACGGGTCATGCCCCTCGTTCCAACGACATTATCAACAGCCCCAGCTGGCTGGCTATTCACCACAATCTTTTCACCGTTGCAATATGCTTCTAATCCGTATGTCCACGGGACAACTTTCGTACTCTCAAATGGAACAGGCCCTGCTTTAGTAATCATAATAGTTGGCCGCTGGGCGGGCGCCGTTATCGTTATAGTCTTCCTCGGGATCGTCACCGCTGCAATATCATTCTGCTTATCACATAATGCCTCCACAGGCTTCTCAACCGCAGTTCGATCAAATTGCAAGGTCCCTTCGTCGATCATGGCCTGAATGCCCTGCTTCAAATCAGTACAACCCTCAGGCTGGGTCCAACACTCTAAAAAGTATTCATCACAACCAGGGGATACTCCCCCTCTGAGCAACCTGCTTTTCACCTCACCCAATGGTGTCTTCAGTTCGTTAACATCCATCACCAAGTTCAAATTTTCCTCTGTCAAGATGGCATTTTCCCCATGATTAGGCATAGGCTGCTGTACAATATTGGGCCCCACCTGGCCAAAGTTGATGGCTTTACTGTCCAACAAGTCTTGAACTTTATGCTTGAAAGCATGACAAGATTCTACATCATGTCCGGGCGCCCCGGAATGGAATTCGCAATGCTTATTAGCGTCATACCCATAAGGAAGTATCGGCCCTGTAGGCGGTTTCAATGTTCTTTTCTCGACCAAATTCAACCCCAGCAGTGTCTGAAGAAGCTCTGCATATGTCGACGGAGGCTTATCAAATACCCTCTTCGGCTTTACATTCTGAAACCTTCTCTGACCCTGATTCTGCCTTTGTTGCTGCTGTGGTTATTGTTGGTGTTGTTGTTGTTGAGGAATTGGAATAGTAACACTGGCTATTTGTTGAGGTTGAATGTACTGATTTCTGCCTCTGCCCCAGCCTCTTACACCAGATATAGCGCTTGTATCACCCTGTCGTCTTCCGCCGAACGCTTTTCTCGCACCCCCAGCTGAAGTAGATTCGCCTGCCTGAATCTTTCCAGTTTTAATTCCATTTTCGATCCTTTCTCCCATAAGGATCATATCGGAGAAGCTGCCCATCGAAACATTGAGTAACTTGTCATAGTACATTCCTGTAAATATCCCCACAAACATGTCATTCATCTCCCTTTCAACCAAAGGAGGGTGCACCCGAGCTGCCATATCGCGCCACCGCTGCGCGTACTCTTTGAAACTTTCACCACTTTTCTGTGACAGACTTTGCAACTGAACTCTGTTTGGCGCCAAATCGCTGTTATATTTGTAATGCATAACGAAAGCATCAGCCAACTGCTTCCAGCTTCTAATATGAGTGGGCTCCAGTCTCATGTACCATTCCAATGATGGTCCCGATAGGCTATCCTGAAAGAAATGCATGAGCATCCTTTCATCATTGGAATATGCAGACATCCTTCTATAATAAGAACGTACATGGACCTTTGGGCAGGTATCCCCTTTGTATTTGTCGAATGTTGGAGCCTTGAATTTTAATGGCACCCTCAGCCCTGGTACCAACCCCATAGTAGTCATATCTAACCCAGCGGAGTTCTGATTAACCACACTTTTCATCTGCTCTTCTAGCATTCTGATCCTCTGAACAGGGTCAATGGGGCCCTCGGGTCCCACACCTCTTCCCAAAAAAGCGTCGTCCTGGTGATCCACATTCCAGTCATTGCCATACCTATCGTAACCCATGTTACGGCCAAATCCTTACTGATTGAACATAGGACCCTGTCCTCGGTTGCCGAATGCTTGATTGACCCCAGCAGGTCCAAAACCATTGTTGAAAGGAAATGCTCTAGCGCCGTTGTTATTCATATTACCAAATCCACCATTACCGTGGGCATACCCTTGATTGTTGCCGTAACCGTCATTACCAAAGCCCTGATTGTTGAACCCGAAGTTCCCGTCCTAATTGACGTTGCCATACCCGTTGTTTCCAAAGCCAGCATTGTCACCGAATCCTTGATTGGCATCCCCAGTGTTGCCATTGTTGTTAACAACAGGCCCATCACCGCCATTTCCAGTATTGCCATTACCAGCGCCAGCACCTGCACCAGTACCAGTGTTTCCGTTGACAGTCACAACTGGTGGAGTAACTACCGGTATCTCATCCTCCCGGCGAGGAGTTCCAACAGAATTGTGGTCAGTATTGCCATTTCCGTTTGTCCGCGTCAGCAGCGGCTGCACCAAGGTCTGAAGGCTCTCCTGGCCCTTGGCCACGCTCTCCATAGCTTGCATGAACAGAGTCAGCTTCTCACGGATTTCCTGCATCTTGACTTGAACTTGATCCATTGCTTTCTTACAGTTGTTTCTGGTTGAGTAGCGGTGGATTCTTTGGTCGTCAATCCTGAAAAACCTGTGAGATGCAAGAAATAAGATACAGATTCAACAAGTAACTGGCAATGCAAAATGAATATGCAGATGCAATATGTGTCTGTGCGTTAGGGAGATCACCCTGATTCTTGTGCCAAAGTGCCAGTGCAGTGACAGTGCTAAGAAGCTTGGATTCATTCACAGAGAAAACATCTCATATATTGCTGCAAAGAGCCCAACAAGGAAGAAATACAATATCACTGAGTGTTCGATAACAAGAAGGCATGACCTCAACCAACAAGCCTGGTGATGGTCAGCACAATGCAAATAAAGCATGTACAACAGTCAAGTGTTACAATGAGCACGGTACTCTTCTAACAACTTCTTGGTCTCGGGATGATCTGGCTGAGTGAGCAACCCTTCGACGAGAAACTCTAACTGCCGTATAGTGAACTGGAGGCCTTTGTTGGAGTTTTCCCAAGCTCCCTTGCCAAAACAGTCTTCTAACTTCCTCTTCTTGGCTTCAAAGTTCTGTCTGTGCTCCTTCAGGTTTTTGACAGCTTTGTTCCACGAGGCTTGAATGGAAAAACTACGCACAACTTCTTCCTCAAACTTCCTCTGGCTAGCTTTCAACTAATCCTCTAACTTGGAGATTTGCAACTTTACCTTATCTTTTCTCTCCTTGTTGTTGGTCAATGTAGCGTTCCAAGTTTTTTTGAACGTAGAGATCTCCAAGTAAGTTATATCAAGTGCTTTCTTCTTAGACTCCAGCATGTCATGAGAGCTCTTGAAATCTATCCCCAAAGGTTCACGCTTCTTTCGTTGTTCATTTAGTTCTATACCTAACTAGTTCACCAGCTTTGTTTGCTGTTTGAAGGAATATACAACTTCATTTCTTTCGCTTCTAAGCTGAACTAGCTCTTCTTCCAACTTCTCGTTGGCTTTCATCAACTCTTCTTTCTCCTTCACAACCTGCTCATATCTCTCAATAGGCACAGTAGTTGGCTCCTCAAACACGAGGGGAGCAGGAGGTAATACTGCAGGAAACGGCATCAGCGCCTGCTTTGCCCTATCTTAGATCCAGACTTGGTACGGAGGATAGGTTTGACTATCATTCTTACCCAACAACGGCTTCCCTTTCTTGCAGATGTTATTCCAAGCATGCTGAAGCTTGGATAACAATTCTCCACTCAGATCACCTGTGAAGTACAGATATTCCTGCACTTCCTCCTCTTTTGGCGGGCTTCTCAAAGCATAACCGAATTGCCTGATCAACAATGACGGATTGTAGTTAATGCACCCTTTCCTCCCAATCAGAGGAACGTTAGGATATCCTGTGCAGCTGTAGATAATCTCAGATCCCAGTAAATCCCTATCAGACCAGATAACATCTTCTGAAGAAAGCCCCATCAGACGCTCAGACCATTCCACCGTAGCTGCAGACTCAACAATGATACCCTTCTTGGACAGGTGACCATCGAACCACATATACAACAAAGGCACACAACAAGAGACGTTCTTTCCCCTCCTATTCTCGTTCTTATAATGCAGAGAGTGATAGAAGTCTCTAATCAGTGTAGGCACAGGATTGCCTGAAGCAAATATATGGAATGCATCCAAATCAACAAAGTCAGGCATATTAGGGAACAGTACAATGCCATAGATACACAAAGCAAGGATAGCATTAAACACAATCCAACAGCCACTCTTGGCATACTCTTGTGGTTTCCCAATCAAGAACTTGAGAGAGAAACCAGAAACTCCAGTCCACGAGGTTAACAGCAACTCTGAGGAGTCTAAATGCAAAGCACTAGCCAAATCCTCCAGTTTGGGCTCAGCATCCATATGAATGAAGGGTACCCTGTTCTGAATGGTTAACTCCAAGATCTCAGCATATTCCTCCATGGTCGGAGCCAGAATGAAGTCAGGGAAAGTAAAACACCTCAGCGGGGGATCATAGAACTGCATCAGCGCGTACAATCCGTTCAGCTCATACGTGGATGGTTTGCAAACCAACCTAAGCAGTTTCCCTAACTCTTCCTGAAACTTCTCTTCACATCATCATCAGCCAAGGATGTAAAACCAAGCAAAGAAGAAACATCTGGAGTAGGCAACTTGTATGCCACAGTCTTCTTCAAAGTATCCATAATAGCTGCAAACAGAAATCTGGGCAACTAGAATCAGAGGGTATGAAATGCACCTGCAACACAGACACACGTTAATGATATGCAACATGAGTATGCAACAATGTAATATGCAAGCAATGCAACAGGGATCAAGTGATATATTGCTGAATAGATCCATCCACAATATCTGTCTCAACAGACCCACAATACTGCTCAAACCTGGTCTCAACAGACCCATAACAATGCTCCAACCTGGTCTCAACAGACCTATAACAAAGCTCCAACTTGGTCTCAACAGACCCATATCACTGCCCTGATGAAGAACCCCAAGTAACCACACATACTGATCCAATATTAAGAAAACCGGGTAGTCTAGAGGCCAAGTTTCCTGCATGCCCCAATCCCTCTCACAGGTAGGTGTCCTATCAATTGACACAAGGTACGACATCCTATGCGGTCATCGGCGTCACAGACTTTCAAGACTGATGATACGATACCCAGAAGGTGTGGCATCATCATGTCCTGAAGAGGCCTCACTTAGCCAACTTCCAATTGATCGGTCCCCAGAGTCGACAATCCAACTAACCAACAACCCCCTCAACCCAAAGGGTTGAAAAAGAAGTTAACCAGAAGAACCTCGTCCGAGCATGAATTTTGCGGGACACTAGTACATGCAAAGCATGCACGCCCACTACTTTCCACTACTAATTCTAGGTGCACTCAAGCCCAGGTCCGACTTATCTCTCAATCTGACCCCCTACCCAGCATAACAATAATAATATAATGCTGAAAGTAAATACGGAAAAGTAAATCCATACAAAACCCAAGATGGTAAAACAAACGCTAGGATTGACTCGCGTAGGGAACCGTTGGAGTCCCCAGCAGAGTCGCCAGCTGTCGCTACTGCGAAAATCGGCGTCGGCTATGACAGAAGAGTTGCCACCGTGCGTTATTTATCCCAACGGAGGGAAAGGAAACGCTCGAAGTAAACCTAACGCAAAACGGGAAAGGAATGGTCATCGCAACCAAATCCTGGATTTGGGAGTCGATTATGCAAGGGGAAGGTATTAACACCCCTCACGTCCGCCGTACTCGACGGGATCCACGCTTGTTTTCTGTCTAAGGGATTGTTACTCTATCTACACTAAAGGTCAAGGGACAAAAGGAAAGAAAAGAGAAAAGAGACTCGATAGAGCTTCGCCGCTCTAAGCCTACGTATTCCCTCGTGCAATGGGAAAGTCAGAGTCTACGTAGTTCGACCAACCACGAATGAAGGGGGGAAGGTTGCTCGCTAGGATACGACATCCTATGCCTACGTACTTTCATACAACATGAAAGATCAGAGCAAACATAGTTCGGGCCACGGAAGACACAAGCTTGTCTGACTGTTTTTTATTACCTTATGAAAGGGGTTTTCTTGATTAAGAGTCCAAGCAGACAAAAATGACACTTTGATGTTTGTTTTGAATCTTTTACGAAAGAAGTGTTTTTTTGTTTGTTTGCAACCTCTGACGCACTAGAGACTATGATTTGAGAGTGACTACGTCGCGTGTCACCCAAAGGGTGCCACACTAAGCAGCCAGACTACTGGAAAGAAGCTCTCCAGCAACCCTTTCTCAAGTAGCTTAAGGCTCATAACTTACGACATCGATTAACCTTATTACTGTATTTTTGAGTTGTTTTGAGATAAGAAGAGAAAGAAGCTTTAAAAAGCCTAGGGTTGAAAAGGGAATAAAAACTAACCTAATGTTGTCATGCATGGATACGAATCCTAATGTCTGTCATAATTCCCTCCTGCACAGAGGAAATCAGAGATCCTAGGGGATAAACAGAAAAGAAAATAAGCAAATACAGTAAAATGCATGCAATGCAGCAATACAAGCGAGGCAAGGGAGTCCTGCTCCACCTCGAACCTGGGAAAACAATAGGCAAAGTGAATCAACATTCACTTCAAACCTATGGGGCAAGCTACACGAGCCAACAAACAAATACAGAAAAACAAAAACCAAAGCAGAAGAGGCAGCCCAAGCAGCACCACCAAACTCCTACAGCAAACAGCACAAGCAGCAACTCTGACAGCAATAGTTGATTAAACAGCAAAAAGTTGACAGCAACAACCTTCATCTGCATGAATAGCTCCCATCTTCAAGTTTCACTAAACCTTCAATCTTCAACAAGCATTAAGCTTCAACAAGCTCCAAACTTCAACCAGTAAGCAACTTCAACAAGCTCCTAACTTCATCTTCAACAAGCAGCAAAACCCTAGCTTCAACAAGCACAAACTTCATTCTCAACAAGCTTCAACAAGCAACCTCCAAGGGAGAATCAATTAACAAGATCAAGTTGAAATGTTAAGTAACTTAATGACAACCAAAGGAAGCCACTAAGAACTTAACATTATAGTAGAAAAGTACCCTCAAAGTTCTACTCTTAAAGCATGTCATTCATCCCTCCAAAGGAGAGATGTGACTTCTTTAAGAGGACTTTATGTCATTGGAGTGAATGGAGATGAACAATATACTCCATGTTTGAAGAAACAAGCAAAACTAATCTAATGCTCTTCCTAAAACCCTAGTTTCCCTAAGCTCCTGACAAGCATCCACAAAGATGAGAAATTCTTCACATTCAAGCTCCTTCAAGCTCTCCAAAGCATCTTCAAGTTGTCTTCATCTTCATCCAAGCACAAGAGCACCACCACCCTAATCTAAGGGGAACTATTGAATTAAACTAGTCAAGTTAGTTCATTAGAAACACCTAGAAGTAAGTCTTAAAACTAAATCTAATTAAAATATCAAAAGTGATTGTAAAATCCTATAAAAAATTCTAAGGGTTCCTAAACCTCTTAAGAATATATCCATACAAAAACTAGGGGGTTAACCATTCATTAAGACCTAAAACTATGCCCTAAACCTAAGGGTCCTGTCTTAAAACCCTAATTCTAAACCACCTATTGTTCAATGTTCAAAACAACCTAAAATCATCTCACAAAAATATGAGAAAATTGCTAGAGGTACATGCGTCTCTAAACTAATCCTACACAAAAAATCAACTCAAAAATCAACACCAAATGGCCACACAAAAATCAGCAAAATAAGGTATCAACCATATTCAAAATAAAACCAATTAAACTTCCAAAAATGCAATTAAAAAATAAAATGCATGAAAAATGAATTTATTAAATTCCTAAAATTCTAGACTCTTTCCAGAGTCAGGGGGAAAAAATCTAACCTAAAAATATTAATTTTCCTAATTATTATGAATTTAATCCTAAACTATATGAAAAAATGTAAAATAAAAGAAATATAAAGAAAAATATGAAAGTTGCGTGCCAGATAGCAAAATTCTCCAGTTGTTTTCCAGGCTGGGCCCAAAGGTGGGGTGCGCGTATCAAATTGCCTTAAGCCCAAAAACCAATTAATAGAAATCAGAGAAAATGAAAGAAAATTGGAAAACACTTGTGTTGAATAGCAACTTATTCTAGTGTGTTTTCTCGTTGGGCCTCAATGCAAGGTGTGGTTAGCAAGAGTCTCATTCAGCCCATCCAAAACGTTTAGTGAAACACTGTGTTGCAATTCTTTTCCAATCCTCTTCAGAAATCTCATCAAATCGTGGCCGTGGATGTGCTACTTTGGTCAAGGTCAAACTCATATCCAACGGATTGGGAGTCATCTTCTCCAAATATTTCAAAATGTGGAGGGAAGGTTGGACGGTGGCCTGAGCTGCAGCGCCACCGTCGTCTTCGGTGAGGGTTGCACAAATGTTCACCAAAATTAACAACTAAGCACTCATTCCCCCTCAGTTTTTCTCACTGAATCCAGATATCAACTCCAAATTTATTGATTCTTGCTCCATCTTAAAATCCGATCAAATGTTCAGAGGTGCACCAAATCTTGATTGTCACAAAACTTAAAACTAAAGTCATCAATGTGAACTACACGTATCAGGCATCAAATCTTGCTATCCAAATGCCATTAAAACCTCAAGAACTAGGAGTTACATGCTTCAACAGAAATCTACCTCACACCTAAAGTGTCTCTAAACACTCGATTCTTGCACTGAAATCCTTCTAAGCACTATCAATAACCTATCCTCATGATCATTTCTACCTAATTCCCTATAATTTAAAGTAAAAATTGAAAGTTGTAAACCTGGTATAAAGTGATGAACAGGTGATGATTTGGCTCGAATCAACCTCCAATCTCTTCAAGAATCACTCAATACCAACTTCTAAAGCTTCTGAAACAATCAATTGGCCTTGAAATCAACTCAATCTCCAAACATGATTCTTGATGCAGCTCTTGCAATTCAACTTGCTTGCTCTGGTTTCTCTTCACCTCTTGCCTAAAAAATGACTTGAATGCATTGCTATGAATATATAGAAGTGATTAGAACACTCTAGAACTTTCTGTAACTAACCAAATGAGAAATTGAAAATCTCATGCTCCTTGAAAAACTCATATGCCACAATTGGGTTTTGCTCTGTTCTTGGGCTCAATTTCACTTGAATTTCTCATCTCATGCCATTTAGAATTGAATGGGATGTGTAGCTCCTTGTTTCTGATCCAAAGGAAGTGAATTGGTTATGTTGCTTCCACCTTAAGTCACAAAAGGGAAGTATGTGAAAATAGCCTCAAATGCAAAAAGTAATAGTTTCATCCTTCTTGGAATGTTGTTTATGATCAAAATGACATATAACATGACTTTGTTTGGCCATAAATCAAGAAATCACATTTTTTGGCCTTTTAATGACTTTAATTTCTTCCTTTTTAAGCCATTTCAAGCAACTTTGTGTTCCAAGCCAAACCAAAATCTCATAACCACTTGGTTGCACTCAAAACATCATTTTGAACAAGTTCCATGTTGAACAATATTCCATTTGAAGCTTGCAAGTTGGAGTTATGGACCTATAATCCAAAGTGACCTATAATCTCACTTTCCCAAAATACCCCTGGCTTGCAAAGATCATAACTTGAGTTCTACAAATCCTATCAAGGACTTCTAGTACTCTATGGAAAGCTAAGAGGATAAGGAACAACTTTCATGTTGACCAAAAGTCCATTTGAAAACACCTTGAAGGGCAAACTTTGCTTGGAAGTCAAGTGACTTTCACAGATAAATTTCATAGTCATCTCATGACGTGTAACTTGTCTGGACCATAACTTGAGTTCTATAACTCCCCTTGAGGACTTATAGTACTCAAATTAAAGGTATTGAGATTATCTACAAGTTTCATGTTGGCCAAAGATCCATTTGAAACTTTTATCTTAACTTATGTGGCTTTGAAGTTAGGAACTAAACAGGGTAATTTGCACTGAAACCCTAATTTAGCAACTTCCCACATTCTTGATTCTTCTTTGCTTAACCTTGGCACAACACCACACATGTATCAACATACCCTTCCATGAACCCCATGACCTAAGAGTAGGCTTTGATGCTCTTCAATTACTCAATTGACCTAGGATTGACCCAGATGAAACCCTAGTTGACTGCACCTCAACTGTGGCTCTTGTACTTGAATCAATGACTTGTCTCACCTTCAATATGGCCCTCTAGGAATTCCATGAGATCCATACACATCTCAAATTCACATCCCATGTTTCACATCCCACTGATGATTCTCAATATTCCTCAAGATAGCAGCAAAACCCACATGTAGGCACTCAAACTTCTTAAGACTTCAAATCATTTCTTAATGGCCTGGATGATCTCTTAAACTTGGATAACACCTCTTGCTAGGCTCTTCTCTTGATAGACACCCTTGATCCCCTGTTGGATGCATGCTATGTTATGATATGCCAATGTAACTATGCAAATGAAATGCAATGAAACATAAACCAGGTAAGAATAGGTTGAGCAAATTTTTTTGGTGCAACAGTGTGCACGAGCATGCAGTGACATGGAGCTGACATGTTTAAGTGATTGTCCATGGGTGTTTTCTCTTTTTATTTCTGATGGTTTGTTTGAGTTGTGCTTATTCCTTTGTGTTATATGCACCACCCTCATTTGGGCTCAGACGCGCTTTGAGCAGGATTTTAGTTCATATCTGATTTACTTTTACACCCCTGTTTGGTTTCTTTTCTTTTTATTTTCTCTTTTTATTATTTTTTTCCATTTTGATTTTATTTTAATGATTCTAAATATGCTAAAATTTCACAAAAAATATTTTTCAGATGTTTTGACCTGTCAACTTATTTTTCATAATTTTTATTTTTTTTATTCTATTTTATTATTTTATTTTGATTTGTTTTCATAAGGTGTCCTATGTGACCTAGTTTTGAAATATGGCTCTAATTCTTAATTTTTCCTTTTGACTCTTGATCCAAATTTTCACATACACTTAGGCACATATAAGCAGGGTATTTAAATTCTCATTTTATGACTTGGTGATGTATTTTGGTTCTAGTTTGGAAGGCTTTTTAGTTCCTAATCTCTTTGGTCTTTATCTTTTGTGTTTGCCCTATGCTTGAGATGATTTAAATACTTCTTGTACACATTCTTAGGCACCCTCTTAGGATACATTGGCCTACTGCCTACTTGATATCATGATCATTTTTCCAAAATTCTTTAAGCCTCTTAACTATTTTTCATGTGTGATGCATTGCTTGCCTAGTTGCTCGATTGTGTTTGAACCTTTTGGATTGATTAGGGATGCACTTGTGCAAACATTTAGGTTTTAATTTTACCTCTTGTTCTTGATTGAAATACCATGTGGTAGAGTCATATTCCTATTCATACTTGGCTTTTCTCCTATCTTTTGTTGATGCATTAATGTGACTTTGCTTTGAGGTAGAAATACATGCTTACTTGACCTAGTTTTTATCCTACTTGCTCACATGTGATTGGTTGCTGCTTAGGATGTTTAGAGGACATGAATACTTGTTTTTCAATGTTATCTGGACTTGTCTTTGTTACTCCATGACATGTTTCTCACTTCTTGAACCTCACATGAACTTTGTTTCCTTTCATGAAGAACTTTGATTGATACTTGCTTGTTGGTCTGAACTTGTTGTTATGTGATGCTCATGTTTCTTGCTTATGATCTTGAACTTGAACTTGAATGGATCTTTACACATATGCAACTGCCCCTACTTGTATTTGTACCTTAATTTCACATGTTTGTTTATTTTAAGTGTGTCTTGCATGAGATAGTTGTTGCTATTTGTTTGGATATTGATGAGATGTATGTTTGATACTCTTTGTGCTTCTTTCTTTGATTTTTGAATAGAGTTGACATGATATGATGTTACTACTGCCCTACCTTGTTTCTGATCTCATTTGACTTCATTTCACTATGCTTGATGACTGAAAATTCTTCTTGATTGATCATAAGTAATTTGTGTATGCATTGATGCTTTGTGTTACCTAATTCCTTTGACTCCTAATCTTTGGTTTGGTTTGACATGTAAGCACGTTCTTATTACTTTTACATGATGTTAGTGTTTGCTTTGTGTGTTTGAACCTAATGTTTGCATTTTTGTGATGTTTATGTCTTATAAAGAGAACTTCTTGTTTGTTTACATGTTGTTGTATCCTCTTCTTCATCTCTCATTCTTCTTTCTTCTCTTTCTTGTCTTAAGACTTGTTTAAGTCTTGAGTTTGTTTTCATTTGTGATTGATTAGTATGGTGTTTACTTGTGCTTTCTCACATGATCCCTTAGGATTCCTAACCTCACTTAATTTCTGATTAAGGTGGGAGTATGAGAGACATTAAGCTTTCAATCCTTTGCATGATAACAATTAGCATAGTCCCTTCTTGACCTTAACTCTAGGTCCACCATTTGTATGATAACATTAGGTAGACTTTCCTTTTCATCCTAACCTTAGGACTATTTGTATGATAACATTAGGATTTTCAGTTTCCCATTAGTGCTTTTTTTTGTGTTTTCTCTTCTCATCTCAAAAAATCTTAAAACACTTAATAAAGAATTATGAACATTGTGCATCATGAGCCTTAAGTATATGGGAAATGATGAGTGAGGGGTTTCTCCTCACTTGTCTAGAGTGTTTAGTGTATGCCCTTTGGGCGATATGCGACACATTCGCTCCTATGTCATAATCTTTAGTGCAACGTGAATCTCAAATCCAGTTAATTCACTTCTCTAAAAAACTCTTAAACAAAATTCAAACCTTTTTATCCTTCGGAATTGTGTTTCAAAATCATTTTCAAAAAGAGTATGTTACTTTTCCGTTCTACCGTAAACAGACATCGGCCCTAACTGCTGGAATGAGAACTTAGCGTCACTCATAAAAAAAACCTAACCAACATGTGGTTTAGTCACCCGAACTACGTTTTCTCTGATTTCTCATACTAGATGAGAATACGTAGGCACAAGACGACGAAGTCTTGGCGAGCACCCTTTTCCTCTTTCCGTAGTTATCCAAACTATGTTTAATTTAATTTCTCATACCAGATGAGGATATGTAGGCACAAGACGGAGATGTCTTGGTGAGCAACCTTCCCCCCATAACTCGTAGTTTTCTGAACTACGTTGACTCTGACTTTCCCATTGCACGAGAGAATACTTAGGCATAGGGCGACGATGTCCTATCGAGTCTCCTTGTTCTTTTCCCTCCCTCATTTAGCAGTAGCTTTTAGATAATACACCCTTTGATTAGACAACAAGCGTGCATCTCGTTGGGTACAACAGACGTGAGGGGTGCTCATACCTTCCCTTTGTGTAACCGACTCCCGAACCCAAGTTTTGGTTGTGATGACCTTGTCTTCTTCTTTCTCTTAGGTTTTCTTCAATCATTTCTTTTCCTTGCGTAGGGATAAACAACATTTCGGTGGCGACTCTTCTGTTTGTTTTCGCTGGCCCTTTTCACAGTTGCGGAATACGCCACCTCAGCTTTGAGCCTCAGACGTCGGAGCCCTAACTCTGGTCGTCTTCCCTAGTGAGCTTCACCGGCAGCGACTGGTAAAACAAGAAAAACCTAACATCATCCTACTTGTTTTTTCATGCTGAACATAAATATGATGTTTGTTTTTATTAAAAACCACGTTAAATAAATGAAAACAAAGCATGGAAATCATATATGAAAATTGAAACTTGTTTAAAATTAAACAACAACAACAACACTAAAATGATTCTCATGTTTCCAGCATTCAAAACAAAACAATCACATCCTTAAATACGCCCAGAAAATTGAGAAACAACGAAAGAAAAGTTACCCACGTGAGAGAACTTGTAACCTATGTTCTTGCGTTAAACAAGCCACCAAACTTCTCCTCTTTCTTCTTGGGACTCTTAGATGGGTGATGGAAGCTATGAAGAGTGAGAAATCCTTTAGAAATGAACAACTCAAGCCACTGAGTTTTTTGAGAGAGAATGAGCTTTCTTGATCTGATCTCTTGCAGCCAAATGAATTTGTCACCTATTTTAGGTTCTTGGTTGGCTTATATATGGAGGTTTTATGAGGTTAGAAACAAGTTACTATGGTTAAAAAGTTTGGTGAGTAATATTTTCTAAAAACTTGAAAAATGGAGGTGGATGAGAATGGCACGGGCTTTCCCTCACATGATATGGTTTTGGTTGTCATTTTGGAGGGTGGAATGAAGGAGTCAGAATGTGGCATGAAGCAGCATTTGGTGAGTACACTTTGTACCAATTTTTCCTCTTGTTACTTTTGGAAACTTTGTTAAAAAAATGGTGTTTAACACATGGTTTGGTTTGACACATTTGAGGAAGTGTTTTTTGAATAAAAAATGACATGATGCGCATGAAATAGACACACAAAGCTTTCTACATAAGCATGTTGAGAAAATGTCAAGAAAACCTATGTGAATTTCACCTTGAATTCAATTCCATATTGCCTACTTTAAACTATCATAACTTAATGAATTTTGTCCCATTTCAAGAGATCTTGTGCTTGAGAGAAAGTTAAGAGCATGATAAACAACTTTGATGTTGATGGAAAGATCAAATAAGCCTTGAATCAATGAGGAAAATTGAGTGGAACTTGTGTCCTCAAATTTGTCCAAAGTAACTTAGAAACAATTCGAAGTCATTGAACTTTTGACATAATTGAAACCTCATCTTTGAATCCATATAACTTGAGTAGTTTTGATTTATGGAGATGTTCTAGTAATGGATAGAAATCTTGAAGAATGATCTTTAACTTTCATGTTCAAGGGAAATTGATTTGGGGTCAATAACTTGGTGAAAAGTGCCTTAGAAAGTAGCCCCAAAAATCTTCCTAAAACATGTCCAATCTTGACAACTTTGACACCCTAATTTGGAGAGACCATAACTTGATCTCTATACATCCAATGGAGATTATCTAGTACTCAAACTAAATCTTGGAATATTCCCTAAAACTTTCATGTTCAATGAAAAACCATTTAAATCTTGCATTATCATAAAAGATAGGCTTGAAAACATGCACTTAAAGCTGAATTTTCATACTTAGAAAAAATTCTAAGTGTTGGAATGTCAAAATCTCCATTTGTCAACATTAGTCCATCATACCTCTCAAACTATAGATCTTTTGGACTTACTTTCTTCTAAATACTTGTAGTTCGTAATGTCCTCTTTAATTTTATAACAAGTTTGCCTCCATTGGATCAAGGATGAGAAAGTTATGGAAGTTGCAAAATGGCTAGAATTAGGGTTTTCTATACTTAGAAAATATTTCAATCAAACCCTAATCCAACCAAACTCCTGATTTTATGTTTCCTCTTGACTTTTCTTGTTCCAAACACATGAAAACACTTGAAAGCACATAACATAACCTTGGTTGACCTTGAGATCTAAGATTTTGACCCCATTGAACCACAGTTGACTTTTGTTGAATAGATAAACCCTAGCATCATTCCTACTGATTGAAGCTCTTGTGATCAAATATAGTCCATGTAGAGGACCCTCAAGATGTGTATAGAGCCTTAGAATCATTTCTTGCCCAAAGAACTAGCCATAGATGCCTTTTGAACTAAAACCCTAATCCAGTTGCCCACAAGATGGGAGGAGGTGGTCAGTGCTTGAATCCTTGATTCAAGTGGTTATGTGGCATGTCTTGATGATAATGAAGACCTTGTGACTTGAGATTTCCACAAAGTTGAAAATGAACCCTTACTTGAGCTTTGAAGATGAAGTTCCTCTCTTGAGTGTTTAACCAAATACTTCGATCCCCTGTCTAGAACTAATGCTATGTACTAATGTTGATGCACAATGATATGAAATATAAGCTAAGATATAAGAAAAGGGATGGGCAAATTTCGGGGTGCTACACTGATGACTATCCTGTCAGTTATTGTAGTGTGCAGTGCACCAGAAGCTTCATTCCCCAGCAGATCTTTTAATCAATTCCCTAGGGTCGTAGATCTGTTGACTGTACCCATGGTCTACCTTTCTTTCCCCAACGGAGTTACCTCTTTCAGTTTGTAGATTCTCAGATCCTACTTCCTGGTTATAGATTCATTGGGCAATGTCTTTTTTTACCATTCTCGACTGATGAAGGGTTCTCGACCGTCCTTTTGTTGTAAGTCCGCCTTTGACCGACGTTCTTTTTAAAATCCAATTTTGGACTGGTACCCTAGTTCTCGACCAACCCCTTTTTTTGTAAATCCATTTTTGGACTGGTACCTTGGTTCTCGACCATTTCTTTGTTGTAAGTCCGACTTCGACCGGTACTCTCTTTTTAAGTCCACCTTCGACTAGAACCCCATCCACCTACCTTTTTCTTTCCCCGCAGAGTGAAAATTTTGGGTTCTTTTGTATTCAATCCCCTTCCCCCTAGAATGTCTAAATGTCGTTGTCTTTCATACCTTCAGGTCCAGGTTGATTGAATAAGGGCAGTTGTTGCACACCATAATTTGACCTCCCTTTTTTTTTAATCTTAACTGGCTTATGCTTCATACATTTGCATCATCATTAGGTCATATTCGTTCTTGCATTGCATTGGTTCTAAGGCATGGGATCAAGGTATCTTGGCTTTTGATTCCCAGAGGGTTTGGTTTTCAAAGCAATGAGCAAAGACATGTTCTCTACATCATGGTATTCTTAAGCTACAAGGGTCTCATACTCATCAAGGCATTTTCAATAAGTTCACCCAATCATCTAAGGATTAGGGTTTCAAAGGATTTATCTGATCAAGCTCCTATTGACTCTGAGTTAGGGTTTTGGATAATGGCCATTTGTGATTATCTCCTTGAGCAAGACAAGATTCCATGGTTTAATATACATCTCAAGGGTTCCATATATGTCTCATGGTTCATCACAAAGAATTTCAAGAGATTCCTAAGTAGATAGAGGAAAAATTGAATTCATTTGACCAAAAAGTCAATTGATGCCCTACAAAAGTCAACTCTTAAGTTTTTAGGTCAGCCATGGACATTTCAAGTCATCATCCATGATCTTATGAGGTTTGATCAATATAAATCAAGAGAAATCGTAAAATCAGGAAAGGTCACAAAATTAGGGTTTCATGGATTTTTTTAAGTATGGAAAAAATCAGAATTTTTAGCTGCCTTGCAAGGTTCATATCTTCTTCATCCTTGGTCCAAATGATAGAAACTAATGATCAATTTGAAGATGACATCACATAATACAATTTTCTGGAAGGAATCAAGTTCAAAAGATGCATGGATTAAGAGTTATGAAGAGGTAAAGTTGGGAAAATTGGAATTTATGTTTTCAACACTTAGAATCTTTTTAAGTGTTGAAATTCAGTCAAACGCTCATGTTTTCAAGACCGCTTTTCCCATGGTTCTAAGATTCATCTCACTTTCCCCTCAACATGAAAGTTGTTAAGCATCTTCCAAGATTTTGTTTGGTACCAAGAACTCTCTATTAGGATCCCTAGATTTCAAGTTCTGATGCCTCAAAGTCATGGTCCTCAAGTTGACAAATTTGGCAAATTCTTAGGCAGATTTTTGGAACCAACTTCAAGGGCATTTTTCTCATAGTTCCAAGCTTCAACTCATATTTCCTTCAACATGAGAGTTGTTCTTCATGCTTTAAGCTTTCAATGCATGCCAAGATCTCATAAAATTGACAAATTCTCCTCAAATTATGTTAGTTCAAAGATGGTATCTCAAGTGGCTAAAGGTGGCATTTTTAACTTAGAAAATTTTAGAGCACCAAGTTAGTTTTGTGGACATAACTTTAAGGTTATTTTTCACAACCTTCCAAGCCTCATCATGATTTTTTTCCAACATTAAACTTGTTTCTTGATCTTCCAACTTTTATTTGATACCAAGTTTTCATCAATTGGAGTCTTCATCACACAGTTACAATGGCTCAAAGTTGGCTATATAGGCATGTTTACTATGCATCATCACCTTTGCCATTTTCACACAATTCTTGGCGCATTTGTGATTTTCTTACAGCACCCTTCTGCCATCATTTCCACACACATTGCATATCATCTTTTCCAGAAATTCCTAAACAACACATGCTATTCTCATGCACACACAGTTCCACTTTTTTCCAAAAGGAGAAAAAAGAGAAACATCAACAAACTTGCTCTCACGTGCCATTCTCTTCCATCATGCCTCATGCGTTTCCTTACTCACCAAAATCACAACCATACACCTCCTACAAGTAAGAAACGCGTGCTCATGCCCTCACTCTCATTTTTGTTTCAAGTTGGCCAAAACTCTAACAATTCTTAACCCTGGTTAAGCAACAAACTCACACCTTCTCTCTATTTTTCTCAAGATTCAAGAGGCAGTGGACCTTCTCCACTAGGTAACTTTCTCCAACTTGTTTCTTCCATTTTAGATGTGTTTTAGGAGCACTCTCGGTGTATCTGAAGTCCTATGTTGATATAGGCAATGTTTGCATAATAGTTGTTTCAGTTTGAATACGTTTTAGTTCGTTTATGAAAATTACGTGCTCAATTTTCTTGATGTTAGAATGCTTATCAATAAAAAATACGGTCATATTTGAGATCTCCATGAATTTTCCTTTGAGATAGTGTATTTGGTTTTGAGTTTTTATGAGGTTACAGCCAGCTCCAGCAAGGTGCATCCGGAGAAGATGACCGGAGCCCTAGCTCTGGCGTCTGCGTGTTTGGCTTGCGTGGCACGTTGAATTCTTTGACCTACCTAAGTGTAGCATGTGTGTTTGTGACATGGTGCCTACGTGTATTAATGAGTGCCACCCGTGTCATTTTTTTGTTTTGTTTCTGATCATATCTTAATAATTGGATTGGGATTACATGTTTTTCTTTTCACACCCTCCTTATTTGAGCCCAATATGCATGTGAACTAGTTCTTGTTATTTTGTGGAATTTTGATTTACACCCCCTTGGCTTATTATCTTATTTTATTCTTTTTTATTTTGATTTTGTTTTAACATTTCCATTTACTTTATAAATTCATAAAATATTTTAAAATCACTTTAAAGTCCTTATAATTTCATCATGATTTTTATTTTATTTTTCCAATTATTTTTCTATTTTATTTTGAATTATTTGTGAAGGTGTTTTTACATTTTTGTCCTTGAATTAGGGTTTTGTGTTTGATGATTTGTGAATTCCTTCTTGATCCAATTTTTCTGCCATGTTAAGGCACCTAAATACTTATGGTTTGAATGATGTTGTGGTGTATTGATGATGCATTCTTGATCATTTTCAAATTGGTTTTATTGAGCCTCGATTCATGCTTGATTGTTAAACATACTTGAACTTGTTGAATTAATTTGATGATGCACTTATGCAATTCTCTTTGGGATCTTTTACTCACATGTTCTTAGATATTTTGTAATGAGATAGAGCCTTGATTCCATTTTTTTTTATCATTTAAGTGCTTTAAATTGATCAATTAATTTATTGATCCTTTGACATGGAGCCTGCTTAACTTGTGACCTAGTTTTAAGACTTGATTCTTGGGTGAATGTTCTTGTGGTTCATGGATCCTCGTATGGTTTTAATATCTTGTTTGAGCTACTGCCCTCCCATGTTTCAATGTTCAACTTACTTGATCATGTTGCTCTTTTATTTTCATTAGATGTTTTGTTTTCTTTTATGGATGATCTTGATTGATGAATGTCTAATTGTTTGTGCATGGTTTGAGTATGATGCTTGGTAATTCTTCTTGCTATCTGTTGCACCCTAAAATTTGCCCAACATTTCTTTACCTAGCTTATGTTTCATTTCATGCACATTAGCATTATCATTTGCATTTCATTGACATGTATGCAGGAGATCAAGAGGTATGATTACCAATAAAGGGTTACACAAGACTTTGAAGATAGCTAAGAAGGTTATTTAAGTGTTCAAGGGTTGATATCCTTGTCAGAGAAGTTGAAAGAGCCTCAGAAAGAGTGGTTGAAACCAAGTGTGTAGGTCTACTAACTTGAGAGTTGTGGAAAGCCATCAGATGATTCTGAGGCCATGAGGATGGACTTGAGGTCTTGAGAGAGCTCATGAGAAGTGTTGAAGATAACTTTGAGGCCTAGACAGGTCATTATGCAAGAATAAGAAGGCTCAGCCATGAGTGGTGCAGCTAGGGTTTGACTAGGTCAACCCTAAGTCAACTGGTGATTTGAAGAAGGTTGAGACCTAATTCGAGAGCCATGTGATCATGGATTGATACATTGAGATGTTATAAGGATGATTCCAAGGTTAACTCATCATGATTGAAGAGTTTGAGAAAATTTGCCATATTAGAGGCCTCAAATGAAATTTTGTTCAACTGTAAAGTTGTTCAAAATTGAGTTTTAACCTTGACCATGCATCAAGGAGGCATTGAAATGGCTCAAGGAGAGGTTTGGTTCAAGAAATTTTGAAAAAGAAAGAATTAAAAGGATTTAATGGCCAAAAATTCAAATAATTCATTTTGTGACCAAAAGAAGCCAAGTAATAGGTCAAATTGATTGGAAAAATGATTTTAGAAACAATGGCAATGTTAGAATTTTGATTTGAGGTCATTTGCATACCATTCCATTTCATTTCTTCATGATGAAGCAACATAATCAAACTCCCACCTTTGGCTTGCAAACAAGGAAAATAACTCATCAAACTCATTCAAAATCTCATGAGAATTTGATTACAAACATAGCCATGCCCAAAGGGAGCCAGAATAGTGATTGCCATGGATGAGATTTTGAAGAGATTTTGAAAATCCAAAATCTCATTTGGATGATTCCAGAAAGTTCTAGACAGTCCCAATCACTTATATATAAGTCATTGAGTGAATGCAGTTTTTTTTTTGGAAGAATTTGAAGCTGGTTGCAGAAGGAGTCATTGAATTTTTGGAGGTGCAAGTGAGAATCGGGTTTTGAGTTCAAGGGAGAATCAAGCCAAATCAAGGTGTGCAAAGGCTTTGGGAGTGAATTTGGAATGTGTTTGCATCATCTTGGAAGTTGAAGTGATCAAAAACCATCTCTGTTACCTCTCTGAACTCAGGTTGGTACATTTCACTCTTATGCATGATTTAGGAGGAGATAGTTAGCATTCTATATGTGGTTAGGATCCTTGTGTCGCTTGCGCGAAAATAAGGTGCCGGCAAAACAGAAGAGTCGCCACCTTTCGTTATTTATCCCTCAGAGCGGGAAAGGAAACGATCGGAAAAACCTAACGAAAAAGGGTAAGACAAGGTCATCGCAACCATTGTCTGGATTCGGGAGTCGGTTACGCAAGGGGAAGGTATTAGCACCCCTCACGTCTGTCGTACTCGACGGGATCCTCGCTTGTTGTGTTTACTTGGACGGGTTGGTTTTATTCTATCTACCTATCAAGGCTAGCTGAAAAAGAAAAGACAAATGACTCGGCAAAGCGTCGCACTTTATGCCTACGTATTCTCATCAGAGAACGAGAAATCAGAGTCAACGTAGTTCGGCCTACGAAGGGTTAAGGGGGAAGGTAGCTTGCCAAGACATCGCCATCTTGTGCCTACGTACTCTTAACAGGTATGAGAGATCAGAGCTCACGTAGTTCGGGAAACTACGGTTTATTTCCTGTCTTTTACGAAAGAAGTGTTTTTATTGTGTTTGCGATTTCAACCGCACTAGAGACTATGACCTGAGAGTGAATGCGTCGCATGTCACCCAAAGGGTACCATACTAAACATCCAGACTGTGGAAAAGAAACTCTCCCACAATCCTTTCTCAGATAGCTTAAGGCTCGTAACGTACGAAAGAAATCATTCATGATTACTGTATCTTAAACTGTTTTGAGATGAGAAGAGAACAGGCCCAACTAGGAGGGAGACTATCAAGTCCTACTGTTGTCATGCCATGGATTCATCCTATGGTTGAGGTTTGAACAGGGAACTCCTAGAAGTTGTCATGCATAGGTTTCAACCTAAAATTCTATCATCAAATCCTTATCAAAGTAAATGAGAGTCCTAAGGGATCATGTCAATGATACACCAAAATAGACAAAGCATCAGCTTAACAGTAAAATGCATGCAATGCAAGTGAGGGAGGAAATGTGTGTGGGGCTTCAGCCTCCACAAGCTCATCTCAACCTCAAGCCAGAATGAAATAATAGTAATCATACTGAAATATAAACAACATGCTATCAAGCAATAAACAGTAAACTGCAATCATACAGATAAAATGAAATGAAATGCCATCAGGCAAACAAACCACATGGGCAAGGGAGCTGGGCTCTACCGAATACCCGCAAGCAAAGCCACACAGTAACAGTACAAGCAGAGGGAACAACTCAACCTCTAGTGCAATCATGCTCCTAGATTCTACTTATTCTAGATATGGACTTATTCTAATGCATCAAATAAGTCAAACAAAACACAGCAATACAGAAAAGAAAAGAAGACAGATCAACTCCTCTCTCAACTTCAAGCTTCAGCTTCTCCAACAGCAACTCAGTCTTCAGACTTCCAATTACTCTTGACAAACATCAATTGCTTTTCCAGGTTTCAACCCTACAAAATAAGTTTCAACTTATCTTCTCCCTTAAGCTTCATCTTCTTTGATCAGCTCCACCTTCAGGCTTCACCTAATCTTCAGGGGTCTTCAAGTATCAACTTGCTTTTGCTGCTCTTCAAGCTTCAGCTGGAATGGCAATACTCAAGGATTCATCCTCTTCAATACTCTTCAATGAAGTCTTCATCTTCAAGCTCAGGCTCAGCATCTCTCAGGACAATCAAACCAGATGAAATCATTTACTGGATGAGCTGGGGATATTGAACTGCTTATTGATCACCAAAGGTGACCTTTAAGGGTTCAACATCAAAGGAATGGTTCTCTCAAAAGTTCTACTTCCTAGGTACATCACTTATCCCTCCAAAGGAGAGAGGTGAATACCATGGAAGGACTTTGAATCACAGGGAGGAATGGAGGTGAATGATACCATCCATGTTTGAGAAAGAAGTTATCTACATCTAAACTCTTCCTAATCCCTAACCCTAAAACAACAAAAAGGAAAATAAGAACAAGCTCTCAAGCTCCTCAATGCATCTTCAAGTCTTCTACTATGCTCCTCAATGCTCCACAATGAGATACCAAGCTTTCCAAGCCCACAAAGCAAAACAACTAAAGCAAACATGCCCTAAAGGAAACACAAACAATCAACCAATACAAAAATCAACTAAAAATAGCATACTATTACATTAAATCCTAATATAATTTCTAAGGGATTCTACATACCTACCCTTAATACCCATATATGTCCCATAGTCTAAATTGTCCTAAAAACCCAAAATCTAAAGTTATTATGGACCTATGTTGAAGTTTTAACCTAATTCTACACAACCTAATAGCATCTAATCAAAACTATCCTAAACATCATCACAAAAATATGGAATTAATCCAGGGGGAAGCTAAAACATATATCTAACTACCCTAAAAAGATTGACCTAAAAATATTAAGGGATCTACCTAAACTAAAATCTACAAATTAATGTATCAACATAAAAGCATTAAAAAGCTATAAAAGAAGAAAATATGCAAAAAATACTAAAATGCATGATATGACAAATGTTTTTATTTTATATTTTTCTAGACAAAAATATGAAAAGGGAGAAAAAACTCCTATTAAAAAATATTGATTTTCCATTTTATTATGAATTTTCAAAGTATGATAAAATTTGGAGAAAAATAAAAGTGAAAACATGAAACATGGGGTGCAGGAAGTAATAATATTCAGTTATAAAATGATTGGGCCCAGAATGGGGGGTCTGAATATCAAGTGCCTGGGCCCAATTTAAAATCAGAAATTAAATGAAAAATCATTCAGAAAATGAGAAATAGACGGTGCGAAAAGCAGGAAAATTCAGTTCAAAACGGAGTTGGGCCTGATAGGGGGTGGGAATATAAATCCAATTCACTTAAGCCCAGAATCCCCTTTTAATGAAACGCAGCGTTTCATAGGGGTTCTGACTTTCCCTCCAACGCGAGATTAAATGGGGACCGTGGGATCATGAACAAGGTCAAGCGGTCAAGCGCGCATCAACGGTTAAAACATCATCCCTAACCTTGGGTTAGGGTTTTGCAGAAACACCATTAAAACACAGAACTCATGCACCAACTTACTCTCACTCGTGTGGCCTCATTTCTTCATCAAATCTCAACATGTAAAACACAATCTTGCTTCATTTTCCACGGTGAACACGACTATAGTCTTGGATTTCATTGAAACAATCTCTACCATGCAACCCGAAGGTGTAACCAAGATAATCTCAAAATTTGATCCATACTCGACTTCAACCAAACTCAACTTTCTTTACATCAAAATGCTTATCACGTTCCACTAATCAAAATCAGCTATTAAACTAGCATTATCATTCATTAAACCACTAGTTCTTACTCCATCAAGAAATGGCATCCATGAATGAAACTTCACCAATCACTCCTAAACTCATCAGAAATGATCACCTAATTGTATCTAACAGTTCTAAACTAATAACTTAACCTAACCATGCCTAGATTAAGAGATGAAAGGGATTTTGAAAACCTGGCTATTGGTTATGGCAGAGGTAGCAAATCTTCTCTTCAGGCCTTGCAACTCTTCAACAATGATCTTGGGATGATTATGTGAATTCTGTTTGCAAAAGAATGGATGTAGCAAGCTTATACTTCAAGATCCAATGACAATTGCATTCTTGCAAATTAAATTGGAACACCTTCAATTCTCCATCAATGGAGCTTCAACTCAGTATGAACACACTCAGCAAGATCTATGGAGAAGGTTTGTGAAGAAAAATGGGATGGCAATGAAGAAGAATGAAGAGATTGAATGTAACTTGCAATGGAAGCTTTTGGATTTCACTCTCTCTTCTCTACACCAATTAACACCAACCTTGCATTTGAGCAAGTCACAATGGTTATATAGAATGGTTTAGAACAGTCTAGAACTCCCTAGAACAATCCAATGAGAAAATGAAGTTTTCATGTCATGGTATTTTGGATTCAATTCTCCTTACATGGTATCTCATGCCAAATGCCTTTCAACCTTGGTTTCTGATTTGAAATTATCCTTACATGAGACTTAGGGTTAGTTACAATGCATAACTTCCTTGTTTATTGAGTTTTGTGGAGTTTTGGTTTGGTACCTTAAGATGCAAGTAATCAAATTCCAAAGCAGCCCTATGATGCAAGCCTCAAATCAAAATTGTGGCTGAACCATTGTTCTTAGAATGTCATTTGGAGTCAAAATGACCTATTACATGACATGGTTTGGACTTATAACTTGGGATTCATGATTTTCAACTTCACTTGAATTAACTTATGCCTCATTTTTAGGCCATTTTTATCACTTTTTGATATGAGCCTTTTAAACATCTCATGACCTCCCTACTAGCCTTAAAACATCATTCTAAGCAAGTTTGATGTTGAAGATTGTTTCATTTGAAGCTTGGAAGTAGGAGATATGGCCTTATGCTTGAAATGACCTATAACTTCCAAATGACCAAAATGCCCTTGGCTTATCAAAGCCATAAGTTGAGTTCTACAAATCCTATCAAGGACTTCTAGTACTCTATAGAAATCTAAGAAGATTATCTTCAACATTCATGTTGACCAAGAATCCATAGGAATCATCCTACTAGGGCAAACATTGTCTGCAAGTTGGGTGACTTTCAAGGACCCAGATTCACATACATCAGATGACCTGTAATTTGTCAAAATCATAACTTGAGCTCTGCAAATCCTATCAAGGACTTATACTACTCAAATTAAAGCTAAGAACAAGCTCTACAACATTCATGTTGTGGGGAAGATGAGATGACAATCACATCTTGAGCTAAACTGCCTTGAAGATAGGGGTCAAACTAGGGGATTTTACACTGTCAATCCTTAGAAACCCTAGCTTGAAACTTCTCAAACTCCTCAATCATGATGAGTTGGTCTAGGAATCATCCTTATAGTATCTCAATACATCATTCCATGATCACATGGCCCTTGTATTAGGTCTCAACCTTTTCCAAATCATCAGTTGACCTAGGGTTGACCCAGTCAAACCCTAATTCTACCACTCATGGTTGAATCTTCTGAATTCTTGTACAATGACCTCTCTAGGATTCATGATGGCTTTAAAGACATCTCACAAGCTTTCTCAAAGCTTCAAGTCCATTCTCAAAGTCTCAGAATCATCTGAGGAGTTCCCACAACTTTTAAGTCATGAGGCACACAACTTTGGTTTCAACCAATTCCTCTGAGGATCTCTTGAGTTCTCTGATAAAGGTATCAACCTTTGAAAATTGAAATAACTTTCTTGGCTAGCTTCAAAGCCTCATACAACTCTTGATGGGTAAATAAATGTTGGTCAAATTTTGGGGTGCAACACCTTGCAACATGTAGTTGGATTTAGGATCAGAAATTGGTGAATTAGAGACAAAATATGTGTGTGATCATTTTCTGTTGAGGTTGGTATCTCAAGATTCTTGAAGGAATAATCACGATGGGATAGTGGAAATTGATCATTGAAGATTGAGGATTGATTTGAGATCCTTAATTTGAAGAATTGTGTGATTTAAGATTTGGATGAATTCTGAAAATGTCATCGTGTTTTGAGTTAGAGAGGGAATTAGATAATTCTAAGGTTGGATTCTTGATCAGCATCAAATTTGGAGTGAAATGATGATTTGTTTTATGAGTTTTGATGAACTGTGGAGGTTGTCTCACCGGAGAAGACGGTGGCGCCACTGTTCAGGCCACCGTCTGGTTATCTCCCTCCAGCTGATTCAAATTGGGGACGATGAACATGGGCCCTCAGATCATGGTTTGACGTTTGACTCAGGCAAGGGATACACGGCCACGATTGCATCTCAGCTCTGAAGAGAAATTTCCCAATGAAATGCACCGTTTCATTTAATTGGTGCTTTGGGCTTAGGACTCAGAGTGATATCCACACACCCCTTTGGCCCAACTCTGAGAAATGAACTAAACTGGATTGCTATTTTCCACGCTTGTTTATTAATTTCTTTTATTTTCTTTTATTTTTCATTATTTCATATGACTTAGAAATTAATTCATGAAAAATAGGAAATTAAATCAATTAATTCCAAACTTTTTTCCCCTAATTCATGATTGAATCTAGAATTTTGTAGATTAAAAATATTAGGAATTCATGCATTTTTTATTTTATTTGCATTTTTTGAATATTAATTGATATTAAAATGGCCATGGTTGATACCTTGTCTTGATTAATTTTGTTTGAGCATGTGGTGATGATTCTTGCCTTGATTTTTTGTGTTTAGCTAGCATAGATATGCATGTTCCCCTAGTAATTTTCTCACATTTTTGTGAAGAAGTTTAGGGCTAGTTTTAAGTTGAAACTTTAGGTGCCCTAGTTTTAGGGTTTTAGCCTTAGTGCTTCATGATTTAGGTTTTATTTCTAGGACTTGGTGGATGATTCAACCCCTGAAATTAATGTGGTAGATTCATGATTGAATTAGGGTCCCATAGCTATTTTTGTAGGATTTTAAAATTGGTTTTAGTATTTTAGTTAGGACTAACTTTAGTACTAGGTTTTAGGTGATCCTAACTTGTTAATTCAACTAGATTGATTTCTTTAGTTCCCTTAGATTAGGGTTTTGCCTCTCTTGCTCTTGGATGATGATGAAGACATGTGTGGGCTACTTTGGAGTGCTTGAAGAAGTTTGTGTATGAAGATTTCCTGTCTTTTTGGTTTGAGTGCTGCTTAGGTGTCAAGATTAGGGTTTGTGGGCAGAGCTTCTAGATAGATTCTCTTCTTTCATAAACATGGAAGGTATTGATTACTTCCATTCCTCCATATGATGTAAGGTCCCCTTGTAAAGGCCTCATCCCTCCTTTGGTAGGATGTGTGGCTCTTCACAAGTTGGTAGAACCTTTGAGGGTTCCTTTCTCTGATGATGGAGTGCTCAGTGGTGACCTTTGGTCTTCACTTTGCTTTCCATTATCCAAACCTTGCTCTTGTTAGATGAATCTTTTTCCCTTGCTAGAGGATGGAGTTCCTTGTTAGAAGATTGAAGAGGCTAGAGGTTGCACTTCCCTTTGTCTGAAGACTGCCATTGAAGCTGAGGCTTGAAGATCCAGAAGAACAAGTTGACACTTGTGAAGAAGATCAAATTGAGATTGAAGAAAGAGCTGAAGCTTGAGGAAAACAAGTTGATACTTGTGCTTGATACTTTGAGAGCCTGAAGGAACAAGTTGACACTTGCTATTGGGATTGAAGCCTGAAGGTGGGGTTTACTTTGGAGCTGAGGCTTGAAGAAGAAGGATAAGTTGATACTTATGTTGATGTGTTGGAAGCTTGAGGAAGCAAGTTGATATTTGCTATTGGAGGGGAAAGCCCTGAAGAGCTGTTGAAGACTGAGGACTGAAATGATATCAGAGGAGCTTTGCTGTGAAGCTGTGGAGGCTGTTTATTTGCGTTCTTTCCTGTCTGTTTGCTTTCTGTGCAACTGTATTGATGTGACTTGTTTGATTTGCTTGATGCATTAGAATAAGTTCATATTTAGATTGATTTAAGCTAGGAGCATGATTGCACTAGAGGTTGAGTTGCTCCCTCTGCTTGTATTTTTACTGTATGGCTTTGCTTGCTGGTATTTGGTAGAGCCCTGCCCCCTTGCCTAGGTGGATTGTGATTTACTTGATGGCATTTTATTTTACTTCTGCTGTATGATTACAGTCATTGTGTTTGCTTGATAGCATGTTATTTCTTCTGTATGATTGCAGTTATTTGTATCTGGCTTGAGGTTGAGATGAGCTTGTGGAGGCTGATGCCCCACACACATTTCCTCCCTCACTTGCATTGCATGAATTTTACATTCGTTTACTGTTTACTATTTAAGCTGATGCTTTATCTGTTTCTGTTTATCATTGACATGATCCCCTAGGAATCTCATTTCCTTTGATGAGGAAGTGATGATTAGAACATTAGGTTGAAACCTATGCATGATAACTTTTAGGAGTTCCCTATTTCAAACCTCAACCATAGGATGAATCCTTGGCATGACAACATTAGGACTTGATAGTCTCCCCGTAGTTGAACATGTGCTCTCTTCTCATCTCAAAACAAATTAAAATACAGTAATAAAGGTTAACTGACATCACACGTTACGAGCCTTAAGCTATCTGAGGAAGGGTTGTCGGAGAGTTCTTTTCGACAGCTTGGATGTTTAGTATGGCACCCTTTGGGTGACATGCGACGCATTCACTCTCAGGTCATAGTCTCTAGTGCGATATTGGTTGCAAACATCCATAAAAAACAGTTCTTTCGTAAAAGACAGAAAACAAACTTCAAACCTTTTTGCCCCGTGGGCCCATAATTCATAGGAAAGCTTTTCTGAAGAAAAGAGTGTCGTTAACTCCCAGTTCTACCGCAAACGGCAACGCTTAAGTCTCCAAGGGTCGAGCTGCGTACGCCAAAATGCTGGAACTGTTTGTTAACCCTACTCGATAAAACAGATGAATCTGAATCCCTGTAATCCGTATTATCCCGAACTACGTAAGCTCTGATCTCTCATACCTGTTGAGAGTACGTAGGCACAATACTGATGTATTGGCGAGCCACCTTCCCCCATCACCTGTAGTTAGTCGAACTACGTTGACTCTGATTTCTCATTCTCTGATGAGGATACGTAGGCATAAAGTGCAACGCTTTGCCGAGTCATTTTCTTTTCTTTTCAGACCAGCCTTGATAGGTAGATAGATAAAACCAACCCATCAGATAAACACAACAAGCATGGATCCCATCGAGTACGATGGACGTGAGGGGTGCTAATACCTTCCCCTTGCGTAACCGACTCCCGAACCCAGACATTGGTTGCGATGACCTTGTCTTATACCTTGTGCTACTTCCTCATATTGATTCCATACCCTAATTTCTTATGTTTGAATCTTTGTGGTTTATTTTTCATGAATTAATTGTTTGGGCATTGATGTAATTCATGTATGATCCTCTTGTGTTCATTTCTTAATCTTTGAAGTGTGTTGACCATGTTATGATGTGGCTACTGAATTGTCTTGATTCTCATCTTACTTGGTTCACTTTTTCTTTGTTTGTTAATTGGTGATATTTGATTAATATTTCAAGTCATGAATGCTTGTGCACTACTTGTTTGTCATTGCTTAATTTCTTCAATCCCAACCTTTGGATTTCTTTGAGCATGATTTGTGATGTTTGAAATATGTGCATAAGTGTTTGCTTCCATACATCTTTGTTACTTTGATTCGATTTTGAAGCATGTCTTGACATAGCATGATTGTTTGCCACTTGTGGATTGATTTTTGAATCTCTTTACTTTGTGGGTGCTTAAGTTGAATATTTGATGGCATGATATGTTTCATCTTTAAAGCCTCCTTTACCTTTCTTTGGGTTTTTTTTTGTTACTTGATGTTGTTTGTGATTGATTTGTTTAATGTTTACTTGTGCTTTGCTCACATGCTCTCTTAAGGCTCCTAGTCCAACTTAGTTTCTGATTAAGCTTGGAGTAGGATAGACATTAGGCTCTTAATCCTTTGCATGACAACATTAGGGTAGCTCCCTCTTGACCTCAACCTTAGGCCCATCTCTTTTATGATAACAGTAGGATAGGATTCCCTTTCTCATCCTCAACTATAGGACCATTTGGCATGACAACATCTAGGTGTGAGATCCCTTAGATTTTTCTTTGACCTTTGAGTCTCTCTCTTCTCTATCTTAAATCATATAAGATACTTAATAAAGACGATGTGCATAGTGCGTCATGATCCTTTAGCACATGCAAAAAGATGAGAGGATTCATTTCTTACCCCATCTTAGGGTACCTTGTGCTCGATAAGCTTGGATCATTTGCGCGAAGTATTCGATCCTATGTCATAGGCTTTAGCATAATGTGAATCTCAAATAAAGTCAAATCACTTATTTAAAACTCTAGAACAAATGAAAACCATTTTGTCCTTCAGGATTTTCCTTCAAACCTTTTCAGAAAGGGCATGCTACTTTCGTTCTACCGCAAACAGGTAACGCGTAATGCTCCTGACAACGAGCAGAAAACACCTAACTGTTGGAACATGAACTTAGCATCGCTCATAAAATATACTTAGCAACCCGTAGTCCATGAACTACAAATGCTCTAACTTATTCATTGGAGAATGAAGATATGTAGGCTCAAGACGTCGAAGTCTTGGCGAGCACTCTTCCCACCCTTCTTCCTTAGTCCATGAACTATGAACACTCTGACTTCTTCATTGGTCAATGAAGATACGTAGGTATAAGACCACAAATTATTTGCGAGCACTCTTCCCACCTTTCTTACATAGTCCACGAACTATGAACGTTATGAATTCTTCATTAGTTAATGAAGATACATAGGCACAAGACGGAGAAGTCTTGAAGAGCACTCATCCCACCTTTATTTCATAATCCACGAACTACGAACACTCTGGTTTCTTTATTCTCGTCCGAATGAAGATATGTAGGTACAAAACGAAAAAGTCTTGGCGGGCACCCTTCCCCATATTCACCTGTAGTCCTCTAAACTGCGTTGACTCTAACTTTTCCATTGCACATAGGAATATCTAGGCATAGGACGGTGAAGTCCTATCGAGTCTTGTTTTGTTGCTTCCCATTTCGTATCTATTAGCTAGTAGGATTTAAACAAACACACTATTTGATTAGAACAACAAGAATGGATCCTATTTTGTACAACAGACGCGAGGGGTGCTAACATCTTCCTCTCGCGTAATCGACTCCCGAACCCAAAATTTGGTTGTGAGACTATGTTATTTCCCTTTTTTAGGTTTCTTCGATCGTTTCCTTTCCTTCGTTAGGATAAATAACGTTTGATGGTGACTCTATTTTTCCACCAGTTATTTTTTGCGGTAGCGACAACGAGCAGCTGTAGTCTAGACATCCTTACCTTAGACGTGCCTTCATGAGTTGTCTTGAGAATTTCTCAATCATCCTTTGCCACAATACATGTGTTGATCAACCCAAACATGTTCTTGTCAACTCCATTGAATAAAGCGTTCAAGGCTTTGGAGTTTCCAAGAGCAGTCATCTTCTTCCTTGGTCCAGTCCTCTTCAGGTTTCAAAGATTCCTTCCCATCTTTATGTTTAACCACAGGATGTTTCCAGCCCTTGATGACAGCTTTCCAAGTTTTTCTATCCATGGGTTTTTAAAAATCCACCATGTGTGCTTTCCAATAGTCATAGTTGGTTCCATCCAAGATAGGTGGTGTATTCACAGTCCCTCCTCCTTCCTTGTCCATAGTGCCAGAAGAAAAACAACAAACCCTTGGAGCTCACCCAAAAAAGAATAGAGTGACCTGCTCTGATGCTAATTAAAATTTTGGCACACAAATACCAAATGTCGAGACATATGTCTCAGCACTAGGATCGAGACAATTTGATCACACAAGTAAATACCCATAAACTTAAATGGCAGAAAGTTAAAATAACAATAGTAGTTGTTAACCCATTTCAGTGCAATTCACCTACATCTGGGGGCTACCAAGCCAGGAAGGATATTCACTATGATAGTATTAGTTCAAAGCTAAACTCTTTCGTTTACAACTTTTTGCCTAATCACTATGTTATGCAACTTCTACCTAGACACCTTCTAGATATGAAATCCCCCTCTCCCTTCCTATCAATCACAAACCAGTGACAATTCAACAACAAGCCAAAATAGAAGTAACAACACTTCCAAGTATAATACTTAGTTTTGATTAAAAGCTTTAACTAAAAATAATACACTCTTGCTTGAAAGCTTTAGAGTGAACAATACACAATTGATAATCAGTCAACTCAATGCATCAACTTTGATACAAGAGTGACATACAAAGAAAAACACACTAAACCCTAAAGAGACTTCAATGCACAACTAATCCTTATTCTTCGAATTTCATGTATTCTTTAAGTTTGTAAACCCCTTTAAATAAGCATCACATTTGCTTGGGCTCTCAAAATAAAACCCAAATCACCAGGAATCAGCTTTAAATCAATTGCATAATATCATGCACAATAATAGGAACATGTTTTAAAGTAAACATAATGACTACAACATAGGAAATATCCAAATAACCCCAAAAAAGTATAAATGACATAAAAGCGTTCTGTTCCCTGGTGTTACACACCATAGCAGATGTCGACTCAAAAAATTAAAGGAAGACTCCATCTTCCAATCATATCAACACCTTTATTGTGTGTTATCTACATGATGCCCATGTAAAGGCAACATTCAAAAAGAAGGGGTGAGATATCATAATTATATAAAGGAAAGCATGATAATAAGCAAGCATTAGATTATCACATGAACAATCAACCATTCCACAACACACTTCCACACAACCAACACAATAACTATCCAAACACAACAACAAATGCAACCAATATATAATTCAATGAAACTCATGACTTGAATCAATGCATTTGGTACCAATACATGAACTATCAGTTCACCGCACAGATTCTCACTACCTAGGATCAGAGCCCACCAATTTGTCACCATCACCACTGATAATGCTTCACTAATTCCATCACCTCCAAAATCAGCTACTCGCACCCTATCCTCACCACCTAGGATTGAGCGTCACCAACAACGAACCACTGCCCAACACAATGAATTCATGCAATATATAACATGTAACAACAACACCAAGTACAATGACCAGCACCTCCATAGTCAACGTACTCCGCCATTACTGGCCACCATGCATCAACACATGCTATAACAGCTTAACAACATTAACATACAACATAGCAAGAAACAACAATGCAATTCCGATTATGTGACACCACAACATAAACACTACAATGCATATAAATGAACACACTGTAAATTATTCATTTTCAGGTACTGAAACCAATTTTAGAATAAAGTTCATCGCATTAGCTTCCTAACGCTTTGAAAGGAACACGAATCTGACACCTGAAATTGAAGTTGCGAATTTCAGAAGTTTTTCAAAAATGGTTCTTAGTGTAACCGGTTACACCAATTGAAGTAACTGGTTACACTCCTTGTAACCAGCCATACTACGCAAAACACACAAGGTGTAACCGGTTACCCAGTTCCTGGTAACTGATTACACCGATACAAAAACCCCAGAAAACACGTTTTAACAACAGTGTAACCGGTTACCCATTTCATGGTAACCGATTACACCTCCAGCAGAAGCACTTTTCTGCTGTTTTTCCAAACGAAAATCACTTTTAATCCACCCCAAAACACCATTTTTCTTATAGTTTGTTTATCAAATTATTTTAACACAAAAAATAACTTTTCAAAAGTTTCAAACCCCAAATTCTTTCCACCAAAAACACTCATAACTTAGTTCCGAATCTGATTCGTAACCTCAGACAACAACACAATATCTACCATCAACAATTCCATAAAATGCATAATTTCAACAAAAACGCTATACAATTTACCATTCAATCATCAACTGCAACATCATCATACAACATTCTAACACATCGAATTCATCAAACAACATACAATTGCATGACCCACATAATTAATCCAACAATTACAAAATTGCAACAACGATAATGATATTGAAAGAAGAAAACACAAACCAAGCATAGATATAATCTACCCACCATCATCATACGATCCCTTAGATAGTTAGAACTCCACCCTTACCTTAGAGTTCTTGCAAGTTTCTCAACAATGATGATTCCTCCTAGCTTCTCCCTCCTAGCCCTAACTCTTTTCTTTCTCTTTTCTCCAAACTTTCATGTACTGATAGTTTTTCCCCTTACTATCCCCTTTTCTATTATTATTATTATTATTATATTATTATTATTATTATTATTATTATTATTAATCTCAACTAATTAAAATAACATAAATAATAATAATACTAAATATTTAATCTAAATAATATTTACCTTGTATTATTTAAATAAATAATTACTAACTAATATAATCTAATTAGTTTTACTCAGCACACCACCAATCTCTTCTCTATTGCTCACACACCTCCCAAAACCTTAAAGTCTATTCTTAAAACCACTATCCTACAACAAGGGTAGCTCAAACACAACAAACACAAATCAACACATACAAATAAACAACATCACATGATTAAATTATGGAAAATAAATAAAATAAGTAGGGCATTATAAATCTCCCCCACTTAGAATTTTTCATCCTAAAAAATTACCTAATGTGAATAACTCTGAATACAAATCTTGCATCCTACACTCAAACTCCCACGTCATATTCCCTCTGATAGCACCTCCCCACACTACCTTCACGAAAGAAATGTCCTTGCCTCTCAAATGCTTCTTTTAACGATCATCGACTCTCATAGATAAAGCCTCAACTGTAAGGTTAGCTCTTAACTGAATATCATCCATCAGAATCACATGCGACAAATCTGGAACATATTCCCGAAGCTGTGAAACATGGAAAACAACATGAAAATTCGACAAATTTGGTGGCAACGCCACTCTATAAGCAACAGCCCCAACCCTCTATGACTTCTGATATTGACCAATAAATGGAGGAGTAAGCTTCCTCAACTTCAAAGCACGCCCAACATCAGTCACCGGAGTGACTCTCAAGAATAAATGGTCTCTTTCTTGAAACTCAAGATCTTTCTCCTTTTGTCATGGTAACTGTTCAGCATACTCTGTAAAGCTTTCATCTTTTTCCGGATTAGCTTCACCTTCTCAGTAGTCTATTAGGAAATCTCAGGTCCAAGCACCACACTCTCACCAGATTCATGCTAACACAACGGTGTTCTACACCTCCGACCATACAAATCTTCAAAAGGTGTCATTCCAATAATAGAATGAAAATCGTTGTTATAAGTAAACTCTATCAACGATAAATGACTATCCAAAACACCTCTTTGCTCAAGAACACAAGCTCTCAGCAAGTCCTCTAATGACTGAATACTCCTCTTTGTTTGACCATCTTTCTGCAGATGATAAGCAGAACTCAACCTCGACTTCAAACTCAAAGCCTCCTGCAAACTCTCCCAAAATCTAGAAGTGAACCTCAGATCTCTATCTGACATAATGTTCAACAAAACTCTATGCAGCTTCACAGTCACACGAATATAAATCTCTGCCAAATTCTACAAAGAAAAACTGATATTAATCAGAATAAAATGCAACGACTTTGTTAGTCTATCAACAATCACCCAAATAGCGACATGCCCTCTCGGAGTATTCAGCAACCCAGTCAAGAAATCCATATAATTACTATCCCATTTCCACTATGAAATATCCAACGTTTGCATTAACCCTGCAGGTTTCTGAAGCTCAACTTTCGATTCTAATAAGTTCAACAATCATACACAAACTGAGCCAGATCACATTTCAATCCAGGCCACTAAAATATCTTCTTCAAATCCTGATACATCTTTGCAGCTCCTAGATGGATACTCAAGCTACTCCTATGACTTTCTTCCAAAACCATCTTTTTCAACTCGGAATCATCGGGAATATAAATTCTATCTAAGAATCTCAACACGCCTTGCTCATCTACTCTAAAGTCACTATCCTCAGTCTGATTACTCCCAACCATCAAATCCGCCAACTTTATATCCAGCTTCTAACTCTCTTTAATATTATTAAGAAAATCATTGTTCATACTCAACATACTGTTCGCTGTGTTTTCTGGCGAACAACCTCTGGTTAACCAATTTCTTCAGAAAGTTGGGTTACTTGCAGGACCAACCATACAAGTCCTGGGATACATGTGCATTTGGTTCTGTCGAAATACTCTTAGACTTTTGGTGACTAATTTGCGGTTTGTTTTATCAATATTGTCAAAGTATTAAGGACTTTGATTTTGCAAGTAACGAAAGTTTGAACTTAAAGATGAAATAAGGTTAAAAGTTTAAACAAGAACAAAGAAATGTCGAAAGGCTAAAAACTTGCAAAAAAGTAAATGAAATTTAAAATGACATGGACTTGAAGAATAAACAAGTAATTTAAAATGACTTTGAAATATAACTGGTGTTTAAACGTACATTGTTCCAAATACTAGACTCATTTTCTCTCACACTGGGTACTTAGAGCTTTTACAGGAATTTTGTACAAATTTTCACACACACATTCTAACCACAAACTATCCTATTTATACATAAACAAAATAACTGCTTAGAACGGAAAAACTATAACTAAACGACAAGTGTCAGCCTGCATGTAAATTTCTTCTCTGAAACCTCCATGTGTCCAACTGCCAAAGGTTACAACCTTTGAATTTGAATCTCTTCCTTGGTGACGAAACCTTGTAACTCTTCAAAACTGTCGAAACCCTTTTAAAGGAGAAAAACTCTTCAGCACTTGCCAAACCTTATCTTTTTTTAACAAACTTCTTCTGTCGAAGCCCTCAGTCACACACTCTCCAAACTATTCTGCCAGAACATTATATCTATTTCTGTCGAAACAATGAAACTTTAAAACCTTGTCAGTAATTCTTGGATTCTCCTCCTGATGCTATCCTTCGACAAAGATGACCTTAAAGCCTGAATTTTAATCTTGTCGAAATTATGGGTTTACAAATTGCCCCCCAGCAAAGATATTTTCGACTATCAAAGGAGAAATGTCTTTTGCTGTCGAAGTGACCTTTGTAATTTAGTTTGTTCTTATTTTTATTTCGTGCAGTGTTGGTTTATACTTTTTTAAGTACTTCCCATTTATTTTCATCACTCTTCTATCTTTTTCTATTTCTTCGACTTCGTATGCACCATTGGAAAAAACTCTTAAAATTTTGAAAGGTCCTTCCCACTTAGGGGACCATTTTCCCATCACTCTGTCTTTCTTCTCCATGGGCAAGATCACTTTCCAGACTAAATCATTTACTAAAAAGGCTTTGAATTTTACTTTTTTGTTATAAAACTTTTCAACTCTCTCTTTCTGCCTTCTTATTAATTCTAAAGCACGCAACCTTTCTTCGTCTAAATCAACCAATTCATCCATCATCATACTCCAATAGATTTCAGATGGAATCTCATGATGTCTTTGAATTCGTATTGACTGTAAACAGATTTCGACAGGCAATACTGCATCATGTCCATAGGTTAATTTAAATGGGGTGGAGTTAGTTGCTTCCTTAGGAGAGGTTCGACAAGCCCAAAGGATTCGATCCAGGGTCTTATGCCAATTTCTGGGTTTTTTACCCACATGTTTCTTTATCAGGTTTATCACCACTTTGTTGGCTGCTTCGACCTGGCCATTTGCTTGGGCATAATAAGGTGTCGAAGTCAACAACTTAAAACCTGTCTCTCTTGCAAATGCTTGCATATTTCTGCCAGTAAACACAGATCCTTGATCAGTGGTTATAGTCTCTGGTATTCCAAATCTATACACTATGTGTTTCTGGATGAAATCTATGACTGCTTCCTGATCTACATTTGTCAAAGGTATGGCTTCAATCCATTTAGTGACATAGTCTACTCCTACTAAAATGTACTTCTGCCCTTTTGAAGAAGCTGGTCGAATCTCACCAATCAAATCTAAAGCCCAACCTCTGAATGGCCAAGGCTTTATAATAGAATGTAACTCACTTGCTGGCACATGAGGTATGCCTGCATGGATTTGACATTCCTGACAACCCTTTGCGAATTCGACACAATCTTTCAACATGGTTGGCCAATACATTCCTTGTCGAAATAATAGCCATTTCATTTTATGTCCTGCTTGGTGGGCACCACATGCACCACTGTGTACATTCGACAAAGCTATGTACGCTTCAGTCTCTCCAAGGCATTTTAGTAGAACTCCTTCTGCAGTCTTTTTAAACAGTTCATTTCCAAAGAGCACATAACTTAAGGCTCTGTACTTTATCTTCCTTTCGACTGTTTGATTTGGATTTTGCAAATAATCTTTAATGGGTTTTCTCCAATCTCCATCCTCTAGATTACCCACATTGAAAATCTCAAAGTTTTCTTGATCACCATATCCCAATCTTATTGTGTCCAAATCAGATGGGGACAGCTTAGTAGATAAAACTTTTCCTCTCACTTCGACAAACTTCAACAGATTTTCTTTCGACACTTTATACCCTGAAGCCAGCTGGGCCAAGTCATTTGCTTCCTGATTTTCTAATCTGGGGATGTGTCTAAAAACTACACTGTCGAATCTCTTGAGGAGTCTGTTGGCTATCACAAAGTACATGATCAAATTTTCTTTGACACATTTGTACTCTTTCGTCAATTGTTTTATCACCAATTCAGAGGTACATGATCAAATTTTCTTTGACACATTTGATCAAATCTATACACTATGTGTTTCTGGATGAAATCTATGACTGCTTCCTGATCTACATTTGTCAAAGGTATGGCTTCAATCCATTTAGTGACATAGTCTACTCCTACTAAAATGTACTTCTGCCCTTTTGAAGAAGCTGGTCGAATCTCACCAATCAAATCTAAAGCCCAACCTCTGAATGGCCAAGGCTTTATAATAGAATGTAACTCACTTGCTGGCACATGAGGTATGCCTGCATGGATTTGACATTCCTGACAACCCTTTGCGAATTCGACACAATCTTTCAACATGGTTGGCCAATACATTCCTTGTCGAAATAATAGCCATTTCATTTTATGTCCTGCTTGGTGGGCACCACATGCACCACTGTGTACATTCGACAAAGCTATGTACGCTTCAGTCTCTCCAAGGCATTTTAGTAGAACTCCTTCTGCAGTCTTTTTAAACAGTTCATTTCCAAAGAGCACATAACTTAAGGCTCTGTACTTTATCTTCCTTTCGACTGTTTGATTTGGATTTTGCAAATAATCTTTAATGGGTTTTCTCCAATCTCCATCCTCTAGATTACCCACATTGAAAATCTCAAAGTTTTCTTGATCACCATATCCCAATCTTATTGTGTCCAAATCAGATGGGGACAGCTTAGTAGATAAAACTTTTCCTCTCACTTCGACAAACTTCAACAGATTTTCTTTCGACACTTTATACCCTGAAGCCAGCTGGGCCAAGTCATTTGCTTCCTGATTTTCTAATCTGGGGATGTGTCTAAAAACTACACTGTCGAATCTCTTGAGGAGTCTGTTGGCTATCACAAAGTACATGATCAAATTTTCTTTGACACATTTGTACTCTTTCGTCAATTGTTTTATCACCAATTCAGAGTCACCCATTATTTCGACCTCTGTTGCCCCCAGTTCCAACAAGATTTCAAGTCCAACAATTAAGGCTTCATATTCTGCCTCATTGTTTGAACAGAATTCTTCTATTTTGTACTTGAACTTTGTTGGAACTTTATTGAGAGAAATAATTAACACCCCAACACCTGTTCCATTTTTATGACTGGAACCATCAAAATATAACCTCCAAGGCTCTTTTTCGACATAATTTGTCTCCTCTCCAAGTATGGAGTGGTCAGCTATAAAGTCAGCAACTACTTGCCCTTTAACAGCTTTTAGAGGCATATATTTTAAAGAATATTCAGTTAAGGCTAAAGCCCATTTTCCAATTCGACTATGTAAAATAGACTTAGACAACATATGCTTTATTACGTCGAAATGAGAAGATATATGTACATCGACGGGTTTTATATAATGCTTTAATTTCATACAAGAGAAATATACACATAAACATAATTTCTCTATCATGCTATACCTAGTTTCAGCATCATTCAAGACCCTGCTGAGATAGTAAATGGCTCTTTCGACGCCATGTTCATCTTCTTGACAAAGCATACTTCCTAATGTTCTGTCAGATGCTGATATGTAGAGCCTCATGCTTCTTTTTCGGCAAGGAGATATTAGGACTGGGGGATTTGCCAAATACTCCTTGATCTTGTCGAAAGCAGCTTGTTGCTCTTGCCCCCAAGTGAAACCCTCTTTCTTCAGTCGAAGCAAGGGTGAGAAGGCCTGAGTCTTTCCACTAAGGTTGGAGATAAATCTTCTGAGGAAGTTGATTTTCCCTAGTAGAGACTGCAATTCCTTCTTTGTCGATGGCGCTTTTGCTTCCATTATTGCTTTAGCTTTGTTTTCATTGATTTCAATCCCCTTTTTGTGGACCACAAAGCCTAAGAAATCCCCAGCCTGCACACCAAAAGCACATTTAAGAGGATTCATTTTCAAACCAAACTTCCTCATCCTTTCAAAGGACTGTCGAAGATGGTTAATATGGTCGAAGCCTGAAGCAGATTTAATCACAATGTCATCTATATAAATTTGCATAAACGTTTCAATGAAATCGTGAAAAATAGAATTCATAGCCCTTTGGTAAGTAGCTCCAGCATTTTTCAAACCAAAGGGCATTACTACCCATTCATATGTTCCTATTGCTCCTGGACAACGAAAAGCTGTTTTTGGAACGTCTTCTTCAGCAATAAAAATCTGGTTATAACCAGAATAGCCATCAAGCATACTTAAATACTCATGGCCTGCTGCAGAATCTACTAGCATTTCTGCTACTGGCATAGGATACTCATCCTTAGGGGTGGCTGAGTTTAGATCTCTAAAATCAATACACACCCTTAGTGTGCCATTTTTCTTAATCACAGGAACAATATTAGCAATCCATTCGACATACCTTGTTGTACGGATGAATTTGCATTTTAGAAGTCTTTCGACCTCTTCTTTGATCTTCGACAGAATTTCAGGTGCAAAGCGTCTGGGGGTCTGTTTTATTGGCTTCTTCCCTTCCAGAATTGGCAACTTCAATTCCACCAAACTTCTGTCTAAACCAGGCATTTCGTCATAATCCCATGCGAAGCAGTCTTTAAACTCATTCAGCAGCTGGATTATTTCGATTCTGAGTTGAGGATTCAACTTGGCACTGATGTAAGTGGGCCTTTTCTCTGCCCCCAGTCCTAGATTAATCTCCTCTAAGGGATCCTGTGCCACCATTTTCATATTGGTGGAGGTTGGATCCTTTTCGAACCCCAAAGGTTCGTCATCATAAATGGCATCAAGTCTTTGGTTCTGCCATTCACCATTTGAGTCTTCTTCAAAACTCTGATTTGCATGTTGCTCCTCAATATTTTCTTGAGGGTGTTGTCCTTCGACAACCTGAGTGCTGGCTTCGACAGCCATATTTCTTACTTCAGCCTCAAGGGCCGCTTTGTGTTGTTTTTCGGCTATATAAGCCGAAATCCTTTCCATTGCTGAAACTTCAGTCATTTTCACTGAATTCACTTCCCCATCCAGTTGGGTTAACATGGGCAGTTCCCCAAGTGTAATTTGTTTCCCCAATTATTTCTTTATCCCACTGGAAACCATGTGTAGGATGGAGGTACATGGAACAGTAAGCGTTGTCGGAAGCTGTCAGGTCGAAAGCCGCAGGATTGCATGGTGCTATATGGGCTAGGTTCTTGTCGAAGTTACGACTAGTGATATTGTTCACATCAGCTGTGAAGTAACTCTGATCTGCTTCAATGTTTTCGACAATCCCATCTGGCCTCCAGATTGCTATTCTTTGATGCATGGAGGATGGCACAGCCCCAATCCCATGGATCCATTCTCTTCCCAACAGCAAGTTGTAATTTGCTTTTGATGCTATCACCACAAACATTGTAGGCCTGGTGATGGATCCTACAGTCAAGTTCAATTGTATTACTCCCAGTGTTGTTCCCACTTTACCTTCATAGTTGGACAACACCATATTGTGAGGCTTAGTGTCGGAGTCATCTTTTCCAATTCTCCTTATCATGTAATGAGGAATTAAATTTACAGCTGCTCCGCCATCTATCAGAATTTTGTTGACACCTACACCCTCTACCTTTCCTTTTATGAAGAGAGGCTTTAAGTGAGCCTTCATTGCATCATCTGGCTTTTCGAAGAAGGCATTTTGCTCTTCGATACAGCCATTGTTCATTATGTAGTAGCATACAGGCTTCAAGCTTATGCTATCATCCATCATGTCATCCTCTTCGTCTTCGACTTCCATTATCCTGTCGAAGTCTCTGGGCAGTACAGAAACCACATTGCAAGTTACGTCGAAAGAAGCATCTGATTCTGAACCAAATTCATCTGTGACTTCTTCGTCCACTGGCATTCTATTGTTTGTTTTCTGCACCTCTGTGGTGTCACCAGATCTATTCTTCTGAATGATTTCTTTTTCTGCCAGGGGCATTCCCTTGTTCGTAATCTGCACACATTTGCTTGATTCAGCTTCCTTCTGCCCAACCTTTTGGTATTCTACAGTTTTCTTTTCAATTTTCTTCTGCCTTTGGAATCTTCTCCATTGGGATCTGGACATAGGATTCTTCCCTTTGTAGTTTTCAGAGACGTATTTTGGCTTTGCCTCCTTTTTAACTTCCATGGAAGGACCCCTGTTCACTTCAAAACTCTTCCATCTCTTCTGACCTTGGACATCCCTTATAGGCTGAACCCATTTGTCATCATTTGGCCTGTTGGATGGTTTGTAAGTGTTGAAACGTCTTTCTCCGACCCCTTGACTGTGATGCTCCCCTCTTCTTGGGTCGAATCTTTCGTTTCTGGTTGGTGGGACTGTTCCCCAATTTCTTTTCCTCTGGGTCTTTACTGCTGCTTCTAAGTCATCAGCTGCTTTCTTGTCGAACACAGCACTGCATCTTGGGCAAAGCATGACTTCTGCATTCTTCCTTTGACACCTCTGGATGAATTCAACCAGACTCTCGTTCTCTTCTGGGTAAACCAGCTTCTGATGCTCCTCTTGACGCTTCTTTCCCTTGTCGATGTCTGGTCCTCCCTTTTGAGTGATTTCCACCATATGAATCCCAGCACTCTGTTCAGTTGTAATTTTCAATTTGTTCATTTTTTCGACTAGCATGATTTCCTCTGGGATGTCCTCCTTTGACTGACTAACATTGCCTTTTGGGTGTAAGCCCTTATAGATGTATTTGCAGCAATGTGCAACCCTTTCGACAGGATGTTCTTCATTTTTGGTGGTATCACTGTTCATTTGTTTGACAGTGAGGGAATTGTCATCAGTCCCTGGTGTTTTAATCTCCTCTTGGTCAGCATCTCTTTCACAGTTTTTCTTGTTGAAGCTTCTTCCCACTTTGACTGCATTTCTTCCGTTGAAACCTTCAGTGGTCTTAGTGGCATTCTCACTGTCGAAGTCTTCAGAAATTTTGACTTCTTTTGCCTCAGCCTGGCCAGCAGAATTATCACCTTCTTCCACCACATTGACATGGGTGTCGAAACCTTCAGCAGCTTCTATCATGGTGAAGTTGGTGTCGAAGCTTTCAGTAACTCCTACCATTTCAGAATTTTCTTCTGCCATGATCTCCATTTCGACCACGTTTACCATTTCTGGCTCAGCATAATTTGCCTCCACAATCTGCATGGGATTGGAGTCAATCTTCATCTGCTGCTTGCCTTTGTCTCCAAACTTCAACCTTCCATTTTGGATTGCATTTTGGACAAGATCCCTGAAAAGGTAACATTGAGAAGTTTTATGACCCAAGAAATTATGGTATTTGCAAAAACCTCTCTTTTTCTGTTGGTCTATAGGAGGCTCTTTAGTGCCTGCTGGTTTTATTAACTGACCATCTTTGACTAGTAAATCAAATATCTCATCACACTTGGTGATGTCGAATGTATAGGTTCTTTTAGGGAACCTGTCATTCTTTTCCATTTCGACTGGACTTTTTCCATTCGACGGGGCTAAAACTTTACAAGAATATGGAGGGCCTTGCTTTAATTCTGCAAGATCAATTTCTTGCTGGTCGAAAATGACTGGTTCGTTTTCGTCGTAATCATCTTGAACTATTCCTACATAGGCCACTCTTTCCTTCTTGTTTTTATTTGATCTAAATTTCTCATTTTTTAGTCTTTCTATCTGCCTTACTCTGTCTGCCAGCTGTGCCATGTCTCTCAGATATTGGGTATCCAATTTTTTCCTTATGGAATAATCAAGACCCCCTGCAGCCATTTCGACTAGTTCTTGTTCCGGCACTTGCGTAAAGCATCTGGCTTTTAATAATCTAAACCTATTCAAATAGTCATCTATGGGTTCAGAAAATTTTCTTTTGACACTTGCCAACTCTTTCAAACTTATCTTGGTTTGTCCCATATAAAATTGTTCATGGAACAATCTCTCTAATTGGGTCCAAGTAAAAATTGAAGTTGGAGGAAGTGACGTAAACCAAGTGAAAGCGTTTTTTGTCAAAGAACTTGGGAAATATTTCATCCTTAAGTTCTCGTTATTAGCAATCTCTCCCGCTTCTATCAAGTAACGTGCCACGTGTTCTATGGTGGATTCACTAGTATCCCCTGAAAATTTTGTGAATTTGGGGACTTTCCACCTTGGTGGTAACTCTTGTTGTAAGATAAATTCAGACAAGGGGGAAGTATAACTAGGCCTTTGTAATCCTACGTTTACTCCGTTTTGTGCCATTATTCTCTCCACCATGGTGGCAATATTATTTTCGACAGGCATGTTATTGTAACGCATTCTCTGCTGTAACACTTCGTCAGCATTTTGGTTTCTCTGGACTATTATCCTTCTTGGTTCCTGTCGAATAGGCTCTTCTACATTAGGCTGTTCGACCATCACCTCTTGCCCCCTGGGATTTTCCTGAGGGTTCCCTAAGGGCCTTTGGTTTATAGTGAGTTCCTCTTCGACAGCCCTATTGGCAGGATTCTGGTTTAATTGCATTCTTTGTTGTGCTTGTGGGACTCCAAAAAAATCAGCAATGCGTGCCATCTGTTCTGCCAATATTTGGTTTGTTTGGGTAGTGTTTTGTATTAAGGGATTGAACACGTCTCCCATTTGTTGTGTCAAAGCCTGCACCATATCATGATTGCTTTCATCCATCTGTTGACGGATTACTTGTGCAGAATGGTTTGTCATAGCGGGCATATGGAAACCTGGTGGAATTTGATTCATTCTATTTCCATTTCCACCATATCCTGATCCCTGCAATGGTGATGACACTTGAACCATGGCATCAGAGAATAATGGTGACGAATTATGTAGGCTTGCCATCATTGAAGTTGGCATTCCGTACGGTTGTTCTCTCCCAGTCAAAGGCTGAGAATAATTCAGATATGGCCTGAATGTATTTCCTCCAGGGGGAGGGGTTCCCAAGGGTCTGGCGTGTCCCATGGTGGAAGAACTAGGCGCATTCTGGGATCCTGAACCCGTTGGTATGGAATCCCCCAAAGGAGGCCTAATCTGTTCTAAAACAGGGCCAGACACTGGTATTGTTCCTGACGAAGGGATAGGATTGGAAACTGGAATGGTTTCGTCAGAAATATTTGAAGCATTTGGCAAGTTAGCCATGTTTCTTCTTCTTGTTCTCTTTGGTCTCTCTACGTCGGTTACGGCTAATTTACCGCTTCTAAGAATCATACAACGTAGCAAGGAACAATTTGTCTAAAAATTTCTATTAGATTTTATCAAATGCACTGGTCCCACTGGGCGTGCCAATTTGTTCGCTGTGTTTTCTGGCGAACAACCTCTGGTTAACCAATTTCTTCAGAAAGTTGGGTTACTTGCAGGACCAACCATACAAGTCCTGGGATACATGTGCATTTGGTTCTGTCGAAATACTCTTAGACTTTTGGTGACTAATTTGCGGTTTGTTTTATCAATATTGTCAAAGTATTAAGGACTTTGATTTTGCAAGTAACGAAAGTTTGAACTTAAAGATGAAATAAGGTTAAAAGTTTAAACAAGAACAAAGAAATGTCGAAAGGCTAAAAACTTGCAAAAAAGTAAATGAAATTTAAAATGACATGGACTTGAAGAATAAACAAGTAATTTAAAATGACTTTGAAATATAACTGGTGTTTAAACGTACATTGTTCCAAATACTAGACTCATTTTCTCTCACACTGGGTACTTAGAGCTTTTACAGGAATTTTGTACAAATTTTCACACACACATTCTAACCACAAACTATCCTATTTATACATAAACAAAATAACTGCTTAGAACGGAAAAACTATAACTAAACGACAAGTGTCAGCCTGCATGTAAATTTCTTCTCTGAAACCTCCATGTGTCCAACTGCCAAAGGTTACAACCTTTGAATTTGAATCTCTTCCTTGGTGACGAAACCTTGTAACTCTTCAAAACTGTCGAAACCCTTTTAAAGGAGAAAAACTCTTCAGCACTTGCCAAACCTTATCTTTTTTTAACAAACTTCTTCTGTCGAAGCCCTCAGTCACACACTCTCCAAACTATTCTGCCAGAACATTATATCTATTTCTGTCGAAACAATGAAACTTTAAAACCTTGTCAGTAATTCTTGGATTCTCCTCCTGATGCTATCCTTCGACAAAGATGACCTTAAAGCCTGAATTTTAATCTTGTCGAAATTATGGGTTTACACATACCCAACATCATACTCTGCAGTGTCAGCTCACAGATCAAACCTAAATCTCTAAGAGGGGGGTGAATTAGGTACTTAAAATTTTTCGGTCTTTGATGTAGGATCCTTGTTTTACTTTCCTAAAATTCACTAAGTGAATAATGCATTAAATGTGGAAAGTAAAGAGACACGAAAATATATCCTGGTTCCCCTCACAGTCTGAGAGTACCCCAGTCCCCTTTCAACACGAAAGAGATTTTTCAGTAATTGTTAGATCCTAAGACAAGACTTCTACCTAGTCTTTCTATACAGATTCTAAACAATCAAACCACCAAGAACAAACTCTTGGATTTTTCAACTAAGTCCAATGAGAACAATGCTCTCAATATGGACCTCTTGCTTCCAACAATCTTGGACAGCAAGATAACAACCTTACAAACTTAATTCCAACAATCTTGGAACACTAAGTATGTAATCAAAGAGTAAATGTATAAAATCTGTTTTGAGTAGTTTTGCAATTGTCTTCAAAATATCAATCTTCCGATCAATCTTCTTCTTGATATTCCAACTCTTATATATCTTAACAAGTGTTCAAGAGGTAAATGAATGAAACTATGATGAATTTATGAAAGTTTCACTCTTGAAAAACATTAGAATTTTAACACTTGTAAAAATTTGAGAATGAGAGCAGAAAAATATATTTGAAATTTTTTGTAAGAGGGTTGGATTTAAAATCTAACTTTAAAGGTATATATATATGCCTCTAAACACCTTTTCAGAAGAGACAAAATGGCCAAGAGATGTCATGATTCAAGAAGAAGAACGAAAATAATTTTATGCCAAAAGATGCAACTTAAGTGGGTAACTGATTACCAGCCTTAATGACTAAAAAAATTTGAAAAATTACAAAGGGTAATCGGTTACCAGGTTTGAGTAACCGGTTACTCTGTACAATTTTTCAGAAAAACAGTTTTGTAAAGGAGGCAAAAGTGCTTTGAAATGTTTTAAAAAGGTTTTAACACGAAATGCAAGAAAGAAAGATGAAGTTGAACACTTGTTTAAGGTATATAGTAGATTAAATGTTGTACCTTCCTTTGTGTAGAACTTGTCTCCATTCTTGATCAAGCTTTGACATAATGATATGAAATTGAGTTGCTTCAAACATGATTTACTCGATATCCTTTAAACCATCCTTGCATGTTGTGGAGTGTGTCGTTATCAAAATATCTTGAGAAGCTTTGTCTTCACAGTCTCCCCCTTTTTGATGATGACAACCTCTGCTTGAAAGTTCATTTTCCACCGGCTTTTCTAACAAATGTGCTATTGCTCACCCTCGGATAATGCTCCCCCTTAATCATTGATTCAAGAGAGTCTTTGAGATTTTTTTGCAAAATTTGTTAGAAAGCAAGAACAACAATACACATATGTATTTCTTCTCCCACTTTGTCAACAACAAAAATGATGGGAAAAACAACACACACAAAATGGACAGACTAAACATAAACATGTAAAACAACACAATATGAAACAAAAATACATCACAAACATTAAACAACACTTTGTTACGAAACACACATAATTTAAATGGAACGAAACATTGTACTTGTTTACAACACACAAACATAAAGACATAATCATAAAACATAAAGTTTCAAAACATAGAACATAAACAAAAAATTAATCATTCACTTTCAGAAGTAGCGTCCTTTTCATCATCTTCTTCTTCATCTTCATCTTCATTTTCATTTTCATTTTCATTTCCATTTTCTTCTTCTTCTTTCCGAATAGCTGCAAGTTGCTGCAAAGCTATGGATTTGAACATTTTTCTCATTAAAGTCATACCTTTCCGATGTTCCTTGTTGCAATGAGAATAGAATATCAAATTATTAACTAATTTGAATCACAAATCTTAGAGTCACAACCGGTCTTTGATTTATCCGAAGGAAAGGTCAAAGAAAGGAAAAACCTAATTTGCATCGTAAACACAATGCGAGGAAAGATCTAGGTAAGGGGTTGGTTAAGCTTAGGGAAGGTATTAGCACCCTAAACTTATGTAGTACTCTACAGGAACCTTTTGTTTAACTTTACTTATTTGCTTGAGGGTATATTGCTAAGGGTTAGAAGGTGAAAAGAAAGACCTAAGGGTTAGTCCTAAGTTTACTCGCCAAGATTTGCATCTTGTGCGTATGTATCCAAGGTAGGGAATAGAATCAGAGTAATCGTAGTTCCCCTCAAAAGGGAGGTTAGAAACTTCTTGACTGTGGTCAAGGTTTCATGGGGAATAAGCGTTCTTAAGGAAGCACTTACGTGGAGTGCTGTGACTCCTATTTCTATGTTGTAATTGAATTGAAAAGGGTAAGATAGGTATTCCACGGCGAGAAACCTAGAACAGAGTGCGGCGACTCCTTAACCTAATGCTAGGGTAAAGGGTAATTTGGTCCACGGCAAGACGCCTATGCAATTAGGGTTTGGAAGGTGAAAGGGTCAAAGGTAAGGACTATTAACGCAGCGGTCAAACGACTAGACCTATTCCTTCAGAGGGGAAATTTATCGGAGAAATAATGAATAATGAAAAATTAATAATTTAATGACGATGTCGAAATAAAAATACAAGTGTGGATGATAATGGAATAAGAAGCAACTGTACCGTTAAATAATTTATAACCATAAAAATAAAAGGTTAGTAAACAAGTTCAACAGTTAGATGAATAAATTAACTGGGAAGAAGTTGGGATTTTCTGCCATCAATTTAAGAGTTTTAGGTTAGGGCTAAATTAGAAATTTAAAAACTAGAAGTATTAGAATTTAAAATTGAGAAAAGGTTAGGATGAAAAAATATATTACAGTTTTAATTTTAAAAAGGGATGAGTTAGAATTAAAATTTTAATTTTCAAGAAAAAGAGTTAATGTTGAAAAAAAAGAAACTTAAAAAATTTTATTTGTTTATTAAAAAATGTTGGATTTTAAAAATTGTTTATTAAAAAGGGATAATTTTAAATATGAAAATGTTAGATTAAAGAAAAAAAAGTTAGAATCTTAATTTTTAAAGAAAAGTTAATTTAAAAAAAGGTTTGATTTTATTTTTAAAAATGTTATTTTTTTCATTTTAACTAATTAATTTAGTTTTAAGAAAAAGTTTGGAAGTAGAAAAATTAAAGTTAGCAATGCTAGTACTTTGAAGAATTAGTGTTTTTTAGAGAAAAAAAAAAGAAAAAGAAAATACCAAGACAGCAAAAATTAAATAAAGAAAAATAAAATATCAGTAAAACGGGTCGGGCTGGAACACAACCCGCCAGACCCGACCCGTCCAGCCAAACATAAAAAAGGGAACCCAAATTTTAGGGTTTTAAACCCTATTTGGGGAGGCAGTGGCAGAATCCCCTTTGGGGTAGTCTGCTAAATTTCTTCTCTTCTCTCTGTCTCTTGTGCTTCCGTCTCATCTTCTTCTACCATTCAATCTTTCCCTCGACTCTTATCAATCTCTGAAAAAGAAAACCATGATCCAAAAACTGTTAGTGTTCTTACGGTTTTGACGGTTTCTTGTTGTTTTTTTTTGTGATGTGACGATGATGAGGATCTTATTTCCTCTGAGTCCATTCGGGGCGTGATGCGTTATGGCCGGAGAAGTGATTTATGAACTGATGATGATGTTGATGTTCGTATTGGTTCCCGTTCTAATGTGCGCGATGATGGTGACGATGATGACACTGAGCTGGTCCTTGTGTCTGAGTCTAACGGACTTCGGTTTGGATTTTGATGGTGGCTTGACGGTTTCTTGTTTGCCGCTGTTTGTTGAATTGGGTTTCGTTCTTGTGGCCAATGATGTTAAGAACTGAGGCCTTGTTGTTGGTTTTGACGGCGAACTGACGGTTTTGGATGATAATGATTTTTAGGGTTTTTCCGCCCCTTTCTTGATGCTCTTTCTGATGATCTTATACTGTCTGGTTTTCGAATCCTTTTTCAAATTTTAATTTGGCCGGATTTGATCTCCTTACGTTTTTTTATGAAATCTGAGATTTGATTTGTCCCATTTTAGTGATGATGGATCTGGATTTGATTTATTTTGTGATTGTTGATATTGTCCAGATTTTCGGATGATTGTGGATGATTAGATTTGATGAAATCTGGATTTAATTTGTTGGTTGGATTTTTGATCTAGATTCGGATCTGTTTGGCTGGAATCATTTCTTCACAAAAACACACACTCTCTCTCTCTCTAAAGTCGGGAGCTGGCGACGGAATGTCTTCGTTCCCCTCCCGACCTGCCTAGTGAAGAGAATTTTTTGAGGGCGTCGCAACAACCAAAACTACATTTTTTCGATTAACTAACTCTCAACCATTTTTCCTTGATGTCGGCTGGTTTTGCAGGTTCGGAAGCTCAGAGACGACGGAGAATCGGATATGAAGACTTAGATCGTTTAGGGCCAATTTAGGATTTTAGGATGTGTAGTTCTGTAATGTTCAAAATGTAAATTCCTGAATGAACGTTGTAATAAAAAATTGTACAGAAATTGAATAACTTCAGTCTTTAATAAAAAATTTATTTTATGACTAAATTCAATTTGCATTCCTTTCTGAATAAACTTGATATGTCACCATCCAAATTTGGTAACTGGCAGTCTGACACGATACTTGAAATTAACTGACATCCGACATAACTTCCGAACTCCCACCGGATTCCTTGAAAATTAATCCGTATTCGGTAATAAAAATCGACGAATATGGCCTCGCATGGATAAACAAATAAATCCATTTTAGTGGCAACAATGAATTTTCTTTCGCATTTAAAATCCAGACCGTATCTTGAATAACCCTGACTTTTGTAATCCGAGTCGACTCAACTGATACTTGCGACTAAATTAACCCATAATTCCACCGCACTTTTAAAAATTTAAGCTTGTGACCAAATAGAGAAAGAAACATGAAATGCGGCTCGAACTTGTTTAGATAACCTCCTCGAAATAAATTTCGCGCTGACTCAAATTCAAATTCATTCATATTCCAACACCCTCAAATTAAAACTGTTTAGCATTTCGAAATCCAATCTAACGACTAAGTCTGGCTTTCAAAAAATGGATCGTATTAAGAAGAATCTGACGTCAATACTGTCATAGAAATTCACCCGTTTTCACCCCAAATGTAGTGTAGCTCGAGAGACAAAAACCCTAATTTCCTGTGGATCCTCTGATGAAGATTTGACTCTGAAATCGTGAACAGACTGTGAACCGATGATATTTCTGCACTTCCTGAATTAAAACACACACATCGTCATTTTCATGCAAAAACAAACAGACTGAGCAAACCGATTAGCAATTAGTTAAGACGCAATACAAAACAAAATGAAACGCGAAATGAATCTAAGGGTAAAATTTGGGGTATGACATCCCTAATGTGAAGACCCACCTTGTTGTTAAGGGCTACAATCCTTTTGTAAATGAGTTCATTCGAGTAACCCTCTTCAGGATTCGGAACAGCAGCAGAAGAAGAAGTATCATCCTTGTACACATACCGTTTTTCATCATTTTGAATAATTCTCGTGTTCTTGGTAGCTGTTGAGACGTTAATTTCATTGACCTTTGAAGTCATTGTTGTTTATGGTTCCCGTTGAAACCATTTTTGATATTAGACCCTTCATAAGGAATCCCTAAATGTTTTCTCAATTCTTCTATAGTCATAGTAATTGATTCACCCTTAATAGTGGATTATAGGGAAACATCTCCAAAATCATCGTATCCAACCACAAGAGTAGAGTAAAATTACTTCACTAAATCCGGATAAACTGGTCCAATGTTGCTAACAAGTTTATCTACACCTTGAGTTTTCAGCAGTTCCGGAAAGTTATAACTATGAGTAGGAAAGGAAATTAAACTCACATATTTTACTGGCATAAGTGGTTGGTTTTAAATGTTGAAGTTAAGCCGCCTCGCCTTGACATTTTGTTGTTGTTCTGCTTCTGTGGGTTCTGAGCTTTCTCCCAATTTCTTTTTCCCTTTATCTTGGAATTTTGGAGCCATTGATGATTTCTGAAGCTTTCTAGGGTTTATGACAAATAAGAGTGAAATTTGAATTTGGGTGAGTAGAGAAAAGTGTTGGTGAGGTATTTAAGGAGTAGAGTGAGTTAATGGATTTTTAAGAGCTTTGACTCAATCTTGAATGAGAAGGAGAGAAGATTGAAGAGTGAAGTGAATGAGTAGAATAGGTAAGAATGCCTTTAAGTGACTGAATAACTGCTTATGGAAGAGGGAAAGAAAGAAAATAAGTTATTTAAGTGACTTTTACAATTTTGGTTTTTCTAAAAAAAAATTAATTGGAAAACGTTCAATAGTAACCGGTTACCAAGAATGGGTAATCGGTTACCCTATCACAAAAAGCCTACAGAATTGAAAACGAGACAGTGGTAATCGGTTACTCACTTTAGGTAACCGGTTACCATATGCAAAAAAAACGGCAACTCATTTTCTCTTAACCATCATGATATTTCCAAAAAAAATTATTTTAACAAGTTATTATAAAGTATAATGCACATATTGAAAAGTTAAGCAAGTTAAAATAAATGGATTTACCTCATGTAAAAATGTAAAAAGTGAAAATTTTCAATTTTGAATATAAAGCATATAGTAAAGAGTACCTTAGCATTATTTTAGGAAAAATAATGAATTAATATTGAAGATTTATACATCAACTTCGTCTAGGATTCCAAGCTCCCTTCGGATCTTGTAAAACGCTTCTCTTGGAAGAGGTTTTGTGAATATGTCCTCCAGTTGATTATGAGTATCTACGAAGGTAACTTCAACGTCCTTTTGTAAAACATGATCTCGTAGGAAGTGATGTCGGATATCAATATGTTTTGTCCTTGAATACATGACAGGATTTTTTGCAATGTTGACCGAACTTGTATTGTTACACCTTAGAGGAACGCATCCAAGATTTAATCCATAATCATGTCATTGTTGTTTGGCCATAGAATCTGAGTACAACAACTTCCTGCCGCAATGTATTCCTCTTCAATCGTGCTAAGGGAAACACACGCTTGCTTCTTATGGGACCAAGAAACTAATGCATTTCCAAGAATATGACATGTTCCACTCATGCTCTTGCGATCTGTCTTCCAACCTGCATAATCTTAGTCAAAATAACCTACTAAGTTACAAATACTGCCTTTCAGATACCATAATCCAACATTGGTTATTCCTTTGAGATACTTCATGATCCCCTTTACAACAGTGAGATGTGATTCCTTTGGATTTGCTTGAAACCGCGCATATAAACACACATTGAACATAATGTCAAGACGACTTGCCGTCAAATATAATAGAGAACCAATCATACCTCGATACTTTGTGATATCAACTGAAATTCCCGATTCGTTTTGATCAACATAAGTTCTGGATACCATTGGAGTAGACATCACTTTACAACTATCCATGTTGAATCTCTTCAACAGCTCTTTACAATACTTGGTTTGGTTGATGAAGATGCCATCCTTCATTTCCTTTATTTGTAATCCAAGGAAATAATTCATTTTTCCCATCATAGACATGCTTCATTTTCTTTCTGAGCATGAGCCTCCTCTCTATGTGTTTCATAATCATCAATAGTTTACAAATAATGGTCGTGAAGTGAAAGAAAGAGTGCAGCTGATGTAGTAGCTGAGTTGTAATAGATTTTGCAAAAAGTTTCTTTCTCCTTGTCACTTGCATCCACTTGCATGAATAAATAATTCCATTAATCCAATTCTGGTCTTTTGCTCATGGAAATGCATCATAATCTCATCAATTAAGTCTCTAAGAATCAAAAAATGATTTAAGCAAGTGATTATAAGAGGTTTGAATGGTTTGTGCATCAAAATGCAAGTGCTGAACTTGGTTTTGTGACATGAAAAATGCCAACTTGCCCTCTTCGATTCTCCTTAACCACAACGGTTGAGAAAATGATACTGTACTTTTTAAAAAGACCCAAACATGATCTACAACATTCAACTTTTTCAAAATTTCAAATTCCAAAAGAAACTATGTCAAAAATCCTCTTGACATTGGCTGCAAATTTGACTTACAAGTCAAGAAACATGAAAATTTCCCTAAGTGTGGAAATCCTTCACAACTTGATGAGCTTATAACTCCAAAGCTATGAATTTTTGGACTGCCACCCCATAGGACACTTTTGTACGGCTCCTCAAGTGCTTTCTAACAAGCTTTGAACCACTCATTTGGATGTGTGGTTAGGAAGTTATGATCATTTCATGTTGGCTTAAAATTAGGGTTTTTCATGAAACCTAGTTTCTTGATTTGAAAGTTATCCATAAATCCTTGATTAAATCTCCACCAAACTCACTAGTTAGACACAAAATGATGTTGTAAAACTTTCTTGCTTCAATTTAGGGTCAAAACCCTAAAATTCAAAGAGTTGACTTTCTAGACAGACGAACAGAACAGTAGAAATCTTCAGGATCGATCATCAGTGTTCTGGGTTATTTGAGCATTTCACACTTATTTAGGAGACTTTATTAAGTCATAGGAGTACCATGAACCATGATTCAAGCTTTAGAAACTCATTTAGACCAAAAGTCAAACTATAGTTGACTTTTTCCACTAGAAACCCTTATTAGGGTTTTGCACAGCAATGCTCCTATTCTTTTGGTAAGAAACTCAAATAGCACTTGTTCTTAGCAAGATTTGATTCTATTGATGATATGAAGACTTGATATGTAGAAGATCAATCCAAAACTTTGACTGATCAGTCCACAAGATTCTTAATTTTGACAATATAAAACCCTAATTCATCTGCATCTTGACAAAAATTAACTTAAAAAAGGTTAGGGTTATAGATAACAAATTATTGATGCACCTATAATGATAATGATATCTAGGGGTCAAATTTTGGGGTATGACAGTTGTGCACTTGCAGTTAGTTGGTTTACACCCGATCAAGTTTTTGGCGCTGTTATCAGGGACCAATTACGTCAAATACTGTATCTTTGTTGTTACACCGTATAGACAAAGGAATTATTGTATCTATTAAAATGTATCACCTAATTCTCTCTACAATTACCACTCTCAATATTTTGTGGAATCTCAAGATTCCCATAAATCTAACCTCTAATTATTAATGGCGAATTGCATTAAGACACAGACTCTCTGTAGGCTAGAACTTATGTAGAGGAGGGTTGTGGCAATACAAACTCTCCAGAATGAAGAGTTTAGAAAACAAAGTATCCACATTAATGAAAACCTTAGGCAATTGGACATTATTGTCGAGTTCCTCGCGACTAACAACAGAGCACTTGAGACTTAAATCTTCCTGCTTACACAAGCACCTTTCATACCCTTCCTTGACAGACCTGTAGATGTTGTAACAACCAATAGTGTATAGGAAATCGAAAATCCTAAGGAGAGTGATAAAGAGAGTTTTGGTGAGAAAAAGGTCAAGATAAAGAAAAATCCACCAACACCACCTGAACGAGAGGTTGTTGAAGACGTAAAGAAGGAAGCACCTTATGTTGTCCCTCTTCCCTACAACCCACATATCTCTTTCCTCCAAATATCTGTGGAACCTAATGTAGACTCCCAATCCAAAAGGTATGTGGAAGTATTGGAGAATATCCACACTAATGCGCAACCTTGAAAATAGAGAAATCATTAGTACTAAAAGGGGAATGTTAACCTTTGAGATGGTGGATGAAATAACTAAACTTAATTTAGGGTCAAAACCCTAAAATTCAAAGAGTTGACTTTCTAGACAGACGAACCGAACTATTGAAATGTTCAGGATCGATCCTATGTTTTTGGGTTCTTTGAGCCTTTCAAACTTCTTGAGGAGACTTTAATAAGTCATAGGAGTACATGAACCATTATTCAAGCTTTGGAAACCCAGTTAGACCGAAATTCAAACTACAGTTGACTTTTTCCTCAAGAAACCCTAATTAGGATTTTGCACTGCACTGCTCCTATTATTTTGGTAGAAAACTCAAATAGCACTTGTTCTTGGCAATATTTGAGTCTCTTGATGATATGAATACTTGATATATAGAAGATCAATCCAAAACTTTGACTGATCAATCCACAAGATTCTTGATTTTGACAGTGTGAAATCCTAATTTATCTGCATCTTGATAAAGATTAACTTAAAAAATGTTAGGGTTATATATAACACATTATTGATGCACCTATAATGATAATGGAATCTAGGGGTCAAAATTTGGGGTATGACAGTTGTGCACTTGCAGTTACTTAGTTTACACCCTTCAAGTTTTTAGCATCGTTGTTACACCGTATAGACAAAGGCATCGTTGTATCTATTACAATGTATCACCCAAATTCTCTCTACAATTACCACTCCCAATATTTTGTGGAATCTCAATATTCCAATAAATCCAACCTCTAATTATTAATGGAGAATTTCATTGAGTCACAGACTCTCTGTAGGCTAGAATTTATGTAAAGGAGGATTGTGGCAATACAAACTCTCTAGAATGAGGAGTTTAGAAAACAAAGTATCCACATTAATGAAAACCTTAGGCAACTGGACATTATTGTCGAGTTCCTCGCGACTAACAACAGAGCACTTGAGACTCAAATCTCCCTGCTTGCACAGAAACCTTTCAGACCCTTCCTTGAGAGACCTGTAGATGTTGTAACAACCAATAGTGTAGAGGAAATAAAAAATCCTAAGGAGAGTGATAAAGAGAGTTCTGGTGAGAAAAAGGTCGAGATAAAGAAAAATCCACCAACACCACCTGAATGAGAGGTTGTCGAAGAGGTAAAGAAGCAACCACCTTATATTGTCCCTCCTTCCTACAACCCACATATCTCTTTCCTCCAAATATCTGTGGAACCTAATGTAGACTCCCAATCCAAAAGGTATGTGGAAGTATTGGAGAATATCCACACTAATGCGCCTTTATCTGAGGTCCTGCATAAAAAGAGAAATTTCGATAACCTTGAAACTAGATATATCATTAGTACTGAGAGGGGAATGTTAAACTTTGAGATTGTGGATGAAATAACTAAACTCAATTTGGGGTCAAAACCCTAAAAGTCAAAGAGTTGACTTTCCAGACAGACGAACCGAATAGTTGAAATCTTCAGGATCGATCCTTAGTGTTCTGGGTTCTTTGAGCCTTTCAAACTTCTTGAGGAGACTTTAATAAGTCATAGGAGTACCATGAACCATGATTCAAGCTTTGGAAACCCAGTTAGACCAAAATTCAAACTACAGTTGACTTTTTCCACTAGAAACCCTAACTAGGGTTTTGCACTGCATTGCTCCTATTCTTTTGGTAACAAACTCAAATAGCACTTGTTCTTGGCAAGATTTGAGTCTCTTGATGATATGAAGACTTGATATGTAGAATATCAATCCAAAACTTTAACTGACCAGTCCACAAGATTCTTCATTTTGACACTGTGAAACCCTAATCCATCTGCATCTTGACAAAGATTAATTTTAAAAAGGTTAGGGTTATAGATAACACATTATTGATGCACATATAATGATAATGAGATCTAGGGGTCAAAATTTGGGGTATGATAGTTGTGCACTTGCAATTAGTTGGTTTACACCTGATCATGTTTTTTGCGCTATTGTCGGGGACCAATTACGTCAAATATTGTAACTTTGTTGTTACATCGTATAGACAAAGGCATTATTGTATCTATTACAATGTATCACCCAAATTCTCTCTACAATTACCACTCCCAATATTGTGTGGAATCTCAATATTCCCATAAATCCCACCTCTAATTATTAATGGAGAATTTCATTGAGACACAGACTCTCTGTAGGCTAGAATTTATGTAGAGGAAGGTTGCGCCAACACAAACTCTCTAGAATGAGGAGTTTAAAAAAAATGTGTCCACATTAATGAAAACCTTAGGCAACTGAACATTACTGTCGAGTTCCTCGCGACTAAAAACAAAGCACTTGAGTCTCAAACCTCCCTTCTTGCACAAACACCTTTCAGACCCCTCCTTGAGAGACCCCTAGATGTTGTAACAACCAATAGTGTAGAGGAATCAAAAATTCTAAGGAGAGTGATAATGAGAGTTCTGGTGAGGAAAGGGCCGAGATAAAGAAAAATCCACCAACACCACCCGAATGAGAGGTTGTCAAAGAGGTAAAGAAGGAAGCACATTATGTTGTCCCTCCTCCCTAAACCCACCTATCTCTTTCCTCCAAATATCTATGGAACCTAATGTAGACTCCCATTCTGAAAAGTATGTGGAAGTATTAGAGAATATCCACACTAATGCGCCTTTATCCGAGGTTCTACATAAATAGAGAAATTTAGATAACCTTGAAACTAGAGAAATTATTAGTACTAAAAGGGGAATGTTAACCTTTGAGATGGTGGATGAAAGAGCTAAACTCAAAACTGAGAAGCTGATACTCATAATAGAGCCAGAACCACCACTACAAGTTCAAAAGAATGAACCACCCCACAGAAGGAAGAAAAGAAAAGGTGAGAAATATGTGAGATGACTTGATAAGTGGCCCTATAAACAAAAGAATGTGTATATATATATATATATATATATATATATATATATATATATATATATATATATATATATATATATATATATATATATATATATATATATATATATATATATATATATATATATATATATATATATATATATATATATATATATATAATATATATATATATATATATATATATATATATATATATATATATAGAGAGAGAGAGAGAGAGAGAGAGAGAGAGAGAGAGAGAGAGAGAGAGAGAGAGAGAATCAACGTACTCCAAGAGGAAGTGTTTTTAGCCTACTCCAAATCATAGCTTTTGAATTGTATTTAATCTAATGGTTAATTAGTTTTTTTTACATAATTAACCATTAGATCAGATTCAATCCAAAGGTTATGCTTTGAAGTAAGTTAAAAAAACATACTCTTGGAGTAAGTTGATCCCTACTTATATATATATATATATATATATATATATATATATATATATATATATATATATATATATATATATATATATATATATATATATATATATATATATATATATATATATATATATATATATATATATATATATATATATATATATATATATATATATATATATATATATATATATATATATATATATATATATATATATATATATATATATATATATATATATATATATATATATATATATATATATATATATATATATATATATATATATATATATATATATATATATATATATATATATGGGTTTGCTAGCACAGACCCAATTGTTTTTATAAAGATCTATTTTAGCAATAGACACCTTAGGGTGCATTTATCCATATTTTAGTTAAAGTTTGCTAAAATACACCTTCATAAAAATAAGTGGGTGTATTATAGCAAACATCTGTGGGGTTTGCTATAATACACTCATTTGTTTTTACGAATGTATGTTTTAGTAACATGCATTTTAAAGTGCTTTTAAGGAAATTTTAGTTAAAACGTACTAAAATAGACCTTCATAAAAGCAAGTGGTTCTACGTTAGCAAACCTCATATATATATATATATATATATATATATATATATATATATATATATATATATATATATATATATATATATATATATATATATATATATATATATATATATATATATATATATATATATATATATATATATATATATATATATATATATATATATATATATATATATATATATATATATATATATATATATATATATATATATATATATATATATATATATATATATATATATATATATATATATATATATATATATATATATATATATATATATATATATATATATATATATATATATATATATATATATATATATATATATATATATATATATATATATATATATATATATATGTTCTGGACTGGGCCCCGGGCTGAACTATGTTGGTCCGGCCCAATAATGTTCCACCAGGCCCTGCCCGGTCCAGGCACCACGTCGAGCACAAGATCCCCTACATGCTAGAAAGATCTCCCCGCAAGGAAGTACCGTCCCAACCACGCCGGGCAAGCAATCGCCCGCATGACCAAGCACCGCCCTCCGCGGGCGTTATTCCCCATGTCGTCGAGCAAGACCCCATGGCTCTCCCATGTCCCCGTGTGCTCCCCTCCTCGGGGAGAACAACGTGCCTCCAGGGAACCACGCGAGCTCTCCTCCGCGGGGAGAACAACGTTCCCTGGGCACGTTCTCCACGTGCCTCCCTCTGCGGGGACACGTCATCCACCAACTGCCCACCTCCGAAAGAGCCGATCAACCCGCTCTCCGGAGTTCACGGAGCAGTTGAAATAGGGAGAAGACCATATTCCGGTCTTCACTACGCCACGTAAGCCCTAGCAGTCATTAGGGTTGGGCCTGGTCATCCAGCCCATCTCAAATGACCGTTGGCCCAACGTCGGGGTCTCTCTATAAATACCCTCTTCCGCAAGAGGGTCAGGTACTTCACTTCTACCCCATTTTCTGTACTTTGGTCTCACTCTGCCCAATTCCTTAGTTTGGCATCAGAGTGTCTTGCAGGTACACCCCCTTTCTCCTCCTCATCACTGTTGCACCCCAAAATTTGCTCAACTTTTTCTTGCCTGACTTATGTTTCATTGCATTTCATTTGCATAGTTACATCATGTACATAGGTCAATCATTTGCATATTATAGCATAGCATGCCTCCAACAAGGGATCAAGGGTGTCTATCAAGAGAAGATCCTAGCAAGAGGTCTTATCCAAGCAGGAGAAGTCATCCAAGCCATCAAGAAGTGATTTGAAGTCTTGAGAAGTTTGAGTGCCTACATGTGGGTTTTGCTCCTATCTTGAGGAATGTTGGGAATCATTAGTGGGATGTGAAACATGTATTGTGAATTTGATGTGTGTATGGATCTCATGGAGTGCCTAGAGGGCCCTCTTGAAGATGAGACAAGTCATTGATTCAAGTACAAGAGCCACAAGTTGAGGTGCAGTCAACTAGGGTTTCATCTGGGCCAATCCTAGGTCAATGGAGAAATTGGAGAGAATCAAAGCCTACTTTGAGGTCATGGGATTCATGGATTGGTATGTTGATATATGTGTGGTGTTGTGCCAAGATCAAGGAAAGAAGAATCAAGAATGTGGGAAGTTGCTAAATTAGGGTTTCAATGTAAAATCCCCTATTTAGTGCCTAACTTCAAAGCCACATAAGTCAAAATACAAGTTTCAAATGGATCTTTGGCCAACATGAAACTTTTCGAGCATCTCAATACCTTTAATTTGAGTACTAGAATTCTTCAAGAAGATTTGTAGAACTCAAGTTATGGTTCTTGCAAATTACAGGTCATCAGATGACTATGAAATTTATCTGTGAAAGTCACTTGACTTCCAAACAAATTTTGCCCTTCAAGGGGTTTTAAAATGGATTCTTGGCCAACATGAGAGTTGTAGATCTTGATCTTAGATTTCCATAGAGTACTATAAGTCCTTGATAGGATTTGTAGAACTCAAGTTATGATCTTTGCAAGCCAGGGGTATTTTGGGTATTGGTGATTATAGGTCATTTGTGATCATGGGTCCATAACTCCAACTTGCAAGCTTCAAATGGAAAATTGTTCAACATGAAACTTGTTCAAAATGGTGTTTTGAGTGCAACCAAGTGGTTATGAGAGCTTGGGTTGGCTTGTAACAAGAAGTTGTTGAAATGGCTTAAAAAGGAAGAAAAATAAGTCATTTAAAGGCCAAAAAATGGAATTTAATGATTGGGGTCTAAACAAGCTCATGTTATATGTCAAATTGATCAAAAAAAGCATTCTAAGAATGATGACATTACCACATTTTGGATTTGAGGTCAATTTCAAGCATTTCCCTTTTATAACTTAAGAATGAAGCAACATTTGAATCACACACCATTGGATAAAAAACAAGGAAACAATCATAGCCATTCAATTCTAAATGTCATAAGGGGAGAATTTCAAGTGAAATCAAGGCCAAGAACAGAGCAATTGGTGACTGTTGCATATGAGATTTTGGAAGTGCATGAGAAATTGAATTTCTCATTGTGGTTGTTACAGAAGTTTCTAGAGTGTTCTAACACACTCTATATATGCATTGCAACTGGTTCAGATGGTTTTTTGGGCCAGAATTTAAGAGAAACCAGAGAGAGCAATTGAAATTTTCTCAACTACATCAAGAATCGCGTTTGGAGGCTGAAGGAGATTCAAGGCAAATTGCTTGTTTCAGAAGCTTGGGGGAGTGTTCTTGAGTGATTCTGGAAAGAATTGGAGGCTGGATCGAGCAAAACCACTATCTGTTCATCTCTCCAAGCCAGGTTTGCAACTTTCAATTTTCAGCATAATTTATAGGTAGATGCATAGAATTTGTTATGTGGTTAGATTAGGGATGAGGCTTGGATGGATTTCAGTCCAAAATTGGAATGATTAGAGACCAAATTAGGCATGGCACCATTTCTGTTGAAGCTCATATCTCTTAATTCTTGAGGTTGTAATCACATTTGGATAGCAAGATTTGATGACTGAAGCATGTAGATGATATTAGGCTTGTTAATTGCAAGAATTGTGACCATCAAGATGTGGTGATTTTTCTGCAACTTGGATCGGTTTTGGAGTTAGGATGAGAATCATGGAATTTGGAGTTGATATTCATGCTCAGGATGAAATTTCGAGTGAGTTTGGATGTTTAGGTTTTATGTTTGATGCATTTTGGGGACGACCTGACCAGAGACGATGGTGGCGCAAAGCTCAGGCCACCGTCCTGAACATTTCCCTCCCAGTTTTTGAATTTGGAGAAGATGAAGTTTTGGACGTTGGATCATGCATTGACCTTGACTGAGAACCCAATCCAAAGGCCACGATCGTGTTTCACATTCTGAAGAGATTGAGTTTTATCAAAACTCACCGTTTCATTAAACGCTATTGGATGGGCTGAATCATTTTCTTGCTAACCACACCCTCTAGTCAGGCCCAAGGTGGAAATGAACGTGAAACAATTGCTATTCATCACACGGTTTTCCCAATTTCCTTTCATTTTCCTGATTTCGTTATTATTTGGTTTGGGCTTAGGTATTCGCGCGCTGCTCACACCCTACCTTTGGGCCCAGTTGGGATTTTAACATAGTTTTATTGCTATTCAACACGCCCTTTTTGTTATTTTAATTGATTTTCTTTCATTTTACATTGTTTCATATAGGTTAGAAATAAAATCATAACAAATAGGAAAATTAACATTTTTAGGTGAGACTTTTTTCCCCTGACTCCTTAAAGAGTCTAGAATTTTAGGAAATTGAGAAATTATTAATTCATGCATTTTAGAATTTAATTGCATTTTTTTGAAGTTTAATTTCTTTTAAATTCAATTTTGTTTGGTATGTGATCTTGCTGATTTTGGTATGACTAATTGGTGTTTGATTTTGAGGTAATTATTTTTGGAATAGATAGCTTAGATATGCATATACCCCTAGTAATTTTATCATATTTTTGTGAGATAAATTTAGGCTAGTTTGAACAATAAACAATAGGTGGTGTAGATTTAGGGTTTTAGGATAGTACCCTTAGCTTTAGGGCATAGTTTTAGGTCTTAATGAATGGTTAACCCCTTGGTTTTGTATGGAGATATTCTTAATAGGTTTAGGAACCCTTAGAATTTTTTAAAGGATTTTACAATCATTTTTGGTATTTTAATTAGAATTAGTTTTAAGACTAACTTCTAGGTGTTTCTAGTGAACTAACTTGACTAGTTTAACTCAATAGTTCCCCTTAGATTAGGGTGGTGGTGATCTTGTGCTTGGATGAAGATGAAGACCAGTTGAAGATGCCTTGGAGAGCTTGAAGGAGCTTGGAGATGAAGCCTTGTCCTCTTGTGGAGTGCTTGTCAGGAGCTTAGGGAAACTAGGGTTTTAGAAAGAGTATTAGATTAGTTTTGTTTCTTTCTTCAAACATGGAGTATATTGTTCATATCCATTCAATCCAATGACATAAAGTCCTATTAAAGAAGTCACATATCTCCTTTGGAGGGATGAGTGGCATGCTTTAAGGGTAGAACTTTGAGGATGCCTTCCTATTACAGTGTTAAGATCTTGGTGGCTTCCCTTGGTTGTCATTGAGTTTCTTAACATTTCAACTGGATCTTGTTGAATGATTCTCCCTTGGAGTTGCTTGTTGAAGCTTGCTGAGAATGAAGTCTCTGCTTGTTGAAGTTTATTGCTTGTTGAAGCTTGTTGAAGATGGGGTTGGTGCTTGTTGAAGCTGGTTGCTTGTTGAAGCTAGGGTTTGTGTTTGTTGAAGCTGTTTACTGGCTGAAGTTTGCTGGTTTAAGCTGGTTGCTTGTTGAAGTTTGAAGCTTGTTGAAGCTTGGAGCTTGTTGAAGCTTGGAGTTTATTGGAGCTTGAAGATAGGAGCTATTCATGAAGATGAAGGTTGTTGCTGTCAACTTTTGCTGTTTAATCAACTGTTGCTGTCAGAGCTGCTGCTTGTGCTGTTTGATGTAGGAGTTTGGTGTTGCTGCTTGGACTGCCTCCTCTGCTTTGGTTTTTGTTTTTCTGTATTGTTTGTTGGCTTGTGCAGCTTGCCCCCTAGGTTTGAAGTGAATGTTGATTCACTTTGCCTGTTGTTTTCCCAGGTTCGAGGTTGAGTGGGACTCCCTTGCCTCGCTTGTATTGTTGTATTGCATGCATTTTACTATATTTGCTTGCTTTCTTTTCTGTTTATCCCCTAGGATCTCTGATTTCCTCTGTGCGGGAGGGAATTATGACAAACATTAGGATTCTTATCCATGCATGACAACATTAGGTTAGTTTTTATTCCCTTTTCAACCCTAGGATTTTTAGAGCTTCTTTCTCTTCTTATCTCAAAACAACTAAAAAATACAGTGGTAAGGTTAATCGAGGTTGTACGTTACGAGCCTTAAGCTATTTGAGAAAGGGTTGATGGAAAGCTTCTTTCCAGTGGTCTGACTGCTTAGTGTGGTACCCTTTGGGTGACACGCGGCGTAGTCACTCTCAAATCATAGTCTCTAGTGCGCCAGAGATTGCAAACAAACTAAAAAACATTTCTTTCGTAAAAGATTCGAAACAAACATCGAAGTGTCATTTTTGTCCGCTTGGACTCTTAATCAAGAAAAACCCTTTCATAAGGTAATAAAAAACAGTCAGACAAGCTTGTGTCTTCCGTAGCCCGAACTACGTTTGCTCTGATCTTTCATGTTGTATGAAAGTACGTAGGCATAGGATGCCGTATCCTAGCGAGCAACCTTCATCCGTAGTTAGCCGAACTACGTAGACTCTGACTTTCCCATTACACGAGGGAATACGTAGGCATAGAGCGGCGAAGCTCTATCGAGTCTCTTTTCTCTTTTCTTTTCTTTTTTAACCTAGACCTGTAGAGTAGATAGAATAACAATCCGTACTAGAAAACAAGCGTGGATCCCGTCGAGTACGGCGGACGTGAGGGGTGCTAATACCTTCCCCTTGCATAATCGACTCCCGAATCCAGGAATTTGGTTGCGAAGACCATTCCTTTCCCGTTTTGCGTTAGGTTTACTCTGAGCGTTTCCTTTCCCTCCTTTGGGATAAATAACACGCGGTGGCGACTCTTCTGTCATAGTCGGCGCCGATTTTCGCAGTAGCGACAGCTGGCGACTCTGCTGGGGACTCCAACGGTTCCCTACGCGAGTCAATCCTAGCGTTTGTTTTCCCGTCGTGGGTTTTGTATGGATATACTTTTCCGTATTTACTTTCAGCATTATATTATTGTTGTTATGCTGGGTAGGGGGTCAGATTGAGAGATAAGCTGGACCTGGGCTTGAGTGCACCTAGAATTAGTTGTGGAAAGTAGTGGGCGCGTGCATGCTTTGCATGTACTAGTGTCCCGCAAAATTCACGCTCGGACGAGGTTCTTCTGGTTGACTTCTTTTTCAACCCTTTGGGTTGAGGGGGTTGTTGGTTAGTTGGATTGTCGACTCTGGGGACCGATCAATTGGAAGTTGGCTAAGCGAGGCCTCTTCAGGACATGATGATGCCACACCTTCTGGGTATCGTATCATCAGTCTTGAAAGTCTGTGACGCCGATGACTGCATAGGATGTCGTACCTTGTGTCAGTTGATAGGACACCTACCTGTGAGAGGGATTGGGGCATGCAGGAAACTTGACCTCCAGACTACCCGGTTTTCTCAATATTAGGATCAGCATGTGTGGTTACTTGGGGTTCTTCATTAGAGCAGTGTTATGGGTCTGTTGAGACCAGGTTAGAGCTTTGTTATAGGTCTGTTGAGACCAGGTTGGAGCATTGTTATGGGTCTGTTGAGACCAGGTTTGAGCAGTATTGTGGGTCTGTTGAGACAGATATTGTGGATAGATCTCTTCAGCAATATATCACTTGATCCATGTTGCATTGTTTGCATATTGCATTGTTGCATACTCATTTTGCATATCATTAACGTGTGTCTATGCTTTCATCCCTTCTGATTCTAGTTGCCCGGATTTCTGTCTGCTGCTATTATGGATACTTTGAAGAAGACTGTGGCATACCAATTGCCTACTCCAGATGTTTCTGCTTTGCTTGGTTTGATGTCTTTAGCTGATGATGATGTAAAGAGAAGCTTCAGGAAGAGTTATGGGAAATTGCTTAGGTTGGTTTGCAAACCATCCACGTATGAGCTGAACGGATTGTACGCGCTGATGCAGTTCTATGATCCCCTGCTGAGGTATTTTCCTTTCCCTGACTTCATTCTGGCTCCGACCATGGAGGAATATGCTGAGATCTTGGAGTTAACCATTCAGAACAGGGTACCCTTCATTCATATGGGTGCTTAGCCCAAGCTGGAGGATTTGGCTGTTGCTTTGCATTTAGACTCTTCAGAGTTGCTGTTAACCTCATGGAATGGAGTTTCTGGTTTTTCTCTCAAGTTCTTGGTTGGGAAAGCACAAGAGTATGCCAAGAGTGGTTGTTGGATTGTGTTTAATGCTATCATTGCTTTGTGTATCTATGGCATTGTACTGTTCCCTAATATGCCTGACTTTGTTGATTTGGATGCATTCCATATATTTGCTTCAGGAAATCCTGTGCCTACACTGATTGGAGATTTCTATCACTCTCTGCATTATAAGAACGAGAATAGGAGAGGCAAGAACGTCTCTTATTGTGTGCCTTTGTTGTATATGTGGTTTGATAGTCACCTGCCCAAGAAGGGTATCTTTGCTGAGTCTGCAGCTACGGTAGAATGGTCTGAGCGTCTGATGGGGCTTTCTTCAGAAGATGTTGTCTGGTTTGATAGGGATTTACTGGGATTTGAGATTATCTACAGCTGCACAGGGTATCCTAACGTTCATCTGATTGGGAGGAAAGGGTGAATTAACTACAATCCGTCGTTGTTGATCAGGCAATTCGGTTATGCTTTGAGAAGCCCGCCAAAGGAGGAGGAAGTGTAGGAATCTCTGTACTTCACAGGTGATTTGAAGGGAGAATTGTTATCCAAGCTTCAGCATGCTTGAAATAACATATACAAGAAGGGTAAGCCGTTGTTGGGTAAGAATGATAGTCAAGTATATGCTCCGTACAAAGTCTGGATCCAAGATAGGGCAAAGCAGGCGCTGATGCCATTTCCTGCAGTATTACCCCCTACTCCCCTCGTGGTTGAGGAGCCAACTACGGTGTCTATTGAGAGATATGAGCAGGTTGTGAAGCAAAAAGAAGAGCTGATGAAAGCCAACGAGAAGTTGGAAGAAGAGCTAGTGCAACTCAGGAGCGAAAGGAAGGAAGCCGTATATTCCTTCGAGCAGCAAACAAAGCTGGTGAATCAGTTAGGTACAGAACTGACTGAACAACGAAAGAAGCGTGAACGTTTAAGGATAGATTTCAAGAGCTCCCATGACATGCTGGAGTCTAAGAAGAAAGCACTTGATATAGCCTACCGGGAGATCTCCACATTCAACAAAACCTTGAATGCTACACTAACCAGTAATAAAGGAAGAGAAGATAAACTGAAGCAACAAGTCTTTGAACTGGAAGATCAGTTGAAGGCTAGCCAGAAAAAGTTTGAAGAAGAGGTTATGCGGAGATATGACATTCAGAATTCTTTGAACGAAGTTATCAAGCGCAAGAAAGAGTCTGCATCCCAAAAGCGGAAGCTAGAGGAGTGCTTTGGAGAGGGTTCTTGGGAGGAATCCATTGGGGATCTACAACGTGTTATCAGGCAAAGAGACTCGCTCGTTGAAGGATTGCTTTCCCAGCCGGGTCATCCCAAGACTAAGAAACTGTTAGAGGAGTATCGGGCATATGGACGCGCTTGATTACCTTATGCACTGTTGTTTATGCTTTATTTGCATTGTGTTGGACATCACTAGGATTGTTGGTTGAGGTCATGCCTTCTTGTTAATGCACACTCCGTGATATTGTATTTCTGCCTTGATGGGCTTTTCAGCAATATATGAGATGTTTTCTCCATGGATGAATCCAGGCTTCTTAGCACTGTCACTGCACTGGCACTTTGGCACTAGAATCAGGGGTTGATCTCCCTAACGCACAGACACATATTGCATCTACATATTCATTTTTGCATTGCCAGTTACTTGTTGAATCTGTATCTTATTTCCCGCATCTCACAGGTTTTTCAGGATTGTCGACCAAAGAATCCACCGCTACTCAACCAGAAACAACTGTAATAAAGCAATGGATCAAGTTCAGGTCGAGATGCAGGAAATCTGTGAGAAGCTGACTCTGTTCATGCAAGCTATGCAGAGCATAGCCAAGGGCCAGGAGAATCTTCAGACTTTGGTGCAGCCACTGCTGACCGGGCAAACGGAAATGGCAATACTGACCACAATTCTGTTGGAACTCCTCGCCGGGAGGATGAGATACCGGCAGTTACTCCACCTGTTATGACTGTCAACGGAAACACTGGTACTGGTGCAGGTGCTGGCGCTGGTAATGGCAATACTGGAAATGGTGGTGATGGGCATGTTGTTAACAAGAAAGGCAACACTGGGGATGCCGTTCAAGGATTCGGTGACAATGCTGACTTTGGAAACAATGGGTATGGCAATGTCAACCAGGACGGGAACTTCGGGTTCAACAATCAAGGCTTTGGTAATGACGGTTACGGAAACAATCATGGGTATGGCCACGGTATTGGTGGATTCGGTAATGTGAATAACAACGGCGCTGGAGCTTTTCCTTTCAACAATGGTTTTGGACCTGTTGGGGTTAATCTAGGGTTCGGCAACCGAGGACAGGGTCCTACATTCAATCAGCAAGGATTCGACCGTAACATGGGTTACGATGGGTATGGTAATGACTGGAATGTGGATCACCAGGACAACGCTTTTTCGGGAAAAGGTATGGGACCTGAGGGCCCCATTGACCCTGTTCAGAGGATCAGAATGCTAGAAGAGCAGATGAAAGGTGTGGTTAATCAGAACTCCGTTGGGTTAGATATAACTACTATGGGGTTGGTACCAGGGCTGAGGGTGCCATTAAAATTCAAGGCTCCAACATTCGACAAATACAAAGGGGATACCTGCCCAAAGGTCCATGTACGTTCTTATTATAGAAGGATGTCTGCATATTCCAATGATGAAAGGATGCTCATGCATTTCTTTCAGGATAGCTTATCGGGACCATCATTGGAATGGTAAATGGGACTGGAGCCCACTCAGATTAGAAGCTGGAAGCAGTTGGCTGATGCTTTCGTTATGCATTACAAATATAACAGCGATTTGGCGCCAAACAGAGTTCAGTTGTAGAGTCTGTCGCAGAAAAGTGGTGAAAGTTTCAAAGAGTACGCGCATCGGTGGCGCGATATGGCAGCTCGAGTGCACCCTCCTTTGGTTGAAAGGGAGATGAATGACATGTTTGTGGGGACATTTATAGGAATGTACTATGACAAGTTACTCAATGTTTCGATGGGTAGCTTCTCCGATAAAATTGGAAAGATTCAGGCAGGTGAATCTACTTCAGCTGGGGGTGCGAGAAAAACGTTCGGCGGAAGACGACAGGGTGATACAAGCGCTGTATTTGGTGGCAGAGGCCGGGGCAGAGGCAGAAATCAGTACGTTCAACCTCAACAAATAGCTAGTGTTACTATTCCAATCCAACCACAACAACAACAGCAACAGCAACCACAGCAGCAGCAAAGGCAGAATCAGGGTCAGAGAAGGTTTCAGAATGTAAAGCCGAAGAGGGTATTTGATAAGCCTCTGTCGACATATGCAGGGTTTCTTCAGACACTGCTGGGTTTGAATTTGGTTGAGAAAAGAACATTGGAACCACCTACAGGATCGACACTTCCTTATGGGTATGACGCTAATAAGCATTGCGAATTCCATTCCGGGGCGCCCAGACATGATGTAGAATCTTGTCATGCTTTCAAGCATAAAGTTCAAGACTTGTTGGACAGTAAAGCCATCAACTTTAGCCAGGTGGGGCCCAATATTATACAACAGCCTGTGCCTAATCATGGGGCAAATGCCATCTTGACAGAAGAAAATTCGAACTTGGTGATGGATGTTAACGAACTGAAGACACCATTGAGTGAGGTGAAAAGCAGGTTGCTCAGAGGGGGAGTATTCCCTGGTTGTGATGAATACTGTTTAGAGTTTTGGACCCAGCCGGAGGGTTGTACTGATTTGAAGCAGGGCATTCAGGCCATGATCGACGAAGGGACCTTGCAATTTGATCGAACCGCGGTTGAGAAGCCTGTGGAGGCATTATGTGATAAGCAGAATGATATTGCAACGGTGACGATCCCGAGGAAGACTATAACGATAACGGCGCCCGCCCAGCGGCCAACTATTACGATTACCAAAGCAGGGCTTGTTCCCTTTGAGAGTACGAAATTTATCCCGTGGACATACGGATTAGAAGCATATTGCAACGGTGAAAAGATTGTGGTGAATAGCCAGCCAGCGGGGGCTGTTGATAATGTCGTTGGAACGGGGGGCATGACCCGTAGCGGAAGGATCTTTACCTCACCTGAAATAGAAGCAGAGAGATTGGCCAAAGGTAAAGCCAAAGTAAATGAAAGCGGGCCTATTCAGTCGAAAGAAAAGGATACGTCACTCAAGGACGTAGAGGAGTTCATGAGATTGATTCGCAAAAGCGACTACAAAATTGTTGAACACCTACAGCAGACGCTGTCGAAGATTTCTATCTTGTCGTTGTTGTTATGTTCCGAGGCCCACCGTAATGCCTTGCTAAAGATTCTGGATACATCATTTGTGCCTCAAGAAGTTTCTGTAAATCAGTTAGAGGTGGTAATGGCACATGTCAATCCTGGACATAGCCTGGGTTTCACAGATTTTGATCTAACACCCAGGGGTCGAGAGCACAACATGGCTCTGCATATATCGGTGGAATGCCGGGGCACCGTAATGTCCCGTGTATTGGTAGATACTGGATCGTCGTTGAACGTATTGCCAAAGAAAGCCATGATGAAATTAGACATACGGGGAATTATTTGCATGCCCAGCGATTTGGTTGTGAGGGCGTTTGACAGGACGAAAAGATCAGTGTTTGGGTCAATAACATTACCGCTTCAGGTGGGGCCAGAAACTTTTGATACCGAATTCTACATCATGGATATTCATCCAGCTTATAGCTGCCTTCTTGGGCGCCCATGGATCCAAGCTGTCGGGGTCGTAACGTCCACATTGCATCAGAAGTTGAAATACATGGTGGGTGATAGTGTTGTTACCGTTTGCGGGGAGGAGGACATTTTGGTCAGTCACCTGTCATCGTTCAGATATGTTGAGGTCGACGGAGAAATACATGAGACACCTTGTCAAGCCTTCGAAGGGTTGCAGATTAAAGACAAAGCTCAGGGTTCCAGCAAAATGCCAGAGGTGGCAGTGTCATCCTACAAGGAAGCTCAGGCTTTAGTGCATACTGGTAAGACTAAAGGTTGGGGGCAAGTACTGGAGATTCCCATGAAGAATGAAAAATTTGGGCTAGGGTATCGATCGACGTCGTCAGCGTCATCTTCAGGAGCACCCAGGTTCAAGGGACCGATAACGATTACGCCAAGCGGGGTGTGCTTTGAGACGATCAACGCTATTTCCGATGCTGAAGACGGAGATAGTGACTGCGATATGGACACGTGGATCAAGCCAAGCGTGCCAGGACAAAGTCTCTGCAACTGGTCCATCCGGGAAACTGTCTCAGTGACTCTTAAACAGTAATGATTTGTTTTGTCAATTGTTGAATAATCCTATGTCCTACCCGGGGCATAGTGATTTTACCTTAGGGCTACTTGATTATGTGTATTACACTGTTTTAATCATGAAATAAAGGCGTTTTCATGCACAAATATTGTGATCCCTGTTTTTCTTGTTTTACTTTAACAATAAATGGCAACGTGGTTATTTGCTTTGTTTGCGTTTTGAAACATTTAACCATTTTCCTTTGCAGGACTAATATTTCAGATGACACCTCCTACGAACCGCCTATGACTCGTCTCGACTTCGAGCATCCGGTATTCCAAGCAGAGGAAGAGATTGTTGAGGATAGCGACTTGCCAGAGGAGCTGACTCGTTTGATGAAACAGGAAGAGAGAATCATTCTGCCTCATCAGGAGGAAATTGAGATTATCAACTTGGGGTCAGAAGAAGTTGTGAAGGGGCTGCGCTGCAGAGCGACATCAAGCAAAGGCTGATTGAGATACTGCGAGAGTATAGTGATATATTTGCTTGGTCGTACAAGGATATGCCTGGGTTGGATACGGACATGGTTGTGCACCGTCTGCCGTTGCGAGAGGAATGTCCGCCTGTTAAGCAGAAACTCAGAAGAACCAGACCAGACATGGTTGTGAAGATCAAGGAGGAAGTACAAAAACAGTGGGATGCTGGTTTCCTAGCTGTTACAACTTATCCGTCATGGGTCGCTAATATAGTACCAGTGCCGAAGAAAGACGGTAAAGTTCGAATGTGTGTAGACTACCGTGATTTGAATAGGGCGAGCCCAAAAGATGACTTTCCACTTCCTCACATTGATGTGCTGGTTGATAACACTGCTCAGTTCTCCGTATTCTCCTTCATGGACGGCTTCTCAGGCTATAATCAGATCAAAATGGCACCAGAAGACATGGAGAAGACTACCTTCATTACTCCCTAGGGAACATTTTGTTACAAAGTGATGCCCTTCAGACTGAAGAACGCTGGGGCAACATATCAACGTGCTATGACGACTCTCTTTCATGACATGATGCACAAAGAGATCGAGGTTTATGTTGATGATATGATTGCCAAATCTCAGACGGAGGAGGAACATTTGGTTAATCTGCTAAAACTGTTCAAGAGGCTTAGGAAGTTCAGGTTGAGACTGAACCCTAACAAGTGCACCTTCGGGGTGAGATCGGGTAAACTGCTGGGGTTTATTGTGAGCGAAAAGGGAATAGAGGTTGACCCTGCTAAGATAAAAGCTATACAAGAAATGCCGACGCCTAAAACAGAAAAAGAGGTGCGTGGGTTTTTAGGGAGGTTGAACTACATTGCTCGGTTCATATCTCACCTAACTGCGACATGCGAGCCATTATTCAAGTTGTTGAAAAAGGATCAGGTGTTGACCTGGAATGAAAATCGTCAAAAGGCGTTCGACAAGATAAAAGAATACTTGCAGGAACCTCCTGTTTTGATACCCCCAGTGGTCGGGAGACCTTTGATTATGTATTTGACGGTTCTTGAGGAAAGTATGGGTTGTATTCTTGGTCAACACGATGAGACCGGACGTAAAGAGCATGCGATCTACTATTTGAGTAAGAAGTTTACCGACTGTGAGTCCAGATACTCAATGCTCGAGAAGACGTGTTGCGCGCTAGCCTGGGCCGCCAAACGTTTGAGGCAATACATGCTGAACCATACAACCATGCTAATTTCAAAGATGGATCCAATCAAATATGTGTTTGAGAAGCAAGCACTCTCCGGAAGAATTGCCCGATGGCAGATGGTGTTAACAGAATACGATATCCAATATGTTTCGCAAAAGGCTATTAAAGGTAGCGTTCTGTCAGAGTACCTTGCAGAGCAGCCGGTTGAGGACTACCAATCGATGAGGTTTGATTTTCCTGACGAGGATATCATGTACCTGAAAATGAAGGATTATGAAGAACTGTTGCCGGACGAAGGACCAGAGTTGGGTTCCAAATGGCAGTTGATATTTGACGGAGCTGTAAATTCCTATGGTAGCGGAATAGGTGCAATTATCACTACTCCTCATGGGTCGCACATCCCATTTAACGCCCGATTGACTTTTCCTGTTACCAATAATGAGGCTGAATATGAGGCTTGCATCATGGGTCTGAAAGAGGCTATTGATTTGAGAATCAAGAACCTGGATGTATACGGAGACTCAGCTCTAGTGGTGAATCAGATTAAAATGGAATGGGAGACACGTCAGCCCAATTTGATACCCTATATTAATTATGCAAGGAGATTGTTACCTTTCTTTGATAAGGTGGAATTGCATCACGTACCACGAGCAGAAAATCAAATGGCTGACGCCCTGGCGACATTGTCTTCAATGTATAAAGTTAACTTCTGGAACGAGGCTCCCCGGATTGTTATCTCTCAGCTTGATAGTCCTGCATTCATATTTGCCATTGACGAGGTTCCCGATGGTAAACCCTGGTACTTTGACATCCAGAGTTTCCTAAAGAACCAGAAGTATCCGGCGGAGGCATCTAGTCGAGATCAGAAGACTCTCAGGAGGTTGGCTGGCAATTTCTATATGAATCCGGACAGTGTCCTGTACAAAAGAAACCACGACTTGGTGTTGCTACGTTGTGTAGACGAGAAAGAGGCGAAGTTGCTCATGGAAGAGATACATGAGGGTATATTTGGTACACATGCCGGTGGGCATGCTATGACGAGAAAACTGCTGCGGGCAAGTTATTATTGGCAGACTACGGAAACAAATTGTTTCAAGTTTGCAAAGAGGTGTCATAAATGCCAGATTTATGCGGACAAAATCCATGTACCTCCGAGCCCTCTGAACGTGATGTCATCACCTCGGCCTTTCTCGATGTGGGGGATTGATATGATTGGCAAGATTGAGCCTACGACATCAAACGGACACCGGTTCATTTTGGTAGCAATTGATTACTTCACCAAATGGGTGGAAGCAGCATCATATGCCAATGTGACCAAACAAGTGGTAGCCAGATTTATCAAACGAGATATTATCTGCAGATATGGAATCCCGGAGCGGATTATTACCGACAACGGTTCGAATTTGAATAATAAAATGATGAAAGAGCTGTGTCAGAATTTTAAGATTGAGAATCACAATTCTTCTCCTTATCGGCCCAAGATGAATGACACTGTCGAAGCGGCCAATAAGAACATAAAGAAGATTGTTCAGAAGATGGTTGTGACGTATAAGGACTGGCACGAGATGCTACCTTTCGCTTTGCACGGTTATCGTACGATGGTACGCACATCAACCGGGGCAACCCCTTTCTCATTGGTATACGGGATGGAGGCGGTGTTACCGTTGGAGGTCGAGATTCTTTCCCTGAGGGTTTTACGTGATGTCCAATTAGATGAGGCGGAATGGATTAAAGATAGACTGAATCAACTCAGCTTAATGGATGAGAAGAGACTGGCTTTTTTAGCATATGGTCGGCTGTATCAGAGTCGGATGAAGAAAGCTTACGACAAGAAGGTGTGCCCTCGAAGCTTTCAGACGGGGGACCTTGTTTTGAAAAAGATTCTCCCACCACAATCAGATCACAGGGGCAAGTGGACTCCCAATTACGAAGGTCCCTACGTCGTCAGAAAAGTCTTCTCTGGAGGAGCCATATTACTATCCACCATGGATGGTGAGGACTTTACGTCTCCTGTGAATTCGAACGCAGTTAAAAAATACTTTGCTTGAAAGTGACCCGTTGGACAGTAAAAAGAGAGTCCAGGAAAAAATGGGGCATCCCGGCGAACCATAAAAAATGAATAAAAGGTTCAGGCAAAATTTAGGGATAAAATTGAAAAGATGTACGCCCGCGAAGTCGAAAACCTGCAAAGGGCGACTTCGGAAAAAAAGGGTATCCCGGTGAATTGAAAACCCGCAAAGGGCGGTTCACGCAAAAGTTAGGGATTTGAAAAAGCAAATGACTGCGGTCCGGATTTGATACGGCATTGCTTAGTGGTTTGGGAGTACCTGGGGGCCGTCTATCCAAAAAAACAATCTCTTCCGAAGAACGAGTACCGAGATAGCGCAGAGTCAGGCGAGTCATAGGAGGATCAGCTCATGGTGTTTGTCTGTGCCACGTTGCCGACATGTATACAAATATTTTTTTGTATTTTCTTTATGCTTCTTGTGCATGTATTTATGTGTGTTTGTGCGTAACTTCCTCTTTTCAAGAGTTGCATCCAGTGTACAAATCTTTGCCTATTCAGATGCTCGTTATCAATAAAACATGTTATTCAGTACTTGATGCTTGTTCTTTACTGTTTTGTTTGTGAAAGACGCCAATGTTTTTGTTAAACTTGCACTTACATAATCTTGTTGGCCTTTGCCAATAATTGCTAAAACTTCGAATTGACTGAAGTAATGTCACAGAAGCTAACCCGGATAGATTCTGTTGTATAGGCCTGTTTTGTCTCGTTTGTGTTTTGCAGGGTTCTTACCTTTGGAGCAAACGGTCAGGAATTGTATTCTCCAGCCAAGGTCGCTGATGTAAGACCTGACTCCAGTTGATGTCATTCCTCAGCTAGTCGCAGCTTATCCCTAAAGAGTTGAAATGACATCTATCCCTTCCCGAAGGAGGGAATTATTCTCCCCAGGAGAGTGTCCTCATGGAAACTCGTCCATAGGATTAATCCCAGCAAGTCAAAATCAATGTCCCCTGCAGAGGTGGCGCTCCTCAACGAATCGAAGATGTGCACGTTCAATCTCCAGCATGGGAGATTCCCGCAATGGTTAACCAAGTTGTTGGTTCAAAAGGTTTATATCTGCGAAGGATGGGTTCCTTTCTCCCCACAGGTCGTCATGCCATTGACAGGATGTTGATCCTCAGCGGAGTGGTAACTCTGAATGTGTAAACTGTGCCCAGACAGTGTGCTTTGCTCAGAAGTGTCGCTTCTTCCTCAGCTAAGTTTGTTCGCCAACAGGGTGTTTGTTCTTTCCTCCCAGTGGAAATTAATGTTTAATCTCTCCCTGCCAAAGTCGACTGTGATTCCGGCATTTATTTTACCGGAATCCCTTATGATATTTGTTCTCCCCAGCGGAGTTGGCTTTATCCTCAGCATTCATGTTGTTGAGGCATCATTATCAGAATGGCCCCGGCGGCTTGAGCCTGCATTTGCATTTGCATATATCGTCATATTTGCATCTACTCAAGCGCATAGCATTTTCGTGCCGTACGGAGCATTACGCCATTTTCAAACATACGCATTTTGAAACATAAATCAGGTTGGTTAACCTTTTGCTTTCAGGTGTGTTTGCTCAGTAGGAGTATGAAGTTCTAGCTCAGATGTATTATCAGGTATTCGAGGTCTCACCGTGAGACGTATGATGATACGGTTCATCTTACTATTTTCCCCACAGATTTGCTTGTTGAAGTTTCTCTTATCTGGCCGGCGGATTATTTTCTTCAAATTTGCTGTTATGTCAGCGTCAAAGGGTTTCATCAATCAAAATTTCAGAAGCTGCCGCCGGTTATCGAAACAGGCGTCCGGCAGTTTGGTTTCCAAATATCCCCAGTAGAGTCCTCCTCAAAGTCGCTATCACGTCAGCGCTGAAAGGTTTGTGGGTTGGGACCAATGGAGTTAGTTACTGCAGAGATAAGCAGAGAAATGTATTCAGAGTATCTTCCCGTATGGATAAACGGATGTATTTTCCTACTGGTTGATAGAAGTATTTCCCCGGAAGTTGCCAAAGTTTTATTGCCTATGTTGATAGGAGTTCCTCGTGTTGACGAGATATGAGTCCTGACGTGGACAATTTATTCCTGTATTGACGGGATTTCTTCGTGGTGGCGAAGTGTAGTCATAACATGGACATATTTATTTCCTCGTGTTGATGAGATGTGCTAGTCCTAACATGGGCAGGTTTGATTTCTCCGTGTTGACGGAATGTGAAGTCTTGACGTGGACAAATAGATTACTCTTCGTGTTGACGAAATGGTGTCCTGACGTGGACCATTTATCCCCAGCAGATATCTTTCTTCGTAGTGGCAGGATGTGCGTCCTGACGTGGACAAGTTTATAGTTCCTCGTGCTGATGAGATGCGCGAGTCCTGACGTGGACAAATTTACCCTTCTTCGTGCTGACAAAACGGTGTCCTGACGTGGACAATCTACTCCTATGTTGATAGGATTTTCTCGTGCTGACGAGATGTGAGTCCTGACATGGACAAATCAAGTTACCTTCCCTCGGGTTGGCGAAATGTGAGTCCTGACTTGGACAAGTTTACTGTTCTTCATATTGACGAGATAGAGTCTTGACGTGGACAAGTTTATTTCTCTTCATGGTGACGGGTTTATTTCCTCGTGCTGACAAGATGTGAGTCCTGACGTGGACAATTTACTCCTATGCTGATAGGATCTCCCCGCGTTGACGAGATGCGGACAACTCATCCCCAACGAAGTCGCCGGGATTTCTCTGTGTTGACGGAATCTAGCGTCCTAACATGGACAAAGTTTTATTCCTATGATGATAGGATGTCTCGGGTTGACGAAATTTGAGTCCTAGCATGGACAAGGTTATGATGGGATTTCTTCTTGTGGGCGAAGTGTGCGTCCTAACGTGGACAAAGTTTTGCTCTTGTTGAGGGGATTTCTTCTTGTTGACGAAACAAGCGTCCTAACGTGGACAAAGTTCTATTCTTGTGTTGTTGAGATTTCTTCGGGTTGACGAAATGTGAGTCCTGACATGGACAGATTGATGTTTATTCGTGATTTGGCGAAATTTGGGTCCAGATGTGGACAAGGGTACTCTTGTGACGACATAATCTCTATACGTGTTGACGAATTTGTTTCTCTTCTTGTGTTGACAAGGTTAGTCCAGTTATGGACGGAGGTGTTCTTGCAAAAAAATGTTCAGTACCTGTGGCGTTACATAGGTGGTTGAAGTTGAAGTCAGAATTATTATCAGACGTTGGATCAGTTGTTGCCGTAACAACCGGATTCATATAGGGGATGTTGTTCCCCAAGCAGTGCAGTTTATTTCTGCGGTTGGCAAATTTCCGAGTTTCTTGGTATTCAACCGTCTCGTACCTCGATTGTTTGAAGGCCGTTCACTCTTCACCCAGTTGAGTCCAAGCTGTTTGAATAGGGGCAGCTGTTGCACCCCAAAATTTGCTCAACTTTTTCTTGCCTGACTTATGTTTCATTGCATTTCATTTGCATAGGTACATTATGTACATAGGTCAATCATTTGCATATCATAGCATAGCATGCCTCCAACAAGGGATCAAGGGTGTCTATCAAGAGAAGAGCCTAGCAAGAGGTCTTATCCAAGCAAGAGAAGTCATCCAAGCCATCAAGAAGTGATTTGAAGTCTTGAGAAGTTTGAGTGCCTACATGTGGGTTTTGCTCCTATCTTGAGGAATGTTGGGAATCATCAGTGGGATGTGAAACATGGATTGTGAATTTGAGGTGTGTATGGATCTCATGGAGTGCCTAGAGGGCCCTATTGAAGATGAGACAAGTCATTGATTCAAGTACAAGAGCCACAAGTTGAGGTACAGTCAACTAGGGTTTCATCTGGGCCAATCCTAGGTCAATGGAGAAATTGGAGAGCATCAAAGCCTACTTTGAGGTCATGGGATTCATGGATTGGTATGTTGATATATGTGTGGTGTTGTTCCAAGATCAAGCAAAGAAGAATCAAGAATGTGGGAAGTTGCTAAATTAGGGTTTCAGTGTAAAATCCCTTGTTTAGTGCCTAACTTCAAAGCCACATAAGTCAAAATACAAGTTTCAAATGGATCTTTGGCTAACATGAAACTTGTAGAGCATCTCAATACCTTTAATTTTAGTACTAGAAGTCTTCAAGAAGATTTGTAGAACTCAAGTTATGGTTCTTGCAAATTACAGGTCATCAGATGACTATGAAATTTATCTGTGAAAGTCACTTGACTTCCAAGCAACTTTTTACCTTCAAGGAATTTTCAAATGTATTCTTGGCCAACATGATAGTTGTAGATCTTGATCTTAGCTTTCCATATAGTACTAGAAGTCCTTGATAGGATTTGTAGAACTCAAGTTATGATCTTTGCAAGCCAGGGGTATTTTGGGTATTGGTGATTATAGGTCATTTGTGATCATGGGTCCATAACTCCAACTTGCAAGCTTCAAATGGAAACTTGTTCAACATGAAACTTGTTCAAAATGGTGTTTTGAGTGCAACCAAGTTGTTATGAGAGCTTGGGTTGGCTTGTAACAAGAAGTTGTTGAAATGGCTTAAAAAGGAAGAAAAATAAGTCATTTAAAGGCCAAAAAATGGAATTTAATGATTGGGGTCCAAACAAGCTCATGTTATATGTCAAATTGATCAGAAAAAGCATTCTAAGAATGATGAAATTACCACATTTTGGATTTGAGGTCAATTTCAATCATTTGCCTTTTGTAACTTAAGAATGAAGCAACATTTGAATCACACACCATTGGATAAAATACAAGGAAACAATCATAGCCATTCAATTCTAAATGTCATAAGGGGAGAATTTCAAGTGAAATCAAGGCCAAGAATAGAGCAATTGGTGACTGTTGCATATGAGATTTTGGAAGTGCATGAGAAATTGAATTTCTCATTGTGGTTGTTACAGAAGTTTCTAGAGTGTTCTAACACACTCTATATATGCATTGCAACTGGTTCAGATGGTTTTTTGGGCCAGAATTTAAGAGAAACCAGAGAGAGCAATTGAAATTTTCTCAACTGCATCAAGAATCGTGTTTGGAGGTTGAAGGAGATTCAAGGCAAATTGCTTGTTTCAGAAGCTTGGGGGAGTGTTCTTGAGTGATTTTGGAAAGAATTGGAGGCTGGATCGAGCAAAACCACTATCTGTTCATCTCTCCAAGCCAGGTTTGCAACTTTCAATTTTCAGCATAATTTATAGGGAGATGCATAGAATTTGTTATGTGGTTAGATTAGGGATGAGGCTTGGATGGATTTCAATCCAAAATTGGAATGATTAGAGACCAAATTAGGCATGGCACCATTTCTATTGAAGCTCATATCTCTTAATTCTTGAGGTTGTAATCACATTTGGATAGCAAGATTTGATGACTGAAGCATGTAGATGATATTAGGCTTGTTAATTGCAAGAATTGTGACCATCAAGATGTGGTGATTTTTCTGCAACTTGGATCGGTTTTGGAGTTAGGATGAGAATCATGGAATTTGGAGTTGATATTCATGCTCAGGATGAAATTTCGAGTGAGTTTGGATGTTTAGGTTTTATGTTTGATGCATTTTGGGGACGACCTGACCGGAGACGACGGTGGCGCAAAGCTCAGGCCACCGTCCTGAACATTTCCCTCCCAGTTTTTGAATTTGGAGAAGATGAAGTTTTGGACGTTGGATCATGCATTGACCTTGACTGAGAACCCAATCCAAAGGCCACGATCGTGTTTCACATTCTGAAGAGATTGAGTTTTATCAAAACTCACCGTTTCATTAAATGCTATTGGATGGGCTGAATCATTTTCTTGCTAACCACACCCTCTAGTCAGGCCCAAGGTTGAAATGAACGTGAAACAATTGCTATTCATCACACGGTTTTCCCAATTTCCTTTCATTTTCTTGATTTCGTTATTATTTGGTTTGGGCTTAGGTATTCGCGCGCTACTCACACCCCACCTTTGGGCCCAGTTGGGATTTTAACATAGTTTTATTGCTATTCAACACGCCCTTTTTGTTATTTTAATTGATTTTCTTTCATTTTACATTGTTTCATATAGGTTAGAAATAAAATCATAACAAATAGGAAAATTAACATTTTTAGGTGAGACTTTTTTCCCCTGACTCCTTAAAGAGTCTAGAATTTTAGGAAATTAAGAAATTATTAATTCATGCATTTTAGAATTTAATTGCATTTTTTGAAGTTTAATTGCTTTTAAATTTTCAATTTTGTTTGGTATGTGATCTTGCTGATTTTGGTATGACTAATTGGTGTGTGATCTTGAGGTAATTATTTTTGGACTAGATATATTAGATATGCATGTACCCCTAGTAATTTTCTCATATTTTTGTGAGATAAATTTAGGCTAGTTTGAACAATAAACAATAGGTGGTGTAGATTTAGGGTTTTAGGATAGTACCCTTAGGTTTAGGGCATAGTTTTAGGTCTTAGTGAATGGTTAACCGATTGGTTTTGTATGGAGATAATCTTAAGAGGTTTAGGAACCCTTAGAATTTTTTATAGGATTTTAAAATCATTTTTGGTATTTTAATTAGAATTAGTTTTAAGACTAACTTCTATGTGTTTCTAGTGAACTAACTTGACTAGTTTAACTCAATAGTTCCCCTTAGATTAGGGTGGTGGTGCTCTTGTGCTTGGATGAAGATGAAGACCAGTTGAAGATGCCTTGGAGAGCTTTAAGGATCTTGGAGATGAAGCCTTGTCCTCTTGTGGAGTGATTGTCAGGAGCTTAGGGAAACTAGGGTTTTAGGAAGAGCATTAGATTAGTTTTGTTTCTTTCTTCAAACATGGAGTATATTGTTCATCTCCATTCAATCCAATGACATAAAGTCCTCTTAAAGAAGTCACATCTCTCCTTTGGAGGGATGAGTGGCATGCTTTAAGGGTAGAACTTTGAGGATGCCTTCCTATTACAATGTTAAGATCTTGGTGGCTTCCCTTGGTTGTCATTGAGTTTCTTAACATTTCAACTGGATCTTGTTGAATGATTCTCCCTTGGAGTTGATTGTTGAAGCTTGCTGAGAATGAAGTCTCTGCTCATTGAAGTTTATTTCTTGTTGAAGCTTGTTGAAGATGGGGTTGGTGCTTGTTGAAGCTGGTTGCTTGTTGAAGCTAGGGTTTGTGTTTGTTGAAGTTGTTTACTGGTTGAAGTTTGCTGATTTAAGTTGGTTGCTTGTTGAAGTTTGAAGCTTGTTGAAGCTTGGAGCTTGTTGAAGCTTGGAGTTTATTGGAGCTTGAAGATAGGAGCTATTCATGAAGATGAAGGTTGTTGCTGTCAACTTTTGCTGTTTAATCAACTGTTGCTGTCAGAGCTGCTGCTTGTGCTGTTTGCTGTAGGAGTTTGGTGTTGCTGCTTGGGTTGCCTCCTCTGCTTTGGTTTTTGTTTTTCTGTATTGTTTGTTGGCTTGTGCAGCTTGCCCCCTAGGTTTGAAGTGAATGTTGATTCAATTTGCCTGTTGTTTTCCCAGGTTCGAGGTTGAGTGGGACTCCCTTGCCTCGCTTGTATTGCTGCATTGCATGCATTTTACTGTATTTGCTTGCTTTCTTTTCTGTTTTGTCCCCTAGGATCTCTGATTTCCTCTGTGCAGGAGGGAATTATGACAGACATTAGGATTCTTATCCATGCATGACAACATTAGGTTAGTTTTGATTCCCTTTTCAACCCTAGGCTTTTTAGAGCTTATTTCTCTTCTTATCTCAAAACAACTGAAAAATACAGTGATAAGGTTAATCGAGGTCGTACGTTACGAGCCTTAAGCTATTTGAGAAAGGGTTGCTGGAGAGCTTATTTCCAGTGGTCTGACTGCTTAGTGTGGTACCCTTTGGGTGACACGCGACGTAGTCACTCTCAAATCATAGTCTCTAGTGCGTCAGAGATTGTAAACAAACTAAAAAACATTTCTTTCGTAAAAGATTCAAAACAAACATCGAAGTGTCATTTTTGTTCGCTTGGACTCCTAATCAAGAAAAACCCTTTCATAAGGTAATAAAAAACAGTCATACAAGCTTGTGTCTTCCGTAGCCTGAACTACGTTTGCTCTGATCTTTCATGCTGTATGAAAGTACGTAGGCATAGGATGCCGTATCCTAGTGAGCAACCTTCCCACCTTCATCCATAGTTAGCTGAACTACATAGACTCTGACTTTCCCATTGCACGAGGGAATACGTAGGCATAGAGCGGCGAAGCTCTATCGAGTGTCTTTTCTCTTTTCTTTTCTTTTTAACCCAGACCTGTAGAGTAGATAGAATAACAATTCGTACTAGAAAAAAAGCGTGGATCCGGTCGAGTACGGCGGACGTGAGGGGTGCTAGTACCTTCCCCTTGCGTAATCGACTCCCGAATCCAGGAATTTGGTTGCGACGACCGATCCTTTCCCGTTTTGCGTTAGGTTTACTCTGAGCGTTTCCTTTCCCTCCTTTGCGACAATCACCGGTGAACAAGTAGCAGTCCAACAGCGTGTGGCCAGCCCGTGATCCCCTTCTGATCAGGTCAAATCAGTGGCGTCGTCTGTGGGAACAGAAACTTCCCCGTTACTCCGAGCAGAAACCCAAAAGTTTCACCAACATTCCACGATCATGGCTAGCCCACACCACGACGATACCATACACGACTTCATGCTCAACACCGCCGCCAACGGCAGCAAGCAGATGGAGACGTCGCGCTCGGCGGACACCGACGAGAGAGACGGCCAGACTACTTCTCCATCATCCGCAAAACTGCTATGCCAGGCCGACCACCGGCCCCGAGCCCAACGGCGTTCCAACCCGTTCCTGTCCCGTCGGGAGCGGACCCAAAGGTGGTCGCCCTCTTTGCGACCATCAACCAGACGAACCAGCTGTTGTTTCAGCAGAACGCACGAATTGGAGCGCTAGAGTGGGAGGGCCCCCCAAGGTCCCCTCCGCGGGAAGACCGGAATGGGGGCTCGAGGAGTCCCTCGCCTTAACCCAGGAATCGCCGGCCTCGGCTGGAGAGGCCCCAAATAGAAGTAATATGGGAATGCACTAGATCCCCGACAAGACAAGTTCGCGGGAGGCGGTAGAACACTTCAGCGATCCCGGCCAGGAATCCGCGCGTCGAACCCCCGGTCAGGAGGCCGAGGACCCGAAACCAGGTGCCTATCCTAAACGGCCCGTCTCCTCCTCAATCACCCGCTCTCAGCGACGAAGACGACTACCAGACTCCATTGTCCCGAGAAATCATGGCCGCTCCCATACCTCACGGGATGGAGAAGCCCCTGACGCTATCGATGTACGATGGCACATCCGACCCAGACGACCACTTGGAAGACATTGAGGCCATGCTCGATTACCGAAACGTCCGAGGAGCTATCAAGTGCAGGCTATTCCCGATGACCCTAAGGAAAGGCGCCATGACGTGGTACAAAAGTCTGGAGCCCGAATCGGTCACATCGTGGAGAGTCCTGAAGGACCTGTTCTCAAAACACTTCACGGCGTCCCGGCGCCATCCGAAGACGGAGGCCGTCCTCGGGGCAATAATCCAAGCCCCCGACGAACCTCTACGAAAGTACATCAAAAGATTCACTCGGGAAGCGGTGCAGGTAACGACGTTAGACGAGATGAAGCATTACCTAATGAAGCAGGGTCTACGCCACGACTCCAAATTTTACGAGGCCGTGGGAATACACCGGCCAACCTCCCTGCAAGATTTCCTCGACAGACCCGCGCACTACATCCGGTTCGAAGAAACTCAAGCAGCCAACTCCGCGCGAGACACCCGAGACAGGGAGGCCCCCCGCGGGCACCGAGATGACGGAGTCTCGAGTCAGCGTTGGGGAGCGGACCGCCGTTGGGAGGACCGCCCCCGCGAACAACGCGGCCCCGCCGGCCGGTTCATAGGATACACGGCCTTAGTCGCTTCCCGCGAGCGCATACTGGCCGAATGCGCCAAAACCGAATTTGTCCAGGGAGGTGTCCACTTCCCCAGGCCGACACCACCCAAACCCAATGTGGATAAATCGAAATACTGTCGATTTCACAGGAGCCACGGGCATGTAACCGAAGACTGCATCCATCTCAAGGACGCGATCGAAATCCTGATTAAAGACGGCCACCTAAAGAGATACACCCGGGGGGTGAGGCCCTGAGGCAAGAACCCCCCGAGGCCAAGAAAGTCGAAGAACTCCCCTCTTCCGACGGCGACAGCTGACTCCAGGTTGCGCTGCGTGTCAGCCGCCCCGAGGACTGGTTCGCGGACACAGAGTTCGGTCTCCCCGAAGGCCCCGACCTACCCAGCGATCCAGTACGGCCAACCAGCCGGTGGGAGTACTTCGCCAGAGCCATGGTCATCTCGGGTGGCGCCACCAGGAGCCTGTCCATAGGATTAATGAAAAGAAAGTTCGACGAGCTTATCACGAGCAACTCTGGAAAAATGAGCACCCACAAAAGATTTCGTGGCCGATCTAATCCGATCACGTTCTACCTCGAGGAACTCCCCGGGGGATCCTCCAACTCCAACATTCCCCTGCTCATACGAGCGTAGATGGCGAAATTCGGCGTCAGGCGCATCCTCGTCGACGGAGGCAGCTCGGTGGACATCATGTACACCCACCTGTTCACAACTCTCCAACTCGACGAATCCAACCTGTCCCCCTACGTAGGCTCCGACCTTCAGAGGTTCAACGGGACGACGACGAGACCTTGGGGGTACGTGGAGATGAAAGTCACTTTCGGAGAAGAGGAAACGGCCAGGGAGACCAGCATCCGTTTCTTAGTCATCGAGTGCCCGTCCCTCTACAACTGTATCCTGGGCAGGACGACAATAGCAGAACTCACCACAGTGCCTTCCACCATCCACCTGAAGATGAAATACTACACGAAACGGGGGGTCGTAGTGACCCTTAACGGAGACATTGAGGTTTCCCGGAGGTGCTTCGAGGCCGCGCTGAAAGGCTTGGACACCATCGCTCCAGCAACCAAGAGGGTGACCCCAATCATAGCGCCAAAAAGTGAACCAAAGGAGCTGGTCGGATCCGTGGACCTCGACAGCCGCTTCACCGAGGAGCGCGATCACGAAATAAGGACCAGCGAAGCCAACGGGCAGCCCACCCACCCAGCACGCCCCATCCCGAACGGAGAATTCGAGATCGTCACACTCGGAGAAGACAAGAGCAAAACCGTGAAGATCAGCGCCGGACTCCCAGACTTAGCAAAAAGACAGCTACAAGCCTCCCTCCGTGAGAACGTCGACCTCTTCGCCTGCAGCGCCGCAGAAATGCCCGGATTCGACCCCGAGGTCGCCTGCCACCAGATGTCCATCAGCCCGACCGTGAAGGCCGTAGTTCAAAGTAGGCGTAGACAGTCCCCCGAAAAGTCAGCAGCAGCCGAGAAAGCTGTAAAAGACCTCCTAGAGGCAAATTTTATTTCGGAGGCCCGGTATTTAACCTGGTTGTCCAATGTTGTACTCGTTAAAAAGAATAATGGAAAATGACGCATGTGTGTTGACTATACCAATCTCAACCCGGCATGCCCTAAGGACGCCTACCCCCTCCCCAACATCGACAAACTCGTCAATAACTCCGCGGGCTTCAGGCTCTTATCCTTCATGGACGCATACTTGGGCTACAACCAGATCCCGATGGCCGAGCACGATAAACAGAGCACGGCCTTCATGACGGCGTCGGGCAACTATTACTACAACGTAATGCCCTTCGGCCTAAAGAACGTCGGCGCCACGTACCAACGGATGATAAACAGTGTCTTCCGGGGCGAAATCGGCGACATGCTCGAAGTATACATGGAAGACATGATCGTCAAATCCTGCACGGAATCCGACAACACAGCCCATCTTAGGAGGTTCTTCGACACCGCGAGGACATGCCGCATGCGCTTCAACCCGGAGAAATGCACCTTCGGCATCCGCGCAGGAAAGTTCCTCGGCTACTACCTGACCGAGCGTGGGATCGAGGCAAATCCAGACAAATTCCATGCCTTTTCGGAAATCACCACACCCACCACGAAGAAATCCATCCAATCCCTCAACGGCGTGCTCGCCTCACTTTCCCGGTTCATCGCCAAATCCGCACAGCACGCCCTCCCTTTCTTCAAACTACTCAGGAAGGAGACCACGTTCGAATGGACAGAGGAATGCGAGCAAGCCCTCTGCCACCTCAAACGCGTCCTGTCTGAACCACCGGTGCTGACACATCCCGTGATGGGCGAAACCCTATACCTATATATGGCCGTAGCTAACGAGGCCATCAGCGCCGTTCTCATCAGAGAAACCGACGAGGGCCAAAAACCAATCTACTTCACGAGCAAAGCCCTCCACGGTCCCGAAGTCCGATACCAGCTGATCGAAAAAGTTGCCCTAGCCCTCATCACCACAGCGTGCCAGCTCCGACATTACTTCCTCGCACACACCATCGTGCTCCGCACCGATCATCCCATCCGCCAGCTCCTTGGCCGACCCGACATGGCCGGACGCATGCTGAAATGGTCGTTAGAACTATTTGAGTTCGACATCGTCTACGAAAGCCGGAAAGCCATCAAGGCTTAAGCCCTGGCCGACTTCGTTGCCGAGATGACCTCCTCACCCGACCCCACCACTGGGAGCCACATATGGACCATTTTTGTGGACGGCTCCTCATACTCCACGGGAAGCGACGCCGACATCATCCTCGACAACGACGAGGGCACCCTCATAGAGGTCTCCCTCACCCTGGCTTTCCCGACGACTAACAACCAAGCCGAGTACGAAGCGCTCCTGGCCGGAATTCGCCTGACATCAGACCTCGGGGCCAGAGACATCAGAATCTACACAGATTCCCAGCTAGTCGCCTCGCAAGTACGAGGAGAATATCAAGTGAAAAATGACAACCTCGCCGAGTACTTAGCCCTTATCACCGAAAAACTGCAAAGTTTCAACTCCGTGGAGATTCAGCATGTCCCGCGCGAGCAGAACACCCGCGCCGATATCCTCTCAAAGTTGGTGAGCACCAAAAAGCGAGGAGGCCACAAGTCGGTCATCCAAGAAGTCTTATCGCAACCAAGCACCAAAGCGACCACCGCCCCGCTCGACATCAACGCCATAGGAGATACCGACTGTTGGATGACACCACTACACACCTACCTCAGCACCGGCTGCCTACCAGCCGACTCTAAAGAGGCAAGCGCGACCAAGTGATGAGCCTGCTCGTACGTCCTCCTCGAAGGCAAACTATATCTCCGAGGCTTCGCGATCCCACTCCTAAAATGCATCGACAACTCCCAGAGCGCAGCCGTCCTCGAGGAAATCCACGAGGGCATCAACGCGCAGCACCTCGGAGGATGATCCCTGGCGAGAAAGGCTCTACGAGCAGGCTACTACTGGCCCTCGATGCAAACGGACGCGAAGGAACACGTCAAACGATGTGAAAAATGCCAAAGACACCGGGACATGCACCTCGCTCCACCAACCGAACGCAAATCCCTCTCATCCCCGTGGCCATTCTCCTGGTGGGGGTTGGACATCCTCGGGCCCTTCACCCTGGGGTCCTATCAGAATAAGTACCTCATCATGGGCGTAGACTACTTCACCAAATGGATCGAAGCCAAAGCCCTGGCCAAAATCACGGCCCACAACATACTCCGATTTTATAAACGAAACATCCTCGCAAGATTCGGGGTCCCGCTCGCCATCGTCACCGATAACGACACACAGTTCACGAACAAAAACTTCCGCAACTTCGTCACCAAGCTCGGAACCAAACACCATTTCACCTCGGTCGAGCATCCCCAGACAAACGGCCAGGCAGAATCCGCGAATAGGGTCATCCTCAGGGGACTCAAACGACGACTCGGTGACACAAAGCGAGCATGGGTCGAGGAGCTCAACAGCGTCCTCTGGGCATACCGCACTACGCCCCACTCAACCATGTGGGAATCCTCATTCCGCCTCACGTATGGAACTGAAGCCGTGATACCAGTCGAGATACGCAAGCCATCCAGACGAACTGAAGCTCCCCTCGACACTGACGACAACGAGAGTGCCTTACGCGAAGAGCTCGATCTCGTCGAAGAGATTCGCTCAGGAGCAGCCCTCTGGGAAGCCCGGCTGAAACAGCAGGTGGCACTTCGCCACGACAACAAAGTCCTAAAACGCGACTTCCAAACCGGCGACTTAGTTTTGTGCAGAAACCAGAAAGACTCACACGAGGGCAAACTGGCTACGAATTGGGAAGGCCCCTACCGTGTCCGCGACAAGACGGAGCATGGGGCCTATTACCTCGAAAACCTGCACGGGGAACAACTAGCTCGACCATGGAACGCCGCGAAACTTAAGCGGTACTACGGTTAAACACTGCCCGCGACGACCCGTCGTCACGACCACTAGGGGGCGACATGGTATCACCGCACTTCCTCGCGTCTACTAACGACCAGAGAAAAGCAAGCCCTGTCTCTTGTGTGCACGGGCAGAAGGCCTTGCTCGGCAGGGAACACCTCGACCGAGATTCCCCACCGCCGTACCAAAACTAGTAGGACGCCCAGCTCGTGATGGGACGTCCACGCCACGGGGAGAACTACCCCCGAACCGGTCAGGCAACAACGCCGGCCAAACGGCCAGTTCCCTTCACCGCCAGTAACAAGTATTGTCGAGCTACCACCCCGAACAGGCCCAAAGGCATACTAAACATGCATTTCAAACATATATATCTCAAGTATACAAATACATGCAGAAATAAAACGAGCATAAACAACATGCAAAAACGAGGCGCACAATTAGACAATTTTCAAAATATATTAATCAAAAGCGGGAACCAGCCCAGTAGTCAACATTACATAAACAAGGGCGCGCAGGCCCGACAAAGAAAACAACGAAATACAAAATATGGCGCACAGGCCGAAATACGCGGGCGCGCAGGCCCGGGACTAATCTAAGCTCCCTCCTCTCCATAAACTTCAGGCTCCACACCAGGAACGACTGTGCCAGCCTCCTCGGCGCTGGGGTCAACCACCCGGCCATCGACTATCTCATGGAAGGGGCCGATCTCGTCCTCAACGAAGGCAACCCCGGAGTTCACCACCCTGAGCTGAGCAACGACGCTGTTGAAGCCCACAACAAAACCATTCAGGCAGTCCCCTTCCAGCACGCGTATCCTGGGAAGCAGATCAGCCCGGGTAACCAGCACCTGGTCGTCGTCGGTCTCATCATCACCAGGAAAGAGATCTCCCTCGAGCTCCGCCACCCGAGCTTTCGACGCCTGCAACTCCTTCTCGGCAACCTTCAGCTTCTCCTCAATGCCACTGCATCTTTTGCGCTCGAGGTCAACCTCCCCCCGAACCTTCTCCAGCTCTCCGGTCAGCTGAGTCACTTTCCCTCGGCTTGCCTCCAAATCCTCGACCGCCTTATTCAGACGGGACTGCACGAACGCGAGATCCCCTTGCAGCTTCGACAGTTCCACGGCCGAGCAACTCTCTTCGCTCAGAACCATCGCCGTAGTAAAAGTCCGCATCAACGCAGCCAAATCCTCGGTCAGAACCTGCCTCCTCGTAGCACGGTCAGCGCCCAGAATCGCCTTCACCTCCCCCGCCAGAATGCTGGGCGACCTAGCCCCATGGAAGTAGTCGGGATGCTGGTGACAAGGAGCGATGGTGTAACCCTCCTCGGAAGACTCCACCGATAAATCGACCACGGGCGTATCCTCCTGAACTCTCGCTCTCTTCGGAACCCCTTGGGAAGTAGGCGACTGGCTACTGGTCGGGGACACCGACGACCCCCTTCCATCTTGCTCTGCAGAAGACTGCCCGGCCAACTGAGCCACCCGCGTCTTCGGAGGAACAGCGGCCCTTGACATGCGCAGCTTCTTCACTCGCTCCTCCACAGAAGCCATATTCCCTGCACGACAAAAGAAAAACTAGTCAGTAAAAAGCTGAGGATATCAGGTCGAAAGGGAACGAGGCGGCCACCACCTAGGTAACGCAGAGCATCCTCCTCCGAGGCACACTCGAGCAGAGCCTTTGTGTTGATCAGCCTCGCCGTCTCCCGAATGTTTCCGTAACTGTCGAGGATATACTGGCCGTCAGGGGTGACCAGCTTCGACGGTGGTAAGTTTCGCATGAAAGAAACTATCTTCAGGTAGCTGGCCATATCCTCCTCATCAAGCATCCCCGCCCGCACGATATACCCACCTGTTCCCCGAGAATAATGGTCCAGGGACCACTCCACGTGCACCCGGGGCAGCATGACGGCCTCACGATGACCACCCACTATCCTCTCCCCTTCCAAATATAACGAGCGGACCCCTTCGTGCGTGATAGGGCTGACCACGAAAAAATGACTTTTGAAATCTCGGACGGAATCCATATACGTCCTAAAAAGCCTGTCCGGCTACTTGAATGACACCCAACCATGCCGACCTCCCACCGACTGCCGCTGCAGATGGAAAATACGAAAGAACAGCGGCAGCGTGACGCCGACCTGGAGATATTGGCACACGAGCTCGAAGGCCCGAATAAAAGTCAGGGCATTAGGGTGGAGTTGCGACGGGGTCAGCCTCAGCCAGTCGAAGAGGCCCAGATGGAAGTCCGAAAAAGGCAACCTGAGCCTAGCCTCTTTGAAGTAAAACTCGTACATCGGAAAGGGCATTCGCCCGTATTTCGAGCATATCTGATGACCTGGCCAGGGTCGATAGACTTGCCAGTTTTGAGGATCCCCCTCTTCCCGGTCTTCCATGGTGGCGTAGGCCCCCGTCGGATCAGAAGCAAAGCAGGAGGGCATGGTGAGGGGCTCCTCGGCCACCCAGTCTCCGATCGGGATGATGCGCTCATCAAAATGGGGGACGTCTGGCTCATTATCCTCGACCATTGCGCCCGAAACGAGCGTAGTCATTAAACACCTGAAAAGCAGAAGGTAACGGTGAATTCGATGATAGAGATCAAATTCACCCTTCCACCGCAAGTCAAGTGAAAGGGCGACGAGGACTTCCTAAGCATCGTCCCTAGTGGGTCTGCCCTACCTACGACCTCCCAGTTCAGTATGACCCAAACTGTAAACCCACCTCGGAAGCATCCGTCGGAATAAACGTCGCTCCCCGGGACATCCATCGGAGTAGAGAATCGTTCCCCGGGGCATTCATCGGAGTAATGAACCTTTCCTTGGGGAATTCATCGGAAGGAGCTACCCTCCCCGGGGTACTCATCGGAACTAGCGTCTCTCCCCGGTGCATTCATTACAAAAACCTTAAAAAACCCTCGAGAACGGCGGAGATTTTCGCCGCTCCTCGGGGCATTCAAACGGCCCCGGCCATGCTCAAGAAACAAATAATAAAAGTAAGAGGAAAGAAAAAGAAAACTCACTGTGGTAAAATCGACGACGGAGAACGTGGCGGCTGTAACGGCGGAGATATCGGACGACGGTGGAACAGCAGGCTGAAAACTTGGGAGCAAGAGGGCGAAAAGTGAGAAATGAGCAGGGGCTCGTTCACTTATACCCCTGCACGAGACTCGAAGCGTCGCTAGACACTTGAGTACCCTAGGGTAGCCGCCCTAGCAGCCACCCAGAATGCGACACGTGGCGGAAGCAGACAGACGCGTCTCTTCACCTCTCCCCGCCAATACCCGTCTTCGAGCTCGGCCGATCGACGGCGATGAGTGCGCATCCTCGCACGGAGAACTCTTTCCCCGGACTAGTCCACTTCCCCGGGGACGACGACATCAAGTCCTCACTCCTATCCTTGGAGCAACGACTTGGGGGGCTCCTATTCTGGACTGGGCCCCGGGCTGAACTATGCTGGCCCGGCCCAATAATGTTCCACCAGGCCCTGCCCGGTCCAGGCACCACGTCGAGCACAAGATCCCCTACACGCTAGAAAGATCTCCCCGCAAGGAAGAACCGTCCCAACCACGTTGGACAAGCAATCGCCCGCATGACCAAGCACCGCCCTTCGTGGGCGGTATTCCCCATGCCGTCGAGCAAGACCCCATGGCTCTCCCACGTCCCCTTGTTTTCGGTAGCCCGTTCATAAGAACTCCACAGTTAAGCGTGCTTGACTTGGAGCAATTCTGCGATGGGTGACCTTCTGGGAAGTTTCCTGGAAAGCGTGTGATTGAGGACAAAGCATGCTGAAAAAGACCCGTGTTGGTTTGTGGGGTCAGTCAGTAATCCTAAAAAGCAATATGGGGCGTTACAAATGGTATCAGAGCCATACCTCTCCTAGTACGATGTGGTTCGGGGACGAACCAAGCGGAAGTTGGTGGGCATGTAACACCTGAGGTGAAAGAGGACGGTGGTTACATGTAACACCCGTGGGCGAGGGAGTGGTTGTCGGTGTCATGAGGCATGACAATGAGACACTTCTAGCCGCTTCTAGGGAAAAACCGAATTCACATCCGAATGAGAGGGATCCTGAGGCTATGCAGGTATGGGACTGCATGGTTGAATGAAGGCTTATAAGGATAAATTGGTACTACCTATACCAACAAGATGAATCTTCTTTTCGGTAGCCCATTCATAAGAACTCCACAGTTAAGCGTGCTTGACTTGGAGCAATTCTGGGATGGGTGACCTTCTGGGAAGTTTCCTGGAAAGCGTGTGATTGAGGACAAAGCATGCTGAAAAGACCCGTGTTGGTTTGTGGGGTCAGTCGGTAATCCTAAAAATGCAATATGGGGCGTTACAAATGGTGTCAGAGCCATACCTCTCCTAGTACGATGTGGTTCGGGGACGAACCAAGCAGAAGTTGGTGGGCATGTAACACCTGAGGTGAAAGAGGACGGTGGTTACATGTAACACCCGTGGGCGAGGGAGTGGTTGTCGGTGTCATGAGACATGACAATGAGACACTTCTAGCCGCTTCTAGGGGAAAAACCAAATTCACATCCGAATGAGAGGGATCCTGAGGCTATGCAGGTATGGGACAGCATGGTTGAATGAAGGCTTATAAGGATTAATTGGTACTACCTATACCAACAAGATGCATCTTCTTTTCGGTAGCCCGTTCATAAGAACTCCACAGTTAAGCGTGCTTGACTTGGAGCAATTCTGGGATGGGTGACCTTTTGGGAAGTTTCCTGGAAAGCGTGTGATTGAGGACAAAGCATGCTAAAAAAGACCCGTGTTGGTTTGTGGGGTCAGTCGGTAATCCTAAAAAGCAATATGGGGCGTTACACCCCCCCCCCTTTCTCCTCCTCATCACAGGTGAACAAGTAGCCGTCCAACAGCGTGTGGCCAGCCCGTGATCTCCTTCTGATCAGGTCAGATCAATATATATATATATATATATATATATATATATATATATATATATATATATATATATATATATATATATATATATATATATATATATATATATATATATATATATATATATATATAATAGACCTTCATAAAAACAAATATATATATATATATATATATATATATATATATATATATATATATATATATATATATATATATATATATATATATATATATATATATATATATATATATATATATATATATATATATATATATATATATATATATATATATATATATTTGAGGATCAGAGTTTTAGTAAAGAAAAGAGGAGTATAGAAGATTGTGAGACAATATTGCAAGAAAAGAGGGAGTGGTTGTCGGTGTCATGAGACATGACAATGAGACACTTCTAGCCGCTTCTAGGGGAAAAACCAAATTCACATCCGAATGAGAGGGATCCTGAGGCTATGCAGGTATGGGACAGCATGGTTGAATGAAGGCTTATAAGGATTAATTGGTACTACCTATACCAACAAGATGCATCTTCTTTTCGGTAGCCCGTTCATAAGAACTCCGCAGTTAAGCGTGCTTGACTTGGAGCAATTCTGGGATGGGTGACCTTTTGGGAAGTTTCCTGGAAAGCGTGTGATTGAGGACAAAGCATGCTAAAAAAGACCCGTGTTGGTTTGTGGGGTCAGTCGGTAATCCTAAAAAGCAATATGGGGCGTTACACCCCCCCCCCCTTTCTCCTCCTCATCACAGGTGAACAAGTAGCCGTCCAACAGCGTGTGGCCAGCCCGTGATCTCCTTCTGATCAGGTCAGATCAATATATATATATATATATATATATATATATATATATATATATATATATATATATATATATATATATATATATATATATATATATATATATATATATATATATATATATATATATATATATATATTTGAGGATCAGAGTTTTAGTAAAGAAAAGAGGAGTATAGAAGATTGTGAGACAATATTGCAAGAAAAGAGGGAGTGGTTGTCGGTGTCATGAGACATGACAATGAGACACTTCTAGCCGCTTCTAGGGGAAAAACCAAATTCACATCCGAATGAGAGGGATCCTGAGGTTATGCAGGTATGGGACAGCATGGTTGAATGAAGGCTTATAAGGATTAATTGGTACTACCTATACCAACAAGATGCATCTTCTTTTCGGTAGCCCGTTCATAAGAACTCCACAGTTAAGCGTGCTTGACTTGGAGCAATTCTGGGATGGGTGACCTTTTGGGAAGTTTCCTGGAAAGCGTGTGATTGAGGACAAAGCATGCTAAAAAAGACCCGTGTTGGTTTGTGGGGTCAGTCGGTAATCCTAAAAAGCAATATGGGGCGTTACACCCCCCCCCCCTTTCTCCTCCTCATCACAGGTGAACAAGTAGCCGTCCAACAGCGTGTGGCCAGCCCGTGATCTCCTTCTGATCAGGTCAGATCAATATATATATATATATATATATATATATATATATATATATATATATATATATATATATATATATATATATATATACATATATATATATATATATATATATATATATATATATATATATATATATATATTTGAGGATCAGAGTTTTAGTAAAGAAAAGAGGAGTATAGAAGATTGTGAGACAATATTGCAAGAAAATTCAAACTTGTTATTCAAAGGTGTTCCAAGGTGTAATTACAAATGAAACTTAAATCCCTTTATATAGGGAAGAAAAGGCTTACTATTTAAGCCGGTAACTAAAACTTACAATAGCCAGTAACTTGTATAATTATTGTCGGGTACACTTGGGGCCCCATCGTCACAACAATTAACAAGAAACTACAAAAATCACATGCATGCCTAGAAATTATTAAAGGCAAGATAAGATTATTTTTCCCTTGTCTTTTACAAAAGATAGAAAATGCATGTAATTATGCCTAGAAATTATTAAAGACAAGATAAGATAAGATTCTTATCCCCTTGTCTTTTACAAAAGATGGAAAATGCATGCAATTATGCCTATAAATTATTAAAGACAATCTAAGGTATATTTCTTAATTTATCATGAAAATTAGTGACTAAATTTATGTTGTGAGAGGTTAATTATGCTTAGACAAAACTAAGTAGGTAACTTTTTCTCATAACATATTATTAACTAGCAAACAACCTTTTCAAAGTGTTTTTTAAAACTAAAAAGTATTTTTAGTGTTTTCTTAAACATTCATCTTTTTTTCCCGGGGAAGGGAGTTGTTGATGATTTCAAAAAAGAAAATTTTTGCTAAAAACATTTTGACATCTTTGATTTGGGAGAAATCCTTCTATCCCTTCGGGTTGATAGTTAAACAATTTGTTGTTTGCTTAGATGACTTTTAATTGGTTGTTGTTTTAGCTAAAATTATGTTATGAGTCCAAGTTATCTATTTAGATTTAACTTTGCGTATCAAGCAATCACAACATTCTTAGCCTATTGCCCTATGGATTCTGATGATGACAATCATCAAAGTAATTTAATAAAAAATGAAGAATTAATTGAATATCCAAAAAATATGGATAAATTCAACAGAAGGGTTATACCCTCAGTTCCTTCTAATCAAATTTATAGATTTGGTAAGATAGATGTTTTTGCTCGTTTTGCTGTTAAAACTTTAGAGCAAACGATTCAAATTTCTAAAGAAACTCAGACAATAAAACTGTTAACTAAAAAAGATTTGAAACCTTTTAAAAATTATAATTTTATCCATATTGGATTGGTTCAAATTGCTTTAAAACTTTTAACATTGTTGGGTTTAAATTCTAGCATAATGGCTTATGTTAGAGATGGTAGATGTAAAGATTTCAAACAATCTTTAGCTGCTATGGTTGAGACAAGTCTGTGTCATGGACCAGTTTACTTTGATGTCTCACCTAATTTAAATCTATCTTTATCTGATAAAAATTTATTAGATGCTATGCAATTAACAGTTCATACTAATGGTTATAATTTTAAACCGGGAAGTGAAATTATAGCAATATGCTATAGAATCTACTATAAGGTTCTTACTACGCTTAATCCTAAAGCAAAGCATTTATCATTTCCTGGAACCACTACTTTGGTTCAAACAAATTTATTAACATCCAATGTTGCAACCAATAGGTTAATAAAGTGGGATGAAATAAACTTCCCAGAGACATGGTCTCTCCCCCAGGAAATAGATCCTGAACCTATCCTTAATAGGGATATAGACCAAATTATTCAGACTACTGAAGGAGATTCAGAAATAAATTTCACTTCAAAAAGAATAACTAGAATACCCAGGTCCCTATCTGCTAGGCACTCAGTTAGTGAATTTTACACAGCTCCTAGCCAATTACCTAGACCTTCTACTTCTCAAATAAGAGAAGAAATAGAGGCCGTTGAAAATATAAGACTAAGCGAAAATAGAATTCCCCATGGAATTTATCAAAAACCTCATACTCCAAGAGTAGAATCACCTACTCAGTCAGATATGGATTTCCAATTATAATGATAGATTACTCCCCTGGTAGTAAGATGAGACAACTCATCAATGATGAGTTTCAACATGAGAGATACTCTCAATTTAGAAATTGGTTTTTAAAAAAAATTTCAAAACCTGAATTAGCCCGATTTAAAGATGAGTATTACACTCAAATGAACCTTGAGCAGGATTTAGTTCCTTTTGTTAAATGGTTTGTTAATTATTTCATAAATAAAAAGCAAGAAGAAATTCTTGTGTTACAAAGACCTTGGGAAAACATTAGAGGAGAAATAATGGAATCTCCTTTTCCCCCTGAACAAACAATAAGTTTAAGTCAAAATACTGAAGCTACCCCTTACCTTAGTCTTCAGTTACAAAGAGTTGAACAAAATCAAGTTACTCTTAAGGAATTAAATTCAGTTATCAGGTCTAAAAATTATACCAATGCTTACCTTGTTTGCTTAGGAGAACAATTTATCTCCATGGAAAAAGATCTCTTATCCATAAAAGATCTTTTAGAAAAACAAATAGAGCGTCAAGATATCATTATTGACCACATAAATAAACCTAAAGACCAAATATCCACATCCAGTATTTTGGATGTTCCTATAGTGCAACCTCCTATTTCCATAGAAGGATTTAAAAGGGAAACTAACGGAGAAGAATTTGTTCGTATTTTAGAACAAAAACTAAAAGGACTTAATATCACTGTCATGTCCCATGAAGATTATTCTGAGGATAATAATGACAACCATATTGACCAGCTTGTTTATATGTTTGCTAATTTAGACATTAGTAACCTTGATATTAATACTAATAGTATTAATAATACTAATAGTATAAATCCTGTTTATTCCCCAAGGCCTATAGAAAAGTATTATTACAAGCGTCCCTCACCGCAAGATTTGCTTTTTGAGGAATCATAACCTTTCCAGAATTCTTATTCAGGAAAAGCCATTTATGAATGGAATGTTGATGGTCTTAATGACAAACAAATTATAGATACTATCCATAGGATGATCATGTACTCTACTGTTTGCAAGCAACATGGAAATTCTGAAGCTTCAATAGCATCCTTTATAACAACAGGATTTGTTGGCCAACTTAGAGGTTGGTGGGATCATTATCTCACTGAATCTCAAAAATTAGAGATTCTTAATCATAAAAAAATCGTTAAGAGCGAACCAAGAACTAGTACGAGCACTATTGTGGCTACAACCACCACAGGAGAAGAAGATGCAGTGTATACACTGTGTCTCTCCATCTTACAACATTTTGTAGGAACCAATGTCCCCATTGGAGAAAAAATCCAGACACTTCTCCAAAACCTTAGGTGTCCTTCTCTCACCCACTTTAGATGGTATGAGGATACTTTTCTTTCAAGAGTTTATCAATTAAACAATCCCAATTCTTTGCACTGGAAAGCAAAATTTATTGATGGATTACCTCATTTCTTTTCTGAGAAAGTTAGACAATCCTTAACACAGAAAAATGATGGGATAAATATAAATTATTCAGATCTTACTTATGGTCATATAATTAGCACTTGTGTTAATGAAGGATTAACTTTATGTAATGACATAAAGCTTAGAAATCAACTCAAAAAGCAAAAGCTCTCTGAAAAACACCAAATTGGTGAATTTTGTGAGCAATTTGCTTTTGATCTTGGAAAATCTCCAGATAATAAAAAGAAAAAAGGAAAAATTTTCCGCAATAAACCTTATAGGGATAAGCCAAAAAATTCTTATAAAAATTCTTATAAGAATAAGAAAAGGGGTCACTACAATAGAGGTAGACCTAAAGAAAAATCTTTTGACCCTAAAGGTAAAAGAAAAGCCAAAAGGCTTGACATAACATGTCATAAATGTGGCAAATCTGGCCATTATACCAACCAATGTTGGACTAAAAAACCTCTTAATGAGATAGAAGATGAACAATTACGTTCTCAATTAGTTAAAGTTTTACTTCTCAAATCTGATTCTGAAGAATACTCTTCTGAAGAAGATATTAATATGATTTATGAATCTTCTTCTGATTACTCATCTGAATCTTCTAACAATAATAATTGTCAATGTAATCAATTAGATTACTAGAAATCAATAGTGGATATGAATGGGTTAAATGTTTTAACCTTAGAACAGGATGGAGCTATAAAGGCTATAGAGTCCATTTCTGATAATAATCTTGAAAGAAAAATGCTTGAGGTTCTAATCCAAGAAAACTCTAAAAGAGAATCTCCTATTATTACAGAAGCACCTTACCAATTAAGTGAGGTTTTGTCTAGATTTAAACAGTCCAACATTCGTGAAACTCCTGTTTCTATTATGGATTTAAATAGAGAAATAAATCTCTTAAAAAATGAGATAGCTCAAATTAAAAAAGAAAACTATGGTTTATCTCAAAGGCTCACTTTTTTAGAGTCCAATAATTCAAGGGTTGAAGAAATAGCTTCAACTAGTAATCCTTCACCTAGTGATGATTTCCTTTCCCTCATTGATAGAGTGACCTCCCAAAAATGGTTTGTTAGAATAACTTTAGTGATTAATAGAAATTTCATATTAGAAAATGAAGGTGCCCTTATTGATAGTGGCGCTGATTTAAACTGCCTTCAAGAGGGAATTATTCCCACTAAGTATTTTGATAAAACTACTCAATCTCTTACACAAGCTGGAGGAGATAAACTCACGGTTAATTATAAATTGTCTAATGCTTATGTTTGTAACAAAGATATTTGTTTACCCACTCACTTTATTCTTGTGAAAAACTTAACTCATAGAATTATATTAGGAACTCCCTTTCTGCATAAAATTATGCCTCTAATTAATGTTGATCAAAAGGGAATTACCTACATTATTAATAATAAAAGAATTACTTTTGAATTCATTACTGATCCTCATACTAGGATGATTAATGAAGTTAAAAATATTCTTCTTAAAAAAGAAAAACAAATTTGTTTTCTTAAAGAAGAAGTGGGTTTATTAAACATCACTTCTCAACTTAAAAATCCTAAAATTCAAAATCAAATTAAATTAATTGATCAACAGTTTAGAGAAGAAATATGCAATGATTTACCTAATGCCTTTTGGGATAGAAAGAAACATGTTATTTCCTTACCTTATCTTAATGACTTTAATGAAAGTCAAATTCCCACTAAAGTTAGGCCTGCTCAAATGAATCATGAGTATTTGGATTTATGCAAAAAAGAGATAGAATCTCTTTTGGAGAAAAAATTAATAAGAAAATCCAAATCTCCTTGGAGTTGCACAACCTTTTATGTCAATAATGCTGCAGAAAAGGAACGTGGAGTTCCTAGACTCGTTATTAATTACAAACCACTTAATAAAGTGTTAAAATGGATTAGATATCCTATTCCTAATAAAAAAGATCTTTTAGATAGATTAAACAATGCTTTAATCTTCTCTAAATTTGATATGAAATTTGGTTATTGGCAAATTCAGATTAATGAATCTGATAAGTATAAAACAGCCTTTACCGTACCTTTTGGACATTATGAATGGAATGTCCTTCCTTTTGGCCTTAAAATGCCCCTTCTGAATTTCAAAATATTATGAATGATATTTTTAATCCTTATACGGAATTTATAATTGTTTATATTGATGATGTTTTAGTTTTTTCAAAAACTATAGATCAACATATGAAACATTTGAAAATATTCAAAGGATAAATTAAGCATAATGGATTAGTAATATCCGGTCCTAAGATGAAACTTTTTCAAACAAAGGTTAGATTTTTAGGACATGAAATTGACCAAGGAACTATAATTCCTATACAAAGAAGTATTGAATTTGCTTCTAAATTCCCTAATATTATTACAGATAAGAAACAATTACAAAGGTTTCTTGGTAGCCTTAATTACATAGCAGATTATTATAAAAATCTAGCTAAAGATACGGCAATATTACATGCTAGGCTTAAAAAGAATCCTGGCCCTTGGACTGAAAAACATTCTCAAGCAGTCCAAAGAATTAAAAATAAGGTGAAATGTTTGCCTTGTTTATCTCTTGCTAATCCTAAGTATTTCAAAATTGTTGAAACTGATACTTCAGACTTAGGCTATGGAGGAATCCTTAAACAAATAATACCTGAAACCTCAAAAGAAGTTTTGGTTAGATTTACTTCTGGAAAATGGAATCCAACACAAGCAAAATATTCAACTATCAAGAAAGAGATGCTTTCTATTATAAAATGCATTTCAAAATTTCAAGATGATCTTCTTAATAAAAAATTTTTATTAAAAATTGATTGTAGCTCAGCTAAATCAATTATTGAAAAAGATGTTAAAAATCTTGTTGCTAAGCAAATTTTTGCTAGTTGGCAATCGCAATTATCTATGTTTGAATTTGATATTCAACACATTAAAGGTGAAAATAATTCACTTGCTAATTATTTAACTCATGAATTTTTGCAGGGAAAAAATGATGACCCCATATAGGGGTAGAGGCCGCGGTTATGGTCGTGGTGGGAGAGGGAGTAACAATATGTTACCCCAGCTAGAATCAAACATTCCTCTAATAGGGGATTGGACCACTGTCTACAAAGGTAGGAAAATGCAGCAATTACCTGCATCTTCAGCAAAAAGGGAAGATATTGCTTCCTCTTCCTCTAATAAAACTACATCCTACAAGGAAGTTGCGGTTAATAACCTACCTCAAGAACAAATGGATTATTTTGAAAATCCAGTAACTGAGAAAATCATGTATATTGATGATGAAGATATAAAGATAAATCCAAATGATGGATGGTCTATCAAAACTAGATACCTCGAATCAAGAGGATATCCAGGTCTTCATGGAAAATCTAGGCCCAACATAGAAATTCTCCTAACTGTTACCGAATCGGTAACAATTACTCACCATTACCAAAACAATATTCCTGAAAGTTTTATAAACTTCAGTAAATGTCACATTAACAAAATTTTGTTACCAAGAGAATGGGATCTCAACCCAAATGCTGAAAAGGCAATAAGAATTGCGGAAGGAAAGTATATTTACTTTAATTATTGGGACTATGTCCAGGCTTTCACTCAAGCCTTTTATTACCAAAATCCCAAGAACAATCATTCTTGGTTTTTCTCTATTAATGAAGATATGATTAATAAACCCATACCAAATTGGTTTTATGAATGGTGGGCTAAATTTGGTCCATCTTTGGAAATTCTTCCTAAAGAAATTCTTAACTTATATAATCCATGGTGTGATAATAGTCCACTTATTGCAAAAAATTCATCTGATGCTTTAATCACTGGGCAATGTCCATTATTGTTCTTTATTAAATTTCAGATTCCATGGATATGGAGATGGACAATCACCATATCAAGAAACAAATTTAACATTCCCATTTTAGAAAGAAATTTCTTTTATAAATGGTGGAACAAGATGAGTGCAGAGGATGTCCAGAATAAAATTAAATTAATTAAAGAAGCAATAGCTGAAGACCAGAATAAAAAGGTCAAGGAACAAAGCTCCCAACAAATGTCTATGGAAAACTTGAAGAACTTCTTCAAGAGAAAATATCCCAATGAATCAGAAGACGAAATTATGGTCAGAATTTTGGATCATATGAAGAACCAAGTCTTCTCTACTTTTCCATCAAAAGCATCAAAAGATGAGGATTCATATATGAAGACAAGCTCTTCCATGGGATCAATGGATTCCCACAGTTTTGAAGGTTTAGCAGGAGAAGGTCAAGCAGATGAAGCTACTGCAGAAGATTTCTGGGATGCAATGATTCAATCTTTGAAAGAAAAAAGAAAAGCAAAGAATTAATTTGTTATCTTGTCTAAATATAATGAAGTAAGAATCAATAGGCAAAGGTTAAAGGACAAGAAATAATAGAAGAAGAATCTTTCCAAAAGCAAAAGGACAAGGGAATCTTATCTTGTCTTTAATAATTTCTAGGCATAATTGCATGCATTTTCTATCTTTTGTAAAAGACAAGGGAATAAGAATCTTATCTTATCTTGTCTTTAATAATTTCTAGGCATAATTACATGCATTTTCTATCTTTTATAAAAGACAAGTGAAAAAGAATCTTATCTTGTCTTTAATAATTTCTAGGCATGCATTTGATTTTTGTAGTTTCTTGTTAATTGTTGTGACGATGGGGTCCCAAGTGTACCCGACAATAATTATACAAGTTACCGGCTATTGTAAGTTTTAGTTACCGGCTTAAATAGTAAGCCTTTTCTTCCCTATATAAAGGTATTTAAGTTTCATTTGTAAACACACCTTGGAACACCTTTGAATAACAAGTTTGAACATTCTTGCAATATTGTCTCACAATCTTCTATACTCCTCTTTTCTTTACTAAAAATCTGATCCTGCTTCCGCTAAATACACATTTTGGTATCAGAGCCTGGACTTGCCAAATCTAAGGTATATTTCTTAATTTATCATGAAAATTAGTGGCTAAATTTATGTTGTGAGAGGTTGATTATGCTTAGACAAAACTAAGAAGGTAACTTTTTCTCATAACATATTATTAACTAGCAAACAACCTTTTCAAAGTGTTTTTAAAAACTAAAAAGTGTTTTTAGTGTTTTCTTAAACATTCATCTTTTTTTCCCGGTGAAGGGAGTTGTTGATGATTTCAAAAAAGAAAATTTTTGCTAAAAACATTTTGACATCTTTGATTTGGGAGAAATCCTTCTATCCCTTCGGGTTGATAGTTAAACAATTTGTTGTTTGCTTAGATGACTTTTAATTGGTTGTTGTTTTAGCTAAAATTATGTTATGAGTCCAAGTTATCTATTTAGATTTAACTTTGCATATCAATCAATCACAACATTCTTAGCCTATTTCCCTATGGATTCTGATGATGATAATCATCAAAGTAATTTAATAAAAAATGAAGAATTAATTGAATATTCAAAAAATATGGATAAACTCAACAGATGGGTTATACCCTTAGTTCCTTCTAATCAAATTTATAGATTTGGTAAGATAGATGTTTTTGCTCGTTTTGCTGTTAAAACTTTAGAGCAAACGATTAAAATTTCTAAAGAAACTCAGACAATAAAACTGTTAACTAAAAAAGATTTGAAACCTTTTAAAAATTATAATTTTATCCATATTGGATTGGTTCAAATTGCTTTAAAACCTTTAACATTATTGGGTTTAAATTCTAGCATAATGGCTTATGTTAGAGATGGTAGATGTAAAGATTTCAAACAATCTTTAGCTGCTATGGTTGAGACAAGTCTGTGTCATGGACCAGTTTACTTTGATGTTGTTGCACCCTAAAATTTGCTCAACTTTTCTTTACCTAGCTTGTGTTTCATTTCATTCACATTAGCATTATCATTTGCATTTCATTGATATGTATGCAGGAGATCAAGAGGTATGATTACCAATCAAGGGCTACACAAGAGTTTGAAACTAGCTGGGAGGCTTATTCAGGTGTCCAAGGGTTGATATCCTTTTCAGAGAAGTTAAAAGATCCTCAGAGAGAGTGGTTGAAGCCAAGTGTGTAGGTCTCCTAACTTGAGAGTTGTGGGAAGCCATCAGATGATCCTGAGGTCATGAGGTTGGAATTGAGGTCTTGAGAGAGCTCATGAGAAGTGTTGAAGATCACTTTAAGGCATAGACAGGTCATTGTGCAAGATTAAGAAGCCTCAGCCATGAGTGGTGCAGCTAGGGTTTGACTGAGTCAACCCTACGTCAACTGATGTTTTGAAGAAGGTTGAGACCTAATTCAAGATCCAGGTGATCATGGATTGATACATTGAGATTTGATAAGGATGATTCCAAGGTTAACTCATCATGATTGAAGAGTTTGAGAAGTTTCAAGCTAGGGTTTCTAAGGCTTGACAGTGTAAAATCCCCTAGTTTGATCCCTGACTTCAAGGCAATTTGGCTCAAGATGTGATTGTCATCTCATCTTACCCCTAACATGATTGTTGTAGAGCATGGTCTTAGCTTTAATTTGAGTGCTAGAAGTCCTTGATAGGATTTGTAGAACTCAAGTTATGACTTTGTCAAGTTACAAGTCATCTGAGGAATGTGAATTTGGAGCTTGAAAGTTACCCAACTTGCATGAAATTGTTGCCATAGAAGGATGATTCCTATGAACTTTTGGTCAACATGAATGTTGTTCCTTATCCTCTTAGATTTCTAGAGAGTACTAGAAGTCCTTGATAGGATTTGTAGAAATCAACTTATGGCTTTGACAAGTCAGGGGTATTTTCGACATTTGGTGATTATAGGTCATATGTGATCATTTGCCATTTTCACCAACTTAGAGGTCTCAAATGCATTTTTGTTCAACATGAAAGTTGTTCAAAATGATTTTTTTAGCTTGTCTAAACATCGAGTGTCCATTGATGTGGATTATATCAAGCATTGGTTGAAGAAACTCCACATAAAAGCCATTTTAATGAATTAAAATGAGAAAATGCAAAATAAATGAGATTAACATGTTTCCAAGTCAAATTTGTGGTCATTTTGAATGGAATTGATGTTTTAGAAAGATTGGCATTGCCACATTTTTGATTTGAGGTCCATAACATAGTTATTTGAATGGTTACTTCACAAGTAAGAAACACATCATATACATTCCATATGTTTAAACCAAAGGAAGAAAACCATTTCATTACACTCCTTAATGATTAAGTGAATGGTTTTGAAGTTTAGTAGAGCATGAGTAAGGCTTAAAGGCACACATCCAGGTTGAAATTTGGAAGGAAAAGTGAAGATCCAAAATCCATAATTGGGCCTAGTTTGGGCTTCATATCCATCTGAACACATTATAAATAGGATTTGGATCATGATAGGAAAGTTCTAGTGCAGAATTCTGTTGAGAAGCCATTGGAGTGAGGTGAAGGAAAAGCTTGAAAGTTGAAAAATCGTTTTGGAGAATCAGGAAGTTTCAACCAGAATTAAGCATCAAGAATCATCCACCATTACTCCTTGAAGGATTCTGCAGAGTTTGGAAGAGGATTGAGGCACATAACCACTGCAATTCAAGCTTCAAGGTTGGTTCTAAATTCTTGAGATATCTCTCTGATTATGCACTTTTAATCCATTATAAGCATGTGGTTAAGTTCCCCTTAGGATGTAGATGGATTCTGGTTAATTAATTTGATGGTTAGAGACAAGTTAGGGTTTATGCCATTTTCGGTTGAGATCTTGTTTTTGCAAACCATGCGTTTTTAGCATAAACTAGTGGCATGATTGAATTCCTGAGGAAATTCTGGTCAACTTTCATCAAGACATCGTGGCCAATGGTTGAGTTAGAGGGAGTTATGGTTGAGCAGGGGTGGCCGGAAAAGCCACCGGCGATTTAGCTTGCGCGCGTGAGTTGCAGGTTTGAAACGAGGAAGACGTAATCCTTACCATTCGCTTGTATGGAGAAATTGACTTGGTCTGTGAATCCCAGGGCTCACGTTGAGCCACGCGTCCATCCCCCAAAATGCACTGTTTCACTTGCACTTTGAATGGACTGAGTGAGCATGAGTTCGAACCATGGCGTGTGTGTTTTTCTCTCATTTTAATTGCTGAAGAAAAACACTAATGGATCCAAGCGCCTGGGCCTATGAAATCCTTGCTTTCCACACCCCCTTTTTAGGCCAAGCATTGAATTGAACTGGGTTTATTTGCTATTTACCACGCAGGTTTCACCAATTTCTTTTGATTTCTTTTATTTTCTTCATTTTACATAGTTTACTAAATAATCCATGAAAAATTGATGAATAACTCAAATAATTCCATTCTTTTTTTCCATTGATTCATGATTGAATCTAGTTTTTTTTAGATAAAAAATATTAATATTTCATGAATTCTTGATTTTATTTGAATTTTTTGAATTTTAATTGATGTTAAATAACCATGGTTGATACTTTGTTTTGTTGAATTTGGTTTGATCATTTGATGATGATTATTGCCTTGATTTTTTGTGTGTAGCTAGCATAGATATGCATGTTCCCCCTAGATTTTTCTCATATTTTTGGGATGAATGTAAGTGGTAGTTTTAGGTTGAAACTTTAGGAGCTCCATTTTTAGGGTTTATGGTTAATACCTTATGATTTAGGTTTTATTTCTAAGACTGGGTGGATGATTCAACCTCTGAATTTTATATGGTAGATTCATGATTGAATTAGGGTCCCTTAGGAATTTTTGTAGGAATTTAAAATGTAGTTTACTATTTTAGTTTGATTTTAGTTTAGGTGCTAACTTTGGATGATTCTAATACACCAATTTGACTAGATTAACCCCTTAGGTTCCCTTAGAGTAAGCTTGTGTTGTTGTTACCCTTGGTGGAAGTTGAAGACAAGCTTGAGGATGAATTGGATTGCTTGAAGAAGCTTGGATGTGAAGATCTTCCCTTCTTTTGGTGTAGTGTTGATTAGGTGTTAAGATTAGGGTTTGAAGGCAGAGCTTCTAGATAGATTCTCTTCTTTCATAAACATGGAAGGGGTTGATCACTTCCATTCTTCCCTATGATATAAGGTCCCCTTGTAAAGGCCTCATCCCTCCTTTGGTAGGATGTGTGGCTCTTTACCAGCTGGTAGAACCTTTGAGGATCCCTTTCTCTAAGGATAGGATGCTTAGTGGTGACCTTTGGTCTTCACTCTGCTACCAATCATCCAAACTTTGCTCCTGTTAGATGAATCTTTCTCCCTTGCAAGAGGATGGAGTTCCTTGCTTGAAGAAGATTGAAGGCTAGAAGTTGATACTTCTCTGTGTTTGAAGACTGCCCTTGAAGCTAAAGCTTGAAGACTATTAAGAACCAGTTAACACTTGTGAAGGAGAAGATCCAGCTGAGATTGAAGAAAGAGCTGAAGCTTGAAGAAGATGAAGAACAAGTTGATACTTGTGAGGGGAATCCATTGGAGATTGAATGAAGAGGTTGAGGTTTGAAGTTGGGAAGCAAGTTGATACTTGTGAGCTCAATGCTTAGAGTGCCTGAAGGAACAAGTTGATACTTGTAGTTAGGATTGAAGCCTGAAGGTGGAGTTCACTTTGGGGCTGAGGCCTAGAGAAGAGAGAATAAGTTGATACTTATGTTGGATGTATTGAAAGCTTGAGGAAGCAAGTTGATACTTGCTGTTGAAGATGATAGCCTTGAAGAGCAGTTGAAGACTAAGGACTGGACTGCTGTCAGAGGAGCTTTGCTATGAAGCTGTGGGAGTGGTTGATCTGCTTTCTTTCCTGTCTGTTTGCTTTCTGTGCAGCTGTATTACTGTGACTTGTTTGATTTGCTTGATGCATTAGAATAAGTTCAAGTCTAGATTGTGTTAAGCTAGGAGCATGATTGCACTAGAGGTTGAGTTGCTCCCTTTGCTTGTATTTTTACTGTATGGCCTTGCTTGCGGGTATTCGGTAGAGCCCTGCTCCCTTGCCTATGTGGTTTGAGTTTGCTTGATAGCATGTTATTCTTTCCTTTGTATGATTGCAGTTTGTATCTTGCTTGATAGCATGTCTTTCCTCTGTATGATTACAGTCACTTATATTCTGCTTGATAGCATGTTATTTCCTGTATGATTGCAGTTATTCATACATGGCTTGAGGTTGAGATGAGCTTGTGGAGGCTGATGCCCCACACACATTTCCTCCCTCACTTGCATTGCATGCATTTTACAGTCATTTACTGTTTACTGTTAAGCTGATGCTTTATTTGTTTCTGTTTATCATTGACATGATCCCCTAGGAATCTCACTTCCTTTGATAAGGGAGTGATGATTAGAACTTTAGGTTGAAACCTATGCATGATAACTTCTAGGAGTTCCCTGTTTCAAACCTCAACCATAGGATGAATCCTTGGTATGACAACATTAAGACTTGACAGTCTCCCCTTAGTTGAACCTGTTCGTTCTCTCTTCTCATCTCAAAACAAATTAAAATACAGTAATAAAGGTTAACTGACGTCATACGTTACGAGCCTTAAGCTATCTGAGAAAGGGTTGTCGGAGAGTTTCTTTTCGACAGCTTGGATGTTTAGTATGGCACCCTTTGGGTGACATGCGACGCATTCACTCTCAGGTCATAGTCTCTAGTGCGATATTGGTTGCAAACATCCATAAAAAATAGTTCTTCCGTAAAAGACAGAAAACAAACTCCAAACCTTTTTGCCTCGTGGGCCCATAATTCAAAGGAAGCTTTTCTGAAGAAAAGAGTGTCGTTAACCCCTAGTTCTACCGCAAACGGTAACGCCTAAGTCTCCAAGGGTCGAGCCGCGTACACCAAACTGCTAGAACTGTTTGTTAACCCTACTCGATAAAACAGATGAATCTGAATTCCCATAATCCGCATTATCCCAAACTACGTAAGCTCTGATCTCTCATATCCGTTGAGAGTACATAGGCACAATACTGACGTATTGGTGAGCCACCTTCCCCGTAACCCGTAGTTAGTCGAACTACGTTGACTCTAATTTCTCATTCTCTGATGAGAATATGTAGGCATAAAGCACAACGCTTTGCCGAGTCATTTTCTTTTCTTTTCAGACCAGCCTTGATAGGTAGATAGATAAAACCAACCCGTCATATAAACACAACAAGCATGGATCCCATCGAGTACGATGGACGTGAGGGGTGCTAATACCTTCCCCTTGCGTAACCGACTCCCGAACCCAGACAATGGTTGCGATGACCTTGTCTTATACCTTTTCGTCAGGTTTTTCCCGATCGTTTCCTTTCCTGTTCTGAGTGATAAATAACGAAAGGTGGCGACTCTTCTGTTTTTCCGGCACCTTATTTTCGCGATAGCGACAGCTGGTGACTCTGCTGGGGACTTGATAGTTTCCTAGGGATCCAACGTCCCTTATGCGAGTCAGTTTGGGGATCCAACGTCCCCTGCGAGAGTCTATCCTAGCGCATGTATGATTACTTGTTGGGTTGTGTTTGTTTATCGCATTTTATTTCCCGCATTTTATTTTCAGTATGATATGATTATCTGTGCTGTTGTGGGAGGGGCATTCTGATGAGTGAGAAGCCAGACCCAGGCTTGAGTGTACCTAGCATTAGTTGTGGAAATTAGTGGGCGCGTGCTTGCTTTGCAGGCACTAGTGTCTCATGAAATCCACGCTCAGACGAGGTTCTCCCGGTTGACTTCTTTTCTGGCCCTTTGGGCCTGAGGGGTTGTTGGTTTGGAGGATTGTTGACTCTAGGGACCGATTATTTGGAATTCAGTTGAGTGAGGCCGCTTCAGGAGACGGTGATGCCACACCTTCCGGGTATCGTATCACCCCTCTTGAATGTTTGTAACGCTGATGGCCGCATAGGATGCCGAACTTGTGTCAGTTTAGGTCCACACCTGTGAGCAGGGTCGGGTTTGTTGCAGGAAACCTTGGCCTTCAGACTACCTGGTTTTCTTGATAGTGAATCAGCTTTGTTGGTATCTGAGGTTCTCATCATCAGATATATGATTGTTCTTGACATAGCAGAGTTATGGTCCTGTATCAGAGGTCCTTATCGTCAGAGATATATATGTGTTCTTGACAGAGCAGATTTATGGTCCTGTATCAGAGGTCCTTATCGTCAGAGATATCTATGTGTTCTTGACAGAGCAGATTTATGGTCCTGTATCAGAGGTCCTTATCTTCAGAGATGTATGTGTTCTTGACAGAGCAGATTTATGGTCCTGTATCAGAGGTCCTTATCTTCAGATGTGTGTGTTCTTGACAGAGCAGATTTATGGTCTGATACCAGGGTTTTTTTATTATTAGAGATAGTGGTTGTTCTCGACAGAGCAGTATTGTGGTTTTGTTGATACAGAATCTTCACCTTCATCTCTTCAACATCACAGTCGTCTTGATCTCCTACTGTATGATTGCATTTTGCATTGTTTTGCATATTCATCTGCATTTTGTTAACGTGTGTCTGTGTTGCAGGTACCGTCTCCCCCGATTCAGGTTTTCTTGCCTTCTATTGTGCTACTATGGGTTCTCTGAGGAAGACTGTGGCTTACAAGCTCCCCACTCCTGATGTTGTTCAGCTGACCGATTTGATTGCTTTGGCAGATGATTCTGTGAGAGGTGAATTCAGAAAGTCTTACGGCAAACTGCTCAGTCTGGTTCGTAAACCCTCTGTGTTTGAGTTGAATGGGTTGCACGCCCTGCTGCAGTTCTACGATCCTCCTTTGAGATGCTTTACTTTCCCGGATTTTGTTCTCGCACCTACCCTAGAGGAGTATGCTAATTTGTTAGGTGTGCCTATCAAGAGTCAGATGCCCTTTGTTCATATGGATGTTGAGCCTAATCTGGCTAGTCTTGCCCCTTCACTGCATCTGGATGCCTCCGAGCTAGTCTTGTCTAGTTGGAACAGAGTTCCCGGTTTCTCCTTGCAGTTCTTAGTGGGAAAAGCTCAGCAATGCGCCAAAGACGGATGTTGGATTGTGTTCAATGCCATCCTCGCTCTGTGCATATATGACATCATTCTGTTCCCCAATATGCCCGACTTTGTAGACTTCGACGCATTTAACATCTTTGCATCAGGGAATCCAGTCCCTACCTTGATAGGAGATGTCTATCATTCCGTCCACTACAAAAACGAGAATAGAAGGGGTAAGAATGTCTCGTGTTGTGTACCCCTACTCTACAGATGGCTTGATAGCCACCTACCCAAGAAAGGTCCTTTTGCTTCGTCTGCAGCCACAGCTGAGTGGCTTGAGCGCTTGATGAGTCTGTCAGTGGAGGATATTGCCTGGTTTGATAGAGATAGGTTGGGTACCAAGATTATCTTCAGCTGCAGTGGGTTTCCGAATGTGCCTCTGATAGGCTGGAAGGGCTGTATCAACTATAATCCATATTTGTTGGTCCGACAGTTTTCTTATGCCTTGAGAGCTCCGCCGAAGGATGAAGAGGTGCAGGAATCTCTGTACCTCACTGGTCTTCTAGAGGGGGATATGTTATATAAGCTTCAGCACGCTTGGAATGGTATCTGTAAGCGGGGAAAGCCGTTGCTGGGAAAAAGTAATAGCCAAGCCTACGCTCCATATGTGACTTGGATCAGAGCCAGAGCAGATGCCATAGGGATGCCGTTTCCACCTGTCCATCCAGAAGACCCTCCAGTGATTGAAGAGCCTACCACCGTGCCTATTCAACAGCATAATCAGGTGTTAGCTGAGAGAGATGAGCTGAAAAAGGCAAATGAAGAACTGGAGAAAGAATTGGCTCAACTCAGAAGCGAGAGGAGCGAAGCCGTTCATTCCTTCAAAAGGCAGACAGAGCTGGTGAACCAGTTAGGGACGGATTTGACTAAGCAGATGGCTGAGCGTGAGCGCTTGGGTCGAGACTTCAAAGCTGTCAATGACGTACTGGCCACTAAGAAGCAGCACTTGGATGAAGCGTACCGGAGAATGTCCAAGTTTAATCAGCATTGGAAGGCCACCCTAGCCAACGGCAAGGAACGGGAGGATAAACTGAAACAGCAGATCTCCAAGTTGAAAGCCCAAGTGAAGGCTAGTGAGAAGAGGTTTGATGAAGATACCGCTCGCAGATATGCCGCTGAAGGCCTGCTCAACAAGGCTCTTGCTAACCTGAAGGAGCGCAAACTGATGTTTGAATCCAAGAAGCAGAAGCGAGAAGATTGTTTCGGCGAAGGAGCATGGGAAGACTCAGTTGAAGGTCTTCAATACACTATTATGTGGAGGGAGTTACTCGTCGAAGGGTTGCTCACCTAGCCTGATCATCCAGAAACGAGGAATCTGTTAGAAGAGTTCCACGCCCGTGGCCGTGCTTGACTATATTTGTAATCCTTTTGTTTTAATCATTGTTGTACGCTGACCATCACCAGGCTTGTTGGTCGAGGTCATGCTATTGATTCTGCTTGTACTCATTGACGTTGTGTACTGCCTTGATGGGCTTTCTTTATATAGGAAATGTTATTTCCACGACTAGACTCGGACTTCTTATTATCAGCACTGGCACTCAGGCACTAGGATCGGGGGGTAAATCTCCCTAACACACAGACACACGTTTGCATTTGCATGAAGCATCTGCATAACGAGCACTTTGTCGTTTTTCTAACCCTTTTGTGTATACAGGTTGTTTCAGGTTGTTCCAAGATTGATCAAAGACCAATCCACCGCTATCTGACCAGAGAAAATCGAGCTAGAGCAATGGAGCAAGTGCAGACTGACGTTCAAGAACTCCGAGAAAGGATGGACCGCTTCATGGAGCTCATGCAAGTGGTTGCCAACGGCCAAAACCAGCTCAGAACATTGGTCCAGCCTCTGATTTCAAGGGTCGACAGCAATGGTGTACTCCATGGTGGAACTGTTCCAACCCCTCCACCTGTTGAAACTCCTCAGAATGGCATCCCCGGGACCGAGGGGAATGGTAGTGGCAACGGCAATGTGATTGCTAACATAGGGCTCAATGGTAATACGACTGGCGTCGGTAATGGGAATTTTGAAGCTAATGTCAATGTTGGACTGGGCAACGGCAACACAGGTGTTGGAAACCTGTATGGGCCTCAGCCATGGTTAGAAGACCGTCAAGACGATTTGTTCTCACAGAAGGGTGCTGAAGGAGAGCTGACTGCTGAAACACGTATGAGGTTTAAAGCACTCGAGGACAAGATGAGGAATTTCGAAAACCTGAACACCATGGGGGTTGACATGTCCAAGTTGGGATTGATTGCTGATTTCAAGGTGCCTCCCAAGTTCAAGGTACCCGACTTCGAGAAGTACAAGGGCACCACTTGCCCTCGCGTCCACCTGAGATCATTACTACCGGAAAATGGCCGCTCACTCTGAAGACGAGAAGCTGTTGATGCACTTCTTTCAGGATAGCCTGTCGGGGCCATCCTTGGAATGGTACATGAGTTTGGAACCTACCAGTGTGCGCACGTGGAAGGAACTTGCTGAAGCATTCGTGCACCATTACCAATATAACAGCGACTTGGCTCCGAACCGAGTCCAACTGTAGAATTTGTCACAGAGGAACAATGAAGGGTTCAAAGAGTACTCCCAACAGTGGTGTGAATTGGCAGCTAGGGTTCAGCCACCGATGGTTGAACGGGAGCTTGTTGAAATGTTTGTAGCCACCCTCCCAGGGGTTTATTACGAGAAACTGGTCAGCAGTATGTCTGGAAGCTTCTTATATCTCATCATCACCGGCGAGCACGTTGAAAATGGGATCAAACTAGGGGAAATTCGAGGTGATCTATCCTCAGCTGGAGGAGGAAAGAAACCGTATGGTGGCAAAAGGCGGGAAGGAGAGACAAGCGCCGTGTCCAACGCTCGAAGGAAAGGTAAAGGCCCTCACCAGCAGGTGGCTAGCATAACCATCCCCGTAGTCCAACAGCCACAGCAGCAGCAGCAGCCGAATCAGCAAGGGTACAGAAAGTATCAGAACAGGGCACCGCTATCAAGTCGTCACCTCGAGACGTCGCCCATGTCTTATGCTCAGCTGTTACAGACTCTGCTTCAGTTACAGCTAATCCAGAAGAAAACCCTGGCTCCCTTGACAGGGGCACCTCCGCTGGGTTATGATGCGAATGCAACTTGTGAGTTTCACTCTGGGGCACCAGGCCACATGATAGAAAACTGCAAAGCCTTCAAGCATAAGGTACAGGATATGGTGGACGCCAAGATCATCAACTTCTCAGATAATGTGCCAAATGTCACGAAGAACCCTATGCCGAATCATAGGGGAGGTGGGGTGAATGCCATTATTGAAGAAGAGGGTTTAGATGTGTTGACTGACGTCAAGGATCTGAAGACACCGCTTAGCTTCGTTAAAGCCAAGCTGATGAAGAGAGGCTTCTTTCCGGGCTGTGGAGAACTATGTATGGGCTATGCCACTCGTCCTAATGGATGTGAGCAGTTGATAGAGGGGATTCAGAGTCTGATGACCGAAGGAATCTTGCAGTTTAGCCGAAGGGCCGAAAGTGGATCTGGAGAGGTAGTGCTGAAGCAGGATGATGAGGTTGCCACCATCACCATCCCTCACCGGACGATAACCATTTCTGCACCCAGGCCGCCCACCATTACCATCACCAAGGCTGGGCCGATACCTTTTGAAAGCACCAATGTTGTCCCGTGGCATTATGGGGCGGACGTCTACTGCAACGGGCAGAAGTTAGAACTGGAACCATCTGGGTCGGCTGTGGATAACCTAGTGGGCATTGGCGGAATCACGCGCAGCGGAAGAGTATTTGCTCCACCTGAGATCGTGGCGGACAAAGCGGACAAAGCTGATGTAACTGACAAGGGAAAGAGTAAAGTCGTTGAGGAAACCTCTCGTGGGGTAGAAAAGGACTTACTTGTTAAGGACGCTGAAGAGTTTATGAGGTTGATTAAGAAGAGTGACTACAAGATCGTGGATCATCTTCATCAAACACCCTCGAAAATCTCCATCCTGAATTTGTTGTTGTGTTCGGAGTCACATCGCAACGCGCTGTTAAAGGTTTTGAATGCCACGTATGTACCGCAGGAAATCTCGGTCAACCAGTTGGAAGGGGTTGTAGCCCACGTGAATGCTGGAAACGGGTTAGGGTTCACTGACCTGGAGCTGACGCCGAAGGGAAGAAATCACAACAGCGCCCTGCACATCTCGATAGAGTATAGGGGAACGATTATGTCTCATGTGTTGGTGGACACAGGGTCATCGCTCAATGTTCTTCCGAAGAAAGCATTGATGAAGTTAGATACTTGAGGATTGATTTGCACACCCAGTGATCTGGTGGTGAAAGCGTTCGATGGAACCAAACGTCATGTTTTTGGGGAGGTGACGTTACCAATCCAAGTTGGGCCGGAAACATTCGACGCAGTCTTCTACATTATGGACATCATGCCTGCCTACAGCTGTCTCTTAGGCCGGCCATGGATCCATTTTGCTGGCGCCGTGACCTCCACGTTGCACCAGAAGCTCAAGTATGCTGTCGGAGGCTGCATCGTAACTGTTTGTGGCGAGAAAGACATAATGGTGAGCCATTTGTCGTCCTTCAAATATGTTGAGATGGATGGGGAAATCCACGAAACCCTATGTCAGGCGTTCGAAGCTGTTAAAGTCAAGAACGTAGCTCTTGTAATCACTGAGAAACCAGAGATGACTCTCTCTTCCTTCAAGGAAGCCCGAGCCGTTGTTCAAGCCAGATCTACCCTAGGCAGGGGACAAATTCTGGAAATACCTAACAAACAAGACAAGTTTGGGTTAGGATACTCTCCTACGGCTGAAGCCTCCTCTTCTCACAGTGCGTCACGAGGTAAAGGGCCGATCCAGTTTACCAGTGGCGGGGTGATATTTGAAAGTGTCAACGCAGTGTCTGAAGACGGCGAAGATAGCGATTGCGACCTGGATTCCTGGATTCAGCCAAGCAAACCAGGCCAGAGCCTCACCAAATGGTCCATCAGGGATACCATCCAAGTGACGGGCAAAGAGTAATGATTTACTTTCTCCAATCATTGTACAACCCTATGTCCTACCCGGGGCATAGTGGTTTTATTGTCAGGGCCTTGTTTGATTATGTACATGCATTTTACCAATAAATCAAAAGGTGTTTTTCTTCACATTCAAATGTTGTGATCTCTGTTATTCCTGTTTTATGTTTGTTTTGAAAAACAACAAAATGGCAATGGGGTTTGTGCTAACCTGCATATCCTTGTTTTAAGCTTAACCCTTGTTATTGCAAGATCCACATAACAAATGACATCGACTCTGGACCTTCTACGACTCACTTCGACTTCGATTTCCTGATCTATCAAGCCGAAGAAGAGATTGATGAAGACAAAGACCTTCCCGAAGAGTTGGCCCGCTTGTTGAAACAAGAAGAGAAAGTCATTCTGCCTCACGAAGAAGAGATCGAGAGTGTGAATCTGGGTTCTGAAGAACTTGTCAGGAACATCAGGATAGGGGATGCATTGCAGAGTGATGTCAAGTAGAGATTGGTCGAGATGCTGGGAGAGTATAGTGACATCTTTGCTTGGTCATACGAAGATATGCCCGGACTTGACACTGACATCGTGGTCCACCACTTGCCGTTGCGAGAAGATTGTCCTCCCGTTAAGCAGAAGCTTAGAAGGACACGACCAGATATGGTCATCAAGATCAAAGAAGAAGTGCAAAAGCAGCTTGATGCTGGCTTCTTAGCGGTCACTACTTACCCTCCGTGGGTCGCCAACATAGTGCCTGTACCGAAGAAAGACGGTAAGGTACGAATGTGCGTCGATTATCGGGATTTGAATAGGGCGAGCCCTAAGGATGATTTCCCGCTCCCTCATATTGATGTGTTGGTCGACAATACAGCTCAGTTCTCCGTACTTTCGTTCATGGATGGCTTCTCCGGCTACAACCAGATCAAGATGGCGCCGGAGGACATGGAGAAAACTACGTTTATTACACCTTGGGGAACATTTTTCTACAAGGTAATGCCTTTCGGTCTGAAGAACGCAGGGGCTACTTACCAACGGGCAATGGTTACTTTGTTTCATGATATGATTCATCATGAGATTGAAGTCTATGTTGATGACATGATTGCAAAGTCCCAAACGGAGGAAGGATATCTGGTCAATTTGCTGAAGCTTTTTAAGAGGCTTAGGAAGTTCAGGTTGAGGCTAAATCCTAACAAGTGTACTTTCGGAGTACGGTCCGGAAAACTACTGGGGTTTATTGTGAGTGAAAGAGGCATCGAGGTTGATCCTGCAAAGATAAAAGCGATATAAGAAATGCCAGCGCCAAAAACAGAAAAAGAAGTTCGTGGTTTCCTGGGCAGGATAAACTACATTGCAAGGTTTATCTCTCAGCTCACGGCCACGTGTGAACCGATGTTCAAACTACTGAAAAAAGATCAGGCGATTATCTGGGACGAGGATTGCCAGAAGGAATTTGATAAGATAAAACAGTATCTACATGAACCTCCGATCTTGATTCCCCCAGTGGTCGGAAGACCCTTAATCATGTACTTGACAGTTCTTGAGAATAGTATGGGGTGTGTTCTCGGTCAGCACGACGAGGCGGGCAGAAAGGAGCATGCCATTTACTATTTGAGAAACAAGCGCTTTCGGGCAGAATTGCCAGGTGGCAAATGGTGTTGACAGAATATGACATTCAGTACGTATCCCAGAAAGCCATCAAGGGAAGCGTATTGTCTGAATACCTTGCCGAACAGCCGATCGAGGATTATCAGCCGATGAAATTTGAATTCCCTGATGAGGATATCATGTTTCTAAAGGCGAAAGATTGTGATGAACCGTTGCCCGACGAGGGGCCAGATAGGAAATCCCAGTGGAAATTGATATTTGACGGGGCGGTTAATTCTTATGGAAGTGGCATCGGGGCGATCATCACGACTCCCCACGGATCCCACATCCCGTTTACCGTGAGACTGACGTTTCCGGTCACCAATAATGAAGCAGAGTACGAAGCGTGCATCATGGGTCTAGAAGAAGCAATTGATTTTAGAATCAAGAACCTAGATGTATATGGTGACTCGACGCTTGTGATCAACCAGATTAAAGGGGAGTAGGAGACTCGTCAATCGAATTTGGTGCCATACATGAACTATGCCAGAAGGCTACTTCCGTTCTTGGATCGAGTGGAACTCCATCATGTGCCCAGGGCCGAGAATCAGATGGCTGATGCCCTAGCCACGTTGGCTTCGATGTATAAAGTCAATTTTTGGAATGAAGCCCCAAGGATTGTCCTTTCCCGTCTTGATAGACCTGCATTCGTCTTTGCAATCGAGGAAGCCGCCGATGGCAAGCCATGGTTCCATGATATCCAGACCTTCCTTATGACTAAGGAGTATCCTGAGGGAGCGTCAACCCAAGATAAGAAGACCCTGAGGAGGCTATCTGGAAATTTTTATCTCAATCCTGATGGAGTTTTGTATAAAAGAAACCATGATCTCGTGCTACTCAGATGTGTAGATGAGAAAGAAGCGAGTATGCTCATGGAAGAAGTCCATGAAGGCACATTTGGTACGCACGCTGGTGGGCATGCTATGACAAGAAAGATCCTGAGAGCAGGATATTACTGGTTGACGATGGAATCAGATTGCTTTAAATTCGCGAAGAGATGTCATAAATGCCAGATTTATACTGATAAGATTCATGTGTCGCCGTGCCCGTTAAATGTCATGTCCTCCCCGTGGTCGTTCTCCATGTGGGGCATCGACATGATAGGCAAGATCGAGCCCACCGCATTTAACGGTCATCGCTTCATTCTAGTAGCTATCGACTACTTCACCAAGTGGGTGGAGGCAGCCTCATACGCTAATGTGACCAAGCAAGTGGTGGCTAAATTCATAAAGAGGGACATCATATGTCGATACGGAATTCCCGAGCAGATCATTACTGATAATGGTTCGAATTTGAATAACAAGAAGATGAAGGAGGTGTGCCAGAGTTTCAAGATTGAACACCACAACTCATCTCCTTACCAGCCGAAGATGAATGGCGCCGTTGAAGCGGCCAATAAGAACATCAAGAAGATTGTACAGAAGATGGTCGTGACCTACAAGGATTGGCACGAGATGTTGCCATTTGCACTGCACGGTTATCGTACCACGGTATGTACATCAACCGGGGCAACTCTTTTCTCCTTAGTGTACGGTATGGAAGTTGTCCTACCGTTAGAAGTTGAGATTCCTTCTTTACGAGTTTTGGTTGACGTGAAACTCGATGAGGCAGAATGGATTAAGAACCGACTAAACCAACTCAGCCTGATGGACGAGAAGAGGTTAGCATCGATTGCGTATGGTCGTCTATACCAAAGTCGAATGAAGAAAGCTTATGATAAAAAGGTGCGTCCTAGAAGCTTTCAGACGGGTGATCTCGTCCTGAAGAAGATTCTTCCTCCACACTCCGATCACCGGGGCAAGTGGACTCCTAATTACGAAGGTCCGTACGTCGTCAGCAAGGTCTTCTCGGGAATAGCCTTGTTGTTATCCACGATGGATGGCGAAGATTTTGCATCCCCGGTGAACGCGGACGCATTTAAAAAATACTTTTCTTAAAAAATGACCGGCTGGAAGGAAAAAGAGTATCCAGGCAAAAATGGGGCATCCCGGCGAACCATAAAAAAGGGGAAAAAAGGTTCGGGCAAAAATTCGGGATATAAAGAAAAGAATGTACACCCGCAAAGTCGAAAACCTGGAAGGGCGACTTTGGCAAAAAAGGGTATCCCGGTGAATCGAAAACCCGAAAGGGCGATTCAGGCAAAAGTTAGGGATTTGAAAAAGCAAATGACTGCGTTCCGCGTATGGACTCTCATTGTTTAGTGGTTTGGAAGACCTGAGGGCCGTTTATCTGAATCAATCTCTTCTGAAGCTGAAGCGTCGGAAAAGTATCGAAGTCGAGTGGGTCATAGAGGGATCAACTCATGGTGTTCGTCTACGCCTCATTGTCGATATTTGTATATACTGATGTATATTTATGTTTTATATTTGCGCAGCTTCCTCATTCCAGGAGCTTGCATCTGTTGTAAAACATTTTTGCCCATTCAGGGGTTCGTTATCAATGAAATGTATACTATTCAGCAATTCTGTTTGTTTGTTTAGCATCTATCTGTTTTGTTTGCGAAAAAAGAACGCCGACGTTTTGATAAAATGTGCATACATAAACTTATGGGCCTAGGCCACTGATTGTTGAAACAATGAATTACTTGAACATTGTCACAAGATGATAACCTTGATAGGTCCCTTTGAGAAGGGTATCTCGTCTGTTTGTTTGTGTTGTTGCAGGCATAGCATATTCCAGGCAGTACGCCGTATGCTTTCCCAAGGAGGATGATTCCTTCTCCTCCAGCAAAGTTCAGCATCCTCTCCCCATAGAGTCTGAACATGAGATCGTAAGCATTGATATGTCCCCTCAACCAGAGAAGATTCTCTCCCCAACCAGATGTATCCTGAAGGAACGTCATCTCCCCAGCTGAGTCATACACTGAAGTATGCAGCTTTCAAAAGTTCCAGAATGAAGTCTTCAGCGGAATTGAAATTCCCCACAGAGTTTTACTCTCCCTGTAAGCAGGACGATTCCTTCTTCCCCAGCCGAGTTTGCAGATCCCCAAGAGAGCCGAGTCTCGGAAAGCCGTTGAAGCCATGAGTGGTTTTCCCCAGTAGAGTGTTGAATAGCTGATGTTGGATTTCCCCACCGGAGTCGTTATCTCCAGGACAGTTTTAGCCGCGAAGGTCGTGATGTCTATTTCTATGATTGACATCATTTTCCTCAGCAGTTGAGCGGGTTCAAGTTCTCGTAGAGCTTTATTCCCCTGCAGCAGTCGACTGAAGTTCGTTTCCCCGGGCGGAGTCCAATTGAGATTGGTGTGACTTCTTCTCCTCGGCAGGATGATTCCTCCTCCCTACCAGAGTGGTTCTTTCTCCTTGACAGGAGGATGCTCCCTTCAGCATTTATTTTACTGATGGGGTCATAGCATTTTGCATGATTGCATAGCATTTACCCTAAATGCGTAGCATTTCCACTGTGTGGAGCATGGCGCCATTGTCAAACATATGCATATGAAACATGAGCTAGGTCGTTACCGTTCTTGTTTTGCAGGTATTCCCCAGCACAGTCGCTCACCCAAGATGAATCTTGAATTCCCCAGCGAAGTGGTTTGCTTAAGAAGATTCTTAAAATCCCCGGTGAGGTCACCGGGGAGGGCGACTCAAGTTGATGCTTAGAGTCCCCAACAGAGTGTTTGCTCAGGACGATTCCTGAAACCTCCAGCAGAGTTATTGGTTCGGGATGATTCTTGAAGTCTCTGGCGGAGTTATTTGTCCAAGATGATTCTTGATGGCCTCAGTAGAGTTGATTCACCCAGAATGATTTCTGGATCCCCGAAGCAGAGTTACTCGATAGTTCTCCAGAATCCTCAGCGGAGATGTGAAATCCCCAGCAGGTTTTGAAACAGAGAAGTTGAAATTTCCTTGAAGACTTGATGATTGAAATTCGGCAGTGGTGCCAAACTACCAAGACTTACTGATGAAGTCCAGCTGCGATGTCGAAGCAGCCCTCTCAGCTGATGCGGAGTGCCTGATGGCAAAAGATTGTATATCCTTATTTGATTCATAATTGACCAAGGATTCTATTCCCGACCTACTGACGAAGTCCGGCTGACGCCCGAGAATTTCGGTGAATGCCCGACAGCGTGATTAACTCGATTGTTAAAAAGTTCCTAATAACCCGATGAGTCCCAATTCTTCTGCTATGACGCTGAATACCTGACGGCATAATCGACCATCCATTACCAGTTACCGTGTAACTGGTAACCCCTTGATGACTTGAGGATGAAGATCTACAGAAAAATCAGATGATTATCCTGACGGAGATTAGACCCTTCACCGATTACCGTGTGACCAATCCCCCAACAGAGTTGCCGTGCAACTGGCGCGCTCAGTTTTTGAAGATGTGCCTACCAATCAAAGTATCGTTTACCTGTGCGTGGTTGGAAAATCGCCCGTTACCGAGTAACAGTGATCCCTCGATAATTTGAGGACACAATGATATCCGATAAATTAGAGAATCATCCTGACGGAGGTTCAGATCATCATTTCTCCAGCTAGTTGCCGTGCAACTATTATTTCAGTTTCCGAAGATTTTTCCCCATCAGAGTACCGTGTACTTGGGCAGTTGGCAAATTTTCGGGTTTGTTGGTATTCAACCGTCTTTTACCTTGATTGTTTGACAACCGTTCGCTTCTCACCCAGTCAGGTCCAAGCCGTTTGAATAGGGGCAGCTGCTGCACCCCCAAAATTTACTCAACTTTTCTTTACCTAGCTTGTGTTTCATTTCATTCACATTAGCATTATCATTTGCATTTCATTGATATGTATGCAGGAGATCAAGAGGTATGATTACCAATCAAGGGCTACACAAGAGTTTGAAACTAGCTGGGAGGCTTATTCAGGTGTCCAAGGGTTGATATCCTTGTCAGAGAAGTTAAAAGATCCTCAGAGAGAGTGGTTGAAGCCAAGTGTGTAGGTCTCCTAACTTGAGAGTTGTGGGAAGCCATCAGATGGTCCTGAGGTCATGAGGTTGGAATTGAGGTCTTGAGAGAGATCATGAGAAGTGTTGAAGATCACTTTGAGGCCTAGACAAGTCATTGTGCAAGATTAAGAAGCCTCAGCCATGAGTGGTGCAGCTAGGGTTTGACTGAGTCAACCCTAAGTCAACTGATGTTTTGAAGAAGGTTGAGACCTAATTCAAGAGCCAGGTGATCATGGATTGATACATTGAGATGTGATAAGGATGATTCCAAGGTTAACTCATCATGATTGAAGAGTTTGAGAAGTTTCAAGCTAGTGTTTCTATGGCTTGACAGTGTAAAATCCCCTAGTTTGACCCCTGACTTCAAGGCAATTTGGCTCAAGATGTGATTGTCATCTCATCTTACCCCCAACATGATTGTTGTAGAGCATGGTCTTATCTTTAATTTGAGTGCTAGAAGTCCTTGATAGGATTTGTACAACTCAAGTTATGACTTTGACAAGTTACAAGTCATCTGAGGAATGTGAATTTGGAGCTTGAAAGTTACCCAACTTGCATGAAACTTTTGCCCTAGAAGGATGATTCCTATGAACTTTTGGTCAACATGAATGTTGTTACTTATCCTCTTAGATTTCTATAGAGTACTAGAAGTCCTTGATAGGATTTGTAGAACTCAACTTATGGCTTTGACAAGTCAGGGGTATTTTGGACATTTGGTGATTATAGGTCATTTGTGATCATTTGCCATTTCCACCAACTTAGAGGTCTCAAATGCATTTTTGTTCAACATGAAAGTTGTTCAAAATGATGTTTTTAGCTTGTCTAATCATCAAGTGTCCATTGATATGGATTATATCAAGCATTGGTTGAAGAAACTCCACATAAAATCCATTTTAATGAATTAAAATGAGAAAATTCAAAATAAATGTGATTAACATGTTTCCAAGTCAAATTTGTGGTCATTTTGAATGGAATTGATGTTTTATAAAGATTGGCATTGCCACATTTTTGATTTGAGGTCCATAACATAGTCATTTGAATGGTTACTTCACAAGTAAGAAACACATCATATACATTCCATATGTTTAAACCAAAGGAAGAAAACCATTTCATTACACTCCTTAATGATTAAGTGAATGGTTTTGAAGTTTAGTAGAGCATGAGTAAGGCTTAAAGGCACACATCCAGGTTGAAATTTGGAAGGAAAAGTGAAGATCCAAAATCCATAATTGGGCCTAGTTTGGGCTTCATATCCATCTGAACACATTATAAATAGGATTTGGATCATGATAGGAAAGTTCTAGTGCAGAATTCTGTTGAGAAGCCATTGGAGTGAGGTGAAGGAAAAACTTGAAAGTTGAAAAATCGTTTTGGAGAATCAGGAAGTTTCAACCAGAATTAAGCATCAAGAATCATCCACCATTACTCCTTGAAGGATTCTGCAGAGTTTGGAAGAGGATTGAGGCACATAACCACTGCAATTCAAGCTTCAAGGTTGGTTTTAAATTCTTGAGATATCTCTCTGATTATGCACTTTTAATCCATTAGAAGCATGTGGTTAAGTTCCCCTTAGGATGTAGATGGATTCTGGTTAATTAATTTGATGGTTAGAGACAAGTTAGGGTTTATGCCATTTTCGGTTGAGATCTTGTTTTTGTAAACCATGCGTTTTTAGCATAAATTAGTGGCATGATTGAATTCCTGAGGAAATTCTGGTCAACTTTCATCAAGACATCATGGCCAATGGTTGAGTGTAGAGGGAGTTAGGGTTGAGCAGGGGTGGCCGGAAAAGCCACCGGCGATTTGGCTTGCGCGCGTGAGTTGCAGGTTTGAAACGAGGAAGACGTAACCCTTACCATTCGCTTGTATGGAGAAATTGACTTGGCCTGTGAATCCCAGGGCTCACGTTGAGCCACGCGTCCATCCCCTAAAACGCACCGTTTCACTTGCACTTTGAATGGACTGAGTGAGCATGAGTTCGAACCATGGCGTGTGTGTTTTTCTCTCATTTTAATTGCTGAAGAAAAACACTAATGGATCCAAGCGCCTGGGCCTGTGAAATCCTTGCTTTTCACACCCCCTTTTTGGGCCCAGCATTGAATTGAACTGGGTTTATTTGCTATTTACCACGCAGGTTTCACCAATTTCTTTTGATTTCTTTTATTTTCTTCATTTTACATAGTTTAGTAAATAATCCATGAAAAATTGATGAATAACTCAACTAATTCCATTATTTTTTCCATTGATTCATGATTGAATCTAGTTTTTTTTAGATAAAAAATATTAATATTTCATGCATTCTTGATTTTATTTGAATTTGTTGAATTTTAATTGATGTTAAATAACCATGGTTGATACTTTGTTTTGTTGAATTTGGTTTGATCATTTGATGATGATTCTTGCCTTGATTTTTTGTCTGTAGCTAGCATAGATATGCATGTTCACCCTAGATTTTTATCATATTTTTGGGATGAATGTAAGTGGTAGTTTTAGGTTGAAACTTTAGGAGCTCCATTTTTAGGGTTTATGGTTAATACCTTATGATTTAGGTTTTATTTCTAAGACTGGGTGGATGATTCAACCTCTGAATTTTATATGGTAGATTCATGATTGAATTAGGGTCCCTTAGGAATTTTTGTAGGAATTTAAAATGTAGTTTACTATTTTAGTTTGATTTTAGTTTAGGTGCTAACTTTGGATGATTCTAATACACCAATTTGACTAGATTAACCCCTTAGGTTCCCTTAGAGTAAGCTTGTGTTGTTGTTACCCTTGGTGGAAGTTGAAGACAAGCTTGAGGATGCATTGGATTGCTTGAAGAAGCTTGGATGTGAAAATCTTCCCTTCTTTTGGTGTAATGTTGATTAGGTGTTAAGATTAGGGTTTGTAGGCAGAGCTTCTAGATAGATTCTCTTCTTTCATAAACATGGAAGGGGTTGATCACTTCCATTCTTCCCTATGATATAAGGTCCCCTTGTAAAGGCCTCATCCCTCCTTTGGTAGGATGTGTGGCTCTTTACCAGCTTGTAGAACCTTTGAGGGTCCCTTTCTCTGAGGATAGGATGCTTAGTGGTGACCTTTGGTCTTCACTCTGCTACCAATCATCCAAACTTTGCTCCTGTTAGATGAATCTTTCTCCCTTGCTAGAGGATGGAGTTCCTTGCTTGAAGAAGATTGAAGGCTAGAAGTTGATACTTCTTTGTGTTTGAAGGCTGCCCTTGAAGCTGAAGCTTGAAGACCATTAAGAACCAGTTGACACTTGTGAAGGAGAAGATCCAGCTGAGATTGAAGAAAAAGCTGAAGCTTGAAGAAGATGAAGAACAAGTCGATACTTGTGAGGGGAATCCATTGGAGATTGAATGAAGAGGTTGAGGTTTGAAGTTGGGAAGCAAGTTGATACTTGTGAGCTCAATGCTTGGAGTGCCTGAAGGAACAAGTTGATACTTGCAGTTAGGATTGAAGCCTGAAGGTGGAGTTCACTTTGGGGCTGAGGCCTAGAGAAGAGAGAATAAGTTGATACTTATGTTGGATGTATTGAAAGCTTGAGGAAGCAAGTTGATACTTGCTGTTGAAGATGATAGCCTTGAAGAGCAGTTGAAGACTGAGGACTGGACTGCTGTCAGAGGAGCTTTGCTATGAAGCTGTGGGAGTGGTTGATCTGCTTTCTTTCCTGTCTGTTTGCTTTCTGTGCAACTGTATTACTGTGACTTGTTTGATTTGCTTGATGCATTAGAATAAGTTCATGTCTAGATTGTGTTAAGCTAGGAGCATGATTGCAATAGAGGTTGAGTTGCTCCCTTTGCTTGTATTTTTACTGTATGGCCTTGCTTGCGGGTATTCGGTAGAGCCCTGCTCCCTTACCTATGTGGTTTGAGTTTGCTTGATAGCATGTTATTCTTTCCTCTGTATGATTGCAGTTTGTATCTTGCTTGATAGCATGTCTTTCCTCTGTATGATTACAGTCACTTATATTCTGCTTGATAGCATGTTATTTCCTGTATGATTGCAGTTATTCATACCTGGCTTGAGGTTGAGATGAGCTTGTGGAGGCTGATGCCCCACACACATTTCCTCCCTCACTTGCATTGCATGCATTTTACAGTCGTTTACTGTTTACTGTTAAGCTGATGCTTTATTTGTTTCTGTTTATCATTGACATGATCCCCTAGGAATCTCACTTCCTTTGATAAGGGAGTGATGATTAGAACTTTAGGTTGAAACCTATGCATGATAACTTCTAGGAGTTCCCTGTTTCAAACCTCAACCATAGGATGAATCCTTGGCATGACAACATTAAGACTTGACAGTCTCCCCTTAGTTGAACCTGTTCGTTCTCTCTTCTCATCTCAAAACAAATTAAAATACAATAATAAAGGTTCATTGATGTCGTACGTTACGAGCCTTAAGCTATCTGAGAAAGGGCTGTCGGAGAGTTTCTTTTCGACATCTTGGATGTTTAGTATGGCACCCTTTGGGTGACATGCGACGCATTCACTCTCAGGTCATAGTCTCTAGTGTGATATTGGTTGCAAACATCCATAAAAAAACAGTTCTTCCGTAAAAGACAGAAAACAAACTCCAAACCTTTTTGCCTCGTGGGCCCATAATTCAAAGGAAGCTTTTCTGAAGAAAAGAGTGTCGTTAACCCCTAGTTCTACCGCAAACGGTAACGCCTAAGTCTCCAAGGGTCGAGCCGCGTACACCAAACTGCTAGAACTGTTTGTTAACCCTACTCGATAAAACAGATGAATCTAAATTCCCGTAATCCGTATTATCCCGAACTACGTAAGCTCTGATCTCTCATATCTGTTGAGAGTACGTAGGCACAATACTGACGTATTGGCGAGCCACCTTCCCCGTAACCTGTAGTTAGTCGAACTACATTGACTCTGATTTCTCATTCTCTTATGAGAATACGTAGGCATAAAGCGGGACGCTTTGCCGAGTCATTTTCTTTTCTTTTCAGGCCAGCCTTGATAGGTAGATAGATAAAACCAACCCGTCAGATAAACACAACAAGCGTGGATCCTATCGAGTACGATGGACGTGAGGGGTGCTAATACCTTCCCCTTGCGTAACCTGTAACACCCTTCTAAACCCCGCAAATAATATATGCATAATCAGAGTAAAAGTTAACATGCATCCATAAAAGGGAATCACACAAAACTTGCACCACATTAAAACAATTTGTCATGCTGTCGCTACTGCGAAAATCGGCGCCGGCTGAACAGAAGAGTCGCCACCGTGCGTTATTTATCCCACGGGAGGGAAAGGAAACGCTCAGAGTAAACCTCGCACAATACGGGAAAGGTATGGTCATCGCAACCAAAACCTGGATTCGGGAGTCGGTTACGCAAGGGGAAGGTATTAGCACCCCTCACGTCCGTCGTACTCGACGGGATCCACGCTTGTTTTCGGGTATGGATTGTTATTCTATCTACTCTACAGGTCTGGGGTTAAAAGAAAATAAAATGAAAAATAAAAATGACTCGGCAAAGTATCGCACTTTATGCCTACGTATTCCCGTCTGGAACGAGAAATCAGAGTCAACGTAGTTCGCCTACCTACGGGAAAGGAGGGGAAGGTTGCTCGCTAGGATATCGCATCCTATGCCTACGTACTTTCATACAGCATGAAAGATCAGAGCAAACGTAGTTCGGGCCACGTACGACACAAGCTTGTCTTGGTTGATTTTATTCCTTCTGAAAAGGTTTCCTTGATTAACAGTCCCAGCGGACAAAAATGACGCTTTGATGAGTTCACATTCTTTTACGGAAGAAGTGTCTTTTATTGTGTTTGAAATCTTTATTGTGTTTTTTCTGTTTGTTTTGAGAAAGAAAGAGACAGAACTCTAACCTACGGTCGCGAAGGGAAACGAACTAACCTAATGTTATCATGCATGGGTTAAGACCTAGTGTCTATCATGCTCCTCTCTTGCGCAGAGAGAAACAGAGATCCTACGGGATAGGCAGAAACAGAAACAATAACAGATATAATAAAGCAGTAAAATGCATGGATGCAACAGCACAAGCGAGGCAAGGGAGTCCCACTCAACCTCGAATCTAGAAAACAATGGGCAAAAGTGAACAGGCTTCACTTTCAACCCAACAGGGTAAACAGCAAACAATACAGTCCAGAAAACCAATCAATACATCAGCAAATGAAATACAACAGCAAAAGAAACAGCAGTATCAGCAGCTCTGACTCAACATCTAGCTTCAAGTGATCTCCAATCAGTTACAGGCTTCAACAAGCATCAATCTCCATCTTCATGGCCTTCAGATAAGGGCTTTGATCATCAGTCTTCTATCTGCAATGGCTTTTCTTCAAGCTCAAACCTCCAAGATGAGGAATCAGTCACAAGAGTGAATTGGGTGTTAAGCAATCAGTTGACTACCAAGGGTGGTGAACAGACTGCTTCTAACACAAAAGACATTTTCTCTCAAGAGTTCTATCTCTTAGACACTATCACCAAGCCTTCCAAAGGAAGGGGGTGAGTGTCTTAGAGAGACTCTGAATCACAGAGAAGAATGGATGCAGACAAGGCAATCCATGTTTGAGAAACAAGCTTTCTAATCTAGAGCTCTGCCTAGCTCCTAAACCCTAGTCTCCTCAGCAGCTGCTAGCAAGAATCTCCTCCTCAACTCTGACAATTGATCTTCAGTCTTTGGATCTCCAATGGTCTTCATCTTCACAAGTCTTCAGCTTCCCCAGGGTCCCAGACAAACCCAATACCCAAGCAAGCAAGCAATAATCCCCAGAGGGCACACCACACCAGTCAATCAGATATACAGACAATATTAATAGCAGTAGGGGAATCCTGACTTTTCTCTAAGGGATCTAATAGCTACCCATAGCCCCTATAGTCCCATAACTAATCTAATTAAATCCTAAGTCCTAAGGGAAATGAAATCAAACTTCTTAAGTTGTCACCTAAAACCCTAGTTTTGTACATGATGTTTAAACCTATTTTAATCACCTAAAATAAACTCCTAAAAATGGGAACTAAAATATTTCTACAAGCTTAATATCTCATCTAAACAATATAAAAAGAATGACCAAAAAATATTAAAGCATGTAAGAGAACAAAAATTATTAAAATGATGCATGAAATGAGTCTATTTAATATGACATTTATTTAGAAAATATGAAAAAAATATGAGCTAAAAATAAAAATGCAATTTTATTTTTCTATAATATTCTAGACATCCTAAAGAAAATATTGTAAAAAGAATGGATTAAAAATGAATTTTTATGCATTTATTATGAATTTCTAAAATGAATGAAAAATTAAAATGAATTAAGAAATAAAATGAATTAAAAATGAGGGAGGGGGGTTAAAATAGAAATCACGCCCAGTTCAAATCAGGATGGGCCACACAATGGGGGGTGCGCGTAGCAGTTTTACCAAGGCCCAGCATCAATCAGAATTGGTGAAAAATAAAAAGGACGCTGGGGGGTGAAACTAGCAACCAAAAACACGTTGAATATGGTTTGGGCTCACAACCTGGGGGTGGGGATAGCACAAACTAACTCAAGCCCGCCCGTTTCAATTAATGAAACGGTGCGTTTTGGCTTCAACTCAAATTCCCTCCAATAATCAGATTAAACGCTGGCCCTAGGATCTCCCTCCAAGTCAAAGGTCCTACTCAAAATGGAAGGCCACGATTATCTCTTCTCCAATGGCTCTGAACTTAGGGTTTCAATCACCATGAACTCCATGCACGAGCAAGCTTCACCTCAACTGTTCTCCCTCTCCAATCCACGAATCCACATGCTATAAACACGAAAATTATGCTAAACCTCTCCCTCTCCAATCCTATGATCTTAATTCAGTCTGAAACTCAATAAATCCCTCAACCCGATAGCATCAATCTCTGGTCACCATGGAAGTACACTGATATGCATCAACACAATTTTCCCTCAAACTTGCATTAAGCTAACCTACAACTAATGGTGATCAACCTGCGCTATCAAGCTACAATTATGATGCACTAACCTAGGAGATTCAAGCCCTAACAGTTTGTGGCATCTGCTAACAACCATCACCAAACCTCTCCAAATTCATCCTACTTGTTCTCCTAACCACCTACATTGCATCTAAACTAATAAAATCATGCCTAACTAACTGAATCAAGTAAATCGAATGAAAACATACCTGGTGCACAAGCTTGAAAACAGCTATGGAAGATTGATGATCTGAAGCTTTTGAGACTTGGATCTTGATCCACAAACTCAGTACTCAATTCTGTATGCAATATTTTGGTGATTCCTTGCTTGAACTATGCTGTCCCCTTGCAACTTCAATTTTGATGCTCTTGAAAAAAGTGCTCGAAAATGGATGATAATCACCTTGTTCTTGCTTGAATTCTACTCTATGATGATGATTGAATGAAATTGAATTGATGTGGATGAAAGTTGATGAAGGTTTTGAGAGAATTGCAATGAAACTTCAATGAAAAAGAATGAGAAATCTTGTGAAAATCTTGGTGAAAATGAGGCCAACCCTTGCCAAATTCTCATTTCATGAATATATAGACCCCAAATGAACATTCTAGATCCATCTTGCACATTCCCTTGCTTTCCAACTTTGGTTCATTTTGATCATGTTTCTTAAAAGGCAAGCAACCATGGATAACTTTCTTTTTTCCTTCTAAACTCAAAAAAGTGTTTAAACCATTGTTCTTAGAATTGTTTTTCCATTCAAAATCATATATTGGAAGTCTCCATTTGGACTTGTAAATCTCCCAAACCATTTTCCATCTTGAATTTATTCACTTTATAAGCCATTTTAGTTCATTCTTTGACCAATTGTGCAACTTCATGCTATGAGCTTCTCCAATAATTTGTGACCTTCTTTCTAGACTTAAAATCCCATTTGGAGCAAGTTTGATGTTTTAAGTTTTTCCATTTGAGGCCTCCTTGTATGAGTTTTGGACATAGGATAAAATGACCTGTAATTCACAAATACCCAAAATACCCTTTGCTTGCCAAGACCATAAGTTGAGTTCTCCACATCATATGAAGGCATACTATACCATTCTAGAAAGCTAAGACAATGGGGAACAATTCTTGTGTTGACCAAGAATTCATTTGAAATCTCCTTGAGGGGTAAAACTAGCTTGGAAGTCAAGTCACTTTCACAGACAAAAATTCAGATACCTCAGATGACCTGTAACTTGCAAGGACCATAACTTGAGTTCTATAAATCTCCTTGATGTCTTCTACCACTCAAATTAAAGGTATTGAGATCCTCTACAAGTTTCATGTTGGCCAAGAAGCCATTTGAAGCTAGCATTTTGACTTATCTTGCTTGGAAATTTGACCTAAACTAGGGGATTTTACAGAGAAACCCTAATTTAGTAACTCCTCTTCTCCTTGATTTCTCTTGAATTCTCCTTGTCATATCTCCATATCCTCCTTCATATGTCAAATGATGAACCCCACATCTCTCCAATAGACTTGAATGCCCTTTAAATCAGTCAATTGACCTAGGGTTGACCTAGGGTTGACCCAGAGGAAACCCTAGTTGACTGCCTTCAACTATAGCTCTTGTGCTCTCATCAATGGCCTATTTTCTTCTCCAAATGACTTTTTAAGTCTCTCATAAGGTCTAGATACTCTCCATGCCTTCAACTCACAGCTCACAATCCTCTTGTTGACCCTCAGATACCCTCAGCTAGGAGATGGACTCAAGGCTTGATCTGCTGAACTCTTTGCCTTCAAAATCTTTCCTGATGACTTGAATGAGATGGAATTAAGATAATAACCTCTTGATAGGCCTCTAGAGATGAAAAGAATGATTGGTCCCCTGTTGAATGACTTGCTATGCTTATGCTATGCAGATGGTTAGTCTATGTACATGACTCTATATGCAAATGCTAATGACATTAAAACATAAACCAAGGGATAAGGTTGGGCAAATTTTAGGGTGCAACAGCTGCCCCTATTCAAGCGACTTGGACCCGATTGGGTGAAGAGCCCAGAGCCTTCAGACATTCGCGGTACGAGACGGTTGAATACTAGTGAAACCAGAAATTTGCCAACCGCAGAAATAAACTGCGCTCCTGCTTGAGGAATGACATTCATCAGCTGAATCTGACTGTTACAACAACCCATTGATCTCGTGCGACCATGCTGGGGATTGTCTTCATCGTTCTGAAGAGGATTCTGTCATCACAGATTGCTTGTTTGTCCACGTTAGGACTCTGCCCGTCATCAATACGAAGAAATCTCAACTAAAACCTGTCCACGTGAGGACTCCACTTGCTGTTAACCCAGAAAAATCTCGGCAACTCCGCTGGGGATAATTCGTCTGCATTTCCATAAACTGAATCGTCCACGTTAGGAATAAAACTCTTCCGCGTTAGGAGGAACACTTTTCCACGTTAGGAATAACATCGTCCACGTTAGGAGTAACACCTGTCCACGTTAGGAATCATCTTTTCTGTATCTGTCCACGTTAGGACTAACCCTCTCATCTTTCCACGCCAGGAAGTAACCTCTTTCCACATAAGGAGAACTATATCAATCTGTCCACGTAAAGACTCCAATACCACTTGACATGTCCGCGTCAGGACTTCAATCTTTCCACGTAAGGAATTCAACCTCGGTTCTGAATCCGTCCACGTCAGGACTCCCCTTTTCTTGCGTCTGTCCACGTGAGGACCCCAATTTTTCCGCGTAAGGAATAAACTTCTTCTTCCACGTTAGGAATAACTTCTTTGATCTGTCCGCGTCAGGACTAAACTCTTTCAACTTCAGGAATAATCTCTTTCTTTCCGCGTTAGGAATCAGTCTTGATATGTCCGCGTGAGGACTCAAATCTTTCCACGTAAGGAATAAACTCGTCTTTCCACGTAAGGAAACCACTTTTCTTCCACGTAAGGGAGACTCTTGATACGTCCACGTAAGGACTCTGATCTTTCCGCGTAAGGAATGCTGTCATTTCCACGTAAGGAATCCTCTTCTGATACGTCCGCGTAAGGACTACATCGTCCACGTTAGGACCCACTTCTCCACGTTAGGAATAATACTTTCTTTGATTTGTCCATGTCAGGACACTGATCTCGTCTTGATTTGTCCACGTTAGGACTCAGGCGTCTTCAACCTGCTGAAGAAATAAAATTTGTCCACGTCAGGACTCGCGCGTCTTCGACTTGCTGGGGAAATATCCACGTCAGGACTTACACTTTGCCAACAACACGAAGAAGGATAAATTTGTCCACGTCAGGACTCTTGTATCTTGTCATCACAAAGAACTACAAACTTGTCCATGTCAGGACGCACATTTCACCATTACGAATAAAGATATCTGCTGGAAACAAATGATCCACGTCAGGACATCAACACGAAGAGTAACCAATCTTGTCCACGTCAGGACTTCACATTCGATCAATACCAAGAAATCAAATCTGTCCACGTTAGGACTAGCACATATCGTCAACCTGAGGAAATAAAACTGTCCACGTTAGGACGCCCACTTCTGAAGAAATCCCGTCAATATAGGGATAAATTGTCCACGTCAGGACTTAGTTCTCCAATGATCCTCACCCACAAACTTCTTAGCACTGACGTAACAGCGACTTTGAGATGAACTCTACTGGGGATGTCTGGAAACCAACTAGCGGACGCCTGTTCTGATAACCGGCGGCGGCCTCTGAAATTCTGATTCATGGGACCCGTTGATGACAAACAAACTCTGCTTGGGGATAAGGAGAAACTTATCCTGGCAACTCTGGCGGGAAAAATAAGAGACATCTGCATAAATGACTCTGCTGGAGACAAAGAGAATTTCATCATGATAACTCTGTGGGGAGAATATTGCTGAAACTGACATTACCATTGAATGTCTCCTGCCGAGACCTTGAAAGTTTGGTAATTCATTTGAGCAAGAGCTCTCTTCACCTGAACTATTAGAGTACATAAACTGCTTCAGCAAAATAAATGCTGGGAGGATAATGCCGACTTCGCCGGGGATAACCAGATGCTACAGAATTATTCCAGCAAAATAAATGCTGGAAAAGTGAAGTCGACTCAGCTGGGGAATGAGGATTCAAACCACACGCCTTGTTGAAGTAACCCCCTGATGGGGAATATAACTTTGTTGGGGAATAGCAGATGTGCGCAGTATGATCGGACTTTCTGCTGGAACGTGAACTGATATCACCAGTATCTCTGACAAAATAAATGACAGGACCCACCACCAACTCTGCTGGGGAAAGTCTTAATCTTCGAGCTCCACTGGAAGGAAAGAACACTTGCTGAAAAGAGAATTCCGTTGGGGATGGGATGATTCTCTTGGGGAAAACTAATTGACTCCACTGGGGGAGAATAAATGACCTTGCGGGGAAAGTGAACTGTCTGAATACAGCTCACATACATTACTCTTCTGCGACTAAACCCACTCTGCTTAAGATACATTGTCTGGATACAGCCTTATAATCTTGGAATCGTCAAACTCTGCTGAGGATAAACGACTTTGCTGTAGCATGCCCTCTGGGTAAGCTGCGGCTAGCTAGGGAATTCGATCCTTCTTCAGGAAGAACATGCATGACCTGCGTGAAGACTGAGTCTTTCGTTATCGCAATCTTTTGATCACCTTCCTCGTATGGTTATGAACCCTGCAACAACACAAACAAGACACGACGAGCCTATGCAATCAAATCAATTCAGGTTAGTGACGTTACACTCAGTTAATTCAAAGCTTTAACAACTGTTGGCAAGGGCCAGTGATGTTATACTCATGCTAGCTTCAATAAACTTAGGCGTCTTATCATGCGCAAAACAGTAAAGAACAGGCATCAAGTACTGAATAACACATTTTCATTGATTGGGCCCCTGAATGGGCGGAGTTTTTGTACACGGGATGTAACTCCTGAAATGAGGAAGCTACGCAAAACAAATACATAAATATGCACAAGAAACATGAATGTTTTGACAAATTAAATTTTGTACACATGTCGGCAACTGGATGCAGATGAACACCACGAACTGATCCTCCTATGACCCATCCGACTCTAATGCTTTCCCGGTATCCCCACTTCTGAAGAGGTTGTATCTGATAACTGACTCCTCAAATTTATTCTCCCGCATTGATGCTCATTGCAATACCAAATTCGGACCGCAGTCATTTGCTTTTCACATCCCTAACTTTTGCGTGAACCGCCCTTTACGGGTTTTCAGTTCACCGGGATACCCCTTTTTGCCGAAGCCGCCCAGTGTAGGTTTTCAACTTCGCGGGTGTACATTTTTTCGATTTTATCCCTAACTTTTGCCCGAACCTCTCATTCTGTTTTTGGTTCGCCAGGATGCCCTCTTTTTTGCCTGGACTCTCTTTTTTCTGTCCAGCGGGTCTATTTTAAGCAAAGTATTTTTTTACTGCGTCCGAATTCACAGGTGACGCAAAGTCTTCTCCGTCCATGGTGGACAACAATAAAGCTCCTCCTGAAAAGACCTTACTGACAACGTATGGCCCTTCGTAGTTGGGGGTCCACTTGCCCCTGTGATCTGCTTGCGGCGGGAGAATCCTTTTCAGCACCAGGTCGCCCGTCTGAAAGCTTCGCGGAAGTATCTTCTTGTCGTACGCTTTCTTCATTCGTCTTTGGTATAAACGACCGTATGCCAGAGAAGCTAGCCTCTTCTCATCCATTAAGCTCAGTTGGTTCAATCTATTCGTTACCCATTCTGCCTCGTCCAGCTGAACGTCTCGCAATACCCTCAGAGAAGGGATCTCAACTTCCAATGGTAATACCGCTTCCATTCCGTATACCAACGAGAACGGAGTTGCCCCGGTTGATGTGCGTACCGTCGTACGATAACCGTGCAAAGCGAAAGGTAGCATTTCATGCCAATCTTTATACGTCACCACCATTTTCTGCACAATCTTCTTGATATTTTTATTGGCCGCCTCGACAGCGCCATTCATCTTGGGTCGGTAAGGGGAGGAGTTGTGATGTTCGATCTTGAAATTCTGACAGAGCTCCTTCATCATTTTGTTGTTCAGATTAGAACCGTTATCCGTGATTATCCGCTCGGGAATCCCATATCGGCAAATGATATCTCTCTTGATGAATCTAGCCACCACTTGCTTCGTTACATTTGCGTAAGACGCCGCTTCCACCCACTTGGTGAAATAATCGATTGCTACTAGGATGAACCGATGCCCGTTAGAAGCCGTCGGCTCGATCTTTCCGATCATATCGATTCCCCACATCGAGAATGGCCATGGAGATGACATCACATTCAGAGGACTCGGAGGCACGTGTATTTTGTCAGCATATATTTGGCACTTGTGGCACTTCCTTGCGAACTTGAAACAATCAGTTTCCATCGTCAGCCAAAAATAACCTGCCCTCAGCAGCTTTCTTGTCATAGCATGTCCACCAGCATGCGTACCAAAGGCACCTTCGTGAATTTCCTCCATGAGAAGCTTTGCCTCTTTCTCGTCTACACAACGCAACAACACCAAATCGTGGTTCCTTCTGTATAAGACGCCATCCGGGTTCAAGTAGAAATTACCCGCTAATCTCCTGAGAGTCTTCTGATCTTGACTGGATGCCCCAGCCGGATACTCTTTGTTCTTCAGGAAATTAAGGATATCAAAATACCACGGTTTGTCATCAGATGCTTCATCAATAGCAAATACATAAGCTGGTCTGTCCAACCGAGAGATAGTGATCTGGGGAGCTTCGTTCCAGAAATTGACCTTGTACATGGAAGACAAAGTAGCGAGGGCGTCAGCCATTTGATTCTCTGCCCGCGGCACGTGATGCAATTCAACTTTGTCGAAGAAAGGCAACAATCTCCTTGCATAATTCATGTAATGTATCAAATTAGGCTGCCGTGTCTCCCATTCCCCTTTGATCTGATTCACCACCAGAGCTGAGTCTCCGTATACGTCTAGATGCTTGATTCGCAAATCAATGGCTTCCTCAAGCCCCATTATACAAGCTTCGTATTCGGCCTCATTGTTGGTAACGGCAAAGGTCAATCGGGCAGTAAACGGGATGTGCGACCCGTGTGGCGTAGTGATAATTGCCCCTATTCCGCTACCGTAAGCATTCACAGCTCCGTCAAATATCATCTTCCATTGGGACCCCGGCTCTGGTCCTTCGTCTGGCAACGGTTCTTCGCAATCCTTCATCTTTAAGTACATGATATCCTCGTCAGGAAAATCAAATCTCATCGATTGGTACTCTTCAATAGGCTGCTCCGCCAGATACTCAGACAGCACACTCCCCTTTATTGCCTTTTGCGAGACGTATTGAATATCATATTCAGTCAAGACCATCTGCCATCGGGCAATTCTACCTGACAACGCCTGCTTTTCGAATATATACTTGATTGGATCCATCTTCGAGATGAGCATGGTTGTATGATTCAGCATGTACTGCCTCAAACGCTTGGCGGCCCAGGCTAGCGCGCAACAGGTTTTCTCCAGCATTGAGTATCGAGATTCACAGTCTGTAAATTTCTTACTCAGGTAATAGATTGCATGCTCTTTTCTCCCTGTCTCGTCGTGTTGACCGAGAACACAACCCATGCTTCCCTCAAGAACCGTCAAATACATTATCAAGGGTCTCCCTGCCACTGGGGGTATCAAAATAGGAGGCTCCTGCAGATACTTTTTTATTTTGTCGAACGCCTTTTGACAATTTTCGTTCCACGCTACAGCTTGATCTTTCTTCAACAGCTTGAATAATGGTTCACACGTAGCAGTTAGGTGAGATATGAACCGGGCAATGTAGTTCAATCTCCCTAAAAACCCGCGCACCTCTTTCTCTGTTTTAGGCGTCGGCATTTCTTGAATCGCTTTTATTTTAGCAGGATCGACCTCTATTCCTCTTTCGCTTACGATAAACCCCAGCAGTTTACCCGATCTCACCCCGAAGGTGCATTTGTTAGGGTTCAGCCTCAGCCTGAACTTCCTAAGCCTTTTAAACAACTTCAACAGATTCACCAGATGCTCTTCCTCCGTCTGGGATTTGGCAATCATATCGTCAACATAAACTTCGATCTCTTTATGCATCATATCATGGAAAAGAGTCGTCATCGCACGCTGATATGTTGCCCCAGCATTTTTCAAACCAAAGGGCATCACTTTGTAGCAAAATGTTCCCCAAGGCGTTATGAAGGTAGTCTTCTCCATATCCTCTGGCGCCATTTTAATTTGATTGTAGCCTGAGAAGCCATCCATGAAGGAGAATACAGAGTATTGAGCAGTATTATCAACTAACACGTCAATGTGAGGAAGTGGAAAATCGTCTTTCGGGCTTGCTTTATTCAAATCTCTATAATCCACGCACATTCGAACCTTGCCATCTTTCTTTGGCACTGGTACGATGTTAGCAACCCATGAGGGATACTTCGTCACAGCCAGGAAACCAGCGTCCCACTGTTTCTGAACCTCCTCTTTGATCTTCATTGCCATATCTGGTCGAGTTCTGCGAAGCTTTTGTTTGACTGGCGGGCAATCTTCTTTCAGTGGCAGGCGATGCACAACCATATCTGTATCGAGCCCTGGCATATCTTGATACGACCAAGCGAATACATCATTATACTCTCGGAGCATTTCAACCAGTCTTCGCTTGATATCACTCTGCAGTGCGGCTCCGATACGAATATTCTTCTCAACCCCTTCCGACCCCAAATTGATAATTTCGATAACCTCGTCGTGAGGCAGAATGGCTCTTTCCTCTTGCTTCACTAACCAAGACAGTTCTTCAGGAACGTCGCTATCTTCGACAACCTCTTCTTCGGTCTGGAATACCGGGTGCTCGAAGTCGGGACGAGTCATAGGTGGTTCAAGGATGTCATCTGAAAATGTCATCCTGCAAAAGGAAGGGTTAAGTGCTTCAAAATGCGTATAAAGCGAATAACCACATTGCCATTTTATTGAAAAATACAAAACAAGAAAGACAGGGATTACGGTATTTGCTCATGAAAAACGCCATTTATTTAATGATTGACACGCAATGTTTATAACAACACAGCCCTAAGCAAATCCTGATGCCCCGGGCAAGACATCAGATTATTCAACAATTAATAAAGCGAAGCATTACTGTTTAAAAGTCACAGGAACAAGCTCCTGAATAGACCAGTTGCACAGTCCTTGTCCTGGCGTGCTTGGCTGAATCCAGGCATCCATATCACAGTCGCTGTCTCCTTCATCGGACTCTGAAGCAGCATTGACAGTTTCATGACATACTCCACTGGCAGAGATGGTGATTGACTTTCTGAAATGAGGGGCCCCCGCAGAAGGAGTGGATGACGACGGTCGGTACCCCAGTCCGAACCGGTCCATTTTTACCGGAATGTCCAGCACTTTGCCCCAGCCCTTGGCTTCTCCTGCTTCCACTAGAGCTTGAGCTTCTTTATACGATGAAACAGCTATCTCTGGCATTTTGCTCGGCCCGGGACCTTTATCCTTGATGCGCAATCCTTCGAATGCCTGGCATGGCGTCTCATGGATCTCCCCGTCGACTTCCACATATTTAAACGAAGATAGATGGCTGACCAGGATGTCTTCCTCTCCGCACACGGTGACTACGCTGTCTCCGACCATATACTTTAACTTCTGATGCAGGGTAGACGTGACTGCCCCTGCCCCATGAATCCAGGGTCTTCCCAGCAAGCAGCTGTACGCAGGCTGTATATCCATGATATAAAATTCCGTGGCAAACACTTCCGGCCCCACTTGCAGAGGCAAAGTAATCGATCCGAAGACTGTTCTCCGCGTGCCGTCAAACGCTCTGACTACCAAATCGCTGGGTGTACACAAAATCCCTCGAACATCCAGCTTCATCATCGCCTTCTTGGGTAACACATTCAAAGATGACCCGGTGTCAACCAATACGTGCGACATTGTCGATCCCCTACACTCCACAGACACGTGTAATGCCATATTATGATCCCTCCCTTTCGGAGTCAAGTCAAAATCAGTAAAGCCCAGACTGTGGCCTGCATTCACGTGTGCCAATACTCCTTCTAGCTGATTCACAGAGACGTCCTGGGGTACAAAAGAAGTGTCCAGGACTTTCAGCAAAGCATTTCGGTGGGCTTCCGAACACAGCAACAATGACAAGATAGATATTTTGGACGGCGTCTGCTGCAGATGCTCCACAATTTTATAATCACTTTTCCGAATTAAGCGCATGAATTCTTCTACATCCTTAGATGCCGCTTCTTTTTCATTTGCTTGTACCGGAACATTCTCAACCGCTTTCCCTTTTCCTTTCGCTAGCCTTTCGGCTTCCACTTCAGGAGATATAAAGATCCTGCCGCTCCTCGTCATGCCTCCTGAGCCAACAACATTATCCACAATCTCCGCTGACTGCTTGTTAACATCGATCTTAATCCCGTCACAATACACCTTTAGCCCATATGACCATGGGACTGCTTTCGTGTTCTCATACGGGATTGGCCCGGCTTTAGTTATGATAAACGGTGGTCGCTGAGCTGGTGCTGCAATGGTGATCGTCTTCCGCGGAATCGTTACCGTGGCCACATCACTCCGATTATCCACTACTGCCCCTGCAGGCTCATCAGTTGCCGCTCGATCAAACTGCAATATACCTTCATCAATTAAGGCCTGAATGCCTTTCTTCAAATCCTCACACCCCCCAGCTAGGGCCCAACAGTCTAAGCAGTACTCATTACATCCCGGGTAAACACCTCCTTGCAACAGTCGGCTCTTTATTTCGTTCAGCGGCGTCTTTAAATCCTCAACATTCATAATCAGATTCAGCCCTTCCTCAGTCAGAACAGCATTCGCCCCATGATTAGGCATGGGTTTCTGGACTATATTCGGACCTGTCGTTCCGAAGTTGATAGCCTTGGTGTCTAAAAGATCCTGCACAACGTGCTTAAAAGCATGACAACCTTCGATATCATGGCCCGGGGCCCCAGAATGAAACTCGCAGTGCCTATTTGCATCATATCCGAACGGGGGAGTTCCCGTTATCGGTGCCAGGGTTCTTTTCTCTACCAGATTCAATCCCAACAATGTCTGCAACAAATCGGCATAGGTTGAGGGCGGCTTCTCAAACACCCTTCTCGGTTTACTACCCTGGAACCTTCGTTGAGCTTGCTGTGCCCCCTGCTGAGGCTGCTGCTGCTGCGGCATTGGTTGCTGCTGAACAGGTTGTTGTTGCTGGATTGGTTGTTGTTGATACGGGATTGTAACACTCGACACCTGCTGCGGCTGACGATATTGATTTCTTCCCCTGCCTCTGTAACACCCATTTTAATTATTTAGTCATTTTATTATTATTTTAAATATTATATGTTGATGTGCCCTTTGGTAGGGTGTATTTGATGATGTTTGGTGGGTGTCCCTGAGATGGGAGATCATTGGTGGTAATTTGGTGAGTTTATAATAATATAAGAAATAATAGTAATATTGGTGGTGGTATTAATATTATTATTATTATTATTATTATTATTATTATTATGTTATTTTTATTAGTTATTATTATTATTATTATTATATTATTTTTATTAGTTATTATTATTATTGGGATAGGAAATAAAAAGGAAAATAGAATATGAAGGGATGGGGAAGTATTAGAGAAAATAACACGATAGAGCGATAGAAAGAGAGAAGAGGAAAGAACGAGAGAAGTGAGAAGAACGAAGGAAAAAGGGAACGAAGAACGGAAAGAAAAGAGGAGGCCAAGAGACCAAATACAGGAAGAATTTCATCGATCAACCGATTAACAAGGTAAGGGGGGAGAAATTTGATTGGGAATGGTTTATACATGTATAGGGTAGAGGGGATTCCTTAACCCCGTAGGAATTTATCGTTATATAAAGTTTTATATTGGCATGCTATGATTATTGTTGATGTTGGGGGATTGATGAATGCTGATGATGCATTTTGGGGTATATATATATATGGTGATGATAGTAACTGTAATGTTGAGCCATTTTGTTGGATTGTTGATGTTACTGTAGTATTGATCCATTTTGTTGGATTGTTGATGTTACTGTAGTGTTGATAGTAACTAGGAATATAAAGCTGATGAGATTATGTGTTGTTACCGTAGTGTTGGCAATGACCATGATTATAACTTTGGGAAAGTTATATGTTGTTTCCCTATAGTGTCGTTAATGACTATGGTTAGGACCTTGGTGAGATTCAGAGTGACTCTGAAGTGTCGGTAATGTACCGTAATGTCGGTTCTAGAGTAGAAATTATAGGATAATTGGTAAGTATAATATCTATTGGCATATTTGTGATTGTGGATTGATGTTGATGAATTATTGATTTTGGTGTATAGGCTGAGGTGTTGGTTTAGGGAGGTTCTGAGTAACCTCAGAGACTTTTGGTGAGATGTCTGAATTGGTCTCGTGTGATCCTTCTAGCCTTGCTGTAGTGTGAAAATGATGAGTATGGGATATAACTTGTGTACTTGGTGATAGTACGTGTTTCCCTTAATATTGTTGGTGAGCAATTAGTTAATGTATATGTGTGTAGTGATCAGTAGGATCGTGTATCCCCGAGTGGGGGGGGGGATGTAGTTATATCCGGTGTGATAGTATGAATTCGTTTACTATCCGATTGATTTATATGGTGTTGGTGTAATATATCTACACATATATGCATTGATGTATGATGATATGATCAGGAGGATCGTGTGCACTTAGTGTGCCTAAATATGATAGTTATGCATTGGTGTGTGCATATCATGGTGTTTTGGTGGGATGAATCATGTCTCAGGAGGAGCGTAAGTGATTCATCCGTACTCCTTGGTGGAGAATGGTGGGGGATAGATCATGTCTCAGGAGGAGCGTAAGTGATCTATCCAGGTTCGATTGAATGAACCAATGAGTTGGTACCGCATGCATGGTGTTGAGTTGCATATTTGCATTATAATATGTTATATTGTAATTTGAACAGTAGGTTCGTTATATGGAGTTGTTGGGGTGAATATTGGTGTGTTGGTGTGTTTTACTACCTTGTTTACATGTATTACATTACCAATATATTTTTGATCATGTTTTCTCACCCCTTGGTTGTTGTTGTGTCTGTGCTTCTCCGAAAGTACAGATAATCCAGGTACTTAGATAGCTTGGATGGTGGTGTGCCAGTCGAGTCTAGGATGCTCTGATACGTAACACGGGATATGGGTGTTTTAATTGTTTTATGTCAAACTTATTGTAATCCTGTGACGTATCACTTTTTTTTTTGTGAATTATAATAATAAAGATTTTACGAAATTTGGCGGATGGCCGAGAATGTTGGAATAATGTTTTCCGCTGTATTATTTTTGAGAATAATTAATAAAGTATTTTTATAAAAATTTGGTGATGTGATATCCCACTATTTTGGGGAAAACTCTGATGTTTATTTATAATGTTTATATTTTATTTAATTTGGGAAGTGGGGTGTTACAATTGGTATCAGAGCAGGTCGGTCCGTCCGGCCAATGTTGTCTAGTGTTATTGTTTCCTGGTATGCGACATGTGTGTAAAAACACTGTCGGTACATGTTGTTGGTTAACTTCATTGGTAGAAGTGGAATGATTCCAGTGGGGGAGAAGTTGTATTTCTCCGAAAAGCTACAGTGTGGTGGCTTAGTGTGTTGAGGAGGGATATTATAGTTTGGTAAAGATGGTTTGTACCCCATCATGATTTCGGCTGTCTATTAACAAATTGAGGAACTGATCACCCTTAATCTCTTGTTAATAGTGGACGGGATTGTGTTGGATGGGATAAACGTATCTTGCAAGCTTGGGTGGCGTGAGCAGTGTATAGTCTTGAGTTAAGCTAAGTGCTTAAGGGATTATTTTGAGGAATTTGGCGTAAGACGGTGTTGAAGTGTCTATTTTGACTGAAACTTGGAATGAGAAGGAAAGTGAGAAAAATTGGGATTTGTCAATTAATTGCGATTGCCGGAGGTTTCCGGATGAGGTAGGTGATTTACTATCGGAGTGTGAAGTAAAGCTCACACGTTGACTTTGTTGTTGGAACGAGTCCGATATTAGTGACTCCATATGGTGTGTTTTCGTTGGGATTGGAGAAGTTGAAGAGTCAACTTGAAGACCTTCTAGGAGAAAGGTTCTTTTGTTTGAGTGTGCTACCGTAATGTGCACCAATTTTGTTGGTTAGACAGATAGAAGGTTTTGTGAAGCTTTGGGTGAACTATAGATAAGTGAACAGGGTGACTATCAAGGATAGGTGTTCGCTTCCAAGAGTTAATGATTTGATGGAACAATTGATCGAGGGATGTGAGTCTCTTGGTCATGTGATCTCGAGTAGAGTTCTTGTGGTGGATGGGACGAAGGTCAAAAGTTCTATCGTATTAGGAGGCTCAAAGATCTGCTGTTGAGATTGGAAGTAATTGAGTTTTAAATTATTCATGGATTTAAAATGTGTTGGATGGCTTCCTAAGTATAAAATTGTTGTTGTACGTTAAATTCCGAGATCGCAGCTTTTTACGGAATCGAAATCGGACACTCGAAAGTCGGGTAACGGTCGAAAAGAGGATTTTGGGACTGTCATGTTCGCCTGGCGAGCATACTGGCGAACGTCCATATTCGCTGCGGTGTTCGCCTGGCGAAGGGGTCTTGGGCAGAAAATGTTATTCTGGTGTTTTTGCCGTAACGGGAGAACCGTAACTCGGAATGACGCGCGGTTCGAAGCGTTGGAAAGCTATTCAAATTATCTATGAGATGGTGAAGTATTGACATAGATTTAAGCTATTTATTGATGAAGTGTGTTTGAATTTTGTGGTAAGGACGGGCGGTACGGTATGTGTTCCCGCTATAACTCACAACTTGTTTGTCCACTTGGCATGGGATCTTCTTTAATTATTTATATAAGGCAATGGTTGTGTTAATAAATGATATTTTAAGGTATTCGAAGCGTATAGAGGATTATGTTGAGCATAAGGAACTGGAGTTATCAGTGTTGGAAAAAGAGCGGTGATATACTTCCGTAAGGAAAGTTCTGCCGAATCCGATAGAACTAATTGTGGTGTTTGTGATGCTTGTTGATATAATTAGGGGATTTGCTAAAGACAACTTCAACGAGTTTCAATTATGCAAAAGGCAACTTGAAGTGTATAAGAGAAATCATCCGACCAGTGATTTAGAGTTGGTTACTATTGTGATTGTACTGGAGTCGGAGTCTTCAAAAGTTCAGACTGAGATCGGAGATGTTTGGTGATCTTAAGAGTTTAAGGTGTTTGTTTAATTTGAATAAGACAAATATGAGGCATAGGAAATAATTGGGACTTCGAAAAGAGTACGACTTCGAGTTGAATTACCATTCGAGTAAAGCGGACATGGTAGATGATGCAGTGAGTTAGAAATATTTGCATATACCGAAGATGATGGTGAAAAGAGTTAGAACTGATTGAGAAATTTCATAATATGCGTTTTGTGAGTAAGGATACTTCTTATGGAGTTAAGCTTTTATTATTAAGATCTGACTAGTGATATCCTTGAGAAGAATCGAGAAAGTCAGAAATCTGGATTGAATAGTGAATTAGTTGAAATTGATAAATTAGAGTCGAAGAGTGGATTGTCGGGTTTGTGGAAATAATACCACGAGGTGTTATGATAGAGTATGTATATCAGATGTTGTTGAAGGGAGTAAGAGTACTCGTGAAGAAATACATTGAGGTAGATGGAGTATCCATCTCGGTGCTATGAAGAAGTAACCGAACTTGAGTAGATTGTTTTTGAGACCATGGATAAGGAGAGGTGGAATATGCTAGTTAGAATTGTCGGAATTCGAAGAGTGAACATCAGAGACTGTTGAGTCTGATGTAGTCGTTAAATATTCTAGAGTGGAAATCAGGTAGTATTTTCACGAAATTGGTGTTGAGATTTCCAAAGAATTTGTAAAGACATAATTTTAATTTGAATTGTTAGGAGTGGATTAACTATTCCGTGTTGAGGATATACGAGATGCATATTGAGAAAGTGGTGAAGTTGGATGAGATACTGACGAATATTGTGTCAGATGGAAATTTGAGGTTTATATTGAGATTTTGGAGGGGCTTACAGGAAGCTTCGGGTACTAAGTTGAAGCTGAGTTCGACCTATCATCCGCAAACTGATGGTCAGTCAGAGAGGACTATTGAGTCTGTAGAGAATTGGTGAGAGCTTGGGTGTCGGATCAAGGTGGAACGTGGGATGATTAATTATCGTTGATTGAGTTACCTATAATAACGGTTACCATCCTAGTGTCGGAATGGCACTATATGTGGCTTGGTGAGATAGGGAGTGTAGGACTCTCCTGTGTTGAAATAAATCGAGTGAGAGTGTTGTACTCAGACTTGAAGATTATGCTTGAGATGGCTGAGAAGATCGAGAGGATCCGAGGCAATATGTATTTTGAGGGTCACGCCGGTGACTGGTGTTGGTCGAGCTTCGAAATCTCAGAAGTTCGCACGTGTTTTGTAGTTATATCAGAGTGGCGCAGCGGAGGCATGGGAGGAGTAACATGTTAGACTGTTTTTCTGTTGTCGCTGTGAATTGGCATGATATGTTTCATGTGTCTTAGTCGAGAAAGTACATTGAACCAGGTGGATGATGTACAAGTGAAAAATATTCCGATTGTTGAGGCATTGCTAGTTCGTTTTGGCGAGCGAGGAACAACTCCGAAGGGAGGAGATATCTTTGGTGAAAGTAGTATGGGGAGGTGCTGCAGAAGGCAGTGTGACCTGAGAATTGGAATAAAAGATGCGGGGAGCGTATCCGGAATTATTTCCATCAGATAATTTTCGAGGACGAAAATAATTAAAGTGGGGGAGAGTTGTAACACCCATTTTAATTATTTAGTCATTTTATTATTATTTTAAATATTATATGTTGATGTGCCCTTTGGTAGGGTGTATTTGATGATGTTTGGTGGGTGTCCCTGAGATGGGAGATCATTGGTGGTAATTTGGTGAGTTTATAATAATATAAGAAATAATAGTAATATTGGTGGTGGTATTAATATTATTATTATTATTATTATTATTATTATTATTATTATTATGTTATTTTTATTAGTTATTATTATTATTATTATTATTATTATATTATTTTTATTAGTTATTATTATTATTGGGATAGGAAATAAAAAGGAAAATAGAATATGAAGGGATGGGGAAGTATTAGAGAAAATAACACGATAGAGCGATAGAAAGAGAGAAGAGGAAAGAACGAGAGAAGTGAGAAGAACGAAGGAAAAAGGGAACGAAGAACGGAAAGAAAAGAGGAGGCCAAGAGACCAAATACAGGAAGAATTTCATCGATCAACCGATTAACAAGGTAAGGGGGGAGAAATTTGATTGGGAATGGTTTATACATGTATAGGGTAGAGGGGATTCCTTAACCCCGTAGAAATTTATCGTTATATAAAGTTTTATATTGGCATGCTATGATTATTGTTGATGTTGGGGGATTGATGAATGCTGATGATGCATTTTGGGGTATATATATATATGGTGATGATAGTAACTGTAATGTTGAGCCATTTTGTTGGATTGTTGATGTTACTGTAGTATTGATCCATTTTGTTGGATTGTTGATGTTACTGTAGTGTTGATAGTAACTAGGAATATAAAGCTGATGAGATTATGTGTTGTTACCGTAGTGTTGGCAATGACCATGATTATAACTTTGGGAAAGTTATATGTTGTTTCCCTATAGTGTCGTTAATGACTATGGTTAGGACCTTGGTGAGATTCAGAGTGACTCTGAAGTGTCGGTAATGTACCGTAATGTCGGTTCTAGAGTAGAAATTATAGGATAATTGGTAAGTATAATATCTATTGGCATATTTGTGATTGTGGATTGATGTTGATGAATTATTGATTTTGGTGTATAGGCTGAGGTGTTGGTTTAGGGAGGTTCTGAGTAACCTCAGAGACTTTTGGTGAGATGTCTGAATTGGTCTCGTGTGATCCTTCTAGCCTTGCTGTAGTGTGAAAATGATGAGTATGGGATATAACTTGTGTACTTGGTGATAGTACGTGTTTCCCTTAATATTGTTGGTGAGCAATTAGTTAATGTATATGTGTGTAGTGATCAGTAGGATCGTGTATCCCCGAGTGGGGGGGGGGGGATGTAGTTATATCCGGTGTGATAGTATGAATTCGTTTACTATCCGATTGATTTATATGGTGTTGGTGTAATATATCTACACATATATGCATTGATGTATGATGATATGATCAGGAGGATCGTGTGCACTTAGTGTGCCTAAATATGATAGTTATGCATTGGTGTGTGCATATCATGGTGTTTTGGTGGGATGAATCATGTCTCAGGAGGAGCGTAAGTGATTCATCCGTACTCCTTGGTGGAGAATGGTGGGGGATAGATCATGTCTCAGGAGGAGCGTAAGTGATCTATCCAGGTTCGATTGAATGAACCAATGAGTTGGTACCGCATGCATGGTGTTGAGTTGCATATTTGCATTATAATATGTTATATTGTAATTTGAACAGTAGGTTCGTTATATGGAGTTGTTGGGGTGAATATTGGTGTGTTGGTGTGTTTTACTACCTTGTTTACATGTATTACATTACCAATATATTTTTGATCATGTTTTCTCACCCCTTGGTTGTTGTTGTGTCTGTGCTTCTCCGGAAGTACAGATAATCCAGGTACTTAGATAGCTTGGATGGTGGTGTGCCAGTCGAGTCTAGGATGCTCTGATACGTAACACGGGATATGGGTGTTTTAATTGTTTTATGTCAAACTTATTGTAATCCTGTGACGTATCACTTTTTTTTTGTGAATTATAATAATAAAGATTTTACGAAATTTGGCGGATGGCCGAGAATGTTGGAATAATGTTTTCCGCTGTATTATTTTTGAGAATAATTAATAAAGTATTTTTATAAAAATTTGGTGATGTGATATCCCACTATTTTGGGGAAAACTCTGATGTTTATTTATAATGTTTATATTTTATTTAATTTGGGAAGTGGGGTGTTACAGCCTCGGCCTCCAAATACAGCGCTAGCTTCGCCCTGACGGCGCCCACCATAAGCTTTCTTATTACTGCCAGATGCAGTTGATTCATCGACTTGGAACTTTCCTTGCTTAATATTACGCTCAATCTTTTCCCCCATTAGAATCAGGTCTGAAAAACTAGCCAGAGACGTATGAAACAACATATCATGAAACAGCCCGGTGAATGTGCCAACAAACATATCATTCATTTCTTTATCTTCTACAGGAGGACGGACCCTGGCAGCCATATCGCGCCACCTTTGCGCGTACTCTTTAAAACTCTCCCCCTTCTTCTGCGAAAGCCCGGCCAACTGGACCCGATTGGGTGCCAGGTCGCTGTTATACTTGTAGTGGGCTACAAATGCCTCCGCCAACTGCTTCCATGTCTTGATATCAGTTGGCTCCAACCCCATGTACCACTCTAGGGAAGGGCCCGACAGACTATCCTGAAAGAAATGCATTAGCATTCTTTCATCAGTGGAGTATGCAGACATTTTTCTGTAATAAGCTCGTACATGCACTTTCGGACATGTATCTCCTTTGTACTTGTCGAACGCAGGAGCCTTGAATTTAATTGGCACCCTCAAGCCAGGTACCAAGCCCATGGTTGCCATGTCCAGACCCACAGCACTTTGATTTAAGACTCCCTTCATCTGTTCTTCCAGCATTCTAATCTTTTGAGAATCATCCATCGGCCCTTCAAAACCTCCTCCAGAGAATGCGTCCTCCTGTTGATCCTCTTGCCACATACCGTTTCCAGCCCCGTATCCATCATATGCATTATTACGTCCAGCTCTGATCTGGTTCATCCCCGGAACTCGGCCTCTGTTACCGTACCCTTGAACACCTCCAGCAGGACCATAAGCCATAAATCCAGTACCGTTTCCGTTTCCAAAGCCTCCGTAACCCTGATTGACCATACCATAACCGTCTTGCCCAAAGCCTTGAGCATTAAAGCCATACTTGCCAGTGTTATCGAATCCCTGATCATTGAATCCGAACCCAGTATTGACAAAGCCATTGCCTCCGAGATTATCTCCCACATTGACATCACCCAGCCCAACATTATGGACAGCAGTTTCATTACCCACTCCGACGTTACCATTCACAGCAGCGGCAGCGTTGTTGACATTAGCGGCAGGTATATTGACCACGGGCGGAGCCACTGGCGTGGGAGTGCCGTCTCCATGAGCAGTATCAACCCGGACAGACTGATGATCGTCATTACCATGACCAGCGTTGCGAGCCAACAGAGGCTGGACCATGGCCTGCAAATTCTCTTGCCCTTTTGCTATAGCTTCCATGGTTTGCATGAAGAGGGCGAGCTTCTCGCGCACATCCTGCATCTCGTTCTGAATTTGGTCCATGACTTTCCGACAGTTGGAACGTGTAGAATAGCGGTGAGGATGTTGATCTGGAATCCTGTTAAGTACCTGGTACAGAGCAGGAGATAAGACACCATTCAAAGATTACCTGTTATGCAATATGAATATGAATGCAATGCAATGTGTCTGTGCATTAGGGAAGTTCATTCCCCCAGTTCTAGTACGAAGGTGCCGGTGCAGTGACAGTGCTGACAATAGGAATATCGAATCTGAATCATAGAAAGCCTCATATATTGCTGAGAGAATCAATAAGCCCAGGGTACAATATCGCTGAGAATACAAAGAAGGCATGACCTCAACCAACAATCCTGGTGATGGTCAGCACTACGCAAATAAAGCATACAAGTTACTACATGAAATGATCAAATCCTCCCAAAAGTCTGGTACTCCTCTATCAACTTCTTGGTCTCCGGATGACTTGGTCGATCAAGCAGCCCTTCGACAAGCTGGTTTCTCCTCTTAAGGACACGGCGTACGTCTTCAGCAGTTTCTTCCCATGTTGCTTCTCCGAAGCAATTTTCTAACTTTCGCTTCTGAGACACTGCTTCATCTCTGGATTTGATTGCCTTGTTCAGTGCATGCTGGACACTATACCGGGTCATCACTTCTTCCTCACACTTCTTGATGCTAGACTTCAACTGCTCTTCGAGGTCGGAGATTTGCTGCTTCAACTTATCCTCCCTCTTCTTGTTGTTAGTGAGCGTAGCATTCCAAGTCTTATTGCAAGAAGAGATCTCTCGGTGAGCGATGTCAAGCGCTTTCTTCTTGGATTCCAGCATGTCATGGGAGCTTCTGAACTCTTGCCCCAGACGTTCACGCTTTTTCTTTTCTTCAGTCAACTCAGCCCCTAACCTGTTTAACAGCTCGATCTGTTGTTGGAAAGCATATACGGCCTTGTTTTTCTCACTGCGTGCTTGAGCTAACTCTTGCTCTAACCCTTCGTTGACCTTCATCAAGGCTTCTTTTTCTCTCACAACTTGCTCATAGACTTCTCTAGAAACAGTGGTCGGCTCTGCTACCGGAACGGGAACAAGAATTGGTACATCTGGGAATGGCATCCTCAACTGACTAGCTCTCTCCTGAATCCAAACTCTATAAGGTTCGTAAGCCTGGCAATCGTTCTTACCTAACAGTGGCTTCCCTTTGCGGTTAATACGCGTCCAGGCACGTTGCAACTTGGCTAATAACTCCCCTTTCAAATCCCCTGTGAAGTACAGAGATTCCTGTACTTCTTCCTCCTGAGGCGGGCTCTTCAGTGCGTATCCGAACTGACGAATGAATAGAGAAGGGTTGTAATTGATACACCCTTTTCTTCCAATCAGTGGGACATTAGGGTAGCCAGAACAACTGAAGATGATCTCGGATCCCAACAAATCTCGATCAAACCACTCCATATCTTCCGACGATAGCCTCATCAGACGCTCTGGCCAACCAGCTGGAACTGTAGTCTCCGCAGCAGATCCTCTCTTAGGAAGGTGACTCTCAAACCACATACTCAACAAGGGCACACACAGGTGAACATTCTTCCCTCTGCCCTTCTCATTCTTGTAATGCAGTGAATGGTAGACATCTCCGAGTAAGGTAGGTACAGGATTACCAGCGGCAAACAAGTAGAAAGCGTCGAAGTCCACAAAGTCCGGTATATTGGGGAATAAAACTATGCCATAAATGCACAAGGCCAACACAGCATTGAAAGCGACCCAGCACCCGCTCTTGGCGTACTCTTGGGCTTTACCAACTAAGAACTGAAGTGAGAAGCCTGGAACTCCACGGGAAACAGTAGTCACAAGTTCAGAAGCATCAACATGCAAGGCTTTTGCCAATTCCTCCGGCTTAGGTTTGGCGTCATAATGAATGAATGGAACCTGGTTCTGCACGGGCAGCTCAACATACTCAGCGTATTCCTCCAGGGTTGGTCCCATAATAAAGTCAGAAAACGTAAAGCACCTCAAAGCAGGGTCGTAGAATTGCATCAAAGCATACAGCCCATCTAACTCTACCTCTGTAGGTTTGCACACCAATCTCAGTAATCTACCGTAGCTCATCCGGAAGCTCCTACGAACACCCTCATCAGCAAGAGAGATCAACCCAAGTAGAGGAACAATATCAGGTGTAGGCAATTTGTAAGCAACTGTTCTCCTTAAGCTAGTCATGATCGAACACTCAGAAGTCTGGGCACTAGAACTAGGGAAATGCAAATGCACCTGCAGCACAGACACACGTTAGTGAAATGCAAATGGTAATGGATATGCAGGCAATGCAATGCAAGTAACATTCAACAGGGACCAAATCTGTAGCTGAATAGCCTAAACCCAATCAAGAAAGGTCTCAGATAGACCATCCAGAAGCCATCAACCCTGGTCTCAGATAGACCTAAAATAAAACTCCAACACTGGTCTCTGACAGACCTCAAACCATAACTCCAACTGGTCTCTGGTAGACCTCAAATCACATCTCTAATTGGTCTCTGACAGACCTCAGAACTCTCCAACTGGTCTCTGACAGACCTCAGAATACATCTCCAAATGGTCTCTGACAGACCTCAGAATACATCTCCAAATGGTCTCTGACAGACCTCAGAACTCTCCATAAATAACCAGGATCTCTGATCAAGAACAAACCGGTATCTGAAGGTCTAGTTACCTGCATAACCCCAAATCCCCTCTCAGGTGGGTGGCCCTATAACTGGCACAAGGTACGGCATCCTATGCGGTCGTCGGCGTCACAGACTTTCAGGGTTGATGATACGATTCCCAGAAGGAGTGGCATCATCAATTCCTGAAGAGGCCTCACTTAGCCAACTTCCAAATGATCGGTCCCCAGAGTCGACAATCCAACTAACCAGCAACCCACGCCAACCAAAGGAAGGGGCAGGAGGCCAACCAGATGAACCTCGTCTGAGTGTAGATTTCATGGGACACCAAAGCAAGCAAAGCAAGCGGGCGCCCACTAATTTCTACTCTAATTCTAGGTGCACTCAAGCCCAGGTCCGGCTTATCTCCCAATATCAGAACACCCGTCACACCCCAGATACAGCAATAATAATCAATATATAAAGCTGAAAAATAGGAGGTTAGAAATATACAATAACTCCATACAAAATCCTCGACGGGAAAACAAGCGCTAGGATTGACTCTCTCAAGGGACGTTGGATCCCAAATGCATAAGAACCATTGCAGTCCTTAGCAGCCAGGGGACGTTGGATCCCCAGCAGAGTCGCCAGCTGTCGCTACTGCGAAAATCGGCGCCGGCTGAACAGAAGAGTCGCCACCGTGCGTTATTTATCCCACGGGAGGGAAAGGAAACGCTCAGAGTAAACCTCGCACAATACGGGAAAGGTATGGTCATCGCAACCAAAACCTGGATTCGGGAGTCGGTTACGCAAGGGGAAGGTATTAGCACCCCTCACGTCCGTCGTACTCGACGGGATCCACGCTTGTTTTCGGGTATGGATTGTTATTCTATCTACTCTACAGGTCTGGGGTTAAAAGAAAATAAAATGAAAAATAAAAATGACTCGGCAAAGTATCGCACTTTATGCCTACGTATTCCCGTCTGGAACGAGAAATCAGAGTCAACGTAGTTCGCCTACCTACGGGAAAGGAGGGGAAGGTTGCTCGCTAGGATATCGCATCCTATGCCTACGTACTTTCATACAGCATGAAAGATCAGAGCAAACGTAGTTCGGGCCACGTACGACACAAGCTTGTCTTGGTTGATTTTATTCCTTCTGAAAAGGTTTCCTTGATTAACAGTCCCAGCGGACAAAAATGACGCTTTGATGAGTTCACATTCTTTTACGGAAGAAGTGTCTTTTATTGTGTTTGAAATCTTTATTGTGTTTTTTCTGTTTGTTTTGAGAAAGAAAGAGACAGAACTCTAACCTACGGTCGCGAAGGGAAACGAACTAACCTAATGTTATCATGCATGGGTTAAGACCTAGTGTCTATCATGCTCCTCTCTTGCGCAGAGAGAAACAGAGATCCTACGGGATAGGCAGAAACAGAAACAATAACAGATATAATAAAGCAGTAAAATGCATGGATGCAACAGCACAAGCGAGGCAAGGGAGTCCCACTCAACCTCGAATCTAGAAAACAATGGGCAAAAGTGAACAGGCTTCACTTTCAACCCAACAGGGTAAACAACAAACAATACAGTCCAGAAAACCAATCAATACATCAGCAAATGAAATACAACAGCAAAAGAAACAGCAGCATCAGCAGCTCTGACTCAACATCTAGCTTCAAGTGATCTCCAATCAGTTACAGGCTTCAACAAGCATCAATCTCCATCTTCATGGCCTTCAGATAAGGGCTTTGATCATCAGTCTTCTATCTGCAATGGCTTTTCTTCAAGCTCAAACCTCCAAGATGAGGAATCAGTCACAAGAGTGAATTGGGTGTTAAGCAATCAGTTGACTACCAAGGGTGGTGAACAGACTGCTTCTAACACAAAAGACATTTTCTATCAAGAGTTCTATCTCTTAGACACTATCACCAAGCCTTCCAAAGGAAGGGGGTGAGTGTCTTAGAGAGACTCTGAATCACAGAGAAGAATGGATGCAGACAAGGCAATCCATGTTTGAGAAACAAGCTTTCTAATCTAGAGCTCTGCCTAGCTCCTAAACCCTAGTCTCCTCAGCAGCTGCTAGCAAGAATCTCCTCCTCAACTCTGACAATTGATCTTCAGTCTTTGGATCTCCAATGGTCTTCATCTTCACAAGTCTTCAGCTTCCCCAGGGTCCCAGACAAACCCAATACCCAAGCAAGCAAGCAATAATCCCCAGAGGGCACACCACACCAGTCAATCAGATATACAGACAATATTAATAGCAGTAGGGGAATCCTGACTTTTCTCTAAGGGATCTAATAGCTACCCATAGCCCCTATAGTCCCATAACTAATCTAATTAAATCCTAAGTCCTAAGGGAAATGAAATCAAACTTCTTAAGTTGTCACCTAAAACCCTAGTTTTGTACATGATGTTTAAACCTATTTTAATCACCTAAAATAAACTCCTAAAAATGGGAACTAAAATATTTCTACAAGCTTAATATCTCATCTAAACAATATAAAAAGAATGACCAAAAAATATTAAAGCATGTAAGAGAACAAAAATTATTAAAATGATGCATGAAATGAGTCTATTTAATATGACATTTATTTAGAAAATATGAAAAAAATATGAGCTAAAAATAAAAATGCAATTTTATTTTTCTATAATATTCTAGACATCCTAAAGAAAATATTGTAAAAAGAATGGATTAAAAATGAATTTTTATGCATTTATTATGAATTTCTAAAATGAATGAAAAATTAAAATGAATTAAGAAATAAAATGAATTAAAAATGAGGGAGGGGGTTAAAATAGAAATCACGCCCAGTTCAAATCAGGATGGGCCACACAATGGGGGGTGCGCGTAGCAGTTTTACCAAGGCCCAGCATCAATCAGAATTGGTGAAAAATAAAAAGGACGCTGGGGGGTGAAACTAGCAACCAAAAACACGTTGAATATGGTTTGGGCTCACAACCTGGGGGTGGGGATAGCACAAACTAACTCAAGCCCGCCCGTTTCAATTAATGAAACGGTGCGTTTTGGCTTCAACTCAAATTCCCTCCAATAATCAGATTAAACGCTGGCCCTAGGATCTCCCTCCAAGTCAAAGGTCCTACTCAAAATGGAAGGCCACGATTATCTCTTCTCCAATGGCTCTGAACTTAGGGTTTCAATCACCATGAACTCCATGCACGAGCAAGCTTCACCTCAACTGTTCTCCCTCTCCAATCCACGAATCCACATGCTATAAACACGAAAATTATGCTAAACCTCTCCCTCTCCAATCCTATGATCTTAATTCAGTCTGAAACTCAATAAATCCCTCAACCCGATAGCATCAATCTCTGGTCACCATGGAAGTACACTGATATGCATCAACACAATTTTCCCTCAAACTTGCATTAAGCTAACCTACAACTAATGGTGATCAACCTGCGCTATCAAGCTACAATTATGATGCACTAACCTAGGAGATTCAAGCCCTAACAGTTTGTGGCATCTGCTAACAACCATCACCAAACCTCTCCAAATTCATCCTACTTGTTCTCCTAACCACCTACATTGCATCTAAACTAATAAAATCATGCCTAACTAACTGAATCAAGTAAATCGAATGAAAACATACCTGGTGCACAAGCTTGAAAACAGCTATGGAAGATTGATGATCTGAAGCTTTTGAGACTTGGATCTTGATCCACAAACTCAGTACTCAATTCTGTATGCAATATTTTGGTGATTCCTTGCTTGAACTATGCTGTCCCCTTGCAACTTCAATTTTGATGCTCTTGAAAAAAGTGCTCGAAAATGGATGATAATCACCTTGTTCTTGCTTGAATTCTACTCTATGATGATGATTGAATGAAATTGAATTGATGTGGATGAAAGTTGATGAAGGTTTTGAGAGAATTGCAATGAAACTTCAATGAAAAAGAATGAGAAATCTTGTGAAAATCTTGGTGAAAATGAGGCCAACCCTTGCCAAATTCTCATTTCATGAATATATAGACCCCAAATGAACATTCTAGATCCATCTTGCACATTCCCTTGCTTTCCAACTTTGGTTCATTTTGATCATGTTTCTTAAAAGGCAAGCAACCATGGATAACTTTCTTTTTTCCTTCTAAACTCAAAAAAGTGTTTAAACCATTGTTCTTAGAATTGTTTTTCCATTCAAAATCATATATTGGAAGTCTCCATTTGGACTTGTAAATCTCCCAAACCATTTTCCATCTTGAATTTATTCACTTTATAAGCCATTTTAGTTCATTCTTTGACCAATTGTGCAACTTCATGCTATGAGCTTCTCCAATAATTTGTGACCTTCTTTCTAGACTTAAAATCCCATTTGGAGCAAGTTTGATGTTGTAAGTTTTTCCATTTGAGGCCTCCTTGTATGAGTTTTGGACATAGGATAAAATGACCTGTAATTCACAAATACCCAAAACACCCTTTGCTTGCCAAGACCATAAGTTGAGTTCTCCACATCATATGAAGGCATACTATACCATTCTAGAAAGCTAAGACAATGGGGAACAATTCTTGTGTTGACCAAGAATTCATTTGAAATCTCCTTGAGGGGTAAAACTAGCTTGGAAGTCAAGTCACTTTCACAGACAAAAATTCAGATACCTCAGATGACCTGTAACTTGCAAGGACCATAACTTGAGTTCTATAAATCTCCTTGATGTCTTCTACCACTCAAATTAAAGGTATTGAGATCCTCTACAAGTTTCATGTTGGCCAAGAAGCCATTTGAAGCTAGCATTTTGACTTATCTTGCTTGGAAATTTGACCTAAACTAGGGGATTTTACAGAGAAACCCTAATTTAGTAACTCCTCTTCTCCTTGATTTCTCTTGAATTCTCCTTGTCATATCTCCATATCCTCCTTCATATGTCAAATGATGAACCCCACATCTCTCCAATAGACTTGAATGCCCTTTAAATCAGTCAATTGACCTAGGGTTGACCTAGGGTTGACCCAGAGGAAACCCTAGTTGACTGCCTTCAACTATAGCTCTTGTGCTCTCATCAATGGCCTATTTTCTTCTCCAAATGACTTTTTAAGTCTCTCATAAGGTCTAGATACTCTCCATGCCTTCAACTCACAGCTCACAATCCTCTTGTTGACCCTCAGATACCCTCAGCTAGGAGATGGACTCAAGGCTTGATCTGCTGAACTCTTTGCCTTCAAAATCTTTCCTGATGACTTGAATGAGATGGAATTAAGATAATAACCTCTTGATAGGCCTCTAGAGATGAAAAGAATGATTGGTCCCCTGTTGAATGACTTGCTATGCTTATGCTATGCAGATGGTTAGTCTATGTACATGACTCTATATGCAAATGCTAATGACATTAAAACATAAACCAAGGGATAAGGTTGGGCAAATTTTAGGGTGCAACACATGCTCATAAACACCTTTCCATTTAGCAGCGGATTCATTAATGAAAATCCTTTAAAAGAAACATTTACTTTCATCATATAAAATCAACATCTCTAGGCACTAAGGCCAACATCTCATTATCTCAATTACTCCAAATATGAAAACATAACTTAGGTTACATAATGTAATCCTAAAACATAAGCAATCGATCCCCGTGTTACACGACCAGAGCATAACTCGACCCATAAATAATTACTAAACCGCTACACACGTAGCGACCTCGAACTACAAGCAGAACTTCATAAAGGCCTCCAGCAACCTAATCTGCAATGCCTCATAGAGCATTATAAAACAGCAGAAGGGTGAGAAATATTACCATAATAATCAAAGCATAAAATCATGTATACATAGGTATCATATAATTAAATCCCTATTTCTCACCACAATTCAACTCATAGTCATTTACATCGTCACTTATATATATATACAACATGAATATTCACCAAGCATTTTACATCATGCATACATCCACAATTCCACAATCTTAACATTCACACGTAAGCATCTCTTCATGCACGCTTCATAAGTATTCAACAAACATCTCATTCACATGCATACTTCATATATCAATGACATTATACAATGTGACTCAACAACTCAATGCAACTCAATGCAATGCGGTACCGACTTCCGTTATCATTTTTCGGTTTTTACATTAAACCGGGTCCACTCTTCTAGACCGATAACTCGTTATCATTTTTCGGTTTTTACATTAAACCGGGTCCACTCTTCTAGACCGATAACAACAAAGGCCCGTCCTCTAAGCCTTCAAACCCACTCTTCTAGGTTTGGGACAAACCACTAGTTTCCATGAAACTAACAGACATTGCCTCTTGACTAAATGATGCATGTACAATCAGCCACAACAAATGCACTTAAGACCGACATCTTAATCTCATACATTCAAATAATTCATCTCTTCAAGAATTACATTATGATTGCACACACAACATATTCACATAACATTCATTAATGTATTCATAATTCAACACTATCACCATATTATCACTCACAATGCACACATATCCACGATATATTCTCATGCATTCTTCACAGTTATCAAACAATGCACACATATCCACGATATGTTCTCATGCATTATTCACATTTAATCACATACATACAATATGCATTTACAACATCTATCAAGCAATGCACACATATCCATGACATGTTCTCATGCATTCTATTCATACCACCATATACCAACAATATACATTCACAATTCAATATCATCACCGCATTATCAACAATGCACACATATCCACAATATGTTCTCATGCATTCTCAAGTAATTCATCATACAAGAATTACATCATGCTTACACGCATAACACATTTACCACGCAATGTACATATATTCACGATATATTCTCACGCATTGTTCATACATAATCGCATCCAATCAATACAAATATCATATTTATCAAACGATGCACGCATATCCATCAATATGCTCTCATGCATTCTTCATGTATCTTAACATACAACCGCATATAAATAATATACATCCACAATACATTTTTGTATTATGTTTATTATTCATCTCATGCCATTTCATACAAGGTATACATGTCACAGTACCAATAATACAATTATAAGCTATGCACACATATATCCACAATGTTCTCATGCATACTTATTACCTAATTGTACACTACATCAAACCTTCACAAACTCATCAAATAATACGCACATTACCATTATTAAATAATACACACATAATCATTATCATGTTCTCATGTATTTATAATCGATCTGATTAATACTCATACCACAAGTCTAGGATTCACGCCCAAAGGCTACCCACAACACATATCATCACCATGGATCACATACTTATTCATATCATAGAGGTATTAACCTATGTGAATCAACCAAACAATCACCACATGAACAACACAATAAAAAAAAGAATGCTGTCTGATTCGCCTTCATTCGCCTGGCGAACCCTCACAGCGAATACTCGCTGGACCTTCGCCCGGCGAACTCCCCAGCGAGCGAAGTCAGTAGCTACTGACTTGGTTCGCCAGCATGGTCGCCCGGCGAACATTCGCCAACAACCCTTCGCCTGGCGAACCCGCCAGCGAAGTCCACTTGGACTTAATCATATTTATTCTCCAGCATTCGCTGGGCTTCGCCCGGCGAAGCTTCGCCTTCACTCGCCTGGCGAGAGCCACGAACCTGCGCAGAACAGAACCCCATTCTGTCTTCTCCCTTTATCCCACCATCAACCAACCACTTAATCATCAAAATCAGCTCAAACAACATACCCTCATGTTACCCGACTATTCTACGGCATTATTACTCAGTTCCAACCGATTAAATCATCAATCTACCGATTAATCCAACATTTGCCCTAATTGGAAAGTGATGAAAACTCTACCAAAACCCCAACCCAACATACATAACATCATGCAATGATCAAATAGAAACATTTCTCACCCTTACCTCGATTAATCGGAGCTTCGAAATTGGTTCTTGAAGATTCTCCAAGCTTTTCCCCTTTTTCCTCTTCATTTCTCCTCTTCTTCTTTCTTTCTCTTTTCTTTCTTTCTTTCTTTCTATCTTTCTCTTTCTCTCCAATCCCCTTTTTATATCCTTTTATTTCTTTCTTTTTTTCCTTCCTATTATTTTCTTTCCATTCCATTTCTCTCTTCACAATTATCTCATTTTATCATTAATTGGAAAATATCTACTAAGCCCACCTTATTCCACCAAATAGAATAAATTAGTTAAATCCATTAACTCATATTAAATAAATCTCATAACTTATTTAAATCAGATAAACCACCTAAACCAATCCATTAGTACAATAATCAGTTATCGAAAATTGGGCTGTTACAACCCTCCCCCACTTTAGGAATTTTCGTCCTCGAAAATGTTATCTGATCCAAACAACTCTGGATACGACTCTCGCATTCCAATTCTTCCAAATCCAATTCTCCCATAACTACTTCTACCAAAGGAATCTCTATACTTCGAAGTTGTTTCTTATCAACAACTAGAACTAGCCACACCTTCGAAGTCAAATTCTCTCTCACTTGTACACCATCCACCTGAATCAATGTACCTCTTCAACTTAGACATATGAACACCTCATGCAATCCTCTCAAGCGACAGCGGTAAAACAGTCTAACATGCTATCCGCCTCACGCTTCCGCTGCGCTACTCTGATACAGATCAACAAAACACAGGGTGCTCACGAGACTTCAAGCTCGACCAGCACCAATTACTACCATAACTCTCAAACACGGCCTTACTTGGATTCTTTGATCGTTTCCATCGTCCCTTGCACGGTCTTTGATCCGAGTACAACACTCCCATTGGACATGCAACAACACAAAGGAGTCATACCCTCTTACCCAACGAACTTCATACGATGTTGTTTCTGATACAAAATGGCAACAGTTATTGTAGGCAACTCCATCAACGACAATTAACTACCCTTAGATCCATCTTGGTCCAATACACAAGATCTCAACGAGTCCTCTTCATACTGGATAGTTTTCTTCGTTTGTCCATGCCATTCACGGACGCTAGTCAGAGTTCATATCAACTAAACAATTGAGGCTTCCAAACTCCGGTACAAACACACAACAGCAACCCACTCCAAATTACTTGTCAGATAATCCCTCTCTGTACTTTATATTGCCTTCAAGCATAACCAAAACTCATTAATGTTGTACTTAACACATCTCTTAATCATATCAACAAAGTATCTCAAAACACAACGACAATCCTGTCGGACTTGGCAAAACTAATACACGAACTGTTGACAGCTTTCTCAAAACTCTTTGAACTTTCTTCACAGTAGTACATCACTGCCTCTTCCCCAATACTAATAACTCAAGTTCCCGACGCTCAACATGAACCCCTATACTCTCCGAACATATCCAAACACCATCGGTTACATAACCATTGACTCTCTCAATAAAGTGTGGAAAACCATTATATCAAACGGACACTCAGCTGTGAACTTATGGTGATAACACAAACCGCACTCTCCGCGCTTACCATAACATCCAAACATTTTTCGCCAATAAATACTTAATTCCATGTCACTACTTTCCCATCACATAGAGCACTGTAATATCTTCCAACGCTTCTAATCTTGCGTCATTCCGAATTACGGTTTTCCGTTACGACAAAATCACGGAAACAACCCTTCCACACTTAAAGGTCATCCAATACCTCTCCAACTCTTGAAATGCTTAAGGGTCCAATTATACCAACCATGTATTCCACATCTCATTTCCTTTAGTAATCACTAGAAGTCATTATCCACCCTTATACTCAACTCCACAATTTGTTGTCGTAGCACACACACCAGATAATTCTCAACACTACTCAATCAATTTAATTCTTCGACTGTCCAAACAGATATAATTAGTCGGCAAAACCGCCATCTTCCCACTTTCATTAGCACCCCGAATTCCCATCAAAATTAACCATATCCTCACTGTCTCGTGCCGACTCATCAACACACTTCTTAAGCACCTGGCTTAGCTCCAAACAATTCTCTGCTCACGCCACCTAAGCTTGCAAGACACGTCCATCCCATCCAACAGAACTCCAACTACTATCAACAAGAGATTAAGGGTGATCAGTTCCTCAATTTGCCAATAGGCAGCTGAAAATCATGATGGAGTATAGACTATCTTTACCAAACCACAAGAGTGTTAACCACCCACTGAGCTACAACTTCTACACCTGCAGCATCTTGGAGAAGCACAACTTCTCCCCCACTTAGATCATTCCCACTTCTCCAGACAAGGTTAAGCAACAACATGTATCGACAGTGTTTTCACACACATGCCGCATACAAGGGAACAAATAACATTAGACAACTTGGCCGGACGGACCGACCTGCTCTGATACCACTAATGTAACACCCTTCTAAACCCCGCAAATAATATATGCATAATCAGAGTAAAAGTTAACATGCATCCATAAAAGGGCATCACACAAAACTTGCACCACATTAAAACAATCTGTCATGCTCATAAACACCTTTCTATTTAGCAGCGGATTCATTAATGAAAATCCTTTAAAAGAAACATTTACTTTCATCATATAAAATCAACATCTCTAGGCACTAAGGCCAACATCTCATTATCTCAATTACTCCAAATATGAAAACATAACTTAGGTTACATAATGTAATCCTAAAACATAAGCAATTGATCCCCGTGTTACACGACCAGAGCATGACTCGGCCCATAAATAATTACTAAACCGCTTCACACGTAGCGACCTCGAACTACAAGCAGAACTTCATAAAGGCCTCCAGCAACCTAATCTGCAATGCCTCATAGAGCATTATAAAACAGCAGAAGGGTGAGAAATATTACCATAATAATCAAAGCATAAAATCATGTATACATAGGTATCATATAATTAACTCCCTATTTCTCACCACAATTCAACTCATAGTCATTTACATCGTCACTTATATATATATATATACAACATGAATATTCACCAAGCATTTTACATCATGCATACATCCACAATTCCACAATCTTAACATTCACACGTAAGCATCTCTTCATGCACGCTTCATAAGTATTCAACAAACATCTCATTCACATGCATACTTCATATATAAATGACATTATACAATGTGACTCAACAACTCAATGCAACTCAATGCAATGCGGTACCGACTTCCGTTATCATTTTTTCGGTTTTTACATTAAACCGGGTCCACTCTTCTAGACCGATAACTCGTTATCATTTTTCGGTTTTTACATTAAACCGGGTCCACTCTTCTAGACCGATAACAACAAAGGCCCGTCCTCTAAGCCTTCAAACCCACTCTTCTAGGTTTCAGACAAGCCACTAGTTTCCATGAAACTAACAGACATTGCCTCTTGACTAAATGATGCATGTACAATCAGCCACAACAAATGCACTTAAGACCGACATCTTAATCTCATGCATTCAAATAATTCATCTCTTCAAGAATTACATTATGATTGCACACACAACATATTCACATAACATTCATCGATGTATTCATAATTCAACAATATCACCATATTATCACTCACAATGCACACATATCCACGATATGCTCTCATGCATTCTTCACAGTTATCAAACAATGCACACATATCCACGATATGCTCTCATGCATTATTCACATTTAATCACATACATACAATATGCATTTACAACATCTATCAAGCAATGCACACATATCCATGACATGTTCTCATGCATTCTATTCATACCACCATATACCAACAATATACATTCACAATTCAATATCATCACCGCATTATCAACAATGCACACATATCCACAATATGTTCTCATGCATTCTCAAGTAATTCATCATACAAGAATTACATCATGCTTACACGCATAACACATTTACCACGTAATGTACATATATTCACGATATATTCTCATGCATTGTTCATACATAATCGCATCCAATCAATACAAACATCATATTTATCAAACGATGCACGCATATCCATCAATATGCTCTCATGCATTCTTCATGTATCTTAACATACAACCGCATATAAACAATATACATCCACAATACATTTTTGTATTATGTTTATTATTCATCTCATGCCATTTCATACAAGGTATACATGTCACAGTACCAATAATACAATTATAAGCTATGCACACATATATCCACAATGTTCTCATGCATACTTATTACCTAATTGTACACTACATCAAACCTTCACAAACTCATCAAATAATACGCACATTACCATTATTAAATAATACACACATAATCATTATCATGTTCTCATGTATTTATAATCGATCTGATTAATACTCATACTACAAGTCTAGGATTCACGCCCAAAGGCTACCCACAACACATATCATCACCATGGATCACATACTTATTCATATCATAGAGGTATTAACCTATGTGAATCAACCAAACAATCACCACATGAACAACACAATAAAAAAAAAGAATGCTGTCTGATTCGCCTTCATTCGCCTGGCGAACCCTCGCAGCGAATACTCGCTGGACCTTCGCCCGGCGAACTCCCCAGCGAGAAAAGTCAGTAGCTACTGACTTGGTTCGCCACCATTCGCCAGCATGCTCGCCCGGCGAACATTCACCAACAACCCTTCGTCTGGCGAACCCGCCAGCAAAGTCCACTGGGACTTAATCATATTTATTCGCCAGCATTCGCTGGGCTTCGCCCGGCGAAGCTTCGCCTTCACTCGCCTGGCGAGAGCCAGCGAACCTGCGCAGAACAGAACCCCATTCTGTCTTCTCCCTTTATCCCACCATCAACCAACCACTTAATCATCAAAATCAGATCAAACAACATACCCTCATGTTACCCGACTATTCTATGGCATTATTACTCAGTTCCAACCGATTAAATCATCAATCTACCGATTAATCCAACATTTGCCCTAATTGGAAAGTGATGAAAACTCTACCAAAACCCCAACCCAACATACATAACATCATGCAATGATCAAATAGAAACATTTCTCACCCTTACCTCGATTAATCGGAGCTTCGAAATTGGTTCTTGAAGATTCTTCAAGCTTTTCCCCTTTTTCCTCTTCATTTCTCCTCTTCTTCTTTCTTTCTCTTTTCTTTCTTTCTTTCTATCTTTCTCTTTCTCTCCAATCCCCTTTTTATATCCTTTTATTTCTTTTTTTTTCCTTCCTATTATTTTCTTTCCATTCCATTTCTCTCTTCACAATTATCTCATTTTATCATTAATTGGAAAATATCTACTAAGCCCACCTTATTCCACCAAATAGAATAAATTAGTTAAATCCATTAACTCATATTAAATAAATTTCATAACTTATTTAAATCAGATAAACCACCTAAACCAATCCATTAGTACAATTAATCAGTTATCGAAAATTGGGTTGTTACATAACTGACTCCCGAACCCAGACAATGGTTGCGATGACCTTGTCTTATACCTTTTCGTCAGGTTTTTCCCAATCGTTTCCTTTCCCGTTCTGAGGGATAAATAACGAAAGATGGCGACTCTTCTGTTTTGCCGGCACCTTATTTTCGCGGTAGCGACAGATGTCTCACCTAATTTAAATCTATCTTTATCTGATAAAAATTTATTAGATGCTATGCAATTAACAGTTCATACTAATGGTTATAATTTTGAACCGGGAAGTGAAATTATAGCCATATGCTATAGAATCTACTATAAGGTTCTTACTACGCTTAATCCTAAAGCAAAGCATTTATCATTTCCTGGAACCACTACTTTGGTTCAAACAAATTTATTAACATCCAATGTTGCAACCAATAGGTTAATAAAGTGGGATGAAATAAACTTCCCAGAGACATGGTCTCTCCCCCAGGAAATAGATCCTGAACCTATCCTTAATAGGGATATAGATCAAATTATTCAGACTACTGAAGGAGATTTAGAAATAAATTTTACTTCAAAAAGAATAACTAGAATACCCAGGTCCCTATCTTCTAGGCACTCAGTTAGTGAATTTTACACAACTCCTAGCCAATTACCTAGACCTTCTACTTCTCAAATAAGAGAAGAAATAGAGGTCGTTGAAAATATAAGACTAAGCGAAAATAGAGTTCCCCATGGAATTTATCAAAAACCTCATACTCCAAGAGTAGAATCACCTACTCAGTCAGATATGGATTTCCAATTATAATGATAGATTACTCCCCTGGTAGTAAGATGAGACAACTCATCAATGATGAGTTTCAACATGAGAGATACTCTCAATTTAGAAATTGGTTTTTTAAAAAATTTTCCAAACCTGAATTAGCCCAATTTAAAGATGAGTATTACACTCAAATGAACCTTGAGCAGGATTTTGTTCCTTTTGTTAAATGGTTTGTTAATTACTTCATAAATAAAAAGCAAGAATAAATTCTTGTGTTACAAAAACCTTGGGAAAACATTAGAGGAGAAATAATGGAATCTCCTTTTCCCCCTGAACAAACAATAAGTTTGAGTCAAAATACTGAAGTTACCCCTTACCTTAGCCTTCAGTTACAAAGAGTTGAACAAAATCAAGTTACTCTTAAGGAATTAAATTCAGTTATCAGGTATCAAAATTATACCAATGCTTACCTTGTTTGCTTAGGAGAACAATTTATCTCCATGGAAAAAGATCTCTTATCCATAAAAGATCTTTTAGAAAAACAAATAGAGCGCCAAGATATCATTATTAACCACATAAATAAACCTAAAGACCAAATATCCACATCCACTATTTCGGATGTTCCTATAGTGCAACCTCCTGTTTCCATAGAAGGATTTAAAATGGAAACTAACGGAGAAGAATTTGTTCGTATTTTAGAACAAAAACTAAAAGGACTTAATATCACTGTCATGTCCCATGAAGATTATTCTGAGGATAATAATGACAACCATATTGACCAGCTTGCTGATATGTTTGCTAATTTAGACATTAGTAACCTTGATATCAATACTAATAGTATTAATAATACTAATAGTATAAATCCTGTTTATTCCCCAAGGCCTATAGAAAAGTATTATTACAAGCATCCCTCACCGCAAGATTTGCTTTTTGAAGAATCAGAACCTTTCCAGAATTCTTATTCAGGAAAAGCCATTTATGAATAAAATGTTGATGGTCTTAATGACAAACAAATTATAGATACTATCCATAGGATGATCATGTACTCTACTGTTTGCAAGCAACATGGAAATTTTGATGCTTCAATAGCATCCTTTATAACAACAGGATTTGTTGGCCAACTTAGAGGCCGGTGGGATCATTATCTCACTGAATCTCAAAAATTAGAGATTCTTAATCATAAAAAAATCGTTAATAGCGAACCAAGAACTAGTACGAGCAATATTGTGGCTACAACCACCACAGGAGAAGAAGATGCAGTGTATACACTGTGTCTCTCCATCTTACAACATTTTGTAGGAACCAATGTCCCCATTGGAGAAAAAATCCAGACACTTCTCCAAAACCTTAGGTGTCCTTCTCTCACCCACTTTAGATGGTATAAGGATACTTTTCTTTCAAGAGTTTATCAATTAAACAATCCCAATTCTTTGCACTGTAAAGCAAAATTTATTGATGGATTACCTCATTTCTTTTCTGAGAAAGTTAGATAATCCTTAAGACAGAAAAATGATGGGATAAATATAAATTATTCAGATCTTACTTATGATCATATAATTAGCACTTGTGTTAATGAAGGATTAACTTTATGTAATGACATAAAGCTTAGAAATCAACTCAAAAAGCAAAAGCTCTCTGAAAAACACCAAATTGGTGAATTTTGTGAGCAATTTGCTTTTCATCTTGGAAAATCTCCAGATAATAAAAATAAAAAAGGAAAAATTTTCCGCAATAAACCTTATAGGGATAAGCCAAAAAATTCTTATAAAAATTCTTATAAGAATAAGAAAAGGGGTCACTACAATAAGAGTAGACCTAAAGAAAAATCTTTTGACCCTAAAGGTAAAAGAAAAGCCAAAAAGCTTGACATAACATGTCATAAATGTGGCAAACCTGGCCATTATGCCAACCAATGTTGGACTAAAAAATCTCTTAATGAGATAGAAGATGAACAATTACGTTCTCAATTAGAGAAAGTCTTACTTCTCAAATCTGATTCTGAAGAATACTCTTCTGAAGAAGATACTAATATAATTTATGAATCTTCTTCTGATTACTCATCTGAATCTTTTAACAATAATAATTGTCAATGTAATCAATTAGATTACTGGAAATCAATAGTGGATATGAATGGGTTAAATGTTTTAACCTCAGAACAGGATGGAGCTATAAAGGCTATAGAGTCCATTTCTGATAAAAATCTTAAAAGAAAAATGCTTGAGGTTCTAATCCAAGAAAACTCTAAAAGAGAATCTCCTATTATTACAGAAGTACCTTACCAATTAAGTGAGGTTTTGTCTAGATTTAGACAGTCCAACATTCGTGAAACTCCTGTTTCTATTATGGATTTAAATAGAGAAATAAATCTCTTAAAAAATGAGATAGCTCAAATTAAAAAAGAAAACTATGGTTTATCTCAAAGGCTCACTTTTTTAGAGTCCAATAATTCAAGGGTTGAAGAAATAGCTTCAACTAGTAATCCTTCACCTAGTGATGATTTCCTTTCCCTCATTGATAGAGTGACCTCCCAAAAATGGTTTGTTAGAATAACTTTAGTGATTAATAGAAATTTCATATTAGAAAATGAAGTTGCCCTTATTGATAGTGGCGCTGATTTAAACTGCCTTCAAGAGGGAATTATTCCCACTAAGTATTTTGATAAAACTACTCAATCTCTTACACAAGCTGGAGGAGATAAACTCACGGTTAATTATAAACTGTCTAATGCTTATGTTTGTAACAAAGATATTTGTTTACCCACTCACTTTATTCTTGTGAAAAACTTAACTCATAGAATTATATTTGTTTACCCACTCACTTTATTCTTGTGAAAAACTTACCTCCATTATTAATAATAAAAGAATTACTTTTGAATTTATTATTGATCCTCATACTAGGATGATTAATGAAATTAAAGATATTCTTCTTAAAAAAGAAAAACAAATTTGTTTTCTTAAAGAAGAAGTGGGTTTATTAAACATCACTTCTCAACTTAAAAATCCTAAAATTCAAAATCAAATTAAATTAATTGATCAACAGTTTAGAGAAGAAATATGCCATGATTTACCTAATGCCTTTTGGGATAGAAAGAAACATGTTATTTCCTTACCTTATCTTGATGACTTTAATGAAAGTCAAATTCCCACTAAAGCTAGGTCTGCTCAAATGAATCATGAGTATTTGGATTTATGCAAAAAAGAGATAGAATCTCTTTTGGAGAAAAAATTAATAAGAAAATCCAAATCTCCTTGGAGTTGCACACCCTTTTATATCAATAATGCTGCAGAAAAGGAACGTGGAGTTCCTAGACTCGTTATTAATTACAAACCACTTAATAAAGTGTTAAAATGGATTAGATATCCTATTCCTAATAAAAAAGATCTTTTAGATAGATTAAACAATGCTTTAATCTTCTCTAAATTTGATATGAAATCTGGTTATTGGCAAATTCAGATTAATGAATCTGATAAGCATAAAACAGCCTTTACCGTACCTTTTGGACATTATGAATGGAATGTCCTTTCTTTTGGCCTTAAAAATGCCCCTTCGGAATTTCAAAATATTATGAATGAGATTTTTAATCCTTATACGAAATTTATAATTGTTTATATTGATGATGTTTTAGTTTTTTTAAAAACTATAGATCAACATATGAAACATTTGAAAATATTCAAAGGATTAATTAAGCATAATAGATTAGTAATATCTGGTCCTAAGATGAAACTTTTTCAAACAAAGGTTAGATTTTTAGGACATGAAATTGACCAAGAAACTATAATTCCTATACAAAGAAGTATAGAATTTGCTTCTAAATTCCCTTATTATTACAGATAAGAAACAATTACAAAGGTTTCTTGGTAGCCTTAATTACATAGCAGATTATTATGAAAATCTAGCTAAAGATACGGCAATATTACATGCTAGGCTTAAAAAGAATCCTGGCCCTTGGACTGAAAAACATTCTCAAGCAGTCCAAAGAATTAAAAATAAGGTGAAATGTTTACCTTGTTTATCTCTTGCTAATCCTAAGTATTTCAAAATTGTTGAAACTGGTGCTTCAGACTTAGGCTATGGAGGAATTCTTAAACAAATAATACCTGAAACCTCAAAAAAGTTTTGGTTAGATTTACTTCTAGAAAATGGAATCCAACACAAGCAAAATATTCAACTATCAAGAAAGAGATGCTTTCTATTATAAAATGCATTTAAAAATTTCAAGATGATCTTCTTAATAAAAAAATTTATTAAAAATTGATTGTAGCTCAGCTAAATCAATTATTGAAAAATATGTTAAAAATCTTGTTGCTAAGCAAATTTTTGCTAGTTGGCAATCGCAATCATCTATGTTTGAATTTGGTATTCAACACATTAAAGGTGAAAATAATTTACTTGCTGATTATTTAACTCATGAATTTTTGCAGGGAAAAAATGATGACCCCATATAAGGGTTGAGGCCGCGGTTATGGCCGTGGTGGAAGAGGGAGTAACAATATGTTACCCCAGTCAGAATCAAACATTCCTCTAATAAGGGATTGGACTACTGTCTACAAAGGTAGAAAAATGCAACAATTACCTGCATCTTCAGCAAAAAGGGAAGATATTGCTTCCTCTTCCTCTAATAAAACTACATCATACAAGAAAGTTGCGGTTAATAACCTACCTCAAGAACAAATGGATTATTTTGAAAATCCAGTAACTGAGAAAATTATGTATATTGATGATGAAGATATAAAGATAAATCCAAATGATGTATGGTCTATCAAAACTAGATACCTCGAATCAAGAGGATATCCAGGTCTTCATGGAAAATCTAAGCCCAACCTAGAAATTCTCCTGACTGTTACCGAATCGGTAACAATTACTCACCATTACCAAAACAATAATCCTGAAAGTTTTATAAACTTCAGTAAATGTCACATTAACAAAATTTTGTTACCAAGAGAATGGGGTCTCAACCCAAATGCTGAAAAGGCAATAAGAATTGCGGAAGGAAAGTATATTTACTTTAATTATTGGGACTATGTCCATGCTTTCACTCAAGCCTTTTATTACCAAAATCCCAAGAACAAGCATTCTTGGTTTTTCACTATTAATGAAGAGATGGTTAATAAACCCATACCAAATTGGTTTTATGAATGGTGGGCTAAATTTGGTCCATCTTTGGAAATTCTTCCTAAAGAAATTCTTAACTTATATAATCCATGGTGTGATAATAGTTCACTTATTGTAAAAATTTTATCTGATGATTTAATCACTGGACAATGTCCATTATTGTTCTTTATTAAATTTCAGATTCCATGGATATGGAGATGGACAATCACCATATCAAGAAACAAATTTAACATTCCCATTTTAGAAAGAAATTTCTTTTATAAATGGTGGAACAAGATGAGTGCAGAGGATGTCCAGAATAAAATTAAATTAATTGAAGAAGCAATAGCTGAAGACCAGAATAAAAAGGTCAAGGAACAAAGCTCCCAACAAATTTCTATGGAAAACTTGAAGAACTTCTTCAAGAGAAAATATCCCAATGAATCAGAAGACGAAATTATGGTCAGAATTTTGGATCATATGAAGAACCAATTCTTCTCTACTTTTCCATCAAAAGCATCAAAAGATGAGGATTCATCTATGAAGACAAGCTCTTCCATGGGATCAATGGATTCCCATAATTTTGAAGGTTTAGCAGGAGAAGGTCAAGCAGATGAAGCTACTGCAGAAGATTTCTGGGATGCAATGATTCAATCTTTGAAAGAAAAAAGAAAAGCAAAGAATTAATTGTTATCTTGTCTAAATATAATGAAGTAAGAATCAATAGACAAATGTTAAAGGAAAAGAAATAATAGAAGAAGAATCTTTCCAAAAGAAAAAGGACAAGGGAATCTTATCTTGTCTTTAATAATTTCTAGGCATAATTGCCTGCATTTTCCATCTTTTGTAAAAGACAAGGGGATAAGAATCTTATCTTATCTTGTCTTTAATAATTTCTAGGCATAATTACATGCATTTTCTATCTTTTGTAAAAGACAAGGGAAAAAGAATCTTATCTTGTCTTTCATAATTTCTAGGCATGCATGTGATTTTTGTAGTTTCTTGTTAATTGTTGTGACGATGGGACCCCAAGTGTACCCGACAATAATTATACAAGTTACCGGCTATTGTAAGTTTTAGTTACCGGCTTAAATAGTAAGCCTTTTCTTCCCTATATAAAGGGATTTAAGTTTCATTTGTAATTACACCTTGGAACACCTTTGAATAACAAGTTTGAACTTTCTTGCAATATTGTCTCACAATCTTCTATACTCCTCTTTTCTTTACTAAAAATCCAATCCTGCTTCCGCTAAAGACAATCTTTGGTATCATCACCCGGACTTGCCAAATCTAAGGTATATTTCTTAATTTATCATGAAAATTAATGGCTAAATTTATGTTGTGAGAGGTTGATTATTGATAACACGAAATCGTATATATATTTTGATGCATAAATCAACTAAAGTCTAACCGTTTTCGATCCGATTTTGGGTTATTTCTGTGTATTTGTCTGATGTTTTGCAGGTATTCAACGATCACGTCTAAACAAGGAAACATGAAGAAAAGAAGCAATCTCGGATGAAATATGGACGAAAAAGGAGTGAAAACACAATGAAAAGCGCAAGAAGTTGTTTTTGCTGATGTGACGACCGTTACAGCTTCATGACGACCGTCACACGGGTGACGACCGTCACACCTTGTGACGACCGTCATGCAGGCAAAAATGCCCCACTTCAATTACACATTAAAGAATCAGTTCCAATTCCCACAGAGTGGACCACTACTTCCTAAATTATCTGCCTCAAAGTCCATCATCTTCAATGATAACCGTTGGGATTCCACTTCTATAAAAGGGGAAGCAGGGGATTTCAGAAGGGGTGCTGCATTCATACAACGAAGTGCTGCCGAATTTATTTCCAGAGCATATTTTCCAGCAATATTCTTATTTGTTTCTCTTTACCTTTCCTGTATTCCATTTTTCATTCTTCTGTAATTTCTACTTTTATTGTACGATCAATTTGGCATAAAGACCAGAATCCTGCCAACATCTGTGGAGGATCTGCCCAAAGGCCAATTGGAATATTTACAGGTTTCTCATTTCAATCGATTCCAGTTTTATTATAATGCAAATCATTATTTATTATTTTTATTTATGTTTTATCTTTCCCAAATCCATGTATAGCTAAACTTAGGTAATCGATATGTAGTAATAATTCGAATGGGATTTGATAACAACTGGTTGAAAAACTTTCTTTTCAAAAAAGTAATTTATGGTTTGAGTGTTTAAAATTGATTCACTAAATAAACTTCGTCGCGAAAGCGAGAACTTATTTAAAAGTAGTTTTGCCACGAAAGTGGGAAATTAATTAAGATACGAACCAACAAGCGAAAGCTGCGGTAAGGTCAGATAGTAAACACCAGTCATTTATTTTAATAACAGCGAAAGCACTTTAAAATGAATTAGAACTTAGAGATTTCCAAAAAATAATTTTAACCCCAAACGGGATACGAAAGTGTACGTTTGGCCCTTAGGATTATGATTAGCGTCAATAACCATCGTGAGGCGAGAGTCTTCAAATCACCATTTTCTGCTTAAATAAACTTTGAAAATTATTTCATACACCAGTAACTTATCAAATCCCTGAAGAACACAATTACTACATATCGATTCAATCATTTATAACCTAAATAGTATTCTTAGTTCCCTTTTAGTGACAATCTTATTCCCTTAAACATATTCTACCTAGCTAAACATAGTAACTCCCGAGAACACTAGTTTGATTACGAGTCCCTGTGGGATCGATATCTATTATTACTACGCGATAGACTGTGCACTTGCAGTTAGGTTGTATTAGACATAGAAAGTCGCGATCAAGTTTTTGGCGCCGTTGCCAAGGACCCGTTTAGTCAATAGTGTAACCTTCTGTTACACCGTATAGACTAGGTTAACAATTTTCATTTTTTCCTTTACTAGTTCTGTCGATTGTATGCCAAGTAATCGCTCGCAAGGCGATATCGTAAAACCTTCAGTCGCAGAACTAGAACGCTTCTTACATTTAAGAAGTAGAATCATTGAGTACCAACTCAAACAACTCAAACATAACACTCCCGAACCTCTCACTCCCATTCCCAAATCAGAAGAAGAAGAACCAGAGATGGCTGAAGGACCTCCAAACAAACCGCTGAAGGCATACGCTACACCCTCTCAGATGGAGCCTAGAAGTAGCATTGTTGCCCCAGCTATTACCCGAAATGATTTTGAGCTAAAACCATCATTGTTGTCGGCTGTACAACAAAACCAATTCTCAGGAAACGTAACTGAGGATCCGAACGAACATCTAATGAAGTTTGTACAATACGCAGACACAGTGAAAGCAAATGGAGTAACTCCAGACGCGATAAGACTTCGTCTTTTCCCATTTCTCTTAGATATAGAGCGTGGACATGGTTGCAATCGTTACCATCCAACTCCGTTACGACGTGGGAACAATTGAAGAACGTCTTCTTAGCGAGATATTTTCCGCCAAGCAAAACTGCTATGCTTAGAGCTCAAATCAACGGATTTCGACAAAAAGATACTGAATCTCTTTACGAAGCATGGGAACGATTCAAAGATATGATGAGAACATGTCCTCACCACGGTCTAGAAGACTGGGTGACAATCCATACTTTCTATAATGGGCTTCTATACAATACTAGATTGACAATAGACGCTTCCGCGGGCGGTGCACTTATGGATAAGCCATACGATGAAGCCTATCAATTAATAGAAAACATGTCACAAAACCATTGCCAATGGGGAGGTGAACGCACTCCAACAGAGAAAACCACAGCGAAAGGTGGGATGTACGAGATCAGCAGCCTTGAAAAGTTCAACGCTAAAGTAGATGCTCTAGCACAAAAGATAGATAGTCTAACTGTTAACCCCACTGCAACTGTCGCTGCCGTAACTCCAAATTGCGAGTTATGCGGAAGCACCACTCATAATGCACCCGAATGCCCATTGCTAGCCGGAATCCCACCAGACCAGGTAAATTATGCTCAAGGAAATCCCTACGCAAATACCTACAACCCAGGTTGGCGAAATCATCCAAACTTTTCTTACAAAAGCGAAAATGCTTTGCAAATGCCTACTGCTCCGCAAGGATATCAGAAACCAGCTGCTCAGAATGCACCTAGGAAATCAAACCTCGAGTTGATGATGGAAAAATTCATAGCTGCTCAAGCTCAAACAAACAAAGAATTCCTGAATCAAAACATACACACTAGCCAGCAAATTAAACAGTTGACAGGAAAAGTAGACGCTTTAGCCACCCACAACAAAATGTTAGAAACTCAGATATCACAAGTGGCTCAACAACAAGCCTCTGCTGCCGCACCTGCTGGCACATTTCCTGGACAACCCGAACAGAATCCAAAAGGCCAAGAAAATGCTGTAATACTAAGAAGTGGAAAAGAATTGGACGAACCGATCGATCCGAGGACCGAAAACTCAGCCATACAACAAAAACCAACTGAACAAGCAGAAAAGGAATCCGAGTCGGAGAAGAAGGAAGACAACGAGAAGGAGGATACCGCAAGTGAAAAAACTCAAGCACCTCCAGCGCCATATAAACCACCTATCCCTTATCCCCAAAGATTAATAAACTCCAAAACTTCAGGACAGTTCAAGAAATTTGTAGAGCTCCTTAAACAGCTGAATATTACTATTCCTTTTACGGAAGCGATAACTCAAATGTCGTCATACGCTAAATTTCTCAAAGAAATCCTGTCGAATAAGAGAAAGATCGAGGATAACGAAACAGTTACACTTACTGCAGAGTGTAGCGCTATTATTCAAAACCGCATGCCTCCTAAATTAAAAGACCCAGGTAGTTTCTCCATACCCTGCGTCATAGGAAAGTTCGTAATAGACAAAGCTCTATGCGATTTAGGAGCTAGTATCAGTGTTATGTCCTTATCTATATGCAAAAAGCTGAATATGGGAGACCTCAGACCAACCAAAATGTCCGTACAATTAGCTGACAGATCAGTAAAATACCCCGTCGGAATACTGGAAAACGTTCCAGTACGCATAGGACAATTCTACATTCCAACCGACTTCATAATCATGGACATCAAGGAGGACACTGTAACCCCAATTATCCTAGGAAGACCATTCCTAGCTACAGCCGGAGCGATTATAGACGTGAAGAAAGGAAGGCTAACATTCGAAGTAGGAGAAGAGAAGATAGAGTTCATTCTCACCAAGTTCTTACAAACACCAGCCATAGACGATACCTGCTATTTAGTAGACGAAATTGACGAATGCATAAGAGAACTTGAGAACGAAGAGACCACGTATTCAGAAATAATAAAGATTCAAATACTCGATATTTCTGAAGACGATAATTGGCGTAAACCGTATAAAGACGACAGCCTAAGCGAAAGCTTAGCACTGACCCCAAACCATATGCCAGGTCCGAAGAACCCATCTTTAGAACTCAAAGCACTACCCAAAAACCTTAGATATGAATTTCTAGACGATGAACTAAAAAGACCAGTGATAGTCAACGCCAACCTAGGACAACCAGAAACCGAAAAGCTATTAGAAGTCCTAAAGAAGTACCCCACCGCGTTAGGCTATAACATAAGTGATCTAAAAGGTATAAGCCCTTCGATCTGTATGCATCGAATTACAATAGAGGAAGACTCTAAAACCTCTCGAGAGCATCAGAGGAGACTGAACCCCATCCTGAGCACTGTAGTCAGAGATGAAGTAAAGAAATTGCTAGATGCAGGAATCATCTATCCGATCTCCGATAGTGAATGGGTCAGCCCAGTTCATGTCGTACCGAAGAAAGGAGGAGTCACAGTAGTTAAAAACAAAAAAGGCGAATCAATAACAAAAAGAGTCATGACTGGAAGCAGGATGTGCATTGACTATAGAAAGCTTAACAAGGCTACACGCAAAGATCACTTCCCGTTACCCTTCATAGACCAAATGTTGGAAAGATTAGCCAAACACTCATACTTCTGCTATCTAGATGGTTACTCAGGATTCTTCCAAATTCCCATCCATCCTGATGACCAAGAAAAGACTACATTCACCTGTCCTTATGGTACTTTTGCTTACCGCCGAATGTCGTTCGGACTCTGTAACGCTCCAGCAACCTTCCAAAGATGCATGATGGCAATCTTCGCAGATTTCATTGACGACATCATGGAAGTATTTATGGACGATTTCTCGGTATGTGGACAAAGTTTCGAAGGATGCCTACAAAACTTAGAAATGGTTTTAGAACGTTGCGTAAAAGTAAACCTCGTCCTAAATTGGGAAAAATGTCATTTTATGGTTCGACAAGGAATAGTTCTAGGACACGTCATATCAGATAGAGGAATTGAGGTAGACAAAGCTAAAATAGAGATTATAAAAGATCTCCAACCTCCAAAATCCGTACGAGAAATACGGAGTTTTCTAGGACATGCCGGTTTCTACAGAAGATTTATAAAAGATTTTTCGAAAATCACAAAACCTCTGACCGGCCTGTTGATGAAAGATGTTGAGTTCGTCTTCGACGACGACTGTCTGAAAGCATTCGAAACATTGAAATCAGCCCTTATCACCGCACCGATCATGCAACCACCCGATTGGCGACTACCGTTCGAAATCATGTGCGATGCGAGTGATTATGCTGTAGGCGCAGTTCTAGGACAAAGGAAGGACAAGAAACTCCATGCCATCTACTATGCCAGTAGAACCTTAGATCCTGCCCAAATGAACTACGCTACCACAGAAAAGGAACTTCTAGCAGTTATATTTGCGCTTGACAAATTCCGTTCTTACTTAGTAGGAGCAAAAATTATCATATACACAGACCACGCTGCCATAAGGTACCTAATAAGCAAAAAGGATGCCAAACCAAGACTATTGAGATGGATCCTGTTATTACAAGAGTTTGACCTAGAAATCAAAGATAAGAAAGGAACCGAGAACGTTGTTGCAGATCACTTATCCCGAATAGAAGGCATCATCCACGAACCATTACCGATAAATGACGATTTCCCGTACGAACGTCTGATAGCCAAATTAGAAAGTGACATACCCAACTCAATCTCGGAAGATCCAGAATTTGAAAAAGCCGTAGAAGCCGTCTATGCCCAAGTCACATTACCCTGGTATGCTAACATCGTTAATTACCTCGCTGCAGGCGTGCTTCCACAAGACCTCACTTATCAACAAAAGAAGAAATTCTTCCACGATCTGAAACACTATTATTGGGACGAACCTCTACTCTTCAAGAGAGGGGCCGACAACATATATCGTCGCTGTGTCCCAGAGGAAGAAATAGAAAATATTATTTCCCAATGCCATTCAGCACCGTATGGTGGTCATGCTAGTACATCCAAGACATGCGCTAAGGTTCTCCAAGCCGGCTTATTCTGGCCTAATCTCTGGAAAGACGTTCACATCGCTGTGCAAAAGTGCGATAGATGCCAACGAACTGGCAACATCTCACGACGCGATGAAATGCCTTAGAAAGGAATCTTAGAGGTAGAAATCTTCGACGTCTGGGGAATAGATTTCATGGGACCATTCCCACCTTCTTTTGGTAATAACTACATACTCGTCGCTGTCGATTACGTGTATAAATGGATAGAAGCCATAGCTACTCTAACAAACGACGCACGAGTAGTAATCAAACTCTTCAAAAACACAATCTTTCCTAGATTCGGTGTACCAAGACTCGTCATTAGTGACGGCGGATCTCACTTCATATCACGAATATTCGATAAACTTCTCTCTAGATATGGAGTCCGACACCGAGTAGCTACACCTTATCATCTGCAAACTAGCGGACAAGTAGAGGTCTCGAACAGAGAAATAAAATAGATATTGGAAAAGACTGTCGCTACCTCAAGGAAAGATTGGTCGTCGAAGCTACAAGAAGCTTTATGGGCTTATAGAACCGCATTTAAGACACCAATAGGTACTACCCCCTACAAATTAGTTTACGGTAAATCCTGCCATCTCCCTGTAGAGTTAGAGCATAAGGCCTTCTGGGCCATTAAGACGCTCAACTTCAACTACACTGAGGCAGGAGAAAAGCGAATCTTGAACTTACACGAGTTAGAAGAACTTTGATTAGACGCTTACGAAAATGCCTGTATCTACAAAGAACGAACTAAAAAGTGGCATGATAAACGTTCAGTCAGGAAACAATTCAGTGTGGGAGACATCGTATTGCTATTTAATTCAAGATTAAAACTCTTCCCAAGTAAACTAAAATCTAGGTGGTATGGACCATATGAAGTGACTAAAGTACTTCAGAGTGGAGCTGTCGATATTACCGATAAGACGAATGCACCGTTTATCGTAAACGGGCAACGTCTAAAACATTACAATAAGGACGACAGCAGTCCTCAAGTCAGCAGTATAGCATTGCTTGAGCTTCCAGCTCAAACACCCGAATAGCTTCTCACCAAGCTATCGTCAGACTTTAGACGTTAAAAACAGCGCTTACTGGGAGGCAACCCAATTTCCCTCGTTATCGTATTTCATTTTTCCTTTAAAATTTTACTTTGAAAATCCAACAAAAATTCTAAACTTATAATTACTACTACTTTCTACTTTCTTTTGTATTCATATTTTTTTTATTTTATTTTATTTTTCTCTTTTTTCTTATGTTTCCACCGCTTTTCGTCTTTAAAAATCCTGACTTCAATTTCCTGTTTTAAACTTTTTCAGAATTTTTAAAAGCCTTCAAAACATTCCTTCTGTTTTCTCCGAATTACCTGCGAATATGGCCGAATACGACTTCACAAAGGTTCACTTCCGAGGACTAGCTCAAAAGGCAAGATTTGCAGCACTGACCGAAAGAGAATTCGCCTTAACGCTGTATTATGATAAGGCTACTATGGATAAACTAGGAATCACGGATAGCATTCAATACCTGTTCAATCAACTAGGTTGGGAGAACACTGCTCTGAAAACACGTTTTACTACCTACAAGGATCTTACCTATGAATTCCTTAGTTCTTTCAGATACATACCCAACTATGGTTTTGGATCCAACACAAAGCTGATTACCTTCCGATTGTTTGGAATGGACCAAACCCATAGCCGGATGTCACTAGCTAATCTCCTAGGATTTCCTAGCAGACCGCATGTGTTCATCAGTGCAGAAGATGACGATATTGATTTTCAACTCGTTCAATTCTAGGGTAGAATCACAGGCGACTATCACCCTGAACCAGACAGAATGTACAATGATGATATTCATAACCCAGCCTTCAGATACTTCCATAAGATACTAGCTCACACCTTGTTTGGAAAAGAATAAAATATTACTGCAGTATCTAAAGAGGAGTTATTCATCATGTTCTGTGCTTCTCAGGGACGTACAGTAAATGCAGTGCCTTTCATGATGAGATCTTTCAAACGCCTCACGCAGGAACCTCAGACACCTATCCTTATAGGAGGCCTAGTAACAATGATTGCCCACGAGCTTGGCCTTAGATTCCACTTAAATGCCAGCACTCGTTTTGGCACCATCCGACCCATGAACATACAATTCTGCTTTAACAGGCGCATTTTAGGAACTATGGGACCTGGACCGTATGAGTACCTCATTAACGAAAAACCAGTACAGCTATTCACACTGCCTGATCATCTGATGACAAGTATCCACAACAAGGATAAGTGGCTCTATGAATTGGATGAGCCTATGGGACCTCCTTCACCACAGTCAACACCACAGAACTATATGTATGACTGTGACCACATCTCTGAGGCACACGACTATATGTACTATGAGGATGTTGTATCCGAAGCTGAAGTAGACCCTACGACTCCTCCACACTACAACACTTATCCTGAGCCTATCCCTGAGGAGACCACCAACAAAATGGATATCGTTTTACTCAGATTGGACGACGTTGATACAACTCTGACTAATGTAAAAGCTGACATCGCAGGCATGCACAGCGAACTGGTAGGCTTCATGGATTTAGTTTGCGACCAACTCGACTACTACGCACGGAAGTTCGATGAGTTGAAGACACGAAGAGATTAGTTATTAGTTCTCAGCAGTAGTTTCAGTTTAGTTTAGTCTAGTTTAGTTTCATTTAATCATTTGGATTTTTCGCATTGTTAGTTTTCTTTATGTACTACGTACAATCATTTCAATTTTATGTTATTTCAATTCTAGTTTTTATTCAATTATTCTGTTTTTGCATTATTCGTTGTTTGTTGGCTGTTATATTACATTGTCGTATCATTAATAAGCCTTAAAGTCACTACGAGTACGCCCTCAGAGCAAAATTCTGCGTTCTGCAGATTTTGCTGCTGTGACGACCGTCACAGGACCCTGACGAGTGTCACGCGGGTGACGACCGTCACGAATTCAAAAACTGATATCTGCTAAAACAGGGTTCGTGTTCTCTTCCACTACCCCCATTACCACTTCCAATCACCCTAACTCCTACCCCACTATGAATTTTCGTCCTCCCCACATTGAACTCTATATTTCAACTCCAAACTCAACTTCCAAACCACACTTCTGTCAGTTCTTCCCACTCTGCAGAAAAACCCCAATCTTCAGAAACCTCTCGATCTTCCAACAATGGCAAGAAATGCAGAAACCCCAGATATCAGCAACATTATCTTCAGTGAAGGAGACTTAGGCGAAAGACAACGAGCAAACTACATCGCATTTCATCAGAGGTCGCTCCAGCCGACTCATTATCCGCACCTTCCAACGCTTACGGAGCTCGGACTCCTTGACGGCGTAACCTGGATGCTTCAAAGAGCAGGCATCTGGAACCTCTGCACCAACCCACAGCCAACATACGAACAACTCACTCTTGAGTTCTTGAGTTCGTTCACTTACGTCACAAGCAACGGCGAACTTAACCAGCACTCAGGCGCCGCATGCTTCCGGATGTTTGGCACCAACTATCAGGTGAACCAAAATCAGATTGCCAGCATCCTACAGCTACCTCGTGGCGACAACGCTCACCGCCGCATCACCGATCAGTTCCAGCACGAAGCTTTCGCGCTGTGGTATCAATTGACCGGCATCAATGCCGATGGTTGGGACTCTCTGCACGCCACTCATATCCATAACCCAACCATCAGGTACTTTCACAGAGCGTTGAGCAACACTATTTTCGCCAGAGACAGCAACCACAAAGTGAACTCAAAAGAGCTCTTCTTTCTCCATTGCGTCTTCAACAATGAGCCTGTCAACGCTGCTCCGTTTCTGCTGGCTCATATCCAGGACAACTGCAACCGTGGCTCGAAGCCATTCTATTTTGGCGGGATTGTCACCGCCATTGCACTTGGGCTGAACCTTGGCGACCGCCTCCAGCACCTCCGTTCCATCCCCTCGGTGTTCCTGGACACCGACCACTGCAGAGCCTCTCATCTTATCCGCTCCAGAGCTGACGGCAAATACCATCTGGTAGTGCGTGGCAAGACCGTCCGAAGCATCATCCTTCCGTCACGCACCCGGACACACCCGGAAGATCGTACCAACTGGTTGTTCGACCTCACTGCCCCTCCTGCTGCCGCTGTTTCTACTCAGGACCACACCCAAGGCTCTGACGATGAAATCCAAGCTGAGTTGGACAGGTCCGAGCAGCCAGAGGCATCGCAGCCTCCTCCTCCCGAAGGTACATCCTCTCGCCGCCGCCGCCATCATCCCGTGCCAGACTACACAGAAGAGGACCTCCGCCGCTCCCTAGACCAGCAGGCACAGATACTCGCGATGCTGCAGCAGCAGAATCAGCGAGCTGACCAGTTCGAAGCTTGGCACCGGACTCAAATGCAACAACTTCAAACCGGCCAAGCTACTATCACTGAGAACCTGGTGAATCTGACTTTGCAGGTCGAAGGACTCCGAGACACCGTCTACCACACCGGAGCAATGAGTTATGAGGACAGAGTAGCCCTTGCCAGAGCCAGAGGACGCCAGCGCGAACGTGACAGAGGCCGTGACTAGATTCTCCATTTTTCCTTCATTGTTTACTATATTTCAGTTATTTGTACTTTCATTTCAGTTGTATCTCCCTCTCGCACGCTTCAAAAATCAGTGGGGACACTGATTGAGATAGTGTGGGAGCGGAGCCTTTATTTTCATTCCACTGTACTCTGAATTTCCTTTATTTCCATTCCACTGCACTTTGAACTTTCGTAATTTCTATTTAAACATTTTCTATTTTTAGCAAATAAAGCTCGTTTATATATACTTTTCCCGTTACGCAAACATCCCCACATTATTCAACGTAAACAAAAAAAATTTTAGTTCGTTCCTCAAAAGCAAAAGCATCACGAGAATGCAACCGAGTTCAAACCAAGTTTTGAAACTCCGAGGAAACGACAGTTCTAACAAAACCAGTACTGTCCAGACACCTTAGATCTCCGATTTATGCGAGTCGGTTTCACCACCTACGTGTACCAAAGTCTCAAGTGTCTACGCAAACTCAACCCCAAGTAGTTTATACTAGCAGTCAGCACCATCCTAAAAACACTTCTAAGCGAGCGACCAATGCAAATAAGTGTATGATCTCCAAAAAGATGAAAAATCATGAAAAGAGAGCTAAATAGCCCAAAAATATAAGACACGTTTCCTTCTAAGTTAGGTGCTCCTCACCCGAGCATTTAGCCCAACGGCACGAAAACTCATTGAAAAATCAATGACATAAGCTTATGATCAATGAAGAAGATCAAAAACAAGAAATGAGATCATATTCACTAACAGGTCGACTTGCCATGAAAGTGTATGGACAACGGGCTTAATGTGATTGCGCTAGAACAAACAGGGTGAACTTGCCGCGAGAACCTTGATGCCAAGCTACAGTAGCATGACTGGGACCGGTTTGCATAAAAAGAAGACCTCCGAAGACTTGTAGTCCAGTGTCGTCATGGTACTCGTTTTGTTCCTACCAAGAATCCCGGTTTTTCCCTACTCTGCGAACGAAGAAGCTGCCTCGTGCTTGCCGACTTTTTCATGTTTTACTTGAGGACAAGCAAAGATTCAAGCTTAGGGGAGTTTGATAACACGAAATCGTATATATATTTTGATGCATAAATCAACTAAAGTCTAACCGTTTTCGATCCGATTTCGGGTTATTTCCGTGTATTTGTCTGATGTTTTGCAGGTATTCAACGATCACGTCTAAACAAGGCAACATGAAGAAAAGAAGCAATCTCGGATGAAATATGGACGAAAAAGGAGTGAAAACACAATGAAAAGCGCAGGAAGCTATTTTTGCTGATGTGACGACCGTCACAGCTTCATGACGACCGTCACACGGGTGACGACCGTCACACCTTGTGACGACCGTCATGCAGGCAAAAACGCCCCACTTCAATTACACGTTAAAGAATCAGTTCCAATTCCCACAGAGTGGACCACTACTTCCTAAATTATCTGCCTCAAAGTCCATCATCTTCAATGATAACCGTTGGGATTCCACTTCTATAAAAGGGGAAGCAGGGGACTTCAGAAGGGGTGCTGCATTCATACAACGAAGTGCTGCCGAATTTATTTCCAGAGCATATTTTCCAGCAATATTCTTATTTGTTTCTCTTTACCTTTCCTGTATTCCATTTTTCATTCTTCTGTAATTTCTAATTTTATTGTACGATCAATTTGGCATAAAGACCAGAATCCTGCCAACATCTGTGGAGGATCTGCCCAAAGGCCAATTGGAATATTTACAGGTTTCTCATTTCAATCGATTCCAGTTTTATTATAATGCAAATCATTATTTATTATTTTTATTTATGTTTTATCTTTCCCAAATCCATGTCTAGCTAAACTTAGGTAATCGATATGTAGTAATAATTCGAATGGGATTTGATAACAACTGGTTGAAAAACATTCTTTTCAAAAAAGTAATTTATGGTCTGAGTGTTTAAAATTGATTCACTAAATAAACTTCGTCGCGAAAGCGAGAACTTATTTAAAAGTAGTTTTGCCATGAAAGTGGGAAATTAATTAAGATACGAACCAACAAGCGAAAGCTGCGGTAAGGTCAGATAGTAAACACCAGTCATTTATTTTAATAACAGCGAAAGCACTTTAAAATGAATTAGAACTTAGAGATTTCCAAAAAAATAATTTTAACCCCGAACGGGATACGAAAGTGTACGTTTGGCCCTTAGGATTATGATTAGCGTCAATAACCATCGTGAGGCGAGAGTCTTCAAATCACCATTTTCTGCTTAAATAAACTTTGAAAATTATTTCATACACCAGTAACTTATCAAATCCCTGAAGAACACAATTACTACATATCGATTCAATCATTTATAACCTAAATAGTATTCTTAGTTCCCTTTTAGTGACAATCTTATTCCCTTAAACATATTCTACCTAGCTAAACATAGTAACTCCCGAGAACACTAGTTTGATTACGAGTCCCTGTGGGATCGATATCTATTATTACTACGCGATAGACTGTGCACTTGCAGTTAGGTTGTATTAGACATAGAAAGTCACGATCAATTATGCTTAGACAAAACTAAGTAGGTAACTTTTTCTCATAACATATTATTAACTAGAAAACAACCTTTTAAAAGTGTTTTTAAAAACTAAAAAGTATTTTTAGTGTTTTCTTAAACATTCATCTTTTTTTTCCCGGGGAAGGGAGTTGTTGATGATTTCAAAAAAGAAAATTTTTGCTAAAAACATTTTGACATCTTTGATTTGGGAGAAATCCTTCTATCCCTTCGGGTTGATAGTTAAACAATTTGTTGTTTTCTTAGATGACTTTTAATTGGTTGTTGTTTTAGCTAAAATTATGTTATGAATCCAAGTTATCTATTTAGATTTAACTTTGCGTATCAACCAATCACAACATTCTTAGCCTATTGCCCTATGGATTCTGATGATGATAATCATCAAAATAATTTAATAAAAAATGAAGAATTAATTGAATATCCAAAAAATATGGATAAACTCAACAGATGGGTTATACCCTCAGTTCCTTCTAATCAAATTTATAGATTTGGTAAGATAGATGTTTTTGCTCGTTTTGCTGTTAAAACTTTAGAGCAAACGATTCAAATTTCTAAAGAAACTCAGACAATAAAGTTGTTAACTAAAAAAGATTTGAAACCTTTTAAAAAGTATAATTTTATCCATATTGGATTGGTTCAAATTGCTTTAAAACCTTTAATATTATTGGGTTTAAATTCTAGCATAATGGCTTATGTTAGAGATGGTAGATGTAAAGATTTCAAACAATCTTTAGCTGCTATGGTTGAGACAAGTCTATGTCATGGACCAGTTTACTTTGATGTCTCACCTAATTTAAATCTATCTCTATCTGATAAAAATTTATTAGATGCTATGCAATTAACAGTTCATACTAATGGTTATAATTTTAAACCGGGAAGTGAAATTATAGCAATATGCTATAGAATCTACTATAAGGTTCTTACTACACTTAATCCTAAAGCAAAGCATTTATCATTTCCTGGAACCACTACTTTGGTTCAAACAAATTTACTAACATCCAATGTTGCAACCAATAGGTTAATAAAGTGGGATGAAATAAACTTCCCAGAGACATGGTCTCTCCTCCAGGAAATAGATCCTGAACCTATCCTTAATAGTGATATAGACCAAATTATTCAGACTACTGAAGGAGATTTAGAAATAAATTTCACTTCAAAAAGAATAACTAGAATACCCAGGTCCCTATCTGCTAGGCACTCAGTTAGTAAATTTTACACAGCTCCTAGCCAATTACCTAGACCTTCTACTTCTCAAATAAGAGAAGAAATAGAGGTCATTGAAAATATAAGACTAAGCGAAAATAGAGTTCCCCGTGGAATTTATCAAAAACCTCATACTCCAAGAGTAGAATCACCTACTCAATCAGATATGGATTTCCAATTATAATGATAGATTACTCCTCTGGTAGTAAGATGAGACAACTCATCAATGATGAGTTTCAACATGAGAGATACTCTCAATTTAGAAATTGATTTTTTAAAAACTTTTCAAAACCTGAATTAGCCCAATTTAAAGATGAGTATTACACTCAAATGAACCTTGAGCAGGATTTTGTTCCTTTTGTTAAATGGTTTGTTAATTACTTCATAAATAAAAAGCAAGAAGAAACTCTTGTGTTACAAAGACCTTGGGAAAATATTAGAGGAGAAATAATGGAATCTCCTTTTCCCCCTGAACAAACAATAAGTTTGAGTCAAAATACTGAAGCTACCCCTTACCTTAGCCTTCAGTTACAAAGAGTTGAACAAAATCAAGTTAATCTTAAGGAATTAAATTCAGTTATCAGGTCTCAAAATTATACCAATGCTTACCTTGTTTGCTTAGGAGAACAATTTATCTCCATGGAGAAAGATCTCTTATAAAAGATCTTTTAGAAAAACAAATAAAGCGTCAAGATATCATTATTGACCACATAAATAAACCTAAAGACCAAATATCCACATCCACTATTTCGGATGTTCCTATAGTGCAACCTCCTGTTTCCATAGAAGGATTTAAAATGGAAACTAACGGAGAAGAATTTGTTCGTATTTTAGAACAAAAACTAAAAGGACTTAATATCACTGTCATGTCCCATGAAGATTATTCTGAGGATAATAATGACAACCATATTGACCAGCTTGCTGATATGTTTGCTAATTTAGACATTAGTAACCTTGATATTAATACTAATAGTATTAATAATACTAATAGTATAAATCCAATTTATTCCCCAAGGCCTATAGAAAAGTATTATTACAAGCGTCCCTCACCGCAAGATTTGCTTTTTGAGGAATCAGAACCTTTCCAGAATTCTTATTCAGCAAAAGCCATTTATGAATGGTATGTTGATGGTCTTAATGAAAACCAAATTATAGATACTATCCATAGGATGATCATGTACTCTACTGTTTGCAAGCAACATGGAAATTCTGATGCTTCAATAGCATCCTTTATAACAACAGGATTTGTTGGCCAACTTAGAGGCTGGTGGGATCATTATCTCACTGAATCTCAAAAATTAGAGATTCTTAATCATAAAAAAATCGTTAAGAGCGAACCAAGAACTAGTACGAGCACTATTGTGGCTACAACCACCACAGGAGAAGAAGATGCAGTGTATACACTGTGTCTCTCCATCTTACAACATTTTGTAGGAACCAGTGTCCCCATTGGAGAAAAAATCCAGACACTTCTCCAAAACCTTAGATGTCCTTCTCTCACCCACTTTAGATGGTATAAGGATACTTTTCTTTCAAGAGTTTATCAATTAAACAATCCCAATTCTTTGCACTGGAAAGCAAAATTTATTGATGGATTACCTCATTTCTTTTCTGAGGAAGTTAGACAATCCTTAAGACAGAAAAATGATGGGATAAATATAAATTATTCAGATCTTACTTATGGTCATATAATTAGCACTTGTGTTAATGAAGGATTAACTTTATGTAATGACATAAAGCTTAGAAATCAACTCAAAAAGCAAAAGCTCTCTGAAAAACACCAAATTGGTGAATTTTGTGAGCAATTTGCTTTTGATCTTGGAAAATCTCCAGATAATAAAAAGAAAAAAGGAAAAAATTTCCGCAATAAACCTTATAGGGATAAGCCAAAAAAGTCTTATAAAAATTCTTATAAGAATAAGAAAAGGGGTCACTACAATAAGAGTAGACCTAAAGAAAAATCTTTTGACCCTAAAGGTAAAAGAAAAGCCAAAAAGCTTGACATAACATGTCATAAATGTGGCAAACCTGACCATTATGCCAACCAATGTTGGACTAAAAAAGCTCTTAATGAGATAGAAGATGAACAATTACGTTCTCAATTAGAGAAAGTTTTACTTCTCAAATCTGATTCTGAAGAAGATATTAATATAATTTATGTATCTTCTTCTGATTACTCATCTGAATCTTCTAACAATAATAATTGTCAATGTAATCAATTAGATTACTGGAAATCAATAGTGGATATGAATGGGTTAAATGTTTTAACCTCAGAACAGGATGGAGCTATAAAGGCTATAGAGTCCATTTCTGATAAAAATATTAAAAGAAAAATGCTTGAGGTTCTAATCCAAGACAACTCTAAAAGAGAATCTCCTATTATTACAGAAGCACCTTACCAATTAAGTGAGGTTTTGTCTAGATTTAGACAGTCTAACATTCGTGAAACTCCTGTTTCTATTATGGATTTAAATAGAGAAATAAATCTCTTAAAAAATGAGATAGCTCAAATTAAAAAAGAAAACTATGGTTTATCTCAAAGGCTCACTTTTTTAGAGTCCAATCATTCAAGGGTTAAAGAAATAGCTTCAACTAGTAATCCTTCACCTAGTGATGATTTCCTTTCCCTCGTTGATAGAGTGACCTCCCAAAAATGGTTTATTAGAATAACTTTAGTGATTAATAGAAATTTCATATTAGAAAATGAAGTTGCCCTTATTGATAGTGGCGCTGATTTAAACTGCCTTCAAGAGGGAATTATTCCCACTAAGTATTTTGATAAAAACTACTCAATCTCTTACACAAGCTGGAGGAGATAAACTCACGATTAATTATAAACTGTCTAATGCTTATGTTTGCAACAAAGATATTTGTTTACCCACTCACTTTATTCTTGTGAAAAACTTAACTCATAGAATTATATTAGGAACTCCCTTTCTGCATAAAATTATGCCTCTAATTAATGTTGATAAAAAGAGAATTACCTCCATTATTAATAATAAAAGAATTACTTTTGAATTTATTACTGATCCTCATACTAGGATGATTAATGAAGTTAAAGATATTCTTCTTAAAAAAGAAAAACAAATTTGATTTCTTAAAGAAGAAGTGGGTTTATTAAACATCACTTTTCAACTTAAAAATCCTAAAATTCAAAATCAAATTAAATTAATTGATCAACAGTTTAGAGAAGAAATATGCAATGATTTACCTAATGCCTTTTGGGATAGAAAGAAACATGTTATTTCCTTACCTTATCTTGATGACTTTAATGAAAGTCAAATTCCCACTAAACCTAGGCCTGCTCAAATGAATCATGAGTATTTGGATTTATGCAAAAAAGAGATAGAATCTCTTTTGGAGAAAAAATTAATAAGAAAATCCAAATCTCCTTGGAGTTGCACAGCCTTTTATGTCAATAATGCTGCAGAAAAGGAACGTGGAGTTCCTAGACTCGTTATTAATTACAAACCACTTAATAAAGTGTTAAAATGGATTAAATATCCTATTCCTAATAAAAAAGATCTTTTAGATAGATTAAAAAATGCTTTAATCTTCTCTAAATTTGATATGAAATCTGGTTATTGGGAAATTCAGATTAATGAATCTGATAAGTATAAAACAGCCTTTACCGTACCTTTTGGACATTATGAATGGAATGTCCTTCCTTTTGGCCTTAAAAATGACCCTTCTGAATTTCAAAATATTATGAATGATATTTTTAATCCTTATACGAAATTTATAATTGTTTATATTGATGATGTTTTAGTTTTTTCAAAAACTATAAATCAACATATGAAACATTTGAAAATATTCAAAGGATTAATTAAGCATAATGGATTAGTAATATCTGGTCCTAAGATGAAACTTTTTCAAACAAAGGTTAGATTTTTAGGACATGAAATTGACCAAGGAACTATAATTCCTATACAAAGAAGTATTGAATTTGCTTCTAAATTCCATAATATTATTACAGATAAGAAACAATTACAAAGGTTTCTTGGTAGCCTTAATTACATAGCAGATTATTATGAAAATCTAGCTAAAGATACGACACTATTACATGCTAGGCTTAAAAAGAATCTTGGTCCTTGGACTGAAAAACATTCTCAAGCAGTCCAAAGAATTAAAAATAAGGTGAAATGTTTGCCTTGTTTATCTCTTGCTAATCCTAAGTATTTCAAAATTGTTGAAATTGATGCTTCAGACTTAGGCTATGGAGGAATCCTTAAACAAATAATACCTGAAACCTCAAAAAAGTTTTGGTTAGATTTACTTCTGGAAAATGGAATCCAACACAAGCAAAATATTTAACTATCAAGAAAGAGATGCTTTCTATTATAAAATGCATTTCAAAATTTCAAGATGATCTTCTTAATAAAAAAAAATTTATTAAAAATTGATTGTAGCTCAGCTAAATCAATTATTGAAAAAGATGTTAAAAATCTTGTTGCTAAGCAAATTTTTGCTAGTTGGCAATCGCAATTATCTATGTTTGAATTTGATATTCAACACATTAAAGGTGAAAATAATTCACTTGCTGATTATTTTACTCGTGAATTTTTGCAGGGAAAAAATGATGACCCCGTATAGGGATAGAGGCCGCGGTTATGGTCGTGGTGGGAGAGGGAGTAACAATATGTTACCCCAGCTAGAATCAAACATTCCTCTAATAAGGGATTGGATTACTGTCTACAAAGGTAGAAAAATGCAGCAATTACCTGCATCTTCAGCAAAAAGGGAAGATATTGCTTCCTCTTCCTCTAATAAAACTACATCCTACAAGGAAGTTGCGGTTAATAACCCACCTCAAGAACAAATGGATTATTTTGAAAATCCAGTAACTGAGAAAATCATGTATATTGATGATGAAGATATAAAGATAAATCCAAATGATGGATGGTCTATCAAAACTAGATACCTCGAATCAAGAGGATATTCAGGTCTTCATGGAAAATCTAGGCCCAACCTAGAAATTCTCCTGACTGTTACCGAATCGGTAACAATTACTCACCATAACCAAAACAATAATCCTGAAAGTTTTATAAACTTCAGTAAATGTCACATTAACAAAATTTTGTTACCAAGAGAATGGGGTCTCAACCCAAATGCTGAAACGGCAATAAGAATTGCGGAAGGAAAGTATATTTACTTTAATTATTGGGACTATGTCCAGGTTTTCACTCAAGCCTTTTATTACCAAAATCCCAAGAACAAGCATTCTTGGTTTTTCTCTATTAATGAAGAGATGGTTAATAAACCCATACCAAATTGGTTTTATGAATGGTGGGCTAAATTTGGTCCATCTTTGGAAATTCTTCCTAAAGAAATTCTTAACTTATATAATCCATGGTGTGATAATAGTCCACTTATTGTAAAATTTTTATCTGATAGACAATGTCCATTATTGTTCTTTATTAAATTTCAGATTCCATGGATATGGAGATGGACAATCACCATATCAAGAAACAAATTTAACATTCCCATTTTAGAAAGAAATTTCTTTTATAAATGGTGGAACAAGATGAGTTCAGAGAATGTCCAGAATAAAATTAAATTAATTGAAGAAGCAATAGCTGAAGACCAGAATAAAAAGGTCAAGGAACAAAGCTCCCAACAAATGTCTATGGAAAACTTGAAGAACTTCTTCAAGAGAAAATATCCTAATGAATCAGAAGACGAAATTATGGTCAGAATTTTGGATCATATGAAGAACAAATTCTTCTCTACTTTTCCATCAAAAGCATCAAAAGATGAGGATTCATCTATGAAGACAAGCTCTTCCATGGGATCAATGGATTCCCATAATTTTGAAAGTTTAGCAGGAGAAGGTCAAGCAGATGAAGCTACTGCAGAAGATTTCTGGGATGCAATGATTCAATCTTTGAAAGAAAAAAGAAAAGCAAATAATTAATTTGTTATCTTGTCTAAATATAATGAAGTAAGAATCAATAGACAAAGGTTAAAGGACACGAAATAATAGAAGAATAATTTTTCCAAAAGCAAAAGGACAAGGGAATCTTATCTTGTCTTTGTTGGTGCAAAGATAGAATAAATGATGAAAATAGGGAAATATTCTATTAAAGAGAATAACGGCAGAAGAAACAGGATTAAGAGTTACAATGATTGTCACCCTATTTATAGGCTAAAACTAGGGTTACTAGAATAAGATAAAATACTAAAATACCCTCTAACAAACTTATGGGCTTAAGAAAATAATATAATAAAATATGAATTATTACTAATACCATCCCTTAATTCATATTCCATCAAAACTTGTAACACCAATTCCATCCCTTAATCTGAGAAATTGATCAGTCTTGATAGCTTTCGTCAGAACATCTGCCAACTGCTTCTGAGTGCTGCAGTGTACAACTTCTAACACTCCACTCTGAACTTGATGTCTCAGAAAATGATACTTGGTCTCAATATGCTTGCTTCTCCCATGCAACACTGGGTTTCTAGCAAGATTGATTGCAGACTTGTTGTCAATCATCAGCTTCAGAGGTTTGTTTACTTTAATCTTCAGATCCTGCAACAGATTCAGAATCCACACAGCTTGGCATGCAGTAACAGCACCTGCAATGTATTCAGCTTCACAGGTTGATAACGCCACAACAGGTTGCTTCTTGGAACACCAAGAAATAGGACCTCCCAGAAATTTGAACAAGTACCCAGATGTACTTCTTCTGTCAACTCTGTCTCCACACCAATCAGAGTCTGAATAACTCAGAAGTTCTGACTCATTATTTCCTCCAGAGGGAAATAACACTCCATACTTCAGAGTTCCTTTGATATACCTCAGAATCCTGACAGCAGCTTGGTAATGGGACCACTTAGGTTTACTCATGAACCTACTAACCATCCCAACTGAGTAGCAAATATCAGGTCTGGTATTGCACAAATACCTCAGAGAACCAACCAACTGTTTGAAGGTTGTAGCATCCACATCCTTTCCTTCAGAGTCTGAATCCAGTTTCTGATTTGTATCAGAAGGTGTGACAGCCATCTTACAATTCTTCAGATCAAATCTCTTCAGAAGTTCTAATTCATACTTGAGCTGATGCAAAATGATACCTTTCTCAGAATATCTGAACCCCATCCCTAGAAAGTATGTCATTTTGCCTAGATCAGTCATTTCAAATTCATTCATTAGAACCTTCTTGAACTTGGCTATCTCCTGTTCAGAACTTCCAGTCAATAGTATATCATCAACATATAAACATACCAGAGTCATATTGCCTTCAGAAGTATGCTGAACATAGACACCGTACTCCATCTCACATTTCTGAAAGCCTTGCTTCTTGAAAAATGAATCAATCTTCTGATTCCAAGCTCTGGGCGCTTGTTTCAATCCATATAGAGCTTTGTATAATCTGTACACCATCCCTTCCTGATTCTTTTTCACAAATCCAGGAGGTTGTGACACGTAAACTTCTTCTTCTAATGGACCATTCAGAAATGCAGATTTTACATCTAAATGCACCAAAGGCCAATTCCTGTTAGCAGCTATTGCAATCACCATTCTGATTGTTTCATGTCTTGCTACAGGTGCAAACACTTCAGAATAATCCAGCCCAGGTTTCTGTAGAAATCTTCTGGCTACCAACCTTGCTTTATGTTTGCCAATTGAGCCATCTGGCTTTAACTTCTGCTTGAAAACCCATCTGACGCTGATGGCTTTCTTGTCTTTTGGAAGTTCTGTCAGCTTCCAAGTCTTGTTTCTCTCTATAGCATCAAGTTCTTCTTTCATGGCCTTCAGCAAGAGCTTCTGCTTAAGAGCCTCCTCTGTACTTATAGGTTCAGAGTCTACTAACATGGCACACTGAATAACTTCTCCTTCAGAGTCTACTTCAGTGTCTTGCAGCATGTCAAATTCTGCAAATCTTCTGGGAACGCTTCTGATTCTTTATGGTCTCTGAACTTGTTCAGAGTCTTGAGCTTCAGAGTTTCTAGCTTCAGATGATTGACCTCCAGAGCTTTGACCATCTTCAGAGTCTGGCATATTTCCAGAGTCTGAATTGCCACCAAGATCTGGATTGCCATCAGAGTTTGAATCATTAGAGTCTGGGTCATCTGGGTCACCTTCATCTTCTGAGTCTTCTTCAGAGTTTGAATCAGTATCAGAGTCAGAGTCAATATCAGGGTTTACTTCAACTTCAGAAATTCTTAACTCTGACCTTTCTTCAGAGGTTCTAACATCAGAATCAGATTGAGACTTATCCCAATTCCAAACTTCTGATTCCTTCACAATCACATCTCTGCTGAATTCAATTTTATTGGTTTCTGGACAATAGAGCTTGTATGCACCTGTACTGTGGTACCCTATCAGAATCATCACTTTGCTTCTATCATCCAGCTTCTGTCTTCTGGCTTCTGGAACATGTTTATAGCAAACAGAACCAAACACCTTCAGATGACTAACACTTTACTTGTCTCCAGTCCACTTCTGCATAGGAACTATTTCCTTCAACTTCTTCGTAGGACATCTGTTGAGTACATACGTTGCAGTGGCAACAGCTTCTCCCCAGAGCTTCTGAGGAAGCTTCTTCTCCTTTAGCATGCTTCTCACCATATCAAGCAGAGTGCGGTTTCTTCTTTCAGCAAGACCATTGTGTTGAGGGGTATAAGGAGCAGTAACCTCATGCTCAATTCCATTCTCCTCACAGAACTTCTGGAACTCTTTGGAGTTATACTCACCTCCACCATCAGTTCTAAGAATCTTCAACTTCTGACCACTCTGATTCTCAGCCTTCATTCTGAACTTCTTGAATTCATCAAACACCTCGTGTTTAAACTTAATAAGGGATACCCATGTCATTCTTGTGAATTCATCAACAAATAACACAAAGTATTTATTCCCTCCAATTGATGCTACTGGAAATGGACCACACACATCAGAGTGTACAACTCCCAAGACATGTTTTGCTCTTGGAGCAGCTTCTGATGCAAATGGCAATCTTGGTTGTTTTCCTTCCATGCAAACTCTGCATGACTTTTCAGGCTTCTTAATTGCAGGAATTCCATGTACCAATTTCTTTGAATTCAGATGTTGTAAGCTTCTGAAATTCAAATGACCAAATCTTCTGTGCCACAGCTCACTCTCCTTCTCAGTACTTGTTGCACTAAGACACTCTGAGTCTGTAGTTCTGACATTCACCTTGAATGTTCTATTCCTTCCCTGTTCTGACTCCATAATCAACTTCTGATTACAATCATACAGCTTCAGAAGATTGTCCTTCATGGTAACTGAGAAACCTTTCTCAATTAATTGTCCCATACTCATCAGATTGCTTCTGATGCCAGGTACATACCACACATTCTGAATCAATGCTATTTTCCCATTGTTCAGAGTCACTCTGACATTTCCCATACCTTCTGCATTAAGATATTTGTCATCAGCACATCTGATCTTTGTTCTCTTTTCAGAGTCAAAGTCAACCAGCCATTTCTTGTTTCCAGTAAGATGATTTGAACAGCCAGTGTCCATATACCACCAGTCTGTCAGATCCACATTATCAGATTCAGAGGCCATCAACAGCACAGATTCGTCATCAGAGCCTCTGGCTATATTTGCTTCTTCTGATTTCTTCTCCTTGTTTGACCAACAATCTCTAGCAAAGTGACCAAACTTCTTACAACAGTAACATTGGATCTTCTTCTTGTCATACTTCTCTTTTCCCTTCTGAGCATTCTTTTGTCTATCAGAGGTTGAGGTTTCTGACTTCTGACCACCATCAGATCTTCTCTTGGCTTCTGACTGCTTCTGATATCTCCTATCAGAAATTGCTTTCAGAGCCTGCTGCTCTACTTCCCTTTCAGAAGTTCTCTCAGTCAAACGCAACTCTTGCGCTTCTAAACTGCTCTGCAGCTCTTCAATTCTCATTGTGCTCAGATCTTTGGAATGTTCTATTGCTACCACAATGTAATCAAATTGAGGAGTAAGGGATCTCAATACTTTCTCCATGATTGTTTCTTCAGAAAGAGTTTCTCCACATGCCTTCATCTCATTAGTGATCAGAATCACTCTGGAGATGTATTCAGAAACTTTCTCATTATTCTTCATGTTGAGATTCTCATATTGCTTTCTCAAGGACTGAAGCTTCACCTTCTTCACTGATGCGTCACCACCATAACATCTCACCAGAGTGTCCCATGCAGCCTTTACTGTTGTAGAGTCTGCAATCTTCTCAAACACGTTTACATCCACACATTGATGAATGAAGAACAATGCTTTCTGATCCTTCTTCCTTACTTCCTTCTGCGCGTTTTTCTGTTCATCGGTTGCATCTGCTGCTACTGGAACATAACCATCAGTGACAAGATCTAGAACATCTTGAGCACCAAATAGTACACGCATTTGGATCATCCAACGATTCTAGTTTTTACCATCAAATACTGGAAGTTTGGTGTTCATGTTGCCGTTTCCGTTCATCTTCTACTTTGCACAATACACTCAGATTTTTCACACAGTGTTTCCCAACCCACAGAATAAAATTCTGATCAGATTTTGTTCAAGATTCAACACGAATCTAAGAATCAAAATCAAACACACAAGACCTCACGTTCACTCGTGTTTCCCGTGTTTCCCAATGAATCTGAACCGGAGCTCTAGATACCAATTGTTGGTGCAAAGATAGAATAAATGATGAAAATAGGGAAATATTCTATTAAAGAGAATAACGGCAGAAGAAACAGGATTAAGAGTTACAATGATTGTCACCCTATTTATAGGCTAAAACTAGGGTTACTAGAATAAGATAAAATACTAAAATACCCTCTAACAAACTTATGGGCTTAAGAAAATAATATAATAAAATATGAATTATTACTAATAGTCTTTAATAATTTCTAGGCATAATTGCATGCATTTTCCATCTTTTGTAAAAGACAAGGGGATAAGAATCTTATCTTATCTTGTCTTTAATAATTTCTAGGCATGCATGTGATTTTTGTAGTTTCTTGTTAATTGTTGTGACGATGGGGCCCCAAGTGTACCCGACAATAATTAGACAAGTTACCAGCTATTGTAAGTTTTAGTTACCGGCTTAAATAGTAAGCCTTTTCTTCCCTATATAAAGGGATTTAAGTTTCATTTGTAATTACACCTTGGAACACCTTTGAATAACAAGTTTGAACTTTCTTGCAATATTGTCTCACAATCTTCCGATACTCCTCTTTTCTTTACTAAAAATCTGATTTTGCTTCCGATAAAGACAATCTTTGGTATCATATATATATATATATATATATATATATATATATATATATATATATATATATATATATATATATATATATATATATATATATATATATATATATATATATATATATATATATATATATATATATATATATATATATATATATATATATATATATATATATATATATATATATATATATATATATATATATATATATATATATATATATATATATATATATATATATCATTAAAATAAAAAATAAAAAAATCATTATCACAAAATTAATGAACTGATAACAAATTCTCAACATATAAAACTAAGTAAAAGAAAGGTCTTCTATAAAGGTAGATTCAAATTAACTACAGTTCTATGCATCTTTAATATTAATTTATCTAAAAAAAGTCAATAGTTTGTTAGAAAATTCTGTTTGTGATCTGTTTCTTTTCGAAATTATTGTGGCAATTTGCTTTGACTAGGGTCAATGATAAAAGATTTAATATAATATAATAGTTTTTTAAATGGTCTTAATTGACTTTTATTATTTATTAAAAAAATTAATATTTATTTAAAATAATACAATATACCTGTAAATCGAATTTATATAAAATATATTAATTATAATATATTATTATTATTATTATTATTATTATTATTATTATTATTATTATTATTATTATTATTTTCTATTGATCTAGTTGGGATTAACGTTCAGTTACTACTATTTAATTAAATATGTCGGAGGGGATTGCAGACTATGACCATCCTATAAATTGTCTTAACAGTCGAATCTTTACGTTGTAACACCGATGAGAAAACAAATTATTAGGGAAAAAAATATTTGAAACAAATAATTATGGTTGCTTAAAGTAATAATAAAAGATAAACACCTAGGTATTTTTAAATTTAGTTGTGTATCGACGATGTTATTCTATATCATATTATTTTTTATTTTTTATGTTAAAGAAAATTAAAATTTTCAATCAAAATTTTAAATCAATTTATTATATGTATGGGTACTGCACCAAAACTTATAAATACTAAAAAATTTACCAAAATAAAAGATGTTAGGATAGTTTTAAAAAATAAAACTCAAAGAAACCTCTATATACTGAAAGAGATAGCTGATTTAAACTAAATAAGTATAAAATGTTAATCTAGAATTCAATATATTGCAACTGTATTTATTTAATTAATAACTTTATTTAAAAATAAAAAAAAAGTATATACATTATTGTTGTTTTTTGATTTTGAAAAAATTGCCACAAACAAAATTATTGGAACAAGTCGCGTATTAGTTAGCTTTCTTTAAAATGTTTCGTCGTACTGTCAAAATTATGCAATACAGTCACGTTTTTACGACATCTCTAAGATAAAACAACTCGTTTAAAAATATGGTTATCACTTGCACTGTGATAAATCGTTCGTAGAGATATACATTCAGATGATGTTTAAATCACTCGTATTTAAAAGTAATTTTAGTCGTCGATGGTGTGATAAATCACTCGTAAATCAAAATAGAACAAATTTAGATGAAGAGAATGAGAAGAAAAAGAGAGATTCCGAAAAGAAAAAAATTTAGACGAAGAGAATGAGAAAAAAAAAAGAGATTCCGAAAATGTTTAAAAAAAATTTTAGAGCGTCTTCAACTGATCCCAGAGATTCAAGTTATATCCAAAAAATTGATATGATGGAGAGAAAATAATGGAAGAGTGGAAAAAAAAAATAGTGAAAGAGAGTTATTCAGTCAAAATTAAATTAAAACTATAGTTTTAACAAGTATTATTAATTAATAATTAATTAATATTAATAATCTAAGTTTTACGTAATGAAATAAAATTAACTTTCATTCATTGATCGGATGACCCATTCAAATTCATATAAAGTCTTTCAACCATTACTTAAAGTCTAAGAGATAGTATCTTTGTTTGATTGAGTTTTTGATAAGAAGAGGAGTACATTTTATGAAATAGTATGAAGATATTCATTTTCACAAAGTATAATATAGATACCATTTGGAATGATATTATACAAATATTATATTATGTGTATAGTTTTGTTTATAGATAGACATGTGACATGTATACTAAGTAAAACAGTATATGTATAAATTATAAGAACTGTCTCCCCTTATATATTGTCACCTCCACCTGTGTGATACGCATCCCCAAGTGGATCATTATTATTGTTCCAAGATGAAGGATAGTAAAAAGTTGGAGGAGGAGGAGGAGAAGAAGAAGATCCTCCATGATTTGGCAATATTTCATTATAACGAATCAAATCAGCATTAGTAGAATCGAGTTCCTTTTGGAGAGTAATAACTTGTCTTTGGAGGACTGAAATAGCACCAACACAACCATAAACAGGATCTTTAATCCTTGCCTCAGCTTCATAAGCAAGAGAGTTGACAGCATCTTCTCTTTGATGAGGTTGAACTTCATTCAGAAGCTTACTCACATTGCTTGCACCAAATATTTTGTGAACGTTTGCAAATTTCTGTGGCTCTTCTGGTGGGAAGTATGGAGCAAATATGCAATCTGGCATGCACTTCCTTCTCAAAAACTTGCACGCAGCACATGGTGAGTTTGAGTACAAGCTTGAAGATGATGCCATTAATTAGTTTCAATCCTCCTATCAAACACAACAAGATAATTAATTCATTATCTAAAAAATTGTGAAAACTAAACACTAATATACCAAAAGAAGAAGAAAAAACATGAAGAAACAATGTAAATTAGATGATCATTACCTTTCTATATTCGTCTCGTATAAGAAAAGTAAAGGGCTTACAATTAAGATCTAGCTATTCTTAAATAATAAGAGTAATAATAGGAGTGAAAAAGAGACCAGAAGAGAAGTCTTGGGAATTTACTATTGGATGTGAGAGTTGAGAGAGAAAACCCTAGCTAGTTGTAGGAGTGGGCATTTTCTAGAGAGAGAGTGGAAAAGAAACTAAAAGACAAATGCAATAAATGGGGGCTATAAGCTACCATGTGAAAAAGAATGAGTATGACACAACCTTTCCCAAGTTTAACTGTGATCGTGTGTCCCACTTCCCCCTCTATATTCTTGAATATCCTATATGTACCTATGCATTTTTTTAATAGCGAACGAGGGATAAATATAATGAAATAAATAGGCTCATATACACGGGTACAAAATAGGAACGAAACAAAACAGCTTTATTTTTTTTTTATGGCATCTTGTATGTTTTTAAGGCATGACCTAAATTTTTAAAAATATTTTTCGTTTTTGAAGATATATTTTTAAACACACTTTAATACATATTTTTTATTTGTTTTTAAATCACACTACAATTTCATAAATAAATTCATCTTAAAAAAATTTCCAACAATATATTTTTTGAATAATGTAAAAAAAATAGAAAAATATAAAACGATGATCATAATTTTTTCACATGTTTTTTAATCACAATTTTTAATTTGTTGAAGAATTACACTTTAACAACATAACAATGATGATTAAAAATTATTTTCCATTTGTTCTTATCATATTTGTTTGTGAGTGAGAATGATAAATTTTGCTAATGATAGAACTACTTCTGTCGATGAAAAATGTTGTTTTTTTTGTTAAAAATATCGGTAAAGTTGAATGAATACAAGACTGAATCATGAATGATGCCATTTTTTTAAAAGTATTTTAAGCACTCTCTTATTTGTCTTAGAGTCGGAACACAGGAATACTCAGGATAATTCAGCCATATAATGAATTTGTGTGAGATCGATGAAAACTCAATTATGTAGCGAAGAGTGTTTGGAATTTTGTACAAGAGGATATTCGGTTTGTGATGTATTTTCTAAATTCCGGAATGAGGTATTTATAGGTCTTGTATGTGTTGTTTCACAAGGTTGCGACCCTTGATGAAATAACACCTTTTAACCAAAAGTTGCATTATTTTCAAGCATTTCATACTTTCATTCCGCAACAATACTTCACGAAGTGTTGCTTCTCTTCCATTTTTCTCTTATTTTGGAACACACCCATGGATATTTATTGTTCATAAATTACAACAATCCCCCACTTGTTCTAATAATGACAATACCAATTCCAAAAAGAGAAACTAAGAATGTTAATACATTTAGGTATCTTTCGATTTAAAACTTAACCTTAGTAAAGACAACGCAAAGTCTAATTAGAATGTTAGGTATCAATGCTTTTAAACCATTAATCCATGTGAATAGACCGGTGTTACCTTACACATATTGTTTAAGGGTTCTTCACCTACATTTCTCTCCTAACACTTATTTATGGCCATATGTTTTCCTGTTTCATGACTATTTGGGAGAAACTCCAACTCTCACTTTGAGACGACACTATCTCGAAATTCACATAGGTTAAATTCATATTGTATCCTTTTCCATGAGACACATACCCTCGGTATTTGTGAGGGAAAATCCTCAGATACTTGATATGTGTGATTCGATGATGTCAAAACCGAGCCGCATGGAAGAATAGTCATTTGGCGTTATCACCATGATGCATAAGCATACCTTATTTCTCATGTTTGTTTGCTTGCACTAAAAATCTCGAGTACTGCATTTAGAACTGACAAAATATGCGTCATATGATTCAAACTGAATTGGTTTATCATAGCCTTCATCTAAAAGAATAAAAAATATGAATTTAAGCATTTGTTGATGTTTCAGGTCTTTGAGTCGACCTAAACTCTGCTCCGGTCTACTCATGGCAAGTGTCCTAGAAATGCATTTTTCTCGGGTCTGGTATGGTCGACCTACTGGTCGACGCATACTGTTGTCATTCGTATGTGTCAAAAAATTCAGGCTTTGCATCGACGCATGCCTTGTTCCGGTCGACGCATATCTGCTTGTTTTGCACAATCTGTTTGCCTCGGGTTAGCTCAGGTCGACCCTGCACTCTGCATGGGTTGACCGCTCGCTGTTTGTTGCATAATTTTTATGTTGTCTATTATTTTTGAAATTTGGTTTTATTAGTTATAACAGTTTTTTCTGGTATAAATATTCAGTTGCTCTATTAATTTCATATCAGTTGAATCAATTACAAAAACAAGAAAAGTGAAAGAGGTGTCAATTCAAGTTCTCATCATCTTCATCTTCTACATTTCATATCACAACAATCACACATAATAATCTTTGTTGTGCATTATTGATTGTCTAAGGTGATAACGTTCGAAGCCGTGATTAGGTAATCTGGTTCGGGTTAAGGAATTGACAGGTTTTTCTTGAATAAAACCTCTAGGGTTTTGTCCTCCAAGATTCTCGGAATTTAGGGTTTTTTGGACGAGTCTTTTCAACATATACTCGGCCGAGTGAAGGTGATCGAGGAGCGGTGGGTTATATCGATCTAGTAGCGGTAATCAGCGAATTGTGAAGGAGAAGTTCGGGTTCGACACGCGAGTGTTTGAGATTAGCCCGGCTGGGGTTTGAAGACGGAAGGTTGTTCAAACATAGAGTTGTAATCGGAGGTTCATACACAAGCTGTCGAAGGAATTGATTCGACTCGAATCAAGGGACAAGAGGAGATAGCTTCTACAACAACAAAGGAGTTCGTTTGTTTGATTACTATTTCATTCTTGTATATACGATTCTACAATAGGTTAAATTTATGTTATAAGACCTCAATTATATTGTTAGAATTGAGGGCAGACGTACCCCGAAGCGAGGACGGCGGGGGAACTGCCTCAACAAATCCTTGTGCCTTTTACCTTACGCTTTTACATTTGCTTAATATGTGTGTGGTTTTAGTACAAGCAATTATATCAAATTTAGGACTGTTTTGAGTAAGTGCTGAATTGTTTTTGACTCTAGTACAATCGTTGATTATACAAGGAAATTAGAGATAATTACTCAAAGCTAAACTCACTTGAAGTGCTCCGTACGCCAAGTCTTTGATAAATTGTCTGAACGAAAAGCCTTGTGTGTTGTCCATTTATTGTGGTAATATTTTAAGACATTGGAACTAGTCATACCACTTTGTGAGCTAAATCAAATTGAGAGTGTGACTAGCGTAGTGATTCTCATTACTCGTTATCCGATTTCATCGGCTAAAACGCATATCCGATTTTCTAGTAACCGCTCGTTATAGACGGTAATTTTCCACGGCCGTTTCCGCAAATTAAATAATTTTTAAAAACCATTTTATTGGTAGCACCGACTCATTTTTTAAATAAGAGATCTATTCAACCCCCCTTCTAGATTCGTGCCATCATCTAACAAGTGGTATCAAGAGCACCGGTTCACTCCGTGCTTCAAGTATAACTTTTTAGAAAATGGCTAACGAACCTAAAGGGGCCTATAATAGAGCTCATGTTTTTAATGGAGAAAATTATAGTTACTGGAAAGATGTGGAATGTTATTCTTAACGGTCCAATTGAAATAACTATGACCGATGAGAATAACATGATTGTGCCTAAGCCTGAAGCACAATGGACTGATGATGACGAGAAGAAATATAATTACGATTGGAAAGCCAAAAATATTTTGATCTCCTCATTAGGAGTTGATGAATATTATAGGGTTTCTCATTGTTTAACGAAAAAAGCTATGTGGTACTCATTGCAAGTTGCTCATGAGGGAACCAATGATGTTAAGCTAGTGAGAATCAATACGCTAACACAAGAGTTTGATCTCTTTCACATGGAGCAAAGGGAAACCATTGCGGACATGCAAAAGAGATTCACTCATCTTATCAATAGATTGCACTCACTAGGTAGGCCAGTTGCCAATGATGTTTCTACTAACAAGATTTTGAGATGTCTTAACAGGGAATGGCAACCGAAGGTAACCGCAATCAAAAAAGCTAACAACCTCACAATTTTGGATCTCACAACATTGTTTGAAAAGCTGCAAGAGCACGAACAAGTGCTTCTAAGCCTAGAGCAATATGAAAAGAAGGAAAAGAAGGAGAAAAAAAATACTAAAAAGAAGTCTATTGCTCTCAAGACTTCTTCCTCAAAGTCTCAAACTAAGGAGCATAGTGATTACACTTCGAGTGACGACGAAGATGATGACAAGAGTAAGGATATGAGGCTGTTTGTAAAGCGTTATAACTGCTATGTAAAAAAGAACGGCAACGAAAACTCCGAGAAAAATCTTGTCAACTTCCAGAAACAATCAAGGTACTCTAGAAATGATGACACTAAAGGAAACAAGACAAGAGAGTCATGTTATACTTGCGGAAAGACCGGACACTACGAACCGGGTTGTCCCTTGAACAAAAAGGGCAAAGAAAAGGAAACAAGTAGATCACATAAGAAGCAATCTAAGCCAAGAAGAGCGTATATAGCTTGGAAAAGCGATAGCGATTCCTCCGACGATGAAAGCTCAAGTGATGAAGATGAATCCGTAAATATTTGTCTTTTCGCCCATTAAAAGAACAAAAAGAAACACGTACGACATGCCAAGTATGAAAATTCCTCTAAAACGTTTCATTTTGAATTACAAACTGCTTTTAATACTTTGCATTGTGAAGCAAAAGAAACCTTTAAAAGGCTTGCCTCAAATAACCAAATCTTTGCTCACCTTTAGCAAAAGATTCGTGAGTTCGAAAAGAAAATTGAGGCACTAAAAGCTTCCATAGTGGAAAGTACAAAAGTAGGTTGTGAGGATCTAAGAAAAAGAGTTGTTAACTTTGGGTATGATACTTGTTACATTTGGCAAAATGAAGTTAGAAACCTAAATGCCAAACTTAATAAGGCTCTAGAGCCCAATTTGCCATTGATAAAGCTAATTTTAGAAAGAGTATGGTTAACCCATATCAAAAATACACATATGTTGTAAGAGATCATGATAGCAACAGTAATTCAAACGTTAACTTTTCTTGCTTGTATTTTTGCAGGAAAGGCCACACCATTACTAAATGCCGTTTTAGGAGATTTTTGGTTCCTAAAGGTATTTATCAATGGTTTCCTTAATGCGACCATTTTGCAACTTAGGACCCAATAAGCCATTAGGTACCTACTCTTGTTAATTGTTTTTCATAGGTACAACGTCTTAAGATCACCGAGAGAAGATGGGTTCTCGATAGTGGCTGCTCAAGACACATGACATGAGACATATCTCTCTTCATCGATTTCGTGGCAAAGGAGAAGGGATATGTAACCTATGGAGACAACAACCATGGTGTAATACTTGGAAAAGGTAGTGTAGGTAATTCCTCTTCCACTACTATCTCTGATGTATTGCTTGTCGAGGGCCTTAAACATAATCTCACTAACATTAGCCAATTATGCGACAAAGGATACAATGTATCGTTTTCAAAAGATTGTTTCTAAATTGCACATAATGATAAAATGAAGGATATGTTTAATGGTATAAGAGTAAACAATGTCTATATGCTGGATTTGGATGAACTATCTTTGACAAGTGATAAATGTATCATGACAATGAGTGAGAAATCATGGTTATGGCATAGACATTTAGCACATGTCAACTTTGATTTGCTAAACAAGGTATTTTTAAAAGATCTAGTCATAGGTCTGCCCAAAATTATATTTACCAAGGATCACCTATGTGATGCTTGCCAAATAGGAAAGCAAACGAGGATCTCTTTTAAATCTAAAAACATTGTTTCAAATACGAGACCTCTTGAGCTTCTCCATATGGATTTATTTGGGCCATCTAGAATTAAAAGTCTAGGTGGTAACTATTACGCTTTTGTAATAGTTGATGATTTTTCTAGATTCTGTTGGACTATCTTCTTGGCTAGCAAGAGCGATACATTCGCAGCCTTTGAAAGATTTGCTAAGCTTTCTCAAAATAAATTAAACACAAACATAATATCAATTAGGAGTGATCATGAAGGTGAGTTTGAAAACCATTTGTTTGAGGAATATTGCGGTGAACATGGTATTGATCATAACTTCTCCGCTCTATGTACCCCTCAACAAAACGGGGTTGTGGAGTGCAAAAATCGTATTTTGGAAGAGTTAGGGAGAACCATGATCAATGAAAGTGCATTACCTAAGTATTTTTGGGCTGACGCCATAAGTACGGCATGTTATGTATTGAATAAGGTGCTTATCTGCCCAATTATAAACAAAACACCGTATGAACTTTTAAAAGGGCATAAGCCAAATGTTTCTCACCTACATGTCTTCGGTTGTAAGTGTTTGTGTTGAATAATGGAAAGGAAAGCTTAGGTAAATTTGACTCCAAGGTTGACGAAGGTATCTTCCTCGGATACTCTCAGTCAAGTAAAGCCTATAGAATTTACAATAAGAGATTACTTACCATTGAAGAGTCTGTACACGTAACATTTGATGAATCTTATCCGAGAGATGTCGGAAAAGGTAGTGTTGTTCATGGTGCAGGTATATCTTCGGAAGACCCGACCTAGCCAAAATTGAGGAAAAAGATGTCTATCATGAAGAAACCGAGGTTGTTCATCCGTCTACAAAAGATGATCTTCCTCCAGCTTGGAAGTCTTCTAAAGATCATGCCATCGACAATATCCTCAGTGATATATCAAAGGGGGTTACGACTGGTCTAAGATAAGTAATTTATGTTATTATTTCGCTTTCGTTTCTCAGATAGAACCTAAGAACCCAAAATAAGCCTTACTCGATGAACATTGGTTCTTATCTATGTAAGAGGAACTTAACCAGTTCAAGAGAAATGAGGTTTGGGACCTTGTCCCTCCTCCGCGAGGTCATCGAGTAATTAGACCCGATGGGTGTTTAGGAACAAACTGGACTAAAACAGGGTAATAACTCGCACAAGGCGCGTTTAGTCGCGCAAGGGTATAACCAAGAGGAAGGAATCGACTATGAGGAGACTTTGTAACACCCCAAATTTAATTGAAATATTTTAATTTATTTATTTAATTGAGAATATTCGTATTTTGGTGGTTTTTGGTGGTTTTGTGGATTATTGGAAATTATGCATTTTTGGATTATTTATTAAATAATATACAATATGGAAATATTAGTATTATTATTAGTTAAAATAAATATAAGTGAAATAAGGGTAATTTGGGCATTAAGAAGATTTAGTAAGGGTGTTATGGGAAAAGCTCAATTGTGTGGTTCAAGACTAGGTTTGACAAAAAGGAATTCTGAAGGAAATTAGGATTCATTTTGTTAATCGTGAAAAGTATTGAGGCCAGAGCTCTAAGGAGAAGATTGGAGGCAGAAGTTTCGAGAGATTCCCTGAAAGATTGAGAAGGCTTTGATCGACAACTAAGTTATGGGGAGTATAGCCTTTCATAATTTTCCATGTGTGACTTTTAGTGTATTTAAGGTTGATTTAAGGGTTTAAGAGTTTTGAGGCGAATAATGAGAAAAGAGGATTTTTGGCCTTCGTGGCCTAAAATCGATTATTGAGAATTTTAACCGTAGGGATTTATTTGGGAAAAAGGGAAACTAGACCTTCGTGGCCAAAAACTATGATTTGGCTCTAACCCTGTAGGAAAATTTGATAGTAAGAACCCTGATGGTTGTGGTGTAGTGGTAAGTATTCCTGACTGTTAGAGTATAGATATAAGAAATAGTGATCTTTGGTCTTTGTGGCCTGAATCTATTAGTGTGAATCTAACCTGGAATCCGTTGGGGAAAAGGGAAAGGTAGGCCTTCGTGGCTAAAACCTTGAATTGTTATATGTCTAACCCTGAAGGGATATGAATATTTGATAGTGAGTAACTCTGATGCCTTAGGGTGTAATTGAAGGAAAAATTGTGATTTAGGGCGTGAATATGTTCCGGGATTGGCCTGGTAAACCGTAGGTTTTGTGCCTTTATCACCGTAAGACCTTAGGGATGATTTAGAGATGTTTTAGGGACATTGGGGAAGTCAATCTTGTGGACTTTTGGGTTGATTTAGGTTCTGGAGCGTAACAATGTTTTGTTGTCTGTCACGGTTGTTCATGTTTTCGGTCGAAATCGTTTTGGACGTAACTTTTGATACGTAAGTCTATTTTGGCCCTCGTTCGAAGCGCTGGAAAGCTAATGAACATGGATATAACATAGTATAGATAAGGGAATTGGTTTCCCAATATTTTTATGTCTAATTATGTTGAGAAGTCAATTGTGTATATGTTCTATTAATGAATCATGTTCTGGTTCAGTGATGCCTTGATGTTTTAATGCTGCAATTTTCCTGATGAATTACCATGAGAGTAACTGTGATAATATATGATAATATGATGAAGTAACATAAGTAGGACTGTGAAGTTTATGTGATTAATAGGCGATAGTATGAGAATTACCGCGAGTATAATTATGAATTAATATGTGATAATATGATGAATTAATATGAGTATGACTGTGAGCGCTATGTGATTTGTATATGATTATATGATGATTTATATGATGTATGATGATGATTATTATGATTATATGATGACATGATGTATGATGATGATTATTATGATGAACTATGATGACATGACGTATGATGATGATTATGATGATGAGTTATGATGTTTGATGATGATGAATATGATGAATGATGATGCACCTATGATATTGTTATGAGGATGATTTATGACATGTGCATCATGCATTCATGTGCATTCAGACTTCGGTTCAAAACCTCGATTACTTTGACTTCAATCCTATTGTGTGGACGTGAAGTGTTTTGATGTGCTCCGGTTCTCAAGTAGAATCGATCCTATTGATGGGGATCTATGGAGGGTTGATGGCCCAGTGTCCACCGTGCTGTGATGATTGGTACCACATGCATTGAGTCTTGTTGCATTTGCATTTATGGTTCCTTTTGTATGAATTATGGCGTTGTGGCCTTTGAGGCATATTGAAGGATATGAATGTGTTGAATATGATTATGATGCCATTTATATGTTGATTTTTATACATTGATTATTATGAATTATTTTACTCACCCTGCCTGTTTGAATGTTACCTCCACGTGGGTAACGTGCAGATGATAAGTGTAATACCCCAAATTTTACCCTTAGATTTAGTCGATTCATGTCGTATGACATCTCATTTTTGCATCAGCTAACTACTAACGAGTTACGTAGTCTGTTTGTTGTGCAGGAATTACGTCTGGTACACTTTAGCTGTTGAAGGGCGAAATTGTCATTTATGCTTCATTTGCTGACAGCTCATGAAGTTGAATCATCGTCAGGGATTTATTGAGTGATTAGAGCCTCCAGTTCCGAGTTCCTTATTTTCTTTTAGGCTAAACAGAAATTCACGGTAACTTTGGCATTAGGATTTTTGAGATACGGTAATTAATTCAACGGGCCGAGACTCTGTTGTCAGTGGATTTCCGAGACATTTAATTTATCATATGGGTTTGATTATGTTTGGTCCGGCTCAAGTTAGTGCAAGAATTCATTCTGCGGAGCTTTGTTTTAACAGGCGTTTATTTGCTATTCTTCTGCTATATGTCAGTCATTTTTAAAGTCAAAGCAGTGGAAATTTTGATTCATGTTCGGGTCTATGATTTCTGTTTAATTGTGATTTTTGGGCTGAATTGGTTCAGGGCATTGGATTTAGTTATCAGAGACACAAATCGAATTTTAGTGCAGAGTTTAATTATGCCTTGCTGTTAATTGGATTTCTCTGGTTATTTTCTGTTTTACTTCGTTCAAGGTCATTACCGATTCTATCGTCAGGCAGGATTTAATTTGGGAAAACACTGGATTGGAATCGAAGGCTATATTAGTTTCAAGTGGAGCCGCACGTGTTGAGATGACATAGTTGGTTCGGATGTTCATTTTTGGGATTTATTCGTATTGAATTTACATGGTGAATTTAATCTGCTTGTTTAAAGTTTAATCGGTTAATTTTAATCGGTTGAGCTTATTCAGAGGTAATCAATCATGCGTATTTAACCGGATGCTTTTGGTTTAAAGAAGTTCACTCGATCTGCGATATAAAAGTGGAAGGATAATCAGACAAGTATTTTGGATAAAAAATAATGTCAATTTTATTCATATTTTTTATTTTTATTACAATTTACATGCTTTATCCTAAAGTCCTAATTTCTAGAAATGGTCTTCGTGCTCGATGTTCTCGATTAATTCTCCGAGACTAATTCTTCGCCCGACTTTTTCTCCGTACCTGCACACAGACAAAACCAAAAACAGAGCAAAAAAAAGGGATGTTAACATTAGAAAATGTTTTGTTCTGATACCCTCAGTTATCCATCATCGGGTACGTCGGGAGGGCAACGACAAAGTCGAAGCCGGCTCCCGATTCATATTCACGACCTCGGGCTAAAACCAAAAGATGTGTGTTCTTTTTTCGGGAAGGCCAGAGGAAGAGAAAAAGAAGTATTATTTGGATAAGCGCTTTTGCCGAAAAAGAGATTATGGAGCCATACAGGTCACTAAAGGAATCCAGAATCCAAAAATCCATTTTCTATCAAGTAAATTATTTGGATATCCAAATCAGATCTAGATCCGGTTTTACCATCTAAAAAATCCAAAACAAATCCAAATCAACATTAGCAAACAAATCAAATTAATATCAGAAGAAAAATCTAAATCAAATCTCAGATTTTCACTCAAAACGTAACGTAAAAAAGCAAAGTACAAGCCCAACAAAGGGACATAAAACATGAAGAAGAAGAGATCAAAAGAAAAACTGATCACAAAACCCTAACCACCAAACGGCGGCCACGAATCACAACAAAGAGGAACGAACTCACGGAAACAGGAGATCCCAGAAGCATTCATCCAAACCTTCAACCCGCGGCCTCATAACGTTTCATCATCGGCCGAAAATCGCAAAACGGAACCCAAAGTAAACACATACGGTGCTGCGAACCCGGACTCAGAAGACCTTCGACTTGAAGATCACCATCCTCGTCCTCATCAGAACGGCAATAGAGGTACCAACAAGAAGGACGACAACAACACCTTCACCGGACGTTAGCGGACGAACGGCGTCTCAAATACACCATCCTCGCCTCAACATTTATCATCATCGGCGCATGCAAGCTCTGGTCCTTTAACATTTCAGGAATCAGCCACCGGATTTAAATACATTTAACCCCAGATCGTAAGTTCCTCAATGATATAACTGTTCGGTTTTGTTTGTTTTCAGGTGTTGAGAAATGGAGGAAGAAGGCCGGAACGACAAGGGATTTGGTGCCCAGCCCATTTTGGGTGTTGGCTACCGGGTCAGGTCTGGATTTGGTGCCCAGCCCGACCCGTTTTGTTTTACTTCTTTTAATTTTCTTTTTATTCTGCTTTTGGTTTAATTTAATTTCTGTCTTGTATTTGTATTGTTAATAAAATGTAAATAAATCTTTTTTAACTAAATTTTTTTAATTAAACATTTTTTAATTTAAAACTAAAGTTTGCTTTTATAATTTAAAACTTAACCTTTTTTTATTTTAAGACTAACATTTTTTCTTAAAACAAATATAATTTTCTTTAAGGTTAATTATTGACTTTTTTGATTAAATCTGACATCTAATTAATAAATTCAATTTTCTTAAGAAAATAATAATTTAACTTTCTTTAAAATTAACCATTAACCTTTTTATCTAAAACTCCAATGTAAATCTTTTTTAAAAAAATTCTAAAACTTTTATTCAAAAACTCTAACCTTTCTTAATTTCCAGTTTCTAACGCGTTTGTCTTAAATTCCTATTTTTCTTAACCTAAATCCCCACGGCATCTCGATTTATTCATCCGTCTGATCTTATGTTGATTTTGTTCACTAACCTTTTTATTTTTGTATTTTATTTTCAGGGTTGTAAATTTATTTAGCAATACTGTTGTCTTTTATTTCATTATCATCTACACTTGTATTTTTATTTTTTAGCATCATCTGTAATTTATTTATCTTACGTTGTTTATTTCGTCGTTAACTTTCCTCCGAAGGAAAGGTCTAGCCATTTGACCACCGCGTCAGAAATCTTTAACCTTTATATCTTTCATCGTTCAAACCATAAAACTTTGAGTCCTCGTACTCATACTTTTAGGCGTCCCGCCGCGGACAATTTTACCCTTTACCCTAGCATTAGGTCAAAGAGTAGTCGTACTCTGTTTTAGGGTTTCCCACCGAAGAATCCCTAATTTAACCCTAATTTTAATTAACAATTTCAACGTAGAGATTGGAGTCTCCGCACTCCACGTAAGCGCTTCCTTAGGAAATGCTTATTTCCCATTGAAACCTTGACCACAGTTAAGACGTTTCTAGCCTCCCTTTCAAGGGGAACTACGATTACTCTGATTCCATTCCCTATCCAGGATACGTAGGCACAAGATGCGAATCTTGCCGAGTAAACTTAGGATTAACCCCTTAGGTTTTCCTCTCTTTAACTTCTAACCCTTTGTATATACCTCAAGCAAATATTAAAGCAAATAGTAAAAATAAACAAATGGTTCCTGTAGAGTACTACAGAAGTTTAGGGTGCTAATACCTTCCTTAAGCTTAACCAACCCCTTACCTAGATCTCTCCCCGCATTGTCTTTACGATGCAAAATTAGGTTTTCCTCTTTTGACCTTTTCCTTCGGATAAATCAAAGAGTGGTTGTGAACTAAAGATGTGATTCAAATTAATTAATAATTTGATATCCTATTACCACCGCAACAGAAAATGACGACTTCACTGGGGAGTTCTAAATATTTTGAGGGTTATCCCTATTTTGTTTATTTTTGATATTTGCTTCATTAATATGTTTTACTCACTTGTATGTATATATTTTGGGGTACCTTGCTTGGGAGTTACTTTGTTGTGAGATAAGTCCTACACCCGGACTTGAGTGACATTATTATAGGATGGTGAGAAATTCGACGAGGCTTATAGGGAGTGAGTCCCGACCAAGCTGACTCGAGAATCACCGCTCAGTTGAGACCCTTTCGAAAATGGTTCGGTTGAACGAGTGTAGTCGTGAAAACTTTTACTATTATCGATTGGAGTCTGTGATACTGGAAACTGTAGTACCGTTACACCATCTTGGCCTTATCTAGGACGTAGTGCAGGAACTGTGTGGGAGTAGTCCTACAATAGTTGCTACGCGATGCTACACTCAAAAGAGGTTCTCTTGAGAATATTATCGGCCCCCGAGTCAGTCGGAAAGTTGATAATATCCGAAGGATGGACTGATGACTTTGGGCACTTCTTTAGAACCTTGTTCTGCAGGTACAACTAACCTTAGTACATATCTTTTGGGAAGGGTAGACCTTGACTCCATTCATTATACCTTTAACCTAGGATTTTGTTTGCTTATGTGTATGTGTGCATTGCATCCATAAAACATCATATCATTCCTAGTTTCAAGGAATTTAACAGTCCTTCGCAAATTTAAAAGGTCCTACATTTTGAAGTCTAAAAACTTTTCCAGTTTTCCTAAAAATGTTTGCAATTGACCGTTGAAATTCTTGAAACCATTGTATGGCATTAGCATCACATTTTTGCATTGCTTTTTTCCCCGGTTTCTCATTCTCGGTCATCTCGTCTTCTAGTGTTTCTTTGGGTCGTCAAGCTGATTCCTCGACACAGATATCAAACCAGAGCTAACTATAGATGCAAGATGTTAGAACAAGAGGCATATAATGCAGAAATCCGAATGGAGATCGATGAGTTATAATCAGGCATGACCAAGCTCACCGAGATGCTTCAAGTACTGATTTCCAGAGGAGAGTCACCTCAGAGGACCGTCATTCAGGAAGTTTCAAGTGTTGATCCACCTCCTGTTCAGATGCCACCATCTACTTGGACAGAATTTGGTTTACCTCCTAACTACTCTCCATCTCTTGCATCTACTGCTATGATTGGTCACACTGTCAGACTGACTTTTCAAGCTCTCGTCCTTATCGAGCCCAGACCTGTGGTCCACACTGTTAGCCATACTGTCCGAGCTCCCTTTGAGAATCCTCTATATGAGCACGATGCTGCCAGTGTTTGAGGGGAAGACCATCAAGATTTTGTTGAGCCTGAGATTACCCGTGAATAGTTTCAGATCATAGATAAAAGACTCAAGGCAGTCGAAGGTACTGACTTCTTCAACGTTGATGCAGATAGTATGTGCCTAGTTTCTGGTCTTGTTATGCCTGCCAAATTCAAGACTCTCGAGTTCGTGAAATATAAGGGTCACTCATGTCCAATATCTCATTTAGTCATGTACTTCCGAAAGATGGCAGCTTACACCAACAATCAGAAGTTATTCATCCATTGCTTTCAGGATAGTTTGAGTGGTGCTTCTCTTAAATGGTATATGAACTTAGAGCATAACAGCGTCCACTGTTTCCAGGATCTCGCCAATGCTTTTATCAAGCAGTACAAATACAATTTGGACATGGCTCTCGATCGTCATCAGCTTCAAAGTATGTCACAGAAGGAAAAGGATTCGTTCAAGGAATATGCTCAGTGTTGGAGGGAGTTAGCTTCCCAAGTTGAACCCCCTATAGCAGAGAAGGAACTGACAGGAATGTTCATGGATACTTTGTCTCCTTTCTATTGGGAAAAGATGATTGGAAGTGTCTCTTCAAGCTTTATAGATTTGGTAACTATCGGCCAAAGGTTAGAAGAAGGTTTGAAAAATGGTAAGGTGTCCAAAGCTGCCGAATCTTCTAATGGGGAAAAGAAATCCTATGGGAATTTCCATAAGAAGAAATAGGAGCAGACCAACGCTGTTATGTCTGAATCAAGAAAGCCTCGCCATGGAATTCACCCTGTTGATAATCATGTTGTTGCTCCACAGCCAGCTCAGACTTCTCAACATCCAGTTATTAGACCAGACCAGTATCGAAATAGGAACCAATTTGATCCTATTCCCATGACTTATGCAAAACTTTATCCTGACCTAGTTCAACAAGGGTTGATCACTACAAAGGCTTTGCCACCTCCTCCTAATCCTCCTCCAACTGGATTTAGGGTTGATCTCCATTGTGTTTTTCATGAGGGTGGCCCGGGCCATGACCTGGAGCATTATTTTGCACTAAAAGCCAAAGTGCGTGGGTTGATTCGAGATGGAATACTTGATTTTACGGATAATCCCCCAAATGTCCAGAAGAATCCTTTTCCAGAGCATCAAAAGTGAAGTTTCAGTCTGACCCCAGCGGATTGTTTGTGTTTCAGATAGGACGACTCAATGATTTAGTAACTAGGCTTTTGTTTCTCGTTGTTTGTACTTTCCTTATTTTATTAGCTATTTGCTTTCGAAACTATGTTTGTACTTTTACATTAATGAACTGGGCATTGCAACTTTTGATTTAATTTATTTTATCTATTATTTGCATATTTATACTTTATCTTTCAAATATTTACTTCTTGTCCAATTTTTTGATATGCGAAGATTGGAGGGAGGATGACGGAAATGTTATACCCATAACTGCTGTCAGTATGCTTTCAATCAAACTTTGTTGACGATGTAAGGCATTGTTTCAATCCCTAAACGCTGGAGAAATAAGGAAGTTATTCCCTTGTCACCCCCTTCGAGCCTAGAAGTTGGAGTTTCTTTCTTTACAATAAACCCGCAATCTTAACCTTGGGATGGGTAGCTCTCAGTTAACTTGGTTGTGTGTTCCTGCAATACGCCTTTCATATAAAGGTCGCACTCACAGTTTTCCTTCGCACACAACAAACAAGTGTCGAAGATGTTTTTTAAGCCAAACATCGATGATGGTTCACCGTGATCATTAAAAATAGGCAATCCCTTTCTTCAAAAAAAATCAAAAGAAAAAGCCCGCTAAGTCAAAACCTACGAAGAAGACTTAGGCAAAATTGGGGCATCCTGCTGACTGTGTGCTTTAAAAGAAACGGTTCAGGCAAAATTTAGGGGTAATAAAAAGAGGAGATCTTTAAATCCTTACCCTGAAAATTCTCGATGCCAAAACAACCAAACGTTATAGGGAAGTAGTGACTGCCTTCTCAAAGGGTCTATTAAACTTGTGAACCATCATTGTTATTATCAGTGCAATTCCTAACCTATAGGAACCTGAATGCATAATATGAGTTAACTGAGCGTAGGATTGGAGATCATCATGTAGATTGGGTGGGTACAAATAAATTTTGAACCTATATCCTTTGTTTCATAAACCATGAACCAGGCCACGTTATAACCCTCAAAAGACCTAATTGAAGCAAATTTATTTTTTAAAACATACTATAGCAAGGTTGCGTAACCTAACTCCAAAAAAATCTCTGTGAATCATTTATTTTGGCAGTACACCTTTGTTTTAAACTTTGAGTGTCTTGAACCGCCGTGTTCTGACCAACGACTCATTTATTTTTCATCTTTTAAAAATAATTTTGATTCAAAAGTGGCATGAACTTTGCATTACCATGTTTGTATGAATATGTTTGTTTGTAAACTGGCTTTCCTCTAAGGAATTTTCAAACAATCGAGAAACTCGGTCAAGTGATCCTATCAGGGGCAAGTTCCTTTTACACCCTGTCTAAGAATCAGTTCAAGATTTGTTCAAGGCAAGGTATTCTCGTATTTGGTTTATCCAAAAGATTTTTCAAGACTCAGACTGGGGCAAGCCTTCTGAGGGTATGACAAAACAGTCATTTTCAGAATCGAATAAGCTAAAGCAATTATCAGTTCACCTTTAACAGACAATTTAATCAGGGGCAATTTACTTGAAGGATCCCCAAGCGGATTTTCGTCCTTCCTACAGGGACTATCAACTTGATTACGATTTAGTAGAGTGGAAATGATGTATGTGTTAAGGAATCAGTCTCCCAGTCTTTTTAATCTTACCAGAAGAGTCGAGCCTTGTCGTCGACATCTGCATTTGCATTTGATCATATATCATAGCATAATTCATATACATATACATATCATGAGTGTTTCATCCTCATTTGCATTTCTCCCGAGGTCGTGTTTTATCCACGTCTTACCTTGTGGTCAAAGTCCAACTTACTTGGCACCTACCAAACAATTTTGTGTCGTGTCTATCTAACGTTCTTCCAAATATGACATTTCTTATCCGATGGTTTTCCGGATAAGTTTGTCCTTATCTTATATCCCATACTATTCTCATATTTGTGTTTACACCTTTCATTCAAAGCCATTATTGGATGTTTGATACCCTTATTCTTATTTCTCTTTCTGATGGTTTTCCAGATGGAGTCTCTTTGTTCTGATGTTCTTCCAGAACTTCTTTGTTACGTATCTGATGGTTTTCCAGATATTCCTTTGGTTCTGATGGTTTTCCAAAATCTATCCGATGGTTTTTCGGATTTATTTCTCTTTCTGATGGTTTTCCAGATTGAGTCTTTATCTGATGGTTTTCTAGATAATTCCTCGTGATTATGACGGTTTTCCAGAATCTTATCCGATGTTTTTCCAGACACATTCCTACTTCTGATGGTTTTCCAGATCAAGTCTTTGTTCTGATGTTCTCCCAGAACTCTATCTGACGGTTTTCCAGATACCCCTGTAATTCTGATGGTTTTCCAGAATCTCATCCGATGTTTTTTCCGGATCTATCTCTTTCTGATGGTTTCCCAGACTGAGTTTTTTTTGTTCTGACGTTCTTCCAAGACCCCTTTGTTTCTTATCTGACGTTCTTCCAGATATGTATTCAACTTGTCCCGTACATTTATTGATTTACTAAATGTTTCGGGTTTACCTTCAGATACTTGTCTTCATCTCATGCTCCTATGGATGTTGTTATTTTGTTTCTGGATGCAGCCCAGAGTTATTCGATGGTTTTCTGAGTATCTCTGGTATGTTTCAGAGTTCATTCGATGTTCTTCCGAATGTCCATGAAATGTGTTTCCGCGTCCCAGAGTTTATTCGATGGTTTTCCGAGTATCTCTGGTATGCTTCGGAGTTCATTCGATGTTCTTCTGAATGTCCCTGAAATGTGTTTCTGCGTCCCAGAGTTTATTCGATGGTTTTCTGAATATCTCTGGTATGTTTCAGAGTTCATTAGATGTTCTTCCGAATGTCCCTGAAATGTGTTTCTTTGTCCCCGAGTTTATTCGATGTTTTTCCGAATATCTCTGTTGTGTTTCAGAGTTCATTCGATGTTCTTTCGAATGTCCCTGAAATGTGTTTATTTGTCCACGAGTTTATTCGATGTTTTTCCTAATATCTCTGGTGTATTTCAGAGTTCATTCGATGTTCTTCTGAATGTCCCTGAAATGAGTTTCTTTGTCCACGAGTTTATTCAATATTTTTCCGAGTATCTCTGGTGTTTGTTTCTCTGTATATTTTCCAATGATTCCTGAAGATCCCGCTCGATCTCTTCGTTTAAAGGAATGACCTGGAAATTCCAGCACTTGTCGTTTACCTGATCCTCCCGCCGTGTGGATCCTATATTATCGTTTCATCCTAAAGTGACAACTGGACGCGCCTGCACCGGTTGATCCATCATTCTAGAATTCCCCGATGGTCACGCTGTTCCACCAGTGCGTCATATTCCTCAGTGCAGTTACTCGTTGCGTCTGTCCCTTGTGTCATCATATCGTCTGCATTCTTATGTTTATCATTCTCATCATACGCATCATATTAAAGTCATGGCATTGTTAGCATTATAGTTCGTTTCGTTTTGTCCATAATATTGCATATCACTGCGTCTAAGGGAAAAATTTTCGGTTATCTGTATTTAAATCCCTCCACCGTGATTCCTCGAGTCTCCGCTGCTCAAATCATCTGGTGAAGCTATTTAAATAGGGGCAACTATAATACCCTAAATTTTACCCTTGGATTTAGTCAATTCATGTCGCACGACATCTCATTTTTGCATCAGCTAACTACTAACGGGTTACGTAGTCTGTTTGTTGTGCAGGAATTACGTCTGGTACACTTTAGCTGTTGAAGGGCGAAATTGTCATTTATGCTTCGTTTGTTGACAGCTCATGAAGTTGAATCATCGTCAGGGATTTATTGAGTGATTAAAGCCTCCAGTTCTGAGTTCCTTATTTTCTTTGAGGCTAAACAGAAATTCGCGGTAACTTTGGCATCAGGATTTTTGAGATATGGTAATTAATTCAACGGGCCGGGACTCTATTGTTAGTGGATTTCCGAGACATTTATTTTATCAAATGGGTTTGATTATGTTTGGTCTGGCTCAAGTTAGTGCAAGAATTCATTCTATGGAGCTTTGTTTTAACAGGCGTTTATTTGATGTTCTTCTGCTATCTGTCAGTCATTTTTATAGTCAAAGCAGTGGAAATTTCGATTCATGTGTGGGTCTATGATTTCTATTTAATTGTGATTTTTGGGCTTAATTGGTTCAGTGTATTGGATTTAGTTATCAGAGACACAAATCGAATTTTAGTGCAGAGTTTAATTCTGCCTTGCTGTTAATTGGATTTCTCTGGTTATTTTCTGTTTTACTTCGTTCAAGGTCATTACCGATTCTATCATCAGGCAGGATTTAATTTTGGAAAACACTGGATTGGAATCGAAGGTTATATCAGTTTCAAGTGGAGCCGCACGTGTTGAGATGACATAGTTGGTTCGGATGTTCATTTTTGGGATTTATTCGTATTGAATTTACATGGTGAATTTAATCTGCTTGTTTAAAGTTTAATCGGTTAATTTTAATCGGTTGAGCTTATTCAGAGGTAATCAATCATGCGTATTTAACCGGATGCTTTTGGTTTAAAGAAGTTCACTCGATCTGCGATATAAAAGTGGAAGGATAATCAGACAAGTATTTTGGATAAAAAATAATGTCAATTTTATTCATATTTATTATTTTTTACAATTTACATGCTTTATCCTAAAGTCCTAATTTCTAGAAATGGTCTTCGTGCTCGATGTTCCCGATTAATTCTCCGAGACTAATTCTTTGCCCGACTTTTTCTCCGTACCTGCACACAGACAAAACCAAAAACAGAGCAAAAAAAAGGGATGTTAACATTAGAAAATGTTTTGTTCCGATACCCTCAGTTATCCATCATCGGGTACGTCGGGAGGGCAACGAAAAATTCGAAGCCGGCTCCCGATTCATATTCACGACCTCGGGCTAAAACCGGAAGATGTCTGTTCTTTTTTCGGGACGGCCAGAGGAAGAGAAAAAGAAGTGATTATTTGGATAAGCGCTTTTGCCGAAAAAGAGATTATGGATATCCAAAATTATTTTCTAATCCAGTGTTTTCCATACAAGAGATTATGGATTTAAATCTGGATATCCATACAGGTCACTAAAGGAATCCAGAATCCAAAAATCCATTTTCTATCAAGTAAATTATTTGGATATCCAAATCGGATCCATATCCAGTTTCACCATCTGAAAAATCCAAAACAAATCCAAATCAACATCAGTAAACAAATCAAATCAATATTAGAAGAAAAATCTAAATCAAATCTCAGATTTTCACTCAAAACATAGCGTAAAAAAGTGAAGTCCAAGCCCAACAAAGGGACATAAAATGTGAAGAAGAAGAGATCAAAAGAAAAACTGATCACGAAACCCTAACCACCAAACAGCGGCCACGAATTGCAACAAAGAGGAACAAACTCACCGAAACGGGAGATCCCAGAAGCGTTCATCCAAACCGTCAACCCGCGGCCCCAGAACGATTCATCATCGGTCGGGAATCACAAAACGAAACCCAAAGCGAACACATACGACGCTGCGAACCCGAACTCAGAGATCTTCGAGTCGAAGATCACCATCCTCGTCCTCATCAGAACGGCAATAGAGGTACCAACAAGAAGGACGACGACAACACCTTCAGGGGATGTTAGCGGATGAACAGTGTCGCAAATACACCATCCTCGCCTCAGCGTTTATCATCATCGGCGCTTGCAAGCTCTGGTCCTTTAACATTTCAGGAATCGGCCACTAGATTTAAAGACATTCAACCCTAGATCGTAAGTTCCTCAATGATATAACTGTTCAGTTTTGTTTGTTTTCAGGTGTTGAGAAATGGAGGAAGAAGGCCGGAAGGACAAGGGTTTCGGGGAATATGAAGCCGCGACGGCGGTACATTAAAGAGGAAGAAGATGAGAAAAGTTTTGGAGAATAACTCCAAGAGGGATCCGCGGCTGCCTCCAAGGAAAATAGGGTTTCTGAAACTCTAATAATTTTTTACCCCTTTTGTGTGTTGCCTACCGGGTTAGGTCCAGATTTGGTGCCCAACCCGACCCGTTTTGTTTTACTTCTTTTAATTTTCTTTTTATTCTGCTTTTGGTTTAATTTAATCTCTGTCTTGTATTTGTATTGTTAATAAAATGTAAATAAACCTTTTTTTACTAAATTTTTTTAATTAAACCTTTTTTAATTTAAAACTAAAGTTTGCTTTTATAATTTAAAACTTAATCTTTTTTTATTTTAAGACTAACATTTTTTCTTAAAACAAATCTAATTTTCTTTAAGGTTAATTATTGACTTTTTTGATTAAATCTGACATCTAATTAATAAATTCAATTTTCTTATAAAAATAATAATTTAACTCTTTTTAAAATTAACCATTAACCTTTTAATCTAAAACTCCAACGTAAATCTTTTTTAAAAAAATTCTAAAAACTTTTATTCAAAAACTCTAACCTTTCTTAATTTCCAGTTTCTAACGCGTTTGTCTTAAATTCCTATTTTTCTTAACCTAAATCCCCACGGTATCTCGATTTATTCATCCGTCTGATCTTATGTTGATTTTGTTCACTAACCTTTTTATTGTTGTCTTTTATTTCATTATCATCTACACTTGTATTTTTATTTTTAAACATCATCTGTAATTTATTTATCTTGCGCTGTTTATTTATCCGTTAACTTCCCTCCGAAGGAAAGGTCTAGCCATTTGACCACCGTGTCAAAAATCTTTAACCCTTATATCTTTCATCGTTCAAACCATAAAACTTTGAGTCCCCGTACTCATACTTTTAGGCGTCCCGCCGCAGACAATTTTACCCTTTACCCTAGCAGTAGGTCAAAGAGTCATCGTACTCTGTTTTAGGGTTTCCCGCCGAGGAATCCCTAATTTAACCCTAATTTTAATTAACAATTTCAACGTAGATATTGGAGTCTCCGCACTCCACGTAAGCGCTTCCTTAGGAAATGCTTATTTCCCATTGAAACCTTGAGCACAGTCAAGACGTTTCTAGCCTCCCTTTCGAGGGGAACTACGATTACTCTGATTCCATTCCTTATCCAGGATACGTAGGCACAAGATGCAAATCTTGCCGAGTAAACTTAGGATTAACCCCATAGTTTTTCCTCCACTTCTATCCCTTAGCACATGTACCTCAAGCAAATAATTAAGGCAAATAATAAAAAAATAAACAAAAAGTTCCTGTAGAGTACTACAGAAGTTTAGGGTGCTGATACCTTCTCTAAGCTTAACCAACCCTTACCTAGATCTCTCCCCGAATTGTGTTTACGATGCAAAAATAGGTTTTTCCTCTGTTGACCTTTTCCTTCGGATAAATCAAAGAGTGGTTTTGAACTAAAGATGCGATTCAAATTAATTAATAGTTTGATATCCTATTTCCACCGCAACAATCAGGTTTAGCCGTGGACGCTGTTGAGGATTTTTAAAGTCTTTTAGTTGTTAGCCTTTTGATTAACTTAGAGGGTCTTGCTTGGATATGTAACATCGGGTTGGGTTCTTTTGAGTTAAACTATATTCTGTTGAGTTATTTTGCTTATCTTCCTGTATGAGGAAAACCTTGATTTATACCTTTTGAGTTCTGCTGCTTTGTGCAATTTGATATATTTTGAGAAAACCCGTTGTACACGGAGCATTAACTTATTTTGAGCTATTGAGAAATGTACACCCTTTGAGGTGATTTTTATTGAGTTAAATAATTTACTCTGATATCTGTGTTATTTTGCCTTAATAATTGTGGGGTAAAAAAAGGGTGTTACATTAGTGGTATCAGAGCAGGTCGGCCTGTCCGGCCAAGTTGTCTAATGTTAATTGTCCCCTGGTATGCGACATGTGTGTAAAAACAATGTTGGTACACATTTGTTTTCTAACCTTTGTCTGCAGAAGTGGGAATGAATCAAGTGGGGGAGAAGCTTGTGCTTATCCAGGATGCTGCAAGTGTGGAGTGGTGGCTCAGTGTGTCGATGAACGCTCTTATAGTTTGGTAAAGATGGTTTATACCCCATCATGATTTTCGGCTGTTTATTGACAACTTGAGAGACTGATCACCCTTAATCTCTTATTGATGGTGGACAGAGTCATGTTGGATGGGATAGACGTGTCTTGCAAGCTTAGATGGCGTGAGCAGTGAATTGCTTTGAGTTAAGTTAAGTGCTTATAGATTGTTTTGATAAGTCGGTGCAGGATGGTGTTGAGATGTTTATTTTGATGGAAACTTTGAGTGTTAATGAAAGTGGAGAAGTTGGTGGTTTGCCAATTAATTATTATTGTCCGAAGGTTTTTCCTGATGAGATAAGTGATTTACCGCCGGAACATGAAGTGGAGTTGCGATCGACTTAGTTCCTGGAACTAGTCCGATATTGATGGCTCCATATCGTATGCCTGCATTGGGATTGAAAGAGTTGAAGAGGCAACTTGAAGATTTGCTTGAGAAGGTTCTGTGAGGTTTTGGGTGGATTATAGATAAGTGAACAAGGTGACTATCGAGAATAAGTGTTCACTTCTGAGGATTGATGATTTGATGGATCAGTTGGTTGTTGCAAGTGTGTCCAGTAAGATTGATTTGAGAACTGGGTATCATCAGATTCGTGTGAAGGCTGAAGATATTCAGGAGACTGCTTTTAGAACAAGGTATGGACATCATGAGTATTTCGTGATGCCATTTGGTGTGACTAATGAACCATATGGGTTTGTAGAGTATGAACAGGATTTTCCATACTTATTTGGGCAAGTTTGTGGTTGATATGACGAATGTTGGAGCTGTATAGCAATGGGAAGCTCCAAAAACGTGTATTTGAGATTAGAAGTTTTCTTGGGTTGGCAGATTGTTATTGGAATTCATTGAAGGATTTTTCCAAGTTATCTTTGCCATTGACACAATAGACTAGGAAGGTTCAAGCTTTTGTTTTGGGATTCAAAGTATGAAGAAAAGTTGCAAGAGCTTTTGAGAAGACTGACAACAGCTCCGGTCTGATTTTGCCGAATCTGACAGAACCATTGTGGTACATTGTGATGCTTCGTTGATGGGATTGGGAGGTGTGTTAATGCAACATCAGCAAGTTTAGCTTATGATTTAAAGTAACTTAAAGGGTATAAGAGGAATTAGCTGACGCATGATTTAGAGTTGGTTGTTGTTGTGGGTGTGTCGAAGCTTTGGAAGCTTTATTTGTTTGGTTCGAGAATTGAGATGTGTAGTAATCGTAAGAGTTCGAAGTACTTCTTTGATCAAAATGAGTTAACTGTGAGGAAGAAGAGATGATTGGGACTTCTGAAGGATGATGGTTTTGGGTTGAATTACCATTCGGGTAAAACAGACGTGGTAGCTGATGCATTGATTTGGAAATCTTGCATATAGCGATGAAGATGGTAAAAGAGTTAGAACTGATTGAGCAATTTTATGATATGAGCTTGGTTTGTGAAGAGACTTCTTATGGAGTTAATCTTAGTATGTTGGACCTTACTAGTCGTATTCTTGATGAGATTCTATAAGGTCAGAAATCTGATTTGGGTTGGTAGATCGGTTGAATTTGATGAATCAAAGCCGAAGGATTGATTTTCGGATTAATGGAAATTGTATCATGAGATGTCGTGATAGAATTTGTGTTCCACATATTGTTGAGTTGAAGAAGAGTATTCTTGAGGAAGGACATTTAAGTGGATTGAGTATCCATCCCGGTGCTATGAAGAGGTACCCGAATTTGAGGAAACTGTTTTGGTGGCCAGGGATAAATAAAGAAGTGGTTGAGTTTGTATATGCTGGTTAGACTTGCCAGAGGTCGAAGATTGAACATTAGAGACGGTTGGGTTTGACGCAACTGTTGAATATTCCAGAGTGGAAATGGGATAGTATTTCCATGGATTTTGTGTCGGGTTTGCCGAAGACTGTGAGAGGGATATGATTCAATTTGGGTGATTTTGGATAGATTGACTAGATCAACTTATTTTATACCAAAGAGGATTAATCATTCTATGTTGAAGCTAACTGAGATGTATATTGAGGAAGTTGTGAAGTTGTATGAGATATCGTCGAATATTGTGTCAGATGGAAATATGAGATTTACATCGAGATTTTGGGAGAGTTTGCAAACGCTTTGGGTACCATGTTGAAGTTGAACTCTGCCTATCATCCGCAGACGGATGAACAGACGGAGAGAATTATCCAGTCTTTAGAAGATTTGTTGAGAGTTTGTGTGTTGGATCAAGGTGGATCGGGGGATAGTTATTTGTCGTTGGTTGAGTTTACCTACGATAACAGTTACCATTCTAGTATTAGAATGGCACCGTATGAGGCTTTGTAGGGTAGGAGGTGTAGGACTCCTTTGTGTTGGTATGAGTCAGGTGAGAGTGTTGTGCTCGGACCTGAGATTGTGCAAGAGACGATTGAGAAGATTAAGAAGATCCAAGAAAAGATGGATGTTTCGCAGGGTCGTCAGAAGAGTTACCATGATAAGAGGATGAAAGCACTTGAATTTCAAGGGGGAGATCGTGTGTTTTGAGAGTTACGCCGGTAATTGGTGTTGGTCGAGTTTTGAAGTCTCGGAAGCTCACACCGTGTTTTGTTGGTCTGTATCAGAGTGGCGCAGCGGAAGCGTGGGAGAAGTAGCATGTTAGACTATCCTACCGCTGTCGCTTGTGAATTTGCATGATGTGTTTCGTGTGTCTTCATTGAGGAAGTGCATTCCAAATCCTTCGCATGTGATTCAGATGGATGATGTACAAGTGAGAGATGATTTGATTGTTGAGGCATTGCTAGTTCGGATTGATGAACAAGAAGCAACTTCAAGGTAAAGAGATTTCCTTGGTAAATGTAGTTTTGGGAGGACCATCTGGAGAAAGTTGGACTTGGGGGCGTGAGGAACAGATGAGGGAGTCGTATCCGACTCTGTTTCCTTGAGGTGATTTTTGAGGGCGAGAATTCTTTTAAGTGGGGGAGAGTTGTAACACCCCAAATTTAATTGGAATATTTTAATTTATTTATTTAATTGAGAATATTCGTATTTTGGTGGTTTTCGGTGGTTTTGTGGATTATTGGGAATTATGCATTTTTAGATTATTTATTAAATAGTATACAATATGGAAATATTAGTATTATTATTAGTTAAAATAAATATAAGTGAAATAAGGGTAATTTGGGCATTAAGAGGAGTTAGTAAGGGTGTTATGGGAAAAGCTCAATTGTGTGGCCCAAGACTAGGTTTGACAAAAAGGAATTCTTAAGGAAATTAGGATTCATTTTGTTAACCGTGAAAAGTATTGAGGCCAGAGCTCTGAGGAGAAGATTGGAGGTAGAAGTTTCGAGAGATTCCCTGAAAGATTGAGAAGGCTTTGATTTACAACTAAGGTATGGGGAGTATAGCCTTTCATAATTTTCCATGTGTGACTTTCAATGTATTTAAGGTTGATTTAAGGTTTAAGAGTTTTGAGGCGAATAATGAGAAAAATGGATTTTTAGCTTTCGTGGCCAAATTTGTCCTACCTGTGTATAATTTTCATTTGCACATCCATCTACTAATCACTCTTCAGAAAAATCCAAAAAAATATATATTGCTTCTGCTTGTTGGCCAAACTCAGGGCATCACAAGGTTGGATTGAATTAGACTGAGTTACATTTGAGGTTTGTCAAGTCAGAGAGGATGGCAGTATAGGTTGAGGTTCAATGATTTTGATTTGATTTGTAAGTCAGATAAGGGTTTCATTCAAGGGCAACAACACCAGGAGATGCATGATTCAAGTGGTGTGAGTCTGAGACTTCAGTTAGGGTTTATGTGCCATTTCAAGTTATATGTACATGGATCATATTATCAGTTTGTGATAGGTCATGTGCTTCAGTGACTAAGGATTATCAGGATCTAGTTCAATTTTTAATCAGGGTTATATAATCCTTTGAAGTCCATATCTCAATTCATATTCTTATAATTTCAAGGCACTTTATCCCTCATTTGGTGGTTTATCAGTATTCAAGTAGCCAGATGGAGATGAATTTACTGATTCAAGGTCCCAGTTTATTTCAAGTTCAAGGACTTATTTCAATTAAGAATTCTAAAAAAAGAGAGGAATCTGGCTTATGAATTTCAAGTTTTAATCAAGAATCGAGATTTCAAAACTCATTCAAAAATAAAAACCATGACAATAAAGTTCAACAAGCCCATCCAAATTTCCAAAGTTCACTACAACAAAATTCTAAAAAAAAAGGATCATCTTGTTACAAAAATCCCATTTGTATTTGTCATTACCAATATCCAAAGTTCACTCTACAAAATTGTGGCATGAGGTGTCAAAATAGATAAGCCCAAGTTCAAATATCATAAGTCCATACAAAGAGTTACACAATTAAAGTCCAATGTTCATTTACAAAGATTTCACAGAAATGAAATTACACAAAGCCCATACTTAATGTGTGTAATTTAAAAATATTACAAGAGACCAATTGACATTAAGAAAAGTCTTGATTCACGCCATATTGGCCATAATGTCCCTGTACCTACACTAGCCATGAATCACTACAAGAAAGCCTTAAGTAGTCACACGCATATGAGCTAGCAATTTTTACACAAGCAACCGGTAACACCGTGAATCACTCAGCACAATTAGCCACAAGCATACACGCACTATTTCCTACACAAATCACACACCTGCACAACAAGAAATTAGCACGACATCGTGATCTACACACACCAACATAGCCATCACAAAATTGTTACCACAATTTTACCTACACACAATAAAACCACATCAGCTCTTTAACATATCAATTCGCAGAACCCAACTTTCCAAAACACAACAAATTTCATGAAACGCACATAAGTTAGAAAAACAGCAGCACATATAATCCTTCTCACAAATCAAACCTGCGGGCATTCTTCATAACAAGAGCGGATTCCTCATTCTTAAAAAGAAGGGAGAAAGAGAATACGAGAAAAACAACAAATCAACCTCACTTGCTTCGACCCAAAACTTTCCACCCATTAAAACCTTTTACTCCTTCCATCCCTCACTAAAAAAATCAGCTTTCCTTACAAACCCTCAACTTCACCCTCTTCTTCCAATCATCCTTCAACCATAATAGAAAACTTTTCTTTCCCTCAAACAACAAAACGACCCCATTTAACCTTTAATCAAACAACCTTCAAACCGCATAAGCACACAACTTGCTCCAAATCAGATTCAAACCAGAAAAGAATGAGACGAGAAGGAGAGATTTAAACTGAATCGAAAAGTAGAGAGGAAGAGAGACAAACACAAACAAATCGATGACAATCATGGAACGAAGCCAAAGCGAGCTAGAACCGAATTGAGCAAGCGTGAGCGATTGAAGGAAGAATAAGGAAGGTTGGGTGGAAATAGGGTGCTATACGTTCATACTGATAGGCGTTTTTTCTTCCTCTCTCACGAGTTTTTAAAGGGATTTTCTTGGATGATGAAATGACATTAATCTGTTTTAATAAAATTTTTGTTTGTTTTTTGTTTTTACAAAAAAGGAGGCAAGATTTGGTGTAAACTGTGCCATTGTTTTTTTTGGGAAGTTTTACCTCATACCTCTACACTTGTACTTATACCCTTATATTAAAAAGTTTTGGACTAAAATATCCTCGTATAAAAATTTATTATTTTTTAATTTTTTTATATTTTTTATTTGTTTACCGGAAGACTTTTTGGAAGTCTTCCGGTTCATATTTTTTTTCGTATATTTATCGGAAGACTTTTTGGAAGTCTTCCGATTCATATTTTTTCGTTTGTTTACCGAAAGACTTTTTGGAAGTCTTCCGGTTCATATTTTTTTTTAATTTGTAATTAATATTTAAGATTTATTAACTTTATATAAAGACCAATTTAGTGAATTTTTTAATATTATACTTAAAATATAAAAATTTTATAAATAGAGAATTATTTTCAGAATATTTTCTATTTGCTATAATTATTAGAATACAATGAGATTAAAATCATTTATTTTAAATGATCATAATAGTAAAATTTTCTCAAATATCTTATTAATCTTAAACATTAATAAATAAAATAAATTTAAATATAGGATATAAGTTTACATTATTCAATATATTTAATCAAATGAAAACATATGTGATAAATAAATAATGTATTTTAACTTAAAATGATCACAATAAATTAACTTGCAAAATAATATAAGTAATCAATTAATAATGTATTTTATTTAAAATAATCACAATAATAGAATACGCAAATAATGTGTTTTATTTATAGGACTGATATTGTTTTATTGATTATTTAATTTTAAATACTACTATGAATATAGTATTTAATCTATACTTTAGAACTCACATAATTATAAATATAAAAAATATTGTTTTATTACCCATATTTTTATTTAATTAAAAAAAATAAGAATATAATTTTTTTTTCCATTTTCGTTTGATCTTTTTTTTATTTATAAATTTTTTGCATATTCTATACTGTGCTTACTTTAAATAAAATATATTATTTATTTTATTAAAACTATTAAATAAAGTGAAATAATTAAAAAGATCAAACAAAAATGAAAAACAAATAATAAATTTATATTCTTATTTTTTTAATTAAATAAAAATATGGGTAATAAAACAATATTTTTTATATTTATAATTATGTGAGTTCTAAAGTATAGATTAAATACTATATTCATAGTAGTATTCAAAATTAAATAATCAATAAAACTATATCAGTCCTATAAATAAAACACATTATTTGTGTATTTTATTATTGTGATTATTTTAAATAAAATACATTATTAATTTATTACTTATATTATTTTGCAAGTTAACTTATTGTGATCATTTTAAGTTAAAATACATTATTTATTTATCACATATGTTTTCATTTGATTAAATATATTGAATAATGTAAACTTATATCTTATATTTAAATTTATTTTATTTATTAATGTTTAAGATTAATAAGATATTTGAGAAAATTCTACTATTATGATCATTTAAAATAAATGATTTTAATCCTAGTATTCTAATAATTATAGTAAATAGAAAATATTCTGAAAATGATTCTCTATTTATAGAATTTTTATATTTTAAGTATACTATTCAAAAATTTACTAAATTGGTCTTTATATAAAATTAATAAATCTTAAATATTAATTACAAATTAAAAAAAAAACATGAACCAGAAGACTTCCAAAAAGTCTTCCGGTAAACAAACGAAAAAAATATGTACCGGAAGACTTCCAAAAAGTCTTCCGGTAAACATACTAAAAAAATGTGAACCGGAAGACTTCCAAAAAGTCTTCCGGTAAACAAATAAAAAAATATAAAAAAAATTAAAAAATAATAAATTTTTATACGAGGATATTTTGGTCCAAAATTTTTTAATGTATGGGTATAGGTATAAGTGTAGGGGTATGGGGTAAAACTTCCTGTTTTTTGGGGCAGAAGATATGCCTATTATGGTGGGCCGTACGGCCTGTTTGGTTTTCTATCCACCCTTGTCCATGATTTTGTTGTTGTTGGGTGATGGGCTTAAATCCCACATGATCCCATATTTTCACACTTGCATTGTCTCTTACACCCCCTCAGCTCATTTTATTTTCTTTTTATGGTTGATTTGGTGGTGTGTATTTAATTTATCTTGATCTTTTCGTTTCGGATTTATTTTCGTTTCATTTATGGTCAACGAAGAAATCAAATGTCACTATTATCAATTTATCGATAAAATAGTGATTTAGATGAGACCACCAATTAATTTTATTTTCATCTTCTTCTCCATTTTTGCTCATCTCTATTTTATTTCAAATTCGATCAATGAAAGTCTTTTTTCGTAAACGTTGATTTATCGAGGTTGATAACCTTCATCATGTCTAATTTGTAGAAAATGATCATTGGGATCATTTTCTATACTTTGGGATCGTGATAGATTACCTTCAATTAATCGACACTAGTTTGTGATTAAGACGAGATCAAACCCTTCTTTTTTGGCCTGTGTGACATGATTACATTGGAAAATGATCCTCAATATCATTTCTCCATCGTGTTTTTAGCACGGATATAAACTTGCGCGACCTTCTATAGCTTGATCTTCGTCATAGATCCAGCTACGACGGTTTAGCGCTATATTTTGTCCCGATTCAATTCACAAATTAACTAATGACTAACTTTATTTGCCGTCAATATACTCTCGTTTTATTTTCAGACAATATACTCCTGTTTTATTTTCAGTTAATATATCTCGATTATGTTATCTTGTTCATATACTTGTTAATATTATTTGATTATACTATTGTGAATATTATCTTGATTATATTGTTATATATCTTGCCATATTATTCATATTGTCACATTATTCATATCGTGCATATTCATATTCATATTGTCCATATCTTGTTCACATTCTTTTCAAAACACATAATAAACGACCGAAACCTAAAAGCCTAAATTGGTGGACTGTTGGTTACTTGTTCGAGAAATAGAATTTGGACTTTTTCAGAAATCCTAACTTGGAGTTTTGTCCGACTTTTGCTCAAGGCTTAGTTTAGGACACTTTGCACACACTCGGTTTTCTCTTGGGCTACCTTACAACGAGACCTTTTATTTCGTGCAATCCCATGTAACTTACATGTATCCTTCTCCCATTTCGACGTACGCATTTGTATTTATTTAATTGTGGTTTATCTTCTAGAAGCACCCTTAAGGACTAGCGTAGACTAAATTGTTTTCAAACTAATTCTTGATTCGTCATCAAGCCATTTTCAAACACCATCCGTAAGTCAAGTGCTCGTACGCATTCACCATCAACCTATTGCACACACTTTCACATTTCATCATGGTTTCGTTATTAGGAGCATCCTCAGGGACTAGTATCGTTTCTCACAACCTAACCCTTGATTCGTCGTCAAGCCAGTTCCATTTTCAATCAAATCCTTGACTCGTCGTCGAGCTATTTTCAAATCAACATCCTTTCCAACACATCTTTTCACACAATAAAGTCAAACCCTTGATCCAACGTCAAGTGGTATTTTAGCCAAGTTGTAAGTTGAGTGCTTCTTACCTCGTAGTCCACCTCTTTCCACAACTAATTCAATTTAATCTTTTTTTCAAACACTCTTTTCTTAACAAATAACGAAAGAAGAAGATTCTTTGAGTCTAGAATTCATTAAATCTTCGAATGAATGGCTCTTGAAGCACACACTTTGGGTTGTCATTCATTCACCCTTTCATCTTAAAACACCTAATTCTTTATTCAAACATTTTTCGTAATCAAACTTCTGAAAGAAGGAGATTCTTGGAGTCTAACATTCCTTGGATCTTCGAATAAATAGCTCACGAGGAACGCCCCTTGAGTTGTTATTTATTCAACCTTTTGAATTTAAAACGTTTAACCCGTTCTCTAACCCTATTCAATCAATTCCAAAAAGAACTGAGTTCGTGGAATCTCGCATTCCTTGAGTTCTTGAGCGACAACTCTCCATACACGCCCCTTAGGTTGCTTGTCATTCAATATTTTGTTACCAACTCCATCTTCAAACTCAATTCACCCCTTCATTTTTTTTCGTGGTCGTTGTAACACCCATTTTATTTATTTAGTCATTTTGGTGTCAATTTAATTATTTTATGTTGGTGTGCCCTTAGGTGGGGTGTGTTGGTATGTGATTGGTGAGTATCCTTGATATATAAGGATCATTGGTGGTGTGGAGATAATAATATAATAGTTAATAGTAATATTGGTGGTATTATTATTATTATTATTATTATTATTATTATTATTATTATTATTATTATTATTATTATTATTATTATTACTATTATCATTATTATTATTATTATTATTATCATCGGTATGAATATTATTATTGGTGGGTGTCCCTGATGTGGGAGGATTATTGGTGGTGTTTTGGTGAATATAATAATATAGTGTATAATATTGATATTGGTGGGAATATTATTATTATTATTATATTGATTATAGTTACTATTGTTATTAACATTATTATTATTTGGTGAGATAATAATAGGATTATTATTACTATTATTATTATTATTTTATTAAGTTATTAACATTATTATTATTTTGGTGAGATAATAATAGGATTATTATTACTATTATTATTATTATTATTATTTTATTAAGTTATTAACATTATTATTATTTTGGTGAGATAATAATAGGATTATTATTACTATTATTATTATTATTATTTTATTAAGTTATTAACATTATTATTATTTTGGTGAGATAATAATAGGATTATTATTACTATTATTATTATTATTATTATTATTTTATTAAGTTATTAACATTATTATTATTTTGGTCAGATAATAATAGGATTATTATTACTATTATTATTATTATTATTATTATTATTTTTATTATTATTATTAAGTTATTATTATTATTGGGATTAGAAAATTAAAATAGAGAAGGAGAGGGGTTAGCAGTTTTACGATACATTGTGAGAAGTTAGAGAAAGTGGAAAAAGAACGATAGAAAGGAGAGAACGGGAAAGGGAACGGAAAAGGGAGCAAAGAACGAAGGATACAGGGGAAAATCAGAATTGGCCAAATCTTGGAGGGTTCTTTCATCGATCAACCGATTAACAAGGTAAGGGGGGAGAAACTTGATTGGGATGGTATATACATGTATAGGGTAGAGGGGAGTCCTTAACCCCGTAGGAAAATTCCGATCTATGAAGTTTTATATTGGCATGCTTGTTATTGTTGTTGCTAATGCTAAATTGATGCTTGATATTGATGAATTGTTGATTGGTATTGGTGAATTTGGTGTATATATATTATGGTGATGTTAGTGAGATTATATGTTGTTACTGCAGTGTTGATAGTAAATATAAATAGAGTTTTGGTGAGATTTTGTGTTGTTACTGTAGTGTGGGTAATGACCATGATTATAGCTTTGGGGAAAATTATGTGTTGTTTCTCTATAGCAGTGTTGATAGTAAATATAAATAGAGTTTTGGTGAGATTCTGTGTTGTTACTGTAGTGTGGGTAATGACCATGATTATAGCTTTGGGGAAAATTATGTGTTGTTTCCCTATAGCAGTGTTGATAGTAAATATAAATAGAGTTTTGGTGAGATTCTGTGTTGTTACTGTAGAGTGGGTAATGACCATGATTATAGCTTTGGGGAAAATTATGTGTTGTTTCCCTATAGTGTCGTTAATAACTATGGTTAGGACCTTGGTGAGATTCAGAGTGACTCTGAAGTGTCGGTAATGTACCGTAATGTTGGTTCTAGAGTAGGAAGTATAGGATAATTGGTAAGTATAATGTTTATTGGTGTGTTTGTGTTTGATGATAACTAGTAATTGATAGTGATGGAGTATAAGTCAATGTTAATGAATTGGTGTTTTGGGATGATTTGGCATATAGGGCATATAGGGTGTTTTACAGTTTTTAGGGAAAATTCCGTATGGCTTTTGAGGTATCGGTAAAGTGTGTAGGTGATGATTTTGGGAATAGGAATTAGAAACCTATTGGTTACGGTAATGTGCAAGATTGGTACTAGAATAGACTGAGGATCCGAGTTGAGATGATAGGTACAGTTTGGCCTTGATGCACCGTAAGAATGATGAGTGTGGGAACTAACTTGTGTACTTGGTGATAGTACATGTTTCCCGTAATAATGACTGGTGGGCAATTAGTTGATATATATGTGGGTAGTGATCAGTGGGATCGTGTATTCCCCGAGTGTTGAGATGTGTTTATATATGGTGTTAGAGTGTGAACTCGTTTAATATCTAATTTAATTAAAATGAATGATGGGTGTATCATGTATATGATTATGGTGCAGTGATCAGTAGGATCGTGTATTCCCCAAGTGTTGGGATGTGTTCATACTTGGTGTTAGAATGTGAGATTGCTCACTGTGTGAATTGATTTATATGGTGTTAGTGTATGTTATATCTGTACATATATGCATTGATGTATGATGATATGATCAGGAGGATCGTGTGCACGTTGAGTGCCTAAATATATTAGTTATGCATTGGTGTGTGCATATCATGGTGTTTTGGTGGGATGAATCATGTCTCAGGAGGAGCGTAAGTGATTCATCCGTACTCCTTTGTGGAGAATGGTGGGGGATAGATCATGTCTCAGGAGGAGCGTAAGTGATCTATCCAGGTTCGATTGAATGAACCAATGAGTCGGTACCGCATGCATGGTGTTGAGTTGCATATTTGCATTATAATATGTTATATGGTAATTTGAACAGTAGGTTCGTCATATGGAGTTGTTGGGGGTGAATATTGGTGTGTTGGTGTGTTTTACTACCTTATTCACATGTATTACATTACCATTATATTCTGATCATTATTTCTCACCCCTTTGTTGTTGTTGTGGTTTGTGCTTCTTCGGAAGTACAGATAATCCAGGTGTTTAGCTAGCTTGGATATTGGTGTGACCGTCGAGTCTAGGATGCTCTGATACGTAACACGGGATATGGGTGTTGTAATTGTTTTATGTCAAACGTGTTGAAATCCTGTGACGTATCATGTTTTGATGTATTTTACTTTATGAAACAAATTCCGCTGTATTATTTTGAAAAGAATGAATAAAGTATTTTTATAAAATTTGGAGATGTGATATCCCACTTTTTGGTGAAAACTCTGATTATTATTATAATATTTATATTTTATTTAATACGGGAAGTGGGGTGTTACAATTGGTATCAGAGCAGGTCGGTTCGTCCGGCCAGTGTTGTTGAGTCGAGTTGAGTCTGTCCTTTGGGATAGAGACTGTGTGTTGTTTAACCTGGTGTTGTGGTTTAAATCCCTAGTATACGGCATGTGTGTGAAAACACTGTCGGTACGTGTTTATTTCCTAACCTTGTCTGCAGAAGCAGGAATGATTCCAGTGGGGGAGAAGTTTGTAATTCTCCAGAATGCTACGGTGTGGTGGCTTAATGTGTTGAGGAATGCTATCATAGTTTGGTAAAGATGGTTTGTACCCCATCATGATTTCGGCTGTCTATTAACAAATTGAGGAACTGATCACCCTTAATCTCTTGTTAATAGTAGACGGGATTGTGTTGGATGGGATAGACGTGTCTTGCAAGCTTGTGTGGCGTGAGCAATGAATTGTCCTGAGTTAAGCTAAGTGCTTAAGGGATTATTTTGAGGAGTTGGCGTAATACGGTGTTGAGACGTTTATTTTGACGGAACCTTCGAATGAGAAGGAAAGTGAGAAAATTGGGATTTGTCAATTTGTTGAAATTGCCGGAGGTTCCCTGAGGAAGTAAGCGATTTACTATCGGAGTGTGAAGTAAAGCTTACACGTTTATTTTGTTTTTGGGACGAGTCTGATATTGATGACTCCATATTGTATGTTTACGTTGGGATTGGAGAAGTTGAAGAGTCAACTTGAAGACCCGCTGGGGGAGAGGTCCTTTTGTTTGAGTGTGTTACCGTAAGGTGCACCAATTTTGTTGGTTAGACAGACAGAAGGTTTTGTGAAGCTTTGGGTGAACTATAGATAAGTGAACAAGGTGACTGTCAAGGATAAGTGTTCGCTTCCAAGAGTTAATGATTTGATGGATCAATTGATTGAAGGACGTGAGTTTCCGTGTTCGTGAGATCGCGAGTAGAATTATTGTGTTGTGGTGTCGAAGGTCGAAGTGGTATCGTAATAGGAGGCTCCACGATCTGCTGTTGAGATTGGAAGTAATCGGGTTTTAAAATATTTAAAGATTGAAAGTGTGTTGGACGACCTCCTAAGTATGAAATTGTGGTTATACGTTGAATTCCGAGATCGCAGCTTTTTACGGAATCGAAATTGGACACGCGGAAGTCAGGTAACGGTCGAAAATAGAATTTAGGGACTGTCATGTTCGCCGAGATTCGCCTGGCGAAGTGCCCTGAGCAGAAAAATGTTGTTGTGGTATTTTTGTCGTAACGGGAGAACCGTAACTTGGAATGACGCCCGGTTCGAAGCGTTGGAAAGCTATTGAAATTATCTATGAGATGGTGAAGTATTGACATGGAATTAAGCTATTTATTGATTAAGTGTGTTTGAATGTTGCAGTAAGGGATGGCAGTACGGTACGTGTTCCCGCCATAACTCACAACTTGTTTGTCCATTTGGCATGGGATCTTCTTTAATTATTTATATAAGGAAATGGTTGTGTTAATAAATGATATTTTAAGGTATTCGAAGAGTATAGAGGATTATGTTGAGCACAAGGAACTGGAGTTATCAGTGTTAGAAAAAGAGCGGTGATATACTTCCGTAAGGAAAGTTCTGCCGAATCTGATAGAACTAATTGTGGTGTTTGTGATGCTTGTTGATATAATTAGGGGATTTGCTAAAGACAACTTCAGCGAGTTTCAATTATGCAAAAGGAAACTTGAAGTGTATAAGAGAAATCATCCGACCAGTGATTTAGAGTTGGTTACTATTGTGATTGTACCGGAGTCAGAGTCTTCAAAAGTTCAGACTGAGATCGGAGATGTTTGCTGATCTTAAGAGTTTAAGGTGTTTGTTTAATTTGAATAAGACGAATATGAGGCATAGGAAATAATTGGGACTTCGAAAAGAGTACGACTTCGAGTTGAATTACCATTCGGGTAAAGCGGACATGGTAGATGATGCAGTGAGTTAGAAATATTTGCATATACCGAAGATGATGGTGAAAAGAGTTAGAACTAATTGAGCAATTTCATAATATGAGTTTTGTGAGTAAGGAGACTTCTTATGGAGTTAAGCTTTTATTATTAAGATCTGACTAGTGATATCCTTGAGCAGAATCGAGAAAGTCAGAAACCTGGGTTGAGTAGTGAATTAGTTGAAATTGATAAATTAGAGTCGAAGAGTGGATTGTCGGGTTTGTGGAAATAGTACCATGATGTGTTATGATAGGGTATGTGTACCAGATGTTGTTGAGGGGAGTAGGAGTACTCGTGAAGAAATACATTGAGGTAGATGGAGTATCCATCCCGGTGCTATGAAGAAGTAACCGAATTTGAGTAGATTGTTTTGGAGACCATGGATAAAGGGAGGAGTAGTTGAGGTGGAATATGCTGGTTAGAATTGTAGGAATTCGAAGAGTGAACATCAGAGACTGTTGAGTCTGATGCAGTCGTTAAATATTCCAGAGTGGAAATCAGGTAGTATTTTCACGAAATTGGTGTTGAGATTTCCAAAGAATTTGTAAAGACATAATTTTAATTTGAATTGTTAGGAGTGGATTAACTATTCCGTGTTGAGAATATATGAGATGCATATTGAGAAAGTGGTGAAGTTGGATGAGATACTGACGAATATTGTGTCAGATGGAAATTTGAGGTTTATATTGAGATTTTGGAAGGGCTTACAGGAAGCTTCGGGTACTAAGTTGAAGTTGAGTTCGACTTACCATCCGCAAACTGATGGTCAGTCAGAGAGGACTATTGAGTCTGTAGAGAATTGGTGAGAGCTTGGGTGTTGGATCGAGGTGGATTGTGGGATGATTAATTACCGTTGATTGAGTTACCTATAATAACGGTTACCATCCTAGTGTCGGAATGGCACTATATGTGGCTTGGTGAAATAGGGAGTGTAGGACTCTACTGTGTTGGAATGGGTCGAGTGAGAGTGTTGTGCTCAGACCTGAAAATTATGTGGAGATGGCTGAAAAGATCAAGAGGATCCAAGGAAAGATATGTTTGGAGAGTCACGTCGGTGACTGATGTTGGTCGAGCTTCGAAGTCTCAGAAGTTCGCACCGTGTTCTGTGGTTTGTATCAGAGTGGCGCAGCAGAGGCATGGGAGGAGTAACATGTTAGACCGTTTATCCCGTTGTCGCTATGAATTGGCATGATATGTTTCATGTGTCTTAGTTGAGAAAGTACATTGAACCAGGTGGATGATGTACAAGTGAAAATAATTTGATTGTTGAGGCATTGCTATTTCGTTTGGACGAGCGAGAAACAACTCCGAAGGGAGGAGATATCTTTGGTGAAAGTAACTTGGGGAGGTGCTGCAGAAGGCAGTGTGACCTGTTAGTTGGAATGAAGGATGCGGGAAGCGTATCCGGAAGTGTTCCATCAGGTAATTTTCGAGGACGAAAATACTTAAAGTGGGGGAGAGTTGTAACACCCATTTTATTTATTTAGTCATTTTGGTGTTAATTTAATTATTTTATGTTGGTGTGCCCTTAGGTGGGGTGTGTTGGTATGTGATTGGTGAGTATCCTTGATATATAAGGATCATTGGTGGTGTGGAGATAATAATATAATAGTTAATAGTAATATTGGTGGTATTATTATTATTATTATTACTATTATCATTATTATTATTATTATTATTATCATCGGTATGAATATTATTATTGGTGGGTGTCCCTGATGTGGGAGGATTATTGGTGGTGTTTTGGTGAATATAATAATATAGTGTATAATATTGATATTGGTGGGAATATTATTATTATTATTATATTGATTATAGTTACTATTGTTATTAACATTATTATTATTTTGGTGAGATAATAATAGGATTATTATTACTATTATTATTATTATTATTATTTTATTAAGTTATTAACATTATTATTATTTTGGTGAGATAATAATAGGATTATTATTACTATTATTATTATTATTATTATTTTATTAAGTTATTAACATTATTATTATTTTGGTGAGATAATAATAGGATTATTATTACTATTATTATTATTATTATTTTATTAAGTTATTAACATTATTATTATTTTGGTGAGATAATAATAGGATTATTATTATTATTATTATTATTATTATTATTATTATTTTATTAAGTTATTAACATTATTATTATTTTGGTGAGATAATAATAGGATTATTATTACTATTATTATTATTATTATTTTTATTATTATTATTATTATTATTAAGTTATTATTATTATTGGGATTAGAAAATTAAAATAGAGAAGGAGAGGGGTTAGCAGTTTTACGATACATTGTGAGAAGTTAGAGAAAGTGGAAAAAGAACGATAGAAAGGAGAGAACGGGAAAGGGAACGGAAAAGGGAGCAAAGAACGAAGGATACAGGGGAAAATCAGAATTGGCCAAATCTTGGAGGGTTCTTTCATCGATCAACCGATTAACAAGGTAAGGGGGGAGAAACTTGATTGGGATGGTATATACATGTATAGGATAGAGGGGAGTCCTTAACCCCGTAGGAAAATTCCGATCTATGAAGTTTTATATTGGCATGCTTGTTATTGTTGTTGCTAATGCTAAATTGATGCTTGATATTGATGAATTGTTGATTGGTATTGGTGAATTTGGTGTATATATATTATGGTGATGTTAGTGAGATTATATGTTGTTACTGCAGTGTTGATAGTAAATATAAATAGAGTTTTGGTGAGATTCTGTGTTGTTACTGTAGTGTGGGTAATGACCATGATTATAGCTTTGGGGAAAATTATGTGTTGTTTCTCTATAGCAGTGTTGATAGTAAATATAAATAGAGTTTCGGTGAGATTCTGTGTTGTTACTGTAGTGTGGGTAATGACCATGATTATAGCTTTGGGGAAAATTATGTGTTGTTTCCCTATAGTGTCGTTAATGACTATGGTTAGGACCTTGGTGAGATTCAGAGTGACTCTGAAGTGTCGGTAATGTACCGTAATGTTGGTTCTAGAGTAGGAAGTATAGGATAATTGGTAAGTATAATGTTTATTGGTGTGTTTGTGTTTGATGATAACTAGTAATTGATAGTGATGGAGTATAAGTCAATGTTAATGAATTGGTGTTTTGGGATGATTTGGCATATAGGGCATATAGGGTGTTTTACAGTTTTTAGGGAAAATTCCGTATGGCTTTTGAGGTATCGGTAAAGTGTGTAGGTGATGATTTTGGGAATAGGAATTAGAAACCTATTGGTTACGGTAATGTGCAAGATTGGTACTAGAATAGACTGAGGATCCGAGTTGAGATGATAGGTACAGTTTGACCTTGATGCACCGTAAGAATGATGAGTGTGGGAACTAACTTGTGTACTTGGTGATAGTACATGTTTCCCGTAATAATGACTGGTGGGCAATTAGTTGATATATATGTGGGTAGTGATCAGTGGGATCGTGTATTCCCCGAGTGTTGAGATGTGTTTATATATGGTGTTAGAGTGTGAACTCGTTTAATATCTAATTTAATTAAAATGAATGATGGGTGTATCATGTATATGATTATGGTGCAGTGATCAGTAGGATCGTGTATTCCCCAAGTGTTGGGATGTGTTCATACTTGGTGTTAGAATGTGAGATTGCTCACTGTGTGAATTGATTTATATGGTGTTAGTGTATGTTATATCTGTACATATATGCATTGATGTATGATGATATGATCAGGAGGATCGTGTGCACGTTGAGTGCCTAAATATATTAGTTATGCATTGGTGTGTGCATATCATGGTGTTTTGGTGGGATGAATCATGTCTCAGGAGGAGCGTAAGTGATTCATCCGTACTCCTTTGTGGAGAATGGTGGGGGATAGATCATGTCTCAGGAGGAGCGTAAGTGATCTATCCAGGTTCGATTGAATGAACCAATGAGTCGGTACCGCATGCATGGTGTTGAGTTGCATATTTGCATTATAATATGTTATATGGTAATTTGAACAGTAGGTTCGTCATATGGAGTTGTTGGGGGTGAATATTGGTGTGTTGGTGTGTTTTACTACCTTATTTACATGTATTACATTACCATTATATTCTGATCATTATTTCTCACCCCTTTGTTGTTGTTGTGGTCTGTGCTTCTTCGGAAGTACAGATAATCCAGGTGTTTAGCTAGCTTGGATATTGGTGTGACCGTCGAGTCTAGGATGCTCTGATACGTAACACGGGATATGGGTGTTGTAATTGTTTTATGTCAAACGTGTTGAAATCCTGTGACGTATCATGTTTTGATGTATTTTACTTTATGAAACAAATTCCGCTGTATTATTTTGAAAAGAATGAATAAAGTATTTTTATAAAATTTGGAGATGTGATATCCCACTTTTTGGTGAAAACTCTGATTATTATTATAATATTTATATTTTATTTAATACGGGAAGTGGGGTGTTACAATTGGTATCAGAGCAGGTCGGTCCGTCCGGCCAGTGTTGTTGAGTCGAGTTGAGTCTGTCCTTTGGGATAGAGACTGTGTGTTGTTTAACCTGGTGTTGTGGTTTAAATCCCTAGTATACGACATGTGTGTGAAAACACTGTCGGTACGTGTTTATTTCCTAACCTTGTCTGCAGAAGCAGGAATGATTCCAGTGGGGGAGAAGTTTGTAATTCTCCAGAATGCTACGGTGTGGTGGCTTAATGTGTTGAGGAATGCTATCATAGTTTGGTAAAGATGGTTTGTACCCCATCATGATTTCGGATGTCTATTAACAAATTGAGGAACTGATCACCCTTAATCTCTTGTTAATAGTAGACGGGATTATGTTGGATGGGATAGACGTGTCTTGCAAGCTTGTGTGGCGTGAGCAATGAATTGTCCTGAGTTAAGCTAAGTGCTTAAGGGATTATTTTGAGGAGTTGGCGTAATACGGTGTTGAGACGTTTATTTTGACGGAACCTTCGAATGAGAAGGAAAGTGAGAAAATTGGGATTTGTCAATTTGTTGAAATTGCCGGAGGTTCCCTGAGGAAGTAAGCGATTTACTATCGGAGTGTGAAGTAAAGCTTACACGTTTATTTTGTTTTTGGGACGAGTCTGATATTGATGACTCCATATTGTATGTTTACGTTGGGATTGGAGAAGTTGAAGAGTCAACTTGAAGACCCGCTGGGGGAGAGGTCCTTTTGTTTGAGTGTGTTACCGTAAGGTGCACCAATTTTGTTGGTTAGACAGACAGAAGGTTTTGTGAAGCTTTGGGTGAACTATAGATAAGTGAACAAGGTGACTGTCAAGGATAAGTGTTCGCTTCCAAGAGTTAATGATTTGATGGATCAATTGATTGAAGGACGTGAGTTTCCGTGTTCGTGAGATCGCGAGTAGAATTATTGTGTTGTGGTGTCGAAGGTCGAAGTGGTATCGTAATAGGAGGCTCCACGATCTGCTGTTGAGATTGGAAGTAATCGGGTTTTAAAATATTTAAAGATTGAAAGTGTGTTGGACGACCTCCTAAGTATGAAATTGTGGTTATACGTTGAATTCCGAGATCGCAGCTTTTTACGGAATCGAAATTGGACACGCGGAAGTCAGGTAACGGTCGAAAATAGAATTTCGGGACTGTCATGTTCGCCGAGATTCGCCTGGCGAAGTGCCCTGAGCAGAAAAATATTGTTGTGGTATTTTTGTCGTAACGGGAGAACCGTAACTCGGAATGACGCCCGGTTCGAAGCGTTGGAAAGCTATTGAAATTATATATGAGATGGTGAAGTATTGACATGGAAATAAGCTATTTATTGATTAAGTGTGTTTGAATGTTGCAGTAAGGGATGGCAGTACGGTACGTGTTCCCGCCATAACTCACAACTTGTTTGTCCATTTGGCATGGGATCTTCTTTAATTATTTATATAAGGAAATGGTTGTGTTAATAAATGATATTTTAAGGTATTCTAAGAGTTTAGAGGATTATGTTGAGCACAAGGAACTGGAGTTATCAGTGTTAGAAAAAGAGCGGTGATATACTTCCGTAAGGAAAGTTCTGCCGAATCTGATAGAACTAATTGTGGTGTTTGTGATGCTTGTTGATATAATTAGGGGATTTGCTAAAGACAACTTCAGCGAGTTTCAATTATGCAAAAGGAAACTTGAAGTGTATAAATGAAATCATCCGACCAGTGATTTAGAGTTGGTTACTATTGTGATTGTACCGGAGTCAGAGTCTTCAAAAGTTCAGACTGAGATCGGAGATGTTTGCTGATCTTAAGAGTTTAAGGTGTTTGTTTAATTTGAATAAGACGAATATGAGGCATAGGAAATAATTGGGACTTCGAAAAGAGTACGACTTCGAGTTGAATTACCATTCGGGTAAAGCGGACATGGTAGATGATGCAGTGAGTTAGAAATATTTGCATATACCGAAGATGATGGTGAAAAGAGTTAGAACTAATTGAGCAATTTCATAATATGAGTTTTGTGAGTAAGGAGACTTCTTATGGAGTTAAGCTTTTATTATTAAGATCTGACTAGTGATATCCTTGAGCAGAATCGAGAAAGTCAGAAACCTGGGTTGAGTAGTGAATTAGTTGAAATTGATAAATTAGAGTCGAAGAGTGGATTGTCGGGTTTGTGGAAATAGTACCATGATGTGTTATGATAGGGTATGTGTACCAGATGTTGTTGAGGGGAGTAGGAGTACTCGTGAATAAATACATTGAGGTAGATGGAGTATCCATCCCGGTGCTATGAAGAAGTAACCGAATTTGAGTAGATTGTTTTGGAGACCATGGATAAAGGGAGGAGTAGTTGAGGTGGAATATGCTGGTTAGAATTGTAGGAATTCGAAGAGTGAACATCAGAGACTGTTGAGTCTGATGCAGTCGTTAAATATTCCAGAGTGGAAATCAGGTAGTATTTTCACGAAATTGGTGTTGAGATTTCCAAAGAATTTGTAAAGACATAATTTTAATTTGAATTGTTAGGAGTGGATTAACTATTCCGTGTTGAGAATATATGAGATGCATATTGAGAAAGTGGTGAAGTTGGATGAGATACTGACGAATATTGTGTCAGATGGAAATTTGAGGTTTATATTGAGATTTTGGAAGGGCTTACAGGAAGCTTCGGGTACTAAGTTGAAGTTGAGTTCGACTTACCATCCGCAAACTGATGGTCAGTCAGAGAGGACTATTGAGTCTGTAGAGAATTGGTGAGAGCTTGGGTGTTGGATCGAGGTGGATTGTGGGATGATTAATTACCGTTGATTGAGTTACCTATAATAACGGTTACCATCCTAGTGTCGGAATGGCACTATATGTGGCTTGGTGAAATAGGGAGTGTAGGACTCTACTGTGTTGGAATGGGTCGAGTGAGAGTGTTGTGCTCAGACCTGAAAATTATGTGGAGATGGCTGAAAAGATCAAGAGGATCCAAGGAAAGATATGTTTGGAGAGTCACGTCGGTGACTGATGTTGGTCGAGCTTCGAAGTCTCAGAAGTTCGCACCGTGTTCTGTGGTTTGTATCAGAGTGGCGCAGCAGAGGCATGGGAGGAGTAACATGTTAGACCGTTTATCCCGTTGTCGCTATGAATTGGCATGATATGTTTCATGTGTCTTAGTTGAGAAAGTACATTGAACCAGGTGGATGATGTACAAGTGAAAATAATTTGATTGTTGAGGCATTGCTATTTCGTTTGGACGAGCGAGAAACAACTCCGAAGGGAGGAGATATCTTTGGTGAAAGTAACTTGGGGAGGTGCTGCAGAAGGCAGTGTGACCTGTTAGTTGGAATGAAGGATGCGGGAAGCGTATCCGGAAGTGTTCCATCAGGTAATTTTCGAGGACGAAAATACTTAAAGTGGGGGAGAGTTGTAACACCCATTTTATTTATTTAGTCATTTTGGTGTTAATTTAATTATTTTATGTTGGTGTGCCCTTAGGTGGGGTGTGTTGGTATGTGATTGGTGAGTATCCTTGATATATAAGGATCATTGGTGGTGTGGAGATAATAATATAATAGTTAATAGTAATATTGGTGGTATTATTATTATTATTATTACTATTATCATTATTATTATTATTATTATTATCATCGGTATGAATATTATTATTGGTGGGTGTCCCTGATGTGGGAGGATTATTGGTGGTGTTTTGGTGAATATAATAATATAGTGTATAATATTGATATTGGTGGGAATATTATTATTATTATTATATTGATTATAGTTACTATTGTTATTAACATTATTATTATTTTGGTGAGATAATAATAGGATTATTATTACTATTATTATTATTATTATTTTATTAAGTTATTAACATTATTATTATTTTGGTGAGATAATAATAGGATTATTATTACTATTATTATTATTACTATTATTATTATTATTATTATTTTATTAAGTTATTAACATTATTATTATTTTGGTGAGATAATAATAGGATTATTATTACTATTATTATTATTATTATTATTTTATTAAGTTATTAACATTATTATTATTTTGGTGAGATAATAATAGGATTATTATTACTATTATTATTATTATTATTATTATTATTATTATTATTAAGTTATTATTATTATTGGGATTAGAAAATTAAAATAGAGAAGGAGAGGGGTTAGCAGTTTTACGATACATTGTGAGAAGTTAGAGAAAGTGGAAAAAGAACGATAGAAAGGAGAGAACGGGAAAGGGAACGGAAAAGGGAGCAAAGAACGAAGGATACAGGGGAAAATCAGAATTGGCCAAATCTTGGAGGGTTCTTTCATCGATCAACCGATTAACAAGGTAAGGGGGGAGAAACTTGATTGGGATGGTATATACATGTATAGGATAGAGGGGAGTCCTTAACCCCGTAGGAAAATTCCGATCTATGAAGTTTTATATTGGCATGCTTGTTATTGTTGTTGCTAATGCTAAATTGATGCTTGATATTGATGAATTGTTGATTGGTATTGGTGAATTTGGTGTATATATATTATGGTGATGTTAGTGAGATTATATGTTGTTACTGCAGTGTTGATAGTAAATATAAATAGAGTTTTGGTGAGATTCTGTGTTGTTACTGTAGTGTGGGTAATGACCATGATTATAGCTTTGGGGAAAATTATGTGTTGTTTCTCTATAGCAGTGTTGATAGTAAATATAAATAGAGTTTTGGTGAGATTCTGTGTTGTTACTGTAGTGTGGGTAATGACCATGATTATAGCTTTGGGGAAAATTATGTGTTGTTTCCCTATAGTGTCGTTAATGACTATGGTTAGGACCTTGGTGAGATTCAGAGTGACTCTGAAGTGTCGGTAATGTACCGTAATGTTGGTTCTAGAGTAGGAAGTATAGGATAATTGGTAAGTATAATGTTTATTGGTGTGTTTGTGTTTGATGATAACTAGTAATTGATAGTGATGGAGTATAAGTCAATGTTAATGAATTGGTGTTTTGGGATGATTTGGCATATAGGGCATATAGGGTGTTTTACAGTTTTTAGGGAAAATTCCGTATGGCTTTTGAGGTATCGGTAAAGTGTGTAGGTGATGATTTTGGGAATAGGAATTAGAAACCTATTGGTTACGGTAATGTGCAAGATTGGTACTAGAATAGACTGAGGATCCGAGTTGAGATGATAGGTACAGTTTGACCTTGATGCACCGTAAGAATGATGAGTGTGGGAACTAACTTGTGTACTTGGTGATAGTACATGTTTCCCGTAATAATGACTGGTGGGCAATTAGTTGATATATATGTGGGTAGTGATCAGTGGGATCGTGTATTCCCCGAGTGTTGAGATGTGTTTATATATGGTGTTAGAGTGTGAACTCGTTTAATATCTAATTTAATTAAAATGAATGATGGGTGTATCATGTATATGATTATGGTGCAGTGATCAGTAGGATCGTGTATTCCCCAAGTGTTGGGATGTGTTCATACTTGGTGTTAGAATGTGAGATTGCTCACTGTGTGAATTGATTTATATGGTGTTAGTGTATGTTATATCTGTACATATATGCATTGATGTATGATGATATGATCAGGAGGATCGTGTGCACGTTGAGTGCCTAAATATATTAGTTATGCATTGGTGTGTGCATATCATGGTGTTTTGGTGGGATGAATCATGTCTCAGGAGGAGCCTAAGTGATTCATCCGTACTCCTTTGTGGAGAATGGTGGGGGATAGATCATGTCTCAGGAGGAGCGTAAGTGATCTATCCAGGTTCGATTGAATGAACCAATGAGTCGGTATCGCATGCATGGTGTTGAGTTGCATATTTGCATTATAATATGTTATATGGTAATTTGAACAGTAGGTTCGTCATATGGAGTTGTTGGGGGTGAATATTGGTGTGTTGGTGTGTTTTACTACCTTATTTACATGTATTACATTACCATTATATTCTGATCATTATTTCTCACCCCTTTGTTGTTGTTGTGGTCTGTGCTTCTTCGGAAGTACAGATAATCCAGGTGTTTAGCTAGCTTGGATATTGGTGTGACCGTCGAGTCTAGGATGCTCTGATACGTAACACGGGATATGGGTGTTGTAATTGTTTTATGTCAAACGTGTTGAAATCCTGTGACGTATCATGTTTTGATGTATTTTACTTTATGAAACAAATTCCGCTGTATTATTTTGAAAAGAATGAATAAAGTATTTTTATAAAATTTGGAGATGTGATATCCCACTTTTTGGTGAAAACTCTGATTATTATTATAATATTTATATTTTATTTAATACGGGAAGTGGGGTGTTACAATTGGTATCAGAGCAGGTCGGTCCGTCCGGCCAGTGTTGTTGAGTCGAGTTGAGTCTGTCCTTTGGGATAGAGACTGTGTGTTGTTTAACCTGGTGTTGTGGTTTAAATCCCTAGTATACGACATGTGTGTGAAAACACTGTCGGTACGTGTTTATTTCCTAACCTTGTCTGCAGAAGCAGGAATGATTCCAGTGGGGGAGAAGTTTGTAATTCTCCAGAATGCTACAGTGTGGTGGCTTAATGTGTTGAGGAATGCTATCATAGTTTGGTAAAGATGGTTTGTACCCCATCATGATTTCGGCTGTCTATTAACAAATTGAGGAACTGATCACCCTTAATCTCTTGTTAATAGTAGACGGGATTATGTTGGATGGGATAGACGTGTCTTGCAAGCTTGTGTGGCGTGAGCAATGAATTGTCCTGAGTTAAGCTAAGTGCTTAAGGGATTATTTTGAGGAGTTGGCGTAATACGGTGTTGAGACGTTTATTTTGACGGAACCTTCGAATGAGAAGGAAAGTGAGAAAATTGGGATTTGTCAATTTGTTGAAATTGCCGGAGGTTCCCTGAGGAAGTAAGCGATTTACTATCGGAGTGTGAAGTAAAGCTTACACGTTTATTTTGTTTTTGGGACGAGTCTGATATTGATGACTCCATATTGTATGTTTACGTTGGGATTGGAGAAGTTGAAGAGTCAACTTGAAGACCCGCTGGGGGAGAGGTCCTTTTGTTTGAGTGTGTTACCGTAAGGTGCACCAATTTTGTTGGTTAGACAGACAGAAGGTTTTGTGAAGCTTTGGGTGAACTATAGATAAGTGAACAAGGTGACTGTCAAGGATAAGTGTTCGCTTCCAAGAGTTAATGATTTGATGGATCAATTGATTGAAGGACGTGAGTTTCCGTGTTCGTGAGATCGCGAGTAGAATTATTGTGTTGTGGTGTCGAAGGTCGAAGTGGTATCGTAATAGGAGGCTCCACGATCTGCTGTTGAGATTGGAAGTAATCGGGTTTTAAAATATTTAAAGATTGAAAGTGTGTTGGACGACCTCCTAAGTATGAAATTGTGGTTATACGTTGAATTCCGAGATCGCAGCTTTTTACGGAATCGAAATTGGACACGCGGAAGTCAGGTAACGGTCGAAAATAGAATTTAGGGACTGTCATGTTCGCCGAGATTCGCCTGGCGAAGTGCCCTGAGCAGAAAAATGTTGTTGTGGTATTTTTGTCGTAACGGGAGAACCGTAACTCGGAATGACGCCCGGTTCGAAGCGTTGGAAAGCTATTGAAATTATCTATGAGATGGTGAAGTATTGACATGGAATTAAGCTATTTATTGATTAAGTGTGTTTGAATGTTGCAGTAAGGGATGGCAGTACGGTACGTGTTCCCGCCATAACTCACAACTTGTTTGTCCATTTGGCATGGGATCTTCTTTAATTATTTATATAAGGAAATGGTTGTGTTAATAAATGATATTTTAAGGTATTCGAAGAGTATAGAGGATTATGTTGAGCACAAGGAACTGGAGTTATCAGTGTTAGAAAAAGAGCGGTGATATACTTCCGTAAGGAAAGTTCTGCCGAATCTGATAGAACTAATTGTGGTGTTTGTGATGCTTGTTGATATAATTAGGGGATTTGCTAAAGACAACTTCAGAGAGTTTCAATTATGCAAAAGGAAACTTGAAGTGTATAAATGAAATCATCCGACCAGTGATTTAGAGTTGGTTACTATTGTGATTGTACCGGAGTCAGAGTCTTCAAAAGTTCAGACTGAGATCGGAGATGTTTGCTGATCTTAAGAGTTTAAGGTGTTTGTTTAATTTGAATAAGACGAATATGAGGCATAGGAAATAATTGGGACTTCGAAAAGAGTACGACTTCGAGTTGAATTACCATTCGGGTAAAGCGGACATGGTAGATGATGCAGTGAGTTAGAAATATTTGCATATACCGAAGATGATGGTGAAAAGAGTTAGAACTAATTGAGCAATTTCATAATATGAGTTTTGTGAGTAAGGAGACTTCTTATGGAGTTAAGCTTTTATTATTAAGATCTGACTAGTGATATCCTTGAGCAGAATCGAGAAAGTCAGAAACCTGGGTTGAGTAGTGAATTAGTTGAAATTGATAAATTAGAGTCGAAGAGTGGATTGTCGGGTTTGTGGAAATAGTACCATGATGTGTTATGATAGGGTATGTGTACCAGATGTTGTTGAGGGGAGTAGGAGTACTCGTGAAGAAATACATTGAGGTAGATGGAGTATCCATCCCGGTGCTATGAAGAAGTAACCGAATTTGAGTAGATTGTTTTGGAGACCATGGATAAAGGGAGGAGTAGTTGAGGTGGAATATGCTGGTTAGAATTGTAGGAATTCGAAGAGTGAACATCAGAGACTGTTGAGTCTGATGCAGTCGTTAAATATTCCAGAGTGGAAATCAGGTAGTATTTTCACGAAATTGGTGTTGAGATTTCCAAAGAATTTGTAAAGACATAATTTTAATTTGAATTGTTAGGAGTGGATTAACTATTCCGTGTTGAGAATATATGAGATGCATATTGAGAAAGTGGTGAAGTTGGATGAGATACTGACGAATATTGTGTCAGATGGAAATTTGAGGTTTATATTGAGATTTTGGAAGGGCTTACAGGAAGCTTCGGGTACTAAGTTGAAGTTGAGTTCGACTTACCATCCGCAAACTGATGGTCAGTCAGAGAGGACTATTGAGTCTGTAGAGAATTGGTGAGAGCTTGGGTGTTGGATCGAGGTGGATTGTGGGATGATTAATTACCGTTGATTGAGTTACCTATAATAACGGTTACCATCCTAGTGTCGGAATGGCACTATATGTGGCTTGGTGAAATAGGGAGTGTAGGACTCTACTGTGTTGGAATGGGTCGAGTGAGAGTGTTGTGCTCAGACCTGAAAATTATGTGGAGATGGCTGAAAAGATCAAGAGGATCCAAGGAAAGATATGTTTGGAGAGTCACGTCGGTGACTGATGTTGGTCGAGCTTCGAAGTCTCAGAAGTTCGCACCGTGTTCTGTGGTTTGTATCAGAGTGGCGCAGCAGAGGCATGGGAGGAGTAACATGTTAGACCGTTTATCCCGTTGTCGCTATGAATTGGCATGATATGTTTCATGTGTCTTAGTTGAGAAAGTACATTGAACCAGGTGGATGATGTACAAGTGAAAATAATTTGATTGTTGAGGCATTGCTATTTCGTTTGGACGAGCGAGAAACAACTCCGAAGGGAGGAGATATCTTTGGTGAAAGTAACTTGGGGAGGTGCTGCAGAAGGCAGTGTGACCTGTTAGTTGGAATGAAGGATGCGGGAAGCGTATCCGGAAGTGTTCCATCAGGTAATTTTCGAGGACGAAAATACTTAAAGTGGGGGAGAGTTGTAACACCCATTTTATTTATTTAGTCATTTTGGTGTTAATTTAATTATTTTATGTTGGTGTGCCCTTAGGTGGGGTGTGTTGGTATGTGATTGGTGAGTATCCTTGATATATAAGGATCATTGGTGGTGTGGAGATAATAATATAATAGTTAATAATAATATTGGTGGTATTATTATTATTATTATTATTATTACTATTATCATTATTATTATTATTATTATTATTATTATCATCAGTATGAATATTATTATTGGTGGGTGTCCCTGATGTGGGAGGATTATTGGTGGTGTTTTGGTGAATATAATAATATAGTGTATAATATTGATATTGGTGGGAATATTATTATTATTATTATATTGATTATAGTTACTATTGTTATTAACATTATTATTATTTTGGTGAGATAATAATAGGATTATTATTACTATTATTATTATTATTATTTTATTAAGTTATTAACATTATTATTATTTTGGTGAGATAATAATAGGATTATTATTACTATTATTATTATTATTATTATTATTATTTTATTAAGTTATTAACATTATTATTATTTTGGTGAGATAATAATAGGATTATTATTACTATTATTATTATTATTATTTTATTAAGTTATTAACATTATTATTATTTTGGTGAGATAATAATAGGATTATTATTACTATTATTATTATTATTTTATTAAGTTATTAACATTATTATTATTTTGGTGAGATAATAATAGGATTATTATTACTATTATTATTATTATTTTTATTATTATTATTATTATTAAGTTATTATTATTATTGGGATTAGAAAATTAAAATAGAGAAGGAGAGGGGTTAGCAGTTTTACGATACATTGTGAGAAGTTAGAGAAAGTGGAAAAAGAACGATAGAAAGGAGAGAACGGGAAAGGGAACGGAAAAGGGAGCAAAGAACGAAGGATACAGGGGAAAATCAGAATTGGCCAAATCTTGGAGGGTTCTTTCATCGATCAACCGATTAACAAGGTAAGGGGGGAGAAACTTGATTGGGATGGTATATACATGTATAGGATAGAGGGGAGTCCTTAACCCCGTAGGAAAATTCCGATCTATGAAGTTTTATATTGGCATGCTTGTTATTGTTGTTGCTAATGCTAAATTGATGCTTGATATTGATGAATTGTTGATTGGTATTGGTGAATTTGGTGTATATATATTATGGTGATGTTAGTGAGATTATATGTTGTTACTGCAGTGTTGATAGTAAATATAAATAGAGTTTTGGTGAGATTCTGTGTTGTTACTGTAGTGTGGGTAATGACCATGATTATAGCTTTGGGGAAAATTATGTGTTGTTTCTCTATAGCAGTGTTGATAGTAAATATAAATAGAGTTTTGGTGAGATTCTGTGTTGTTACTGTAGTGTGGGTAATGACCATGATTATAGCTTTGGGGAAAATTATGTGTTGTTTCCCTATAGTGTCGTTAATGACTATGGTTAGGACCTTGGTGAGATTCAGAGTGACTCTGAAGTGTCGGTAATGTACCGTAATGTTGGTTCTAGAGTAGGAAGTATAGGATAATTAGTAAGTATAATGTTTATTGGTGTGTTTGTGTTTGATGATAACTAGTAATTGATAGTGATGGAGTATAAGTCAATGTTAATGAATTGGTGTTTTGGGATGATTTGGCATATAGGGCATATAGGGTGTTTTACAGTTTTTAGGGAAAATTCCGTATGGCTTTTGAGGTATCGGTAAAGTGTGTAGGTGATGATTTTGGGAATAGGAATTAGAAACCTATTGGTTACGGTAATGTGCAAGATTGGTACTAGAATAGACTGAGGATCCGAGTTGAGATGATAGGTACAGTTTGACCTTGATGCACCGTAAGAATGATGAGTGTGGGAACTAACTTGTATACTTGGTGATAGTACATGTTTCCCGTAATAATGACTGGTGGGCAATTAGTTGATATATATGTGGGTAGTGATCAGTGGGATCGTGTATTCCCCGAGTGTTGAGATGTGTTTATATATGGTGTTAGAGTGTGAACTCGTTTAATATCTAATTTAATTAAAATGAATGATGGGTGTATCATGTATATGATTATGGTGCAGTGATCAGTAGGATCGTGTATTCCCCAAGTGTTGGGATGTGTTCATACTTGGTGTTAGAATGTGAGATTGCTCACTGTGTGAATTGATTTATATGGTGTTAGTGTATGTTATATCTGTACATATATGCATTGATGTATGATGATATGATCAGGAGGATCGTGTGCACGTTGAGTGCCTAAATATATTAGTTATGCATTGGTGTGTGCATATCATGGTGTTTTGGTGGGATGAATCATGTCTCAGGAGGAGCGTAAGTGATTCATCCGTACTCCTTTGTGGAGAATGGTGGGGGATAGATCATGTCTCAGGAGGAGCGTAAGTGATCTATCCAGGTTCGATTGAATGAACCAATGAGTCGGTACCGCATGCATGGTGTTGAGTTGCATATTTGCATTATAATATGTTATATGGTAATTTGAACAGTAGGTTCGTCATATGGAGTTGTTGGGGGTGAATATTGGTGTGTTGGTGTGTTTTACTACCTTATTTACATGTATTACATTACCATTATATTCTGATCATTATTTCTCACCCCTTTGTTGTTGTTGTGGTCTGTGCTTCTTCGGAAGTACAGATAATCCAGGTGTTTAGCTAGCTTGGATATTGGTGTGACCGTCGAGTCTAGGATGCTCTGATACGTAACACGGGATATGGGTGTTGTAATTGTTTTATGTCAAACGTGTTGAAATCCTGTGACGTATCATGTTTTGATGTATTTTACTTTATGAAACAAATTCCGCTGTATTATTTTGAAAAGAATGAATAAAGTATTTTTATAAAATTTGGAGATGTGATATCCCACTTTTTGGTGAAAACTCTGATTATTATTATAATATTTATATTTTATTTAATACGGGAAGTGGGGTGTTACAGTCGTCTCCACGAACTACGAACGCTCTTATTCTTCATTCTCGTCTGAATGTAAGATACGTAAGCACAAGATTGCAACGATCTTGGCGAGCATAATTCTATTCATCTTTTGTTTCTCACGTCCTTTCTCGTAGTTGTTGTACCCCAAATTTTTACCCCTATATTCCATCATCATTCTAGGAGCATCCACATTTGTTTATCTAACCATAACCTCTTTCAACTTTGATCTTTATCAAGATGCAGGTGAATTAGGGTTTCACACAATCAAGAATTAGGGTTTATATGGGTTAATCAATCAAGGTTTTGGATTGATTCTCCATATAATAAGTCTATATTTCATCAAGCACATCACATGGGATCAATTATGAATCCAATTTAAGGTTGTCACCCAAGAAAGAAGAACAATGTTGTCCAAGAACCCAAATTAGGGTTTCTCATTGGAAAAGTCAACTATAGTTTGACTTTTGATCTAAAGAGGTCTCTAATGGTGGGATCATGGTTCATAAGGCTCATATGATCCAAAAAAGTCTATACAAGAAGTTTCAAGGCCTCAAAGAACCCAGAACACTAACAATCGATTCAGAGGTTTTCGATCGTTTGGTTCATTTGACTGAAAAGTCAACCCATTGACCAACAGGGTTTTGACCCAAAATTGAATCCAATTATGTTCCCAATATTATTTCATATCTAGTAATGAATTTTGGTGACCACTGGATCAAGAATTGAGAAGTAATCGAAAAGTCAGGAAATTAGGGTTTTAAAAAGGGTCAAGCCATAACTTCCTAACCACATGTCCAAATGGACTGGTTCAAAGCTTGTTGGAAAGGTCTTTAGGAGCCTTACAAAATTTTCTGAGTGACATATGATCAAAAAATGAATGGATTTTGAGTTATGAGCAAAAACAAGGCAACAGGGGAGAAACACTTAAAAAAATTTCATGCTTTTTTGGTTTGTAAGTCAAATTTTCAGCCAACTTCAAGGGGATTTTAAAAATAGTTTCATTTGGAATTTGAACTTAAAATAAACATGAAAGTTGTAGATCATATTTGGGGCTTTCCAAAAAGTACAAGAGCATTTTATCATCCCTCATGGTTAGGGAGAATCAAAGGAAGAAAGTTGAGGATTTGTCATGTCACCAAACCAAATGCTACTCATGTCAATTGGTGCATAAACCAACATAGACTCCTATAACTACTTAGTTAGCTTGTTACATGATGTTTATATACTTTCTTGATGATAGTACAAGAGGTTATCACCAAGCAAAACCAGAATTTTGGATTTGTTGATTTGTTTAATCAAGAAAGTACAACTAAGTACACCATAAAAGAGAAACTTTTGCTCTAAACCCGCTGCAGCCTAACTACCACATCAGTTCACTCTTCCTTTCACCTTACCACCATTTGTTTACAGGATGCATTGATGCTAGAATTCATTGGAAACTTGTGCCTTTCTTTGATACAAGATCACAAGATTGATCTTGCTTGCTTTTCCTTCCAAAATACCAAGATTGTGCAAAAGATCCAAACTGACCATGCCACTTGAGCCCTCATTTTCCCTATAAATAGAACCCTACCCTCACATCAAAAGCACACGAGAGAAAGCAAGAAATCAAGCTAAGACTTTCTCATCACTCTGATCTCCACCTTCTTGCAAATCTTGAGTTTTGCCTTTGTGACCAAAAAACTGCCTTGAGCAAAACACTGTCCAAAACCATTTCCATCCATCAAACACCTCTCCTAATAATTTAAACACATTGTAAATGAAGTATATTACAACCATTACTTTCATCATAAAACATACCATCCAAAAATTCAACTGTCAAAGTTAAATAATTTGACTTTTTGCATTTTGGAAGCTACAACTTTGTCCATATCCTTTCTAGATGATCTAACCCTTCAAACACTTCATATATAAGTTGTTTGTGCTGTCAAAACACTCACGATACTTTTGTAACCACATCCTAGAGATCTGCCCTTGGAGTTGTTTGGTGTTTACTAGGAAAACCATCTTGCAGCCAAGACAATCACTTAGAAGGAACTTGGACCACTTAAATAGTAAATTTTGAACAATTTGGTGCTGCTCAAATCATCTTCATCTAACTGGGATTCTTGTAGAGGAAGCTTGCTTAGGAAGTCTTCAAGAGGCAAGTTTTTACAACTACCTATTCTTAGCATCATGACTATTTTTGATGTACACTTTTGAACATGCTTAGAACTTGTTTTAGGTCATGTATGGACTTTAAAATGCTGTTGAACTTGTGTCTTTAAGACTATCTTAAATGTTGTGCTCACCATGTGTTGAAAAACTTATTTCCATGTGCATTATTATGCGTCTGTTTAGAATTAAGGTTTGAGTGGTCATAAACCTTCTGAGTATACCATATGTGATGTGTGTGAACCTTGATTGACCTTGGAATTTGAATGTATGTGACTGTCATGGTTTTTGCTAGCTAGAGTACTTGAGAATAACTTATTTCCATATTAAATGTTGTATCCCTGTCTAAGGCCAAGTTTTGGTTGCTTGCAAACATCATTGTTATGTTGTATGTAGTGTGTCTGGACCATTATGTAGTGTGTATCATGTTTGAATATGCCCATAGCTTTGAAAATGCAAAAACCATTACCATTTTGATCTTGCCTTCTTGTTTTAAATTAAAAGCACTTTTTGCATAAACCAACATCACCACTATTTTCCTTGAAGAAAAATACACAAGTTTGGTTTTTGGTTCATAAGATTTCATTGAGTATTGATGAAGTTATGCTGGCTCATGCAAATTGAGGTTTGGCCAATGCGCTTTGGTTTTTTTTCCAAGTCATATTCAAGCTTATTACTTAATCTAGGGGGATGATACATTGGATGTATCACCACCCCAGTGGTTTACCATATGCGCGCGTATTACAATTGCCTTGCCAAACCTGAGTTCAATCCTGGTTGATCAACTTTTTTGAGCATTTTTCCATTTTTATGTGATGCATGCCATATTATCTTCTGCTTCCATTAAATTTCCAAATGCGCACTTTAGCTGGTTTGGTATTTTTTTTAGCTTGCAAACGAGGGTGCGTGGGTTCAATCCCTTTGGAAGATACTTCCTATCTTTTTATCACTTGTTCTCTTATTTTGTCTTTAGAAATTAATTCAATCATAACTTTGACATGTATATTTGTAACGCCCTCATATTGCTTTTTAGGATTACCGACTGACCCCACAAACCAACACGGGTCTTTTCAGCATGCTTTGTCCTCAATCACACACTTTCCAGGAAACTTCCCAGAAGGTCACCCATCCCAAAATTGCTCCAATTCAAGCACGCTTAACTGTGGAGTTCTTATGAACGGACTACCGAAAAGAAGATGCATCTTGTTGGTATAGGTAGTACCAATTAATCCTTATAAGCCTTCATTCAAGGATGCAGTCCCATACCTGCATAGCCTCAGGATCCCTCTCATTCAGATGTGAATTCGGTTTTCCCCTAGAAGCTGCTAGGAGTGTCCCATTGTCACGCCTCATGACACCGACAACCACTCCCTCGCCCACGGGTGTTACATGTAACCACCGTCCTCTTTCACCTCAGGTGTTACATGCCCACCAGCTTCCGCTTGGTTCGTCCCCGAACCACATCATACTTGGAGAGGTATGGCTCTGATACTATTTATAACGCCCCATATTGCTTTCAGGATTACCGACTGACCCCACAAACCAACAAGGGTCTTTTCAGCATACTTTGTCCTCAATCACACGCTTTCCGGGAAACTTCCCAGAAGGTCACCCATCCCAGAACTGCTCAAAGTTAAGCACGCTAATGTAACACCCTTCTAAACCCCACGGATAATATATGAATAATCAGAGTAAATTTCCATACATTTACAAAAGGGGATTACACATAACTTTCAAAATATCAAAACCACCTATCATGCTCATTACTATTTCAATATAAAATTATGCTTTACAAAACTTCACTTTGCATGTAGCAGCGGATTCAATTATACCACAATTTTCATAAAAGAAACATTTGTTTTTATCACATAAAACAACATCACTTAGGCACTAAGGCCAACATCATAATATTCCAATGGATATAAACACGTTTATAGAGTACATAATGTATATCTTAAACACAACTCAAGCGATCCCAGTGTTACATGACCAGAGCATGACTCGACCCAACATAATTAAATCACTAAACGGCTACACCAAAAGCGACCTCGTAACTACGAGAATTACTACTCCTTGATACCTGCACAATGTCATGTAGGACATCATTCCAACAGAAGGGTGAGAAATATTATCATAATAACAATGCATATAATTATATATACACAAATACACAAGCACAAAATACATATATTCCACATTTTCTCACCACAATTCATTATAACTCATCATGTACAATACAACATATATATAATCAAATATGGATAATCACCAAGCATATTCATCATGCACATATCCATAAATCTCAACATTCCACATGAACATACACATATTATGTTTACTCACTAATTCACAATTACACATTCACAATTCTCAAATCAACAATTCATGCTCATAAGCATACTTTCATACAATGATCACATATTCACAACTCTCAATTACACAAGTAATGCACATACGCGTATTCCACCATTCTCACCATACTTCATCATAACTCATCATATACTTCACAAAGCATATATATATATATATATATATATATATATATATATATATATATATATATATATATATATATATATATATATATATATATATATATATATATATATATATATATATATATATATATATATATATATATATATATATATATATATATATATATATATATATATATATATATATATATATATATATATATATATATATATATATATATATATATATATATATATATATATATATATATATATATATATATATATATATATATATATATATATATATATATATATATATATATATATATATATATATATATATATATATATATATATATATATATATATATATATATATATATATATATATATATATATATATATATATATATATATATATATATATATATATATATATATATATATATATATATATATATATGAAAATATGGCAATCATCAAACATATCCATAGTTCACAATTACACAAGTCATGTACATACACCTATGCATAACTTCATACAACAATCATATATTCATTCCATGAGACTCAATGCAACTCATGTCATGTGGTACCAACACTTGTTATCATTTTTCGGTTTTTACACTTAAACCGGGTCCACCCTTCTAGACCGATAACAACAAAAGCCCGTTCCCTAAGCTTTCAAACTCACCCTTCTAGGTTTGGGACAAGCCACTAGTCTCCACGAAACTAGCAAACATTGCCTCTTGACTAAATGATACATATGCAATCAACAACAAAATGCACTTAAGACCGATCACACGTCTTAATCCCATGCATTCACATAATTCCTCCCTTCAAGAATTAAACAAGATTGCACATACAACATATCATATAATCAAGTATTCATACTTTTCATCAACATATTTGTCAAACAATGCACGCATATCTTACAATATGCTCCCATGCATTAATTCACAATAATCGGATACAACAAATATGCATTCATAATTCAACCTCATTACCTTTTCAAACAATGCACACATATTCACAATATGTTCTCATGCATTCACAATATCGCATACAATCAATATGCATTTACACTTCAATATCATTACCACATTTATCAAACAACGCACACATATTCACAATATGTTCTCATGTATTCTTCACATACAAACAATATGCATATATTTGTCAAAAGACTATATTTCATAATCGATTCCACCATCTAGGATTCATGCCATACGGCTACCCACAACATATCATATCACAACATGCACAAGCTATACGTTATATAACAAAAGTATTCTGCACAATAACACATCAATCACACACGTTCGCGACGGTAAAAATCAACACAATAATATGTTTTCAATTTTCTGCTATAATTGAACTAGGTACAGGCCTCAAAGCCATTTTTTATATAAAGACAATCTCGTTAACTTACCAACGCTTCGAACGGAGGTCAAAACCGACTTACGGTTCAAGAGTTATGAATTTTCGAAGTTTTCCGAAAAACCAGAATTTTGCCTAAACACGGCTACGGGATTTTGCATTTTCGCCCGAAAATCCGACCGATTCAATTCTTTTTTTCGAAACAAATACATACTCATACTCACCTAACATATAGCAGTGAATTAGAACCATTAAACACGATTTCTACGACGTCCGATTTTCACTCAAATCTCAAACCCTCAATTATCCAAAAATGTCAAAACTCACAAACTCAACCAAATTCAATCAAACAAAATCCAATAATCACGACTAAACATTACCCGACTAAACTATGCAATTTATTTTAAATTCTAACCGTTCAAAACTCGATTCTACCGATTAAACCATTTATTCCCTAGAAATGGAAAATAGAGAAAACTACCAACAAATCCAACACAACTCATACATAATCATACACATTGATCAAATAATAATGTTTCTCACCCTTACCTTGATTGGATTGAAGCTTGAAGTTGATTCTTGATGATTTCTCCAAGTTTCCCTCTTCTCTTCTCTTTTCTCCTCTTTCTCTATTCTTTCTCTCCTTTTCTTTCTTTCTTTCTCTTATGTTTCTATCTATTTTCTTTTCTCTCCAATTTCCCTTATATATTCTTTTATTTTCTTTCCATCATAATTCTTCTCTCAAAAATATCTATCAATTCATTTCTCACAAAATATCTCATTTTATCATTAATTAGAGAATATCTAATAAATCCACATTATTCTACCAAGTAGAATAAATTAATTAAATCTATTAACTCATTTAAATAAATCTAATAATTTATTTAAATCAGATAAATCACATAAACCAATTAATTAGCACAATTAATCACTTATTGAAAAATTGGGCTGTTACATTTTTCACTTGTTTTCATGAATTGCTTTGATTCAACCTTTGATTTCCTCCTACATGTTTGATATTGTTTGAGTCACCCTTGATTATGTAACATGTTTGTATATATGTGGATATTTTCTTTACCATGTTTGTTCTTGTACTTGTAAATGCATAAACATGAAAGATATGTATTAAACTTTTGTTTGAACTGTGAAATGCTTCTTGATGTTGTAAATTCTTGAGAATGATTCATAATACCCTACCCTTACCTTGATTTATTGTGTGTCTTGATAGAACCATGGAATGTTTAGGTTTCATTATTTCATTGGTTGTTATCATGGACTTTTTTCATCTTCCCCCTTTGTGAAGTTTTAATCCTAACTTGAATTGTTGTCACCCTTCTTGTTTATCTTTTGATTGATTGTCATTAACATGCCTTGAAAATGATTGAATGTTGTTGCATTTATCTTTGTTTTATTCATATACCATGTTTGGTTCAAGTTTTAATTTGTATGAATGAGTATTGTTTGCCTACCATTGATGAACTTGTTGTTCTTACACATGTTTCATGCTTGCTCTTGTTGGTTGTTACCTTCATAATCTTTGAACTTTGTTTAAGTATTGTCTTGACTTATGCATATGCTTGAAATGTTTGGTCTTGTAAGAACTTTGTTATCATCCTTTTAGATGTTGTCACATCTATGTTTACCTTTGGTTGTAGCCATTTGGTTTAATTCTTGCATTGATATATACTTGGTTATAACCTTGTTCTTTGCTTGACGTTGTCACATGCTTGCATATCTTCCTTGGTTGTTACCATGACTATTATACCTTCATCATGTTTGAATGAATACTTATGTGTGCTTTAACTTTGTTAAAGCCTCCCTAAGTGATGGAACTTGTTAGTTCTCATCCAGTTGCCTCATTTTTTCCTCATTCCAAAGGAAAGTCTCTCTATTGACTTCACAAGTCATAGATAGCTCATTACCATCCCTTTGACTTTGTTAAGTCATATTGAACCCTAGCTTAGTTAAGTTAGAACCTACTAGCCATTAGACTTTACTTAAGTCTAAAAGACCCACCTTTACTAGGAGTGTTCTTCAACTAGAACTCTAGGTTAGAGTTTGTCAACTTTATGTAAGGATCATTGTCATGATTACTTACTCCCCTCCTGGCTTTTGTCAAAGTCAATCCCCTTGAGTGTACAACTTAGAATAGAGAGTTTTGTTAAACTCTATACAAGCATTGTTATGTTTGTTCCCTTTTGAACCTTGATCATAATCAAGTGTTCATCCACCCTCAGTGAGATGAACTATGACTGCTCTGATTCTATCCTAGTTAGGATACATAGGCAGAAGATGTGATATCTTTGCGAGAAAACTTAAAAGGTATCATTAGGTCTTTACCCTAGTCTAATCCCAAACCATGGCAAACTTAGTAAACATACAAAAGGTTCATGTAGAGTACTATAGATGTTTAGGATCTGAAATACCTACCTTCGGCATAACCAACCCCCGATCCTCGAATCTCTTAGCATTGTTGTTACATCGCACAAAAGGTCTTTCTTTCTTTAACCTTTACTTTGGATAAATCAAAGTCCGATTGTGAATTTAAAGAATTAAAATTCAAGTTAATCAATAGTTTGACATCACGACTCTCACCGCAACAGAAATAGCGACTTCATTGGGGAAGATGAAACTTAAAACTTGAGGGTTTAGCCTATTTTGTATATGCTATATTTGTGAATATTTGATTACATGTATATTTGTGAATATATTTGTATTATATTCCTGTGAATATTGGGTATCATGAGTGGTGAGATAAGTCCTAACCCGAACTTGAGTGACACATATGATAGGATGTGATATAATCAATAGTTGACTGTTGGGAGTAGTCCGAACAAGTTTGACATATGATGTAATCATGCTCAGTTGAGACCTCCTTGAGATGATTGATGATGTATGAGTAGTCATGCACTTCATTAATTGTTTCAACCTGAGAGTCAGTGAAACTGAGGACCTTTAGTAACACATTTACCTCACTAAGCCTTTTTAGGACGTAGTGCAGAAACTATCAGGGAGTAGTTCCGAAATAGTTGTTACGCGATACTAAACTCAGACTAGTTTATCCCGAGAATATTTTTGACCCATGTGAGTAGTCATGGTGGCCGATAATATCCGAAGGATTTACTATGACTCTGGGAACTTTGATAGAACCTATTCGGCAGGTACAACTAACCTATAGTACAAGTCCTGGGGATGGGTAGACCTCGTAACCCCATGCTTTAACCTTGAGCTTAGGGAACCCCTGTGCGTGCATGTGCATTGTATTTGTGAATATTTTCCTATTTGCTATGTGTGCATCATCTCATCATCTCATCATAGCATCTCATGTTGCAACTTTTTTTGTAAAACTCAGTCAATTTCTTTGTGTGAAACCCTAGACATATTGTGGATATTGGGACAAGAAACACCAATAAATACAATTTCAAGAAGCCTGATACATCAAAATTAAGAAAACTAGGGACTATGTGTCGCTACTGCGAAAATCGGCGCCGGCTCCCCAGCAGAGTCGCCAGCTGTCGCTACTGCGAAAATCGGCGCCGGCTGACAGAAGAGTCGCCACCGTGCGTTATTTATCCCACGGGAGGGAACGGAAACGCTCAGAGTAAACCTCGCACAACACGGGAAAGGTATGGTCGTCGCAACCAAAACCTGGATTCGGGAGTCGGTTACGCAAGGGGAAGGTATTAGCACCCCTCACGTCCGTCGTACTCGACGGGATCCACGCTTGTTTTCGGGTATGGATTGTTATTCTATCTAAACTATAGGTCAGGGTTAAAAAAAAATAAAAATGACTCGGCAAAGTATCGCACTTTATGCCTACGTATTCCCGCCTGGAACGAGAAATCAGAGTCAACGTAGTTCGCCTACCTACGGGAAAGGAGGGGAAGGTTGCTCGCTAGGATATCGCATCCTATGCCTACGTACTTTCATACAGCATGAAAGATCAGAGCAAACGTAGTTCGGGCCACGTACGACACAAGTCTGTCTTGGTTGATTTTATTCCTTCTGAAAAAGGTTTTCTTGATTAGCAGTCCCGGCGGACAAAAATGACGTCTTGATGAGTTCACATTCTTTTACGGAAGAAGTGTCTTTTATTGTGTCTGAAATCTTTATGATGTTTTTCTGTTTGTTTTGAGAAATAAAGAGACAGAACTCTAACCTATGGTAGCGAAGGGAACCAGACTAACCTAATGTTATCATGCATGGGTTAAGACCTAGAGTCTATCATGCTCCTCTCTTGCACAGAGAGAAACAGAGATCCTAAGGGATAGGCAGAAACAGAAACAATACAGATATAATAAAGCGGTAAAATGCATGAATGCAACAATACAAGCGAGGCAAGGGAGTCCCACTCAACCTCGAACCTAGAAAACAATAGGCAAAAGTGAACAGGATTCACTTTCAACCCACCATGGTAAACAGCAAACAATACAGTCAGGAAAACCAATCAATACATCAGGAACTGAAATACAGCAAAAATAAACAGCCACAGCAGCTCTGCATCAACATCTGTCTTCAAGTAATCTCCAAACAGCTACAAGCTTCAGTCAGCAGCAGTCTCTATCTTCACAATCTTCAAGCAAAGATCTTGATCACCAGTCCTCAGTCTACAATGGCTTTTCTTCAAGTCTCAGGCTCCAGGATGAACATCAGTCAACCAGATGAAGTGAATGAATGTTAGACAGTTAATTACCTACCAAGGGTGGTTCATCAACTATTAACATTAAACAGAAAGTTTCTCTCAAAAGTTCTATCTTTCAAATACATTCACTGATCCTTCCAAAGGAAGGAGGTGGATATTTGAAAGAGACTTTGAATCATAGAGAAAGGATGGATGCAGACAAAGCATTCCATGTTTGAGAAACAAGCTTTCTAATCTAGAGCTCTGCCTAGCTCCTAAACCCTAATCTCCTCAACAGCTGCTAGCAGGAATCTCCTCTTCAACTCTGGAAGTTGGTCTTCAGTCTCTGGATCTCCACTGGCTTCAACATCCCAAGTCTTCAGCTCTCCCAATCCCAGACAATCCCAATACCCACACAGACAAATCAATAATCCCCAGAGGGCACACCACACCAATCAATCAAATATAGCAGTAATATATCAGTAGTAGTAGGGGAATCCTAGTGATTTCTAAGGGGAACTATCCTATACCCATAACCCCTATAGTCCATACCCCAAAAATCAAATGAAAATTTCCTAAAAGAATTAAACTATCTCACCTCTGTTGATTTAAAACCCTAATTTTGCTCATGTTATTCAAGCCTAAACCAATCATCTAAAATTAACTTCTAAAAATATGAACTAAATTGCATATACAAGCTAACAATGTCCATTAATCAACCTAAAAAGAATGAGTGAAAAATATTAAAGCCACTAATAGAACAAAAATTACCAAAATCATGTATGAAATGAAACACTTAAAATATGCATTTATTTGGAAAATATGGGGAAAATATCAAATAAAAATAAAATGCAATTTTTATTTTTTTATAATTTTCTAGACTCTTTAAAGAAAATGTTAAAAAAAAGAATGAATTAAAAATATGCAATTTCTAATTTGTTATGAATTTTCAAAAATGAATGAAAATAAAAAGAAATTGAAAAAGAAAATAGAAAGAAATAAAGGGAGGGGGTGAGAATAGTAAGAAGATCCAGTTCAACGCGTTGGGCCCAGCAAGTTGGGGGTGTGAAAATGAAAACAAGCCCAATGCCGCGTTAATGAAACGCTGCGTTTCACGTGGCTGTGTAATTCCCTCCAAAATGCAGATTGAATGCCAGCCCTTGATCTTGAAGTCAATTCAACATTTTCTTTCCCATCCAACGGCCATTGTGTTTCTTCCCCAAATGAAACCCTAGGTTCAGGTTTTGCCCATGCCATGCAACCAACTTCTAATGCTTCGTTCTCCTTCCCCAAGCCATGAAACAACACGATCCAAAAACCAAAATTGATCCCCTTCTTCCCCTCTATCCATCCATGGCCATAATTCATCTTGAAACAACCTCTAACCTTCAAACAGAGAGCATTAACACACGGGTACCACCATGAATACATGCCCTGCAACTTCATTAAACCTTGAAATTCTTGATATTAACCTGTTCTACATGCCACCCTGAGTACACTAAGCTATAATACACGCTTTAAAACTCCATAACCAAAGCTTCCTTGATCTTGCAAGAACTGATACCATCTTTCGAAACTTCATGAAATGATCTTAAACTACTCATGGATGATCCCTAGATTGTCTCTATTGCAAATAACTTAAGATCTAACCCTAACAGTGGCTAATCATGGTGATTCGAATCAAATTGCATTCTTACCAAATGGATATGGTGATGATGGTTATCCCTCGTTTCAACCCTTGCCACTTGTGCTAATTGATCCTTGGATGATGGTGATGATTCCTGTGAAGAGAATTGGTGCTTAAATCCCTCGAGAATGGCAATTCACCCCTTCATGCAAGTTGGAGTGATGAATGGGAACCAACAATCCAGCCACGAATCCTTGAGCCTTCTTCTTGCTTTTTACTCCACAACAATGGAGGATGATGATGATGACAGAAATTGAGATGATTGATGAAGCTTCAATGGAGTTTGAAGAGAAAATGCAAATTGGAGTGAAGGATTCAAAGTGGTGTTTTCAAGTTCAAAGGATCACCAACCCATGCACAAATAGCTTCATTTCCTTATATAGGAGAGGATTAACAGAATGAGAAGTTTCTAGATTGGTCCTAGAGGGATCTAGAAGCTTATGGAACTTTCATGAATTTATCATTTGATGGCATTTTGAATCATATCATATCATGCTTGCACCTTGGGTAAACTTGAGTGAAAATCTCCTCTCATGAGATATTAAGAGTGTATGTATGAAAAACCAAGTTTTCCTTGCCTTGTGTTAAGCTTTACCATGTTGCCTTATGATGTAAGAAACAAATTTACAAAGGAAGTCCAATTTTTAAACCTAAACTCAAAAATGTGGCTGAACCAATGTCTTTAAAATGATGTTGGGAATCAATTTGGTATATTGGATGACCCATATTGGCTTTGTAGATCTCTCAAACCATTTTCCAACTTGAACTTTTTCAAGTTATATGCCTTTTTTAAGTCATTTTCACCACTTTTTAAAATTCCATGCTCCAAGCTTTTCCAAACTTTTACACCTTCTTTTCTAGCCTTAAAATCCCATTTTGAACAACTTTGATGTTGGGAAGTTTTTCATTTGAATCTTCCTTGTATGAGTTTTAGGCATGTGCTATGAATGACCTGTAATCACCAAATGACCAAAATACCCTTTGCTTGCCAAGACCATAAGTAGAGTTCCACTAATCATATGAAGGCATACTATACCATTATAGAAAGCTAAGACAATGAGGAACAACTCTTATGTTGACCATAAATTGATTTGAAATCTCCTTGAGGGGTAAAGATAGCTTGGAAGTCAAGTCACTTTCACAGACAAAATTTCAGATACCTCAGATGACCTGTAACTTGCAAGGACCATAACTTGAGTTCTATAAATCTCCTTGATGTCTTCCACCACTCAAATTAAAGGTCTTGAGATCCTCTACAAGTTTCATGTTGGCCAAGGATCCATTTGAAGCTTGCATTTTGACTTATCTTGCTTGGAAATTTGACCTAAATTAGGGGATTTTACACAGAAACCCTAATTTAGAAACTCCTCTTCTTCTTGATTTCTCTTGAATTTTTCTTAGCATAACAACATATCCTTATTCTTCATGTCAAATGATAAACCCCACATCTCCTCAATAGCCCTCAATGCCTTTCAACCAATCCTTTAACCTAGGGTTGACCCAGGGTTGACCCAGATGAAACCCTAGTTGATTGTCTTCAACTGCAATACTTGTGACTACACCAATGACTTGTCTCCTTCTTCAAATGACTTTCTAAGTCCTCCAAGATGTCTAGATATTCCCCATGCCTTCAATTCACAGCTCATACTTTCCTTGATGATCCCCAGAGACCCTCAGATAGGAGATAGACTCAAAGCTTGACCAGATGAACTCTCTGCTTTCAAATTCTTTTCTGATGACTTGAATGAGATTGAATTAGGATAACAACCTCTTGATAGGCTCATAGAGATGAGAATAATGATTGGTTCCCTGTTGAATGATTGGCTATGCTTGTGCTATGCAGATGAGTAACCTATGTACATGACTCTACATGCAAATGCTAATGATATTGAAACATAAACCAAGTGAATAAGGTTGAGCAAATTTTAGGGTGCAACACTATGATATCAGAAGACTTTGGGAAAAGATATGGAAAGATAATGAGCATAGTCAAGACTGGGATGGAAGAAGGAATTCTCAACACTTTGGTTCAATTCTATGACCCACTGTATCACTGCTTTACCTTCCCTGACTATCAATTGTTTCCAACCTTGGAAGAATATGCTTACTATGTGGGAGTTCCTGTAAAGGGCCATAAACCTTACAATGGATTAGAAAGCTTACCCTCACTGAAGGAAATAGCAGATGCTCTTCATCTCAAAGTATCGGATATTAAGGCTAACCATGCCACCAGAATCGGAGTCAAGGGTTTCCATTATGATTTCTTAGTTAAGAAAGCTGCTTATCTTGCCAAAGAAGGTATTATGAATGCATACATTGTTAGGAGGCACTTACCGTTCAATTCATCATCAAACACTTCAAAGAAAAGGAACCATTCTTTGTTGTGCACCTCTATTATAGAAGTTGTCCGTCATCCATTTTCCAAGAACAGACTCTTTTAAAGAAAATCCCAATTGATGGAGATGGTCCCAAAGGATAATATCTCTGACACAAGATGACATTCGTTGGTATGATCCCACCTATGATAGAGGATTTTATTTTGACTGATGTGGAACTTTCCCAAATATACCACTCATTGGGGTAAAGGGAGGAATTAGCTACAATCCCGCTTTGGCCCAACGTCAATTTGGGTTTCCAATGAAGGACAAACCCACAAATATGTTGTTATCAGGACTCTTCTATCTCAACACTGAAGCAACGGAGAATGTGAGAAATAGCACAATCGAAGTTTGGGAGAATGTTTAGAAAAAGACTAAAGCCGATCTAGGAAAGAAGAATTGTGTGGCCTTCGAACCATTCTCTTTATCGGTACAATCTCGAGCCCAAGATCTGAAGATTTCGTATCTCCCGGAGAAGAGTTCGCAGATCATTATCGTGTCATCATCTTCTGCCATTCCCATTGAGAAAATGAAAGAATACAAGAAGTTCCTGAAAGAACACAACTTGAGAGAGATACTTGGGAAGGGAAGTACCATGCACTGTTTTCTAAAACAACAAAACTCATAAGAGAAGTGCAAGACAAAGATGAACTAATAGGTTGGCTCAAACAACGTGTGATTAATGGGGAAGTAACAGAAGAGAATTTATTTTTATCTAGCGTCAAGCCTACTCAAAGCATTCATGAATATTCAAACATCCCCTACCTCTGGAGCTTAGAAAGGCATAATGGACAAATTGGTAATGGAAAATACAATGCTAAAGAAGTTGAAGAGGTCTCGCGACTGAAGTTTTTGTTAGAAACTTAGACCATAAGACCTAGTTTTCCGATGTAAAATTAGGCTTCTTGTATTGTATTTTAAAAGTTGTAACTTTTTCCAACAGTTAATGAAATAAGGGGTTTGAGTTAATTAATCTTCTGAGTTTTGTAAAATCAACTGCATTTTGCATTTGCATTCTCACATTTTTGCTAACCATTCAAGGTATTCGAAATCTTCTTTTTGCAGACATTCTTATGGATCGCAGAAGCATATTTTCATTTCTAAGCTTGATATTGGACAATCTTAGGATTTTGGGAGGCCTCGTCAAGAATTCCGCTGCATTCATCGCCAAATATGGAGATCTGCTGCCACCGTTAAACACAAGACATGCTACTGGAACTCGTTGAATTCTACGACCCGGTGTACCATTGTTTCGTCTTCCCAGATTTCCAACTACTCCCAACTCTGGAAGAATATTCCGCCTATTTGAAGGTTCCCTTGACCTTTACACCTCCCTACGTAAGCTAAGAAGAAAGGAGCTTGCAAAAGCATTACATCTTGAGCCTGCAGAGCTGTCTGCTCATTTGGTAAGTAGGGAAGGTTTTTCTAGAATGGAAGCAAGACCATTCATGGAAAGAGCCAAATTCCATTATGATAACAGGGACTTATGGATCTTTGAAGCGATCTTGGCCTTTCTAATCTATGGATTATACCTCTTCCCTAGCTGCGATGAGTTCATCAGTGAAGAGGCCATCAGACTCTTCATATTCAGAAATCCTGTACCCACGTTGTTGGCCGATACCTACTATGTTATCCATCGCCAGAGGATGTATGATTTAGGACTATTCTTATGTTACACAATACTTCTCAACAAGTGATTTATTTCACACTTGCCCAAAACTCAAGTTCTCTGGAATCTCCCCAACAAAGATGCTTGGATCGAAAAATTAGCATCATTGACTCACTACGATGTCAATTGGTACGATGTCAAAAATAGTGGAATCTCCATGATTCAAAGTTGTGGAGACTTTTCCAACATACCGGTCATAGCCACGAAGGGAGTCATCAGTTATAGTCAGATCTTTGCTCGCCGTCAGCTAGGATACCAAACAAGACCAGAACCATACCAAGACCTACTAAGGACTTGTTTTTGTGAAAAGGGTAGTGACGAAAACTTCAAAACTCAGGCCCATTTAGCCTAGTATCATCCATATTTGCAAGGAATGAATGTGGAAGAAAATGTGAGCTGCCTAGCCATAAAAGCTTATCTCCTTTTGTCAAAGGAGATATAACTTTGAAAATGTTCTACAGTCACACTTATGAAATCTCTATGGAGCCAGAAATTCTCATACCTAGAGATAAACTGAAGTTCGCTTTAGTTAAAGCAGAATGAGAAAACGCCGAATTATGGGAGCTGATCCGTCAGAATCAACACCATGCCAGACCTCAAGAAGGGGAATGATCATCTTGTTAGAATGACTAAGGCCTCCAATTTCCTGTTTTTTCCAAGATTGTAATCTTAAGAGTTTATGAATGTAATCATTACCTTTTGAAAACTATGTTGTAAGAAAGGTCTTGTTCGTTAACAAGAGCCATCTGTTGTAACAAACTTTATTTTATTAATAAGACTCTTCTTTCCCTTTCGATAGTCACGTTGTCACGTGTGTTGCTAATTTTGTTTGTAAATAAGATTATTGCTTTTCCTTGAATGTGTAGTTTCCATTTGTATTTGCATATCATTTGCATGGTGTTGCATGGGTTCCGCGACTCATTTTTTGTTCTTTTCCACCAGAGAGAGGAGAGAAAGGTCATACTGAGTCCCCACTGCTACAACACCTGAGCCAACGCTCAGAGAAGAATGGCTGATCAAGATCAAAGAAACGATCAAATTGACAATGATCTCAAGGGACTACGAGGTGACGTTAGCCAAATTATCGAAGTCCTTCAGGTAACAAGAGCAAAAATGGACTCACAAACTACAATGGTGTCTAAAATCAATACCACAACAACAAATCCTCCTCTCGTAGTAACCTCAACAACTGAACATCTGTTTGGTATCACCAGGGATTTCATGCCACCATTCAGTAATCCCCAACAATTCAACCCCCAGCCACAGACTGTTCTATTGATGACGGAATTACAAGATCCCATATACACTCAAGCAGGGGCTCAGGTACAAGTCTGACCAATCTTCAACAACCATCAGCAGATATTTGACATACCCGACGGGTCTGAGGTAGAGGTGAAAAATATGAAAAATTATGGGTCGAAATGGATATAATGGCAAGACGGATGAGGGCCATAGAAGGAAACAACGTCTTTGGTTCCGACGCTAAGGACATGAGCTTAGTTTCAGGTTTGGTATTTCCTCTCAAGTTCATGATGCCCACATTTGAAAAATACGAAGGAGAAACCTGCCCAAAGATTCACTTAATCATGTATTGTTGGCACATGGCCGCACACATTAAAAACGATAAGTTGTTAATACACTGCTTCCAGGATAGTCTTAAGGGTACCTCCGCCAAATGGTACTTAAGTTTAGATCAATCAAAGATCTATTGGTTCCAAGACATATCCGATGCATTCTTACAACAATACAAGTACAACATGGACTTAGCGCCAGATCGTCGTCAGCTCTTTAGCATGACATAGGAAAATTCCAAATCTTTCAAAGAGTACGCGCAAAGATGGCGCGAAACTGGCGCGAAACTGTCGCTCAAGTGGAACCTCCCCTGACAGAGAAAGAACTGGCTGTTTGGTTTATAGATACGGTCAGACCCGAATTCTACGAAAGGTTTATTAGTAGTATCATGGCAAATTTTTTCGATATTGTGGTCGTAGGTGTGAAAGTGGAGGTGGGTCTGAAAAGCGGTAAAGTAACAAGCTCAGCTAGTAGTGCCGGCACGAGCACGACAAAGAGGCTACCAAGCAACTTCCATAAGAAAAAGAAGGGGAAATCAATGCAGTAATGCACGAACAAAGGGCACAAAACCAAAGGATCCGTCCCCAAAGTCAAAAACAACGGTATCATCAATCGTAATACATAGCGGCAGTGACGCCAATTTTCCAAAATCAACAAAACCCTCAGCTAAGGACACTAAATGTTTATTAGCTAGATAATCACCAGCCTTATAACAATCAGCAGGTACAACAACCCAGGGCTCAAGCTCCCAGGCCAGCCTACCAGAATAGGAGGCCCAAAATACAACCAATACCAATGAGTTATACCGAACTGTATCCCATGATGGTGGCTAGAGGACTTATTCGGTCAAGAAAATTGGGCGTCCCACCTAATCCTTTACCTCCCTATTACAATCCCAACGCACATTGCCCGTTCCATGAGAATGACACTAGACATGATTTAGAAGGATGTTTTGTGCTTCAACACATTGTCAGGGAATTGATTGAAAGGAGCTGAGATGAGACTCACCTCGTTAATTGTGAAGGCTTTTGATGGATCAAGGAGAACCGTGATAGGAGAGGTTGATTTTCCGATTATGGTGGGACCCCAAGTCTTTGAAATCACCTTCCAAGTAATGGACATAAATCCTACATGTACCTGTCTGTTGGGAAGACCATGCATACATGCAACGGGCGTTGTTACATCTACATTACACCAAAAGATGAAGTTTGTCACTAATGATCAGCTGGTCATAGTTCACGGGGAGGAAGATTTGATGGTAAGCAACCTATCCTCTTTCCGATACATCGAAACCAACGAGGATGCACTCGAAACATCGTTCCAAGCCCTGAAGATCGCTCATTGTTGTGTTAATTGATAATACCGCTATAGTTTGTGTTCCATCTTTTGCCTCCACGCAAAGTATAAAAGCCGCAATGAAGGAAGGACTCCCACGGGAACAGGGAGAGGTTATAGAAGTTAACGCTCGTGCCAAGAATGATAGGTAAGGGTTGGGTTACAAACCAGCTCTAGAAGAAACATCTGAAGAAAGCATCCAAAAGCGGAAGACCCTGAAGAAAATATTTGTAAGTGGCGGGGTACAAGTAAATGCCATCATTAACAAAGATGAAAGGAGAAATCTCAACTACTTGGTGATACGAGATGGAGCAACCTTGTGCAATTGGAAGACAATAGAAATTCCTGCCATACTGCCTTTAGAGTAATGCATTGCTTGTTAGCTTTTGTTTTCTTTAAACTCCTGCTCTTGCCCAAGGCCAGCGAATCATTTTGTATGGGCCATTTTGCGATTTAAAAGATTAATGAATGAAGAAGTGTTTTTGTTAAAACTCTTGTTTTTACTTCGCCTCATCATTTTCACTTTTTATAGAAAGGAAAAAATGGCAGTCTTTTTGAAAATTTTTTTAAAAAATTGAACCCATCATCTGCATGTTTGTTGTGTGTGTCTGATCATGCTAAACCCTTTAAAACCATGCAGAAAACCTCCATCACCTACAAAACCAATGATCATCCGGTCCTTTCTAGTAGTGGTTCATTTGTTTTCCAAGCTGATGAAGAGTTTGACAAAGAGTTTGAGGTTCCCGAAGAATTAACCAGGATGGTTGAGCATGAAGAAGCCTACCTTTAGCCATATAAAGAGCCGATTGAAGTTGTCAACTTGGGTTCTGAAGAAATAGGTAAAGATTGGGGCATCGCTCAAAAAAGAGGTCAAGGATAGGTTGATACTACTTCTCAAAGAGTATGTCAATGTTTTCGCTTGATCATATCAGGACATGCCAGGACTAGATATTGATATCGTGGTCCATAAGCTCCCTCTGAAACCAGAATGTCCTCCTGTTAAGCAAAAACTCCGAAGATAAAGACTAGACATGGCTCTAAAGATCAGAGATGAAGTGAAGAAACAGATTGACAGAGGATTTCTGGTAGTTTTAAAGTACCCTAAGTGGGTAGCTAGTATCGTGCCAATGCCGAAGAAAGACGGAAAGGTCAAGATGTGTGTGGATTATCGGGATCTCAATAAAGTCAGTCCAAAAGATGATTTTCCACTACCTCACGTTGACACATTAGTTGATAATACAGTTAGCTTTGCAGTGTTTTCCTTTATGGACGGATTCTCGAGTTACAATCAAATTAGGATAGGCCCAGAGGATATGGAAAAAAAACAACGTTCATAACACCATGGGGCACTTATTTTTATAAAGTTATGCCTTTTGGATTGAAGAACGCAGGAGCCACTTATCAGCGAGCCATGGTTGCACTCTTCCATGATATGATGCATCAGGAAATTGAGGTATACATGGACGACATGATCGCAAAGTCTCGGGATGAAAAATATCACTTGGATCATCTATTGAAATTATTTGAAAGGCTCCGGAAATATCAACTGAGGCTAAATCCAGCTAAATGTACGTTTGGAGTTCGATCCAAAAAATTAATTGGGTTCATCGTTAGTCAATGAGGAATTGAGGTGGATCCCGATAAAGTCATAGCTATTCAAGAGATACCAACTCCTTAAACAAAGAAATAAATCAGAGGTTTCCTCGAACGATTGAACTACATCTCCAGATTTATCTCCAACTTAACTCCTACCTGCACGTCAATCTTTAAGTTGTTAGGAAAAGATCAGGAGTCTGTATGGAATGAGAACTACCAGTCAGCATTCGAAAAGATCAAGGAATATCTCCAAGAGCCTCATATATTGATCCCTCCAGTACCTAGAAAACCGCTTTTCATGTATATGAAAGTGCTGGAAGATTCAATGGGTTGTGTTCTGGGGCAAACAGATGAATCAGGAAAGAAGGAACACTCAATCTACTATTTGAGCAAGAAATTCACTAAATGCGAGAGATATTACTCACCTCTAGAAAAGGCTTGTTGTGCTCTAGCCTGGGCTGCCAAATGGCTCCGACAATACATGACCTACCATACAACTTTGTTAATCTCAAAGATGGACCCGATAAAGTACATCTTCGAAAAGCTGACTCAAACTAGAAGACTTGCCAGATGGAATATGCTCTTGCCAGAGTATGATATTCAGTACGTCGCCCAAAAATCTATTAAAGGAAGCGTTTTGTCAGAACACCTTGTTGAACATTCTGTAGATGATTACCAACCGCTCAAATTTGAATTCCCTGATGAGGATGTGATGTATTTTCAAAGTTTGAAACCAGAACCCAGTCTGGAGGAAGGTTTTGAACCCGGATCCCGCTGGAAGATGATGTTTGATGGAGCATCCAACAAAAAAGGACATGGTGTTGGGGTTGTTCTGGAAAATCCAACTAGAGGATATACTGCTACTACTGCTAGCCTTTGCTTTTCCTGTACGAACAATATAGTTGAATATGAGGCCTGTATCCTGGGACTTGAAGCTGCCATCGATCTTTGCATCAAATCTTAGAGGTGATTGGCGACTCTGCCTTGGTAATCTACCAACTCAAAGAGGAATGGGAAACTCGAGATGAGAAGATGATTCCCTACAAAGATTACATTTTGGAGATGATTGAGTACTTTGATGAGATCACCTTCAAACATGTCTTGAGGGCTAAGAACCACATGGCAGATGCTTTATCCGTGCTAGTATCAATGTGAAAAGTCTAGTTTGTCAACGAGGCACCTTTAATCTGCATTTAAAGAAATACCGCACTAGCATACGTTATGATGACAGAAGAGGAATCCAACGGAAAACCTTGGTTCCATGACATCAAAAAATTTCTTCAGAATCGAGAATATCTGGATGATGCCTCTAAGATTGACAAGAGGGTGATACGAAGAATGTCATCTAAATTCTTCATCAATAATAATATTCTGTAGAAAAGAAACTAGGCCATGGTTCTGCTTCGATGTGTTGATGAAAGAGAGGCAGATCTATTGATGATAGATGTGCACGAAGCAAACTTTGGCACTCATGCGAACGGCCATGCCATGGCAAAGAAAATCTTGAAGGTTGGTTATTACTGGTTGACCCTGGAGACAGATTGTGTCCTTTTTGCTCGGAAATGCCACAAATGTCGGATCTACACCGATAAGGTGCATGTTCCTCCGAATCCTCTTAATGTGTTAACATCGTCGTGGCCATTTGTAATGTGAGGCATATATATGATCAGGGCGATTGACCCCAAAGCATCCAACAACCACCATTTCATCCTCGTCGCTATTGACTACTTCACCAAATGGGTAAAAGTTGCGTCCTACACAAACGTAACCAAACAAGCAGTCGCCCGTTTTATCAAGAAGGAGATTATCTGCTGATACGACATCCCTGATCAAATCATCACTGACAATGGGTCAAATCTGAACAATGAAATAATGAAAGAACTTTGTGATAGTTTCAAGATCAAACATCACAACTCTTCTCCGTACAGACCAAAAATGAACGGTGTTGTTGAAGCTGCAAACAAAAATATCAAGAAGATAGTACAAAAGATGGTGGTAACCTACAAGGATTGGCACGAAATGTTACCATTTTCCTTACATGGATACAGAACATCAATACGCACTTCAACAGGGGCAACCCCCTTTTCCTTGGTCTACGGGATGGACGCGGTGTTACCCATCGAGGTTAAGATACCTTCGTTAAGGATCTTAATGGAAGCCGACCTTGAGGAAGCCGAATGGATAAAGGAAAGATTCGATTCGCTAAACCTCATCGATGAAAAAAGGATGACCACAATGTGTCACAGCCAGATGTACCAGCAAAGGATGAAAAGAGTTTTTGATAAAAGAGTTCACCTCAAGGAATACAAGGAAGGAGAACTCGTGCTCAAAAATCCTGTCAGTTCAAAAGGATATGCGCGGAAAATGGATGCCCAACTATGATGGGCCCCTTGTCATAAAATTTTTTTTCTCTAGAGGCTCTCTAATTCTTGAGACAATGAACGGCGAACAGCTTAAGTACCCCATCAACTCAGATGTAGTAAGGAAATATTATGCCTAAAAGAGGGCTCGCTAAGTTCAAAACCTAGAAAGGTAACTCAAGCAAAAAAGGAGTATCATGGTGAATTGAAAACTCGAAGGGGCAATTCAGGAAAAAGTTAGGGACAAGGCTTTCACTCGATCAGAAGTTGTTAAGCCTGCGAAAGATAGTCAAAGGATCACTATCCGCCATCCTCGTCAGAAGCAGCGAATCATATGGATTACTAGTTAGTAGGGCTGGATCATTATTGGATTTTGTAACCCATCTTGTTTTGTTTTTCCATTTTTCCAATTGTAATTGTTCTTGAGACTTTGCCATTTGTAAGGTTCTCTCCTATTAATGAAATCAGATTTCCGACCAATCATTATTATGATCTGTATTTTTCTTGTTATGCAAATTTCATTTATTCATTAGTAACGTGTTTTGAAAGCAAAGTGTTTTGAAAAAGTAAAAATTGTTTTGAGAAACTAATCTAGCAAACAAGTCATAGCTTTAAAGGTATGACATGACGGTATTAAACTCCTCTCAAAGCATTAGAAAGCTTAACACCATCTTCGGACAAGGTTGCACTCAGAAACTGCCATGCTACCAAAGTCGTGACTTCTCCTCCGCAAGTTTGCAAAAGCAATGAACAAATCCCTTCTAGAAAGTTACTCTACTCTCCCTAGTGAAAGATTTTATCCTGGGTAGTGACGTTAAGACTCGGTGTGATTAGTTTTCCTCCCTGTGGGATTGTTTCGTTTTCCTTCTCTCTCGTGAGTCGGTCTGCATTTACATTTACATCATATCATTAGCATACGTATTTGTTTGCATGCTCTTGTTTTTGGCTTGTAGCCTTTGATATCCTTTGGTCGTTACCAATCATTTTGCTCCAAACCTGTTGTCGTGGGTTCGCTTTGTGGTCCGTTACCCTAACTTTGTCAAGTTGTCTGGATTAAGTATTATTGTGATAAATGCTTATATCCCCCAAAAAGACTAGTCGTAACTAGTAGGTTCCGATGCTACTTATTAGTGTCTACCAAGATGTTAGTTGTTACTAATGCTTACCTTTGAGATCAGGTGTTCACTAAAATCTATGCCAGCTAAGGTTTCGTTGGTTAATGGACTCCGCTGAGACATAATCGTTACTATGTCTTTAAAATCCAATTGTCATTGGTACCTCGATTTGGTTGTTCCCAATCTTTTCTGAAAGTCAAGTAGTTACTGGCATTGATTAAATCCAATCGTTATTGGCACTTTGAGCTAGTCGTCACCAATTTTTCCTAGTTAAGCCCAGTGGTTACTGGCATCATGTGAAACCCAATTGTTATTGGTATAAGATTTAGTTGTCATCGATCTTCCCCGTTTAAGTCCAGTAGTTACTAACATTGCTCGAAAGAAGATTTTATTATGAAACGAGGTCGTTACCCGTTTTCCCCAGTTAAGCCCAATAGTTATTGGTATCATTTGAAATCTAATTATTATTGATACCTTGACACTGGTTGTTACATGTCTCCCTATTGAAGTCCAGTAGTTACTAGCATTGTTTGAAAACCCAATTGTTATTGGTATGGAGCGTGGTCGTCACCCGTTTTGCCAATGTAAGTCCAGTAGTTACTAGCGTTGCTTGAAATCCAATTGTTATTGGATTAGGTTTGGTTGTCACCAATCTTTTCCAATGTCCAGTAGTTACTGGCATTATTTGAAATCCAATTGTCATTGGTACTCCAATTTGAGGTTATCACAAATTTCTCAGTATAAGTCTAGTAGTTACTGACATTGTTTGAAAGAATTTTATTGTGAATATGGCTGTTACCTGTTCTCTCCAGTAGTTACTGGCATTATTTGAAATCCAATCATAATTGGTACTTTGATTTGGTTTTGACCATATTTTCAGAAAATCCAGTAGTTATTGGCATTGTTTAGAGATCCAATCATTATTGGTATCACTGTCTTGTCCGTGACCACATCCTCTTGAAATTCTAGTCGTTACTAGCACCCCCCCCCCCCCCAGAAAGTCCAGTAGTTACTGGAGTTGTTTGAAGATCCAATCGTTATTGGTATGACATCTGGTTGTTACCGATCTACTTTTCTAAAGTCTAGTCATTACTAGTATCTTTTAAAGTCTGTTGGTTTTTGGAAATGTTCACCTATCTCTAAACTAAGAATGTTTGATTGTTACCAGTATCTCCAGTAGAGCCTCGGATGATTGGTTGTTACCAACATCCCAAACATGTCTGTATTCTTCAACAAATCCCGGAGATCTGGTGGTTACTAGCTTCCTCGGTGGGTTTGGTCTTATTTCTAGTCTCCTCCCAAAGATCCCGTTTGAACTCTTCATTAAGGGAATCCCTTTTGTTTGTCCCCAATAAGGACTGCGTCTCTGGTCTTTGGCTTCCCCAGCTGGAGTCCGAGTCTATTAACTCTTGTTCCCCTATGTGGTTTCTCCCTTGGTACATTTCCCCAGTTGAGATTTGCATTTCTCCAGTGAAGATTTGCATTTCCCCAGTGGAGATTTGCACTTCCCCAGTGGAGACTTTCCTTTTCCCCGATGGAGATTTGCATTTCCTCAGTGGAGATTTGCACTTCCCCAGTGGAGACTTGCCTTTTCCCCAGTGAAGTTTTGTCATCCCCAGTGGAGTTTCTTTCCCCAGTGTGTCGGGTCCCTAGTGAGTGGTTACTCGTTCTTGTATTGTTCATTTCTTTTGCTTGTGTGTCAACATTTTCTTCCATCTGAGCATCATAAAGCATCATTTAGAATTCATTGCATTTTTGCATTTGTCCTTTTGCATACTATCGTATCTAAGGGACAAAATTTTCGGTTTGCTATATTTAAATACCTTTCACCATGAGTCTATGGAGATTTTCATCTCAGAGGTTTTCGATCGTTCGGTTCGTCTGACTGAAAAATAAACCCATTTACCAACAGGGTCTTGACCCAAAGTTGAATCCATTCATGTTCCCAATATTAGGTCATATCTATTCATGAATTTTGGTTACCATAGGATCAAGATTTGAGAAGTAATTGAAAAGTCGGGAAATTAGGGTTTTGAAAAGGGCCAAGCCATAACTTCCTAACCACATGTCCAAATGGAGTGGTTCAAAACTTGTTAAAAAGTTCTTGAGAAGTGATCGCGACTTTCTATGTCTAATACAACTTAACTGCAAATGCACAGTCTATCGTGTAGTAATAAAAGATATCGATCCCACAAGGACTCGTAATCAAACTAGTGTTCTCGGGAGTTACTATGTTTAGCTAGGTAGATAGTGTTTAAGGGAATAATTGCTATTACTAAAGGGAACTAAAAGCGTTACTTAAATTATAATTACGCGAATCGATATGCAATAATTATGTTCTTCGGGGATTTGACAAGTTACCGGTATATAAAATATTTTCATAATTTATTTAAGAAGAAAAATAGTGATCTAAAGACCTTCGTCTCACGATGGTTGTTGACGCTAGTCGCAACTTTAAGGCGGAATGTATATTGTTGCTATCCCGTTCGGGGTTAAAATCGCTTTTTGGAAATCTCTAAGTTCCAATCTATTTTAAAGTGCTTTCGCTGTTATTAAAACAAATGCCTAGTGTTTACTATCTTGTCTTAGCCGCAGTTGTCGCTTGTTGGTTCGTACCTTAATTAATTTCCCACTGTCGTGGCAAAACTACTTTCAAATAAGTTCTCGTTGTCGCGACGAACGTTTATTCAGGAAATAAGTTTAAACACTCAAGCCATAAACAACTTTTGAAAAAGAAAGGTTTTAACCAGTTATTATCATATCCCGTCTGAATTATTATTACATATCGATTACTCTGGTTTAGCTAGACATGGATTTGGAATAAGTAAAGCGTAAATAAAAGCAGAAATTTAGAACATTCATATTGCTTGGAATTAAAGTTACAATTAACGAAATAATAAAAACCTGTAACGTATCCAATTGGCTTTTGGCCAAATCCCAACGATGTCGGCAGGATTGTATCTTCAAACCAACAGAGCGCACAAATGAATATTGCAGAAATGGAATACAGGAAAAAGGAAAGGAAACAAAAACAACAAGACTGAAACTAAATTTGCTCTGGAAAATATTTGGGCAGCACTTCGTTATCTGAATGCGGCTCCCTTTCTCAGCTCCCCTCCTTCCCCTTTTATAGAGGTGAAATGCTAACGGTTATAATTTTCAGAAGGTGGACTTGGAGTCAGAGAAAATAGGAAGTAGTGGTCCATCATTTTGGGACTTGGAACTGATTTTTGCACGTTAAATGAGGTTCTGCGTTTTTGCATGCATGACGGTCGTCATGGTGTGTGACGGTCGTCATGGATGTGTGACGGTCGTCACAACAGCAAAATGCGCATCTGCTGTTTTTCATGTTGTTTTCATCTGGTTTTTGTCCATATTTCATCTGTAATTGTTTCTTTTCTTCATATTGCTTTGTTTGGACATGATCTTCAAATACCTGCAAAATATCAGACAAATAACATGGAAAGAACCCGAAATCGGATTGAAACCAGTCAAATATTAGTTGAATTATACGTCAATATATATATATATATATATATATATATATATATATATATATATATATATATATATATATACGATTTCGCGTTATCAAACTCCCCTAAGCTTGAATCTTTGCTTGTCCTCAAGTAAAAACAGGAAGAATAAAAGTCGGCAAGCACGAGGCAGCTTCCTCGTTCAGAAAGTTGGGAAAAACCGGGATTCTAAATAGGAACAAAATGAGTACGGTGACGACACTGGACTATAAGTCTTCGGAGGTCTCCTTTTTATGCAAATCGGTCCCAATCACGCTACTGCAGCTTGGTATCAAGGTTCTCGTGTCAAGTTTACCCTGTTTGTTCTAGCGCTATCACATTAAGCCCGTTATCCATACACTTTCATGGCAAGTCAACCTGTTAGTGAATATGACCTCATTACTATTTTGATCTTTTCATTGCTCATAAGCTTATACTATTGATTTTTTCAATGAGTTTTTGTACCGTTGGGCTAAATGCTCGGGTGAGGAGCACCTAACTTAGAGGGAACATGTCTCTATACTTGGGCTATATGGCTTTCTTTCCATGATTTTTCATCTTTTTAGAGATCATACACTTATTTGCATTGGTCGCTCGCTTAGAAGTGTTTAGGATGGTGCTGACTGCTTGTATAAACTACTTGGGGCTGAGTTTGCGTAGAAACTTGAAACTTTGGTACACGTAGGTAGTGAAACCGACTCGCATAAACCGGAGGTCTAAGGTGTCAGGACGGTACTGGTTTTGTTAGAATTTTCGTCTCGGAGTTTCAAAACTTGGTTTGAACTTTGGCGCATTCTCGTGATGCTTTTGAGGAACGACTGAAAAAAAAAATTTATGTCGAATAAAGTGGAGAAATTTGCGTAACGGAAGGAGATATATAAAAGAGCTTTTATTTGCTAAAATGGGAAAATGTTTGAATTGAAATTACTGAATTGAAAGTACGCACGACCGGATGGTACTTGCCATCGGCCTTGGAGCGGATAAGGTGAGAAGCTCTGCAATGGTCGGCGTCGAGAAATACCGAAGGAATTGTATGGAGATTCTGGAGTTGGTTACCGAGGTTCAGCCCTAGTGCAATGGAGGTAACAATCCTGCCAAAGTAAAATGGCTTAGAGCCATGGTTGCAGTTGGCCTGAATGTGGGCCAGGAGGAACGAAGCGGCGTTGATGGGCTCGGAATTGAACACACAGCGGAGAAAGAAAAGTTCTTTGGAGTTCACCTTATGGTTGCTATCCCTTGCGAAGATGGTATTGCTCAGTGCTCGGTGGAAATACCGGATGGTTGGGTTGTGGATGTGTGTTGCATGCAGAGAATCCCAGCCGTCGGCATTGATTCTGGTCAATTGGTACCAAAGCGCAAAGGCTTCATGTTGAAATTGTTCGATAATGCAGCGGTAAGCATCTTCGCCGCGAGGGAAATGTAGGATGTCGGCAATCTGATTTTGATTCAGTTGGTAGTTCGTGCCGAACATACGGAAGCAGGTGGCGCCGGAATGTTGGCTGAGGTCGCCGCTGGAGGTGAAGTAACTGAACGAACTGAGGAACTCAAGGGTGAGTTGTTCGTAAGTGGGTGCGGATTTATGCACAAATGCCAAATGCCGGCTCTCTGGAGCATCCAAGTGACGCCGTCAAGGAGGCCGAGCTCCGTGAGAGATGGTATGTGCGGATAGTGGGTCGGCTGTAGCAACCGTTGATGGAAGGCGACATAGTTTGCTCTCTGTTTCTCGCCAGAGTCGCCGTCGCGGAACATGATATTGCTAAGGTCAGGGGTTTCATTGTTTCTTGCCATGGTTGGATGATGCTGATGAAATGGGGATTAGGTTGTTTCTGTGGAATGAGAAATGTCACAAAAGTGGATTATGAAGATGAAATGGGAGTTGGGATTATATGTAGTAAGGAGGGAAAACGAAATTTTGAAGTGGGGTTTGAGTGTGTGGTGATTGGAAGTTGATAAGATGGGAGTGGGGGAGGAAACGTAACCTTTGTTATAGCAGATAACAGGTTTTGGACTCGTGACGGTCGTCACACATCTGTGACGGTCGTCACCCGTGTGACGAGCGTCATGCTTCTGTGACGGTCGTCACACCAGCAAATTCTGCAAAACGCAGAATTTTGCTACAGGGGTGCTTTTATCATAGTTTTAAGGCTTGTAAATGATATCTCAATGTATTAAATCAGCCAAGAAGCATATGATAACGTAAAAACAGAATAAAAGAATAATGAATAAAATTGAAATAACATTTAATTAAAATGATTGTTTTTAATGTAGTACATAAGTGAAATGAAACGATGCGAAAATCAAAATAATTGAAAACGTACGGAAAAAACAGGAAAAATAAACTAAACTAAAGCTAAAATCTCAGTCCTTTTGTGCCTTCAATTCGTCAAACTTCCGGGCGTAGTAATCGAGCTGGTCACAAACTAAGTCCATGAAAACTGCTAGTTCGCTGTGTATGCTTGTGATTTCTTCTCTTACAGTGGTCAGAGCTGCGTCGACGTTGTCTAATCGGTGCAGAACAATATCCATTTTGTTAGTGGTTTCTTCAGGAATGGGCTCAGGATAGGTGTTGTGATGTGGAGGGGTCTCAGGGTCTACCTCAGCTTCTGATACAGCATCCACATAGTACATATAATCATGTGCTTCAGAGATGTGATCACTGTCGTACATGTAATTCTGTGGTGTTGATTGAGGTGAAGGAGGTCCCATAGGCTCATCCAATTCATAAACCCAATTGTCCGTGTTATGGATACTCGTCATCTGATGATTTGGCAATGTGAATAGCTGGACAGGTTTGTCATTGATAAGGTACTCGTAAGGTCCAGGTCCCATGGTTCTTAAAATGCGCCTGTTAAAGCAAAACTGGATATTCATGGGTCGGACGGTGCCAAAACTAGTGCTTGCATTTAGATGGAATCTAAGGCCAAGCTCGTGGGCAATCATTGTCACGAGGCCTCCTATTAGAATAGGTGAGTGTGGTTCTTGAGTGAGGCGTAGGAAGGATCTCAGCATAAAAGGCACGAAATTCACTGGACGGCCCTGAGAAGCATAGAACAAGATAAATAACTCTTCTTTAGATACTGTAGTAATGTTTTCTTCTTTTCCGAAAAGGGTGTGAGCTAGGATCTTATGAAAGTATCTGAAAGCGGGGTTATGAATCTCATCATTATACATGCCATTTGGGTCAGGGTAATAGTCTCCTGTGATTTTGCCCCAGAACTGGTTTAGTTCAAAATCAAGATCGTCATCTTCGGCACTAATGAACACATGTGGTCCGCTAGGAAATCCTAGGAGGTTAGCTAATGACATCCGGCTATGGGTTTGGTCCATTCCAAACATCCTAAAGGTGATCAGTTCTGTGTTTGATCCAAAACCATAGTTGGGTAAGTACCTAAAGGAACTAAGGAATTCGTAGGTGAGGTCCTTATATGTAGCAAAACGGGTTTTCAAGGAGGTGTTCTCCCAGCCTAATTGATTAAACAAGAATTGAATGCTATCAATAATTCCTAGCTTCTCCATGGTAGACTTATCATAATACAGTGTTAAGGCGATGTCTCTCTCAGTTAATGCTTCAAATCTTGCCTTTTGAGCTAATCCTCGAAAATGAACCTTTGTGAAATCGTACGCGGCCATACTCGCAAGTTAGTCGGAGAAAAACAGGAGAAGGTTTGAAGGCTTTTAAAATCCTGAAAAGTTTAAAACATAAATTTTAAGTCAGAATTTTTAGAAACAAAAGGTGGTAGTGTCATACCCCAAATTTGTCCTACCCCAGTATAGCTTTCATCCTGTATATCCACCCACTATCTATAACTCAAAAATTTCAGATAAATTGTGTTGTTTTCCTGTTGTTTAAGTATGTGCTTCATTAGATTGTGTCTAGTCATGAATGGGTGCAGTACGAGCTGGGAACCTTTTTGTTTGACCTAATCTTAGTCCAACAAGGATATGTTTCAAGATCAAGTCTAAGATAGTTTCAGTTAGGGTTGCTGCAACAATGAAAATCTCTATGTGAGATCAGGATGTTTGTGGATCAGGTTGTCAGGCTTTCTCAAAACAAGTACTCCAGCAATGGCTAGATCATTCGAATCAAGTTTTGTACAATATGTCAAAATTCACATGATATGTCATTTCGATGCCTTTGTTGCTTATTCGTTTCATGGTGGAAAGTCTATCTTAGTAGCGCGAGTGGTGGAGTTAAGATTGTGTATGTAAAGAATTCAGAAGTGTTCGAAGGTGAACCCAAGATGCTATCCATTTCAAGGAAAGATTTAAGATTAAGTTTAATTGAATATATGAAGTTAATTTCAAAAAAAGAAGGTTTCATGTTTTCAATTATTATGGTTCTTAAATCATGAATTGAATTGGCTAAGGCATTGCAAAGTAAACTCAAAGCCATATCATTCTACAAATCCTAATCTCATCCAAAAGTCTATGTCACTTTACCAGTATCATAGTATCATTCTTATGTTGAAAAATCAATGTTGAGTTTATAAAAGCCCAAGGCGCAATTTCCACGAGGTTTATTATCTTTGTTACTTATCCCAAAACATATCACTGTTGTAAACCCATTATTCTATTATCATTTGGGAGAACCATTATGCGTAACCATCAAATTACTCAATAATATAAAAAGCAAAACAAAATGTGCATATTTGTTTCCAATTGGATCTCTGTACTGCAAAAAAATTTATCAGTATTAATCAAAGGTTCATGGCCGGTTGACTTAAACCATAATTGGTTCTTAGCACATCCAATTTGGCACATCCAGCAAATTTGGGTGAATTCATAAATCGTGAGTCCTGGGGCAGAATTCATTTGTTCCTCTATATCACATGACCCCACCTAGAACCATCACAAAGCCGCACTTAGAAAGCCCGTACAGTCTCGCAATGTGAAAAATTAACAGCAGCAGAATTGTTTTCATGACAGCATTATTTCCTGCAAGCAACCCAACAATCACAAGCAGCAGATCAGAAAAAACTTTGATAAAAGTATGCTAGCATGAGTGGCCAAGTGAATTAATTAGGAGTTCTGCGGTGGCCACTTCCAGAGTTACGTAGAGCCGACAACCAAGTTTTGATTCGCATGAGCATATACTATTAGCTTCAGCTTTGCTGCACCACATATTGCATACTGCCAAATGAAGGGAAGATGCTTCAAGAAAGTGTGAGCAAGATACTAAGGCTACGAATCATATAACACATACCGTATTGTTGCTCTCGCTGCAAGTCATTATGCAGTCTAGCCACGGTATCAACACAGGTCGAATATCACTTTGTGACCAACTTCGGTAGACGTTATTAAAGTTGCAAACCTGTGACAGATCAAGTTCAATTTAAAATGACAGCCATATGAAAAATGTTGATGGTGTTTTCATCCGAGGAAGATGATGTTTGATAAACCAAAGTCCTCGAACATTACGGCATTGTGTTCCGCCGAATTTTGAATCATGATTCAGCTGCACCTACACCTGCATACAAGTTATTATATCAGTGTAGAAAGATGAATTCCATATGAATCACAGTTGCACACAAGTCGTTATATCAGTAAAAGCAAACCAAGACCTCCCTCCTTTTCAAAACACAAGGAAAATTCTTTTCTTGCCATAACATGAAAATCATTTCATACAAATAAGAGAAAATAACATAATTATCCATACCCCACGAATTGGTTTTCGCACGGTAGTTAGAAGAGTATGGCCTGCGGATAAGGCAAGCATCTTCCAAAACCTCCAGGTGGACTTGCATTCTCGTTCGATATGTGCTCCAAATGACTGGCATCCAAGGGATTGAGTAATACCTTAATAAATTTCTTAACAGCAAAGGACAGGACCCCACACAGCGAAAATGTGTACATCATAACCACACCTCCAGCCACGACCTGCAGAGGGACAGTCCATAGGGTGTTAATCCCTCACAACCGTACACCAAAGTCGTGCCAAGTTGAAAAGAAAACCGTCACGTGCAGTAGATAACAAAATTTGATGAATGCTAACACAAAATCACAGCAGCCATTACCTTTGGTAAAAACCAAACTGTACCTGGATTTTCAATAAGCAACGCGGAGGAAATGAAAAAAAAAGCAAGCAAAAATGCCGCTTCACAAATGTGCGTTACCCCTGAAAATTGCAGCACAAACAATCCTATCAGCTGCCATATCCCACTAGACTATGCAAATAAGCAATGCAGAAAGTTGCGAGAGTCCGCAGCAGGTCCGCGACGCACCCACCGTGACAAGCCATTCCCTTCTACGAGCTATCACCTCACCATTTTTAGTGTACCAGCTAATCCTGCACGAACCAAGACATTTAACCTTGCAAGCCATATTCATGAATATTACATTTCTCAACTTTTAAAATGAAAATTCAAAATATGAAAAAGGTACAGGGGACCACTTGGATACAGGGATACCTTCAATAAAAAGTGGTTGCTCAATTCATTTGGATCTCGCAGCAAAAGCAACCATAATCATTTACATCAAGCCACAACCAGCAAAAGGACAGCAGTAGCAACACACACAACCTGCAAGGTTGTACTACACAGCAGACACCAACATTTTGCAAAACGGCAACACATCAATGATATCTCTTTTTTTTTCTCTCGAATTTCTCTTCAATTTGTCTTTCTTTTTCAGTATAAAGGATAAAACACAATAGAAGGAGAGAGGGGGGACAAACCTAGCCGCCACCTTCTTAGTGTGGAAACCCTTTCACTCTTCATCAGCTACAAACCCCAAAAGACATTCAGCACTTGAGACCCTAACATTCTTCAAACTTTCATCCTCAAAAAACACAACTCATTTCTTCAACCTCTCCCATCTTCAAACGCAAAACCTCATCTTCAACCTTCAACTCTCTTAAACTTAAAAAATATATACCTTCTACCTCCCTCAGCAAACCCCAAACATTATACCCTTCAAATAGAACCTTCATACAACTTCCTCTGGTTTCTTCTTCAAATACCAACCGTAAATCACATCCTAATGTTAACCCTTATCTCAAAACCCCTTCTCCAAACCCAAACAAAAAATGAAATAGGGAGAAAAATAAAGAGTTTTCTAAAAGCAAAATCTGTTTATGAAAAAAATCATCAAAACCCGCTTACCTTTCTTCCTCACCCTCAAATTTCCTCTTCGCCAACTACAACAAAACCCTTCAAACCTCCATCGTTGAAACCCCCAAACCCATCATCTGAATCTCCAACCTACATCTCTCTCCCAAGCCACTCGCGAAACCCGTCATCGCAAATCTCTCAAACCCTTTTCAATCACCATTGCGACCCCATTAAATTTCTCCTTTTAAACACCCACTCAAATCGTTTTTGAAACTCATTCAATCCCTAACCATAACTTCCAAATCTGTCCTTCATCGAACAAAATCTTAACCACAACAAGACCAGAGCAGGAGAGGTGAAGAGATCGAGAGATGGGTGTTGGTGAGGAGTAAGAATCAATGAAGCAAGTGTGGACGCATCAGATGTGGTGAAAGAAGGTCGGGTTTGTAATGTCTTTCCTGCTTCTGGGTTTGGGCATAAACACGCCAAAGAGGCAATCCTGACGTGTTTTAGTTGATTAATATTTTAACTTGTGTTGGTTTTGGTGTATCATTGTTTCTCTTTCTTTTTTTTAAAATATTGTTCTTAAGAGGTTAAATTATAGGAATGTTTGGTGATGATTTTGGGCTTAAGAGCCCACGCGGAAGCTGTTTTTCATACCCCTCGTTTTGTTTACAGCATGAAACAAGGGATGATGGGCTGTTAGGAGCCCATGTGATTCCATAATCCGACACATGCTTCAGCTCACCACCGGGTTTTCATGTCACACTCTTTTTTTTTCCTTTTAAATTTCTTGAGTTTTAATATAAAGCTTCATAAGTGATTTACATAAATAATTTTGTTAACTTCTATTTTATGTGAGATTTTCCTTTGTTAATATTTTCAATTAATATTGCAAGAATTATTTAATGAATAATCATGAAGGTATACTGTTGATTATATATTTTTTTTCGGTCGATGACGAGACCTCCGAGTTATAGTTTGTCAAATTATTGACAAATAATAACAAACCCGAGACCAATTCTTTTTAAAACTTTCATTTTCGTTTTTATTCACTTTTTCTTATTCTCTAGTCAATGATGACTTTAATAATTATTATCGGTCAAATTATTGATAGATGATAATTCAGTCAAGGCTATGTCATTTTCGCTTCAAATCATCTTTTAAACATTTTCTCGAAAAAACTCCAAAAGAGGGAGATTCTTGAAATCTAGCATTTCTTGGATCTTCGAGTGAATAATTCTCAAGACACGCCCTTGAGTTGTTATTCATTCATTCTTTTGATTTTCTCAAACACATTCTCAACATCTTTTTCGATTAAAACTCCGAAAGAAGGAGATTCTTGGAGTCTAGCATTCCTTGAATTTTCGAGTGAATAATTCTCGAGGCAAGCCCTTTGAGTCGTTATTCACTCAACCTTTCGACTTTTTCAAACTCAATTTCAACGCTCTCCTAAGACGAATGCTCGTACGCATTCGCGATCATCGACATTTTGCACACACTTCATAATTCCTCGTGGTCTCGATATTAGGGGCACCCTTAGGGACTAATATCGTTTCTCACTATCTTAACCCTTGACACGTCGTCAAGTCAGTTCTGTCTTCAATCAAATCCTCGACACGTCGTCGAGCTACTTCAAAACAATTTCCTTTTGGCCTCGCATGCCATTTTTTCGATTCGATCCTTTCATAAACATTTCTAAGGCTTACGAAAGAGGAATATCCTTAGAATCTAGCATTCTTTGAATATTCGAATGAGTAACTCTCGAGGCACGCCCTTGAGTTGTTATTAGTTCATTCTTTCGATTTCAAAACATCCAACTCTTTATCTTCAACTTATTCAGTCAATCCCCGAAACAACTGAGTTCTTGGAATCTCGCATTCTTTGAATTCTTAAGTGACAAGCTCTTGAGGCGCGCTCTTGGGTTGCTTGTCAATCACTCTTTCGTCTCTTTCTCAAACTTCAACCCTTTTCAAACCTCATCTTTTCGTGGTTGTTACCACGAACTACAGACGCTCTGATTCTTTATTCATTCTTGAATATAAGATACGTAGGCACAAGGTTGCGATGATCTTGGCGAGCACACTTCTATCTTCCTCCATTATTCCGTCCACACATTCTCATCCTTTCCCGTAGTCGAACTACGACGCTCTGATTTCTCATTCTCGTCCGAATGAGCATACATAGGCACAAGGGCCCCAATCCTTGGCGAGCACCCTATCTTCTAACCACCCATCTCTCCTTTGCGTCTTTAAACCTTTTACCTACCAATCCTACCTTTAACAACGATAAGAAAACAAGTAAACCTAGACAACACTCCCCATAATTACCTTAAGAGGTTCCCGTCGAGTACGACAGACGTGAGGGGTGCTAATACCTTCCCCTCACGTAACCGACTCCCGAACCCAGAACATGGTTGCGACAACCCTGTTCTTATCCTTTCGTTTTTAAGAGGTTTTCTCGATATTTTCCTCTCCCGTTTATTCGGGAAGAATAAAGTTCGGTGGCGACTCTTTCGAACCGCATTTCCGCGCCTTTCGCGCGAGGGTCGTTTCTCCGAAATGTCTCCGTGATTTTTTGAGGTGCGACAGCTGGCGACTCTGCTAGGGACATTTCTCCATGCAAAGAGAGAGTCGAGCCTATCTTTTGGTTTGTGAGGAGTGTTTGTTTTTATTTGTTTCCTTTTCGCTTATGTATCTGTTCTCTTGTGGATTTTATTTATGCTTGTTATCTTGTTTGCCTGTTGGTTCTTGGGATGACATCATGAGTAAGGCTCTACGCCCGAGCTTTGGTAAAAGCAGAGAGAACACATAGTTTAGAATTGGTAGTCGAGTAGTGTTAGTCTCCGAGGACTTGCTCCTTGTGAGCCTAGCATGAAAGCTCCTCCAGAGGAGGCCTATTCGTAGATCTTGTTGTAACACAGCTAGCCTGTTGCACGACTTGATTAATGAAGGGTCCGTGATTCTGGGAACCTTTTGTTAGCACCAGTTCTGATATTGGTGGTCGTGTAGTGTTAGTCTCCAAGGAGTCGCTCCTTGTGCGCCTAACATGAGGACCCCGCTCAGGAGAGACCTTATCGTCATAATACAGCCAGCCTGTTGCGTGATGCTAATACGACTAGTGTCCGTGATCCTGGGAACCAAACGTAGAAACCATCCCGTAAGGGGGTTTATAGGAAGAGTGTCTAGATCTTCCCATATAGGGTTTACTTGTCAATTTTCTTTGAGCAGGAATTGTGGTTACTTCTCTGTTACAGTTATCAGCTCCAAAATTGTTTGATTGTGATCCTGTGATCCTGGATCTTGTATCTTGCATTGCATCTTGCATATCATTTGCATTGCATTTCATATGTTGTGCATTTTGCATTTCCAGTCCTTCAACAGAATCTTATGTCTCCGTTCCTTCCTCTCTAGTAAATCAAGCTGATTCCTCGACACCAGTATGCAACTAGAGCCAATACAAGACGAATGATGGAGCAGATTTAGCAGGAGCAAGCTGCCTTCAGGGAAGAGTTGGATTCTATGAAAGGAAAGATCGACCAGATCCTCGAAGCCATCCTCGCGGCCAGAAGAGAGGAAGAACAGCGTGAAGCCGCTGCTGTCGTCAACAACAATGGTCAAGGACAGGGGTCTACTGCTATCCCTTTGGTTCCAATCCCAAATCCTCATGGAATGTCGTTGAACTTCAATAACGCAGCTGAAGGAAACACTTCTCAGCCAATCCCAGCGCCTGGGGTTACCGTTGGAGCTATCCCGCTGGCCCAGCCTACTGCTGTGCAAATCCCAGTTCCTCATATCGAAGATACTCTGATGGATCAGTATGACGATGTTTAGAACTATCATGCTGCTATCCCCATTGCCAGTCCTGTTGCTGCTCAGGATTCTGAAGCCATGAAGATGTGCCGAGACCTAGCCGAGAAACTCCGAGCCATGGAGGGGCACAATTCAAATTCTTTCAGTGCTTTGGAATTATGCTTGGTGCCTGATGTTGTCATTCCTCCCAAGTTCAAGGTGCCCGAATTTTTGAAGTACAAAGGTCTCAGTTGCCCGAATATTCATCTGAAGATGTACTGTCGCAAGATGGCTGCCTATGCCAGAGATGAGAAGCTCATGATTCATTGCTCCAAGACAGCTTGTCTGGGGCATCACTCAAATGGTATATGCAGCTGGAACGTAACAGTGTGCGCACTTGGGCCGAGTTAGCCGATGCATTTGTCAAACAATACAAATACAACACCGATCTCGCTCCAAACCGTACTCAGCTTCAGAGTATGACTCAGAAGGATAATGAATCCTTCAAGGAGTACGCGCAACGATGGAGAGAGCTAGCCGCAAGGGTGCATCCACCTCTTGTTGACCGTGAATTGATCGACATCTTCATGGGTACTTTACAAGGCCAATACTACGAAAAGCTGATCGGTAGTGTCTTCGCTGGATTCTCTAACTTGGTGATCATCAGTGAGAGAATTGAAGAAGGGCTGAAGAGCGGAAAGATCCCAGGAGGTCCTAACAGCCAGGCTAATGTCAAGAAGCCTTTCAACGGATACAAGAAGAAAGAGGGCGAGACAAATGCCATCTTTTTGCAGAAGGGGCAAGCTTCTCAACAAGCTCCCGCTCCTATGCCTTATCAGGTTCCTTATTACCAGTATCCGTATGTTGCTGCTGCGCAATATGCTCCAATGCCTTATCAGCCAGCTGTTCAAGCAGTGCAAGCTCAGATGCCACAGCAACGGGCTCCTCAGCAACAAGCCTACAATCAACAAGGATACCAATATCCTCCTCAGCAACAGCAAATGCAAGCTACTCAGCAACGACAAGGTACTCGCCCACAGCGTCCGCAGAGAACATGGAGACCAGATAGAGTCTTTGATCGTCTACCAATGACATATTCCAAAATCTTTGCTCAGTTGATGGAGAAGAAAGCTGTTGTTTCGAGGGATTTGGCTCCTCCAACTGTCATTCCTGCCGATTACGATGCAAATGCTCATTGTGAGTTTCATAAGGGCGCTCCAGGTCACACCATTGAGGACTGCAGAGCTTTCAAGCACATAATTCAAGACATGATTGACAGGGATGCTATCAACTTCAATGGAAAGTCTCTGAATATCATCAACGATCCGTTGCCATCGGCCAGCTAGTGCCAACATCGAATCCTATCAAGTCAAGTTTATCCCAAAGAAGGCAGTCATGATGCCATTTCATATTTCATTTTCCTTGTGTTTTGTCTTTGTTTGTTTAAGTACTGTATGCTTTGAACAATTGCCATTCGTATTTGATTTTCATTAATGTATTGTTTATGCATGTTTTAAATTAATTATGTCGTATTCACTCATTTTCACTTACCACCGACACATTTATTCACTCCACTCTATTCACTGTTGTTTAGCATGATTTGAGGGAGGATGATGAAAACGAGATACCCATAATTGCAAACCGTATGCTTTTAGACAGAATCTCGTCAACGATGTACAGGCATTGTTTCAATTCCCCCATACACCGGAGATATAAGGAGTTAATCCCTAGTAAACCACTTCGAGCCTAGAAGTAGCAGTTTCCTTCGGATATTCAAACCTTTTATACTCAACATGGGGCAGGGTAGTGTTCAGTTAATCCAACCCCGCACTCGAATCAACAAAAGCAAAATCTAGAAGACGGTTGTTCATCAAAGACCCATGCTATGGCAGTCACAATCCTCCAACAAAATCCGAAAAAATTAAAAGCCTGCTAAGTCAAACACCTTAGAGGGGACTTAGGCAAAATAAGGGCAATCCCGATGGATCTGCAAGCAAAGTCAATCCATGCAAAAGTTAGGGATCAAAACAAAAGCAAAAGAGGATCCCAAAACCCTCAACAAAAACAAAATGAGATTCAGTGGGTCACTGACATCCAGCAAAATAAGGTGACTGTCACGTCGAGCAAACCTTAAACCTTTAAGCTTACACCGTCAAGATAAGTGTAGAATTAGCTGAGCGTAGAACTGGAGATCATTAAGAAGAAGGGGTGGGTACAAATCATACTTTGAGCCTAATAACCTTTGTTTCATAACCGTGAACCAGACCACGTTATAACCCTCAAAAGACCTAATTGAGGCGAGGTTCATTCTGAAAGCATACTATCGCGAGGTTGCGTAACCTGACTCCTCACATATCTTCTAATCATCAGCATTGACACCATTATTCTCGCCATACTTTTCGCGCACTAATCAAAATCAACACAACGTTTGGGCTGATGATCCATTCGTCTCACTACCACGACACTTCAATAAAACGATACTTTTTCAAATCTTGCATCAAACTTTGCATTAATGTTACCATTTATGAATGTACAATTTTATTTGCAAATCAGTGCTAGGTATTCAAAGACACTCCAACAAGGGGCAATGGAGGAGGAACTTGACTTTCAGTGGCGTACACGAAGCAAGATTATTTTAAAGCCCACAGGCTGGGGCAAATCATTCAAACAGCTCGAGCAAGGGCATATCATTACCATATTCAGACTGGGGCAAGACCAAGTTACCCTAATCATCAGGCAGAGTTGCAACCTTCTCTGAAGTGAAATCACAACACCAAGTACCCAGACTTGCAGCATCCAGAGCATCATCTTTTGCTTCAATCATGACGTCTTCAACGAACTGCGTGTCAAGAAAATCATTCCCTCCCACCACCCAAAGTCCAATCCGCATTGGCAACTACCAAAAGTCCACCACGCTGGCGTCTCCACCTACATTTCCAATCACTCGTCTGCATCATATGCATCATACGCATTGCATCATAAGTATTTTGCATCATTTTGTATACCCAATCGTATCATACTTCCCCAGCTCTTGCATCTCTGCTCGTCAGCATTTGTATTTGCACGTCCACTCATATGGAATATCATTTATCATCCAGCATTCATATATGCAAGTCAAGGTCCAGGATCAATCCCGAAGATTTCCAAGACCATTGGTAGCCCAGTCAGGGGAATCTTCCGCAAGATGGTGGGTTTGTCCCACGATTTTCAAGAGCTTCAAAGTAATCATCAGCCCAATCAGGGGCAATCTTCTGCAATTGTGGGTTTCTCTCACAAAATTCGAAGTTATTCAAAGCAAGATTCAGCCTAGTCAGGGGCATTCTTTTCAAGACCATGGGTGTTTCCCATGACGTATTTCAACCTCGTGGTTGATCAGATTTTCAAGTTAACATACATCCCAGTCAGGGGCATACCATTCAAGACCATGGGCGTTCCCCACGAAGTTGTTCAACCTTTTGTTGGGCAAATCCAAAGACCTTAAGTGCAAGATTCAGCCCAGTTAGGGGCATCTTCGGTAAAACCGTGAGCGTTCCTCACGAAGTGGTTCAACCTTTTGTTGACCAAAACAAGACATCAAGATAAACTCAGCCCAGTCAGGGGCATCCTCTTTAGAATTCATGGGCGTAACCATGAAATCATTTCAGCAAAACTATGATCTCCAATAAAGACGGTGGGCGTACCCCGTTGACTCATTTCAATCCAATCTTCCTCTTGGGGGTTCCCCAATGAGTTGTACCCAGCAAGCGTGACCGTTGTCAATTGCCTTACTATCATCCTTTTGGTGATAGTCAAACTTCGTCAGTTCAGCCTAGCCTGCATCCTTTTGGTGTTGGTAAACTTCAAATCTGTGTTGTCCTATCATCCTTTTGGTGATAGCGACCTGTGTGTGTGAGTTTCGCTCCGTCATCCTTTTGGTGAGGGGTCTATCATAATCGTTAATGATAGATTGTGCGATATTGTTCGGTGTGAGTTTCGCTTCGTCATCCTTTTGGTGGGGGGTCTATCATAGTCATTAATGATAGATTGTGCGATATCATTTTTATGTTTGAGTTTCGCTCCGTCATCCTTTTGGTGGGGGGTCTGTCACTTGGATTGGTGACAGATTGTGCGATAGTGTTTGCCCTATCATCCTTTTGGTGGTAGTGGCCGGTGGAGTTTCGCTTCGTCATCCTTTTGGTGGGGGGTCTGTCACTTGAATTGGTGTCAGATTGTGCGATGTGTGTTGTGTTTCGCTCCGTCATCCTTTTGGTGGGGGGTCTATCGTAGTCATTAACGATAGATTGTGCGATATTTTGTTTGTGTTTTCGCTCCGTCATCCTTTTGGTGAGGGGTCTATCGTAGTCATTAACGATAGATTGTGCGATATTTTGTTTGTGTTTTCGCTCCGTCATCCTTTTGGTGAGGGGTCTATCATAGTCATTAATGATAGATTGTGTGATAGTTTATTTGTGTTTCGCTCCGTCATCCTTTTGGTGGGGGGTCTATCATAGTCATTAATGATAGATTATGCGATAGTTTGTTTGTGTTTCGCTCCGTCATCCTTTTGGTGGGGGGTCTATCATAGTCATTAATGATAGATTGTGCGATAGTTTGTTTGTGTTTCGCTTCGTCATCCTTTTGGTGGGGGGTCTATCATAGTCATTAATGATAGATTGTGCGATAGTGTTTGTTGTAAGTTTCGCTCCGTCATCCTTTTGGTGGGGGTCTGTCATAGTCATTAATGTCAGATTGTGCGAGTGCGTTTGCTCTATCATCCTTTTGGTGATAGTAGCCGTGTGTGTTTTGTCCCATCATCTTTGTGGTGATGGCGACCTTTTGCTAGTCTTTCATAGTTTATTCATTGGTATGCCTCATCCAGCATTCCACTTATCTGGCATTTCTTTTCTCTTCGGACAAATTCAGGGTTTTCTTCATATCTACTTGTCTTATACCTCGAAAGAACGATCTCCATAGTAGTTCATCTCACTCGGTTTAAGCCAATTAGATAGGGGCATCTGTCATACCCCAAATTTGTCCTACCCCTGTATAGCTTTCATCCTGTATATCCACCCACTATCTATAACTCAAAAATTTCAGATAAAATGTGTTGTTTTCCTGTTGTTTAAGTATGTGCTTCATTAGATTGTGTCTAGTCATGAATGGGTGCAGTACGAGCTGGGAACCTTTTGGTTTGACCTAATCTTAGTCCAACAAGGATATGTTTCAAGATCAAGTCTAAGATAGTTTCAGTTAGGGTTGCTGCAACAATGAAAATCTCTATGTGAGATCAGGATGTTTGTGGATCAGGTTGTCAGGCTTTCTCAAAACAAGTACTCCAGCAATGGCTAGATCATTCGAATCAAGTTTTGTACAATATGTCAAAATTCACATGATATGTCATTTCGGTGCCTTTGTTGCTTATTCGTTTCATGGTGGAAAGTCTATCTTAGTAGCGCGAGTAGTGGAGTTAAGATTGTGTATGTAAAGAATTCAGAAGTGTTCGAAGGTGAACCCAAGATGCTATCCATTTCAAGGAAAGATTTAAGATTAAGTTTAATTGAATATATGAAGTTAATTTCAAAAAAAGAAGGTTTCATGTTTTCAATTATTATGGTTCTTAAATCATGAATTGAATTGGCTAAGGCATTGCAAAGTAAACTCAAAGCCATATCATTCTACAAATCCTAATCTCATCCAAAAGTCTATGTCACTTTACCAGTATCATAGTATCATTCTTATGTTGAAAAATCAATGTTTAGTTTATAAAAGCCCAAGGCGCAATTTCCACGAGGTTTATTATCTTTGTTACTTATCCCAAAACATATCACTGTTGTAAACCCATTATTCTATTATCATTTGGGAGAACCATTATGCGTAACCATCAAATTACTCAATAATATAAAAAGCAAAACAAAATGTGCATATTTGTTTCCAATTAGATCTCTGTACTGCAAAAAAATTTATCAGTATTAATCAAAGGTTCATGGCCGGTTGACTTAAACCATAATTGGTTCTTAGCACATCCAATTTGGCACCTCCAGCAAATTTGGGTGAATTCATAAATCGTGAGTCCTGGGGCAGAATTCATTTGTTCCTCTATATCACATGACCCCACCTAGAACCATCACAAAGCCGCACTTAGAAAGCCCGTACAGTCTCGCAATGTGAAAAATTAACAGCAGCAGAATTGTTTTCATGACAGCATTATTTCCTGCAAGCAACCCAACAATCACAAGCAGCAGATCAGAAAAAACTTTGATAAAAGTATGCTAGCATGAGTGGCCAAGTGAATTAATTAGGAGTTCTGCGGTGGCCACTTCCAGAGTTACGTAGAGCCGACAACCAAGTTTTGATTCGCATGAGCATATACTATTAGCTTCAGCTTTGCTGCACCACATATTGCATACTGCCAAATAAAGGGAAGATGCTTCAAGAAAGTGTGAGCAAGATACTAAGGCTACGAATCATATAACACATACCGTATTGTTGCTCTCGCTGCAAGTCATTATGCAGTCTAGCCACGGTATCAACACAGGTCGAATATCACTTTGTGACCAACTTCGGTAGACGTTATTAAAGTTGCAAACCTGTGACAGATCAAGTTCAATTTAAAATGACAGCCATATGAAAAATGTTGATGGTGTTTTCATCCGAGGAAGATGATGTTTGATAAACCAAAGTCCTCGAACATTACGGCATTGTGTTCCGCCGGATTTTGAATCATGATTCAGCTGCACCTACACCTGCATACAAGTTATTATATCAGTGTAGAAAGATGAATTCCATATGAATCACAGTTGCACACAAGTCGTTATATCAGTAAAAGCAAACCAAGACCTCCCTCCTTTTCAAAACACAAGGAAAATTCTTTTCTTGCCATAACATGAAAATCATTTCATACAAATAAGAGAAAATAACATAATTATCCATACCCCACGAATTGGTTTTCGCACGGTAGTTAGAAGAGTATGGCCTGCGGATAAGGCAAGCATCTTCCAAAACCTCCAGGTGGACTTGCATTCTCGTTCGATATGTGCTCCAAATGACTGGCATCCAAGGGATTGAGTAATACCTTAATAAATTTCTTAACAGCAAAGGACAGGACCCCACACAGCGAAAATGTGTACATCATAACCACACCTCCAGCCACGACCTGCAGAGGGACAGTCCATAGGGTGTTAATCCCTCACAACCGTACACCAAAGTCGTGCCAAGTTGAAAAGAAAACCGTCACGTGCAGTAGATAACAAAATTTGATGAATGCTAACACAAAATCACAGCAGCCATTACCTTTGGTAAAAACCAAACTGTACCTGGATTTTCAATAAGCAACGCGGAGGAAATGAAAAAAAAGCAAGCAAAAACGCCGCTTCACAAATGCGCGTTACCCCTGAAAATTGCAGCACAAACAATCCTATCAGTTGCCATATCCCACTAGACTATGCAAATAAGCAATGCAGAAAGTTGCGAGAGTCCGCAGCAGGTCCGCGACGCACCCACCGTGACAAGCCATTCCCTTCTACGAGCTATCACCTCACCATTTTTAGTGTACCAGCTAATCCTGCACGAACCAAGACATTTAACCTTGCAAGCCATATTCATGAATATTACATTTCTCAACTTTTAAAATGAAAATTCAAAATATGAAAAAGGTACAGGGGACCACTTGGATACAGGGATACCTTCAATAAAAAGTGGTTGCTCAATTCATTTGGATCTCGCAGCAAAAGCAACCATAATCATTTACATCAAGCCACAACCAGCAAAAGGACAGCAGTAGCAACACACACAACCTGCAAGGTTGTACTACACAGCAGACACCAACATTTTGCAAAACGGCAACACATCAATGATATTTCTTTTTTTTTCTCTCGAATTTCTCTCCAATCTGTCTTTCTTTTTCAGTATAAAGGATAAAACACAATAGAAGGAGAGAGGGGGGACAAACCTAGCCGCCACCTTCTTAGTGTGGAAACCCTTTCACTCTTCATCAGCTACAAACCCCAAAAGACATTCAGCACTTGAGACCCTAACATTCTTCAAACTTTCATCCTCAAAAAACACAACTCATTTCTTCAACCTCTCCCATCTTCAAATGCAAAACCTCATCTTCAACCTTCAACTCTCTTAAACTTAAAAAATATATACCTTCTACCTCCCTAAGCAAACCCCAAACATTATACCCTTCAAATAGAACCTTCATACAACTTCCTCTGGTTTCTTCTTCAAATACCAACCGTAAATCACATCCTAATGTTAACCCTTATCTCAAAACCCCTTCTCCAAACCCAAACAAAAAAATGAAATAGGGAGAAAAATAAAGAGTTTTCTAAAAGCCAAATCTGTTTCTGAAAAAAATCATCAAAACCCGCTTACCTTTCTTCCTCACCCTCAAATTTCCTCTTCGCCAACTACAACAAAACCCTTCAAACCTCCATCGTTGAAACCCCCAAACCCATCATCTGAATCTCCAACCTACATCTCTCTCCCAAGCCACTCGCGAAACCCGTCATCGCAAATCTCTCAAACCCTTTTCAATCACCATTGCGACCCCATTAAATTTCTCCTTTTAAACACCCACTCAAATCGTTTTTGAAACTCATTCAATCCCTAACCATAACTTCCAAATCTGTCCTTCATCGAACAAAATCTTAACCACAACAAGACCAGAGCAGGAGAGGTGAAGAGATCGAGAGATGGGTGTTGGTGAGGAGTAAGAATCGATGAAGCAAGTGTGGACGCATCAGATGTGGTGAAAGAAGGTCGGGTTTGTAATGTCTTTCCTGCTTCTGGGTTTGGGCATAAACACGCCAAAGAGGCAATCCTGACGTGTTTTAGTTGATTAATATTTTAACTTGTGTTGGTTTTGGTGTATCATTGTTTCTCTTTCTTTTTTTTAAAATATTGTTCTTAAGAGGTTAAATTATAGGAATGTTTGGTGATGATTTTGGGCTTAAGAGCCCACGCGGAAGCTGTTTTTCATACCCCTCGTTTTGTTTACAGCATGAAACAAGGGATGATGGGCTGTTAGGAGCCCATGTGATTCCATAATCCGGCACATGCTTCAGCTCACCACCGGGTTTTCATGTCACACTCTTTTTTTTTCCTTTTAAATTTCTTGAGTTTTAATATAAAGCTTCATAAGTGATTTACATAAATAATTTTGTTAACTTCTATTTTATGTGAGATTTTCCTTTGTTAATATTTTCAATTAATATTGCAAGAATTATTTAATGAATAATCATGAAGGTATACTGTTGATTATATTTTTTTTTTCGGTCGATGACGAGACCTCCGAGTTATAGTTTGTCAAATTATTGACAAATAATAACAAACCCGAGACCAATTCTTTTCAAAACTTTCATTTTCGTTTTTATTCACTTTTTCTTATTCTCTAGTCAATGATGACTTTAATAATTATTATCGGTCAAATTATTGATAGATGATAATTCAGTCAAGGCTATGTCATTTTCGCTTCAAATCATCTTTTAAACATTTTCTCGAAAAAACTCCAAAAGAGGGAGATTCTTGAAATCTAGCATTTCTTGGATCTTCGAGTGAATAATTCTCAAGGCACGCCCTTGAGTTGTTATTCATTCATTCTTTTGATTTTCTCAAACACATTCTCAACATCTTTTTCGATTAAAACTCCGAAAGAAGGAGATTCTTGGAGTCTAGCATTCCTTGAATTTTCGAGTGAATAATTCTCGAGGCACGCCCTTTGAGTCGTTATTCACTCAACCTTTCGACTTTTTCAAACTCAATTTCAACGCTCTCCTAAGACGAATGCTCGTACGCATTAGCGATCATCGACATTTTGCACACACTTCATAATTCCTCGTGGTCTCGATATTAGGGGCACCCTTAGGGACTAATATCGTTTCTCACTATCTTAACCCTTGACACGTCGTCAAGTCGGTTCTGTCTTCAATCAAATCCTCGACACGTCGTCGAGCTACTTCAAAACAATTTCCTTTTGGCCTCGCATGCCATTTTTTCGATTCGATCCTTTCATAAACATTTCTAAGGCTTACGAAAGAGGAATATCCTTAGAATCTAGCATTCTTTGAATATTCGAATGAGTAACTCTTGAGGCACTCCCTTGAGTTGTTATTAGTTCATTCTTTCGATTTCAAAACATCCAACTCTTTATCTTCAACTTATTCAGTCAATCCCCGAAACAATTGAGTTCTTGGAATCTCGCATTCTTTGAATTCTTAAGTGACAAGCTCTTGAGGCGCGCTCTTGGGTTGCTTGTCAATCACCCTTTCGTCTCTTTCTCAAACTTCAACCCTTTTCAAACCTCATCTTTTCGTGGTTGTTACCACGAACTACGGACGCTCTGATTCTTTATTCATTCTTGAATATAAGATACGTAGGCACAAGGTTGCGATGATCTTGGCGAGCACACTTCTATCTTCCTCCATTATTCCGTCCACACATTCTCATCCTTTCCCGTAGTCGAACTACGACGCTCTGATTTCACATTCTCGTCCGAATGAGCATACGTAGGCACAAGGGCCCCAATCCTTGGCGAGCACCCTATCTTCTAACCACCCATCTCTCCTTTGCGTCTTTAAACCTTTTACCTACCAATCCTACCTTTAACAACGATAAGAAAACAAGTAAACCTAGACAACACTCCCCATAATTACCTTAAAAGGTTCCCGTCGAGTACGACAGACATGAGGGGTGCTAATACCTTCCCCTCACGTAACCGACTCCCGAACCCGGAACATGGTTGCGACAGCCCTGTTCTTATCCTTTCGTTTTTAAGAGGTTTTCTCGATATTTTCCTCTCCCGTTTATTCGGGAAGAATAAAGTTCGGTGGCGACTCTGTCGAACCGCATTTCCGCGCCTTTCGTGCGAGGGTCGTTTCTCCGAAATGTCTCCGTGATTTTTCGAGGTGCGACAGGTAGAAATAAAGACAAAGTTTAAATAAAAGAGAAAATAATGAAAATAAAATAAAATAAAAATAGTAGCAATTTAAGTTTAGAATTTTGTTAAAATTTCAAAGTAAGATTTCAAATAAAAATGAGAATGAAATACAGTAAAGAGGGAAATACGGGAAAGTTGGGTTGCCTCCCATTAAGTGCTGTTTTTAACGTCTAAAGCCTGACGATAGCTTGGTGACAAGCTATTCGGGTGTTTGAGCAGGAAGCTCGAGCAATGTTATACTGATGACTTGAGGGCTGGTTTCGTTCTTATTATAATGTTTTAGACGTTGCCCGTTTACGATAAACGGTGCAGTCGTCTTATCAGTAATTTCAACAGCTCCACTTTGAAGTACTTTAGTAACTTCAAAAGGTCCAGACCACCTAGATTTTAGTTTACCTGGGAAGAGTTTCAATCTTGAACTAAATAGAAGTACGATGTCTCCCACACTGAATTGTTTCCGGACTGAACGTTTATCATGCCATCTCTTAGTTCGTTCTTTGTAGATACGGGCATTTTCGTAGGCGTCCAATCTAAGTTCTTCTAATTCGTGTAAGTTCAAGATTCGTTTCTCTCCTGCCTCAGTGTAGTTGAAATTAAGTGTCTTAATGGCCCATAAGGCTTTATGCTCTAATTCTACAGGGAGATGACAGGATTTACCGTAAACTAATTTGAAGGGTGTAGTACCTATTGGTGTCTTAAAAGCGGTCCTATAAGCCCATAAAGCTTCATTCAGCTTTGATGACCAATCTTTCCTTGAGGTAGCGACAGTCTTTTCCAATATTTGTTTTATTTCCCTGTTCGAGACCTCTACTTCTCCGCTAGTTTGCGGATGATAAGGTGTAGCTACTCGGTGTCGGACTCCATATGTAGCTACTAGGTACACCGAATCTAGGAAAGATTGTGTTTTTGAAGAGTTTGATTACTACTCGTGCGTCATTTGTTGGAGCGGCAGTGACTTCTATCCATTTAGACACATAGTCTACAGTGACGAGTATGTAGTTATTACCAAAAGAAGACGGGAAGGGTCCCATGAAATCTATTCCCCATACGTCAAAGATTTCTACCTCTAAGATTCCTTTCTGGGGCATATCATCGCGTTGTGAGATGTTGCCAGTTCGTTGGCATCGATCACATTTTAGCACAGCGATGTGAACGTCTTTCTAGAGGTTAGGCCAGAATAGGCCGGCTTGGAGAATCTTAGTGCACGTCTTGGATGTACTGGCATGACCACCATATGGTGCTGAATGGCATTGGGAAATAATGTTTTCTATTTCTTCCTCTGGGACACAGCGACGGTATATGTTGTCGGCCCCTCTCTTGAAGAGTAGAGGTTCGTCCCAATAATAGTGTTTCAGATCATGGAAGAATTTCTTCTTTTGCTGATAAGTGAGATCCGGTGGAAGCACACCTGCAGCTAGGTAATTAACGATGTCGGCATACCAAGGTAATGTGACTTGGGCATAGACGGCTTCCACGGCTTTTTCGAGTTCTGGATCTTCCGAGATTAGGTTAGGCATGTCACTTTCTAATTTGGCTATCATATGTTCGTATGGAAAATCGTCATTTATCGGTACTGGTTCATGTTTGATGCCTTCTATTCGGGATAAGTGATCTGCAACTATGTTTTCGGTTCCTTTCTTATCTTTGATTTCTAAGTAAAACTCTTGTAATAATAGGATCCATCTCAATAGTCTTGGTTTGGCATCCTTTTTTCTTATTAGGTACCTAATGGCAGCGTGGTCTGTGTATATGATAATTTTTGCTCCTACTAAGTAAGAACGGAATTTGTCAAGCGCAAATATAACTGCTAGCAGTTCCTTTTTTGTTGTAGTGTAGTTCATTTGGGCAGGATCTAAGGTTCTACTGGCGTAGTAGATGGCATGGAGCTTCTTGTCCTTCCTTTGTCCTAGAACTGCGCCTACAGCATAATCACTCGCATCGCACATGATTTCGAACGGTAGTCGCCAATCGGGTGGTTGCATAATTGGTGCGGTGATAAGGGCTGATTTTAAAGTTTCAAATGCTTTTAGACAGTCGTCGTCAAAGACGAACTCAACATCTTTCATCAACAGGCCGGTCAGAGGTTTTGTGATTTTTGAAAAATCTTTTATAAATCTGCGGTAGAAACCGGCATGTCCTAGAAAACTCCGTATTTCTCGTACGGATTTTGGAGGTTGGAGGTCTTTTATAATTTCTATTTTAGCTTTGTCGACCTCAATCCCTTTATTAGATATGACATGTCCTAGAACTATTCCTTGTCGGACCATAAAATGGCATTTTTCCCAATTTAGGACGAGGTTCACTTTTACACAACGTTCTAATACCATTTCTAAGTTTTGTAGGCATCCTTCGAAACTTTGTCCACATACTGAGAAATCGTCCATAAATACTTCCATGATGTCGTATATAAAATCTGCGAAGATTGCCATCATGCATCTTTGGAAGGTTGCTGGAGCATTACAAAGTCCAAACGGAATTCGGCGGTAAGCAAAAGTACCATAAGGACATGTGAATGTAGTCTTTTCTTGGTCATCAGGATGAATGGGAATTTGGAAAAATCCTGAATAACCATCTAGATAGCAGAAATATGAATGTTTGGCTAATCTTTCCAACATTTGGTCTATGAAGGGCAGGGGGAAGTGATCTTTTCGTGTGGCTTTGTTAAGCTTTCTATAATCAATGTACATTCTGCTTCCAGTCACGACTCTTTTTGTTATTGATTCGCCTTTTTCGTTCTTAACTACTGTGACTCCTCCTTTCTTAGGTACGACATGAACTGGGCTGACCCATTCACTATCGGAGATTGGATAGATGATTCCTGCATCTAGCAATTTTTTTACTTCGTCTCTGACTGCAGTGCTTAGGATGGGGTTCAGTCTCCTCTGATGCTCTCTAGAGGTTTTACAGTCTTCCTCTATTGTAATTTGATGCATACAGATCGAAGGGCTTATACCTTTTAGATCGCTTATGTTATAGCCTAACGCAGTGGGGTACTTCTTTAGGACTTCTAATAGCTTTGCGGTTTCTAGTTGTCCTAAGTCGGCGTTGACTATCACTGGTCTTTTTAGTTCATCGTCTAGGAATTCATATCTAAGGTTTTTGGGTAGTGTTTTAAGTTCTAAAGATGAGTTCTTCGGACCTGGAATATGGTTTGGGGTTAGTGCTAAGCTTTCGCTTAGACTGTCGTCTTTATACGGTTTACGCCAATCATCGTCTTCAGAAATATCGGGTATTTGAATCTTTATTATTTCTGAATACGTGGTCTCTTCATTTTCAAGTTCTCTTATGCATTCGTCAATTACATCTACTAAATAACAGGTATCGTCTATGGCTGGTGCTTGTAAGAACTTGGTGAGAATGAACTCTATCTTTTCTTCTCCTACTTCGAATGTTAGCCTTCCTTTCTTCACGTCAATTATAGCTCCGGCTGTAGCTAGGAACGATCTTCCTAGGATAATTAGGGTAACAGAGTCCTCTTTGATGTCCATGATTATGAAGTCGGTTGGGATGTAGAATTGTCTTATGCGTACTGGAGCATTTTCCAGTATTCCGACAGGATATTTGACTGATCGGTCAGCCAATTGAACGGACATTTTGGTTGGTCTTAGTTCTCCCATATTCAGCTTTTTGCATATAGATAAAGGCATAACACTGATACTGGCTCCTAAATCGCATAGAGCTTTGTCTATTACGAACTTTCCTATGACGCAGGGTATGGAGAAGCTACCTGGGTCTTTTAATTTAGGAGGCATGTGGTTTTAAATAATAGAACTACACTCTGCAGTAAGTGTAACTGTTTCGTTATCCTCTATTTTCCTTTTATTAGACAAAATTTCTTTAAGAAATTTAGCGTATGACGGCATTTGAGTTATCGCTTCTGTAAAAGGAATAGTGATATTCAACTGTTTAAGGAGCTCTACAAATTTCTTAAATTGTCTTGAAGTTTTGGAGTTTATTAATCTTTGAGGATAAGGGATAGGTGGTTTATATGGCGCTGGAGGTGCTTGAGTTTTTTCACTTGCGGTGTCCTCCTTCTTGTTGTCTTCCTTCTTCTCTAACTCAGATTCCTTTTCTGCTTGTTCAGTTGGTTTTTGTTGCATGGCTGAGTTTTCGGTTCTCGGATCGATCGGTTCGTCCAATTCTTTTCCGCTTCTTAATATGACAGCATTTGCTTGCCCTTTTGGATTTTGTTCGGGTTGTCCAGGAAATGTGCCAGCGGGTGCGGCAGCAGAGGCTTGTTGCTGAGCCACTTGTGATATCTATGTTTCTAGCATTTTATTGTGGGTGGCTAAAGCGTCTACTTTTCCGGTTAGCTGTTTAATTTGCTCGCTAGTGTGTATGTTTTGATTTAGGAATTCTTTGTTTGTTTGAGCTTGGGTAGCTATGAATTTTTCCATCATCAACTCGAGGTTTGATTTCCTAGGTGTAGTCTAGGCAGCAGCTGGTTTCTGATATCCTGGCGGAGCAGCAGGCATCTGCAATGCATTATCGCTTTTGTAAGAAAAGTTTGGATGGTTTCGCCAACCTTGGTTGTAGGTATTTGTGTAAGGATTTCCTTGAGCATAATTTACTTGGTCTGGTGGGATTCCTGCTAGCAATGGGCATTCGGGCGCATTATGAGTGGCGATTCTGCATAACTTGCAGTTTGGAGTTACGGCAGCGACGGTTGCAGCGGGGTTAACGGTCAGACTGTCGATCTTCTGTGCTAGAGCATCTACTTTAGCGTTGAACTTTTCAAGGCTGTTGATCTCGTACATCCCACCTTTCGCTGCGGGTTTCTCTGTTGGAATGCGTTCACCTCCCCATTGGTAGTGGTTCTGAGACATGTTTTCGATTAGTTGATAGGCTTCGTCGTATGGCTTATCCATAAGTGCACCGCCCGCGGCGGCGTCTACCGTTAATCTGGTGTTGTATAAAAGCCCATTATAGAAAGTATGGATCGTCACCCAGTCTTCTAGACCGTGGTGAGGACATGTTCTCATCATATCTTTGAACCTTTCCCACGCTTCGTAGAGAGATTCAGTATCTTTTTGTCGAAATCCGTTGATTTAAGCTCTAAGCATAGCAGTGTTTCTTGGCGGAAAATATCTCGCTAAGAAGACGTTCTTCAACTGTTCCCACGTCGTAACGGAGTTGGATGGTAAGGATTGTAACCATGTCCACGCTCTATCTCTAAGAGAGAAAGGGAAAAGACGAAGTCTTATCGCGTCTGGAGTTACTCCATTTGCTTTCACTGTGTCTGCGTATTGTACAAACTTCGTTAAGTGTTCATTTGGGTCCTCAGTTGAATTTCCTGAGAATTGGTTTTGTTGTACAGCAGACAGCAATGACGGTTTCAGCTCAAAATCGTTTCGAGTTATAGCTGGGGCAGCAATGCTACTTCTAGGCTCCATCTGAGATGGTGTAGCGTATGCCTTCAGCGGTTTGTTTTGAGGTCCTTCAGCCATCTTTGTTTCTTCTTCAGATTTGGGAATGAGAGTGAGAGGATCGGGAATGTTATGTTTTTGTTGGTACTCAATGATGCGAATTCTTAAATGTAAGAAGCGCTCTAGTTCTGCGACTGAAGGTTTTAAGATATCGCCTTGTGGGCGATTACTTGGCATACAATCGACAGAACCAGTAAAGGGAAAATAAAAATAGTTAACCTAGTCTATACGGCGTAACAGAAGGTTACACTATTGACTAAACGGGTCCCCGGCAACGGCACCAAAAACTTGATCGCGACTTTCTATGTCTAATACAACTTAACTGCAAGTGCACAGTCTATCACGTAGTAATAAAAGATATCGATCCCACAAGGACTCGTAATCAAACTAGTGTTCTCGGGAGTTACTATGTTTAGCTAGGTAGATAGTGTTTAAGGGAATAATTGCTATTACTAAAGGGAACTAAAAGCCTTACTTAAATTATAATTACGCGAATCGATATGCAATAATTATGTTCTTCAGGGATTTGACAAGTTACCGGTATATAAAATATTTTCAGAATTTATTTAAGAAGAAAAATAGTGATCTAAAGACCTTCGTCTCACGATGGTTGTTGACGCTATTCGCAACATTAAGGCGGAACGTATGTTGTCGCTATCCCGTTCGGGGTTAAAATCGCTTTTTGGAAATCTCTAAGTTCCAATCTATTTTAAAGTGCTTTCGCTGTTATTAAAACAAATGCCTAGTGTTTACTATCTGGTCTTAGCCGCAGCTGTCGCTTGTTGGTTCGTACCTTAATTAATTTCCCACTGTCGTGGCAAAACTACTTTTAAATAAGTTCTCACTGTCGCGACGAACGTTTATTCAGGAAATAAGTTTAAACACTCAAGCCATAAACAACTTTTGAAAAAGAAAGGTTTTAACCGGTTATTATCAATTCCCGTCTGAATTATTATTACATATCGATTACTCTGGTTTAGCTAGACATGGATTTGGAATAAGTAAAGCGTAAATAAAAGCAGAAATTTAGAACATTCATATTCACAGCAGCAAAATGCGCATCTGTTGTTTTTCATGTTGTTTTCATCTGGTTTTCGTCCATATTTCATCTGCAATTGCTTCTTTTCTTCATATTGCTTTGTTTGGACATGATCTTCAAATACCTGCAAAATATCAGACAAATAACATGGAAAGAACCCGAAATCGGATTGAAACCAGTCAAATATTAGTTGAATTATACGTCAATATATATATATATATATATATATATATATATATATATATATATATATATACGATTTCGCGTTATTAAGAAGCCCTACAAAAGTGTCCTAGTGACCTATGATAAAAAAATGAATGGATTTTGAGTTATGAGCAAAAACAAGGAAAGAGGGGAAAAACACTTAGAAAATGTTCATACTTTTTTGGTTTGTAAGTTAAATTTTCAGCCAACTTCAAAGGGTTTTTTTTACATAGTTTCATTTGGAATTTGAACTTCAAATAAACATGAAAGTTGTAAATCATATTTTGGGCTTTCCAAAAAGAACAAGAGCATTTTCTCAACCCTCATGGTTAGGGAGAATCAAAGGAAGAAAGTTAAGGATTTGTCATGTCACCAAACCAAATGCTACTCATGTCAATTAGTGCATAAACCAGCATAGACTCCTCTAACTAATTAGTTAGCTTGTTACATGATGTTTAGAGACTTTCTTGACGAAATTACAAGAGGTTATCACCAAGCAAAACCATACTTTTGGACTTGTGGATTTGTTTAATCAAGAACGTACAACTAAGTACACCATGAAAGAGAAACTTTTGCTCCAAACCTGCTGCAGCCTAGCTACCACATCAGTTCATTCTTTCTTTCACCTCACCACCATCTATTTACAAGGTGTATTGATGCTAGAATGCATTCGAAACTTGTGCCTTTGTCTGATACAAGATCACAAGATTGATCTTGCTTGCTTTTCCTTCCAAAATACCAAGATTGTGCAAAAGATCCAAACTGACCATGCCACTTGATCCCTCACTTTCCCTATAAATAGAACCTCACCCTTACATCAAAAGCACACTAGAGCAAGAAATAAATCAAGCTAAAACTCTCTCATCACTCTGATCTCCACCTTCTTGCAAATCTTGAGTTTTGCCTTTGTGACCAAAAAACTGCCTTGAGCAAAACACTGTCCAAAACCATTTCCATCCATCAAACACCTCTTCTAACACTTCAAACACATAGTAAATGAAGTATTAAAGCTATTCCAACCATCACTTCCACCATAAAACATACCCTCCAAAAAGTCAACCGTCAAAGCTAAATAGTTTATCTTTTTGCATTTTGGAAGCTAGAACTCTGTCCATATCATTTCTAGATGATCTAACCCTTTAAACACTTCATATACAAGTTGTTTGTGATGTACAAACACTCACCATACTTCTGTAACCATATCTCAAAGATTTTCCCTTGGAGTTGTTTGGTGTTTACTAACTAAAACCATCTTGCTGCCGAGATAGTCACTTAGAAGGAACTTGGACCACTTGAATATCACATTTTGAACAATTTGGTGTTGCTCAAATCATCTTCATCCAACTGGGATTCTTGTACAGGAAGCTTGCTTAGGAAGTATTCAAGAGGTAAGTTCTTACAACTACCTATTCTTAGCATCATGACTATTTTTGATGTACACTAGTTTTGAACATGCTTAGAACTTGTTTTAGGTCATGTATGAACTTTAATATGTTGTTGGACTTGTGTCTTTAAGACTGTCTTAAATGTTGTGTTTATTGTGCTGAAAAACTCATTTCCATGTGCATTGGTATGCCTCTGTTTAAAATTAAGGTTTGAGTGGTCATAAACCTTCTGAGTATACTATATGTGATGTGTGTGGACCTTTATTGACCTTGGAATTTAAATGTATGTGATTGTCATGGTTTTTTCTTGATAGAGTACTTGAAAATAACTCATTTCCATATGAAATGTTGTATCCCTGTCTAAGGCCAAGTGTTTGTTGCTTGCAAACATCATTGTTATGTTGTATGTAGTGTGTCTGAACCATTATGTAGTGTGTATCATGTTTGAATATGCCCATAGCTTTGAAAATGCAAAAACCATTACCATTTTGATCTTGCCTTTGTGTTTTAAATTAAAATCACTTTTTGCTCAAACCAACATCACCACTGTTTTCCTTGAAGAAAAATACACAAGTTTGGTTTTTGGTTCATAAGATTTCATTGAGTATTCATGAAGTTATGTTGGCTCATGCAAATGGAGGTTTGGCAAGGTTGAGTTTTTGGCCATGGCTCTTTGGTTTTGTTTTCAGGTCACATTCAGGCTTATTATTTAATCTGGGGGAATGATACATTGGATATATCACCACCCTAGTGGTTTACCATATATGCGCGTATTACAATTGCCTTGCCAAACCTGAGTTCAATCTTGGCTGATCAACTCTTTTTTGCATTTTTCCATTTTTATGTAATTTATGTCATATTATCTTCTGCTTCCATTAAACTTCCAAATGTGCACTTTAGCTGGTTTGGTATTGGTTTTAGCTTGCAAACGAGGGTGCGTAGGTTCAATCCCATTGGAAGACATTTCCTATCTTTTTATCACTTATTTTCTTATTTTTTCTTTACAAATTAATTCAATCATAACTTTCTTGATTTTCATCATTTTTGTACCATTCCTTTTACAAATCACTCTTTGACATGTATATTTTCAATAAGTGAGGGAAGAATTCAAAAAATTTCATTTTTAAAATACTTTAGTCCACTTGGAAGATATGATTGGTCTTATAAGAACTCTGTTATAATCCTTTTAGATGTTGTCACATCTATGTTTACCTTTGGTTGTATCCATTTGGTTTGATTCTTTCATTGACACATACTTGGTTGTAACCTTGTTGTTGCGGTGAAAATTGGATATCAAGCTATTAAATTAACTTGAACCTTAATTCTTTTACAACCGAACTTTATTTTATCCAAAGGACAGGTCTAAAGAAAGAAAAACCTTTTTCGCGATGTAACGACAACGCTTAAGAGATTCGGGGATCGGGGGTTGGTTATACCTAGGGAAGGTGTTAGCACCCTAAATATCTGTAGTACTCTATAGGAACCTTTTGTTTGATTGCTTGCTAAGTTTGTGATATATGTACTATGGATTTGGGAAAAGATATGAGTTGAAACCTAAAGTTATATACACTAAGTTTGCTCGCAAAGACGTTGCATCTTCTGCCTACGTATCCTAACTAGGATAGAATTAGAGCAATCGTAGTTCACCTCACAGGGAAGAAGAACACTTGATTATGGTCAAGGTTCACGGGGGAACAAATATGACAATGTTTGTGTGGAGTTTGACAAAACTCCCTAATCTAAGTTGTAATATTCAAAAGGGGAAGTAAGAAATCATGACGATGATTCTTACACAGAGTTGACAAACTCTTTCCTAGGGTTCTAGTTGAAGAACCTAGTACAGGTGGGTTTCTTAGACTTGAAGCAAAGTCTAATGGCTTCTAATTTAAAGTGACTTAACAAAGTCAAGAGAGGGATAAGAGATGTATCTATGACATGAGGGTCAAATGGACAGACTTTTCCTTTGGAAGTAGACAGGGGAGGTAACAAGATGAAAGCTAACAAGCTTCACCACTTGGGGAAAAATAAAAAGCAACAACATAATAATGATGCATCCATGGTGGCAACCATTAAATGAGCATATGAAATTGATAAGAGTGGAAATGCATTGATGACAGTCAAAGCAGTTAAGCAGAACAGGAAGTGTGACGACAGATCAAGTTCAAATAAATTCAACAGATAAAGTAACATGGACATGGTAACAACCAAAAAATGAAACTTTAAACATGTTAGCAAACATTTAAGGATGAGAATGCAAACAAACATCACAAAAAATCACAAGTACATCAAGAGAAAATCCATCTGCATCTGTCAAAACGATCACAGAAAGTACATAACTTGCATACAGTCAAAAGAGATGAAAAATTTGTAAAACATGGAAATAAAAAATATGGCATGAAAGTACACATTAATATGAACACAATGAAAAAATAACGGGTGAAAAACGATTAAAATTGAGAGAGATATGATTTTCAAAGTTTGGTAAAAAATTAATAAAAGAGTTGCCCTCCTCAGGGGTCGAACTCATGCGTGCAGGGTACAAGGCGTGTTTGGCATAAGGGGCTTACCACTGGGGTGGCTATACATCCGTTTGTAAAAGCCACCACTTTAATTAATAAGGGTAACAAGCTGAATGACTTGGGCCAAAAATAACACATAAAAGGCGATTTACGTTTTCTACCGTAACTTTCTTATTTCTCAACTAAACGCAACAAAATTTATATGCAACTGGACCAGTAAAACATGAGGATCATGATGGTGCCATTATTTTTCTGAGATTCTCCTCCTACTGAAAAATTCGATAGTAGGTGTCTTTTGATGTTTTGAAATGCATTTTCAAATGATACTCATGTTACAGCTAGCTCCAAACCAAAACAATTATGTACACACCACATATGAATGATAATGAATGAATCTAGCTCAAACTTATGGCTGAAACTAGACTGTGGTGAAAAGTCACATGTGAATTGCAAAAATAACATGAATGATATGCATGAATATGTCTAGTTTCAATCCAAAATGTTTTCAAGCCAATCCAATCATGCACACACCTCATATTTATGATACTGAATGAGTATGAACACTATTTAAAGCCAAAATTAAAACTGCTATGAAAATGGTTTTTTGAGCTGCACTTGTTATGAACATTATGCATGATGAGGTGAATTTTCAATTCCAAACCTTTTCAATCCAAACCAAAGCTACACACAGCTCACATAGATGGTGATGAATGATTCTAAGTCCAAAAGAAAGCTCAATGCAATCAGTTTGTGAAATTGGTATGTCAAGTTGCAATTTTGCTAAAAGATGCATTTTGAAATTCAAAACATAAACCAACTGTTGTAATACTCAAATGAGGATTTGAACATGTTACAAATTATATATATGATGTATTTCAACAGTTAGTTTAAGCAGAACACAATTAGAATGAGAAATGAGGTGTGAGTTGTAAAATTGTTTTGAAATGGTATTATAAGAACAACTGTGTAATGATAGCAGGCATGATGCAGCATCCAAATCCACAAACAATTATGAACACATACAAAAAGTATCTCAAGTTGATGATGACAATAACCTAAGTTACTGAAATTCTTGAGTCACACCAGCTGTGATTTTTTTAAGGAAAACTAATAAGCTTGAGAAAAAGAGAGGCATCCAACAATCTTTAATAACAACAAGATGAATGTAACATGGCTGCTGGTTTGTAAAACAGAAGTAACCAAGGAAAACTAAAGCTAATCAACATTCAAGCCCAAAATCTGGTGGCAGACCTGTCTAGAACCCTAAACTGCCCTCATCATAATTCAAAAATAGTCCACAATGACTAACAACAAAACAATGTAAACTCTCCTTATTTCACAGAGATATTCCCTCATTGCAATCTCCAAATGGCAGCCATATCCATAACCTGGTGTGAATTCCAGCCTCTAGTAACCAACACTTATGAGCTTAAAAAAAACAGCCAAACCTGGACTGGCCACAAACTGCTTGAACTGTTTACAAGAAGGGACAAAGGTTTAAATCCCTAGAACCAAATAGACTGGTCAAAGTCCTGTATGGTAGGACACTAAGTTGGCAACAACAGTAAAGACTTCAAACAAAAGGCTTGTAGCAGCCACACAGAATAGTGGCTTCAGCTCCAAAAATTAAAGTATGTTCACACTCTCACACATAAATCCAACAGTTAGCAAGGTACTCTTGAAAGCAGACACACAAACAGCCCTTAGTACACAAGTTTCAAATCAAAAAAACATAAATCCAATTTGTCCTAAAAATCACAACTGTCCTAAAGCTGACTAATGATTGGGGCTTCTAGCAATAGGACAATGCTTCAAGCAAAACCAATTCCAACAAATAGCAGCAGGCCATTTCAACCCTTCCCTCAATGGCCCTCATGTCTTTCTAACATCAACTGCAAATATACACACCATACTGCCTACTGAAATGTAGCAGCCAATTTAAACCTGGCTCAAAAATGCAAGCAGCTTATGATTCATCCAGCAGTAGTCAACTTAGCAATGTAAAAGTGAAACCATCCCTAACATTTGTCAGGTCAGAGCTGACAAGCTCTACAAGAATGAAAGTGCTATTGTAATACCACACAATTCTCAAATCAATGCCTTATGACAGTTTTGGCTCTTGCAAAGGACTTATCAAATACCAAACTCAACTTCTATTCTTTAAAAACAACTACTATAAAACAAGCAGGCTTAGTATGGGCAACAAATTTAAATAAACAGCCATGAATTGGCAGACTCAAACCCTAAGAACAAAATCTGACCAACACAGCTATGAATTCCTCTCATGACAAAGTCCAAGTCAACAGCAGCTGACAACTCACCAGCTTATGACAGCAGCAAACTTTTAACACAAATATGAATTTCTTGGCATAACAACACCAAACATCCAAACAGCCATAATACCATGCTTTAACAACAAGAAGACCAACTTCACATCAAATGGTCATTCAAAACTGGCCTGGATTAACATTCCTAGGTACTACTTACCAAGCATCTAAAACTAGGGACCCAGCCCTGACATCAACTAAACTTGATCATCTACTAAAACTAACAACAAACTAATGGTTGACAAGATCCCAACCATATCAGAAATCAAACATAGCATCAAATTCAAACAAACTTATATTTTAGCAAAGAACAAAGTTAATAATTCCTCCAAAACTGTTTTGACAGCAAAACAACCATTTTCAACAGATTAACATTTGAAACTTGACAAGAACCAGTCAAACACACATGACAATACTCATAACAATCTCATCATTCATCAAAAACAAATATCATGAAAATTGCTACATGTTCATAGCTTCAAATTTCTTCATAATGCTCAAAAATGCAAAGACATGAAAAATGATGCAAAGGGTAATATTTTCAAACTACATACCTCTTGTAGACTTATTGAACAAGCTAGAATAGCCAAGAAACCCAGAGGACTTCAATCTACTTCCTTGCCTTGACTCTTTTCTTCACTTTTAAGCAAAATGCAACTATGATGCCAAATGGAGAAAGAGGTCTCACCAATGAATTATAACACTTTGGACAGTTGAAAAACAATATATAAGAGGTGTTAGGATGATTAAAACACTAGGCAAGTGCTTAGAACAAGATTTGGTAGAATTTGTAGCTTTTGGTCAAAGTATCTTGGTGTAAGAGTTGACTTTTTGATTGGTGAAGTTTTTGGGTGGTTTAATGGTTTAGACACCTTCTATACCATATTTAGGGATTGTATGGATGCTTGTTAGGGTGGTGGAATGTAGAGAAATGATTTTGGCAGCCCTTTGCACCAAGACAGATTTTTGAGCTTTTTAGTGAAAAGTGAAATTTTGTGATTTTGAAGTTTTGAGGTAAGAGCAAAGGGACAGAGATTTCTTCTGGTTTTTAGAGTGTTGTTGATGATGAAAATGAGGTGGGGTAGAGTCCTATTTATAGGCAAGTGGAGTGAGGGGGCAGATTTTAAGGTTTCTTCATTTTGAAGAAAGGTTTTGGCACATTCGGAGGAAACCTCCCTATGAGGGTTTGCTTGGCTGCAAGGCAGGCCTCTTTAGTCAAGAAAAATGATGAATTTTGGTGGCTAATTTCAGGCTAGAGGTATAGCATTAAGGCTGGTTCAGAACTACTTTTACACCTCATGCTTGTTTTTACTTTTTGAATGCAAGTTGCAAAGCAACTTGCAAGCCACTTGCTTTGGCTTTGAAAATTCAAGTTCTACATAATTTCTTGATTATTTCATGCTACAAACATTGCACATATCAGATACAACATGTTTCATAAGCTGAGATTGCCCAACTTTGATGAAAGAATGCATTTTGAAACTTGGACAATGTGGGACTAAAGTGAAAAACCACCGACTTGCCATGACCATAACTTTCAGCTCACAAATCATTTTGAGATGTGATAGTACTTTTTAGAAAGCCCTCACATAGCTATAAAACATTCATGTTTTCATGAGTTTCAATTTCCCAAAGGAACTTGGCCAAAAAGCCTTCCAAAGTTGCTAAAAAATAAGCTAAAAAATAAAATTTCCCCAAGTCTTTTTCCCCTCTTGAGATGAATTTGATCATAACTCAAAATCTATGCATTTTCTGATCATGGACCACTTAGGGACTTTTGTAGGACTTGTCAAGAGCTTTCAAATGAGCTTTGAACCAACTCAATTGGATGTGTGGTTAAGGAGTTATGGTTTAGCCCTTTTCAAAACCCTAATTTCCCGATTTTTTGATTACTCCTTCATCCTTGATCCAATGGTCATGAAAATTTATATGCAAGTCCAATATGACATAAGTAACACCTTTGTTTCAGAACTTGAAGTCCAATTCCTAAAATTTGGAGAGTTGACTTTTCGGTCAACCGTACGACCGATCGGTGATTACCGAGTCGCCTGTTGACGTTCTGGGCCTCCTGAGACTTTGAAACTTCTTGGATGAACTTTATTAGGCTATATGAACTTCATGAATCACAATCACACCATTTAAACACCTTCCAACCTCAAAGTCAAACTACGGTTGACTTTTACTGGTCCAAAACCCTAATCGAGTGCTTTGAAATGCATTGCTCTGAATTCTGGGGTAACAACCTCACTTTGGCTTATCAATTGAAATTATATAATACCCTTGACCTTGTTTCCTATTTGAATGAGCCCAAAACATTGACTAATCACAAACCCTGAAACTTTGATTTTGACTGCCCGAAACCCTGATTCATCTGCAATTGACAAAGACAGACTTGCACTGGGTTAAGGTTAGAAAATTCATGAGTATGCTCCTAAAATGAGAATCTAAGGGGTAAAAATTTGGGGTGCAACACTTGTTCTTTGCTTGATATTGTCACATGCTTGCATATCTTCCTTAGTTGTTACTGTTGCAGTGAGAATCGTGATATCAAGCTATTGATTAACTTGAATCTTTAATTCTTAAATTCACAACCGAACTTTAATTTATCCAAAGGAAAGGTATAAAGAAAGAAAGAACCTTTTTCACGATGTAACAAAAACACTAAGAGATTCGGGGATCGGGGGTTGGTTATACATAGGGTAGGTATTTCACATCCTAAACATCTGTAGTACTCTACAGGAACCTTTTGTTTATATGCATGCTAAGTTAGGTAAATGTTTACTAAGGATTGGGATTGGGTAAAAACGTTTATGTTAAAACCTAAAGATAGTTTCTAAGTTTGCTCGCAAAGACGTCGCGTCCTCTGCCTACGTATCCTAACTAGGATAGAATTAGAGCAATCATAGTTCACCTCACTAGGGTTGAAGAACACTTGATTATGATCAAGGTTCAAAGGGGAACAAACATATCCATGCTTGTGTAGAGTTTCACAAAACTCTCTAGATCTATGTTGAACTCTCAAGAAAGGGAAGTAAGTAATCATATCCATGATTCTTACATAGAGTTAACCAGACTCTATCCTAAAGTTCTACCTTGTGAGACCAATTGGTTCTATCCAGACCAAAAGGTGGGATAAAGGGAAAGGTTGCTCGTCAAGATATCGCATCTTGTGCCTACGTATTCTCATTGTCCAATGAGAAATCAGAGTGGTCGTAGTTCGGGCATGAACTACAAAATAAGGATCTATTGGTTCTTTCCAGACCAAAAGAGGGTGAAGGTTCTATCCAGACCTATGAGTTTAAATCCTATTGGTTCTATCCAGACCAAAAGGAGGGGAAGGTTCTATCCAGACCTATGAGGGTATCCTATTGGTTCTATCCAGACCAAAACGGGGAAGGTTCTATCCAGACCTATGATATCTAAATCCTATTGGTTCTATCCAGACCAAAAGGGGGAGAAGGTTCTATCCAGACCTAAGAGTTAAATCCTATTGGTTCTATCCAGACCAAAAAAGGGAGAAGGTTTTATCCAGACCTACGAGTTAATGAACTACCTATGACCCAAGGGTCAATAAAGAGACTTTTCCTTTGGAAGGGAAAAAAGAGGAGGCAACTGGGACGAGAACTAAAGAGTTCCATCACCTTGGGGAAATAATACTTAACAAAGTATAATCATTCAATCATAATAAATATAAAGGATATGGTTACAACCAAGATTAAACAAGCATATTACAATAAGCAAGTATTTTCAATCAGGATGAATGGTTATAACCAAAGCAAGCATTACAATATTAATGATTTCAATCAAGACAGATGGTCACAACCAAGAACAAATCTTAACAAAGATGGGGAAACATCTTAACAAAGATGGAAGGGGATCTTAACAAAGATGCATCTTAACAAAGACGCAGTTTCAATAGGGCTTACAAGATGAGTGTATACTTACAGGCATCATGCCTAATGTCAAATAATGTTACAACAATGTAAGGAGATAAATGGTGATAGATGGTTACAACTAAACAAGCATGCATATCACAAAAAGCAAGGATCAAATAGATACAAATGGTTACAATCGAGAATCAAATATCTTAACAAAGATGAAAATAATAATCATGCAAGTAAGTCACAACTTTAAGATGATCATGTTATAGATTCAAAGTGTATCAAAGGTAACAACATTTAGACATTGATGACAATCAAGTACGTAAGGAACGATTGCAACAGTTAAACTCAAGATTTTAGGAAAGGAACAATAACTCATGGTAACAACCAACAAGAAATGAAATCTCAACATGTTAACAAACATAAAGAAATCAAATACCGATAAATCTCATAAGATAAAAGATAAGCATGGTATGAAAGATAATTCAACGATATGCAAGATAACGATCTTGAAAATAAACCAACTTTCAAGTAGGTAAAAGGCATTGTGACTACAAGAAATTTGAAATATTTTTTACATTAAATGAAACTAGACATTGTCATGAACATTTTTCAAAAAGAATGGATCAAAAATGATAAAATATGAACAAGTTATGAATTTTTGAAGTATCATGCAATTAACAAATAAAACATGTAAGAAATAAAAAGAAAAGGGCAAGGGTGGAAGTTGAACCCATGCCCTTCAGTTCACAAACACCACACTCAACCACTAAGGCACACACGTGCGCGCATTAAGAAATGGAAAGAATGAAGAAAATAAAATTCAATCATAATTGGAAAACAAAATACCAAAAGGGTTGATCCCAAGGATCGAACCCATGGCTGGCAAGTGAAAGAGGTACTTAAGGCGCATGCTTCTACCACTGGGGTGGCTATACATCCGTTGATTATGCCACCCCTAAAAATATATAACCCTAAAAAGGCAAACATTTATGGGCCAAAATTAAAGCAAACAAGGTGGAAACGGATTGGTTCATAACTCTATCAAATCAGCACCAAATTCAGCAAAATTAGAGTCTAACTTGATTATTTTTCCACAAGGATGATGATGGTACAGTTGGTTTTTTAAAATAACATCTACAAATAAAAACATGATTGAACTTGCAAATTGGCTTTTTGAGGTGCATTTTGAGAGACATAAACCAAACCAGCGGCAATTGGGACTGTGGAAAGATATGAGCAAATCATAAATGTGATATAGAAAGTGTTCTAACAAGAAATTAAAGCAAAGCAACCCTGGATTGAGAAATGACATATGAGTTGTAATGGTTTTCATGGTATAATGCATTTGAGAAACCAAAACACATATGGAGCTGATCTAATTCACACTTGACAAACATCACACATATATTATAAACATACTAACAGAAAGTTCTTGCATTCATGGATTAACATGAATCAAGTGAAACAAGCAGCTATTCAATGATTGCAATTTCAACATAACAATGCAGTATGCCTAGCTTTAATAATGTAGTTTTGAGATTAAAACATGTATTGAAATGGTTCAAGCCAAGCAACCCTCACACACAGGTTTCAAGTATGCTAACAGATGTGTCTACATCCCAAGACCAATTAAAAACCATACAAAATGTGAAGTGGTATGTTCATGGCAGATTTAGCATGAAAATGCAGCCTGTTGAGTTCCAAGTTGAGTAGGTTTCAATTTATGTAAATAGCAAATGCAAGTTTCAAATATGTTGGCTGATGGTTAGAGACTCATGGATCAGCCAAGTTCATGTTATAACAGGAAAGTGGTATGATGTTGCAAACTGTTTTTGAAAACAAAATGGTAATGCATCATGGGAGGGAAGCATCAGTTCAGATAGAAACAAATCATAAAAACAATGCACACACATCATAAATATGAAGATAGATGGAATCAAAACCAAAATTCAGGAACACTTCAATTAAATCAGAGTTTAGCATATTTGTTGAAATGCAAAACCAGTCTTGGTGAATTGATGAGGCAGCAGGTCTGTTTTTGAATGATGAGGTTTCAAACCAAAATAAATAATCACACACATCATATACATGATGATGGATGAGATTGAGTTCAACAAATTAACATATTTCACTCAAAACAGAAATTGGCCAATGGTGTGACATGCGAAAAGCTGTCTTGGGAGCAAGTTGCTAATGCAAGCAGGTATATTTCAAGATGATGAGTTTTATGCCAAACAGTGATGCACACATGACATATATATGATGACAGTTGGGATTAAGCCCAAAAATTAAACACATTCTGTTCAATGCCAAAACTGGTACAACTGTGGTATGCTGAAAGTTGTAAGTAGAAAAACTGTTTTGGGACAAATTGATAATGCAAATAGGTACACACATCACACACATACTAAATGATGCTCTTGTGCTAAAAAATCAGACATACATCTTGCAAAACACAACTTGGCATTGCTGGCAGCTTAAACTATCACTCCAGATCCAAAACATATTAAACAATGATTCTAGGATGAGGGATACTCTATGGATCTCTTAAAATAGAAGGTAGTATGGTCATGGCAAGTGTATGAACAAAAATGCACTGATCTTAAAAAACAGCTCATGTCATGGTGCGTATATTCATGAAGCATACATGGAAGTTATGTTCACAGCCAGTTGTGGTTAAATCAATTGAAAGCAACTGTAATGCAATAAACTCACAGTCCACAAATTCTACATACAAGTAGATCATGATGAGAACCAACAACATGAAATGTTTACAAACAGTATGGATATATTAAACCAACAGGTACAGGATAAGCAAGCTTAAAGCAAAGTAGGCAGGCATATAACATCTTGGCATAATGTTCATGAACATGATATAGCAGTTAACATTACATTTGTGAAATACAAGTCTCTCTAGGTTCATACATGACCTATGGGCAGAAACATATCATGAAAGAACTAACAAGCTACCTAGATACCACAACAACCTACCTCTAGACAGATTTGTAACAACACATCAGCATTTACCTCTAAAGCTACACTTATGGAAAAATTCCTCAAAACTGTTGGAATCAAAATACAATGCTTATTCTTGACAGCATATCATCAATACATCATTTTACAAAATATCATGCCTTAATAAGAGCTAAGGTACTGCAGTAAACATAGACACTTGACAAAGAGCAAATTGGGACAACATACACATAGTTTTCACAAAAACACCTCAAGAATGCAAAACATAACAATGTAATGTAAAATGAGAGGTTTATGGGTTAGATACCTCTTGTAGACTATGTTGAGCAAGTTAGAAACAAAGAAAACCAGAGACCTTCTTTTTTGGCACAAACTCAAAGCTTGCTTCCTCTTGAAGCAATATGCAATATTTAGGATAGTTTGAGCAATGAGCCTCCCAAATTACCTTTAGTGTTTTGGACAGTTGCAATAGGGTATATGTGTGAGGTGTATGGATGGTTAGAACAGCAAGAATAGGCCTGGACAGAGATTTGGCAAGTTTTGTATGTGGAGTCAAACTTGGTTTGGTTGAGAGTTGACTTTTTGGAAAATGGTGGTTTTGAGTGGTTTAAAAGCTTGAACACCTTCTACACATCATTTGTGGATTGTGTAGATGGTTTGTGGTGAATTTGAATGAGTGAAAATGATTTTGGAAGGTATTTTGCTCCAAGGCAGCTTTTTAGTGAAAAATGGAAGTTTTGAAAATTGAGATTCTTGAGGAAAAGATAGAAAGTTGAGAGATATTTTTTCTCTTGGTTTTGGAGATTGCTCTGGTGTCCCTGACATCAATGAGTATGCCTTTATTTATAGTGAAAACAAGAGTGAGGGCAGCTTTGAATTTTACCACTTTTGGAGGGAGTTTCATGAGGTTTTCAAATGAATCTTGCCAAATCTCTTCCTATCAGTTTCATGGCCCAAAGAAGATCAGAAAAATCAAGTGGATATGGACATGAAGTGAGTGAGGTGAGCTTAGAGTGTAGAGTGAGCAGCTGCACAGTCCTTGGAGTGAAAAGTTTCTCTTTCCTCTTACACATTTGATTATTTTATTACACAATGCTTGCAACTTGCCTCTCTCTCTTCACATCTCTCATTTCTCTGCATTTTCCTTCATCCACACATCTAAATATCATATTGAATCGTGATCCAAGGGTCAAGGATAGTCCAAGTTGTGAAAATATGAATTTTGAGAAGTGTTGGATTGGTGATCTCAAGTGTTGCCAGCCCTAACTTCCATAGTTCATAACTTTCTGCTCACACATGCTATTGAGGAGTTCTACCATAATTTAGAAATCCCTTAAGTAGGTCTATAACTTTCATGTTTTGGAGATTTCCAAATTCTAGATGGAAATAGGTTGAAAAACCCTCCCAAGTTGCTAAAAAAATCACTTAAAAAGGCTAAATAACTTAGAATTTTTCTAAGTTATTTCCCTTCTTAAAATGAATCTTGTCATAACTCCAAATCTATGCATTTTTTTGATCATGGACCACTTTTAGGCTTTTGTAGGATTTGTCAAGAGCTTTCCAATGAGATTTGAACCACTTCATTTGGATGTGTGGTCGAGGAGTTATGGTCTTGCCCCTTTCGAAACCCTAATTCCCGATTTTTGCAATTACTTCTTAACCCTTGATCCAATCATCATGAAATTTTATGAGGAGGTGTAATATGACATAAGGAACATTGTTTATTCACATCTTGAAGTCAAATTCCTTATTGTTGAAGAGTTGACTTTTTGGTCAACCGTTCGATCAATCGGTGACTACCGAGTCGACTGTTCATGCTCCAGACATTCTGAGGACTTGAAACTCTTTGGATGGACTTTAATAAGCCATAGGATCTTAATGGACCTAAATCCCACCATTGAAACACTCTTTAAACCAAAAGTCAAACTACAGTTGACTTTTCCTAATCGAAAACCTTAATCAGGCATCTTGAACTGTACTGTTCTCGATTCTTGGGTGACCACCTCAAATTAAATTCATACTTAACCCAATTTTGTATTCTTGATCTTGTTTGAAGTTGAATCAATCCAAAACATTGATTGATCAAACCATCGAAGCCTCGATTTTGACGGTACGGAACCCTAATTCATCTGCATCTTGACAAAGATAAACTTGAAATGGGTTAAGGTTAGTTAATCAAATGAATATGATCTTACAATGATGATGAGGATCTAAGGGGTCAAAATTTTGGGTGCAACAGTTACCATGACTATTATATCTTCATCATTTTTGAATGAATACTTATGTGTGCTTTAACTTTGTTAAAGCCTCTCCAAGTGATGGAACTTGTTATTTCTCATCCAGTTGCCTCGTTTTTTCCTCATTCCAAAGGAAAGTATCACTATTGACTTCACAAGTCACAGATATCTCATTATCCTCCCTTTTACTTTGTTAAGTCATCTTGAACCCTAGCTTAGTTAAGTTAGAACCTATTAGCCATTAGACTTTGCTTAAGTCTAAAAGACCCACCTTTACTAGGAGTGTTATTCAATTAGAACCCTAGGTTAGACTTTGTCAACTCTATGTAAGGATCATTGTCATGGTTACTTACTCCCCTCCTGGTTTTTGTCAAAGTCAATCCTCTTGAGTGTACAACTTAGAATAGAGAGTTTTGCTAAACTCTATACAAGCATTGTTATGTTTGTTCCCCTTTGAACCTTAATCATAATCAAGTGTTCATCCACCCTCAGTGAGGTGAACTGTGACTGCTCTGATTCTATCCTAGTTAGGATACATAGGCAGAAGATGCGATATCTTTGCGAGAAAACTTAGAAGGTATCCTTGTAGAGTACTACAGATGTTTAGGATGCGAAATACCTACCTTAGGCATAACCAACCCCCGATCCCCGAATCTCTTAGCGTTGTTGTTACATCGCCCAAAAGTTTTTTCTTTATTTAACCTTTCCTTTGGATAAATCAAAGTCTGGTTGTGAATTTAAAGAATTAAGATTCAAGTTAATCAATAGCTTGACATCATGATTCTCACTGCAATAGTAGTCGAACTACGAAGCTCTGAGTTTTCATTCTCATCCGAATGAGCATAAGTAGGCACAAGGGCCCCAATCCTTGGCGAGTACCCTAACCTATAACCACCCATTTCCCCTTAGCGTTTTTATCCTTTTATCCTACCAATTCGCGTTTATCATTGAGAAGAAAACAAGAAAGCTTAGATAACGCTCATCATAAATCGTACTAAGAGATTCCCGTTTAGTACAACGGACGTGATGGGTGCTAATACCTTCCCCTTGCGTAACCGACTCCTGAACCCGAAACATCGATTGCGGTGGCCATGTTCCTCTCCTTTCGTTTTAAAAGGTTTTCTCGATATTTTCCTTTTCTATCTCTTCGAGGTAAATAAAATTCGGTGGCAACTTTGTCGAACCGTATTCCGCACCTTTAGCGACGAGGGTCGTTTGTTTGAATGAATTTTCGAGGTGCGATAATTACTCATCATGCTAGGAATCAAAGTAAACATGTATAAATTTTCACAACATTTAACATGGATATAAATTAAGTCATGGTAAAATTAATAACCAAGCATGCTTAATGTAGAAAGACATGTTCACAACAAGTAGTTAACAACCAAGAGGTAAGTTAGGGTTCAACATAGTCATTAAGCAAGGTGAAGACATCGCAAGTGTTGATTTATACAAACATGTATACTAATTATATTTCAAACCAAAACAAACAAGTATCTAAGGACACTCAAGGCATGACATTGTTAACACAAAACACTTGTGTATTGAAATCACTTGATCATGGAAGAGAAACACATGTTAAGGGCAAGGTAACAACCAAAGTCTCAAGGAGTTTTAAGCATGTATTCACATATGGACATAATCTTGAAAAGGTAACAACAACCAAGTGGAAACAAGGATGTATAAGTTTAAAACACCATATAAGGTTCATAAAATTCAAAATGTACAAGGAGAATCAAAGGATCATTCAAAAGAATCAAAAGAAATCCTTAAAAAAACCTAAAAATTTCACATACTTTGAACATGAATAAGTGCAAGACAAATTATTCTTTTTAGAAATTTATTGACATGAATAAAAATTAGGCATCAACATGAGCAAATGGAAAAAAACATAATGGTGACAAGATTTTGGAATCACAAAGTTATGGTGTTTTCAAATTGTAAAGAAAACAAAAAAAATAGGTTGTAAAAAAAATTAAGGAAGTGGCCTTGGTGGGAATTGAACTCAGGTCTGGTTGGATACACACGTGTGTCTTGTATAATATGTGGTGAGCGAAATATATATTTGAAACAAGCTTTATGAGTGAGAAAATTATGCAAAATCAGCAAAAGGGTGGTCGCTAGGACTCGAACCCTGGTCAAGAAAGGCAAGAGAGTACTGAAGCATGCATGGTAAACCACTGGGTTGGTGATACATTCATTGTATCACCTCTCTAGATTAACATATAAACCTACAGATGACTTGAAACCTAACCAAAAAGGCGACATGGTTGGCCTTGCCCAAAAGCTTCAAGTTCAGTTTACAAAAGCACATGTAACTCCATGAATACTCAATGAAATTCAATGAAATGAAAACCAAATTTGCGTAACTTTTGACAAGGAATCCAGTGGTATAAATGAAATTGCATAATTTTGTTTTTAAATTAAAAATTGATACCAAAACCTCAACAACCCTAAAATATGCATATCCAATCCAACAGCTTTATATGAACGTGACAATCAACAACTATATAAGGGATAACATCACAAACATCATGCCAAACAAATTTGTAGTTCATGGTGGATCAAAATATGGCATGTTTCAATGTGTGCTAGTTAAAAGCAAAATTACCTCTTGAAGTCAAAATTTCAAAATCTACAAGAGTTTTTATAGAACCAAGATTATGATTTGGACTGCTTCCTTAATCCTCCTAGGAACTTTTCCAATGCTTGAACTCCCTTGAAAATACCTATAACATGTTGGTACCTTCCTCTTGAAAAATGATAAATGTGAGGATTTTAATTCTGGTGAAGATGGTCACATAGTTGGGGAATGATGTTATGGACACCTCAAGACATGCTTAAGAGCTGAGTTTGTGTGATCAAAGTGCTTGAATGTGGTCAGAATGAAGTTCTTAGATAAAAGATGTTGAAAGTCAATGACTTTTTTGGATAGAAGGTTGACTTTCTGGTCTGGCTAATTTTTTATGGATGTGAGAGTTTGAACACCTTTATAATGTGTTTTGTGGTGTGTTGGAACAAGTGGTTTAATGATTTTAGGTATGGAAATGCAGGTGGAGTGGTTGGTGCAAAGTGGAGCTTTTTGGTTCAAATGGAGAAGTTGTTGCAGAATGCGTTGATGTGGGTGATTTGAAGAGGTTTCTGAAGTTTTTTATATGTTCTGAAGCATGATGGAATTCTCTATTTATAGGGAAGTATTGGAGCCAATGTTCTGCAGAAAATGGAATTGAAGACTCACTTGGTTTGCTTAGTTTGGTTGGATTCCAATTTTGATAGTTTTATGGTTCTCATGGTCGCAAGGTAAAGTGCAAGGAGATCTTGAGTGGTTGGAAACTTTTAGATCTTGCTTCTGTAGATGGAACAAGTTGTGGTCTTAAGGAAATTCAGTTGTGATTAAAGTTACTTTTCAAGAGTGGCATTGTGATCTTTATGGCCAAAACTTCCATAAATGGCATGGAATTTGAATTAATGCTCAAACCTTTGTGTAATGCCTAAAAAATTAGTACAGTCTTCTGATTATGGATGGATTTATAAGTCTCAAGGATATCAATCAAGGGATTTGCATATTTGCTTGATCTTGCAACTTGTACTTGGCATAAAAATGGTCAAAACTTCAAACATGGATGGCTAACTTTCCCTCTTCGAAACTCCTAGCTCAAAAATGGTATGGATGAGTTCTTGTACTTTTTAGAAAGATCTAAACATTCCCTACAACTTTTATGTTTGATGAATTTCTTGAATTAAAAGGGATCATGGTGAAAATTGGCTGTGAAGTTGACTGAAAATTGAAGGACTAAAGTTGCCTTAAAAAATTCTAAGTGTTTTGAAATTCTTCCAAACTTTAAAGCTTCATATCTCTAAACCCAAGCCTCTTTTTCTCATAGGTCAGTAGGAAAATTTTGTAGTAAATGATGAGATCTACAAGTTTACCTTTGGAACTCAAAAAATGAATGTGTGGATTGAAAGCTATGACCTTTCAAAGTTAGCACCAAAACTAGGGTTTTTTCATACACTTAGAAAAATTCAAGCATCTCAACTTTACCCCTTTTGCAATAAATCTCTCAAATCTTGATTTTTCATGATCAAACCCATCGATTAAACACATCTTGATGAAATTTGGCTTGAATGCTTCAATTTGGACCAAAAAACCTAAAAGTCAAAGGGTTGACTTTGTTAGATAAAGCTTGTATCAGATGAATTCAAATGTGTGATCTTCAATGGACTTGCTTCTTTGAACTTCTCAATCATCAAGGATGGGCTCCAATGATGTATATGAACATTTTGGATCATTTCCCAAGGCTTAGGATCATGCCTGGATCAAAAGTCAAAGGCACAATTGACTTTTTCATGATAAAACCCTAGTTTGGGGTTAGATGAAATTGGGCTTCAATGAACTTGTAGTGAGACCAATTTGCACTTGATTCTTATTAAATATAAGCCTTTTGAGTGTATGGGAACTTGATTTGGTGATGACCAATCCAAAACATTGATTGATCAAGCAATAATCCTCTTGATTCCAAAAGTGCAAAACCCTAATTCATATGGAATTCACACAAGAACAAACTTGAAAAAGGTTAGGGTTAGAAAATATGCTTGATGCTCCTAGAATGGTGATGGAATCTAGGGGTCAAAATTTGGGGTATGACAGTCGGCTAGTAATATCCTGCCCGAAGAGCATTCCTCACGAGGGATCTCCCCCCGAGGTGATGGGCATTGATTCACTCGTGGATCTCGCGCAACATGGGTGACCATTTCTTCCTTGACGCATTTGAGGAGAGGGATGGAGAATCCTCGGCTCTACGCCTTACTACACTGGCCTCATTGGGGTCGGACGGCAATTCGTCCTTTGTGAGGTAATTGTATACTGGGGTCATCCAGCAATGGCTATCGTCAATGACGTGCACGTCGTGGGTCGTGGATGCTATCTCAATGCTAGGTCGTATGAATATTTCCTGGATGATAATTTGTTCCCCCCTTTCTTTTTCGTGCTTGCTAGTTTTGATAGGATGTCTGCTTGGATGTTGTGTTCACGGGGAACGTGTTTTACTTCTATGGAGGTAAACTTTGCCATCTCCTCCTTAACTAGGGCCAAGTATTCAGACAGGTTGTCGTTTTTGACCTAGTATTCTCCCCAGACTTGGAGGGCCACTAGCTAAGAATCAGTGTAGATGATGACTTCTTCCGTTTCCAGGTCTTCGGTGAGGCGCATACCAGCGAGGAAGGCTTTATATTCAGCCTAGTTGTTAGAGGTATGGAATGAAAACTTAAGTGAAACTTCTATAAGAATTCCCTCCTTATTTTCCAGGATGACACCTACCCTGCTCCCTGCTGAGCTGGATGCTTCGTCGACGAAGATGATCCACTTGCGGGCACCTCTGTTAGGGTAGTCGGGCAAGGTCATTTATGCAATGAAATCAGCCAGTGCTTGCGCCTTGAGGGCCTTTATGCTCTCATATTGGATGTCGAATTCGGATAGCTCCAACGACCATTTAAGAGTTTTGGCAGCCATATCCGGACGACCTAACAGGCGCCTTGCGAGCTGTTCTGTGCGTACCATAATTATGTGGGCCAGAAAGTAGTGACTCAGCCTTCTTGCAGCATTGATAAAGGCGAGGGCCACCTTTTCTATATGTTGGTACCTCAGCTATGGGCCTTGCAATGCCTTGCTCGTGAAATAGATGGTTTTCTTCCCATCAGGAGTTTCACGAATGAGGGTGACACTTACAGCCCCGGTTGCGACAGCGGGGTAGAGATAAAGGGTTTCCCCATTATCTGGACGGGAGAGGACTAATGGTTCTGATAGAGCTTGCTTCAAGTGCAGAAGGGCTTTGTCGTATTCCTTCGTCCATTCGAACACGGCTTCCTTACGGAGGAGTTTGAAAAAGGGAAGGGTGTTTTGAGCAGACTTGGCCATGAAGCGGGAAAGTGATGCGAGCATCTCGTTGAGGGAGTGGATGGACTCTTTTGAGTTCAGTGTGGGGAACTCGGAGAAGGCTCTAGACTTGTCATGGTTAGCTTCAATTCCCCATTCGGTCAGATAGAACCCGAGGAACTTGCTCGCTCGTACCCCAAACATGCATTTCTCTAGATTAAAGCGCATCTTGTACTTCCTGGCCTGCTCAAAGACCTTCCTCAAGTGGGTCATATGATCGTATTTCTCGTGTGACTTCATGATCATGTTGTCCATATAGACTTTGAGCATGTCCCTGATTTCTCCTCCGAAGACTTTGTTCATCATCCTTTGGTAGGTAGCGCCAACATTCTTTAAGCTGAAGGGCATTAAGTTATAGTAATAGTTGCCCGATTCGGTTATGAAGGGCGTGTACCTTTTGTTGCTTTTTGCCATGGGTATTTGGTTATAACCCGAATAAGCATCCATGAAAGATAACAATTTAAAACTGGCAAAATTATCAACTATTGTATCTATGTAGAGGAGGGGATATACGTCTTTAGGGAAGGCCCTATTAAGATCGGTATAGTCAACGCACATTCGCCATTTTCCATTATTCTTTTTCACGAGTACAACATTGGACAACCAAGTGGTGTACTTGGCTTCCGAGATAAAGTTCGCCTCTAGGAGGTCTTTTACAGTTTATTCGGCAGCCCTCCGTCTTCTCCGGAGCCTGTCATCGTCTATATTGAGATACTGCCCTAACGGCGGGATCGATAGTGAGGTGGTGACAGGCCACATCAGGGTTTAGCTCGGGCATCTCCGCGACACTTCACACGAACAGATCTTCATTCTCCCGGAGGCAGGATCTTATTTATTTCCTTGCAAGCTCGGCGAGACCAGTCCTAATCTTGACTCTCCGCTGGAGGTCATCGCCAAGTAAGATAATTTCGAACTCTCCATCCGGAATTGGGCGCATCGGATGGATAGTTTCGCCGCCACTTGAGGAGCTACTCGAAGATGGCTGGATCTATTTCCCCTTTGCCTTCTAAATCTTCTAGTCGTCTTCGGAGAAACAATTATCAACGTCAATGGAGTCAATGCGGGGCAGCAGCTTCATCTCTTCGGCGTTGTTGGGCAGAGGAGTCTGGCTGGGAGTCTTTGGTCTGGCGGCGATGGTATCCATCCCCTTGGAGGCTGCTTCAAAACATCTCCTCGCGGCTTCAATGTCTCCGTGTAGAGTCGCCACGAGACCCTTAGAAGTATAGTATTTCATCTTCAAGTGCACTGTTGAAGGTACTACAACCAATTCGGCCAGAGTTGGCCGTCCAAAGATGCATTGGTATAGTGACGGGAAATCGATGACCAGGAATTGGACCTTGATTGACTTGGCCGTCTCAGCAGACACGAAAGTTATGATCAGATCTATGTAACCCCAGGGCTTTGTCACCGACCTATTGAAACCCTATAGATCGGAGCCCACGTAGGGTGTCAAATGTGATTCGTCCAGCTGGAGGGTGGAAAACGGCTAGGAATACATAATATCAAATGAGCTCCCTTGGTCGACGAGGATTCGTCGGACGTCAAAATTTGCCATCTGGGTTCTTACGAGCAGAGGGATGCTGGCGTTGGGGGCTCCACCAAGGAGCTCCTTATGGTAGAAGCATATGGGAACAAAATCTCCCTGGACCCTATTGAGGGTGGAGTTCCGGTTTGAGCTGTTGCTGATAAGGTGCTCGAACTTTCTTTTGACGGACCCTGCTATGAATTTGTTGAAGCCCCCTCCGAAGATGACCATGGCAGAGGGGAAAGTCTCCCATGGGCTGTGCATGGCGAAATATGGAGGGGTGCTAAGCCCCTCGGGGATGTTGAAATATTCAGGCCGCGAGATGCTCATAGCGACCTGAAGGCTAGCTTCCTCGGAGGAAGGTATCTCTTCCTCGTCCTTCTTAGATTCCTGGGTGTCTTACCGAGGAGTATCCTTCCGTTTCGTGAACTGCTTCAAATGTTCGTCCCTGATGAGTATTTTTATGGCATCCTTTAAGTGGATGCAGTCATCGGTCATATGTTAGTGGCTCTTGTGGAATCGGCAATATTTCGACTTGTCCGTGTTTAGTTTGGATGGTATCTGCTTTGGGAACCTGACCCCCACCTGCCGGAATTCTAAGTTGGCACATTCAGGAAGGATCTTTTCTCTCAAAATTGTAAGGGGAGTGTACTCGTGGAACCGGCCGGAGGGATCTTTGTTGTCCTGGGGCTCTCGGGGACGGTTTTCTCGTTTTCTGTCTCCCCAAAGGGATGCCGAGAGCTCGTCGGACTTGGAGGTTCGAGCATTCTCCCGGTGCCTCGAATCTCAGGTAGAACTGGTGGTATCCTTCTCTTTATACTGAATGTACGCTTGTGCCTTGAGGAGGAAAGCGTCCAACGTTGTTGAGGGCTGGATGGCCACAGCTTTAGAAAATTCAGTGCGGGGATGGAGCCCGCGTTCGAGTAGAAACTTTTTCATGTTATCGGTCATAGAGATCTGGACGACCTCCTTATTGAACCTTTCGATGTAGGCTCACATGGGTTCATCTCTCCCTTGAATAATGGTCTCAAGGGAGGCTTCAGTCTTCGGCTTTCAACGAGAGGTCGTGAAATGTCTGAAGAACATTCTCCCAGTTACCTCCATGAAGTGATGGAATCGTCGGGGAGCCTTTTGTACCAAGTCATCGCCCCTTTCCTGAGCGTGGTCGGGAATGACCTGCATTTGATGGTTCCCTGGATGCCGCGGTAATTGAGTAGCGCATCGATATTTTCGATGTGCTCATCGAGGTCCGTTGTTTTGTCATATGTGCCCAGAGAATGAGGTTTCTCCAGTCCCTTTGGCAGGCGCATGACCATAATCTCCTGGGACACCAGGCTGCAAGGCTCGTCATCACTGCTACTGTTGGTCCAAGACGGGGAGAGGGTGTTTCGTGTGTATGTAGGATATCGATCTTGATGGGGAGACGAGGTTCATGCTCAGCCCTTATATCTGGGCGGAGGCGAACACATAGACTCTGCCCGGTGATCTCTTCTGGTCCTCCTGTGTTGCGGGGAATGCTGGTTCCGAGGAGAGATGTGATCGCGCTTTCCGATGGTCTGAATTTCTGGCTTCGGAGGTGTCCGACAATTTCTTTCGTGTCGGGGAGGAGGACTCCATGGTCATTGATGTTCTTTTCTCGGTGGAGGGGATCTTGAGCGACTGGATTCTTCTAAGGCTCCAATCCTCGCGCTCTAATTGAGGATTATGAGGTTGTGTCGCGGTGAGAATTGGATATTAAATTATTGGATTAACTAGAATCTTAATTCATTGTTTACCATCGGTCTTTAATTTGTCCAAAGGAAGGGAAAAAGATTGAATTACCCATAAGATGCAATGCAAATGCAAAGCTAGAGAGTCTAAAGTTCGGGGGTTGGTTAAACTTAGGGAAGGTACTAGCATCCTAAGAATCTGTAGTACTCTACATGAACCTCTTGTTTTATTGTGTTACTGTTGTTTGCTAAGGGTAAGAGACCTAAGGGTTTTTCTTTTGTAATCCATATTGGTCTTGTAATGTTCCTAAATAAACTCAGAATCCCATGAAACCAATGCAATATGATGCTTTATGGATGCGAAGATGCACAAACACAAGCAAGCACACAGATACATAAGGATAAACAAGCAGGGAAACTAGGTTTATAAGCATGGAGGTAAAGGGTATACCCATCCCCAAAGGGTGTGGACTAAGGGTTGATTGTACCTGCAGAACAAGGGTTCTAAGAGGTGCCCAAAATCATTAGTCCATCTTCCGGATATTATCAATTTCCCGAATACTCGGTGGTTAATAATATTCTCAAGAGAACCTCTTTTGAGTGTAGCATCGCGTATCAACTACTTTGGGAGTACTCCCTCAAAGTCATTGCACTACATCCTAAGAAAAGCCAAGTAGGGTTAAAGGTAACTAAAGATCCCCAGTATCACAGGCTCCTAGGTCAAAAATATTGAATGTTTTCACGAATACTCGTTCAACAATAATAGTTTTCAAGAGGGCCTCAACTGAGCAGTGATTTTCAAGTCAGCTTGGTCGGGACTCACTCCCTATAAGCCTTCTCAAATATATCACCTTTCTATCATAAGTACACTCAAGTCCGATTGTAGGACATTCCTCACCATACAAGGATATTAACCCAAAGCATAAATATAAGTAAGCAAATATACATATAACAATAAATAAGCACAATAAAACAAGTTAGGGGGAACCCTCAAGGAATTTTCCCAGTGAAGTCGCCATTTCTGTCGCGGTGAGAATTGGATATCAAATTATTGGATTAACTTGAATCTTAATTCATTGTTCACCACCGGTCTTTAATATGTCTAAAGGAAGGGAAAAAGATCGAATTACCCACAAGATGCAATGCAAAGGCAAAGCTAGAGAGTCTAAGGTTCGGGGGTTGGTTAAACTTAGGGAAGATACTAGCACCCTAAGAATCTGTAGTACTCTACAGGAACCTCTTGTTTTATTGTGTTATTATTGTTTTCTATGGGTAAGAGACCTAAGGGTTTACTTTTAAGTATACTCACCAAGAAATCGCATCTTGTGCCTACGTATCCTGACGGGAGTGGAATCAGAGTATTTGTAGTTCCCCTAAAAGGGATTGAGGAAATTCTTGACTATGGCCAAGGTTCCAGGGGGATAAGGTTTGTTGAGTGATTCTAAGAGAAGAGACGAGTCGTCATCTTAAGGGAGAATACTCGACTTAACCACCACAACTTGTAGGAGATGGTCTTTGCATCGCATTATGAAAAGGGCTTGAAACTCGAATTTATCGACGAGTCTGCCACTATCTCTCTCAAGCGAAAAAGATTCTACATCTCTCGGTAATATTATGGGGCAGGAGAATTACATCTCAACTATCAAGATGACTCACGTCTAATTCTCTGGTGGGGAGAATAGATGATTGATTTGTATAAGGTTCGTCTAAGTTGAAAAATAAAAGAGAAAACGGTCCTTCTTAAGGTGTAGGATCTAAAGCCTAAGCTGATCGACTTGAAAACTCAAGGATCAAGCGAGGGGACTATGATGCAAATGATAATGCAATATGCAGGACTTATGAAGTCATGCGCAAGTTCTTCCCATGGACGTGCATAAAAAAATATTAAGCAAACAGAGCGAAGTGATGCAGGTTGAGTTCGAATGGATATCGGAAAATAATTAGATGCAGATTATGGAATTAGGAGATAGTGGTGAATTGTTTAAAAGGGAAATTCTAACCTGTTTTTGTTGTTTTTATTTAAAAATTAAATTAAGTGGAGATTAGAAAAGAAAAAAAAATTAAGTTCTAAAATAATTTCTAACCAAATCAAGCTCTAAGATAAACTAAATTATTTGAAAATTTAAAATTTGTTTAGATTATTAGAAGAAGCCTATTAAATTCTAAAAAAAAGAAATATTTTTGTTTTATTATTTTTTAAATAAAGATTAAAGACTAAAATCTATTTTTTTATTTTGTTATCATTTAAATTATATACATTTTTTTTAAATTAGAAATTAAATTACACTCAAAACTTATTTCTAAAAGTTATTATTATTTTAAATTAAATTAAATTAGGATGAAACTTAAATCTAATTATTATTACTATTTTTTTCTGTATTTTTTATTATATTTTTATTTGTTTGTTTTTTGTTAGTTTTTGTTTAATAATGAAGTGGGTTGGGCCCAGATTACAAAAAAAACTTTTAAAAAAATAGCAAACAAAATTTAAAAAAAAAGGGTGGGCCGGTGGCGGTGAGCCCACCAGACCCACCCGATCCGAGATAAAAAAAGTAAAAAGGGGCAAAAGGGTTCTTGAAACCCTAATTTGCAAAACGACAACCGCTTTCTTCCAGATTCTTCTTGCTCTCCGTCCTCTCTTCTGTCAACTCGATTCTTCTCTTTCTTCTTCACTCTTATGTTCTCTTTCTCCCTCTGATCTCTGTTTCTCTTCTTTCGTTTGCTGAAAACACAAAAAACAACAATGTTAATCAAAATTACAAATGGAGCTTACGGCGTAAACGAGATTGTTTTCAGGGTTTCGATGGCGGTTGCATGGTCGTTTGTGGCAAAACGAGGGGCTTGTGGTTTCGACGGAGGCGACGATTGAAGAAAATGGTTCGCGCTGGTGGCGATGTGTGAATCGCGGCGACACAACAGATGAGTTCTACCACTCTTTACGATTTAGGGTTTGCTTTTGAATTTATGTGATTTTTTGTTCTTCGTGAATGTTCGTTGAGCTTTATATGTTGGATTTGTGGACCTTTTGCTATGGTGAATTTTTGGGTTTGTGAATTCGTTTTAGGATTTCTGAAACTCTGTGTGTTCGCTGCGTGTTTGTAAATCTTCTGCCCCCTCAACTGTGATTTCGCATCTGTTTTTATAGGCTGATTTTCGAAAACCAGTTTGGACAAAACATTAAACTCTTTCCATTTGAGCTGGACATGTTTGAAACACGTTTAAGTTTGCCTTCGATTTCGGAGTTTCATTTATGGAAATGTATTAACACCTTTCTCTTTTCTCTTTCAGGAGGATATTGATGATTTTAGATATTGCCTGGTCTCTTGATGCTGTCGTGAAAGTGTTTTAAATGTTGTTTCTAATTTGTGATGATGATGATATTATTCATCTGAAAAAATTTGGAGTTCCTCTTTTAGGGCGAACATGCTTCTTGATATTAATTAAATCTTAATATTAATTAAATCTTGATATTGTTTGGACTTTATGATGGTTTTTCTCTGTTTGGAAAGTGGCGATAGTGCTTTGGAATGGATTTTTTGCTGTTTATTTTGAGAGAAAGGGAGAGGGCCCAATGATGAATTTATTGAACTGAGGGCGTCAAATCCTACCCTTTTCTTCTTGAAATTCGCAAGTCCGTTGTTGTTGTTTTGGTGTGCAGGTTGTTGATTGTTTGAGGTAAAAGAAAGCCCAATGATGATCTTATTGAACTGAGGGCATTAACTCTATTTTTTGTTTTTAGCTTGCTTGAATTCTTTGTTTTGCTGTTGTTTTCGGTGTATGTAGAGCTTAGCATGAGGACATGGATCGTGAAGCAAGTTATGGTACTTTGAAGACAACGTGAGGAATTTGAAGGTCTTGGAGGCTTGTTGGGATTGCATAGTCTTAGTTTTGTACCTTTTTGGCTTATGACTACTAGTGAACAATCTTTGTAACCTTGAATTTGCTTTTGGTGATCATGTAACTTTTAGCATTTTGGCACTTGAGTTTCATAACTTTGAATGAGCTTGTAAATCTTGAGTTTATAAATCCCAATTTTTAAACAACATGGTAACTATTATACTTCATGATATTTGTCAATGATCCTTGGATTTGAGACTTTTGGATTTCTTGGAGTTAATTTGAACTTAACTTACACTTTGTAATTTTAGTATGAAAATGAATTAGATTTGGGATGGACGGCTTGAAAATGATGTACGAATGCCTCCCTGAATTTGTAATTTGAATATGAAGGTTTGAGTTTGGATTTGAAAGGAAACATGATGATTCCTCTCAATCTTTGTAAATGGGCCTCTAACTTCAATTTGAACTTACTAAACTTTGATTCAATATCCTTATCCAAACTTATAACTTTAAACCGCCAACAAGAAAGTCCAAACCTCATTCTCTCAAGTTCACATAAACGGCTTCATGAATAAGAACAAGGTCCTAACTTAGCGCAACCATTGAAGGGGGGGGGGGGATACCGCTAATACAACACCATAAAATTCTAATTGATTCTCACATGATCATCCTCGAAACCAAAAGACAAGAAAACCCTTAATCTTCCTTGGGGAAACTTCTAAGAAATATTGAGGAGAAAGACCTCGTATTGGTTAAGGAACCATAAGAATGAGGGTATATGACACCATGTTTCAGCAAAACTTGTAGGAAGGTAAAAGGTACACATAAAGCTTTCGTGACTTCCTAAACTTCTAGCAGTAATGAACCTAACTTCACAAAACAAAACAAACAAAATGGTTAAACGGTTAGTTATGCATAAATGATTGACTTAGATGATATGCAAGAAAATGCACAAGGAGGTGGGATCTTAAGGTCAAAAATTAGGGTGCTACAGGTTGGTCTTGTTGAGAACCTCGAGGAGGGCCGCCATGGCCGGGTCGGTGCTGGGTGGAATTGGAACTGGCAAGTGCTCTGGGACGAGTGGAACCTCGTTGTGATCTGCGCGAACATGGGATGGAGAAGCGGTGGCTCCGTCCCTCTGTCGGAGGGCGTCTCCACCGACAGCGTTGCGAGCATCAAGAGTGTTGTCAAGGTTGGTTATGATCGGGATTTTGAAGAACTATTTTGGTCTCGTGTCTACGAAAGGAGAAAAGACGGGGATACCAAGTTTCCCACAGACGACGCCATTGATCTTATCGGCTGATCAGAATCTAAAGTGGGCCAGAGACAAACGCCTGCGATGTTGGGTGTGAGAGAGGATGAAGGTGTACCTGCAACGCACTCTGATGCTAAAGTAAGAATCGAGCAAGAGAGAACAAGTACATAATATGAGTATATCATAGTGAATATTGGATATTTGACCCTCTCAAGTGAGAGGGTTTTTATAGTGCCCTCAACGCTTGGTCATTGGTCCTTATTTTCGGGACGAGATAATCGTTTCCCGAAGAATAGGTAAATGCCAGAACTAACTGTTGGAACGAGCAGAGGTGCCCATAACTAGTCGTTGCTACGAGCAAGGGGCAGTTACGGGCACATGCGTATTGGTTGTTTTTGGATGGTGGAACCGTGCGTGACAGGTAAGGACTGCCAAGAAGAAGCGATGTGACCAAGAGTAAATTGGTCATCCTCCCGTGTTGGAGGGAAAAAAGGTAAATGCTTCCCCCCCAAACTGGATGGACTTAGGCAATTGAGTCGTTTTGGGAGTAGAAGTGGATTGGACCATGCCTAGCCATTGGGACAGTCTGAGAAAATTATCTTCTTATGTGTAGTGATAATGACAAGAAAGAATTGTTTACTTTATTAAATATCAGAGATCTTACAAAACAAAATCGTGATCCAAAGGACACGACTTTTGTGAATCAAACATATTCAAAACAAGAGACTAAATTTGGTTTTAAATTAATGTTAAATTAATAAACAATAAATATCCTATATAAAGTTCATTCATAAAGACTTTTGTTATTTGTCACTTTGTTTTGTTTGTAGAGTTAAACTAATAATTAATTAATTTTCACTTAATTTCTCAATAATTAATATTTTAATAATTTGACTATTTACTAACAAATATTATTATTGCTAATATAAAAATTATTATAGTTTATTTCAAAATATATTTATATTTTATTTTTAATCCATTAATATTTTAAACAATAATAATTTTTAATTCTAACTAATGAATTATAACTAATATCAATGTTTTTCGAATATTGAAAATGACAATGCAGCTCTCAATACATACATATCTTGAAATATTTATACTAAACTAATATCAATATGTTTAAAAAAATAGCAGTAACACCGCTTTCTGTTTGTACGCAAGGTGTTAATATATATATATATATATATATATATATATATATATATATATATATATATATATATATATATATATATATATATATATATATATATATATATATATATATATATATATATATATATATATATATATATATATATATATATATCAATGAGTTTTGTTAAATTATAGTTGTGTTATGGAACATTGGCCTGTCTTTACTATTAACACCTCTACACTTAACTAACACTACAATTGGCTTAATTAATGACTAAATAATTTTCAAGCATTTAATTAATTTTATAGTTTTTAAGAAATTCATGAACAGAAATCGCATTGTATAAATGCAACTTTGTTAATTATTAAAAAAAACATGTTGGGATGTCAGCCTTAGAAGGTGGCACTCCTAAATTCGTGTGACAAAAACTTCTGATAAATGAAAGAGGATTTAGTTGTGTACATTTTATAAATGCGTGTGAATTTGGTGTCTTTATAACAAACTTAAATCATATAAAAGCAACTATGAAAGAGGATTTATTTGTGTCTATAAAAACTTCTTGTGTTTAGTTGAATTCTCTTTGGCTTCTTCAAAATATATAAATAAAAGAATTAATATAAAGTTTGGGGATTGACATCCCAACATAGGACGTGGGTTACACGTCCATTACATATGCGTCTAAGATTCATTCAACAAGTATCCTTCCTCTTTCAAAGACACTTCACTTATCACCTAATTATGCCTTTCTCTCTCTAATGAAAAACCAGTTGGATTCACCAACAACCCACCCAGAAGATGGATAATAGGTTATGTGATGAACTCTTGCAAGAAATCTTCCTAAAACTTCTATCTTCCTCCTCCTTCTCTTCAATCTCCCTTGTTTCAAAACGATGACTTCATCTGTACCGTTCATCCAAACCCACCCTTTCCCTTCGTTTCAACAACCCTCATCATCACTTGTTCTCTTTCATCTCTCTCCTCAATCAACACCCTTCTTTCTCTTCCTTCTTCCAACATCATCAACAACAACATCTCTTTTTCTATTTGCAGAAAACCCTTTGGTATTCTCCCTATACCCCAACTCTTTGACGGTATAAGAACAATATCAAGCAATTTGTTTGATCTAAAACATTACGGTTACTATTGGATATCCCCATTCCTAGGCAATATCTACTCTAGTATTATCGTATAAAAGCGTTAACAATCGTTTTTTCAAACCTAAAGTTAACCGTAAATCGAATCCTAAGATAAGAAAAGCTTTAATAACATTATACGATAACCATGATTATGAGAAAGCAGTGAAATTACTAATTCAAAGGAAATAAGGTCATTACAGAGTCAATTCAGGGACACTCCCCTAGCATTGGGGAGTTTAGTTATTCATAATATTTAAAAGAAATACAGAATAAAAGATAAACATTACAAGATAATCGGATTGCCTTGATCTTCAATTGCTTTCGCGCATGAAAACCTTCAGTTCTACAATCCTGTTGATCTCTCTAATTCTGATCGTATAATCCTTTCTTATCCAAAAGTCCCCCTTTTCCTTCTCAAAACACGTCTTAAATAGTCTCAGGTCCAACCCAGCAATAGAAAAATACCCAAAATACCCTCATGGGTCACAAATGCCCAAAATCCAAGAAAATTAGAAGATGAAGCATTTCAGCCAACACGGGCCGTGTCAGCTGACACGAGCGGCTGTGTTGGCTCTTTGTTACACTGCACAACAACTTTCTCTGTTCCAGGTGTGCTGACACGGGTCGTGTCGGCTGACACGGGAGGGGGGGTTCGTGTCAGCTCCCTGGTTCCCACATATTTTTCCTTTTCTGAGCACTTCCTGACACGGGCGGTCGTGTCAGGCTCCTGGTCCATTTCAAAACTCTTATGACTTCTCGCTGTTTTACCCGGTTTTTACTTCAATTCTTCTCTATTGCTTACCTGAACCTAGAAACAATGAAAATAGCAAACCAACGCGTAAAATGCAATAAAAACAAATAAAATGCGACGAGACATATCGAATGATTAACTAAAACTAATGGTAAAATAACGTATAAAAACCACTGATCAAACTCCCCCAAACTTAAATCATTGCTTGACCTTAAACAACCAGCTTAAATAAATAATTTTTAGATCAAACAACATATCAAATGAAGGACTTATGAATGTAAGGTGTGTCGGTACTCATACGTGAGTCTTTGTTCCGATCGGCTAAAACTAGTTCTTTTGGTAATCGTCTGTTAACGAAGGTATTACAAAAACACACACCGCGGTAAAATCATGGACCTAAATCTCCCTTTAGGCCACCTCTCCAACTATGCTTTTAGCTTAAGTCTTTTCTTCGATTTTCTACCCCTTTCATTCGGATAATCAGATTAAGGCACTTTTGATTGCTTTCCTTTACATGTACAAAATTGTGATCGAGACTTTTTCCGTGGCACCTTTATTCTTTTTTTTTTTCTCTCGCTCATTGGCGTTTATTAGTCCACTTTTTGGACGACTATAGTGATTCAACCGCCGTTAGGCTAAGTAACCGGGTAAGGGTTGCCCAACTTAGAAGGACCAGTTGTTTTTACCATCATTATTCATCATTTTTTTTAGTGCGACAAGTCATTCTCTCAATCAATTTTATATATGCAATTCTCTTTAGTCATGTCGGACTATCATTATGAACTAATCGGGGAATACGTCTCAAATCCAAGTACTATGACACAAATCTACACGTTGGACTCATTTCCTTACTCCGGGGAACCTAGGGTGTTCAAGTTATACCTCAATTTCCAAACTTTCTCAAATTCCTAGTTCTAACTCTTCTTCACTCAAAATCTATATAATTTCCTGACTACCTCACACAATCATAGCATTCACAAGAATTTTTATTTTTTTTACGGTCTTCATATGGGGAGAGTTCAAAGCGATTTTTAACAAACACAAAAAACAAACTTAAAATGAAAATTCAAAACAGTAATTCCTTCCCCAAACTTGCACTAAACATTGCCTCAATGTTTTGGAACAAGAGAGGAAGAGATGTACTCACAGAGATACTTACAGAGGAGTTGGCGGGTAATGCAACACCAATTTGCTGCTTCCTTGTTTGTCCCTGCAAATTCTCATTTATTTCCTGCAAAAATAAAATAACAACAAAAAGAAAAGCATCAATTCTTAAAATCCGTGGGTTGCCTCCTACGCAACGCTTTGTTTAACGTCGCATGCCTCGACGACTCACTTTCTGTTAAGGTGGCATATATGAAACAAAGAACACATCATCTTTTTTTTCTTTTGTTTGGAAGTAATCCCATGAATTTGAGGTATTGATGATGTTTCTTCCAAATCGTTTTCAAATGTGCTTTAGTGAACAAGGCATAAATGAAATCCAATACTTTGCCAATTTCTTGTCTTTCATCTGCCTTGTTAAAATATTTTTTAGGGATACTAATTTCTTGAAGATTTTCTTGTTGGATGTCTACATCTACACAATTTGTTATATTTGTATTTTCATCCAGCACTAGTTCATCTTCAAGTTGCCTTATTTCTTGATCCCCGTATTTCTTGTTCACCTCAGATTCTTTTATTTCTAATGCATCTTCTTTGTTTGACGTCATGAATTGCTCTTCTTCGTTTCCATATTCTTCTCTCAACCTGAACTCTCTCCAAATAAACCTATCTGGATAACAGTTAGCTTGCTTACATTCATTCATAAGGATTCTTACCTCCCTCATATATGCGTTAAAGATTTTAGTCGCATCTTCCAAATTGATTCCCGAATCAGGCGACCAACATGCAGGAGATACAGGTGATAATGTATAAAAAACATTCATAACTACAAAACTGAGGCACTTTATCAGTAGCACGGTATAAAAGAATTCAAGAAGTAACAATAATCTGAAATTTTTTTTTTAAAATTTTTTTTATAATAAAATAAAATAAAAATACAAATAAATAAAAAAGTAAAACAAAATTTTAGTTGCGGAGCGACAAAATTTTAACTAAAATAAAACTCTAAAAATCTATGATCTTAGGCAGTCCCCGGCAACGGCGCCAAAAACTTGATCAAAAAAATAGAAAGTGTACTATTTTGTCAATTGAGTAATAACAAAATATTTCCCGAATGTCGATCTCAGAGACTGCTTGACGATATAGAGTTCTGATTTTATGTTAGTTAAATAAAATTTTTGGGGTTTTAAAGGTTTTAATTTGTAAAAATAAAATACAAAAGGCAAAAAGAGTAAAATAAAGGTTTCGAACAGAAGGAGAAGCAATGTTAGGGTAGGGTGTATGAACTTCCTTGTAACAACACTAATCATAAGTCGCAAAATCACCGCTCAATTTAATCATTATCGGTTTTAAAGATTTGTTTACTCTAATTCCTTAGCAGAAAAACCTTTGGTATTCTCCCTATACCCCAATTCCTTTGCGGTATAGGAACAATATCAAACAATTTGTTTGATCTAAAATATTACGGTTACTATAGGGTATCTCCATTCCTAGACAATATTTACTATAGTATTATCGTATAAAAGAGTTAACAATCATTTTTCCAAACCTAAAGTTAACCGTAAATCGAATCCTATTTATCAGATAAGAAAAGCTTTAAGAACATTATACGATAACCATGATCATGAGAAAGCAGTGAAATTACTAATTCAAAGGAAATAAGGTCATTACAGAGTCAATTCAGGGACGATATCCTAGCATTGGGGATTTTATCTATTCATAATATTTAAAAGCAATACAGAATAAAAGATAAAGATTACAAGATAATCGGATTGCCTTGATCTTCAATTGCTTCCGCGCATGAAAACCTTCAGTTCTCCAATCCTCTTGATCTCTCTAATTATGATAGTATAATCCTCTCTTCTCCAAAAGTCCCCTTTTTCCTTCTCAAAACACATATTAAATAGTCTCAGGTCCAACCCAACAATAAGAAAATACCCAAAATACCCTCATGGGTCACAAATGTCCAAAATCCAAGAAAATTAGAAGATGAAGCGTTTCAGCCAATACGGGTCGTGTCAGCTGACATGGGCAGCCGTGTTGGCTCCCTGTTACACTGCACGACAACTTTCTCTGTTCCAGGTGTGCTGACATGGCCCGTGTCAGCTGGCACGGGTGGGCCGTGTTAGCTCCCTGGTTCCCACATATTTTTCCTTTTCTGAGCACTTCCTGACACGGGTCGTGTCAGGTGACATGGGCGGCCATGTCAGGCTCCTGGTCCACTTTAAAACTCTTCTGACTCTCGCTGTTTTACCTGATTTTTGCTTTGACTCTTCTCTATTACTTACCTAAACCTAAAAACAATAAAAAAATACCAAACCGACGCGTAAAATGCAATAAAAATGAATAAAATGCAATAAAAACGAATAAAATGCAACGAGAGATATCAAATGATTAACTAAAACTAATGATAAAATAACGTATAAAAACCACTGCTCAAGTACGAAATCAACAATTAAAGGAGGTGTGCCCGAAGGTTGGGGAGAGGTGATAAACATCAAGACAAAGATGGATCACCATGGGTTGGGTTACAAACCAACTAAAGACGGAGTATCAACATCTGCCAAAGATCGCCTGAAGAGCTTTCAAGAAGCGTTTGTCAGCGAAGGTTTCCAGATCAATGTTGTTGAAGGTGATAATGAGGAAGAATAGTTGAGCAATCTAGTGTTCAAGTGTGATGCAACTTTGGACAACTGGGAAGCAATAGAGATCCCAGTGATTTTTCCTTCGTCAAAGTAATTTATTGTCTTTTGTTTGTTGTTTTTGAAAATTCCATAGTTGTGCCCAAAGCTATTGGATTATTTTGTAAGGCCACCCTTTTTACTTTCAAATGATTATCAATAAATGTATTTTGTTAAATTCTTATTTGTTTCATTTACTTTTTTCGCTTTTACCTTTGAAAAGAAATTGACAATCTTTCTAAACTAGAAAAAAGAGCTTTTTTCTCTTTCATTTTTCTTTGTGCCTTTAGTAAAATAAGTCATTTCAAACATGCAGAATAATCTCAAACCATGTTGAATCCGATGATCCTGCTTTCACTCATAACTTTGATTGAGAATGTTGTCACGGTTGGCTATAATCGAGATTCTGAAGAACTACTTTGGTCTCGTGCCTATGAAAGGAGAAAAGACAAGGATAACAAGTTTCCCACAAACGACGTCACTGATCTTACCGGCTGATCAGAACCTGAAGTGGGACAGAGACAAACGCTTATAATGTTGGGCGTGAGAGAGGATAAGGGTGTACCTGCAAGACACTCTGATGCTAAAGTAAGAGTTGGGCAAGAGAGAGCAAGTACATAATACGAGTATATCAGAGTGAATATTGGATACTTGACCCTCTTAAGTGAGAGGGTTTTTATAGTTCCCTCAGCGCTTGGTCATTGGTCCCTATTTTCGGGACGAGATAACTGTTTCTCGAAGAATAGGTAAATGTCAGAACTAACTATTGGAACGAGCAGAGATGCCCATAACTAGTCGTTGCTACAAGCAAGGGTGCAGTTATGGGCACATGCGTCTTGCTTGTTTTTAGATGGCGGAACCGTGCGTGACGGGCAAGGACTGCCGAGGAGAAGCAATGTGACTAAGAGTAAATTGGTCAGCATCACATGTTGGAGGGACATAAAGGTAAATGCTCTCTCCCCAAACTGGGTGGACTTAGACAATTGGACCGTTCTGGGAGAAGAAGTGAATTGAATCATGCTTAGCCATTGGGACAGTCCGAAATGATTATCTTCTTATGTGTAATGATAACGACAAGAAAGAATTGTTTACTTTATTAAATGTCAGAGATCTGTATAAAACAAAATTGTGATCCGAATGACACGACTTATGTGATTCAAATATATTCAAAGCAAGAGACTAAATTTGGTTTAAAGGTAATGTTAAATTAATAAACAATAAGTATCATGTATATAAAGTTCATTCATAAAGACTTTTGTTACCATATTATTTCTCACTTCTTTGTATAGTTAAACTAATAATTAGTAAATTTTCACTTAATTTTTCAATAATTAATTTTTTAATAGTTTGACGGATCATTGTTTAAGTTACTTTACTAACAAATATTATTGTTTCTAATATAAAAATTATTATAGTTTATTTCAAAACATGTTTATATTTTATTTTTAATCCATTAATATTTTAAGCATAAATAAAAAATAATAATTTTTAATTCGAACTAATGAATTATATAAAAATTATATGTTTCATTATTTAACTAATATCAATATTTTTCAAATATTGGAAATGACAATGCAGCTCCCAATACATATATATCTTGAAATATTTATCAATATGTTAAAAAAAAAAAAGAAGCAGTAACACCGCTTTCTGTTTGTACACAAGGGTTACCATATATATGAGACATATCAAGTGAGAGGGATTTTAAATGAGAGGCGAGAAGAACAAACAACAACCATTAAATCATGATTAAACTTATTCATTAATGTGATTATTAATTTCTCTCTCTTATTAATTTACATTTCATCTCTCTTATTAATTTGATCTAATGGTTGTTGTTTGTTCCTCTCACCTCTCATTTAAAATCCATCTCATTTGATATGCTCATATATATCAACTACCTACCTATTACTATTCATTGTCAGCAATCTACCATTTATACCCTTTCACTAAATTTCCATTTACACTACTTCAAGCCCTTTTATGTAATTTACTAAATAATAATTCATCACCCAATCAGAAGAACCCATTTTGCCAAGTGGCAGAAGTTTATTGAAAAATTCTTACCATTTCCCTCTCACTCTCACCTTCTCTCTTTCTCTCACCTTCTCTCTCTTTTTCTCGTACCCTCTTTCTCCCTTTTTCTCGTCTCTCAGAATTCTCTCTCTATTCTTTCCCCTCCCTCTCCCCTTCCTGTTTCTCTCATTCCTCTTTCCTCTCAAACCCTAACCACCGCCCCTTTTCTCCCTCGTCCCTGTTTCTCTCTTCTTCCCTTTCTTCTCCGAAACATTATACTGTCGTCGTCCTGTTTCCACCTTATCTGCAACCATCAGTATCTTAAAGATGAAACAAGCTCAGATCCTGTTTCCTTCTGCTCTTTTAGGTTTCTTTGATTTGAATGAAGTGAAGGTATATTTTAATATGTTATTAAAGATTTTTATTTATGTTTAGGTTTCATATCTGAAATTTGTTTTTAATCTGAAGCGATACCGTTGTTTTCTGTAGTTATCTGTAGTTCTTTTCTGGGCAAGTTGTATGGATTGCTTCCTTTGCAGTGGGCTGAATGATGACATAGTTTTCTGGTGCTTGTCTCTATTTGCTTAAGCTCTGCAGATTTTTCTTGATTTATCTTTGATAGTGTCTGACATAATGACTTTTTGATAAAGTGGAGAAGAGGGGGAAATGTTATTCTTTTATATGCTATCAATAAGGTATGATTGGGTCTAACTGATTTTGCTGTGATTGTTTGCAAAAATTAGTTCATATTTTCTGTGAATAATTGTTGTGATTCTTTATAGGTGTTATGGTGCTGGCTGACGGTGGATTGTGTTATATTGACGAGTTTGATAAAATGACTTCAGAGCATCAGGTTTGTTCTCTGGTAACTGTTGATCAATTAGGTTGGTCTTAAAGGATGAGCCTTAACTTATGTTTGTCCTTTATATCTTTCTTTAACCCTTATCTATTCATGGTTGCTTGAGATTCATTTGAATTCATGTTTCATTTAGGTTGATCAAATGGGAAAACTGAGGAATTGGAATAAGGGCGATCCATGTGCAACACACTGGACAGGAATTTGGTGTTTCGATAAAAAGGGAGATGATGGTTACTTCCATATCCGCGAGCTGTATGGCTTTTTTGTCAATCTATTTCCTTTTTGTTTCGAGTCTCAATGAATTTTTTTATTTAGAGATCTGAACTATTTTGTCATTGAATTTTACTTAAGCTACCTGATGACTATGAATCTCTCGGGCACTCTAGCGTCGCAGCTTGGTATGCTTTCCCAACTCAACATAATGTGAGTTTTCTCATTTCGTAGATTATTTTTGAACAAAAGTATATGAATTTGAAGAATAAATGATAATATCTTATATCGTGCTAATATCTTCTGAAGGGATTTCATGTGGAATAATCTGACTGGCACGATACCAAAAGAAATTGGACGCATTACATCATTGAAACTCTTGTAAGAAACTTACCAAATAAAATAAAATATTAGTATTGATCCTCTTCAAGCTTATAGTATAAGCGCTTAATTAATATGAATTGTTATTATTCTGACATATTTTCTATGCAGGCTCTTGAATGGAAATAAATCATCTGGCAGTTTACCAGATGAGCTTGGCAACCTTAGGAATATGAACAGACTCCAACTAGATGAAAGCCAACTGTCAGGCTCTGTGCCAGAACCGTTAGCGAATTTGGTCAATGTTAGCACCTGTAAGTGGATCTCGAAACCAAAATTGTTCATCAACAGAACATAAAGCTCGATTTCTTAAATGTACTTATTCTGCTACATTTTCTGTCTTTGCAATTGCAGCCACATGAACAACAACTCATTCACCGGTCAACTTCCATCCAACCTTTCAAACCTATCCAATATTATGCACTTGTGAGCATCGAAGCCTATTTTTTACAATTTCTTCATGATTTGGATGCATCTCCAAATTGATATTTTTTCTACAAGTTTTAATTGTTTCTCGCGTTGTTAATATGGCTATACAAGCTTTTGGACAACAATAACTTATCGGGATATCTTCCACCAGAATTCTCCAAGTTACACAGTTTGGAAATACTGTATGCTATGCTCTGATTTAAATATTTGTACCATTCTTTATGCACTTAACTAATTATTGTCTATGATTTTCATATTTTCCTTACAGGCAACTTGATAACAATAATTTCAGCGGAAATGGAATTCCTTCCACTTATGAAAGATTACCCAACTTGATCGCATGTTCTGAAGCTTTTGTGACAATAATCCTTTTGATGACATCATCTTCTGCATTTGTTCTATATGTATTTATGATTTTGAGTGTATGTCATATTTAAAATAAGCAAGGCATTTTTTGCACTTTGTTAATTAAAAAGACTTAATGTATTGCAGGGAGGTAGTAAACAAGTTAGATTTCAGCATGTTCATGGGAAGTTTATAGCTACTGCTACTGGAAATACTCCCAAACTAATTGATGTTCAGTTAGTTATGTTGTCATTTTAATTATGCTAATACTGCAAGTTTATGACTTGCTTAGTATATTTCATGTTGTCATGGATGTAAAGCAACTTCACCTTCTGTTATGAAATGACTATGTAGGTTACTCAAAAGCATTAATTATTGTTATGCCCGTCATTTTTTCATTTACAAAACTGATGAACTTATTGTTTAGGTTTGTGGAGGGAGCATTTCCTTCAATTCACAACACACTAATTCAAAAGAAAAAGGGTGTATATCGAGTTCATTCTCATTTCGATTTTGGTGTATACCGAGTTACAAGCAAGTTTTTGCATACAACTACAATTGAAATATCTGGCAGAAGAAATGCAAGCTATTAGTAAATCACTGGAGAAAGTAATTCAAGAACTGTCTGCATCAGAAAACGACGGGCCCGTGTCAAAATACTTCTTCCAGGTACAAACTTCTAAATTCTGATGAATTTGGATTATTACCCTTCTGTTATGTGCAACTTATGATTTGAGTATTTGTAATGTTCAGATTCTGAAAGAATTTCTTAGTCACGCCGAAGCTGGAGTGAGGGCTTTGGCTCAGTTTTATGCCAATGTGGTATGAATTTGGTTCTTTCTTCTTTAGCATATTTTTTTCTATAAATCGTAAATTTAAGATATCACAAGAAATGTATCTGAAGTTCTGAATTTGAATGCACCAGGATAGAAATGCAGATGCGTTGATGCTATATTTTTCTGCTACATCTTATTATAGTACAGGTGGTTGAGGTTGTGAGTGGATATTGCATCATTGTTGCTGATGATTCTATTTCATATGGCGGATTTCTTGTGGACCTTCTTTTCATATCATTGTTGATTTAAGCTATAATTGATTAACTCTATTTTTCAGGTGAATGTACAAATGGAATATTTTATGGATGTTGGTCATATTGATGCAGCTAGAGCTCCATTGAGAGCTGCTGAGGTGTGACTAATGGATTTTGGATAAGTATTCCTATTATCCTCATATTTGTGTGTTTGAGTAATATTTTTATATCTTCTAACACATTTTATACTTTTAGGTTTATCCCTCAAGAGTCAAGAGCTTACGACATTATTCCTCATATTTTATATTTCTTTGGGCATTCTCTGTGTATTTGGAAACTATTTTGATTCTTCCTCAACTTCGTTATATGCAGAAAGCAAAGGTTTAAAAGATTTAAACTTTGTTCTATAATTTTTGTTCTACTATAAGTCTATAACTTCTTTAATCCTTATAGGTTTTATATATATTGTAATTCTAACATATACGTTTTCAGATTGTTGAAACATTCACCAGATATTTGTTAGATGCCCAATTGTGCTTATTTGATCTATCAAATGTGGGCATCTTTCACTTCTTTTTGTCAAGAAAGTGTTTAAAATCGCTCTCGCTTTGGTTGGTTTGCAACATTATGTGAAAGGATCTTGGTGCCTTTAATTTGTGTGTTATTGTGCAGGATTTAGGCATGAAAGAGTAGAAACTTTAGACACAAGAAAGTTGGGAAAGAAACCAAGAAAGCAAGCAAACATCAGCAAGCTCGCCTAGCGAGGGAGGCAGCGAAGTACTCGCTAGGCGAGGACGCAGTGAGATGCCAGTGAGAACTCCCAGACTTGGACAGTGGCAAAAAGACCACAAATTCGCTAGGCGAGTGAGGTAGCGAAGTACTCGCTAGGTGAAGCACCAGCGAGCAGGTAGCGAACACCTCCAGATTTTGAACAGAGGCAAAAGGACCCTAAATTCGTTAGGCGAGGGAGGTAGCGAACAATTCGCTAGACGAAGCAGCATCGAACACTCTCAGACTTGGGACAGTGGCGAAAGGACCCTAAATTCGCTAGGCGAGTGCGCAACGAATGATTCGCCTAGCGAATAACTACTCGCCTAGCGAACATGACATCACACAGCCACTTCTATAAGTAGCATGGGCTACTTTTTGGAAAATATCTTATTTTGTTTGTACTTGCATTGAGAGGAGTTCTCTGACCTAGAAACCCATTTCCTTCATTCTTTATCATCTCTTAGCAACATTTTACAAAAAGAAGGTGGATGCCCATCCATTCTCGATTATTCGACTTGGATGTTGATCAACCTTCTCCCGAAACTTGTTGCTCAAGTCATCATGAAAATGAGTAGCTAAATCCCTCTCTTGTCAAGGTTAGGAGTAGTTGGTTCAGATTTTATGTATTCTTCTTAATCTCTTGTATGTGAACAAGTTCTTAATCAATATAGATGAAGTTATTTGCCATTATTTTTACATTTATGGTTTGGTTTGTATTAGAGATAAACTTTCCAAGTCTTGACCTAATATCTTCATCTATCAACTATACAAATGCTAGAGATAGATTTGAAAGTTGATATCCGCTTTGTATCGTTCTTAAAGCTTATTGTTCCGATCTGTTAGGTAGAGAGATCATCTAACGGTCGAAACAATAACATTCACGAAATCGATTTAGAGATGAACGTTTTTGTGAGGATACGCGGTTATGTTGGTTAGAAATTCGTTCACATATTTGATTGGTAGAATACATTTAGGACGGACTAGCGAAACCTAATCTTGGCATGCTTTTATCAAACTTAAGACCAATTTTTATTACGCTTTATTTCTTGCAAACTTTTGTTACAAGATTGAAACCATTAAAAAACCCCATTTTCTTAAGTCATTGAACCATTGAACGGCTAGCATTTATATTCTCTTCAATCCCTGTGGAGACGATAAAACACTTCCGAAAAATACTTCTAACAATATTATGTATTTTCACTTGGTGTCTCTAGATTCTTTGCACTAGCTTATTGGATTATTCATGTGAGATTTCTCTCTCTCTCTCTCTCTCTCTCTCTCTCTCTCTCTCTCTCTCTCTCTCTCTCTCTCTCTCTCTCTCTCTCTCTCTCTCTCTCTCTCTCTCTCTCTCTCTCTCTCTCTCTCTCTCTCTCTCTCTCTCTCTCTCTCTCTATATATATATATATATATATATATATATATATATATATATATATATATATATATATATATATATATATATATATATATATATATATATATATCTATATATATATATCTATATATATATATATCTATATATATATATATATATATATATATCTATATATATATATATATATATATATATATATATATATATATATATATATATATATATATATATATATATGTATATATATGTATATGTATGTATATGTATATGTATGTATATGTATATGTATGTATATGTATATATATGTATATGTATATATATGTATATATATATATATGTATATATATATATATATATATATATATATATATATATATATATATATATATATATATATATATATATATATATATATATATATATATATATATATATATATATATATATATATATATATATATATATATATATATATATATATATATATTCTCAAATATCATTTATCTTTATACTTGAATAATGATGTGTAATTTTTTTAATCTTTTGCAGACCTATGATACGCGAGGGAAATATCTATATTTCATCGGCTACGACTATTTCTGGATGTTGGCAGCATTTTTATCAGAGATCATTCAGTCTTTCATCTTGGCGGACTTTTGCTACTATTATACGAAGAGGTATGCCATTTTGTTTTCTCCAATGAACTTCTATTTTTTTTCTGCACGTTCAAAATCTATATATAGCTTTTCATATCATTGTTGATTTAAGCTATAATTGATTAACTCTATTTTTCAGGTGAATGTACAAATGGAATATTCTATGGATGTTGGTCATATTGATGCAGCTATAGCTCCATTGAGAGCTGCTGTGGCGTCACTAATGGATTTTGGATAAGTATTCCTATTATCCTTAAGGAAAGCTGACAATGACTAAGCCCTTTCAGCTGCTGCTCATACAAAGTCAACAAATGGGTTGAATTTCGCCGAATTGATAATTGGTCGTGGCTTTGGAACTGTCATTAGACACCGCGACTTCGAAGAGAGATCTAAATCATGGGTTAAATAACTGTGGTAAAGCAACACATTGCGAGTTTGGTCTTATTTTCTACATCATGTATTACTAGTACAAGAAACAAATGAATTTACCCGGGTCAGAGATGAGAGGATTCCTACTGTTATTATTTGAATTCGGTTTAGGGTTTAGGAAAAGTTTTGATTGGTGATTACTAATTTGTCAGATCTACCAGAGAAACGCAACCAGATTTAGAGCACTGACAGATGAAACGAACTCTACATGGAAGGTTGGATAAAGTGGATATGTATAGTGTGTACTTGGATATACAGTGAGTCCACTCTCTTCTCTTTTTTTTTTTATTTTATTTTTTCTATAGAATTATGCACACGGGAATAAGACTAGACATGACTAGATCTATTTCTCTCTTTATTTCTTCACTTTTGGTTGATTTTTCCTTTGAATTTCGTGAATAAGATTTTTCTTACATTTGCATCCTCCATGTTTGATAAAATGTTTTTATGAACTTTTCACCTATAGCTCAACATTTCAAACATTATTTGTAAAACTGAAAGTTTTAATATGGTTTTTGTTCAAGTTTTTCTAAATCTTGAATAGTTTTTTATGTTGAGTTGAGATCTATTATTTGTATTTTCTTTATATATATATATATATATATATATATATATATATATATATATATATATATATATATATATATATATATATATATATATATATATATATATATATATATATATATATATATATATATATATATATATATATATATATATATATATATATATATATATATATATATATATATATATATATATATATATATATATATATATATATATATATATATATATATATATATATATATATATATATATATATATATATATATATATATATATATATATATATATATATATATATATATATATATATATATATATATATATATATATATATATATATATATATATATATATATATATATATATATATATATATATATATATATATATATATATATATATATATATATATATATATATATATATATATATATACATTTTTAACGAGGTTTGGATAAGTTGCAATGTTATTAATCTTTTAAGCTCGTAAATTTTATCTTTTTAATACATGTTTGGTGTTTGATAAAAAGTCTATGCTTAAGATGTCTTCAGAAATTATGTTTTTTCTCTCGATATGAAGAACTCTTAAAATATAGCAATTTGTTATAAGAAAAAGTCTATGCGTAACTTGTGTTCAAACAAAAATTTGACTTTGTTATTTGATTATTACAGGATGCTTCCTAAGTACAATGTCACTGCCATGCCACACTACATGTTGGTTCGATATAAGTTTACTAATAGTAGTTATTTATTGATATTATATAGTGTTGCATGGAAGAACCATACTGTTTTGGTTTTATATGTGTTGCATCCCGAATTTGGATTTGATTTTTATTTCTCAGTGGCGTTTTTCGGTGTCCCCGAGGTCAGTTCAACTATTGACACCAATGAAACACGGGAGAAAGCCAAGGAGTTATCATCAAATTTGAAGAGCATAACACAGTTATATAATGAATATGCTGTCCCATTTAAGCTCTATGAGGTACTTCTTTCTCTTTCTGGCTGTGTGTGTAGATTTGTGCAACTTCAGATATTTCTCATCTGGTTTCTCACATTGTTTGATTATTATTGAACAATTATTAGGTGTCCTTCAGAGTCTTTTGAGCTTTAGCATTTAGAATTATTCTCAGCTATTTACTTCCATGTATCATTTAGTTGACGTAAATATTCTGTAACTAATGCTTTTGATTTCACTTTGGTAGTGTGTTAGAAATGAATTGTTCACTTCGATAGTTAATTAGAAATGAATTAAAATTATAACATAATTCCTGCAATTCATGTGAGTACAAGTGGATATGCAGCATCAAGTGGTGGAAGAGGCATTCAGAGAGTGGATATGTCTCTTGATGGAGCAAAACTTGGACGAAGGCTTCAAGGTTTCAAAAAAGTGACATTCCTTACACAGCAGACACAAATGGCAACTGTGACAAATGGGGTTGGGTTCTATTTGAGGTCACAACTGAAATTCAACAAAGCACTGAGATTATCGCAAAAGCGTTATGTGATTTTTCTTCTGCTAAGTTTCATATAAGAGTAGGAAATAATATTCTAAGATGTCTATTGAATTCCTTGGACTTTTGTGATATCACTTGTTCGTTTCGTGTTGTATCCGTATCATATTATCCAGGCTTCTAAGGTTATCGATAAAATTTGTAGACACTTTTGTAGAATATACCACATGAATACTGAAAATTTTATAGCTGATATTTTGTTCTTGCAGTGGAGTTAGGGATTGATGATTCTGTTAATAAAGATACATTAAGAGATCCTGACATGATTGAAGTGGATAACATGCCTGATGAAAGCAGAGAAGAAGAAAGTTCTGTCGAACCAACATACAAACAAGACCAAGATGGCAACATGACCCACGATTTTTCTGGAGCGTTAACAATACCCTCAGCAGTTCTCCATTTTTGTTTAATTTCTATGTAACGATTATTAACATTATGACTGCATGATTTCATGGCTGAAGATTTATTTATTTTTCTTTAATTTTGTTTTGATTCAAACAATTTATTTTAGATACCAATCAATAAATCAATATTTTATTTTACATGTTTTCTAATTATTTATTTAAACTTATTTTAACTTTCAAGTTAAAGACTACTGAAATCTATATTTGGATATGCAGTACAAAGCAATGCAATAAATATTTGACATGTAAATATTGAAGGCGGAATATAGTGATTTTGTTCAATTTCTTTGTATCTTGGTGACCATGAGCAACAAAATCCTCAAGAATTGTCATTCAAAGGCCTTATATGTTACCCATAATGTAATGTGTGAAGCTACTGCAAAATTATGTTCCAAAGAATATTATGTTAGTGTTGGTAACTATAGATTTGGACTCTCTTACTTATAAATCATTGATCTCAATTAGGTGGTTTATATATTTGATTTAATTATCATTTGTGTAGCTTTATCATAAAATATAGTGTAAGAGAATTAGAATTAGATAGAATAAAATTGTATTTATTAAAATTTCTATTTAAAATATATCTTAATCTTATTTATACGGACGCAACCGATCTTTTACTAGGTTTTTATTTAATTGATTATGTATTTCAACCTTTTCACTATAATGTTTAAAATGTGATTGAAATATTTCATAAAATTACACGAGATACTATCAATTAGATTTAAATAAATAAAAATCTGCATAAATATTACTCTTAATATGCATTTAAATATATTTTTTCTTGTGAAATTTAAATTCGATAAGATTATACTTTTTTCATACCCTTGCGGACGCACGGGTCTTCTACTAATATATAAATAAAGCTCTATGAGTTTTGTTAAATTATAGTTGTGTTATGGAGCAGAGGCCTCTTTTTACTATTAACACCTCTACACTTAACTAACACTAAAATTGGCTTAATTAGTGACTAAATAATTTTCGAACATTTAATTAATTTTATAATTTTTAAGAAATTTATGAACAGAAATCGCACTGTATAAGCAACTTTGCTGATTATTAAAAAAATATGTTGGGATGTCAGCCTTAGAAGGTGGCACTCCTAAATTCGTGTGACAAAAACTTCTGATAAATGAAAGAGGATTTAGTTGTGTACATTTTATAATATGCGTGTGAATTTGGTGTCTTTATAAGAAACTTAAGTCATATAAAAGCAATTTCTTGTGCTTATAAATGAAAGAGGATTTATTTGTGTTTATAAAAACTTCTTGTGCTTAGTTGAATTCTCTTTGGCTTCTTCAAAATATATATATATAAAAGAATTAATATAAAGTTTGGGGATTGACATCCCAACACAGGACGTGGGTTACACGTCCATTACATATGCGTCTAAGATTCATTCAACAAGTATCCTTCCTCTTTCGAAGACACTTCACTTATCACCTAATTATGCCTTTCTCTCTCTAATGAAAAACCAGTTGGATTCTCCGAACAACCCAGAAGATGGATAATAGGCTATGCGATGAACTCTTGCAAGAAATCTTCTTAAAACTTCCATCTTCCTCCTCCTCCTCCTCTTCAATCTCCCTTGTTTCAAAGCGATGGCTTCATCTGTACCGTTCATCCAAACCCACCCTTTCCCTTCGTTTCAACAACCCTCATCATCACTTGTTCTCCTTCATCTCTCTCCTCAATCAACACCCTTCTCTCTCTTCTCTCTCTCTCTTCCTTCTTACAACATCATCAACAACAACATCGCTTTTTCTCTCTGCTATTTCCTCTTGTTCTTCCTCCTCCAGACTTGTCTCTCTCACTTTCCTACCTACTCTTGTTCCTCTCTCTTCCATCGTTTCTCTCTCAAACTCTTGTACCCGATTGATGTCCCTTTCTATTACTCTTTCAAGACCTGTTTTTCTCAATTGGGTTTTGTTCTTTCCTTGCTTAAAACATCTCTCAATTGTTTTATCTGATGATGGCTGTTGTTCTGAGGTTTTTGAAAGTAAAGATTATGATAAGGAACTCAGTTTGGAAACTGTTTGTTTTGAGGGTATCCGTAGAGATGATCTGGGAATTGCCTGGCTATGGAAGAGATGCAAAAGCCTTAAGAATTTGAAGCTTCTAAGTTGCCAAGGAATTGGTAGTTCTTACTCATCTTTTGTTCACTGTTTGCAGGGTATTCAACAAATTGAGCTTAAAACTTGTAGGACTGTGGTTGATGGACTTCTCTTGGAAATCGCACAACATTGCAGCTCATTGGAATCACTTTCGCTTCATGATGGTGCTAGCAGACAGGCTTTGCTACATTTCTTTTCTAGTTGCACCTCTAATTATTTGCGTAAACTTGATTTTCGTTTGCCTATGGACCTTCAAAACAATCATCTTTTCGTTATGGCTATCAACTTCAGAGGCCTTTCGTGTCTTAGGCTTCAAAGTTGTTGTCTTGTAACTGGTGAAGGGATTAAGGCTCTTGCTATGGCAGTGAGTAATGGTCTTGAAGAATTGGCACTCATAAATTGTCATGTGGTTGAAAGGGAGAAAGGCTTGCTTGCAACTTTGGGTCAACATTTGAGACAATTGAGGAAACTAGATTTGTCTCATAATGAAATGTTGTTTGATAAGGAATTCATTTCGATGTTGGTTTCTTGCATTCATTTGGTTGATTTGAAGGTGAGAGGCTGTAAACGACTCACCAATGTGGCTATACTTTCTATGCTTAGGAGCTGCAAGAGACTTCAAAATGTTGACATTATGCACTGTTTGGGGATACAAACTGATGCTATTGAACTATTGGTCAGGAATGCTTCAAGTTTGACAAGATTGGAGGTTGAGGGAAGTAAGCTCTCTGATGCTGCAAAAATCTGGGCGTCTGATAAATTTATTGAAATTGTTTAAAACAAATTTCTTGTATCATTGTGTATTTGTATTCAAGGTTCTAGTTATATTACAAAACTTTATACCCCGCTGCCAAGACATATAAATCATTTAGGTTGCAGAACCAATGTGTATATTAATTATGAAATTTCAAATAAAGAGGTATACGTTTCAGTTTCTTTGCTGTAATTTTTTCTTGGATAATCCAGTTATTATGTGCACTCAATGTTCAATTAAGATACTATGTAATTACTCTCGCATTATTTATTAAAAAAAAAAATTTATGCATATATGAAAACAACATTATATATACTCAATGTAAACCAAATTCTAAACCATACAAATAAAAAAAGGAAAATATTACACATATGAGTATATGAAATGATTAATCTTTATTGACTTAAGACTCAACTATAAAGAAACAAATGAAGAGAAAAGAAGTGTTTTACATACTATGAGTTTACTCGTATGAAATCAAATGAAAGAAAGAAACTACATTATATAATGAGTAGTTGAAATGTCAATTTCTTGTTAATCAAAGATTTAACCCTAATAAATCAAATAAAGAGAAAAAAAAGTACAAAAAAAGTACATTACACACTATGAGTAGGTGAGTGTATGACTCTTATTGATAAAATATTTAACTATAAGAAACTAAATAATGAGCGTCGCAACTGCGAAAAACACCCGACAAAAAAACATAAGAGTCGCCACTGAACGTTATTTATCCCAAAAAAAGGGAAATGAAACGATCGAAGAAAACCTGAAAAACGGAAAAAGACAAGGTCATTGCAACCAAATCTTGGGTTCGGGAGTCGGTTACGCAAGGGGAAGGTATTAGCACCCCTCACGTCCGTTGTACTCAACGGGATCCACGCTTGTTTTCTAATCAAAGGGTGTGTTTATCTATAAGCTACTGCTAAACGGAAACGAGAAGAAATGAAAAAGAAAGAGACTCGATAGGACATCGCCCCCTATGCCTACGTATTCCCTCGTGCAATGGGAAAGTCAGAGTCAACGTCGTTCGAAAAACTACGGGTGATGGGGGGAAATGTTCGCCAAGACATCGTCGTCTTGTGCCTACGTATCCTCATCTGGTATGAGAAATCAGAGCAAACGTAGTTCGGGTAACGAAACCACAGGTTGGTTAAGTGTTTTTTATGAGCGACGTTAAGCTCCCGTTCTAGCAGTTAGGGACGATGCCTGTTTGCGGTAGAACGGAAAAGTAACGTACTCTTTTCTGAAAATGAGTTTGAAACACAGTCCCGAAGGATAAAAAGGTTTGAATTTTTGTTTTTAGGTTTTAGTGAAGTGAATTAGTTTGTTTGAGATTCACGTTGCACTAAAGACTATGACATAGGAGCGAATGCGTCGCATATCCCCCAAAGGGCATACACTAAACACTCTAAATAAGTAAGGAGAAACCCCCACTCATCATTTTCCATGTGCTTAAGGCTCGTGACACACAATGTTCATCGTCTTTATTAGATGAGTTAGAATTGTTTTGAGATGAGAAGAGAGACGCATAAAAGGTCTAAGGGGAAACTGGACCCTAACGTTGTCATTCAAAGTAGTCCTAAAATTGGGATGCGAAAGGAGATTCTATCCTAATGTTAGCATGCGAAAGATGAACATAAGGTTGAGGTTAAAAGGGACTAGCCTACTTGTTATCATGCATGGATTGCCATCCTAATGTATATCTTACTCAAAATTTAATTGGAATAAGAAACCTAAGGGAACATGCACAAAAGCAAGAAAGCAAGGCAAAAGCAGCAACTACAACAGCGCCTCCTGCACAAAACAACAATAAAATCCAGCACTCAAGCAAGACAACATATAACAACACATGTTCAGCACAAAAACAGGTGTAAAAAGGCAGGCAACAAGCAAATAAGGCAAGGACAACATGCATAATTCAAAACCACCACAGTTGTGGAAAGTAGGGTAGCAAGCGTGTGAATGCAATTAATCAAGAGCAATCATTAATCATGAACAAACATCATGCAAGTATGGACATGTTTCAATAATCAAACCTAATTGATCAACAACATTGCATCATTAAGAATTGACAAGATCATCATGTTTTTCAATTCAAATTGAACGACCAACCGATCAAACAAACGTGTGACAAAGCGGAGTCTGAAACAAATGCAAACATGCAACAAACATCCAACAAAGCAAATAGTTCATGATAAACAATTAACATGGTATGAGCAAGCAAAGCATGTTATCATTCATCAATCAAGCAACAATAACATGCTATGCACTCAAACGGAAATCGGATGCTACGTGTCAAGGAATTGAGATCAAACATTCAAGAACAATGAAATATGTCAAAAACAATCCACATAAATGCATCATATCAAATCATGAAGTTTACATGTGAAAAGGAGCTCAAACAAGCAAGAAAAGTGCAAAAACAAAGCACTTTGCTCAGTGGTAATCGGTTACTGTAATCAGGTAACCGGTTACCTGTTAAAAAAATAGTCTGGAAACGGGAAAATTATGAAGGGTAATCGGTTACCCATATGTGGCAACCGGTTAATACTGAACCAAAAACAGAAAAGCAACTTCCAAAATCAGTTTTCAGCATCAAACAACTTATCCAATCAATCACATGAACATGTTATCAATTAAGCACAAAATCAACACCAAGAATCAGTGATCAAGCATCATGTAAACACAATCAAACATTGAAATCACAAAGATCCAAATCAACAAAATGAATCAAAATGCATCAAAAGCCATGGATATACATTGTGATTATTCAAATAATCTCAAAACATAATTAGATCTAGAATTCACCAACCTTCAAAGCTGAGATTTGCTTTGGTATATGTTGATTCACTTGAAATTAACATATCCAAGATAGAAACCCAGAGATTCTTCAAGATCCAAGAGCTTCCTTATGGTAGAAGTGAAGAACAAGCAAGATCCAGCCAAAATTGATCCAAAAAGAACTTCCAATCTTACTTCCAAATTCAGATGAATGTTAGATGTTTAGATCTAGAATTCAAGGATTCTAATGAAGAATCAATAAACTCAAGTGAAAAGAGCTTTAATGGAGGTTTTGGGAGTGAAAAAGTTGAGAGAAAGTTGAGAGAAAATTCTCAAGAATGAATGTGAAATCTGAAAATGAATGTAATTGTGTGAGGTTTGGAGCAAATTCACTTAAATAAGATCTAGGTTTGAAATCAAAATATGGTTTAGGATATGGATTAGAATTTGGAATGGAAATTAGGAGTGAAACTAGGAATGAAGTGTTTGAAATTTGGAGGGAAATGGTGAAAATTGAAACAATTCTAGATCCTTCCAATGATAATCATGTGAAATCAATGGTTGAAAATGAATGGAAACTTGCACTGCTAAAAATTCAAATATCTTGACAAACTTCACCCAGATTACCCATATGTGGTAACAGTTACCACATTCAAAAAATGTCCAATTTGGCGCCAAATGGAGCGAATCCTGTATAATCACCCGCTGCCATTTGTTCTAAGCTCTGTTAAGCCTTTGAAACTTTCCCTTGGATATTATAACTGTGAGAATGCCTGAGATAGCCTGTACACTGTCTCCTGAACTAAAAAAAACCTGATGAATAAAATAAAATCGACCGATCGATCGTGGGCAAAATAAATGTTGGAGCCTTTGATGCCCGTTGTTTAAACTTTTGCAACAAAAGAGAACCCTGAGCCACAAAAACACCTTGATCCCATGTCTCTAGGACTAATGCCATGATATGAAGAGATGGAAAAATGCAAAGAAACATAAGCCAGTAAACCCATAAACCATGAGGTAAATTTTGGGGCGCTACAATTGCCCCTATTCAAACAACTTGGACTTGAAGGGATGAAAAACGACCGCTTTCAAACATTCAAGGTAAAAGGTGATTGAATACCAAAAGAAACCGTAAATTTGCAACCTTCAGGGATGTAAAACAGAGAATACCAACCAAAAGTTGGGATGCGACACGCTGAGGATAACAATCCAAGATGAACAAAATATCAACCAAAAGTTGGAATGAAACTGCCGGGTACAAACCAAAAGTTGGGATGAAGCGAAGGATACCAACCAAGAGTTGGGATAAAACTCATAGGATACCAACCAAGATTTTGGATAACAACCCAAGATACCAACCAAGAGTTGGGATAAACAACCAAAGGATACCAACCAAGAGTTGGGATAAAGAACCAAAGGATACCAACCAAGAGTTGGGATAACAACCAAAGGATACCAACCAAGAGTTGGGATAACAATCAAAGGAGACCAAACAAGAGTTAGGATAACCAGAATGTCGACCAAAGGTAACCTTCTATGGGAAAAAAATCAAATCAAAAACCTACAGGACGTACAATCAACAGACTTACAACCTGAGGGAAAAGACAACTTCGCTGGGGGACGAAGAGAAGGCTAAACAGACAACTCTGAGGGGAAGGATATCTATCAGAAGATAATAACCAAAGGATACCAACCAAAAGATGGGATAAAAGTTACTCCCTGGAGATAAAAACTAAACATTACCATCCAAGAGTTGGAATAACAAAGGCTATCAACCAAAAGTTAGAATCACCACAACACTGATCGAAGGCGAAATGATGGGAAATAACATCCTGAAAACAACGACCTCACTAGGGAGTATACTAATCCAAAAATCGAAATACAACAAAAGGTAATAAGCATAAACTACCAACCAAAAGTTGGAATCACTGGATGAAACAACACCGAATATAAGCTACCAACCAAAAGTTGAAATCACTTCAAATCTACAAGGGATAACATCCAGCCCAAAAGCTGAAGAACAAGGCTACTAACCAAAAGTTAGGATCACCAGAACACCGACCGAAGGTGAACCCCGTGGGGGAGAGAAAAAAACCAACCTCAATAGTTAAACCAACAAAAGAAGACTACCAACCAAGAGTTGGAATCACATCAACAAAACTTTACCAACCAAAAGTTGGAATCAAGCAAAGGCTACCAACCAAAAGTTGGGATTGCCGGAACGCCGAACTAAAGTGAACTCACCACAACGAAGAAAACCAACCAAAAGATGGGATAACGACTCCGCAGGGGAAACCAAAAATTACCAACCAAAAGTTAGGATAACATCCAACAAGCAACGAATTACCAACCAAAAGTGGGATCACAACTCTGTCAGGGAATAGAAGAGGACTACCAACCAAAAGTTGGGATAATGTCAACACGATGACTAGGCTGGGGATTACCAACCAAAAGTTGGAATCAAACAAAGGCTACCAACCAAAATTTAGAATCGCCCGAACACCGATCGATGGCGCACTAACCACAACGAAGACTACCAACCAAAAGTTGGAATAACAGACTCTGTCAAGGAAACCAAAAACTACCAACCAAAAGTTGGGATAACATCAACAAATTTTAAAACCAAAAGTTGGACTCAAGCAAAGGCTACCAACCAAAAGTTAGGATCACACCTAAGAGATGAAGACTACCGACAAAAAGTTGGAATAATAACTCTGTCGGGGAAAAAAGGACCTCACCGATGGATTACCAACCAAAAGTTGGGATCGAGGCAAAGGTTACCAACCAAAAATTGGGATAACTCCCACAAACTGAATATTACCAACCAAGAGTTGAAATAACATCAACAAAACCTTACCAACCAAAAGTTGGAATAACATCCAACAAGCCACGGATTACCAACTAAAAGTTGGGATAACAACTCCACTAGGGAATAGAAGAGGACTACCAACCAAAAATTGGGATAACATCTAACCACCAATGGAATACCAACCAAAAGTTGGAATGAAGAAAAGGTTATCAACCAAAAGTTGGGATAACACTCATGAAATGAATATTACCAACCAAGAGTTGGAATAACATCAACAAAACTTTACCAACCAAAAGTTGGAATAACATCCATAAAACTTCACGAACTAAGATAGGGGTTACCAACCAAGAGTTGGGATGACACACTCGAAATAGGCAAGAAACAGAATCAACTGACTCATAACCTGCAAAGAATGCTCTGGCAGGGAAAGAGAAGTTTAAACAAACGACCCTGCCGAGGAAAAAAGACGTTTAAACAAATGACTCAACTGAGGAAAGAGAAGTTAATCAAACAACTCTATTGAGGAAAATATGTTTAAACAAACGACTCAGCTGGGAAGAAACCAATAAGATGAACAACCAAAAAATCCACCCTGATGGGGATAACGCAAAACTCTCCCGAATAAAACCATCATCTATCGAAGAGACAACTGGCACCAAAGGTATCAAACCTGGCTTATGCTTCAGATGCATATGTTTGAAAATGGTGTAATGCTCCATACGAAATGGACATGCTACGCATTTAGGAGGATGCTATGCAAAATGAAAATGCAAAGGAACACAACCGGGATAAGTGCTGAGAAGACAAGCAAACCAACCCTGTTGAGGAAAACGCCCTGGATGGCCTTCTAAAAACATCACCTTGCTAGGGAATATGCCTTGGATGGCTCTCCTAAAAACTTCACCCTGCTGGGGAAAACATTAAAACTCCACTCAATGGGGAATCAAGAATAGCACTAAAAATCCAACCTGGTGGGGATAACAAGCTCCTGCCGAAGGTTCCTCTCTGCTTAGAATACAAGAATAATAATCTGCCCTGCTGGGGACATACAAGTAACAATCCGCCCTTCTAGGGACATATAAGTAACAATTCGCCCTGCTGAGGATATCAGAGACTTCTACTGAAGATTCCATCCTGACGAAAAGATGAAAGTATCCTCTATTAATGATTCCCCTCTACAGGGAATGTAACAAACATCTATCGAGAATTCCACTCTACTGGGGAATAAATAAGCTCTTCTTAAACATCTTCCTTGAGGAAAATGAAAATACCATATGTTGGGAGCTCATCCCGAAAACTGATCCTGAGAGATGCCAATGATTATTAGACTTTGCTGGAGATATCAATCGGCTGTTGATGTACCTGTCGAGGGAATCAACACTAACCTTTGCTCGGGGAAGAAGTTCATGAATACTGATCTTGCTGGGGAGAGACGCCAGAGCGTCGACTCTATTGAAAAACAATACCGAGTTGAAATTTATCCTGCCGCTGAGGGAATACCCTTCAACCTTACTCTGCTGGGAATATGCTGAGAATAAATCCACCCTGCCGGGGGTTAGCCTTTTTGGGGAGACAGAAACTCTGCTCTACTGGAGATACACTACACACCTTCGCTGATGACAACACTTCTGATTTGATAATAGGATTTTGTGGGGAAGACAAAATCTCTGTTGTGGGGAAATAAAAGTCTTTGTTAAACAAAGGCATGCCTGCATTCTATCTGAAGTAGTCAACCTTCAAACACACACCGGGTAGTACGAATCCACTTTGGCTGGGAAAGACATCTCTGAACTCTTGCTAGGGGAGGAATGATTCACCATGCACTTCTGTTAGAACTTCATCGTCGGGGAGAAAAGCTCTTCAGGGGAGAGGATCACACTGTCCTGCAACAAATAAGAAACAATAGGATGCCCCACATGTGAAATGGCTACCTAGGTTACCATTCATGACACTCATTGTTCAAGTAAATCCATTGATTTCATTATGCTTTATAAAGCCTTATGTTTTCACCTATAATGTTCATAAAAAATATCGAACATTTTTTACAAACAAAACAGTAAAAGTAAAAACAAGAAATGAAAAGCTCTTTGATTGAAATGAATATTTTATTGATAAAAGACCTGTAAATAGGAAAATTACAATTCGGATGCAATTTCTGAAAAGAGGTAATTGCGCAAAAAAGCAAAAAGAATATATATAAATGTCGGCAATATGGGATCAGATATCCACCATGTGTCGATTCAGATATGACATGTATGTCTTCGATGTTCCCCAATGTTTCACCTTCTGAAAAAACTGATTGGACTGATTTCTTTCCTTCGGGATAATCGTGTATCAGATAAGCTCATAGATCAAACGGAAACCGCAGTCATTTGCCTTTAAATCCCTAACTTTTTCCTGGATCGCCCTTTCGTGTTTTCAATCCACCGGGATACCCATTTTTGCCAAGGTCGCCTTTTCAGGTTTTCAACCTTGTGGGTTCATTCTTTTCTTTTATCCCTAATTTTTTCCCAAACCTTTTCTTTTTATGGTTCACCGGGATGCCTCATTTTTGCCTAAACTTTTCTTTTTGTGTACAGCGGGTCTCTTTTAAGCAAAGTATTTTTTGACTACGTCTGAGTTCACAGGAGATGTAAAATATTCACCATCCATGGTAGATAGTAATAAGGATCCACCAGAGTAAAATTTTCTTACCACATATGGACCTTCATAATTTGGAGTCCATTTGCCCCTGTGATCTGCCTGAGGAGGAAGGATCCTTTTCAACACCAAATCACCTGTCTAGAAGTACCGAGGATGTACTTTCTGATAGGCTTTCTTCATCCTACTCTGGTACAACCGGCCATGAGCAATGGCTTCCAATCTCTTCTCGTCAATCAGGCTCAACTGATTCAATCTGGTTTGCACCCATTCAGCTTCGTCAAGCTTCACATTGGACAATACCCTTAAAGAAGGAATCTCAACTTCTAATGGTAGGACTGTCTCTGTACCATACATCAGTGAGAAAGGAGTTGCCCCGGTTGATGTACGTATCAACGTATGATAACCATGAAGAGAAAAGGCAAATATCTCGTGCCAATCCTTATAGGTTATAACCATCTTCTACACAATCTTCTTGATATTCTTGTTAGCTGCCTCAACAACGCCATTCATCTTCGGACGATATAAAGAAGAGTTGTGATGTTCAATCTTGAAAATCTGGCACAGTTCCTTCATCATTTTAGTATTCAAATTTGAATCACTATCAGTAATGATTCTCGCTAGAATTCCATAACGACAAATGATGTCCTTCTTTATGAATCGGGCAACCACCTGCTTCGTGACATTGGCAAAGGAAGCTGCTTCTACCCACTTTGTAAAGTAATCAATCGCAACCAGAATGAAGCGATGACCATTGGAAGCATTCGACTCAATCTTTCCAATCATATCGATTCCCCACATAGTAAATGGCCAAGGAGGTGTTAACACATTCAGAGGGGTCAGTGGCATATGCACCTTATCAGCATAAATCTGACATTTATGGCACTTTCTGGTGTATTTGAAGCAATCATATTCTATAGTCATCCAATAATACCTAGCTCTCAACAGTTTTCTAACAATTGCATGTCCACCGGCATGAGTACCGAAAGAACCCTCGTGGACTTCTTCCATCAACAAGCTTGCTTCACACTCATCCATACAATGCAGCAAGACCATGTCGAAGTTTCTCCTATATAACACATCATCCTTGTTCAGATAGAAGTTACCGGCTAACCTCCTCATAGTCTTCTTATCTTTGGTGGATGCCCCAGATAGGTATTCTTGAGTCTTGAGAAAATGCTTGATATCAAAATACCAAGGCTTTCCATCTGATGCCCTCTCAATTGCAAACACAAAGGCAGGTCTGTCGAGACGCATGATGGTGATAGCTAGAGCTTCATTCCAGAAGTTCACTTTATACATCAATGATAACATTGCCAAGGCGTCTGCCATCTGATTTTCAGCCCTAGGCACATGATGGAACTCAACTCTATCAAAGAATGGAAACATTCTCCTTGCATAGTTCGTATAAGGCACCATATTGGCCTGACGAGTCTCCCATTCTCCTTTAATATGATTGACGACTAAGGTTGAATCACCATACACATCTAGATTCTTGATTCTCAAATCAATGGCCTCTTCTAAACCCATGATGCATGCTTCATACTCGACTTCATTATTGGTGCAGGCGAATGTCAATTGGGCAGTGAATGGTATGTGGGAACCATGAGGAGTGGTAATGATTGCATCGATTCCATTGCCATATGAATTAACAGCTCCGTCAAAAACTAGTTTTCAATGAGATCCAATCTCAGGACCCTCGTTAGGTAAAGACTCATCACAATCTTTCATCTTCAAAAATATGACGTCTTCATCTGAAAATTCAAACTTCATCGGCTGATAATCCTCAATCGGTTGTTCAACGAGATATTCTGACAGAACGCTTCCTTTAATGGCTTTTTGGGAAACATACTGAATATCATACTCTGTTAAAACCATTTGCCATCGGGAAATTCTTCCAGAGAGTGCTTGTTTTCAAAGACATACTTGATTGGATCCATCTTTGAAATCAATAGGGTTGTGTAGTTTAACATGTAATATCTCAAACGCTTAGCAGCCCAAGCGAGCACACATCATGTTTTCTCTAGCATTAAGTATCTCGACTCACAATCAGTGAATTTCTTACTCAGGTAATAGATGGTGTGCTCTTTTTTACTTGACTCGTCCGGTTGACCGAGCGGACATCCCATTGAATTCTCAAGAATAGTAAGATACATTATCAGAGGTCTCCCTGCAACTGGAGGCATGATTATTGGAGGTTCCTACATATACTCTTTTATTCTTTCAAACACCTTTTGGAAATTTTCATTCCACCTGACCGTTTGATCTTTTCTTAACAATTTAAAAATTAATTCACAAGTGGCTGTAAGATGAGATATGAACCTTGCAATGTAGTTCAATCTCCACAGGAAACCACAAACCTCTTTTTCTATCCTCGGCTCAGGCATTTCTTGTATAGCTTTTATTTTTGCAGAACCTACTTCAATACCCTTTTCACTGACAATGAACCCCAATAGCTTTCTAGATTTCACCCGAAGGTGCACTTGTTAGGATTCAGCCTCAGCTTGAACTTCCTTAATCTTTCAAACAACTTCAGAAGATTGACCAGATGTCCTTCCTCCGTCTGTGACTTCGCAATCATGTCATCAACAATACCTCAATCTTATGATGAATCATATCATGAAAGAGAGTCACCGTTGCCCACTAGTAAGTTTCCCCGACATTCTTTAATCCAAAGGGCATCACCTTATAGCAAAAAGTCCCCCACGGTGTAATGAAAGTAGTTTTATCCATGTCCTCTGGGGCCATGTTGATTTGGTTATACCCAGAGAAACCATCCATGAAGAAAAACACAGAAAACTGAGCGGTGTTACCAACTATTACATCAATGTGGGGGAGCGGGAAATCATCTTTCGGGCTCGCTCTATTTAGATATCTGTAGTCAACGCACATCCTGACCTTTCCATCTTTCTTAGGAACATGAACGATATTAGCGACCCACGTAGGGTAATTTGTGATAGCAAGAAAACCAACATTCAACTGCTTCTGAACCTCTTCTTTGATTTTGACTACCATGTCAGGTCTCGTCCGTCTCAACTTCTTCTTGACTGGCGAACATTCTTCTTAAAGAGGCAACTGGTGTACCACAATATCTGTATCCATCCCAGGCATGTCTTGGTAAGACCAAGTGAAGATATCTTTATACTCACGGAGCATTTCTTCTAATCTTCTTTTGATACTATCTTCCAATGCAACCCCATTTCTCACCTCTTTCCTGTCGTCTTCGGTACCCAAATTGATAACTTAAATATCCTTCTGATGAGGCACAACGACCCTTTCCTCCTGTTTGAGAAGTCTGGCTAACTTTTTGGATAGTTCACAGTCTTCGTCAGTCTCTTCTTCAGCTTGATAAATGAGATTATCAAAGTCATACAAAGCCATAGTTGAATTTGAATCGATTGTATCTGCTAGAAAAGACCTGCATGATGATGTTTATGTTTATTATGCGATGCAATAAACAAACACATTTTCATTTTCTGTTTAATATAATGCAAAAAACAAAAACAAGAAAAACAGGGATCACAATATCTGAATGCGAAAATGTCCTTTATTTATGATAAAATGCAAATAACAAAGGGCCCCACAAATTGGGTCACTATACCTTGGGCAAAACGTAGGACTGAACATAATCAAAATAAAAAATATTAATATGTAGTAGTAACATGAATGATTTCTTCAGTAGCCCAGTTGCATAGCTTCTAGCCAGGAGTACATGGACGAATCCAGGCATCCATATCGCAATCACTGTCACCTTCGTCATCTTCAATGGCATTAATCCTATCAAATATCACACCATCGCTGGTGAATTGAATAGGTCCCCTGTACCTCGGAGTGTCTTGAGAATAACTTGAGGGTTTGCATCCCAAGCCGAACTCGCCCTGCTTGATGGGAATATTAAGAACTTGGCCCCACTTCTGAGATGAACCGGGTTCTATGATAGCACGGGCTTCTTTGAACGATGACATGGAAACTTCTGGGCCTTTGGCTTCTACAGGAGGCTTCTCTTGAATCTGAACTGTTTCAAACGCCTGGCAGAGTGTTTCGTGGATCTCCCCATCCTCTTTCACATACTTGAAGGATGAAAAATGGCTAACCATGTTATCCTCTTCGCCGCATACTGTAACAACTTTCCCTTCCATCATATATTTCAGCTTCTGATGCAACATTGAAGTAACTGCTCCCACAGCGTGTATCCATGATTGGCCAAGAAAACAGTCGTATGTTGGTTGGATATCTATAATGTAGAAAGTTGTGTCAAAGATCTCCGGTCCCACCTGAATAGGCATCATAATCTCCCTAAACACTGATCTTTTAAATCCATCGAAAGCCCTCACAACCAAATCACTTGGCGTGCACATCAAACCTTGAGTATCTAATTTCATCAATACCTTCTTCGGTAACATATTGAGGGACGATCCTGTATCAACCAGGACATGCGACAGCAGGGACCCTCTACACTCCATAGATATGTGCAAAGTGTGGTTATGGTTCCTTCGAGCAGGAGTCAAATCCAGGTCCATAAAACCCAAACCATTACCAGCGTTTACATGAGCTACTACCCCCTCCAACTGATTAACAAAAATATCCTAGGGTACATATGTTGAATTCAAGATTTTCAATAAAACCTTGTGGTGTGCCTCCGAACACAACAATAATGACAAAATGGAAATCTTTGAAGGAGTCTGATTTAAGTGATCCACAATCTTGTAGTCACTTTTTCGAATGAGTCTCATAAATTCCTCAGTGTCTTTCAAAAAAACATCATTGCCAACCTACTGTTGGATGTTCTCCTTAATCACTACCTTGCCCTTCCCTTTTTCATTCTTATTAGTATTAACCTCTGGTGGGGAAAAGATCCTACCACTTCTAGTGATACCACCGACGCCAGTTATATTCTTAACCAAAGAACCCCCATATGAAGATCCTGTCAATTCATGCTTCTGCCCATTACAGAACACCTCAGCCCCATAGTTCCATGGGATGGCTTTAGTGCTCTCGTACGACACAAGTCCAGGAACAGTAATGATAACCAGTGCTGGCCTAGCAAGCGCAGAAATATTAATTGTCTGGTATGAAATGGAGACTGTAGCAACTTCACTTCCATCATTACTCACCTTATCCTCAATGTCTTCTCTTACAACCCTATTAAATTATAAACAACCCTCATAAATCATTCTCTAAATACCCTTCTTCAAAATATCACAGCCCTCAGGTTGCGCTTCACATTCTGAGCAGTTAGTAGAACATCCCGGAATTACTCCCTTCTTCAACAAATTAGCCTTCATGAAACTCAACGGAGTCTTCAAATCCTCTACATCAGTTATCAGATTCAACTTTCACCCTCAATAACAGCATTAGCTCTTGTCGCCCCATGATTCAGAATCGGGTTTTGATTCACATTAGGCCCATCGTTGGTGAAGTTGATAGCCTTTGAGTCAAGCAAGTCCTGGACTTTGTGCTTGAAGGCTTTGCAGTTGTCAATATTATGACCCGGGGCGCCTGAATGAAAATCACATCTGGCATTCACATTATAACCAGGAGGCGGTGTACCAGTGAGAGGTGCCAAAGACCTTTTCTGAACCAGTTGCAACTGCAACATATGTTGCAACAATTGAAAATATGGCATCGGAGGAGTCTCAAACTACCTGTCAGCCATTTTTGGTCTAGCAGCGTAAGGTCGCGGTGCGTTAACTCATTACTGAGGTGTAGTCAGAATAGCCACAATAGCAATTTATTGATGATAACGAGATTGCGCTCTACCTTTACCCTTGTGAGAAATAGCATTTGTGAGGGCAATCCTCATAGGTATCTGCACTTGTTTCAATGATGTCAAAATTGAGATTGATAGAAAAATGTAATTTGGATGGTATCATCGTGTGACATTTTCATATCATGTCCCTCATAAGTCAAACACTCGTCAAATACATGATGTGTGCATATAGAAATGGCTAAATCCATGTTTCATGTAGGGTTGGTCAAGGTAGTCAAGCTTACCATGTTATAGAGTTTATAAAAAATGTCTTGATACATGAAAATAGGTATTTTTGCCTATTTCAGGGCTTTGAGTTGACTTAAAGCTAGCTCCGGTCGACTCATACAGATAGTATTTTTGATGAACTTGTCTCAGGAGGGTTCTCGTCGACCCTCGGTCGACTCATACTGTGACAATTTGTATTTGCCTAAATTTGCATGCTTTGAGTGTTGTAGCAATGTTTGATAAATCTTCGTTTAACTCACAATCGTGAACTGTAGTAACCAACATGTGTTGTCCATCCTCGTTCAAGTTGATAGATAATTTGTTCATGAAGGATTTCACCAAATCCAGATAGCATCGACCATTGTCAAAAACAAAGGTATCGATTCTTTGATATTTTAACAGTGTTGGGAAATCGAAAGAGGAAGCTGGAAAAGCTTTAAGGTTAACATACTTTACCGAAAATAGTTGTCGAACCCTAACTTTGAAATCCATTCTCCTCTTTTTGGTTGATCCCATTGGAGTGAAATCTTCATCAACCGCGGAGCTGCTTTCTGGTAATTTTCCCTTTCCCTTCTTGATTGGAGCCATGGATGAGGGTTTGAGATTCTGAGGTTTGGATATGTTTTTCTGGAGTTTAGGGTTTGTGTTGTGATAGATATGGTGAACTAGAGATATGATATAGTGTGAAATAAGTGAGAGTTATTGAGTGGGTAGAAGTTGGAAGGGGATATTAACTTGGAGTCAAAAAGAAGAAGATGGTTCCAAGGAAAGTGGGTGATATAATCAAAAAGCACATGCACCAACAAAAAACACTTAAAGACCACATTAAAAATAGATTTTGACTTAATTTTCGTTAAAAAATTTTATTCACGAACAGTGTTAATCGGTTAACCATGGGGGTTAATCGATTAACGCATTAAAAAATTAATTTTCAAAAGTAAAAACTAACAGTGTTAATCGGTTAACCGTGGGGGTTAATCGGTTAACACCTTCAAAAAAGCAGGAAAAAAGTCAAAAACAGTAAGTGAAAAAGCTGAAAATTCATTGAACAAGCATAAGCAAGTAATAAACGAATAGCTTCTAACCTTGCAACCGGAGCGAATGTTTCTTCAAAGTCAATTCCTTCCTCTTGATTGTACCCTTGAGTCACTAATCTTGCTTTGTTTCGAACAATTATTCCATTCTCATCAAGTTTGTTCTTAAACACCCATCTTGTTCCGATAATATTGTCACGCCCTAATTTTTGACCTTAAGATCCCACCTCCTTTCGCATTTTATCTCTATATCTGTGTGTGCGTTTTTTTTTACTAACCAGTCTGTGCAAGTGTGATAATTCCAGTCATGGTGCAAGAGTGGAAATCGCGGATTCACGGTTAAGTTTTAAGGATTGTGAGTTTAATCTCCAAGTTAAAGGTGTTCGAAATTCATTCAAGTTGATAGTTCAAGATTAAGTTCCTTCAATGATTACGAAGTGGATTCGTAAGTTTCAGGGTCCTTACTAAGGATAACAAATTTATGACAATTCCCAAATTAAATTGCCACATTCAAACACACAAGAATTGAGGCTTTTACAAGATGTGGGAGTCACCCAATGCTTATTGAAGATTTCCAAGCTAGCCATCTTCCACACACTTGGGCTCTTAATTTTGGGCCGAATTCAAGTCTGATTCATAAAGGGCCCACGGTATTTATTCTCATTTTGGATCATGGTCTAATAATTTGACAAAAAGCTTTAAGATCTCATCATTTTAAGGCTCAAGTCACAAGATGGGTTCAATTGAGCTATGCAGTAGGCAAGTCTTAGGCAACTCACGTTTGGTACATCTCAGAGAATAAAGGATACGTTGAGGATTCACTTTGCATGAAACCTTTTCTTGGCTCATGTTTTGTCTTGGATTTTGGTCTTATTGCATGGTGATTAGTTTGTTTAAAATTGACATAACAGTATACTTTATTGATTACAAGCACGCAGGATGTTCTTAGCATTAATAAAATTGGATAAGTTTCACTACTTTTTAAATAGCTTTGCTGCTATAAAACCTGCTATGGAATTGTTAGGCCTCATAAAGCCAAAGTACAAGAACGCACTTTTACAATCTGTATTATTATCCCACAACAATAATCAGAGCCACCAACATCCATTCAGAGTGAATTGCACATGCTTAAAACCAAGATAAGAGTTTTTACAACAACCCTGCCAAACTGACTACATGGATATCAGGATATTATGTCACTAATCCTACAACAGTTATCAGAAAACCGCATCATTGACCGGGTTCATTCACAAAGATATGCTAATACTGTTGCAAGATTCTCAAAAGAGAAGATGGAGCCGAGTATGAGGTGCGTTGCTGCTAATGCTGCATTCGGCATACATGAGTCCCCCCCCCCCCCCCCCCCCCCAATACTCATGGTTGCTATAAACTTTGCATTGCAACACCACCGAACGTTGAACATTCCAATACAGCCTGCAAGCCAAACCACAAACAGGAGCAAGAGATTACATACAAAAAAACTCAAATTAATACGACATGGATCAATGTTACAAATCACTGCGACTCACTGGAAGCAAAAATGGAAAACATTAAGTTTTATGGTAGAAAGACACACATAACTGAATAGATGCTACTTCTAGTCATGACATTGCAGATATAGTTATTCTAACATGTTAGTAATGGCTACCTTTCAGTCCTTCCCCACGGAAACACCGACACGGTTCTGAAGAAGAGCAAGTCAAAGTTGGAGCAAAAGTCGCACAATCCAGACTACACCTCACACCTCTTATGCCAACTAACTCGTTGAAGCTGCAAGATTAAACAAATGCAGTTAGCAGCTATTTGTAGACACTAATAGAGATTCAGAAAGATTTCAAAGCCAAATCCTCAAAATCTACATAATCAATGAAAAACAAAGAAGGGTCTGATTATCAGAACAACATACAACAATATCCATGATGAATTTGAAGAAGAAAACCCGCAAGCAAATTCATTACCACGCTGTAACAAATCCGCAACCTGCAGTCGAGACGTCCAGAATACTTGGTCGCCATATTCTTCAAGTTGCACCCCAACCTGATAGTAACCCACAACATTTTCGATGCCACACCGTACGAGTTCATCACCCAAGTACTTCCTAACTCCCTAGCCAACACATGAGACAACTAAAAGATTCTTTTAGAAGTTGAGAAAACAATATTTCAATATTGAGCGAGTTCTAATTATGAAGAGCGGTCATAAGACGTTTCCAAAACCACCGTCCGACGTGATGAGATGAAAGAGAATTTTGAATTACCAGACTCAGAACAAAGAAACAACCGGAGTCATCAGCTTATATTTGAAAGTAAGAACCTGCATTCATAATAAGAGATCAAGTTATCAGCCAAACCTAGAGCAACCTAAACCAAAACCGATGCAAGTGAAGATTGTTAGCACAAGGATCATCGAATTCAGGACAATTTACGATTACAACCTTTGGGATTACCTGCATACTTGCTATACAACCTGGTTACTCCACCTTGTGACCTTTCATTGCTGAGAGTGAGATTGTTGTAGCCTTCAACTGGGTAATTCGACGGACCTGCGTCAAACATGGCATCCATCAATTAGTGACTCTTGCTTGCCTTCATAGAGAACCGACCGATGCCTTGTAAATGACGGTTAGCCTGCAGGTGAACACAGGCCAGCATTATAACATATTTCCATTGCGTAAATACTCGAAGCCTCCGAAGAAGAGAGAAAACATTACTCACGCATCCTCAAGTGGATATTTTTGCAAGGATCCAAATAACCTGATGAAGAACACTGTTATGATATCCTGAAAATAATAATAGCAAATTTGTCATTTAATTTGATAAATCCTTGAAGATATTATGAGTACAAGTTAATCGAAATGGAAACAACTGATAGTCATGAATTCACAACAGGAGAGCGAGAGACCAGTTTTTTTCCTAAAAATACACAGGCATGAAAATGGGAACTTCCGACCAGATCCAGACATTTGCGATTTTGTTCCCAAAACAGTCTTCCGACACAATGAAAGGGCACCAAAGCAAAGATGGAAAGAGCCTTTATTCACTTTAACGCCATTGTTTCCGTGAATCTTGAGCTACATATAAAAGGTCGAGTTAGGAGGTAAAGAAAAACAGAAAAAAGTCGTCAGAGAGAACACATTGAGATTCACATCAATTCATATCGACTCATGAACCCAGAAAACCGCAAATCAGAAAAGCCCTAAGATTACGAATCGAGAAAAGGGAAACTTATCTTTTAATCCCATCGCAAAACCATCTCGAAATCACCACTATCATCCCTGCCGTTGGACTTGTCGCAACCACCGGCCAGCCGTCAGAACCTTCGCGCTCCCGTCCTCGAATCCGCCGTTGAGATCCCTGCAAGCAAACCGTTACGCTGTAAGCGTTGTTTTTTTTACTGATGAATTTTCTTTGTGTTTCAGATTCCACTTGAAAACGAAGAAGGTGAGATATCGGTGAAGGAAAGAGTAAGGGGAGAAATATATGAGAATGAAGAGAGGAGAACAAGCGAGTCGACCGAAGGAAAAGAGAAGGAGGAAGATCGGAGAGAAAGGGGGCGAAACCGGGGATATTGGGAATTAGGGTTCTCCTATTCTTTTGTAAGTTTTGTTTTATTATCAATCACCTGTATGCAGCACACACACACATATCGTGCACTCTTCATTCACGGCCTCACGATCTGCATTAGATCATGATCGTACGCACTACAGCGTGTCACTATGATAAACCTCACAACCTGCATCACGCCGGATCCGCCCAAACCCTTAATTAACCTTATTAAACCCTTCATCTGCTCATTAAACACAATTAACCATCAAACCTTTAATTAACTACCAATTAAGCAATTTAATCTGCTGTTTTAATTTAATCAATCTAATAATCATTTCTAAGGGTTAATCTATCTAATTAATATAATTATCCCATTTTACACTCTAAATACTTAATTTAATTAAGCCACCCTTTTTATTAAACTCCGCTAAATCTATTTTTATTTAAAATAACTTATCCTCCTTCTAATTGGCTTATGAATCAACCTTCTTAATTAACTTAATTAATTTACTATTTATCTAAAACTCAATTTATTTTACTATTAATTTATTTTCTTCATCTAAATAACCTTTTTTATATACAATTTATTTATATACAGTTTATTTCTTATAATAAAAAACTATTTCATTTAGTTTAGCTTTTACTTGATAAAGTTTACTTAATAAAAATAATTTATAATAACAAAACTATTTTATTTAATAAACCCATTTAATAACTTAAATAACTTATATTTATTGATAAATAAACGTTTTTTTTCCTCAAAAACCTATTTATTTAAGGAATCACTTCTGTTTAGAAAATCTAATTCATTTATATAAATAATAAAACTCCTTTTCACGTTTAAAATAAATTTCATATAATGGAACAAACCTTTTATAATAAGAGTTTTTATTTATCTCCAAATTAAATTCAAGTTAGCACTTATAAATAATAAAGCTATTTAACTAATTTAATAGAAATTCATTTTATAATAATAAACTATTTTCTTAGTTAGTAAAACTTTTTAAAATAAATAAATTTATTTAATAATGAGGTAGTAATTTATTTTCTAAATAATACAAGGACAATATTTTTATATAGTTCAAAATAATTTATTTAATGATATTAACAAAACCTTTTCAATTTGTAATAATTAATAAACTTTTTCACTTACCATAATTCATTTGATTGAGTAAATTTCATTTAATTAAAATTATTCTACCCAAAATCTAATCAACTTATAATCTAACCTTTAGTAAAAAAAAACTAATAAGACAAATCCAACCATTTTCTCATAATTAAATTAACTTTTTTTCTAAAATCAATTCATATAAAATTAAACAACACTCAATTAAAATTAATCAACGTTGTAATTCAATCAATCGTGCACGCTTGCGCATCCACATTCACATACACAATTCTCACTTACACCTTAGCGCTTTCATGCGTCCGTGTATGCTTTATTTATCTGCCTTTATTTTATTCGCAACTTTATATTTTCGCGTTTACTGTTATTGCATCGCATTCCGTCCAAAGGAAAAACCAATACATGATTCAACGCTTGTGTGTAGTGCACATCATTTGCATCATACTCGTATTTGATCCTTGATCCCATTCAAGTTGATCTTTCTAAGTTAGATCCTACCCCATAGGAAGGACCGTTATCTTTTACAACTTAGATACAAACAAATACAATTCAAATCAAACTTATTCAAACACAATAGAGAAATAAATGTTAATTATATTAAGCGAGATAGAATCTCCACCCCACATCAATACAATCAATATGTAGGGACTTTGCCTTAAGAGAGATAGAGGCATACTCGTCGATCAATATCCGAGTACTTGAGCCCTTCTCTTAAAACAATGCAAAGACTATTTTCTTACATTTGTGGCGGTTAAATCTCTCTTAAAATGACAACTCTTCTTTTCTCCTAAAATCAATCAACCAACTACCCTAAACCCGTAGAAACTTTGACCACAGTCAAAGAACTCCTCAAACCCTTTAGGGGAACTACAAATACTCTGATTCCACTCCCGTAAGGATATGTAGGCATAAGATGCGACATCTTATCGAGTATACTTAGAAATAAACCCCTAGGTCTTTCAACCATTAAGTGGATAAACCATAGCAATAAACAACATAAAACAAGAGGTTCCTGTAGAGTACTACAGAAACTTAGGATGCTAGTACCTTCCCTACGTTTAACCAACCCCCGAACCTATAACTCTCTAGCTTGCATTTGCATTACATTGTGGGAATTTTGATCTTTATCCCTTCCTTTGGACAAATCAAAGTTCAGTTGCAAAATGAATTAAAGATTCAAACTAATCAATAGTTAGGTATCCAAATTTCACCGCGACAAATATGTTTATCTTTTGGTCTAGAAACAAGTTCCCAAACTTGATTTCTCTCAAATTGGTTTAACTCTTCTTGCATAGCAATAATACATTGATCATCTTCAAGAGCTTCATCAACTTTGGAAGGTTCTATTTGAGATACGAACGCCATGTTTAAGCATGCATCTTTGAGATTTGATCTTGTAGCAGCACCTTGACTTATGTCTCCGATCACTTTATCAATAGGATGATCTCTATGAATCCTCCATTCGTTTGGTAGATCGTTGACATTGGAATCTTGTTGAACCGGTTTATCTTGTTCTTTAATGATATCTTTAGAAGTATCTTCTTCGAGAATTTCTACAAACTCATCATCATTATCACAAACCATAATATCCTCCTTAGAGGGGTTAGATTCATCAAATTTGACATGCATAGATTCTTCAATGGTTAAAGTTCTTTTATTGAAAATTCTAAAAGCTTTATTAGTAAGTGAATAACCAAGAAATATACCTTCATCTGATTTTTCGTCAAACTTACCAAGGTTTTCTTTGTCGTTGTTTAGAACAAAACACTTACATCCAAAAATGTGAAAGAATGAAATATTTGGTTTTATCCCTTTGAAAAGTTCATAAGGAGTTTTATTTAGAATAGGCCTAATATTGACACGGTTACTTACAAAACATGCCATGCTTACCGCATCCGTCCAAAAATATTTTGGAAGACTTGAATCGCTTAGCATAGTCCTTGCTATAACACCCTTATTCTACACCACAGATATTACGGCAAAATAACACGGATTTCAGAGTAAAATATTAACTTTCATAAAAAACCACAAAAGAGCGTACATTTTTCAAAGTCAACACAATTGGTCAATACTCCGTAACGACGGGTTTTCCTCAAAGTACATCAAACAACATAAAACAGCGGAACTCAAAGCATAAATCAAGGTTTCTCCTTAAAAGGGAACATCAGTAAAATAATCCAATGATATAAAATCAACTCAAAGAACCCAACCCGATGTTACATATCAGAGCAAGACCCTATAAATTAACCATAAAGGCTAACGACTCTAAAACTCCAAAATACTCCTCGACGACGTCCACGACTAAACTTGCTCATCTGCACGTTACCCACGTGGAGGTAACATTCAAACAGGAAGGGTGAGTAAAACAATTCATAATAATCAATGTATAACAATTAATGCATAAACGGCATCACAATCATATTTAACACATTCAAATCCTCAGATATGCCTCAAAAGCCACAACGACATAATTTATACAAAAAGATTCATAAATGCGATGCAACACAACTTAATGCATGTGGTACCAATCATCACAGTGCGATGGACACTGGGCCATCAACCCTCCATAGATCCCCATCAATAGGATCGATTCTACTATAGAACCGGAGCACATCAAAATACTTCACATCCGCACAGTGGGATTGAAGCCAAAGTAATCGAGGTCCTGAACCGAAGTCCGGATGCACATGAATGCATGATGCACACTTCACAAATCATCCTCATAATAACATCATAGGTGCATCATCATTCATCATATTCATCACCATCAAACGTCATAATTCATCATATTAATCATCATACAGAATATCATCACAATTCATCATATTACTCATCATACAACATATCATCATAATTCATCATATTAATCATCATACAACATATCATCATAATTCATCATATTACTCATCATACAACATATCATCATAATTCATCATATTAATCATCATACAACATATCATCATATAATCACATATAAATCACATATTAGCTCATAGTCATATTATCCCATATTATCCCATATTAATTCATAATACTACCCCCATATCATCTCATATTAATTTATCAAATTATACTCACGGTAATCCTCACACTATCGCCCACCAATCACATAAACTTCACAGTTCTACTCATATTACTTTGTCATATCATTACATAGTATTCACATATTAATCCCTAATATCATCTCACATTGCCTCATATTAATCCATCATAATTACACTCGTGGTAATCCTCATACTATCACTTATTACTCATGCAACCTCACTGTCATACTCATAGTAACTCATCACAAGAATCCCAAAATCAAACATCACGGCATCGCTGCACACGATCAATATTCGCGAACTCTACTACGTTCACTGGCTCACTCGTTAGGCGAGTTAGTAGCGAACCTTCGCTGGCTTGCTCGCTAGGCGAGCAGAGCGATGACAGCAAAACCTGCTACGTACCAGAACTGATTTCTACCCAAAAACTCATACGATTCACATACCCAATGTCCCCAAAACATCCCCAAATCATTCCTAAGATCATACGACGATAACGACACAACATCTATGGTTTATTAGGCAAATCCGACAACATTCGCACTGCCTAAAACACTATTTTCCTGCAATTGCTCTGAGTGCATCAGAGTTACTCACATTTGAATATTCCTATTCCTAAAGGGTCAAACATATCACAATCCAAGGGTTTTGGCCACGAAGGCCTAAGGTTTCCAAATTCATGTTACACATCAAACAGTCCGATAAGGTTTCCTAAATTCATGTCAATATTCAGGGATACATATCATCAATCATAACCTCAAAGTCTATTCATCAATTTCCCTAATTCTCCCAAATCAACCCAACATACTCTAAATCATTACCCCCACCATAAACACACCGAAAGGCATATATAGAAAATCATGAAATGCAATACTCCCCATACCTTAGTCGATTCGCAGCTTTCACGATTAACTTCAGGATCTTCCGAAACTTTTGCCTCCATTTCTCCCTCCTTAGAGCTCTGGCCTCATTCTTTTCAAGGTTAACAAAATGAATCCTCCACCTTCAGAATTCTATTTTGGCAAACTTAGACTTGGGCCACACAATTGGGCTTTTCCCATAATATCCTTACTAACTCCTCTTAATGCCCAATTTACCCTCATTTCACTTATATTCATTTTAATCAATAATAATACTAATATTCTCATATAGTATACTATTATTTAAATAAATAGTCTAAAAATGCACATTTTCTCAATAATCCTCAAAACCACCGAAAACCACCCAAAATACGAATATTCTCAATTAAATAATTAATTAAAATATTCCGCTTAAATTCGGGGTGTTACAACTCTCCCCCACTTAAAAGAATTTTTGCCCTCGAAAATTACCTCAATGAACAGAGTCAGATACAACTCTCTCAACTGATCTCCCACTCCTAAATCCAACTTTCTCCAGCTGGTCCTCCGTAACTACCTTCACCAAAGGAATCTCTTTACCTCGAAGTTGCTTCTTGTTCATCAACCTAAACTAGCAATGCCTCAACAGTCAAATTATCTCTCACTTGTACACCATCCGTCTAAATAAATGCACTTCCTCAACTTAGGCACATGCCACATCATGTAAATTCACAAGCGACAGCGGTAAAATAGTCTAACATGCTACTTCTCCCACGCTTCCGTTGTGCCACTCTGATACAAATCAACAAAACACGGTGTGTGCTTCCGAGACTTCAAAACTCGACCAACACTAGTCACCATCGTAACTATCAAAACACATCTCTTCTTGGATCTTCTTAATCTTCTCAGTCGTCTCTTACACAATTCTCAGGTCCGAGCACAACACTCTCGCCTTAATCATATCAACACAAAGGAGTCCTACACCTCCTACCATACAAAGCCTCCTATGGTGCCATTCCGATACCAGAATGATAACTGTTATTGTAGGTAACTCAATCAACGATAATTAACTATCCCACGATCCACCTTGATCTAACACACAAGCTCTCCACAAATCCTCTAATGACTGGATAGTTCTCTCTGTTCATCCATCCGTCCACGGATGATAGGCAGAGTTCAACTTCAACATGGTACTCAAAGCGTCTGCAAAATCTCCCAAAATCTCGATGAAAACTCAGATTCCCATCTGACACAATATTCGACGGCATCTCATACAACTTCACAACTTCATCGATATACATCTCAGCTAGCTTCAACACAGAATGATTACTCCTCATTGGTAAGAAAAGAGCCAATCTAGTCAATCTGTCCAAAATCACCTAATTAAAATCATATCCCTCCAATTCTTCGGAAAACCCAACACAAAATCCATGGAAATACTACCCGATTTCCACCCTGGAATATTCAACGGTTGCATCAGACCCAGCGGTCTCTGACGTTTATTCTTCAACTTCCGACAAGTCTAACCAGCATATACAAACTCAACCACTTCTCTCTCTTCATCTATGGCCATCAAAATAATTTTCTCAAATCCGATTACATCTTCATAGCACCGGGATGGATACTCCATCTACCTCAATACTCTTATTCCACCCAATAATATCTAGAACACAAACTCTATCACGACATTTCATGATACCATTTCCATTAATCCGAAAATTAGCCCTTTGACTTTAATTCATCAAATTTAACCAATTTGCCAACTCAATTCAGATTTATGGCCTTCTTGAATCTCATTAAGAACACCACTAGTAAGCTCTAACATGCTAAGCTTAACTCCATAAGAAGTATCTTCATAACCCAAATTTATATCACAAAATTGCTCAATCAGTTCTAACTCTTTTACCATCGGCATTGGTATATGCAAAGATTTCCAAATCAATGCATAAGCTACCACGTTTGCTTCAGCCGAATGGTAATTCAATCCAAAACCATAATCCTTCAGGAGTCCCAATTATTTCCTCGGCCTCATATTCAACTCTTCCAAATCAAGCAAATACCTTAAGCTCTTGAGATCACCAAACATTTCAAATTTCAAACTAACCCATTGAAGCCTTCAACTCTGGTACAAACACAACAACAACCAACTCTAAATCACTCGTCAGAAAATCCCTTTTATGTACTTTAAATTTCCTTAAAGCATAACTAAAACTCGCTGATGTTGCACTCAACATACCTCCCAATCACATCAACAAAGCATCCCAAAACACAACGAATAGTTCTGTCGGATTCGGCAAAAATCAACACACGAGCTGTTGACAGCTCTCCCAAAAACTCTTTGAAATTTCTTCACAGTGGCATATCCCTGCTTCTTCTCCAACACTGATAACTCAAGTTCTCGATGCTCAACATGATCCTCTATACTCTTTGAGTATATCAAAATATCATCGATTAACACAACCACTAACTCGCTCAAATAAGTATGGAAAATCCCATGCCAAACGGACACTCAATTTGCAAGTTATGGCGGAAACACGAATCGCACCTCCCGCACTTACCACAACATCCAAACATATTCCATCAATAAATAACTTAATTCTATGCCACTACTTCACCATCACATAGAACATTGGACCAGCTTTCCAACACTTCGAACCATGCGTCATTCCGAGTTACGGTTCTCCCGCTACGACAAAAATACCAAAACAACATTCTTCTACCCAGGACATCTTCGCTAGGAGAACAAAGAAGCGAGCGGCCTCCTGGAGCTGTTCGCTAGGCAAAGGACCTAGCGAACCTGACAATCCAAAATCCTACTTTCGACTGTTACTTGACTTCTGGGTGTCCGATTTCGATTCCGTAAAAAGCTGCGATCTCGGAATTCGACGTACAACAATAATTTCACACTTAGAAGGCCATTCAACACATCTTCAACTCTTGAAATATTTAAAGGCCTAATTATACCAATATTGCATTCCACATCTTACTTTCTATAATAATCACCAGATATGCCAAACGGACACTCAATTTGCAAGTTATGGCGGAAACACGAATTGCACCTCCCGCACTTACCACAACATCCAAACATATTCCATCAATAAATAACTTAATTCTATGCCACTACTTCACCATCACATAGAACATTGGACCAGCTTTCCAACACTTCGAACCGTGCGTCATTCCGAGTTACGGTTCTCCCGTTACGACAAAAATACCAAAACAACATTCTTCTGCCCAGGACATCTTCGCTAGGAGAACAAAGAAGCGAGCGGCCTCCTGGAGCTGTTCTCTAGGCGAAGGACCTAGCGAACCTGACAATCCAAAATCCTACTTTCGACTGTTACTTGACTTCTGGGTGTCCGATTTCGATTCCGTAAAAAGCTGCGATCTCGGAATTCGACATACAACAACAATTTCACACTTAGAAGGCCATTCAACACATCTGCAACTCTTGAAATATTTAAAGGCCTAATTATACCAATATTGCATTCCACATCTTACTTTCTATAATAATCACCAGATGTCACTGTCCACCTTTAATCTACTCGACCTCACAATTTGTTGCCTTAACACACACACACACCAGACACAAGTCTCAAAGATACTCAATCAATTTAATTTCTTGACCATCCAAACAGACATATAATATAGAGCTCTCAATCTCGGACTAGTTTCCGTAACTAAGTCGATCACAACTCCACTTCACGTCCTGGCTGTATATCACTATCTTGTCAGGATAACTTTCAGACAACCACAAATAATCGGCAAACCGCCAACTTCCCCACTTTCATTAACACTCCAAATTCCCATCAAAATTAAACATCTCAACACTGTCTTGCGCCGACTCATCAAAAACAATTCTTAAGCACTTAGCTTAACTCAAGACAATTCACCGCTCACGCCATCTAAGCTTGCAAGACACGTCTATTCCATCCAACATGACCCCGTCTACTATCAACAAGAGATTAAGGGTGATTAGTTCCTCAATTTGTCAATAGACAACCAAAAATCATGATGGGGTATAAACCATCTTTACCAAACTATAAGAGCGTTCAACCGCACACTGAGCCGCCACTTCACACTTGCAGCGTCCTGGAGAAGCACAGCTTCTCCCCCACTTGAATCATTCCCACTTCTTCAGACAAAGGTTAGACAACAAATATGTACTGACAGTGTTTTCACACACCTGTCGCATACAAGGGAACAACCAACATTAGACAACTTGGTCGGACAAACCGACCTGCTCTGATACCACTAATGTAACACCCTTATTCTACCCCACAGATATTACAGAAAAATAATACGGATTTCAGAGTAAAATATTAACTTTCATAAAAAACCACAAAAGGACGTACATTTCTCAAAGTCAACACAATTGGTCAATACTCCGTAACGACGGGTTTTCCTCAAAGTACATCAAACAACATAAAACAACGGAATTCAAAGCATAAATCAAGGTTTCTCCTCAAAAGGGAACATCAGTAAAATAACCCAATTGTCGCTACTGCGAAAATCGGCGCCGGCTGACAGAAGAGTCGCCACCGTGCGTTATTTATCCCTCAGAGCGGGAAAGGAAACGCTCGAAGTAAACCTCGCAAAAAACGGGGAAAAGGTATGGTCATCGCAACCATAGCCTGGGTTCGGGAGTCGGTTACGCAAGGGGAAGGTATTAGCACCCCTCACGTCCGTCGTACTCGACGGGATCCACGCTTGCTTGGGTTGTCTACTGGGTGCAAAACAATCTATCTACGGCTGCTAAATCTAAAAGGAGGGGAATTGACTCGATAGAGCGTCGCACTCTATGCCTACGTATTCTCAAGAGAGAAAGTCAGAGTCAACGTAGTTCGGGACTACGGGGCAAATTGGCTCGCCAAGACCTCGCGTCTTGTGCCTACGTACTTCCACTGGATGGAAGATCAGAGCTTTACGTAGTTCAGACTAACTACAGCTAAACAAAGGATTCTCACACAGCCGTGAGAAAAACAACTGGCTTCACAGGGTCGGGAACCTATGGGCAAAACTATGGCTTGGTCTCAAATGCACTTGGGCAAGAGAGAAAAAGGGGTACTCAATTAATCGTCAGCGGGAAAGTCTCGATCGCACAGCCGCAAGAGAACAAAAGTTAGTCGTTAGTGTGCTCGCTAGGATATCGCATCCTATGCCTACATATCTTCGTCTGGTACGAAGAATCAGAGCAGCTGTAGTTCGGCTACTACGGGACCACAGCTCAAATCTCGTTTTATTGATCTCTGAAAAATGATTACAATGGGTGCATATTGAAATAAATCTCCTAGGAAACGCTATCCTATTCTATCTTGAAAAGTTGAATGAAAATAGCCCCCTAACAAATGGGCTTCTAAGCTATCCTAAAAGGAAAACAACTTCTATGAAAAACCTAAAAGAAAATGCTTAAAAATATTAAATCGACACTTTAATATTTTTTCTCTTTTTCCTCCCTTTTCTCTTTAACATATTTTTCATATTTTCTTATTGAATATTTTTCTCTATTTTTCCCACAAATATTTTCCTATTTTTTTTCACAATATTTCTCTAGTTTTTTTTTTCTCACAATATTCTCTATTTTTTCCTCACAATATTTCTCTATTTTTTCCACAAATATTTTCCTATTTTTTCCTTTCTTTTGATATTCCTCTTTTCTTTTCAAAATATTCTTTTCTATTATTTTTTCTTATAATATTTCTTTTCATCTTTTTTTTTCTATCTATATTTTTTTTTTAAGAAAGAAAATACAAGCAAGGGGCTGGGGGTATGCTAGATTACAAGGGTATGCAGAAAAATAAAATAAAAAAACTGCAAATTAAAGGGCCCAGCCCAAGTCTCTCAAAAAAACGCAGCAGGGGGTGTAACTGGTAATCTGGGGGTGTATGCTGGCAGGTGGTGTTGGGCTTAGGCCCAACGTTTGTCCAAAAACGTGAGGGGCGCTGATCAAAAAAATGAACTGGGCCCTGAGGCCCACGACCCATTCTCTCCTTCTCCTTTCTCCCTTCCAAGTTTCTGAAGAAACCCTAGATCTGTCTCCACTCTCTCCGCCGCCGCCGTCAACCCTCCTTGAACTTCTCTTCTCCGTCTCTCTCAACTTTGTTCCTCCACATTTTCCGTCCCAATTCCTTCAATCTTCGAAGAACAACTCGAATACATCTGGACACCTGAGAATATTCTTTGATTGATGAAGACGTTCCTGAAGATTGATCAACGTCTTTGAAGCTTTCTGGATTTCGTGTGGATCTTGGCCATTGTTGATAAACTTCCTGGAAATTGGTAAAGAACGCAATGGTGTTCTTGAGTGTTGTTGATGATCTGAAGAACAACAAGCAAACTCTGGAAAACGCTGAAGATTTGTTCTTCGTGAAGATCCTGTTTGAAGGCGCGATGAACAAATCTGGAGATTTCTTGAACGCTTCTTGAAGGTTGTTGAAGTAATGAAGCTGGACCGGAGGTTTCTTCTGGAGATCGTTGATGAACAAACTGGAGATTTGTTGAAGTTCTTGTGATGTTGATGAACTTTTCTGGAAATTCGTTGAAGCGTGAAGATGATGATGATGTTCATCGTTCTGATGAGCTTTTGGGAGAGGACGACGGTGGTTTCTGGGCGTTTGGAGGTCGAGGATGATGCATATCAAGGATGAAGGGGGTGGTGATGAAGGTTGAAAAATTCTGTAAAATTGTTGAGGAACGATGGTGATCGTTGATGGACGGTGGTTGAGAGTGGATGAAGGTGGTTGAATGAAGGTTGAGATGGAGGATGATCGGAGTTCTGAGTTTATGAAGTTTCCGGTAGGGTTTCACGGTGGCCGGATTCTGGAAACGGCGGTTGGTGATAGCAAGGAGATGAAGATAGGAGGAAGATCATGAAGATGAACGGAATCTGGGATTGTAGGTTTTCCGGCGACGGTTGGCGGTGGTCGCCGGCCATGCAGGCCGGCCGGCGAGACTCTTCAGGCGAGGTTCTGTGGGTGCGACGCGTGGGGAGATAGTGGCGTGGAGGCGTGCATGCCCTCCACGTGGGGATAGCGTGGCTGAGAGAGAGGAGGTTGAGTGATACGTGGCGTGGAAAGGGTGACGCAATGTGGGGCCTCCCCATTATTACACGTGGCTTCTTGGTATTTATACCACTCAGGTTTCTGGCGCCTTCTGGAATCTTCCAGAGAATGCTGGAATATGCTGGAACGAATGGACAATTCTGGACCCTTTTTTGGACTATTTTTGGATATTTCTTGGACTAATGGGCCTGCGAACTGGGCCCAATGGATCTGCAAATGGAAACTGAAAAAAACTGCACAAATGAATTAAAAATTGATGCAAATGGTTAACGACCAAAAGACCAAGCTAATGACAATTAAGAACTACCTAATATAGAATTAAAGGCTAATGACTCATTAAACCACACTAATCTGAACATGATATCTATCTTATTTATTAAGAAACTAATAAACTATTAAATCTACATCTAAAAAATTAAAATCTATTAATTCTTTTTAAAACCTATTAAATTCTATACAATTTAAAAGAACTATTCAAAAACAATTAATGCTCTAAAAAATGCTGAAAAATGATATTAAATTCTATTAATATTTCTAAAAACTATATTACTATACTATCTAAAAATATAAAAAATCTATTAAAACCTATTAAATCCTAAAAATGAATTTAAAATCTATTATATTCTATAAAATGCTAAAAAATGATTTAAAAAGAATTAAAAGTATCAAAAATTCCATTAAATCCTAAAAAATGATTTAAAAGCTATTTAAACCCTAAAAAATCCTATAAAATCCAGAAAAATCACCATAATTCCCAGAGGGACAAAATAAGCACCGAACGACACAAAAATAATCGGTAAAAATAAACGGGCACCAAAATAACCCAAAAATCAATTCTACTGATTAAAAACACCTGAAACACGAGACGAGAGCTGTGATCCCTGATAAAATCAAAACAAATGAACGATGCAATGTATGCAATATGCAGATGCGAATGCGGTTATGCGTCGAAACATCGAGCCAAATGCGAGACCCGGTTGGTCAAATTTTGGGGTGCAACACCAATGATATAAAATCAACTCAAAGAACCCAACCCAATGTTACATATCAGAGCAAGACCCTCTAAATTAACCATAAAGGCTAACGACTCTAAAACTCCAAAATACTCCTCGACGGCGTCCACAACTAAACTTGCTCATCTGCACGTTACCCACGTGGAGGTAACATTCAAACAGGCAGGGTGAGTAAAACAATTTGTAATACCCCAAATTTTACCCTTATATTTAGTCAGTCATTTCGCATAGCATCTCATCTGTGCATCTGCTAACCACTAACCAGTCATAAAGTACGTTTTGTTTTGCAGGAAATACCCCAGGGGCGTTTTGGTCATTTTGAAGCATAATTCGTAATTTTGGGCCTAATGAGGTTTTATTCCTAAGGCGTTTATTTACGTGGGTTTGATTATGTTAAGATATCAATTTGGGTTGGAAAATCTGATCTGTGGAACAGGGTTTTTACAAGAAATCATTTTTCTATCTTCCAGTCCATTTTAGAGGGAAAACAGTGAAAACTTCGACTGATTAATGGAACTTATTCATGCAATGGTTGGATCGAATTAATTCCAGGATATTTGACTAGTGAGATTTAATCGGATGTTGAGGTGTTTGCAAATTAAAGCATAGAGAAGCAATTGGGAAATGATTTTAATAGAATATGTGAATTTTATTCATAATATTTTATTATCATTATTACAAGTTTGCAAAGTGAATTACAAAGAAGAAATGATTTGGATAAAAAATGTTATTTATTCATAATATTTTTTTGTTACAAGTTACAGGGAATTACATTAAAGTTCTAAGGAATTACATTAAAGTATCTATCCTAAATCCTAAGAACATCTAAGTGTCTTCATGCTGTCTTTAAGCTTCGCCGCAAATCTCGACTAACCTGCACATCAAAGCAAAACAAGCAATATAGAAAATGTTAGAAGTTTTTTCGACACTCTCAGAACAATGTCATCATCGAGTGCTGGGAGTGGCACAACCGAAGCTGCGTCCTACCCCCGTTACCGATCCGCGCCGTGGGCGTCAGATAAGGTAATACATGTTCTTATCCATATGGGACATCCGAGAGATAGAAAAAATAAATGAAGTGGAACTGATTCGTTTTGCCACGATTGGATTTCCAAACTGATACGAAAATAAGGCAACATAGGCAAAATTCTGGCCCAGACCCGGATGCCGGCAGGTCTGAGTTTCCTTGGTTTTAAAAACTTCCAACACCTGAAAAGCCAAGTATCATCAGCATAAACAAAACCAGGAAGGGGCTCGCGCCAGAACAGTATAAGTCTGTTACCAACAGAAGTCATAAGCTCCACAAAACATGAGCAGATAAGTCAAGTCACCATATGTACAACAACACATGTTCATAAGCAAAGAAACAAATTCATGCTTAGAAGAAGGGTAGAGCCAGTTCTGTTCAGGAAAAATCTGTGAAATCAGTTTAGGCTCAACTCAGGAGAAGAGACAGCAGTTCAGATCAGAAAACAACATGGCTGTTCACGTGACAGAACAACATATCAGTTCAATCAACAAACCATAAACTGCAAAAAAAAAAGGGGCGTAAACCTCATAATCAAATTACAGTTCAGAAAGAAATAGTAAAAACAACTGACAAATTGAATGTCACAAAGCGATTGACCAAACTCAAAGCAGAAAAATGAACCACAAGCTGCAAGAACAACTCACAAAAGGCTACAGAGTCTGAGGAACAGATACAGTTCACGAGAATACAAACTGCCCGTTAAGTTCAATTCAAACAAGAAATCAAACTCAAAGTCAACTTGAAAAACAAGGAAGATTCATACCAGTTCAACTCAAAGATGAGGAGGAAGTCCATGTTACTGGAACCTGCATAACACACCACAGTCGTGTTAAAAGATTCAAGCCAGTCCACAAATTGTATGAGCGGAAAACCGAAGGTACGGGACGCGGGCTCAGCTCAAACATCATAGCCCAACAATATACACATCAGTCCAAATACTAGCCTACACCAAGTGAGAATCAACGGCAACTGCATCGACGAAAAGGGGACATACGCATCGTAATCACAGTTCAGCACCTGAAAAATTGGAGAATCAAATCAGAAGTAATGCAGAGGGTTCAGACCAGTGGTCATCATCACCACGTGACCATCCTCGGCAGCTTTCGACTCAATAGCGTCAGTATCAGTTCTGAAAAAGAGGGTCAATAAACTCAAAACCGGAAGAGTAAATTGAACTCGAAACCATATCAGAAAACGATTCAAAGTAGCACCCCAACTCGTGTTCTGAACCAAGTTCCCCAGAACACGGCAAAAGATAATCGCAGCAGCATCGAGAAGTATTTCCTCGAGGGTTCAGAACACAGTCAATCATCACCGCTTACCGTTCCCGACAATTTCGGCTCAACCAAAGCTTCAATATCAATGTCCTCTCTGAAAGAAGAAGAGGAAAAGAATCTGAGCTGCATCAAAGCGAACCAATCAAAAAACGAATCAGTTCGAGATCAAAACATCAAACAGAGATACGAATCCGTTAAGGAATCCTGGGAATTAAAATCAAACATCAATCAATCCAATCTGGAGGCAAACCATATCAAAAAGATAGAGAGATTTTGATTTGATAATTAGTCCCAAAGTAAATCAAAGCAAATCAGTTCAGAATAATAAAAGTGAATCAAATCAGGAAATCATATCAGCTCAATCAGGTTCTAAAAGAGGAAATAGAATGTGATTCGATCTCACCAAAACCTCAATCAGGATTCCAAGTGAAGAAACAAGATCCTAATCGTATCAGAAAGCATCATAGTTGAATCCAATCTGGAAAAACCCAAACAAAACCGAATCAAATAATATCAACATAAAATCGAATCTCAGAAGTAACGCAAATCCAAGGCCCAGAAGTTAGTTATAAAAAGGAAGGTACAACCTGATGAAAGGGAGAGCCGTGAGAGGAGTTGAAACCCTAGACGGAGAGTACCAGAAGCGACAAAGAGATCATCGAAACTCCTCACCAAAACGCAAAATAGCCAGGGACGAGGGTTCACCGGCGCCGTTTCATTCCAACGACGAGCAAACCTCCTTCCTGAGGCTCAGTTTCTTACATCATCGCCTCGAAGAAACTACCAAGTCGCAACCGTAAAACGTAAGACGCGAGGAGATTTTTATGACTTCCATGTTCTCTTTTTCAGGTTAACAAAGGAAACGAAGGCGATGAGAAGAATGGAGGAAGAAGAAATCGGAGAAACGACAAGACGAGAAGAAGAGAAAGGATACGCGCCGTTAGGGTTCTGGGGGGGGAAACCCTAATCCCCTTCCAATTTGTGTGTTCTGCCCGGGTTGGGTCCGGAAATGATACCCGGCCCAACCCCTTTTATTTTTTACTTTTTTTTCTTTTTTTTTATATAATTAATTAATTAAATTATTAAACTTTTTTTAAAAAAACTAATATTTAGGTTGTTTTTTTTATATATAAAATAATAATTTAAAAAAAAAACATTTTTAAAATAGTAAAATTAAAACATTTTTTAATAATTAGAACCAAAGTTTTTAAACTAAAACTAAGACCCTTTTTTTAAAACCAAGAGAAAATATTTTTTAAAATTAAAATCTTCCCTTTTTTATTTATTTATTATCAAGTTAAAAACAACTAAGCTTAGATTCATGTTTTAAAGTTCTCATAAAATAAAAAACCACAAAAAATGTCCCATAGCTTCATGCTTCTGTTTTCATAATTTTGTTTACTAACCTAGTTCGTTCACTGTGCAGCTTACCATGTTGCTTCTTTATGTTCGCGTTCTTAAATTGTATCATATTGTTGTAACTGTTCCTCCTCTGTAACCTTGCGAATCTTAACAATCGCATTTACGTTTCTGCATTTAAATTTCTGCTGATGTATGATTTAAATTTCTCACACTGTCATTAATATTTCTGTCACGTTGCACACACCTCCGAAGGAATTAGGTCTAGCTTTTGGTCGCCGCGCCAATAGTCCTCTTAACTTCAACCCTTACAACCTCACAAACCCTAATTTTCACAAATGCCTCGCCGCAGGCTAAAATTACAGTTTTACCCTTAGCATTAGGTCAAAGAGCCGCCGCGCTCATTTTAGGGTTTCCCGCCGTGGAATCCCTAACCTAATTTAACCCTAATTACAACTTAATAGTTCAACGTAGTAATTTGGAGTTTAAGACTCCACGTAAGCGTGTCCTTAAGATGCGTTTATTCCCCTTGAGACCTTGACCACAGTCAAGAAGTCTCTAACCTCCCTTTTGAGGGGAACTACGATTACTCTGATTCCACTCCCGTAAGGATACGTAGGCACAAGATGCGATGTCTTGCCGAGTAAACTTAGAATTAACCCCTTAGGTCTATTTTCTCACTTTTAATCCTTTGTACATATACCTTAAGCAAATAAATAAAGCAAATAGTAAACATCTGAACAAAAGGTTCCCGTAGAGTACTACGGAAGTTTAGGGTGCTAATACCTTCCCTAAATTTAACCAACCCCCGAACCCTAGATCTTTCCCCGCATTGTGTTTACGATGCAAAATAGGTTTTCCCTCTTTTGACCTTTTCCTTCGGATAAATCAAAGAGCGGTTGTGAATTGAATTGTGATTCAAACTCATTAATAGTTTGTGATCCTATTTCCACCGCAACAGAAAATGGCGACTTCACTGGGGAATCCTAACTTTTGAGGGTTATCCCTAACTTGTTCATATTTATTACTATCTGTGTTATTATTCATTTGCATGTATATATTTGTGCTTTGATTGTGGGACTGTTCCTTGTGCTGTGAGATGAGTCCTACACCCGGATCTAGTGTACCTTAGGTAAATGGCAATAGACCAAGGAAACTGTACGACGTATATCGATACGGTTGATCTGGTGGCCATAGTTAGTGCGACTTCTTGGTTGGTGCTTATATTCCTTAAGTCAAGTTGAGGATAATATTGAGGCTGCCATATGTTGTCAATGCACTAACTGACTTTTAGAACCCTAGTTAACTCATCTTGGCCTTTAGAAAGTAGTGAGGTAACCGGCTTTGGTGCAGACTGAAGTTGGTTGACACTCGATACCACGCTCATTGAGATCTTAAACTTGGAGGGTTTTGGTTGGCAAGTAAGTTACCTTCTGAACAACCACCCTTGTGAAGGATCAATGATATTGAGATCCCTTAGAACCTGGTTACTTTTGTAGGACAGGATGAACCATCTAACTTCAGGGGAGGGTACTTGCCTTTGAACTTCATGAAATCTTCATCCACATTTTAGCATCATTTACTTTTTTGCATTGCATGTGTCTCCCGATTTCTCACACTCGGTTCTCTCACCTTCCAGTTTCGTCACCCTGAGTTCTCGGCACCAATACAACACCAGAGCTCAAACTCGGAAAAGAATGGAGGATCAGGCAAAAGAGATTGATCGCCTTAGCAATGAACTCGAAGACCTTCGAGGGGGTATGGGGCGTATGATGGAATTGTTACATGTCATGAATGCTAAGATGGATACCCAGCCCACTGTTGTTTCTGAGATTACCGGCGTTACTGTGGACCCTCCACCAAGTGTGACCGTAGCAAGGGACCCACCTTATGGTCTTGCTCCCGGTTTTGTGCCTCCTCAAGCCACTGTTCCGATTAATCAACCTGTTCAGCAAGCCGTGCCCTTGTTTTCTGAAGTTTCTAGGGGGGCTCCTATCTTTGCACCACCTGTGGTACACACTCGTGCGCAACCGTACTTCAATGAGACAGTTTTTGATAATCTTGAGGAGAATGTTGAGGGTTATGAGAAACATGATAAGCTTCGTGAAGAAGTAAACACCATCGTCCAGAGGTTGAAAAAAGTAGAGGGTGATCAAATTTTTGGGACTGCCGCAAGGGATGTCTGTTTGGTCTCAGGTTTGGTTATTCCCCCGAAGTTCAAAACTCCGAACTTCGATCGTTATGAAGGTGCCACCTGTCCTAAGAGTCATCTGATCATGTATTATCGCAAAATGGCTGCCCATGTTGATAATGATAAACTGATGATTCATTGCTTCCAAGACAGTTTGAAGGGTGCTTCTTCCAAGTGGTATTTAACTTTGGACCAATCCCGCGTTAAGAGCTTTCAAGATTTATCTAACGCTTTCATCAAACACTACAAGTACAATATGGATCTGGCTCCTGACAGAAGACAGTTGCTGAGTATGTCACAAAAGAATTCTGAGTCATTCAAAGAGTATGCTCAAAGGTGGAGAGAGACTGCTTCGCAGGTAGAACCTCCTTTGACTGAGAAAGAGTTAGCTGATTGGTTTGTCGACACGGTCCGTCCAGAATTTTACGAGAGAATGGTGGGTAGTGTGACTTCAAATTTCTCCGACATCGTTGCTGTGGGTGTCAAGATTGAATTGGGTATGAAAAGTGGTAAAATGACAAATAATCATGGTGCTTCTAAGGATCAGCCGAAGAAACCTCCGTATAGCTCCTAGAAAAAGAAGGAGGGTGAGACTAATGCTATATCCTCTGGTAGACCCAGAGAACGCTTTTATCGACATCCGCAAGGTTATGCTCAACCTCAAGGGTACCCTGTCCAATATGCTCAACAACCCTATGTGGCAGCTATTACACCTTCTTTCAATCAACAGGTTCCCATGTATCAACCTATGCAACAACCTCCTGTTTATCCGCCTCCTGTCAACTATTTACAGGCACCCAATACTCCTGCTCCTCAACAGCCAAAGAGTCCGGCTCCTCGCCAGAATATGCCGAACAGAAGAACGTATAAACCTTGTCCGCCGATTCCAATGACTTTTACCGAGTTGTATCCCTCTTTGGTCAAGCAAGGTCTAATCACTACTCGGGCTTTGGGTCCGCCTCCTAATCCTCTACCCGCCAATTACAACGCCGCCGCTCATTGTTTATTTCATGAGGGTGCGCCTGGTCATGATCTGGAGAATTGTTATGCTCTCAAAAATATTGTTAGAGATTTATTGGAAAAGAAGATTTTATCATTCGAAGATCCTCAACCAAATGTTAAGAAGAACCCTTTTCCTAACCATGAGAGTGTCAATGCCGTTAGTGTCGATTCGGAGGAAGGTTATGCCCTTGACGCTGAACAGATTAAGACTCCTCTCAAGATGTTCCATTCGAAGCTGTTTGAAGCTGGTTTAGTAGATACTTCCCACGTTGCATGCGTAAGTTGTGAAGCCAGCATTAAGGGTTGCATGTTGGTTCAGAATGATGTTCAGAGGTTGATTAATGAGGGGGTTTTACAAGTGACAAGCCAAGCCAAGAAGGATGTAGTCGCTGTGGTTGAGCCTGTCTTCCATCAGCCTGAATCAAAGGGTAAGGTACCAGTGTTTAATTTATCAGGGGCAGGCTCCGCCAACCTCGTGTTCGATATACCAAGGTCGTATATCCCTGAAGTGAATCAGCCTAAGCCTATAGTTATTCGAAGACCGAGTCCGTTTCCTTTCAGTGATCCTAAGGCTGTGCCTTGGAAATATGACGTGACGATGATTGACAAGGAGTCCGGGAAGGTTATTCCAAATGAAGAGGTTAAGGGCACGATGACCAATATCGCAGAGGTAAGCAGGATGACTCGCAGTGGCCGTGTGTATACTCCCCATTCCAATGAGGTCCCACCTAAGGAAACGACTAGTACCCCGATGCCTGCCAAAGACAAAGGTAAAGGAGCCGTCACGAATGATGAAGATGCCGAATTTTTGAGGATCATCAAGAAAAGTGACTATAAAGTTATCGATCAACTTCATCAGACTCCTTCCAAGATCTCGATTCTATCTCTGTTAATGAGTTCACCCGCTCATAGGATGGCCTTGCAGAAGGTTTTGACTCAAGCACATGTGGATCAAGATATTAGCACCAGTCGGTTTGATAGTGTGATTGCCAATTTAACCGCTTGTAACACCCTCAGTTTCAGCAATGAAGAGTTACCGAAGGAGGGTCCGAACCATAATCGTGCTTTACATATATCGGTAAAATGTCAGGAGGACAATTTAGCGAGAGTGCTAGTAGACACCGGTTCTTCTCTGAATGTTCTACCCAAGAGGGTTCTTGATAGGTTGGCTTGTAAAGAGACTGCGCTGAAACCTACACCTTTGGTTGTCAAGGCTTTCGATGGCTCTCGTCGATCGGTAATGGGGGAGGTTGAGCTACCTATCCTGATCGGTCCGCAAGTTTTTAATATCACGTTTCAAGTCATGGACATTAATCCCAATTACAGTTGTTTACTTGGAAGGCCGTGGATCCATGCCGCTGGGGCAGTGACCTCAACGTTACATCAAAAGATGAAATTCGTGATCGATGGAAAGTTGGTTATTATACACGGTGAGGAGGATCTGATGGTCAGTAACCTGTCCTCTTTCCGTTACATCGAGGCCGATGAGAATGCTTTAGACATTTCCTTTCAAGCACTTGAGATCGCCAATGCTGTTCTGCTGGAGGTCGAAGAGACAGTGGGTCAGGGTAATCCATCTTTTGCATCTCTGAAGAGTACCAAAGCAACAATTGACAGGGGCATTCCTGAAGGTTGGGGAGAGGTAATCGATGTCAAGACCAAGACTGATCGCTCTGGGTTGGGTTACAAACCAACTCAGAATGGAGCTGCCACAACCGTCGAAGGGCGTCCGAAGGTTATCCAAGAGGTATTTGTCAGCGGAGGCTTCCAAGTCAATGCCATCAGTGAATGTGAGAAAAATGAAGAGCTGAGCAACCTGGTGTTTAAGGGTGATGCAGTTTTGAACAACTGGGAGGCTGTAGAGATCCCTGTTACTTTCCCTTTGTCAAAGTAATTTTTTAAAAAAAAAAAAAAAAAAAGGTTTCATTTACATTTCAAATAAAAATCCGTAGCTCTGCCCAAGGCTATAGGGTCGTTTTATCGGGCCACCTTTCATTTCTAAAAGGATATTAATAAAAGCAGTTTGTTCAATTCCACTTTGGTTCATTTGCGTTTTTCGTTTTCACTTTTAAAAATGAAATTGGCAACCTTTTTCAAAAAAAATAATAAAAAAAAAAAACAGCATTTCATTCTTACATATCTTCGAGCATTTTAATTAAGTAAGCCTTCCATCATGCAGAGATATCGTAAACCTTGTTGGATCCAATGACTTTGCTGACACTCCTGACTGGGATGCACCCATCAATCAAGCTGAGGACGAGGGTGAAGAAGATTTTGAAGTACCCGCTGAACTGACAAGATTGATTGAGTACGAGTACACAGAGCTTCAACCGTATAAAGAGCAGGTGGACTTAATTAATCTCGGTACAGATGAGAGAAAGAAAGAGGTCAAGATTGGTGCAATGCTGGGGACAGAGGTTAGGCCGAGGTTGATTGAGTTGTTAAAGGAGTATATTGATGTGTTTGCGTGGTCGTATCAAGATATGCCGGGCCTGAACACGGATATTGTTGTTCACAAGTTGCCGCTTAAGCCAGATTGTCCGCCTATCAAACAAAAGCTTCGAAGAACGAGACCCGACATGGCTTTGAAGATTCGAGATGAGGTTAAAAAGCAGTTGGATGCAGGTTTCTTGGCAGTCGCAAAATATCCAGATTGGGTTGCCAACATTGTGCCAGTGCCTAAGAAGGACGGTAAAGTTAGGATGTGTGTAGACTACAGGGATCTGAACAAAGCAAGTCCAAAAGACGACTTCCCACTGCCACATATTGACACACTGGTAGACAATACGGCCAGTTTTGCGTTGTTCTCATTTATGGATGGGTTCTCCGGCTATAATCAGATCAAGATGGATCCCGACGATCGAGAGAAGACTACTTTCATTACTCCTTGGGGAACCTTCTGCTACAAAGTCATGCCCTTCGGTTTAAAGAATGCAGGGGCAACTTACCAACGTGCTATGACCACTCTCTTTCATGATATGATGCACAAAGAAATTGAGGTGTATGTGGACGATATGATAGCCAAATCTCAGAGTGAAGAGGAGCATTTAGACCATTTGGCGAAGCTGTTTGAACGACTCAGGAAATATCAGTTGAAATTGAATCCTGCAAAATGTACCTTCGGTGTCAGATCTGGAAAACTGCTTGGTTTCATTGTTAGCCAGCGAGGGATTGAGGTGGATCCTGACAAAGTCCGAGCCATTCAAGATATGCCGGCTCCGCGAACCGAGACGCAAGTTAGGGGTTTTCTGGGACGTCTGAATTACATTTCCAGGTTTATCTTTAATATGACCGCTACTTGTGAGCCGATATTCAAGTTGCTTTGCAAGGGGCAGACAGTTGAGTGGAACCCTGATTGTCAGAAAGCGTTCGAGAAGATTAAGGGTTATTTGCAAGATCCCCCTATTCTGATCCCGCCCGTACCTGGAAGACCGTTGTTTATGTACCTTACTGTTCTCGAGAAGTCTATGGGTTGTGTGCTTGGACAACATGATGAGACTGGGAAAAAGGAACATGCAATTTATTACCTGAGCAAGAAGTTTACCGATTGCGAAAATAGATACTCACCATTAGAGAAAACTTGTTGTGCATTGGCATGGGCCGCTAAGCGCCTTCGGCAGTATATGGTCTGTCATACCACGTTATTGATTTCTAAAATGGATCCGATCAAGTATATTTTTGAAAAACCTGCTCAAACCGGGAGGCTAGCCCGTTGGCACATGTTGTTATCTGAATATGACATCCAGTATGTACCCCAGAAGGCGATTAAGGGTAGTATCTTATCTGATTACCTTGCAGACCAGCCAGTTGAAGATTATGAACCTCTTAAGCTCGATTTTCCTGATGAGGATATTTTGTTGATTAAAAGAGATTGTGAAGAGCCAGATCCGAGCGAAGGTCCAGAACCAGGTCTTTGGTGGAAGATGATGTTTGATGGTTCCTCAAATTTCAATGGGCATGGTATAGGCGCCGTTTTGATGAACCCAAAGGGTGGATTTACTCCATTTACAGCAAGGTTGGACTTTGAGTGTACTAATAACGTCGCAGAGTATGAAGCGTGTATCCTCAGCCTCGAAGCGGCGATTCACCTCCGAATCAAACTTCTTAAAGTAAGTGGTGACTCAGCCTTGGTTATCTACCAGGTACAAGGCAAATGGGAAACGAAGAATGAGAAGTTAATCCCTTATAAAGACTATATTATTGAGCTGATCAAGTATTTCGACGAGATAGAGTTCGAGCATGTTCCTAGATCCGAGAATCACGTTGCTGATGCTTTAGCCATGTTGGCATCCATGTGGAAAGTTAAATTCGTTAATGAAGCACCTCTTATCCATATTGAGCGCAAGGTTGAGCCCGCTTATTGTCAGATGGTCAAAGAAGTTGAGGTGGATGAAAAGCCTTGGTTTCATGATATCAAGAACTATCTCGTCAAGCAAGAGTATCCCGATAGCGCTACTGGCCTGGACAAAAAGACATTGAGAAGATTGGCGTCCAAATTCTTTATCAGTAACGGTGTGCTATACAAGAGAAATCACGACATGGTCCTGCTCAGATGTGTTGATAAACGGGAAGCGGATATGTTACTACAGGAAATTCATGAGGGGACCTTCGGAACCCATGCCAATGGTTATGCTATGTCCAAGAAGATGTTAAGGGCTGGGTATTACTGGTTAACCATGGAAGCCGACTGCATCCGATACGCTAGGAAATGCCATAAGTGCCAAATTTATGCTGATAAAATGCACGTACCTCCGTCACCGTTGAATGTGTTGTCTTCACCATGGCCGTTCTCTATGTGGGGCCTAGACATGATTGGGGCCATCGAGCCGAAAGCATCTAATGGTCATCGTTTCATCCTTGTTGCCATTGATTATTTCACCAAGTGGGTAGAGGCTGCCTCCTACGCCAACGTGACCAAGCAAGTGGTTGCCCGCTTCATCAGGAAAGAAATCATCTGCCGTTATGGAGTCCCAAGCCGGATAATAACTGACAATGGCACCAATCTGAATAATAAGACTATGAAAGAGTTGTGTGATAACTTCAAGATCACTCACCACAATTCTTCTCCGTACCGTCCTAAGATGAATGGAGCCGTTGAAGCTGCAAATAAGAATATCAAGAAGATCCTGCAAAAGATGGTTGTGACTTACAAAGATTGGCATGAGATGTTACCGTTTGCTTTGCATGGATACAGAACCTCGGTGAGAACTTCGACAGGGGCAACACCTTTCTCACTGGTATATGGAATGGATGCCGTGCTCCCCATCGAAGTAGAGATACCTTCGCTAAGAGTGTTAATGGAGGCTGAACTTGAGGAAGCTGAGTGGGTTCAAGACAGATTGGATCAGTTGAATCTCATTGACGAGAAGCGTTTGACAGCCATGTGCCATGGGCAATTATATCAGAAACGGATGAAAAGAGCGTTTGATAAGAAGATTCGTATCCGTGAGTTCCGTCAAGGAGAGCTCGTACTCAAAAAGATCTTACCAGTACATAAAGATATGCGTGGAAAGTGGATGCCCAATTATGAAGGCCCGTTCGTTGTAAAGACTGTCTTCTCCGGAGGGTCTCTAATACTTACGACAATGGACGGTGAAGAACTAGCACATCCCGTGAATTCTGATGCAGTCCGAAAATATTATGCCTAAAAACCCGCTAAGTCGAAAACCTGCAAAAGGCGACTTAGGCAAAAGTAAGGGTTGAAAAAAAAAAAGAAATAATAACAAAAGCTCGCTAAGTTGAAAACCCGAAAGGGCGGCTTAGGCAAAAAAGAGCGTCCCGGTGGATTGAAAACCCGAAAGGGCGGTCCAGGCAAAAGTTAGGGACAAAGGCATTTCATTGCATCAGAAGACACTGATTATCTCGAACACACTTTCCGCATGAGAGCCATGTTTCAGTTCTTTCATCCTTGCCCAAAGCAGGATTCTGGATTAGTCTTAGTTATTAGTGTCAGTAGGTGTCATTGGATTCGATGTAACTTTTCCCATGTTGCCAATTTTAAAACATAATCATCTGTGGAGCTATGCCTTCAGCGAGCTACCGCCCTTTAAATAAAAGAAACCATCTCGTTACTTACATTCCTTGGTGCATTGCTCTTTATTTTCTATTGTTATGCAAAATGCGTTTATTCTTAAAATTTGAAAATGAAAGGTGCATTGTAGATTTTTCAAAACTGTTTTTCAAAAACAAAACAAATTTGAAATGTAATAAATTACTTTGACTAGTGGAAATTCCGAAAGGATCTCTTCATTCCCCGGAAATGTCATTATTGCAGAAACACTTTCAAACCATTGCTCTAACACAGTCCCCAGAGAGACTATAAGCTGACAACTTTTTCTTGGGAAACTCAAAAGTGTTCCTCAGGTTTTCTTCTCCCCAGGTGAAGACATGGTACTATGCACTCAAGCAGATTACTTTCTCCCCAGAGAATTCAGAACTTTAAAACCAGATTTGGTTCCACCATGGATCCTTCCCACCCATGATTGACGTATTGGTTGCAGAGAACGCAGGGTATCTCCGTCGAGATGTTTATTTCGTCTCTCGTCCTGTCTCTAGTCTGTTTCGTCAGCATACGCAAGGGCATAAGCATCACATGCCTATTTCATACACATACTCATTACATACTCATTTCATAACATCTTGCATATTTAACTACATACATAAACATTAACATACATTCACATTAACATGGGCATTAACCTTCACAGGTTCATTGTGTCTCGCCATCATTGGTTGTTACCGCCGAGTAATTGGGGTTTGTACATTCTCTCCAAATAGATTGTCAGCCTTAAGCATAAAATACATATGTGTTTCCAGTTTCCCCACAGAGCTCGATCCTCGTGGATGACGGTTACTTCAGCTATCTTTCCTCACCAGGATAAGATATTTACCCTTCGAGTTCATTCCCTCGATGGAGTCTTGATTACCAGTCTTCTTTCTAGCTCGATCCTAGATTTAATCTCAGTCATGTCGGTAGTCAAGCCCAACCGGACGTGCATTTATTTTGCACCTTCTGAAGGTTTCCACCATACCATGACAGATACGCGACTATCTCGCTTGAGAAGTTTATCACTGTACCCGGACGTGCATTTATTTTGCACTATCTTTCAAGAAAATCAACTGCAATCCTTTACAAATACACGCCAGTTCACGCCTGGAAAATATATCAGTACAACACTTTGCAATCCTACATGTTACAACCCTTTACACTTTACATTTTGACAGCATCAACACACGACATTTCTCACCTAAGAAGTCGATCATATCCTCGTTATGACTCGCAGCAAATGGCCATCTCCATGGAGCAGTTGGGCTTCCATTTCCCTGCCGTCTTGAGGTTTGAACCAAATCGTATTCAGGAGAGGACGATCTTGAGTTACGGGGAGGTTTGAGCAGTTTCATATTCAGGAGAGCACGATTCTGAAGTTATGAAGAAGTTCATTTATCCTTTAGTAAAAGAAGGAGCGGAATCATATTCAGGAGAGCACGATTCTGAGTTATGAGGAAGTTCAGTTTGGCCGTTTTTTCAGGAGAGCACGATTCTGAAGAATGAAGAAATTTCAGGAGCCGAATCATATTCAGGAGAGCACGATTCTGAGTTATGAGGAAGTTCGATTATCCACTTTCATATTCAGGAGAGCACGATTCTGAAGTATGAGCATATTCAGTCATCCAGTCTCATATTCAGGAGAGCACGATTCTGAAGTATGAGCATATTCAGTCATCCAGTTTCATATTCAGGAGAGCACGATTCTGAAGTATGAGCATATTCAGTCATCCAGTTTCATATTCAGGAGAGCACGATTCTGAAGTATGAGTATATTCAGTCATCCGGTTTCATATTCAGGAGAGCACGATTCTGAAGTATGAAGAAGTTCAGTTTACCCGTTTCATGTTCAAGAGAGCACGATCTTGAAGCAGTTTATTTATCCTTCAGTAAGAGAAAAATCAGAATTGCATTCCAGGCGCCGACCTTAAAATGCGAGAAGATTTATTTATCAGATAAGCAGCAGCCTCTTTATTTGAGTGCTTATCCATTTTTGCATATAAGTCCCTTCCAACGATAAGTGACCGTTCTCCCTCGAGAAGCTTATCCGGGCAGTTCCCCTCAAAGTCCATTTATTGTGGCATACAGTCGGTTTTACCCTGTATATTTGCTACGGATTCCCGAAAAGTCCGTTTGATCGTGTCACGAGAGATAGTTTACAGAAGCTTGGATGTTATTCTTTGCTCAATGCTCCAGCATTCTATAAGCGATCTTGCAATCGTACGCGATTCAGTTTTTATCCTTTAGATTCCCCAGTGGAGGCCGTCTCACAGATGTCATTTCCATTTGCGAATCTCGTCCCCAAAGTGACAATTGGTCATTCGCACCAGTTGACTACCGTTTTTAGATTTCCCCAGTGTTGTACTGTGTCTCAGCGCGTCGTTTCCCCCAGTGAGTTCTTCTCAGGGTGTCTATACCGTTATCGTCGTGTTTCGTCAGCATTTTCGCATTCATACACATCACATCATATTCATGGCATCATCTGCATTAAGCTGTTCCCGTCTTGTCCACAGCATTGCATATCGTCGCACATAAGGGCAAAATTTTCGGTTATCTATATTTAAATCTCTCCACCACGATTCCTCGAGTCTCTGTCACTCAAATCGTCTGGTGTAGCTATTTAAATAGGGGCAACTGTAATACCCCAAATTTTACCCTTATATTTAGTCAGTCATTTCGCATAGCATCTCATCTGTGCATCTGCTAACCACTAACCAGTCATAAAGTACGTTTTGTTTTGCAGGAAATACCTCAGGGGCGTTTTGGTCATTTTGAAGCATAATTCGTAATTTTGGGCCTAATGAGGTTTTATTCCTAAGGTGTTTATTTACGTGGGTTTGATTATGTTAAGATATCAATTTGGGTTGGAAAATCTGATCTGTGGAACAGGGTTTTAACAAGAAATCAGTTTTCTATCTTCCAGTCCATTTTAGAGGGAAAACAGTGAAAACTTCGACTGATTAATGGAACTTATTCATGCAATGGTTGGATCGAATTAATTCCAGGATATTTGACTAGTGAAATTTAATCGGATGTTGAGGTGTTTGCAAATTAAAGCATAGAGAAGCAATTGGGAAATGATTTTAATAGAATATGTGAATTTTATTCATAATATTTTATTATCATTATTACAAGTTTGCAAAGTGAATTACAAAGAAGAAATGATTTGGATAAAAAATGTTATTTATTCATAATATTTTTTTGTTACAAGTTACAGGGAATTACATTAAAGTTCTAAGGAATTACATTAAAGTATCTATCCTAAATCCTAAGAACATCTAAGTGTCTTCATGCTGTCTTTAAGCTTCGCCGCAAATCTCGACTAACCTGCACATCAAAGCAAAACAAGCAATATAGAAAATGTTAGAAGTTTTTTCGACACTCTCAGAACAATGTCATCATCGAGTGCTGGGAGTGGCACAACCGAAGCTGCGTCCTACCCCCGTTACCGATCCGCGCCGTGGGCGTCAGATAAGGTAATACATGTTCTTATCCATATGGGACATCCGAGAGATAGAAAAAATAAATGAAGTGGAACTGATTCGTTTTGCCACGATTGGATTTCCAAACTGATACGAAAATAAGGCAACATAGGCAAAATTCTGGCCCAGACCCGGATGCCGGCAGGTCTGAGTTTCCTTGGTTTTAAAAACTTCCAACACCTGAAAAGCCAAGTATCATCAGCATAAACAAAACCAGGAAGGGGCTCGCGCCAGAACAGTATAAGTCTGTTACCAACAGAAGTCATAAGCTCCACAAAACATGAGCAGATAAGTCAAGTCACCATATGTACAACAACACATGTTCATAAGCAAAGAAACAAATTCATGCTTAGAAGAAGGGTAGAGCCAGTTCTGTTCAGGAAAAATCTGTGAAATCAGTTTAGGCTCAACTCAGGAGAAGAGACAGCAGTTCAGATCAGAAAACAGCATGGCTGTTCACGTGACAGAACAACATATCAGTTCAATCAACAAACCATAAACTGCAAAAAAAAAAGGGGCGTAAACCTCATAATCAAATTACAGTTCAGAAAGAAATAGTAAAAACAACTGACAAATTGAATGTCACAAAGCGATTGACCAAACTCAAAGCAGAAAAATGAACCACAAGCTGCAAGAACAACTCACAAAAGGCTACAGAGTCTGAGGAACAGATACAGTTCACGAGAATACAAACTGCCCGTTAAGTTCAATTCAAACAAGAAATCAAACTCAAAGTCAACTTGAAAAACAAGGAAGATTCATACCAGTTCAACTCAAAGATGAGGAGGAAGTCCATGTTACTGGAACCTGCATAACACACCACAGTCGTGTTAAAAGATTCAAGCCAGTCCACAAATTGTATGAGCGGAAAACCGAAGGTACGGGACGCGGGCTCAGCTCAAACATCATAGCCCAACAATATACACATCAGTCCAAATACTAGCCTACACCAAGTGAGAATCAACGGCAACTGCATCGACGAAAAGGGGACATACGCATCGTAATCACAGTTCAGCACCTGAAAAATTGGAGAATCAAATCAGAAGTAATGCAGAGGGTTCAGACCAGTGGTCATCATCACCACGTGACCATCCTCGGCAGCTTTCGACTCAATAGCGTCAGTATCAGTTCTGAAAAAGAGGGTCAATAAACTCAAAACCGGAAGAGTAAATTGAACTCGAAACCATATCAGAAAACGATTCAAAGTAGCACCCCAACTCGTGTTCTGAACCAAGTTCCCCAGAACACGGCAAAAGATAATCGCAGCAGCATCGAGAAGTATTTCCTCGAGGGTTCAGAACACAGTCAATCATCACCGCTTACCGTTCCCGACAATTTCGGCTCGACCAAAGCTTCAATATCAATGTCCTCTCTGAAAGAAGAAGAGGAAAAGAATCTGAGCTGCATCAAAGCGAACCAATCAAAAAACGAATCAGTTCGAGATCAAAACATCAAACAGAGATACGAATCCGTTAAGGAATCCTGGGAATTAAAATCAAACATCAATCAATCCAATCTGGAGGCAAACCATATCAAAAAGATAGAGAGATTTTGATTTGATAATTAGTCCCAAAGTAAATCAAAGCAAATCAGTTCAGAATAATAAAAGTGAATCAAATCAGGAAATCATATCAGCTCAATCAGGTTCTAAAAGAGGAAATAGAATGTGATTCGATCTCACCAAAACCTCAATCAGGATTCCAAGTGAAGAAACAAGATCCTAATCGTATCAGAAAGCATCATAGTTGAATCCAATCTGGAAAAACCCAAACAAAACCGAATCAAATAATATCAACATAAAATCGAATCTCAGAAGTAACGCAAATCCAAGGCCCAGAAGTTAGTTATAAAAAGGAAGGTACAACCTGATGAAAGGGAGAGCCGTGAGAGGAGTTGAAACCCTAGACGGAGAGTACCAGAAGCGACAAAGAGATCATCGAAACTCCTCACCAAAACGCAAAATAGCCAGGGACGAGGGTTCACCGGCGCCGTTTCATTCCAACGACGAGCAAACCTCCTTCCTGAGGCTCAGTTTCTTACATCATCGCCTCGAAGAAACTACCAAGTCGCAACCGTAAAACGTAAGACGCGAGGAGATTTTTATGACTTCCATGTTCTCTTTTTCAGGTTAACAAAGGAAACGAAGGCGATGAGAAGAATGGAGGAAGAAGAAGTCGGAGAAACGACAAGACGAGAAGAAGAGAAAGGATACGCGCCGTTAGGGTTCTGGGGGGGGGGGAAACCCTAATCCCCTTCCAATTTGTGTGTTCTGCCCGGGTTGGGTCCGGAAATGATACCCGGCCCAACCCCTTTTATTTTTTACTTTTTTTTCTTTTTTTTTATATAATTAATTAATTAAATTATTAAACTTTTTTTAAAAAAACTAATATTTAGGTTGTTTTTTTTATATATAAAATAATAATTTAAAAAAAATATTTTTAAAATAGTAAAATTAAAACATTTTTTAATAATTAGAACCAAAGTTTTTAAACTAAAACTAAGACCCTTTTTTTAAAACCAAGAGAAAATATTTTTTAAAATTAAAATCTTCCCTTTTTTATTTATTTATTATCAAGTTAAAAACAATTAAGCTTAGATTCATGTTTTAAAGTTCTCATAAAATAAAAAACCACAAAAAATGTCCCATAGCTTCATGCTTCTGTTTTCATAATTTTGTTTACTAACCTAGTTCGTTCACTGTGCAGCTTACCATGTTGCTTCTTTATGTTCGCGTTCTTAAATTGTATCATATTGTTGTAACTGTTCCTCCTCTGTAACCTTGCGAATCTTAACAATCGCATTTACGTTTCTGCATTTAAATTTCTGCTGATGTATGATTTAAATTTCTCACACTGTCATTAATATTTCTGTCACGTTGCACACACCTCCGAAGGAATTAGGTCTAGCTTTTGGTCGCCGCGCCAATAGTCCTCTTAACTTCAACCCTTACAACCTCACAAACCCTAATTTTCACAAATGCCTCGCCGCAGGCTAAAATTACAGTTTTACCCTTAGCATTAGGTCAAAGAGCCGCCGCGCTCATTTTAGGGTTTCCCGCCGTGGAATCCCTAACCTAATTTAACCCTAATTACAACTTAATAGTTCAACGTAGTAATTTGGAGTTTAAGACTCCACGTAAGCGTGTCCTTAAGATGCGTTTATTCCCCTTGAGACCTTGACCACAGTCAAGAAGTCTCTAACCTCCCTTTTGAGGGGAACTACGATTACTCTGATTCCACTCCCGTAAGGATACGTAGGCACAAGATGCGATGTCTTGCCGAGTAAACTTAGAATTAACCCCTTAGGTCTATTTTCTCACTTTTAATCCTTTGTACATATACCTTAAGCAAATAAATAAAGCAAATAGTAAACATCTGAACAAAAGGTTCCCGTAGAGTACTACGGAAGTTTAGGGTGCTAATACCTTCCCTAAATTTAACCAACCCCCGAACCCTAGATCTTTCCCCGCATTGTGTTTACGATGCAAAATAGGTTTTCCCTCTTTTGACCTTTTCCTTCGGATAAATCAAAGAGCGGTTGTGAATTGAATTGTGATTCAAACTCATTAATAGTTTGTGATCCTATTTCCACCGCAACACAATTCATAATAATCAATGTATAACAATTAATGCATAAACGACATCGCAATCATATTTAACACATTCAAATCCTCAGATATGCCTCAAAGGCCACAACGTCATAACTTATACAAAAAGGTTCATAAATGCAATGCGACACAACTCAATGCATGTGGTACCAATCATCACAGCGCGATGGACACTGGGCCATCGACCCTCCATAGATCTCCATCAATAGGATCGATTCTACTATAGAACCGGAGCACATCAAAATACTTCACATCCGCACAGTGGGATTGAAGACAAAGTAATCGAGGTCCTGAACCAAAGTCCGGATGCATATGAACGCATGATGCACACTTCATAAATCATCCTCATAATAACATCATAGGTGCATCATCATTCATCATATTCATCACCATCAAATGTCATAATTCATCATATTAATCATCATACAACATATCATCATAATTCATCATATTACTCATCATACAACATATCATCATAATTCATCATATTAATCATCATACAACATATCATCATAATTCATCATATTACTCATCATACAACATATCATCATAATTCATCATATTAATCATCATATAACATATCATCATAATTCATCATATTAATCATCATACAACATATCATCATATAATCACATATAAATCACATATTAGCTCATAGTCATATAATCCCATATTAATTCATAATACTACCCCCATATCATCTCATATTAATTTAACAAATTATACTCACGGTAATCCTCACACTATCGCCCACCAATCACATAAACTTCACAGTTCTACTCATATTACTTTGTCATATCATCACATAGTATTCACATATTAATCCCTAATATCATTTCACATTGCCTCATATTTATCCATCATAATTACACTCGCGGTAATCCTCATACTATCACTTATTACTCATGCAACCTCACTGTCATACTCATAGTAACTCATCACAGGAATCCCAGAATCAAACATCACGGCATCGCTGCACACGATCAATATTCGCGAACTCTGTTACGTTCGCTGGCTCGCTCGCTAGGCGAGTTGGTAGCGAGCCTTCACTGGCTTGCTCGCTAGGCGAGCCTGTAGCTAACCTTCGCTGGCTTGCTCGCTAGGCGAGCATAGCGATGACAGCAAAACCTGCTACGCACCAGAACTGATTTCTATCCAAAAACTCATACGATTCACATACCCAATGTCCCTAAAACATCCCCAAATCATCCCTAAGATCATACGGCGATAACGACACAACATCTATGGTTTATTAGGCCAATCCGACAACATTTGCACTGCCTAAAACACTATTTTCCTGCAATTGCTCTGAGTGCATCAGAGTTACTCACATTTGAATATTCCTATTCCTACAGGGTCAAACATATCACAATCCAAGAGTTTTGACCATGAAGGCCTATGGTTTCCAAATTCATGTTACACATCAAACAATCCGATAAGGTTTCCTAAATCATGTCAATATTCAGGGATACGTATCATCAATCATAACCTCAAAGTCTATTCATCAATTTCCCTAATTCTCCCAAATCAACCCAACATACTCTAAATCATAAACCCCACCATAAACACACCGAAAGACATACATAGAAAATCATGAAATGCAATACTCCCCATACCTTAGTCGATTCACAACTTTCACGATTAACTTCAGGATCTTCCGAAACTTTTGCCTCCATTTCTCCCTCCTCAGAGCTCTGGCCTCATTCTTTTCAAGGTTAACAAAATGAATCCTCCACCTTTAGAATTCTATTTTGTCAAACTTAGACTTGGGCCACACAATTGGGCTTTTCCCATAATATCCTTACTTACTCCTCTTAATGCCCAATTTACCCTCATTTCACTTATATTCATTTTAATCAATAATAATACTAATATTCTCATATAGTATACTATTAATTAAATAAATAGTCCAAAAATGCACATTTTCTCAATAATCCACAAAGCCACCGAAAACCACCCAAAATACGAATATTTTCAATTAAATAATTAACTAAAATATTCCGCTTAAATTCGGGGTGTTACACTTGCAGGTTTCACCAATGATCTATCATTTCTTTCTACGACACCGTTTTGTTGTGGAGTTCTTGGTGCGGAGAAGTTGTGGGAAATTCCATGTTCTTCACAAAATTCTTCAAATGAGGTATTTTGGAATTCTCCATCGTGGTCGCTTCTAATGGAGGCAATTGTAAGAGATTTCTCATTTTGTATTTGTTTCGCATACTTCTTGAATGCTTTGAATGCTTCACTTTTCTGCATTAAAAATAAAGTCCAAGTGTATCTAGAAAAATCATCTACAATTACAAATGCATAAACATTACCGCCGAAGCTTTTTATTCTTGTGGCTAAAGAGATCCATGTGCAACAATTGTAGTGGCCTAGTTGTGGACACCACATTCTTGGATGTGAAAGTTGATTTAGTTTGCTTTCCTTTTTGACAAGCGTCACATAACCTATTGTAATACCCCAAATTTTGCCCTAAGATTTGTCGTCGCATTTCATTGCATTTTTATTGCATTTAATCAATTAGTAACAAATTTGTGTAGTCGTTTGACTTTTTGCAGGTAAATATCATATGGCATGCATTTTTTTTCTAAAAAGTAAAAATGGCACAATTGGCAGGAGGACATGTGTAAGGAGTTATGAGTGTGAGAGGTTGAGAGTTCGAATCTCACCTTTGTCACTTTTTTTGTTTTTTATTATTTTTACTCTAAATTTTTCTATCTTTCATTAAAAAAATAACAAAAATAGTTTTTTATTATTATTTAATTATTATTTTCGTATTTTAATTAAATCATTTTTTAAAATATTATTTTTTTCACTTTTTTCTAAATTATTCATAAAAATATCCAAAAAATCATAAAATAAAAAATATTGAAAAAATTTTTGTTCTTTTTATAATATTTTTGATTTTAGGAATCAATAGGATTATTAGTTTTTATTTTAAGTTTATTTTAATTATTTTAAATTATTTAAATTTTATTTTTTCTTAACTAATTATTTAGTTTGGGTTTTAAAATGGGCTTTAGGGACATTATTGACAATTTGGTGTTAACCCTAATTTGTTCCCTATATATACATGTGTTGCCTTGTTGGAAAAAAGGGGAGAATGAAAAAAACCTAAGAGGAGTGAGTGCCGTTTGCCGTTATTTAGTTCTCTTCTTCATCCATTACTATTGTTTCTTTTTCTTCATCGTTTACCGTTATTTCTTTTCCTTCATCTATTACTGTTGTTTCTTTTTCTTCATCTTTTACCGTTATTTCTTTTTCTTCATCTTTTACCGTTATTTCTTTTTCTTCATCTATTACCGTTATTTCTTTTTCTTTATCTATTACTGTTACATTTATATATATATATATATATATATATATATATAATTTTTAAATTGTTAGAGTTTATATATATAAGATTTTTGATCGAATTATGTCGATACGATGTTTGCACATTTGTGTGCATGACGCGTGACATTTGTGTTAGTTCGATCTGGTTGCGATGATCGCATTTTTGTGTGAGCAATAATACTATTTTTTTGCTTAATTTCTTTTTCTTTGCGATAAATTTTGTTTCGTCCGATTTAGATCTGGTTGCGATGAGCGCATTTCTGCGTTAGCAACATTGTTGGGTTATTTGGCACATTTAAAATTCATTATTGCTTTATTATTATTATTATTATTATTATTATTATTATTAGTATTATTATTATCATTATTTATTATTATTATCATTATTATCATTATTATTACCATTATTATTATTATTGTTATCATTAATTTATTAAAACTTGTTATAATATAAAAATCTGTTTTTTAAAATAAATAACATTAACATCTTTTCCAAATTAATATGAAAACCTATTATTTTTAAGAAAAACTTTTTTTTAGATAAATTTAAAATAATAACTAAAATCTTTTTTTTTTATAATAACTAGAACCGTTATTTATTTTATTTTATTATTGTTCAATTCAAATTTCATTATCATATTGTATCTGCTCCTCTCATGTAATCTCGCGAACTTAACAATCGCTCTTTAAATTCTGCCTTTAAATTTCTGCTTTCATGGTTTAAATTATGACATTATCTCTCTGTTTGCATGATTCAATTATCTCACGCGTTTACCATTATTTCTGTCACATTGCACACATCCGAAGGTTAGGTCTAACTGTTTGGCCGCCGCGCCAATAGTCCGTAAAACTTCACACATTCAATTTCAAATCCTCAAAACTACAAACTACAAACCCTAATTTTCACAAATGCCTCGCCGCAGGCAAGATTACAATTTTACCCCTAGCATTAGGTCAAAGAGCCGCCGCGCTCATTTTAGGGTTTCAATCCCTAATTTAACCCTAATTACAACTTAACATTTCAACGTAGAGATTTGGAGTTTCTACACTCCGCGTAAGCGTGTCCTTAAGACATGTTTATTCCCCTTGAGACCTTGACCACAGTCAAGAAGTCTCTAACCTCCCTTTTGAGGGGAACTACGATTACTCTGATTCCACTCCCGTAAGGATACGTAGGCACAAGATGCGATGTCTTGCCGAGTAAACTTAGAATTAACCCCTTAGGTCTTCTTTCTCACTTTTAATCCTTTGTACATATATTTTAAGCAAATAAATAAAGCAAAATAGTAAACATCTGAACAAAAGGTTCCTGTAGGGTACTACAGAAGTTTAGGGTGCTAATACCTTCCCTAAATTTAACCAACCCCCGAACCCTAGATCTTTCCCCGCATTGTGTTTACGATGCAAAATAGGTTTTCCCTCTTTTGACCTTTTCCTTCGGATAAATCAAAGAGCGGTTGTGAATTGAATTGTGATTCAAACTAATTAATAGTTTGTGATCCTATTTCCACCGCAACAGAAAATGGCGACTTCACTAGGGAATCTAAACTTTTGAGGGTTACCCCTAATTTGTTCATGTTTATTACTATTTGCTTTACTATTCATTTACATGTATATATTGTACTCTGATTTTGCGATGGTTCCTTGTGTTGTGAGATAAGTCCTACGCCCGGACTAGTGACATTATTATAGGATGGGGATATATTCGATGAGGCTTATAGGGAGTTGAATCCCGACCAAGTTGATTCGAGAATCACCGCTCAGTTGAGACCTTTTCGAAAATGGTTCGGTTGAACGAGTAATCGTGAAAAATTTTTCCATGGTCGATTGGAGTCTGTGATATTGGGAACCGTAGTACCTTAACACCACCTCGGCCTTATTTAGGACGTAGTGCGGGAACTATGTGGGAGTAGTCCTACACTGGTTGCTACGCGATACTACACTCAAAAGAGGTTCTCTTGAGAATATTATTAACCCCTGAGTCAATCGGAAGGTCGATAATATCCGAAAGATGGGCTGATGACTTTGGGCACTTTTTTAGAACCTTGTTCGGCAGGTACAACTAACCCATATTACACTCCTTTTGGGGATGGGTAGACCTTGACTCCGCTCACGTACCTTCAACCTAGGACTTTATGTGTTTTCATGCATTGCATTCATAAAACATCATATCGCATTAAGATTTCATGGAATTCAAACTCTATTTATGAACATTACAGGATACCATGGATTACTCTAGGAAGCGTACTTTGAAATTTACTTTTAAGGGTTTTAATTTGGAAGTCCTAGAGAAGCTAAGAGATTTGGTTCAAGATCAAGAAAAGTTCCAAAACAGATATGGAAGGCTATTGTCTTTGTTAAAGATTCAAGTAAACGAAGGACTTCTTGCAACTTTGCTACAGTTTTATGATCCATATTATCACTGCTTCACCTTTCCAGATTATCAGCTTTTACCTACCTTATAAGAGTACTCTCAGTTGGTGGGATTACCTATCTTGGATAAGTCTCCATTCCCTTTCTTGGAGGAAGACCCTAAAGAACGAGATATTGCTAAAGCCATTTGTCTAAGGATATCCGAGGTCAAAAACAATATGATCACCAAAGGGGGGACCTCCGGTTTTCTCAGGGACTTCCTAATTAAGAAGGCCCAATTCTATGCCGATCATAAAGACATGTTTGCCTTTGAGACAATATTTGCTTTGCTTATTTATGGGTTGCTGCTTTTTCCTAGTTTTGAGGGGTTTGTGGACCTTAATGCAATCAAGACCTTCATGAGAAGAAATCCAGTTCCAACACTATTGGGTAATACTTATCATTCAGTACATCTCCGAAACTTTCATGGTGGAGGAATGATTACATGTTGTGTACCATTACTATACAAGTGGTTTATTTCTCACTTACCCAAGTCCGGTCCGTTCTGGAGACCTGATCAAGAACGTTGGTCTCAAAAAGTTATGGCTTTAACTCACTCTGATATTGATTGGTATAACCGCATGTACGATGGGATATCGATCATTGATAGTTGTGGAAACTTCAACAATGTGCCTTTGCTCAGTTTCAATGGAGGAATTAGCTACAATCCAGTCTTAGCTCGCCGACAGTTGGGATACCCCTTGAAGGAACCGCCTAAAGGTATTCATGTGGAGAAAATCTTTTTCGGAGACGACAAAAAGCTTCAAGATCAGATTATATCTTCTTGGAATCATCTGCATAGGAAAGGCAAAGAAAGTTTGGGAAGGCCTAATTGTGTATCCATGGAACCATACCTTCAATGGGTCCGAGGAAGAGCTATTGAGTTGAAGATGCCCTACTCTCGCCAAGACCCTTTACCTCAAAGAGGAGAACCTGTCCAGTATTTCATGACCGAAGATGAGACTTTGAAGAACACTTTGAAGAGATCACAACGCGAAACAGAATCATGGAAGAACAAATACCATGTGATGGTCAGCAAGTACGAAGAACTTCAAAAGCAGATTCAGTCGAAGAATGATGAGATACAATCCTACAAGAAGAGAAGGCTCTACGAGTATTTATTTTCCTCCGGATCTCCGTCTGCTCACTGAAGTTGTGGAAGATGCTTCTCTAGGATTTTCTTGGCTTTTATTTAGCTTGTTTTGGTTGCAAGAATATTATTTGTAATTTGTCTTCAATAAATTAAAAGTTTCCTTGGTATTCCGCAATATTCGTAAATATTTGAATTCCATGAAATCTTCATTTGCATTCACATTTTAGCATCATACTTTTGCATTGCATGTGCCTCCCACTTTCTCATACTCGGTTTTCTCACCTTCCAGTTTTGTCACCCTGAGTTCTCTGCATCAATACGACCCTTCAAAAGGATGGAAGATCAAAACCAAGAGATCAACCGTGTCAGCCATGAACTCGAAGATCTTCGAGGAAGTGTGGGGCAGATTTTGGAGATGCTACGAGCTCTTAGTGTGAAGGTGGATGCTCGGTCTACTGTTGTTTCTGAGACTACTAATACCGTTATGGAACCTCAACAAGCTGTTACTGTCGAGAATGTACCCCCTCACAGTCTTCAATCCGGTTTGGTGCCTCCTAGTGCTCAACCAGTTCGACGAGCTACCCCTCCGAAGTGCAAAACTCCTAACTCCGACCATGGTAAAGGACCTGCACGTTCGAGGAACCGCAAAACAGCTACTCCTCAATCTTGGCAACATCAGCAGAATTATGTTCAAGGTTATCCGTTTCCATATGTCCAACAACCCTATGTAGCTACTGTTGCACCTCCTTTCGATCAGAAGTTTCCTACATGCCAGCCTGTGCAGTCAGCTCCGGTATATCAAGCACCGATTCATCAACAACCTTTCGGTTATCCGCCCACGCAAGTTCCTGTCAACAGTCAACGAGTGCCCAACGCTCCTGTTCACCAGCAATCACAGGATCAGGTTCCTTATCCCCGTAAGAAGCAGTATAAGCCTTGTCCTCTAATTCCGATAACTTTCACTGAGTTATACCCCCATTTGGTACAACAAGGTCTGATTACCACCCGTGCTTTGGGTCCTCCGCCTAATCCGTTACCTACAGGTTACAATGCGGCCGCTCATTGTTTATTTCATGAGGGTGCACCCGGCCATGATCTAGAGAATTGCTATGCTCTTAAGAAAGTTGTCAGAAATTTGCTAGAAGCGAAGAAGTTGTCTTTTAGCAATGCTCAGCCGAAGATCGAGATTCCTCTCGGGGTCCCTCACTTGTCAAGTTCGAATTCTGCAAAGCATGCTACGTCCGTGGCAAATCAGCCGAATCCAGCAATTATTCCAAGGCCTAGCTCGCTTTATTTCAGTAATCCTCAAGATGATATGACCGGGATCAACCAAGAATCTGGGAAAGTTATTTTGAAGCAACGACTGAAAACTGTTGAAGATGTGACCAGCATAACTGGGGCAAGCCATGACGACTCACAGTGATCATGAACCAGACGTCCTTTCCATTGAGGCTCCGCCAAAGGAAACTGTTACGCTTGAATGCAAGATTTCATAAACATTTAGAAGGATTTTTCCGACAGTTCATTTGTTTATTTATATGCATTTCTCTTTGATTAAGCGTATTTAGCATGTACGAACTTGTTTATCTTTGATTAATTAATGCAACGCATATGTTTGTCTTGAATAAATCCGTTCGTTTCACTCATTCAAAAAACGTTTTCATAAATCATAATGCCAACTTTACCCGATCTCTTGTTCTGATGGAGAATTGGGGGAGGATGACGAGCATAAAACGTCAGATTTCTTGTCGTATGCTTTCAATTAAAACCTGCTGATGATGTAAGGCATTGTTTCAAATCCCAAACACTGGAGGTATAAGGATGTTAATCCCTCGTTAACCTCTTTGAGCCTTGAAGTAGGAGTTTTTTTTTAAGAACCCTCATCTTAACCTGGGGCAGGGTAGTTTTCAGTTAAACCAATCGAGCGCTTAGATCCTCAAAAAGGAAGAGCAAACCTTCGAGAATTTGTCCTTAGCATCTTAAGAAGTCCAATACAATGACTATCCCTCGGTTACCTAAGGAGTGGGGCAGTCACGAGCCTTTCAAAAGATGTACACGACTTGTGCATAAAAGAATATTCAAAAAAATAAGAGCCCGCTAAGTCAAAACCTATGAAGGAGACTCAGACAAAACTGGGGCATCCCGCTGGACTCCAAAGTCAGATCAAAAGACGTCGTCCAGGCAAAAGTTAGGGAATAAGAACAACAAACCAGTAGTTTTTTAGAACCCCTATAAAAGAACAAAGTTGTGTGATCGAAACGCAAAAGAAATAGGCGAGTGACTGCCATGTCCAAAGCCTTGATAAGTTCTCAACCATAGCAAATCCGTTTGAGGTATGAGCGTTCGTATCCGATTAACTGAATTAGGATTGGAGAACATCATGAAGAAGGGGTGGGTACAAATATAACTTTGAGCCTTTATCCTTTTGTTTCTTAAACCGTGAACCGAGCCACGATACAACCTTTAAAAGACCTAATTGAAGTAGGACTTCGGTTGAAAGCATACTCGACAAGATCACGTTTCCTGACTCCTACGAGCTATGCTCAAAAAAAAAAATTTCATGTTGGCATTATAATTAAAACTTATATCCTGACTAGTGATTTCGGTCACAAGTTTTTGGCGATATCTTTTTTCAAAACAAAAATTCAAGACAAATATATGTGTGCATTGACAAGCTCAGGATAGGCATTTCAGGCATGATGACTTTGCTTGATATCTTAGAGATTTACATATGAACATAACCCGTGGAACTTGAAGATCCTGCTAAACAGGGGCAGGCGGTTTCCCAATTCGCTTACCAACGCGAGTCTGACGTTCTTAAGGAGCTATTTCTCAAAGATTTCGTCGTAACACGATTAATTTGTGCCAGTTACGTCGATGACCTGACAAATCTCTCAAAGAGTTTGAAAACAGTGGGGCAACCAAACTTCGTGTTTTCTATAAAATCCTCTTGAGATGACCATACCTCCCAACGCAAGTATCCTGGGGCACCATGTATTTAAAGGAAACAAATGGCGACTACTATAAGGTCCTTCAAGATCAAGGCCATGTGGTTTCACAACTTTTCTTCATGCACCCGACGGATTTTACTCACAGCGGCCTTCATCCCCCAGTAAACCTCAGTGTTGCAACAGGCTCCTAAACTATTGCCTCATCACAGTCCCCAGAGAGACTATAAGCTGACAACTTTTTCTTGGGTAACTCGAAAGTGTCCCTCAGGTTTTCTTCTCCCCATGAGAAGGCGTGATACTGTGCACCCAAGCAGATTACTTTCTCCCTCAGAGAATTCAGAACATTTAAAACCAGATTTGGTTCCACCATTGATCCTTCTCACCCATGATTGACGTATTGGTTGCAGAGAATGCAGGGTATCCCCGTCGAGATGTTTATTTCATCTCTCGTCCCGTCTCTAGTCTGTTTCGTCAGCCTACGCAGGGGCATAAGCATCATATGCCTATTTCATTACATATTCATTACATACTCATTACATATTCATTACATATTCATTACATACTCATTACATACTCATTACATATTCATTACATACTCATTACATACTCATGGCATACTCATTTCATAACATCTTGCATATTTAACTACATAGACATTAACATACATTCATATTAACATATTCATTAACATACGCGTTAACATGCACAGGTTCATTGTGTCTCCATCATTGGTTGTTACCGCCGAGTAACTGGGTTCGTCCATTCTCTCCAAATAGATTGTCAGCCATAAGCATAAAATACTTACTTGTTTCCAGTTTCCCCACAGAGCTCGATCCTCGTGGATGACGGTTACTTCAGCTATCTTTCCTCACCAGGATAAGATATTTACCCTTCGAGTTCATTCCCTCGATGGAGTCTTGATTACCAGTCTTCTTTCTAGCTCGATCCTAGATTGAATCTCAGTCTTGTCGGTCGTCGAGCCCAACCGGACGTGCATTTATTTTGCACCATCTAAAGATTTTCACCATACCATGACAGGTACGCGACTGTTCTCGCCCGAGAAGTTCATCACTATACCCGGATGTGCATTTATTTTGCACTATCTTTCAAAGAAAATCAACCACAATCCTTTACAGATACATGCCAGTTCATGCCTGGAAAATCTATCGGTACAACACTTCACATCTTACAACATCGTTAAGCTACATTTCTCACCTAAGAAGCCGATCCTATCTTCGTTATGACTCGCAGCAAATGGCCATCTCCATGGAGCAGTTGGGCTTCCATTTACCTGTCGTCTTGAAGTATGGGGGGTTTTGAACCAAATCGTATTCAGGAGAGCACGATATTGAAATACGGGGAGGTTTGAGCGGAATCATATTCAGGAGAGCATGATCTTGAAGTATGAAGAAGTTCATTTACCCTTTAGTAAAAGAAGAAACCAAATCGTATTCAGGAGAGCACGATCTTGAAATACGGGGAGGTTTGAGCGGAATCATATTCAGGAGAGCACGATCTTGAATTATGAAGAAGTTCATTTACCCTTTAGTAAAAGAAGAAACCAAATCGTATTCAGGAGAGCACGATCTTGAAATACGGGGAGGTTTGAGCGGAATCATATTCAGGAGAGCACGATCTTGAATTATGAAGAAGTTCATTTACCCTTTAGTAAAAGAAGAAACCAAATCGTATTCAGGAGAGCACGATCTTGAAATACGGGGAGGTTTGAGCGGAATCATATTCAGGAGAGCACGATCTTGAAGTATGAAGAATTTCATTTACCCTTTAAAAAAAAAGAAGGAGCCGAATCATATTCAGGAGAGCACGATCTTGAAGTATGAGGAAGTTCAGTTTACCCTTTTCATATTCAGGAGAGCACGATCTTGAAATATGAAGAAGTTCATTTATCCTTCAGTAAGAGAAGAATCAGAATCGTATTCCAGGCGCCGACCTTAAATACGAGAAGATTTATTTATCAGATAAGCAGCAACCTCATTATTTGAGTGCTTATCCATTTTGGCACATAAGTCCCTTCCAACGATAAGTGACAGTTCTCCCTCGAGAAGCTTATCAGGGCGTTTCCCATTAAAGTCCATTTATTTTGGCATACAGCCGGTCTTTACCCTGTATATATGATATGGATTTCTGAAAAGTCCATTCGATCCCATCACAAAGGATAGTTTACAGGAGCTTGGATGTTATTCTTTGCTCAATGCTCCAGCGTTCTGTAATCGATCTTGCAACCGTGTAGATCCAGTTTTATTATTAGGCATTCCCTAGTGGAGGTCACCGCATAGGTGCCATCTCCATCTAAGGACCTTATCCCATTAAAGTCCATTTATTTTGGCATACAGCCGGTTTTTACCCTGTATATTTGCTACGGATTCCCGGACAGTCCGTTTGATCTTGTCACGAGGGATAGTTTACAGAAGCTTGGATGTTATTCTTTGCTCAATGCTCCAGCATTCTGTAATCGATCTTGCAATCGTACGTGATCCAGTTTTATTTTTAGATTCCCCAGTGGAGGCCGTCTCACAGGTGCCATCTCTATTTGAGAATCTCGTTCCCGTTCTAAAAATGACAATTGGTCGTGTTCGCACCAGTTGACCATCATTTTAGAATTCCCCGGTGTTGTGCTGTGTCCCAGCGCGTCGTTTTCCCCAGTGTGTTCTTCTCGTAGCGTCTGTCCCTGTGTCGTCGTATTCGTCAGCATTTTCGCAATTCATCATTCCAGCATACGCCTCATATCATCTGCATTAATTTGTTCTCGCTTTGTCCATAGCATTGCATATCGCCGCATATAAGGGCAAAATTTTCGGTTATCTATATTTAAATCTCTCCACCACGATTCCTCGAGTCTCTGTCACTCAAATCGTCCGGTGTAGCTATTTAAATAGGGGTAACTGTAATACCCCAAATTTTGCCCTAAGATTTGTCGTCGCATTTCATTGCATTTTTATTGCATTTAATCAATTACTAACAAATTTGTGTAGTCGTTTGACTTTTTGCAGGTAAATATCATATGGCATGCATTTTTTTTCTAAAAAGTAAAAATGGCACAATTGGCAGGAGGACATGTGTAAGGAGTTATGAGTGTGAGAGGTTGAGAGTTCGAATCTCACCTTTGTCACTTTTTTTGTTTTTTATTATTTTTACTCTAAATTTTTCTATCTTTCATTAAAAAAATAACAAAAATAGTTTTTTATTATTATTTAATTATTATTTTCGTATTTTAATTAAATCATTTTTTAAAATATTATTTTTTTTTCACTTTTTTCTAAATTATTCATAAAAATATCCAAAAAATCATAAAATAAAAAATATTGAAAAAATTTTTGTTCTTTTTATAATATTTTTGATTTTAGGAATCAATAGGATTATTAGTTTTTATTTTAAGTTTATTTTAATTATTTTAAATTATTTAAATTTTATTTTTTCTTAACTAATTATTTAGTTTGGGCTTTAAAATGGGCTTTAGGGACATTATTGACAATTTGGTGTTAACCCTAATTTGTTCCCTATATATACATGTGTTGCCTTGTTGGAAAAAAGGGGAGAATGAAAAAAACCTAAGAGGAGTGAGTGCCGTTTGCCGTTATTTAGTTCTCTTCTTCATCCATTACTATTGTTTCTTTTTCTTCATCATTTACCGTTATTTCTTTTCCTTCATCTATTACTGTTGTTTCTTTTTCTTCATCTTTTACCGTTATTTCTTTTTCTTCATCTTTTACCGTTATTTCTTTTTCTTCATCTATTACCGTTATTTCTTTTTCTTTATCTATTACTGTTACGTTTATATATATATAATTTTTAAATTGTTAGAGTTTATATATATAAGATTTTTGATCGAATTATGTCGATACGATGTTTGCACATTTGTGTGCATGACGCGTGACATTTGTGTTAGTTCGATCTGGTTGCGATGATTGCATTTTTGTGTGAGCAATAATACTATTTTTTTGCTTAATTTCTTTTTCTTTGCGATAAATTTTGTTTCGTCCGATTTAGATCTGGTTGCGATGAGCGCATTTCTGCGTTAGCAACATTGTTGGGTTATTTGGCACATTTAAAATTCATTATTGCTTTATTATTATTATTATTATTATTATTATTATTATTATTATTATTATTATTAGTATTATTATTATCATTATTTATTATTATTATCATTATTATCATTATTATTACCATTATTATTATTATTGTTATCATTAATTTATTAAAACTTGTTATAATATAAAAATCTGTTTTTTAAAATAAATAACATTAACATCTTTTCCAAATTAATATGAAAACCTATTATTTTTAAGAAAAACTTTTTTTTAGATAAATTTAAAATAATAACTAAAATCTTTTTTTTTTATAATAACTAGAACCGTTATTTATTTTATTTTATTATTGTTCAATTCAAATTTCATTATCATATTGTATCTGCTCCTTTCATGTAACCTCGCGAACTTAACAATCGCTCTTTAAATTCTGCCTTTAAATTTCTGCTTTCATGGTTTAAATTATGACATTATCTCTCTGTTTGCATGATTCAATTATCTCACGCGTTTACCATTATTTCTGTCACATTGCACACATCCGAAGGTTAGGTCTAACTGTTTGGCCGCCGCGCCAATAGTCCGTAAAACTTCACACATTCAATTTCAAATCCTCAAAACTACAAACTACAAACCCTAATTTTCACAAATGCCTCGCCGCAGGCAAGATTACAATTTTACCCCTAGCATTAGGTCAAAGAGCCGCCGCGCTCATTTTAGGGTTTCAATCCCTAATTTAACCCTAATTACAACTTAACATTTCAACGTAGAGATTTGGAGTTTCTACACTCCGCGTAAGCGTGTCCTTAAGACATGTTTATTCCCCTTGAGACCTTGACCACAGTCAAGAAGTCTCTAACCTCCCTTTTGAGGGGAACTACGATTACTCTGATTCCACTCCCGTAAGGATACGTAGGCACAAGATGCGATGTCTTGCCGAGTAAACTTAGAATTAACCCCTTAGGTCTTCTTTCTCACTTTTAATCCTTTGTACATATATCTTAAGCAAATAAATAAAGCAAAATAGTAAACATCTGAACAAAAGGTTCCTGTAGGGTACTACAGAAGTTTAGGGTGCTAATACCTTCCCTAAATTTAACCAACCCCCGAACCCTAGATCTTTCCCCGCATTGTGTTTACGATGCAAAATAGGTTTTCCCTCTTTTGACCTTTTCCTTCGGATAAATCAAAGAGCGGTTGTGAATTGAATTGTGATTCAAACTAATTAATAGTTTGTGATCCTATTTCCACCGCAACACCTATCTTTGATGAATTTGATCTTCGGCAATCCAATAACCAAGTCATGTTTGATCTATTTATTCAAGTGCTCCATATGGATGTGAGCAAACCTCTTATGCCATAACTATGATTCATTGTTACTTACCAAGAGACACCTAACATCCAAAGACATGTTATCCAAGGAAATTAAGAAAATATTATTAACTCTTTTACCTTTTAGCATAACTTCATGAGTAACTTCGTTTTCAATCAAGCATTCATTTTTAGTGAAGTTGATTTTGAAACCTCGGTCACACAATTGGTTAATGCTAAGTAAACTATGCTTTAGACCTTCCACATATAGGATATACTTTATGGTTGTTGAAGGCGGTGAACCAACGATGCCTACGCCAATTATTCTTCCTTTGTCGTTGTCACCATAGGTAACAAATCCTTTGGCCTTAAGCGTTAGATGTGAAAATTTGCTTAGGTCACCCGTCATGTGCCTCGAACATCCACTATCAAGATACCATTCATTTGAAGAGTTCTTCAAGTATACCTTATTGTCTTCATCGTCAGAATGATGTGATGCCATCAATGCTAGATTTGCGCTTTGATCACTATCGAATTCCGATGAAGAACGTATTTCGTTGTCATCCCAAGCAATGTAGGCCTTCTTTTTGTAATCCTTCTTTCCTTTGTGGTCATGATTCTTTGCAAGTTTAGGACATTCCGGTTTGATGTGGCCTTGCTTTACACATTCATAGCATGTAATGTCTCCATTGGATGTTGATGTTTATTTTTATTTATTCTTTGAGAACTTCTTTCCTTTTGTATAATTAGAGTTTCTAATATTATTTTTTGCACCAAAATATTTACCTAGTCTTTTTACAAGAAGCGTAAAATTTTCGTCCTCTTCGGGATTGTCTTCTTTCTCCACTTCTTTGGATTCAACATTCAAGGGAATGCTCTTGGATTTTTTCTCTTGAATTTCATGTTTCTCCAATCGTCCAAGTTTCGTCTCATATTCTTGGAGTTTTCCGAATAACGTAGAGGATGTCATTGTTGATAGACTTTTCTTTTCGGAAATTGCCGTCACTTTGGGTTTCCATTCTCGTGATAAGGACCTAAGCACTTTAAGATTAAGTTCATCATTTTTTAGTGTCTTACCAAGTGAATTCAAGTGATTTGTCAAATGCACGAATCTTTTTTGCAAGTCTAGGATAGATTCTCCTGTTTGCATCCTGAATAGTTTGTACTCCTGACTTAATGTATTTAATCTGGATCGTTTGACTTTGGCGGTTCCTTCGTGAGTTTTAACAAGAGTGTCCCATATTTTCTTAGCCGTTGTACATGTTGAGATACGGAAGAATTCATCCATTTCAAGTGCACTTTGTAAAATATTTATGGCCTTTTTGTCGTAGAGAACTTTCTTCTTATCATCATCATTCCATGATCCTTGTGGTTTTGACGAACCAACTCCGTTGACCACCGTTTTAGGAATAAAAGGACCATTTTGAACAGTCTCCCATATTTCACTTCCTTGTGCTTCTAGATGTGCCTTCATGCGAATCTTCCAGAAGTCAAAATATTCGCCACAAAACAAAGGAGGCTTGTTGCTGCTGCCACCGTCTTTGAATACAAGATTGTTATTTGCGGAAGTCATCTGGATCGAATAGGAACAGGTTACCTATAACCTGTTCTGATGCCAATTGTAACTAGTAAATGCGCCTAAGGGGGGGGGGTGAATTAGGTTCTGAAAATTTATTTGCAATCTTTTACGGTTCTTGGTTCTTTTTCCGGTTATGATGATAGTGACTTGAAAGTAAAGTGCAGGAAAGAAAAAGAGACACATGAAAATTATAGCGGTTCCCCTCACACTCAGAGAGTACTACATTCCCCTTCAACACGAAAGGAATTTCACTATAGTTTAGAATTATTGCATATCCTAATCACACTGATGGTGATGCCTGCTATCTAATCTATAGGTAATCCAAGTGAATGAAGAACAATCCTTTTCAAACACTTCACTTGTTTCCAACAGTCTTGGATAACAAGGTAATACAAAAATGATCTTTGAGATAAGTTGAAATCTTTGATAGAATGTTGTTATAAATCTTCACGATTAATCTTCTTCTTGAAACAAAAATTACTCAAAACAAATATACAAGTGTTCTTGTGAAAGGAAGCTGTGATAGTGTGAAATTTTATTCAAAGGCTTCTTTCAAAAATGTTGTTTGAACACTTAAAATGAAAATTGGAAGGATGAAGAAAATGAGTAATTTTAATGATTTTGTTTCTTGAAGGTGAATTGGAATTTTGAAATTGATAACAATTTATACTGATCAAAAAACCTTTTCAAAATGGTGTGATATTGGTGCAACAAAAACAGTCAGAAATAACAATGGTAACCAATGCACATTTTCATGAAAAACTGTCATTTTTGCTTGCTGGTTCAGTGTTAATCGGCTAACCAAATGGTTTAATCGGTTAACACCTTACAACATTCAAAAATATTTAAATTTTATACATGTTAATCGGTTAACCATATAGGTTAATCGGTTAACACTGTAACAAAATCACAAAATAATTAAATTTGAAGTGTGTTAATCGGTTAACCAATGTGTTAATCGATTAACACTGAAGGTTTTTTCAGAAAATAATTAATTTTAACAAGAGTGAGTAACTTAAACTTGTTTTAAAAATGTTTGTGGTATATGTGAAGTGAAAAGTGATTTTATAAACACTTGTATATATATTTCTAAGTAATATTTGTTATACCGTTGCTTTGAACATCATCATTACTTGAAGCTTGTAATAGACGCTTTGATCCATAGTAGACATATGCGAGAGTACTATCTTGATCTTTGATGTCCTTGTTTGATTACTTGATTCTCTTACTTTTGCGTAGTATATCTTGCGTAGAAAGTTTGTTCTTGTTGTCCTCATCAAAACATTAAAGGCCTTGAAGCTTGCTTTTACAATCTCCCCCTTTTTGATGATGACAACCGATTCTTGAAAGTTTACTTTGTAACTTGATTGCTCTACATTTCTCCCCTAAGTTTAGGGTTCCCCTAAATAAGAGAGGTAAAACTTTTTCTGCACAAGGAAATGTTAGAGACCAATCCTTCTCCCCCTTTGTCATTAGCAAAAAGGAAGAGGAGCAAATAAAAATTGAAAGTAAACAAGCATATATAGAATAAACACAATCACATTTTCCAACATCACAAACAAAACTTTACGATATGAAACACAGAACACGCGCACAGAGTATGATACGAGTACGAAACATAAAACATGAACTTAAATAAATTCTACAACAAGAATAAGAACAAAAAACAGATGCTCTTAATTATCATCCTCCGACATCTCCTCGCTTGCATCTTCTTCTTCTTCACTTTCGTCCTCATCTTCGCCGTTGCCGGCATTGGGATTTTGAGAATGTATCACAAGTCTTCGGAGGGAGTTGATTACCTGAGTGGTTTCTCTATGTTGGTTCATCATGGTAATGTAGAGAAATTCATTTCTGATTCCGACTTCCGGAATGGGATAATGATGGTTGGAGGAAGAAGAACCGTCTGCATATTTGTATGTTCCATCATTGTCTTTCACGATGCCGGTATTCTTGATGATAGTTATTTCATTGATCTCGTTTGCGGTTGGTTTCAAGGTAATGAAAGTTTCTCTATTTAAATCCAAATCTGTTAATTCTAGGATTCTAGAGATGAGTCGCCCATATGGAATTCGAGTAGACAGAGTGAGTTGCTGTTGTAGGTGATACATCATAGTTAATATCCAATTAACTCTGATTTTATTCTTGATTGCAAACATTACTTGCATCTCCAGGTCATTGATCTGAGCATGGTTAGAGTCTTTTGGGATCAGCACATAGCAGATGATATAGTGTAGCATACAGTCATTGACGGACAAATTCTTGACATAACACAAGGTGCGAGCAGTCCGTTGACCCGCAATGACAGTCTCTCTGGAAAATCTGCAGATGTTGTAGTAATACTCAATTTTATCATAATTTGCCCAAGGTCCTTCCACGTGGTTGACACCTTTTCGAGAAAAAATCCCGTGTATGGAATTTTGAGTGTTGTAGCAATGTTTGATAAATCTTCGTTTAACTCACAATCACGAACTATAGTAACCAACATGTGTTGTCCATCCTCGTTCAAGTTGATAGATAATTTGTTCATGAAGGATTTCACCAAATCCGGATAGCATCGACCATTATCAGAAACAAATGTATCGATTCTTTAATATTTTAACAGTGTTGGGAAATCGAAAGAGGAAGCTGGAAAAGCTTTAAGGTTAACATACTTTACCAGAAATAATTGTCGAACCCTCACTTTGAAATCCATTCTCCTCTTTTTGGTTGATTCCATTGGAGTAAAATCTTCATCAACCGCGAAGTTGCTTTCTGGTAATTTTCCCTTTCCCTTCTTGATTGGAGCCATGGATGAGGGTTTGAGATTTTGAGGTTTGGATATGTTTTTCTGGAGTTTAGGGTTTGTGTTGTGATAGAGATGGTGAACCAGCTGAGCCTACACAAACTCAATAAGTGAGAATATCAAGCAGAACCAGAGCTCCATCAATCATGTTGAATGGCTATGAGAGATTCTTTGATCAAGCAATAAGGGAAAATGGAGAACTTACTGAAGAAGACATGATGGTTGAGACATAACCAATCAATCATGTGCAAGCTTTAGAGAATGAAAACTGAAAAGCTACAAGGATTGGGAACTCAAGACCATTGAGAAAAACCAAACATGGGAGCTGGTTGAAAACCTCGGCAAGAAAGCAATTGATGTAAGATGAGTTTACAAAATGACGTTAAAATCAGATGGTGAAATTGTCAAGTATAAAGCATGGTTGGTTGCAAAAGGTTTTTTTTCAAAGACCTGGAGTAGACTTTGATGAAGTTTATACATTTGTGGCTAGGCTTGAAATAATCAGATGGTTGTGGCCATAACAACTTACAAAGGTTGGAAGATGCACCAACTTGCTGTCAAGTTTGCATTCCTCAATGGATCTTTAGAGAAAGAAGTTAATGAGAATGTGAAGTATGACAAATCTAAATTAGGAAGGGTATTGTGGTTAATTCGTACTGCTTTAAAAATATATACCCGGGGAGGTATATCATAGACTCAGACAAGTATATCAATTTTAGTTAGACATGTCACTTTAAAAATATACCCGAGAGTATATCATATACTTGGACAACTATATCAATTTTTAGCATATTGACTGTTTAAACAGTGTATTTTAAATTTGATTTGGGTGCCTAATATGTATATAATTACCACCTTTCAATATAATTGAAATACACAACAATCAATAATTTTTTTATCTTAATCACTCTCTAATTTTCTCTTAATTTATCGACCATTATCAAATAACTTGATATACATATTATTACTCAAAATTATAAATAATTTTATAATATAAATAAATTATTATATACTATTGAGTATTTATTAATGTTTCTTTTCTTTAAATTTATTTTTCTTTTGCCGGTAATAAAACATTAATAAAAGATAAATTTCCTTGTAACTTTTTATGCAAGAATGATATAGTTAAACAAAACAAAATGTAAGTTACTAGATACCCATTACCCATGGAGTACATTGAATGCTGGAAACACTTGGCCGCAACACAGCAAGTCTACAGAATGAGTTGGCAAATAGGTTCACCTTTTTCTGTAGAAAAATCCCAAAACAAAACAAAACAGAACAGGCCTGATTTCATTCAATCTCTGTCTAGGCCAACTAGTTGATACATGTTCCTCATGCAAACCTCCTTACTCACCATGTCACACGTACGTGTCATGACACGATAACATCACTTTTTCTATAAAAAACCTCATCATCTCACCGCCTCTTTTCTATTCTCTTTCAATTCACAACAAACAATTCTCTTGTCAACCAGCTTTATAATTTAATCCAAACTCACATCAACTATCAACAATGACGGAACGTACAACACCACACCAAGTCCTAGTGCACACAACAGCTCGTAGTACTTACGACACCGCTGCTACCCCTCAACAGCGATTTGAGGGTAGATCTTACGACACCGCTGTTAACCCTCAACAGCGATTTGAGGGTAGATCTTATCATATCCCTCCACAGAGATTTGAGGGTAGTAGAGCTACTCATTATTCTGACAAAACTCCATCAACCTCTCAAGTGCTTGCCGTCATTGCTGGCCTTCCTGTAGGCGGCATACTGCTTGCACTCGCTGGACTCTCCCTTCTCGGAACACTCACAGGACTGGCGCTCACAACCCCGCTTTTCATCCTCTTCAGTCCTATACTTGTTCCAGCCACCGTTATCATTGGCCTGGCTGTTGCCGGTTTTTTGACGTCCGGGGCGTTTGGGCTCACGGCTCTTTCTTCCTTCTCATGGGTGGTAAATTACATTCGACAGACTCAAGGGACTGTGCCCGAGCAACTAGAGTCCGCCAAGTATCGTTTGGCGGACATGGCAAGTTACGTGGGGCAGAAAACGAAGGAGGCAGGGCAGAAGACGAAGGAAGTTGGACAAGAAATACAGTCAAAGGCTCAGGAATCGAAGCAAGATATACAGGCAAAGGCTCAGGAAACCAAGCGAACATCAACCGCGGCAACAACAGCGACAACAGCAGCAGCATGAGAAAATGCACGAGCTTGGCTCAGTGTTGGTTTGTTTTGGGGGTTTGTATGGGAACAAAATAAATGATGCTATGACATCGCATAGGTGAAGTTTGTGTGTTTGTTATGTTGTTGGGTTAAGGGTCGATGCTTTGTAACATAAATTAGTAATGTAATCACTCTTTGTATGTACATTTGATGGCTAGGTCGGGAATGTGTTGTTGCCTTGCATTGTTCAATTCAATGTGTGTTATATGCTAGTGTAATAAATAATCTCTCTTTTAGTCAAGCTTCTCTATTTCATACACCCAAAGGTAAAATTATTTGATGACATTAAAAATCATATTTCTTGTAATATCCCTATATATATATATATAATTGTTTCTTGTAATAATATATAAATTTGGGATTGTAAACCTGTATTTCTACTTCACTTTTGAAGTTGAAATAGCATAACAGTCCGTTTCACTTTTGAAAAAGCAGAAAATATGAAGATGTAATCGGTTAATTTCAAACGTTTATCGGGTACTACTAAATGTGACTTAATTGTAATATTAGTTGTAATTGATTAATTAAATGGTACGTTAAACGTTAATTGGGTACTACTAGATGTGATTTAATTGTAATATTAGTTTTATTTGATTAACTAAATGGTGTAATTGATTATATGTGAGTTTTGTTTTTAATTGTAAAATTAGTTGTAATTGATTAATTAAATGGTACGTTAAACGTTAATTGGGTACTACTAGATGTGATTTAATTGTAATATTAGTTTTATTTGATTAACTAAATGGTGTAATTGATTATATGTGAGTTTTGTTAATCAACATTTAAATGTGTTGGATGCATTTTCATTCAAAAGTAATGCAATTATCACTTTTATCCTTATTTATCTCTTTCTCTTTTAATTTTTTTCTTTCACTATATTTCAATTCTTGTTCACTAATCTAATGGTTTAAAGTTCGACATTAATGAATAACAACAACTGTGAATAGTGTGGGCAGTTTTAAATTTAGAAATGTGGAGACTTAAATATTTATAAGTGAAAAACGCATAAACTTATTATTTTAAGATTTAAGTGAAAAACACATACACTTATTATTTTAAGATTTTAAGTGAATATGTGGTGTGTTTTTATTATTAAATTACATCCTAAAGTTTAAAATGTTTTTTCGTATTGACTCCCTAAATTTATCATCCCAACAATGACATCATGAACCTTTGATCGAGTGAAGGATTGACTTACTTGTATCGAAATTATTTTTCACAGGTGGTGGATATGAGGTGTCTCGTTGAAGAGTATCAACATTGGTATAAGTGTGGATGAAAAAACTTTGTTTGAAGAGGAACATTGTGGATAGACTCGCAGTTGGGGGGTGTTGAGAATAACAAGTATGAGTAGTATGGAGAAGTTTTACATTGGTTAGAAATGTGGAGACTTAATCATTTATAAGTGAGAGAATCTACACACTTATCACTTTAACGTTTGGAGTGAGTAGGTGGTGTGTTTCTCACAAAGGTGGGTTACTCTTAAATAAGGACTCATGGTGTAAAATGCTCAATCGTGTTGATTCCCTTAAATTGACCCCAACAATCAAGAACCTAGCTCTGATCCACAAATAACTTGTGTGAAACATGAATTTTGTTTTCAATGAAAGAATCTCTGCAAATCTATCTATCCTTGATGCAAATAATTATGAAAAACGGTGCAACCAAATAAAAATGTTGTTTGCCTACTGTGCAACTGCGAAAAACACCTGGCGAAAAAAACAGAAGAGTCGCCACCGAACATTATTTATCCCAACGTAGGAAAAGAAAATGGTCGAACAAAACCTGGAGAAAGGGAGAAGACAAGGTCATCGCAACTAAATCTTGAGTTCGGGAGTCGGATACACAAGGGGAAGGTATTATCATCTCTCACGTACGTTGTACTCAACGGAATCCACGTTTGTTGTCTAATCAAAGGGTGTGTTATCTAAAACCTACTGCTAAATAGAAATGGGAAAGAAAAATGAGACTCGATAGGAGAGAATCAAAGGGCGCGTACATGTATAAACATGCATTCCGAAAGAGAGAATTGAAAACATGTTTTCCCACTTAAGCAAACATACATGAATTGCCAACATAAGCAAGCATCAAGCAAGGGCAAACGATTCACATGTGTAGACAATGAAACACTAAGCAAATAGGCATGAACAAGTTTCAAAATCATTGCATGCTTAAACATTTATCACAAGCAACATGAATAATCCAATAATTCAACACTTGAAACGAACACGCAATCATGGAATCAGAAACAAAACATGAACATGCATCATATTTCCAACAATGTAAACATCAAGAACAAGCAATCACAGTGGCACAAAGAGTTATGCAACATGATAATCATACCAAGAATGCGAGGCAAACACATCATGTTCATGCGAACCGGAAACTAAAAGTCGTGTGTCGAAGAAACTTAAACATATTGTCATGTGAGGTGAAACAGATTCAAAACAATCCATAAATATGCATAAAATCAACCCAAAAAAGGAAAAAAATACTAAAGCATATCATCAACTGAAGACAACCCTCCCCAACCGCTGTGCTCCTTGCACCAAGTATGAGTCTCCTTGAGCATCCTTTTCGTATCAGGATGCTCTAGTCTCGTAATCAGCTCCTGGATGAAGACGTCTCTCCTTTGTATGACATCTCTGAGATATTTCCCAAGCATCCTCACCAAAGACATCTTCAAGTCTAGGATCCTTAAGCTTAGGCTTCTTTATCTCTGCACGAATCTTGAGATCTTCAAGGGCTGACAAGGTTTCTTGGAGCTGCTTCTCACTTCTATATCTGTGAGATGACTCTACCATAACCTCTCTTTCCTTGACTTCGAGCTGCAACCTCAACTTCTCAATCTGATCATGAAGCTCATATTCTTTGTTCTTGTGGGCCTTTACAGTAGCGTTCCACTGGTTATCGAATTTGGATATCTCAAGATGAGCTCTAGTTAAATCTTTCTTCCTATGCTGCAGGAGGTTGTTGGCGCTCTTCAGATCTTGGCCAACCCACTCTCTTTTCTTGATCTCATCAGAAAATTCTTTCTCTTTCTTAGTCAATGTCTCTATTTTCACTTTTGCCAAGCAAACAACTTTATTTCGATCATGCCCCGGCTGACTGATCTCCTTTTTTAGCTCTTCGTTTTCCTTGTGCATTTCTTCCTTTTCCATTCAGAGTTTGTTATACTTTTGAATATCCACAGTCGTGAGCTGCTCGATCATCAAAGGATACAAAGGTTCTTCTATGGAAAATGGAAACAATACTTCCTCGACCCTCTTCTAGATCCACTCCACATAAGGATCATAAGCTCTACAATCACCCTTTCCCAAAGAAAGCTTTCCCTTCTTATGGATATTTTCCCATGCTTCCACAAGTTTTTCCAGCACACCTGGGTTAGCTACTCCAGTGAAGTATAAAGACTTTTGAACATCTTAGTTTTTTGGTGGTTCCCTCAAGGCATATCCAAATTGTCTAACAACGAGATAGGGGTTATAATTAATTCTCCATTTTCTTCCTATCAGAGGTACATAAAGGAAACCTCCACAGCTGGAAAAGATCTCCTTACTAAGCAGCTCTCGATTAAACCAAAAAATATCTTTTGTAGTTAAACCCATCAATCTCTTAAACCATTCAGAAGAGTTCCTTGAATCAACAAAGGCTATAGAACGAGAAAGATGATCCATAAAACACCTACGAAGAAGAGGTGCACAACAAGAAACCATCCTTCCTCTTATTTTCTCAAAAAAAGTAGGCACATGATTCTTTGATGTGAAGAGACGATCACTCATATCGACAAAATTTGACACATTAGGGAACAGAACAATACCATAAACACATAGAGGTAAAATGGAACTGAAAACCACCCAACAACCTTCATCAGCATACTTCTGAGCTTTATCCACCAAGAAAGCCAGAGTAAATCCAGAAACTCCTCCTTTGCTATCAACATTATTCGCTAACACATACTTGCAAATAAAGAGCAGCGACAAGCTTGTCCAGATCGGGATTCTCCTTAGAATAATAGAAAGGTACCTTATCTTGAACTGTAATTCCCAATATAAAGACATACTCTTCTAACGTCGGAATCAACAGATAGTCTGGGAAAATGAAGCACCATAGCGGAGGGTCATAGAATTGTAACAGAGTGTGAATGGCTCTATACTCATAATCAGTGACGTTGCGGACAAAATTCAGAATCCCCCCATAATCCTTTCTGAAGTTTTCAAGAACACCGAGATCAGATATAGAAATCAAATCATGAAGGAGACCCAACTCAAAAGACGGGAACTTGTACACAATAATGTTTTTTCTATCAACCTCCATCTCTAAAAAACTCATACGACCGAAACCAAAGGTAAGACGATAACCTGAAAATACATAAGCATGCACGTTAAGATGCAGAATGATTATGCAGATGCAAACACGAGATCAAGGTATCCATATGCTCAAGATAGATGTTGTGTTGTTGACTGAATAAGACCAGAATTCTGCTCTGACAAGAAATCCAGAATACAAGAACACTTAGCTAATCAGAATATCAAAAAATCCAAGATCAAAGGTTTACACTGATAAGAAAACCAGAAAATCGGGTTGGTTGGAAGTCAAAGTTTCCTGCAAAAACCCATCCCCTCTCACATGTGGGTTCTAGTCTTGGACGACATGGTAATCTTAGCAGGTTATCAGTATCACAAACTCTCAAGTCGAGAAAAGATGATACGTTCACCATTTTTGGTTGGGCATCATCATCAATCAAGGAGGCCTCAATCGATTTTCCAATGAACGGTCTCCAAAGTCATAAGCTCTCTAAGTCAACACCCTATCATATGCACCAAACATACAGGATAGAGTATCTCCAAAGAAAACCTCATCTGAACGTGAATTTCATGCCAACTATATGTAGCCATACGCCACACAAGTCCCACTACTCTCCACTCTAATCTTAAGTATATACTCAAGCCTGGTAGTGGGTTTATCTCTCATGGAACAAACTCATCCAGCAGCACAGCAGCAGCAGCATAATAAGAAAACAATAATCAAATGCAACAATAAAATGCAAATGCAATAATATACAACAGACAATGTACATAAAATCAAATAACTGCACAAAAGTACACACCCAATGAAATAAAACAGACAAGCGCTAGGATTGACTCACATAGGAATCCAGAGTCCCCAGCTGTCGCAGCTGCGAAAAACACCTGACGGGAAAAAACAAAAGAGTCGCCACCTAACGTTATTTATCCGGATGCATGGAAAGGAAACGATTGAAGAAAACCTGAAGAAAGGGAGAAGACAAGGTCATCGCAACCAAATTTGGGTTCGGGAGTCGGTTACGCAAGGAGAAGCTATTAGCACCACTTACATCTGTTGTACTCAATGGGATCCACGCTTATTGTCTAATCAAAGGGTGTGTCATCTAAAACCTACTACTAAATGGAAACAGGAAAGAAAAAGAAGACTCGATAGGACATCACCACCCTATGCCTACTTATTCCCTCGTGCAATGGGAAAGTCAGAGTAAACGTAGTTTAGAAAACTACGGGTGACGGGGGAAGGTTTTTCGCCAAGACTTCTATGTCTTGTGCCTACATATCCTCATTTGATATGAGAAATCAGAGCAAATGTAGTTCGACTAACAAATTGTTAAGTGTTTTTTATGAGTGACGTTAAGTTCTCATTTCAGCAGTTAGGGTCGATGCCTGTTTGCGGTTGTCGCACCTCGAAAAATCACGGAGACATTTCGGAGAAACGACCCTCGCGCAAAAGGCGCGGAAATGCGGTTCAACAGAGTCGCCACCGAACTTTATTTATCCCGAATAAACGGGAGAGGAAAATGTAGAGAAAACCTCTTAAAACGAAAGGATAGGAATAGGGCTGTCGCAACCATGTTCCGGGTTCGGGAGTCGGTTACGCGAGGGGAAGGTATTAGCACCCCTCACGTCCGTTGTACTCAAAATATGATTTGTACCCACCCCTTCTTCTTAATGATCTCCATACCTACGTTCAGTTAATTTCGCACTTGCCTTGACAGTATAAGCTTGATGATTCAAGGTTTTCTCAACGTGGCAGTCACCTTATTTTAATGGATATCAGTAACCCTATTTGAATGGCCACTGAATCTTATTTTGTTTTTGTTGAGGGTTTCAGGGTCCTCTTTTGCTTTTATTTTTGTTGATCCCTAACTTTTGCATGGATTGACTTTGCTTGTCAGATCCATCGGGATTGCCTTGATTTTGCCTAAGTCCCCTCTGAGGTGTTTGACTTAGCAGGCTTTGATTTTCTGAATTTTGGGAAGTTTGTGACTGCCATGTCGTGGGTCATTGATGAACAACCGTCTTTTGGATTTTTCTTTTGTTGATTTGATGCGGAGGTGGATTAACTGAACACTACCCTGCCCCAGGTTGAGTGTAAAGGTTTGAATATCCGAAGGAAACTTCTACTTCTAGGCTCAAAGTGGTTTACTAAGGATTAACTCCTTATATCTCCGGTGTATGAGGGGAATTGAAGCAATGCCTGTACATCATTGACGGGATTTGGTCTGAAAGCATACAGTTTGCAATTATGGATATCTCGTTTTCATCATCCTCCCTCAACTCATGTTAAACAACAGTGAATAGAGTGGAGTGAATAAATGTGTCGGTGATAAGTGAAAATGAGTGAATACGACATAACTAATTCAAAACATGCATAAACGATACATTAATGAAAACGAATACGAATGACAATTGTTCAAAGCATACAATACTTAAACAAACAAAGACAAATATAAGAAATGCGTAATATGAAATGGCGACATGACGGCCTTCTTCGAGTAATGAACTTGACTTGACTGGATTTGATCTGAATAACGCTATTTGTTCGGCGGCATTGGATTGTTGATGACATTTGGAGACTTTCCATTGAAGTTGATAGCATCCCTGTCGATCATGTCTTGAATTATGTGCTTGAAAGCTCTGCAGTCCTCAATGGTGTGACCTGGAGCGCCCTTATGAAACTCACAATGAGCATTTGCATCGTAGTCGGCAGGAATGACAGTTGGGGGAGCCAAATCTCTTAGAACAATAGCCTTTTTCTCCATCAATTGAGCAAAGATACTAGCATATGTCATTGGCAGGCGATCAAAAACTCTATCTGGCCTCCATGTTCTCTGCTAACGCTGTGAGCGAGTACCTTGTCGTTGCTGAGTAGCTTGCATTTGTTGTTGCTGAGGAGGATATTGGTATCCTTGTTGATTGTAGGCTTGTTGCTGAGGAGCCTATTGCTGTGGCATTTGAGCTTGCACTGCTTGAACAACTGGCTGATAAGGCATTGGAGCATATTGCGCAGTAGCAACATACGGATACTGATAATAAGGAACTTGATAACACATAGGAGCAGGAGCTTGTTGAGAAGCTTGCCCTTTCTGCAAAGAGATGGCATTTGTTTCGCCCTCTTTCTTCTTGTATCCGTTGAAAGGCTTCTTGGCATTAGCCTGACTGTTAGAACCTCCTGGGATCTTTCCACTCTTCAGCCCTTCTTCAATTCTCTCACCGAAGATCACCAAGTCAGAGAATCCAGCGGAGACACTACCGATCAGCTTCTCATAGTATTGGCCTTGCAAGGTGCCCATGAAGATGTCAATCAGTTCACGGTCAACAAGAGGTGGATGCACCCTTGCGACTAGCTCTCTCCATCGTTGCGCGTACTCCTTGAAGGATTCGCTGTCCTTCTGAGTCATACTCTGAAGTTGAGTACAATTCGAAGCAAGATCGGTGTTGTACTTATACTGCTTGACAAATGCATCGGCAAGCTCGACCCAAGTGCGCACACTGTTACGTTCCAGCTGCATATACCATTCGAGTGATGCCCCAGACAAGCTGTCTTGGAAGCAATGAATCATGAGCTTTTTGTCTCTAGCATAGGCAGCCATCTTGCGGCAGTACATCTTCATATGAATATTCAGGCAACTGAGACCTTTGTACTTCGAGAATTAAGGCACCTTGAACTTGGGAGGAATGACAACGTCAGGCACCAAACACATTTCCAAAGCACTGAGAGGATTTGAGCTATGCCCCTCCATGACTCGAAGTTTCTCAACTAGTTCTCGACACATCTTCATAGCTTCTGAATCCTGAGCGGCAACAGGGCTGGCAATGGGGATAGCAGCATGATAGTTTTGCACATCATCATACTGATCCACCATATTATCTTCGGGGATCTGAACCACAGTTGGTTGGGCTTGCGGAATAGCTCCAACAGTAACTCTAGGCGCTGGGATTGGCTGAGAAGTGGTCCCTTCAGCTGCGGTAGCAAAATTCATTGGCATTCCATAGGGATTAAGGACAGGAGCTGAGAGCCTTGGAGTAGACACTTGCGCCTGACCATTGTTGTTGACGACAGCAGCAGCTTCGCGTTGTTCTTCCTCTCTTCTGGTTGCGATGATGGCTTCGAGGATCGGTCAATCTTTCCTTTGATAGAATCCAACCCTTCCCTAAAGGCAACTTGCTCCTGCTGAATCTGCTCCATCATTCGTCTTATATTGGCTCTAGTCGCGTACTGGTGTCGAGGAATCATCTTGATTTACTGGGGAGGAAGGAAGGAGACATAAGATTCTGCTGAAAGATTGGAAATGCAAAATGTACAACATATGAGATGCAATACAAATGATATGCAAGATACAAGATCCAGGATCATAATATCACAGTTCAAACAATTCTGAAGCTGATAATTGTAACAGGTAGGTAACCATAATTCCTACTCAAAGAAAATCGACAAGTAGACCCTATACGGGAAGATCTAGACACTCTACCCATAAACCCACTCATGGGATGGTTTCTAAGTTTGGTTCTCAGGATCACGAACACTAGTCGTATGAGCATCACGCAACAGGCTGGCTGCATTACAACGATAATAATGATAAGGTCTCTCCTGAGCGGAGTCCTCATGCTAGGCCCACAAGGAGCAAGTCCTCGGAGACTAACACTACACGACCACCATTATTGGAACTGGTGCTAAAAAAGGTTCCCAGAATCATGGACCCTTCATGAATCAAATCGTGCAACAGGCTAGCTGTATTACAACAAGATCTACGAATAGGTCTCCTCTGGAGGAACTTTCATGCTAGGCCCACAAGGAGCAAGTCCTCGGAGACTAACACTACTCGACTACCAATTCTAAACTATGTGTTCTCTCTGCTTTTACCAAAGCTCGGGTGTAGAGCTTTAATCATGATGTCATCCCGAGAACCAACAGGAAACCAAGATAACAAGCAAAAATAAAATCCACAAGAGAACAAATACATAAACAAGAAGAAAACAAATAAAAAAACAAACACTCCTTACAAACCAAAAGATAGGATCAACTCTCTCTTTGCATGGAGCAAATTTCCCCAGCAAATTCGCCAGCTGTCGCACCTCAAAAAATCACGGAGACATTTCGGAGAAACGAACCACGCGCAAAAGGCGCGGAAATGCGGTTCGACAGAGTCACTACCGAACTTTATTTATCCCGAATAAACGGGAGAGGAAAATATCGAGAAAACCTCTTAAAACGAAAGGATAGGAACAGGGCTGTCACAACCATGTTCCGGGTTCGGGAGTCGGTTACGCGAGGGGAAGGTATTAGCACCCCTCACGTCCGTTGTACTCAACAGGAACCTCTTAAGGTATTTTGTGGAGAGTGTTGTTTAGGTTTACTTATTTTTCTTCTCGATGATAAAGGTAGAGTTGGTAAGGTAAAAGGTTTAAAGACGCAAAGGAGAAATGGGTGGTTAGTGAATAGGGTGCTCGCCAAGGATTGGGGCCCTTGTGCCTACGTATGCTCATTCGAACGAGAATGAGAAATCAGAGCTTCGTAATTCGACTACGGGAAAGGTTGGGAAAGTGTGGAAGGAATAATGGAGGAAGATAGAAGTGTGCTCGCCAAGATCATCGCAATCTTGTGCCTACGTATCTTATATTCAAGAATGAATAAAGAATCAGAGCAGTCGTAGTTCGTGGTAACAACCACGAAAAAATAAGATGAATTGAAATGGATTGAAGTTTGAGTTGAGACGAAAGTGTGATTGACAAGCAACCCAAGGGCGTGCCTCAAGAGCTTGTCGCTCAAGAATTCAAGGAATGCGAGATTCCAAGAACTCAATTCTTTCGAAAATGAGGTTGAAAAGAGTTGGGTGTTTTGAAATCGAAAGAATGAACTAATAACAACTCAAGGGCATGCCTAGAGAATTACTCATTCGAATATTCAAAGAATGCTAGATTCTAAGAATATCCCTCTTTCGTAAGTTTAAAAAATGTTTGTGAAAAGATTGAATCGAAAACAGAATGTGAGGCAAATAGGAAGTTGTTTTGAAATGGCTCGACGACGTGTCGAGGATTTGATCAAAGATGGAACCGACTTGACGACGTGTCAAGGGTTAGATTGTGAGAAACGATATTAGTCCCTAAGGGTGCCCCTAATATCGAGACCACGAGGAGTTGTGAATGTGTGTGCGAATGTCGATGGTTGTAAATGCGTACGAGCACTCGACTTAGGAGAATGTTTGAAAATGATTGAGTTTGAAAAAGTCGAAAGGTTGAGTGAATAACAACTCAAGAGCTTGCCTTGAGAACTATTCACTTGAAAATTCAAGGAATGCTAGATTTCAATAACCTTCTTCTTTCGGAATTTAAATCGAAAAAATGATATTTTGAAAAAGTCGAAAGGTTAAGTGAATAATAACTCAAGAGCGTGCCTCGAGAACTACTCACTCGAAAATTCAAGGAATGCTAGATTCCAAGAACCTCCTTCTTTCGAAGTTTTAATCGAGAAAGATATTTGAAAGAATTGAATTGAATCGAGGGTATGGAAAGAGTTTGCGAGAGGTGAGAATACGAGATTGGATTTGAAAAGTATATGAGAAATGATGATTATTTGATAAATGAGACGTTGGTCTCACAACCAATTAATCGGAGCGTTATTTGGATGCTAGATCCTAACGACACTCTTTTCATTCGATTAAATTACAAAATATTGTTTGAACAGACAACGAAAGTACCACGTAGAGTGCTAGACTCCTATGACATTTCTTTGTCTAAAAGATTAAAGAATGTATTTTAAAACGAAAAGTCGAACGACACTACCCAAGGCGTACGCCCCAATAGTAGTCATTCACAAACCCAAGAGGTGCTAAACCAAGAGTTTAATTTTCGTGATTGATTAAGAAAATATTTTTTGATTAATTGTTTTTAATTTAAAAAAAATTGAATTATGTCTATAAATCAATTTAATCCTTTGAACCAATCTTCTATACTATCAACTTAATATAAAATGGATTGGGTTATGAACAGTGAATGAACCAGCATGATCATCATTAACACAAATAATTTATTTACATGGTCATGCTTTCAATTCACCCTAAAATGGATATATTACAGTGAGAGATATAAGATAATAACATAAGCTAACAATTATCGAAACAATAATGTTACCTTTTCAAAAAAACAAAACCATATAGAATTTTCTAAAACAAACTTTACTACCATGCATAATTAATTTCGGAACAGACCAAAACAATCAAACAAAGTTGCATCATCCTAAATGCACCAGTGATCAACAAAAATCAAATACAATCCTAACAAAATTCTTATATTTAATATAAAAATAATACAAATATGGATAATATATCTTATTTTTTCCACAATATTTCTCTTATTATTAAATACAGTCATGGCGGCAAAAAACGCAATTCAAAACTCCCCAACCATATGACATAGGATTACATGCAAGCTAAAAAAATCAATTGATATATCCCTAAGTCATTCTAATAACACAGTACCTAATATAATTTCATATTATAGTACAAGCCTTATGCGCACCCCAGCGACTCATACCATCACAACCATGAGACTTTCGTCATAGAGAACACAATGTTGATATGCCATAAACCAGTTAAACAACTAAAGAGTGACACGATTTGAGCTTGATGCAAAATCAAAATGAAAGTTGTACCAAGAAATCAGAACAACAACATTCATAACAATAATATGTATAGTCATCAACATCAACCAACAAAAATTCACAATTACGATTATCAGAGCACACCCGAAAGATAACATAATCAACGCTCATGAATCAAAAACGCACAAAACTCGAATTGAAATAGAGACAAATATTTGAAATAACAGAATATGCAATTTTACAACAAATTTAATTAGAATCTTTACCGAAATCGTGACGAAAAGAATAACGGCACAGTAAATCCAACCAACAGCAACACACATAACAAAACCAGGGATTCCTGAAGATCTTCGTCGACTTAACGCTGTGGTGCACTACGTGACATGCTATTGCTACTGTCGCTGAGAGTTAACTAGCTGTAATCGAAATTTGATGTGAGCTTTGAAGGTCGAAAAATGGCAGTGTAGGTTTGTGTTGTTTGGAGCAACGAAAATAGTGATTGGAGAAGATGAAGGTTTTGATGAGGGTTGTGATTGAGAAGAAAGGCGGAGGGTGACAGTTTAGTGAATGATTTGGTGAGGATACGGTTGTGTGGCGGCGCGTTTTGGTGAAGAAGAAAAGCAATGTTGGTTCGGCGGCTGAGAGTTTTTCTGTGTAGGGTTAGCGGCGGATCCGTTTGTGAAAGAAAAGAAGATGAACAGTATTTTCTCCTCCCCCTTCTTTACTCTGAATTTCCTCTTTAAATACTCAAGCCAACAAAATCCTAACGGGTTCCCCCACAAATGGGCCTGCCCAATTCCAATTCCCCCCTTTTTTACAATTTTCTTTTCTTTTTTTTTAATTCAATCTTTTTCAAATTTATTAATACTAATATTAAATAACATAAATAATGACAATAATAATGTGAACTAAATATGATAAACAAGTCATTAACATAAAATAAACTCATCATTAGCATAAATAAAATATTATCTAACATAAACTAATATAATCTCTAATAAGTAAAATATTAACAAATATAATTAAATAAATATTAACAAATATATATAAAAACAAACTTAAAACTCATAAACTAAAAATAAATATTAACAAAAATTATTAGTAATATTTTTTTAAAAAAAGAAAAAGTTTAAGAAATTAAGAAAAATTAATATTCACAAAAAAGTATTAAGCCACGTGTCCCACTTTAATTGGTCAAAAAGATAAAGTTCTAAAAAATCAACAAATTGTAAGCGGATACGTGTCTAAATAACAAGAAGATAAGCGGGCAATATAAAACATGAAAGAATAATAAAAAGCAAAAATTTTTAAAATGGGTAGGACAAATTGAGGGTATGATAGCGGTAGAACGAAAAAGTAATGTACTTTTTCTAAAAATGGTTTGACAAATGATCCCGAAGGATGAAAAAGGTTTGAATTCGTTTGTGAGTTTTAGAGAAGTGAATTGATTGGATTTGAGATTCACATTTCATTAAAGTCTATGATATAGGAGCGAATGTGTCGCATATCGCCCTCAGATGAGACATACGCTAAACACTCTAGACAAGTAAGGAGAGACCCATCACTCATCATTTCCCATATACTTAAGGCTCGTGGCGCACAATTTTCATCGTATTTATTATGTGTTTTGAAGTTGTTTTGAGATGAGAAGAGAAAGACCCACAAAAGGTCTAAAGGGAAACTTAGTCCTAATGTTGTCATGCAAAGTGGCCCTAAGGTCGGAATGCGAAAGGAATATCTATCCTAATGTTAACATGCAAAAGATGGACTTAAGGTTGAGGTTAAAAGGGACTAACCTAATGTTATCATGCATAAATTAAACTCCTAATGTCTATCCTACTTTGAACTTAACCAAAAAATTAAGTTGGACTAGGAGGCCTTAAGGGAGAATGCAAAGACAAGACAAAAACAAGAAACCAAGGCAAAAACAAAAGCTACAACAGCGCTTCCTACACAAAACAACAATAAAATCCAGCACACCAGCAAAACAGCTTATAACAACACATGCATTCAGGCAGAAACATGTGTAAAAAGCAGCACATCAAATAAGACAACATATAACAACTATTATTGTGCACAACAGACACGTATTCACCAAAGCAGCATGTAATGCATCAAGACAAAGGCTCATGAATATGCATCAAACATGTACAAGCATGTAACAATACCACATAATCAAGTATGCTTCCAAGATTGATTAAACAACAATGAACATGTTCAAGCATCAAGCGTCAAGTATAAACATGCATTCCGAAAGAGAAAATCGAAAACATGCTTTCCCACTTAAGAAAACATACATGAATTGCCAACATAAGCAAGCATCAAGCAAGGGCAAACGATTCACATGTGGAGACAATGAAACACTAAGAAAACTGGCATGAGCAAGTTCCAAAACCATCGCATGCTTAAACATTTATCACAAGCAACATGAATAATCCAACAATTCAACACTTGAAACGAACACCCGATCATGGAATCGGAAAAAAAACATGAACATGCATCATATTTTCAGGAACGTAAACATCAAGAACAAGCAATCACAATGGCACAAATAGTTATGTAACATGATCATCATACCAAGAAAGCGAGGCGAACACATCATGTTCATGAAGGACACGGTTGGCAGACACGGGTGGACCAAAGCAGAAGAAAAAAAGAAGACTCAGACTTGCAACACGGGTGCCCGTGTCATGCAACACGGCCTGTGTTGCAGCCCTTGGAGAGGAGACACGCCCTGAAGAAGTCAGCAGCCTGACACGGCCACCCGTGTTGCACAACACGGCCCGTGTCAGGGCCACTGAAAGTGAAATTTCTCTGTTTTCTGATTTTTTTGCTGTCAGACCTATTTCGAAGGGCATTTGATACATTTCGCGATGTAATTTGAATTTAGATATAAGAGGCACATTTTAGAAAGTAGGGGACACTTTTGAACTGAGATTAGGATTGACAACTGAGAGGAGAGTTCGGCTGGAAACAGAGGATCGATCAAATGCGGAAGCAATTGATGATCCAAGGATTTCAACTTGCATTGTAATGATCTTCTCCTTTTCATTTCTAATTGCTCTTATGTGTACCAAGAACATGAGCAGCTAAACCCCAAGTTGTTAGGGGGTGGTCCTAAGTGCGATGTAATGACTTTTGTTTGATTATTCTATGAGAACTATGTTTTTACCTAAACATCAAGAACAAGCAAGCATCAAGCAAGGGCAAACGATTCACATGTGGAGACAATGAAACACTAAGAAAACTGGCATGAGCAAGTTCTAAAACCATTGCATGCTTAAACATTTATCACAAGCAACATGAATAATCCAACAATTCAACACTTGAAACGAACACCTGATCATGGAATCGGAAAAAAAACATGAACATGCATCATATTTTCAGGAACGTAAACATCAAGAACAAGCAATCACAATGGCACAAATAGTTATGTAACATGATCATCATACCAAGAAAGTGAGGCGAACACATCATACCAAGAAACTCAAACATATTGTCATGTGAGGTGAAACAGGTCCAAAACAATCCATAAATATGTATAACATCAATCCTTGAAGATTAGAAATGAAAGGAACCCAAACATGCAAGAAAAAACCAGAAAAACACATTATGTCCTAGTGGTAATCGGTTACCAGTATATGGGTAACTAATTACTGCATTGAAAAACAGCCAAACTGCACAAAATTTGAATACGATAATCGGTTACCCTGATAGTGATAATTGATTACCACTAAGACAATGGCAGAAAATCAGCTTTCTAAAAGTACTTCTAGCTGCAAATGACTTATTCAAACATCCAAATGATCAACCAATCAATTATGCACGAAAATTACATCATATTACAGCAAGTAAACCCCAATTGCATCAACAATCATGATTATAAAACAAACAAATTCAAGAAAACGAATCAAGTCACAATAAAAGCCAAGGATCTACATTGCATAAGTTAAAGTTAAGTTAAATCAAGTATAGATCTGAAATTGACCAACCTACAAAGCTGAGATTTGCTTTGGTAAGTGTTGCAAACGAAAATGGACAGATCTAACACAAGAAATTCAAGATCCTATCAAGAAACCTCAAGATCCAAGCAATGTGATGAATTTTTTTCAAAGCTCCTTCAAGAATGGCTTCCAAAATATGAATCTAGATCCAAATTAACCAGCTTCAAATGCAGAATTGAATCAAGAATGATGAAGTGATGGAGGTTTAGCTCAAGAATTCACAAATTGAAATGCACAATTTATGAATCTATGGATATGGAGCTTTGGTGAAAGGTTGAAGATGAAGATTGAGAATGAAAAAGTGAGAGAGAATTGAGAGCAAAAGCCTGAAATTGAGATGAAAATGAGAATGAATGAGTGTGTATTCCTAAGGTTTGGAGTAAATTTGATTAAATAACCCTTAGGTTAGGAATTGAAATGTGGTTTGGAATGTGGATTAGTATGAGGAATGGAAATTAGGAGTGAAATTAGGAATGGAGTGTTTGAAATTTGGAGGGAAATGGTCAAAATGAATCAACTCTAGATCCTTCCAATGGTGCAAATGTGAAATCAAGGATTGAAAATGATTGGAAATTCTGCAGTCCTGAAATTTGAAGCATTTTTGCAAAATGCGCTTGAGGTAATTAATTATCCTAAAAGTGGTAACCGATTACCACATTCAAAACTTGCCTATTTTGGCACCATGTGGAGGGAAAATTGTGTAATCATTTGTTGCCATCTGCTTTGATCCCCATTAAGCCTCTGAAACTTGTCTTTTGATATTGCATCTGTGAAACACCCAAAATAAACTATGAACCGCCTCCTGTGCTCAAAATTACCTGCTGAAGAATATAATCAAGTGCTCAATTGCTGAGCAAAATAAATGCTGAAGCCTTTGATATTTGTTGTTCTAAAAAAACTTACAATAAGAGGAATTCTTGAGCCACAAAACACCTTGATCCCATGTCTCGAGAGCCAATGCCGTGATATGCAAAAATGCGAAATGAACGAAACCTAAGTCAGTTACGGTTAAAACGAAAGGGCAAATTTTGGGGTACTACAGCTACCAAGATATTCTTGAAGTGATCAAGAACGGGGTGAGTCCTCTTGTCGAAGGTGCAACAGTTGTACATCATGCATCGCATAAGGAAGAGAAGAAGAAAGATTTCAAGGAACTTTTTATCCATCTATGTATGGATGGTGATACCTTTGAGAAAGTTGGTGATTGTGAATCGTTCAAGCAAGCATGTGAGATCTTAGAGAAGACCTATGCAAGGGATAATAAGGTGAAGGTGGAAAGGTTATAAACTTACAAGCATCAACTCGAATTCAAATGGAAGAAAAGTAGACAATCAACGATTTTATAACAAGAATCACTCTATTAGTGAATCAAGTGAGGCATGCTGAGAAACTATCACGGAGCAGTATGTTTCCAAAAATCTTGTGCTCTTTAACACCAAGATTTGACAATGTAGTTGTGACGATGAGGAATCGAAGGATCTTGTGACAATAAGCAAAGAGGAGATGCAGAGCTCTTTTGAGGCTCATGAGTAAAGGATGGATGAGAGAAATAATGATATGACAAAGGTGTAGATCGCTTTGCAAGCTCGTTTCAACGAGAAGGATAAGAAATTAAAAGAAAAATGGCCCATAAAGAATAAATGGAATTTTCAGAATTTTGGTGGAAGAGTCCTAAAATTTCAAGAATATGAATTGTCAAAGGGGTGAGAGCAACTGCAATAAAAATGATGGTCAAGACAAATTTAGAGTTGAAAAGAAGAGGTTTGACAAAATCAAGGAGTAGTATTTTAGGTGTCAATGGTTCGGTCATTTTGCAAAAGAGTGCAATATGAACAAGAAGGAACCTCAATGAGATGAAGCAAATATTGCAAGACAAAAGTTTGAAGAAGAGAATACACTCTTAGTTATGATCATTGAAGGAGAATGCATCAGCAGTAGGCTACGGGATAACAGCAACAACATTCAAGGAATTCTGCAAAGTTGAGTTGTAATCGGTTATATGCCGAAGAAAATCTTACATCTTAATTTGGTACTTTTGCTAAACTCCAACACCATTGGTCCCTAACCACCATTAACTACCTATTTCTCCACAAGTCATCTGTTTACCTAATTACCCCTAACTTTCCTAACTATCAAACTAACACAAAACTATCAAACTAACACAAATCTCAACTTCCATTTTTTCTTTCAATCTTAATCCTTCTTAACAATTAATCCTATGGTTGAAATTGGTGATCCTCAACTAAAAATTAAATTAATTTCTAACAATTGATAAAACTATTACTTAGATCACAATTCAAGGGTGATTATTTATCTACCAAGTCTATATAAACATGTTATTTCTCACATTTTTGGAGATATATAACATGAACCAACATAACTAAGAAAATCCACAATTAACCATTACTTTTCACCATTTTTCCTTTTTTCTCAATTTCTCTCTCTTTTCTTCACTCCCTCGCCATCACCAAAGTTCATCTTCATCACCATTTAGAACTTCACATTGGATTTCTAAAATGGTGGAACTTAGCCACAATTTAATTTGCACAAATTATCAATCAACAATTTCTACATTATCAATCAACAATTTCTACATTATCATCAACAATCTTCATCTAAAGTTCATCAAGATTCAAGTACAATCATCATCTAAAGTTCAATGATTCAAGATTATTCATCAATATTCTACATTCAAGATTCATCTTCTACATTCATTCATCATCAAAAATCATCATCAAAGTTGGAATTTAATTGGATTAAAGGAGCTTATTCTTGAAGTTTTCCGTATTACATTTCGATACGTCAAATTTCAACATTAACTGGAGCAAATCTCCGCTCTGTCGGTAATCCTTTATCTCTTCCATATTCTTGCCATGAATTATTGGATGTTTGATGGTTGATTTAACTTAAGTTACTATTTTGGAATAGCTTCTTGGATAATAACTTATTTTTGCATAAAGCACATGATCTTGAATATAGTGATTTTTCAATTCATAACTATTAATAACATGTGAACATATCATTTGAATCGATTTTTCACGTTGATCGTGAATATATAATTAATTTTTCGTTCCGATGCATATTTTAGGTGAACTAACTCATTCTTTAATCTAACTTTTCACTCACTTTTTGCTTTTTTTAGAATAATTCATAACTTGTTTCGCAATTTACAATATATATTTGATTCTTTGTGAAATTCAAATTTCAACGATATATTAACTTGTCGAATTGGATTCCGTTGGCCGTTACCAAAAACTTGTTCAAAGTTGGTATTTTTCACCATGTTGCTACTATATAATTACTACTATGTTATTACTATATTACTTAATTACTATGTTACTGGTGATTTTTTTTCTAATTACTAGTTTTATTTCATACTGATATGTCATTATCATTTCTATTATATGTATTAAAGCTAGAGGTACTAATTGAATCCATTAAATAAAAATCTATTCAATTCATTCAATCTATCAATTACTCATAAATTTAATTAATGGATTGGACTCAATCTATCTCATTAGATTCATGGATTAATCCGATCCATCCACTTTTTTCAAATCCATTGTATCATTTTTATAATAAAAACTATTTTATTATTTCAAAAAGTATATATCATAAAAAATAATTAAAAATACACAATTTTTCTTTCTCTTATAGTATTATCTGATAAAAAATATTATAATTTAAAAAAAAATCTTTCTCTTTTATTTTATGAAAATAAATTTTATTCTAAAATTAATAATTTCAAATATGTATTTTTATTCTTCAGTTTTACTGTTTTTAAATTTTATTTTAAATGAATTTTTTAGTTGTATGATTCAAAATATAGCAATGAGAGTTTATTAATATTTTTTCTATTAGAAAGTTAATTTTAACAACCCAGATCAAATTAATAATTTTACAATCTAAAATTTTATTTAATTTCCATCCTAATAGGTGTTGAAACAATCTTTTCCGGTTAGTGCATATTATTAATTTATACATATTCCTCGCACATTAGGATTGCACATTAATTATTAATTATGCTGTTGTTATTTGCTATTACTATATATTACTGTTACTTTGTTATTACTTTATATTACTTCACGTGAATTATTGTTTAAAGTTTTTTATATTTTGGTGAAAAAAGTGAATTATTATATTTGATTTTTTTTTAGTTAGAAAGAGAAATTAATAAAAAAAATTATTTAATAAACTATGGTTATGAATTTTGAGAGATATAGAAAAATTCCTGAAAAAAATTGTTTTTAAAAAATAGTTTTTACAAAATTTAAAATATACAACATCTTTTTATGGATGGATGGATATCAATCCATTAAAAAAAGTTAATGAATGGATAAGATGGATTTTACCTTTAATGGAGAATTGGATTGAATTTTTTAAAATTTTTTTTAATGGATTGTTAATGAATTAATGGATTATTTTGATCAATCCACTAACAATTCAATTCATATCCATAAAACTCATCAATTATGTCACCCCTAATTAAGTATCTATATTCGGTCATTATTTAAATTAATTGCTACTTAGTAATGCACTAAGCATATAGATTCATTCCATTGCTAATGGTATAGTATTAGAAATACTCTGTGTTCCTGCGGATTTACCTGCGGAACTTGACAAAATTTCCGCAGGAAACATGTTACTGCGATTCTTCCTGCTACTTTCTGGATAATTAATTTAGCAGGTAAAATCGCAGGAAAAAGTCGCAGGAAAACATCGCAGGTAAAATAGATAAACTCGCAAATAAAAACGCAGGTAATTGAAATTTTCATTGGAAATGTCGCAGCAAATTAAATATCCGCAGGTAAATTCATAGGTAATTTCTCTCTCAGGTTTTCAATTTTTATTATTAGTTGTGTTTAATTCATATTTAAAATATTATAAATATTGTTAAATATCAAAGTAACAATACTATAAAAATAAAATCTAATTTGAATAAGACAGTGCAACACTAATCACATTCAAATTTTTAAAGCAACCAAACATTACTATAAAGTCAATAACAATACTTCTAGAGTTACATCACTAAAAATGACACAATCAAGTCACTAATAATCACTTGCCCAACCAAATTAATATGAAAAAACAATGCAAATTTCAAACTAGTTAACAAGGAAAAACAATCCAAATCAAAATTCACTACTAATGTGTTCACTAATGTCTTCATCTGATTCATCAACATCATCTTCACTTGGATTATCAGTTTCATTATTGGCTTGGAGTGGATGAGAAGAAGATGCAGCAAATCCTAAATGATTCATTAACAATGAAAGCTTATTGTTCGTTTCAATCATCTTTTTTTCTTGTCGTTGCAATTGTTGCTTCATCTTTAACTTCTCTTGTTCTTGTCTTTGTCTGAAGCTTCTAAAAAAAGACCGTCTCCAAGCCCGTCAACCAGCAGGGCTCCAGCGTGAGAGCCAACACCAATCACTAAGTCATCCATGTAAGAGAGTTTATTAGGTTTACAAGAACTATATATTTGTTCATCTCACCTTAACTAAAACTTACCTGTGAATTCCATTTGGAAACTGAATGTGGTGAATGACAGGAAAGTCTAGCGAGTTTTCTGATAGGTACTCGAATAACCTGATGTCGATAAGATATCGAGATTAGTAAAGATAGATTTTATATACTAATTGAATTCATGCAGTGGTTTTGATGCAGAAAGTTATTAATAATGTGAACTATCATTCTCACCGCCTTGCTGCGTGCACTCTACTAACTCGGTTTTTAGTATAAGGAAGATCATGGAGAATCATAGTTGCATAAACACCTTTGAGAATTTCCAGCTCTTCATAAGGCTCGTCGCCACGTACTGACACAGCCAATCGTGTGCCTAATATGTAACCAATAGATATATAATATCACACATTTACTAAGAATATAAAAAAGGGGAAAAAGTGCAAGCGCACCTTGTGGCAAAAGCTTATCAGCTCCAGTTGATAGCTCCTTAAGGTTTACCAGAACTATGGCATTTGGTAATGGCTTTGTTAGCTTCTCTGACAAAGGCACTATAACTCACATACTTATATCAACCAGTCTTTTTAGAGCTAACCGCTGATCATGGTACCAAAAACAAGAGAGACGAAGAGAAAATTATTCCATCGGTCCCAATAAATGTAGAAATGGGTTGGTGGATAAAAAAGATGAAAAGTAAATGCTCCTAATTTTGACTTGGATCCCCATGTGAAGGTTATTAGTTCTTACAACATCAACATCATTGACCAGAGGAAGCTCCCGCAATAAAATCGAATCAACTGTTTCCAGATCCTGAATATTGAATATACATGGCATACTATGTAAATAACTTGATATTTAAATCCAGAGGACATTTAATCAAATACGATTTAGTAACCAAAACCTTAAATGGCATGCCAACAATGAGTTTTGCAGCAAGGGACTTGTAAAGGAGCTCTGGCATCTGTTAAAATCACGGAATAAAGAGGATATAAATGTGATTAACACAAACAGATACATTGACAGGGAGATTTAGTCAACCAAAAAAGAAGAGAAAACAAAGGGGCTGCTCAAATGTTACCTTTAACTAATCCAAGGAGACTGACATGAGAACAGATCTGTCCCGGTGGAGTGTACCTCTGTAGTCCACTTCCTCACCCTGCATTAAGATGGGAAGTTATGTAATTAATGCACGATGCAGGCCATAAGAAGGACTATGGGGAAGAACGTTCACAGTCTGAGTGTAAGGTGTAAATATGGACAAGTGAGCATAACATTTAGATTTCATAAATTGACGATAATAATAAATTTCAGTTTATAAGATCAAACTCAGCGAAAGGTATCCAAAAGTAAAAAAGAGAGAATCAATGTACCACTGAAAATTGAGGAATTTTCTAGAGTCGCATTGTTACTTCTGTTACAACTCCTTCACTCTCAATCATTTTTGTTATGTTTTTTGTCCATACCATTTGGTTTCAGAACAAGATGAGGACTCCACATATAGGAAGTTGGTAAGTGAGATATTGATCCATGATACATGATGAAGTATGCGATAGGAGGAAGCTTCAACGTTCTTTTCCTGAAGTCGTTAATGATTCCTCGCATTCCCCACCATATCAGTAGATCCACAATTATATAAGACAGTTGGAAATTGCAGGGAAATATTGGTATGTTGATAAGGAAGTCCAACAAGTATTCATAAAAATAGAAAAATCATATTACAAATATTGGTTCAGCAAAGAACATACCCAATAACCAGCACCTTGAGGAACACGTTCCAAAGGGTGGGGAAACACATAGGTTGGCCTGCGTATTTAATAATAAAAAAATGTAACAGAACTCAGTTTATAGTTTTAACTAAAACATTTTAGTACTGCATGAATACTAAAACTCAAAAGAAATTCACCACAAATATCACTATTCATCATCTTGAACTTTACTACAACAAAATTTCAAAATCAAATTCAAATAACATCCACATCAACACTTTCAATATCTCATTTCAATTGTTTCTACAACAAAACAAACTCATCAATTAATTCCAACAATTAATATCATTAGTTTCACATCTTCAACACTAATTCACCAACAATGTCATTCAAACTTCTATTAAATTCAAATAACAACAACATCACAATGTATTTCATGGTTTACGAATCCAAAAAAAAAACATGCAAATAACCTTGAAAATGGAGAAAATGAAGAAAATGAAGAAATACCTTGAAAATGGTGGAGCGCGGTTGGAGGCGAACTGAGGGAGAAGGACAAAACTGAAGACGGGGGGTGCTACGGCGGAAGGAGTAGTCACGACTGAAAACACGGCCGGTCGGAGGAAGATACGGCGGAGGTGCGTCTGATAGGGTTAGGAACAGAGGTACGTCTGAGAGAGAGAGAGAGAGAGAGAGAGAGAGAGAGAGAGAGAGACAAAATGGTTTCCAAAATATCAAAATTTTGTTCTAATTTTAGAATTTAATTACCTATAATAGCGCTTTTAAAAGCACTTTCTTTTCCTATACATATAGTAGCGCTTTTGCTTACAAAGACCTTTCATATCCTAGACCTTTAGCAGTGCTTTTAAAAAGCGCTATCTAAGGAGTGACTTAGACACCCCCTATAGCAGCTCTTTTGTAAAGCGCTATAGGCCTTTAGTAGCGCTGTTGTGGTGAGAATCGAATGTCAAGCTATTGATTAACTTGAATCTAAATTCTTTGAAATTAACCACCTAACTTTGATTTATCCAAAGGAAAGGTTAAAGAAAGAAAAACCTTTTGCGTGATATACCAACAACGCTAAAGATTCGGGGATCGGGGGTTGGTTATGCCTAAGGTAGATATTTCACATCCTAGACACCTGTAGCACCCTACAGGAACCTTTAGTGGGTGTGTGTGTATGCTAAGTTATCTAAGTTGTTTGCTAGGGTTATGGGATCAAGGTTAGGGTAAAGTTTTAGGTAAATACATAAGGAAAGTTCTAAGTTTGCTTGCAAAGATATCACATCTTATGCCTACGTATCCTTACTAGGATGGAATCAAAGCAACTGTAGTTCTCCACACTAAGATTGAGGAATACTTAACTATGGTCAAAACTCCAAGGGGAAAAAACATGATAATGTTTGTAAAGAGTTTGACAAAACTCTCTAGATCTAAGATTAACACTCAAGGGGATTGACTTTGATAAAAGCCAATAGGGGAGTAAGTAATCATGACAATGATCCTTACATATAGTTAACAAACCCTATCTTAAAGTTCTAATTGAAGGATACTCCTAACAAGGGGTAGGTCTTTAGACTTAAAGCAAAGTATAAGGGATGTAGGTTCTAACTTAACTAAGTTAAAGGACCTAATGACTTAACCAAGTCAAGGGGAATGGGTAATAAGCTATCTACGACTGTGAAGTCAATAGAGAGACTTTCCTTTGGAATAAGGGAATAACAAGCCAACTGGATGAGAACTAACAAGTTCCATCACTTGGGAAACTTAACAAAGTTAAAGCACACATAAGCATTCATTCAAACATGATGAAGATAAGAAGGGCATGGTAACAACCAAGAAATATTTATCATGACAACATTCAAAGATTAAGAAGGTAACAACCCAACAAGAGCAAGCATGAAACATGTATAACAATAACAAGTTCATCAATGGTAAATAAACAAAACTCATTAATATACATTATAACCTCAGTTAAACATGGTATAGGAATCAAAAAAAGATAAATGTAACAACATTCAATCATTCTTAAGGCATGTTGATGACAATCAATCATGGACAGGCAAGAAAAGTGACAACAGTTCAAGCATGGGTTCAAACTTCACATAAGGGAAGGTAAACAAGATTCATAGTATATTTTAAGGCAAGAATCAATAATATACATGTTATGGTTCTAAAAATAAACATAAACAAGTAAGGTAAGGTAGGGGTTTTGAGGATCATGTTCATGAGGTTACAACATCAAGAAACACACAAGGATTCATAGAGAAGTTCCAAATCATACATTCACATTCATGCATTTACAAAGGAAAGAATAAAACCCTAAGCATGTTATGGTTATAAAAAAAACACATAAACAAGTAAGATGAGGTTAAGGGATCATGTTCAAGAGGTTACAACATCAAGAAACATATCACAAATCAACAAAAAGTTTCAAGACATGGTTTTCATATTCATGCATTTACAAAGGCAAGAATAAGTATGGTAAAGCAAAGAACAAAATGTTTTCAAACACATAAATATGTTAAACATCCAAAAGTGATTCATACAAGATAAATCATGCAAGAAAAATCAAGTACTAAGTCAAAGGAACTCATGAAAACAAGTAAAAACCCTAAAAAATGTCATGTCTTTCAAGTGAACCAAAGTGTTTCAAAAATGACAATTCTTGAATTCTTTCTTCACACATTGAAACTAGACATATCAAAGAGAATTTTGTAAAACGAATGGCATACAAATGATAAAATTCAAAGAAGTTATGCACTTTGGAAAACTGGGTGTCAAAATAGGCAAGGCAAGGCAAAAACTAAGTCAAGGCAAGACAACTTTAGGCAAATTTGCAAGAGCAACCATAACTTGCTCAAAAATCAACCAAATTAAGTGAAATAAAAAAGAAAATTGTGCATTTTTTCACAAGGAATACAGTGGTGGTGGTAGTTTTCAAAGATCACACATTGAAAGAAAAACATGATAGCCATACCAAAAATGACATATTATGTGCAAGAACATCATGACAGTCCAAACCACATATTTTTAGCAGCAAACCAAGGATCAAACACACCATATGGAACATATAAGGGATGTTTACAAACACCATACCTCAAGAGATGAGTTCATTCAACAGATAGCGTATAGTGTAGCCAGAATAGGTTTGAGTAAGACAAGTGTGACAATCACAAATACATGTTTTAAGCAGCAACCAAGTGATCAAACATGACACATAAGACATATAAAAGATGTTCACAACCATCAAACATCAATGCCTAAACAGAAACCAGTATTTGTATATGGAAATGAATCATAATGTAAGCTAACAAGCAAGAACAAGTGGACAGTCAAATATACACAAGTTTGAGGGCAAGCTAAAGTTCAAACATGACCTATAATGCAAATCAAACATGTTCAGCATCAATGTACATAAAAATCTAACATGGTTTCAAAAGTATCTAGTATGAGCACTTACCTCTTGTAGCCTCATTAAGAAAGTGCACAAAACAAGAAGTCCAGTTGAGATGTGAATATTCAAACAGCCTCAAGATACTTGAAATAAGGTGTTCAAGTAATCCAAACTCCCTCCAAGCAGCCGCCTTGACAGAATGGTGGTTTTTGCAAGAAAAGACCAAGAAATCTAAAGTGAAATGCAAGGAAATGATGTTACAGAAGTATGGTGATGATTTGTGTAACACCCCAAATTTAATTGGAATATGTTAATTAATTATTTAATTGAGAATATTCATGTTTCGGTGAATTTCCGGTGGTTTTGTGAATATTGGAAAGATGTGCATTTTTGGGTATTTATTTGATTAATAGCATATAATATTAATTTATTAGTATTATTATTAATTAAATGGAATATAAGTGAAATAAGGGCAATTTGGGCATTTGAGAGAGTTAGTAAGGGTAATGAGGGAAAAGCCTAATTTGTGAGGCCCAAGACTAGGTTGGACAAAATTGAGTTCTGAAAGGAAATTTGAATTCATTTTTGTGTTAACCGTGAAAGTTTGGTGGCCAGAGCTCTGAAGGAAAGGTTGGAGGCAGAAGATCCCGAAGTTAATCATGAAAGTTGCGAATCGACTAAGCTATGGGGAGTATTGTAACACCCCCTTCTATACCCCCAAATAAATAAATAAATCACATAATAAAATTTCATCAGAGTAAATTTGAAACATGGTATAAAAGAAGTATGCCACATCATATACAAAATAACATACAACACCTACTCTATAAAAGACATGTAATCATATAAATACATTCATTCAGTTTGTTTCATCACATCATTCGTGTTTACATAAACATTTGCCATTAGATACATATACAAGATGTATCTCAAAAGAATACTGTACAATCCTAACTACCCGGTGCTACATATCAGAGCTAACCGACAAAAGAATGAAGCTATACTTCACAAAAGACCTCCAACAAAACCTAATCTGTAATGCCTCATAGAGCATTATAAAACAGCAGAAGGGTGAGAAATATTATCATAATAATCAATGCATATAATTATATATATACTTACACAAGTATAGAATACATATATTCCACATTTTCTCATCACAATTCATTCCAATCATCATATACATCACAATATATGTATAAACAAACATGGAAAATCCCCAACCACGTTTCATCATGCGTACATTCATAATTCTCAATTCAATACTTCACATACAAGTATACTTTCATACAAAAATACACATTAATCATGTGACTCAATGCAACTCATGCCATGTGGTACCAACACTGGTTATCATTTTTCGATTTTTACACTTAAACCGGGTCCACCCTTCTAGACCGATAATAACAAAAGCTCGTTCCCTAAGCTTTCAAACCCAACCTTCTAGGTTTGGGACAAGTTACTAGTCTCCACGAAACTAGCAAACATTGCCTCTTGACTAAATGATGCATATGCAATCAACCACCAAATGCACTTAAGACCGTTCCCGCATCTTAATCCCATGCATTCAAATAATTCATCACTCAAGAACTATAACATGATTGCACACACAACATATTCATATTCAATAACATCATATTCATCGAATAATGCACACATATTTACAATATGTTCCCATGCATTCTTCACAACATCGCATACATACAATATGCATTCATAATTCAATACCATCACCATATTATCAAGCAATGCACACATATTCACAATATGTTCCCATGCATTCTTCACATACTATAACATATAATCGATATATATATATATATATATATATATATATATATATATATATATATATATATATATATATATATATATATATATATATATATATATATATATATATATATATATATATATATATATATATATTATATATATATATATATATATATATATATATATATATATATATATATATATATATATATATATATATATATATATATATATATATATATATATATATATATATATATATATATATATGTTCACAACATCGTGCCAAATGGCAACAATCCTCATCACAATTCATCATGGATTTTTAATCAAATTAAAACAATGCATTATATATGCCAAAAGGCCACATTTCATAATCAATTCCATAATCTAGGATTCACGCCTTACGGCTACCCACAACATATGATTCACAACATACAATTACTTATTTCTAACAAGGATCAAACACAATCGAACCAGTGAATCCGCAATGGAAGGAATCTCAAAGAAAACAAAAAAGTTGTCACACTCGCTGTCCTTCGCCTGGCGAAGCATCTGGCGAATGCTCGCTGCCCCACTCGCCTGGCGAACATGCTGGCGAAGGCAGACAGTAGCTACTGGAAGTGTTCACTACTACTTGCTGCCATACTCGCCTGGCGAAACCTCTCGCCACCTCCTTCGCCTGGCGAACACGCCAGTGAAGGCTGATTTTGGCTACTGCCATGGTTCGCCACCCACTCGCTGGGATTCGCCTGGGGAACCTTCGCTTATGCTCGCCTAGCAAACATTAGCGAATCTGCGTACTCAGGATCCCTAACTGTCCAAAATCATCCAATAATTAAGATAATCCAAATAAATCAATTAACTAATATGAATAATTAATTATTGAAAAATTGGGCTGTCACAACCCTCCCCCACTTTAGGAATTTTTGTCCTCGAAAATGTTACCTGATTCAAACAACTCGAAATACGACTCCCTCATTTGGCTCTCAAGTTCCCAAGTCACATTTCCACCAGCCGGTCCTCCCCAAGCGACCTTCACCCATGCAATCTCTTTGCCTCGAAGTTGCTTCAACTCCCGATCCTCTATCCGCATAGGTGATGTCTCCACAGTCAAGTTATCTCTCACCTCCACATCATCTACTTGGACTACATGAGAAGGATCTGTAATGTATTTCCTCAACTGAGATACATGGAACACGTCATGGAAATTAGCAAGCGACAGCGGCAAAGCAACACGATAGGCTACCTCTCCTATCCTCTGCAAAATCTGATAAGGACCAATGAAACGCGGCGTTAACTTATGCAACTTCAATGCCCTACCAACACCGGTCATAGGAGTAACCCGAAGAAACACATGATCCCCCTCCTGAAATTCAAGTGTTTTCCTCCTCTTGTCATGATAACTCTTTTGGCGACTCTGAGAAATATTCATCTTCTCTTGAATCATCTTAATATTATCGGTAGTCTGCTGAACTATCTTGGGTCCAACCACGGAACTCTCTCCCGACTCATACCAACACAATGGCGTCCTACACCGTCTACCGTACAATGCTTCAAGCAGTGCCATACCAATACTCGAATGAAAACTGTTGTTGTAAGTAAATTCAATCAAAGGTAGGTAGCTATCCCAAGCTCCTCCCTTCTCCAATACACAAGATCTCAAAAGATCCTCAAGTGATTGAGTCGTTCTCTCAGTCTGACCATCAGTCTGCGGATGATAAGCTAAACTCAAATGCAACTTCGTACCCAAAGCACTTTGCAAACTCTCCCAAAATCTCAAAGTAAACCTCGGATCTCTATCTGACACAATGCTAGACAGAATACCATGCAAACTGCCAATCCTCTCAATGTACAGCTTTGCCAATTTCTCCAATGGATAATCCATTCGCATAGGAGTAAAGTGAGCAGATTTGGTCAATCTATCCATAATAACCCAAATAGCTTCAAAGTTGCTCGGCGTTCTAGGTAAACCAGACACAAAATCCATAGAAATGCTATCCCATTTCCACTCTGGAATAAACAACGATTTCATCAAACCCGATGGTTTCTGATGCTCAATCTTTGACTTCTGACAAGTCAAACAAGAATACACAAACTCGGCAATATCCTTCTTCATACGAGGCCACCAAAACACTTTCCTCAAATCTCGATACATCTTAGTAGCACCCGGATGAATACTCAATCCACTACGATGCCCTTCTTCAAGAATACTCTTCTTAAGCTCAACAACATCAGGAACACAAACTCTATCACGACACCTCATGAGACCATTTTCATCAATCTGAAAATCACCACCATGACCTTGATTGATCAAAGTCAACCGATCAACTAAACCCAAATCAGATTTATGTCCTTCTCGAATCTCGTCGAGAATACCACTAGTAAGCTTTAACATACCCAGCTTAACTCCATAATAAGTCTTCTCACACACCAAACTAAAATCACGAAATTGCTCAATTAATTCCAACTCTTTTACCATCATCATCGACATATGCAACGATTTCCTATTCAATGCATCCGCTACCACATTCGCCTTACTCGGATGGTAATTCAAACCGAAATCATAATCCTTCAGAAGTTCTAACCATCTCCTCTGCCTTGCAGTCAATTCTTTCTGATCGAAAAGATACTTCAAACTCTTATGATCACTAAACACCTCAAATCTCGAACCAAACAAATAATGCCTCCAAAGCTTCAGCACAAATACAATGGCGGCCAACTCTAAGTCATATGTCGGATAATTATTCTCATGCACTTTGAGTTTCCTCGAAGCATAAGCTACAACCTATTTATCTTGCATCAACACACCTCCCAAACCCATCAAGGAAGCATCAGAATATACAACAAACGGTTCTGTCGAATTCGGCAAAATCAAAACAGGAGCTGTCGTCAATCTTCTCTTAAGCTCTTGGAAACTTCCTTCACACTTTGCATCCCAAACAAAAGCTTGACCTTTCCTAGTCAACTGTGTCAACGGTAATGATAACTTGGCAAATCCTTCGATGAATTTCCGATAATATCCCGCCAAACCAAGAAAACTTTTAATCTCAAAAACTGATTTCGGAGTCTCCCATCGCAATACCGCTTTAACCTTCGATGGATCCACTGCAATACCTTTACTTGAAATCACATGACCAAGAAAAATCACTTCTTTCAACCAAAATTCACACTTAGAAAGTTTCACATACAACTGCTTCTCTTTCAACACAGACAACACAATCCTCAGATGTTCGACATGCTCTTCTTCATTCTTAGAATAAATTAAAATATCATCAATGAAAACAACCACAAACTTGTCCAAATAAGGATGGAGAATCCTGTTCATGCACTCCATAAATACACCTGGCGCATTAGTCACACCAAATGGCATCACAGAATACTCATAATGTCTATACCTCGTTCTAAAAGCAGTCTTCTGAATATCCTCAGCCTTCACACGAATTTGATGATACCCAGATCTCAAGTCTATCTTACTGAACACAACTCGCACCAACCAACTGATCCATCAAATCATCAATCCTCGGAAGTGGATACTTATTCTTGATAGTCACCTTGTTCAATTGTCTGTAGTCCACACAGAGTCTCATAGAACCTTCTTTCTTCTTAACCAACAACACTGGTGCACCCCACGGTGACACACTCGGACGCATAAACCTTTTCTCAAGTAGATCTTCAAGTTGACTCTTCAACTCTTTCATTTCCGACGCGGACATATGATATGGAGCCATTGATATCGGACTAGTTCCAGGAATCAAATCGATTGTAAACTCCACTTCTCGTTCCGGCAGTAAATCTCTTATCTCCTCAGGAAAAACTTCCGGAAAATCACAGACAATTGGTAAAGCATCAATTGCTCCATTTTCACCAATACTCAAAGTTGCCATCAACATGAATACCTTCACACCATCTTGCACTGATTCCTTCTCTTGCTTAGCAGTCATAAATAAATCTCCTTCATCATCAGGTTCAGGAAAAATAACCGTTTTGTCAAAACAGTTAATATAGACACGATTGAATTCCAACAAATTCATCCCAAGAATAACATCAAGTTGATCTAAGTGAAGACACACTAAATCAACTCCAAAGTCTTTACCAAAAATACTCAACGAACAATTCAAACACACATACGGGGTAGTCACCGAACCCATAGTAGGAGTATCAATAACCATACCACCACTCATAACATACAAGTCAAGATTTAACCTCTTAACACAATCCAAGGAAATAAAATAATGTGTAGCTCCAGTATCAATTATAGCGATCAAAGGTATACCATTAATGAAGCACGTACCTCGGATCAAACGATCTTCACTAGCAGTCTCCGATCCTGATAGAGCAAACACTTTCCCATTCCCTTGAGTCTTCTTTGGCTTCTCACACTTGGTACTAATGTGCCCTTGCTCACCACAGTTGTAGCAAGTCACATTCGCACCGCTTCTGCACTCAAGAGCTTTGTGGCCTAACTTGCCACACTTGAAATAGTTATGCTCGACACTCGTGCACTCAGGAGCATGATGTCCCGCTTCACCGCACCTAAAACATCTCACCGGAGTAGAAACTCCTCCCCCACTCGGCTTCTTGCCGTAACCAGCTTTCTGTTTCCCCTTATCAGCAGGAGTCACATACAGTTTTCCTCTGAATTGAACTTTTCCCTTCTTATTGTTTAAACTCTTGTAGTGGCTAGACCGAGCCCTACTATCTTCATCATAAATTCTGCTTTTGTTCACCAACTCAGAAAATCGCCTAATCTTCTGATAACCAACAGCTTGCTTGATTTCAGGTTTCAAACCATTCACAAACTTAAGACACTTGGATCTCTCAGCATTAACAGTGTTGTAATGAGGACAAAACTTAATCAATTCCTCAAACCTTGCGGCATACTCAGCCACAGTTGAGTTACCCTACTTCAGTTTAAGGAATTCAATTTCCTTCTTACCACGCACATCTTCTGGAAAACACTTCTCCAAAAAGATCTCTCTAAAAAGATTCCAAGTAACCACAATCTCATCTTCTTCAAACCTTTGGCGAGTATTACCCCACCAGTCCTCAGCTTCTTCTTCAAGCATATGAGTGCCAAACGGCACCCTCTGTGCATCCGAACAATTCATAACTCGAAAGATCTTCTCAATTACTTTCAGCCAAACTTGTACTTTGTCAGGTTCATGGTTTCCCTTGAACATCGGTGGATTGTTCCTTTGAACCTTCCTAAAGCACGAAATTCATCATCAGCATTGTTTCCAGCATTTATATTGGCTTGAGGATTCTGCCCAATCGATCCAGCCAACCTCGTCAAAGCTTCAGCAATTACTTCATCATTCCTGCTTGCAACCATCGTTCTTGATTCCCACAACAAATACTCGTTAGAACAACCATATGGATAGTGCTACACACACATACCAAATGCATAAGGGAATACACTCATTAACAACTTGGCCAACTGGCCGACCTGCTCTGATACCACTTAATGAAACACCCTCTTCTATACCCCCAAATAAACAAATAAATCACATAATAAAATTTCATCAGAGTAAATTTGAAACATGGTATAAAAGAAGTATGCCACATCATACACAAAATAACATACAACACCTACTCTATAAAAGACATGTAATCATATAAATACATTCATTCAGTTTGTTTCATCACATCGTTCGTGTTTACATAACCATTTGCCATCAGATACATATACAAGATGTATCTCAAAAGAATATTGTACAATCCTAACTACCTGGTGCTACATATCAGAGCTAACCGACAAAAGAATGAAGCTATACTTCACAAAAGACCTCCAGCAAAACCTAATCTGCAATGCCTCATAGAGCATTATAAAACAACAAAAGGGTGAGAAATATTATCATAATAATCAATGCATATAATTATATATATACTTACAGAAGTACAAAATACATATATTCCACATTTTTTCACCACAATTCATTCAAATCATCATATACATCACAATATATGTATAAACAAACATGGAAAATCCCCAACCACGTTTCATCATGCGTACATCCATAATTCATAATTCAATACTTCACATACAAGTATACTTTCATACAACAATACACATTAATCATGTGACTCAATGCAACTCAATACAACTCATGCCATGTGGTACCAACACTTGTTATCATTTTTCGGTTTTTACACTTACACCGGGTCCACCCTTCTAGACCGATAACAACAAAAGCTCGTTCCCTAAGCTTTCAAACCCACCCTTCTAGGTTTGGGACAAGTCACTAGTCTCCACGAAACTAGCAAACATTGCCTCTTGACTAAATGATGCATATGCAATCAACCACCAAATGCACTTAAGACCGTTCCTGCATCTTAATTCCATGCATTCAAATAATTCATCACTCAAGAATTATAACATGATTGCACACACAACATATTCATATTCAATAATATCATATTCATCGAGCAATGCACACATATTCATAAT